>OX439363.1:12046008-14446008 GCA_949319445.1 Mythimna lalbum | reverse complement strand
CAGGACCTGGCAACCCTACTTGCAAGACACTGTTTCAATATCTCAGTGCTTACACGTATAGTAAAAGTGGACTGAAGATACATCTGCCTATACAAGACTGAAGCCAGGATGCCAATCACAGATTTTCGGTAAGGACTCAAGACTGCGTGCCCGCGCTCGGAGTAGGCAAGCATTTTTTTTTGCTCCGGCTTACCTCTCTCAATATTTCACGCTTCGCCATTGCATTATAGATAGATTACACCCAGACATAGGACAAATGATCACGCTCATCTTACAAACATTTGTCCTGGGTGGAAATCGAATACACGTCCTCTGGTATTATCTATATAATTTTATTGCTTTTGTAATAAAAAAGTTTTTTTACAAAATGTTTTGAATCCCTGAAATACATTTATTTGGTCTAAGAAATTAAAACGAATTTGTATTCCACTGTACGAGTTGTAATACGCGGAGGCTAAAAAAGTAATTTTCTTTTTTAAATTTCCTCTTTATTGTAATACTGATATTAATTTACCTAAAATAAAAGGCAAAAATACAAGAACCCTAAAAAGTTCCTTTGTTATCAAATTACAATACAGCCTGTGTAACAGATACAAGAGAATTTAATTAGGTTAGTTCTCTGTTGAGACAATTATTTTGCCTGAAATAGACTCGGTTTAACTTTTCAAGCTAGTAAATATTATAGGTAGGTCTATACAGGGAATAACGGGAAAATTTGCTTACATTATTACAAGCTTTTATTAAGTTTCACTTATCCCGATGTTTGTCTGTAATCAAATCTTGCAAATTAAATTTGATCCACTTCCCGGTTACCGATTGAGCTGAAATTTTGCATGCATGTGTAAATCAGATGACAATGCGAAATTATTATGGCATGGAGCAGATCTGACGATGGAACTGGAAGGTGGCTATAGCAACTCGGTAGTTAAACGACACAACCTCATCGAGTTTGGGCTCGTATGATTCGTCTTGACGAGAATTAATTATATAAGTATTATACCGGTGCTATAAAAGCTTGCTATGAAAAAAAAAAATTGCATTAAAAACTTGTTTACAGACTTACTTACTTTATGAAGAACTTTTTATTTACGTTCTTGGATAAATACCATAGAAATAAAAATCTCTGTACTTTATAATCTATTTGTTGTTTGATACAGTTTCTTATTGACTGTGACAAACCAATTCTCTACCTTTTTTAGATGTAAATCATCAAGTAACTTCTCCTGCTCCGAGTGGAGTAAGAGGAAGAGTCAGATTCCAAGTGTCCATTATCCACTATTCCTTCAGTTGCACTTTGCATTCATTAACACATTTACTTTCATCACTAGATTAGTAAGTACTTACACCAGTTGTTAATCTATGTGCACACTCGTTCTGGCGTTCCAATGGAATCGGCTGAGTCGAAAGGTTGGCGATACGGCACACATCTGATAGATTTTTAATCAACATTCTATCTTGGATACCCAAAGAATCGGGCTCGTGGACGGCAAGCCATGGGTAGCTCGCTGTCCGACCATCCGGTAACTGTCCGGACCGAGCCCAAGACGTCGACGGCGCGTACCGTTCCCGTGCGCCTCAAGGAGTTGTCAGCAACAGGAGGGGCCCAGCTGAGTCAAAGCCTACTGGGACCAGGGTTATCCGAAAGGAAACTCGAGCCCCGGTATGAAGAGGCTAGAAGGAACGGGGTGGGTTTTTAGTCAGTAAGAGTCTGACACTATTTCCTGCTCCACCCAAGAGCGGGGGTTGTCATAAGATGATTTTTGCTCACCGTAAAAAAAAGAAAAAAAATACCCGAGGAATATAATAACACAATACTAAGTCGAGGTACTTAAATTTTATTTTTCGTTCTACAATCAGATCCAGTACGGGCGCGGAATAAATACGTAAAATATTATTCAGGAGTGGATGAAGGGAAAGGAAGAACTTTAATCATTTGTTTGTTTGTGCGCAACTCGATGTGGTCTCACTCATTACAAGTTGGATTAGTGCGGTGAACGTGGGAAAACTGTTGTAGGAAGTGTTCGCAATATGGAATTTGTCGTGATGAAGTACCTACAGTAGAGCATCGTCTTCAAAGTAAATGACAATGCTGTTGTTACATTGATAAGATAAGATAAGATGAGATAAGATAGGATAAGATAAGATAAGATAAGATAATCATTTATTTGCTCAAACATGAGTACAATACATACATCACAAAGTAAATTGTCAGCATGCAAGAGTTTTTAAAATACAATATAAAATAATCGTCATGTTTGCCTTGAACAATGGCATGCAAATATTTCAACAAATAATCAAATCATTCTAGCGTGTCGTTAAAAGTCAAACAATTTTAAACATAAATAAAATACTGATACAAGGCAAAAATAAAAATATACGTCTAGAATGTCAAATTAATCATTATAAATGTCAAACAATAATAAAATTCTTATTATTATTAAAAAGAAAAACAATACTAATAATGAAAAGTCTTGAATAAAAAAGAAATATAAGAAAATTGATATAAAACCGAAAAGGTTATGCAAGATGTTATTATTAATATATTTCCAGTTCACTTCGTGTTCGTACACCAACGCAATATGCCATTACTATAAAGCAAAAAAACGTTTATATTTCGAATACAGAATTTCGTTTGTGTGTAATGAGAGAGTAAAGTAAATATTATTTTCAAAGTAACTTTGGATAAACATCAGAAAATTATATCGTAGCAAAATTTCGTGTGGTGTTAACTTAGAAATAATAATATTAACATTCTAATTTAAATGGAATCCTTTGGGCATAAGTAGCCATTTTTATTAGGTAACGGTTTTCATTTCATGAACTTGTACATTTTGTATTACATCGGCTTTACGAAAGATAAGTCAGTAACAGTTCCAGGGGTGAAACACTGCAGTCAAAAAAAATCCTGTGAAACCCATGACTATGCCCTCTCAAAAGCATTAAATTGCGTTGGCCATAAAGCTCTGATCTGCAAATTAAACTGTAGCGACATCTATGACGCCACATAGGAACTACGAAGAAAATACGAAATCCTGCATCGCGCAATCAAAGTTCTCCGCGCGATTTGAACATATACGACAGCCCAACAATAACTACCGGGCAGTCGCCCACCAGACTATAATACCTGTCTGGTCGGAGGATCCTCCCTTTTCAATGGAGGTTTGTGGGACTTTACTCTCTGTTCCGCTTACCTCCAAAAAACTATAACAGAATTTTTATACAAGTGATTAATCTTGATCTTACATATTTATCTTACAATACAAGCAGCAAAAAAGTAATGGAGCAAAGTCCTCGATGTTTCTAGTCAAGGTGGGCGGGCGTACCCAATTAAATTTTTTGCCGCTCTGAGCAGAGCTGGAGAAATTTGATGATTTCCCACCTCTAAAGAAAGCTGAAGTGCGTGTTTTTTGTTTCCAAAACCTAATTCTATTTTCTGACGGGTTTCTTCATTATTTAATGAATGTGTCTTTACTAACTTGACCCTCTTAAGTTAACAGTTTAGAAGAACAGTTACGAGGGTAACTTAACGGTTGGTTTCTATAACGGATTATTCTGGTTAGTTAAATTTCCTGAGATGACTTTGAGGCACAGTCAACCATTCAGCAGAAAGTTTTCGTGACCGCAACGACACTTTTCATTTTATCGCTTTAGTATGCTAATAAAGCGACCTTTGGTAATAAACTTTGCTTTAGTGCCATAACACCCGCCTAACATTCCACTCGGTGACTATAAACAGACTGAGAGTATTACTTTTATTCATTAATATTTATTCATTCGGAACCAAGGTTACCGACATAGTTCGAAGAATCGCCAAACTTAAGTGGCAATGGGCAGGGCACATTGCACAGAGAACAGATGGTCAAAGGGGATGAAAGGTTCTAGTGTGGTGAGCACGTACTGAAAAACTAAGCGTTGGAAGGCCTCCCACAAGGTGGACTGATGACCTGGTCAGGGTCGCGGGAATCGGATGGGTTTTTTTGGCGTGACGCACAGGCCCGGTCATTGTGGCGACGTTTGGGGGAGGGCTATCTCCAACAGTGGACGTCTTTCGGCTGAAATGATGATGACGATTTTTCTATACTAATATAATAAAGAGGTGAGGTTTGTTTTTTTGTTTGTAGGAGGTAATCTCTGGAAGTACTGGTCCGATTGCAAAAACTTTTTCAACGATAGAACTATAACTATGTTTTATGAACACAGCTGAATCTGCAGACAAATGCTAGTTAGTATATTAATATATAAAAAGGAGTGAAAACTCTATTAGATCTTTTGATCCATCATCATCTTTCTGCACTATTACTATCTTATTTGTGGTCGACGCAACACTCACACTCAACTCTCACTCGTCATGCTACAATACCCCAACTACATCCCTTGATCTCTAAACCATAAATGGGTGCAGTCAGAGCCGTCTTACTTCACCCATTATTAGTATGGGGTGCCACGACAGAAAACCTCCACGAGTGCCCGCGGACTGTAGTTCCCTTGCGGACACGTCCTGAGGGAAGACCAGTCTGCGGGACGGTGCACCCTGGGAGGCGGCTATAGACCCCCTTGGGCACTCATACCCAAGGGCCTCTATGGCCGTCTGCGAATGTTCTGTCTGACGGAACGCTTCAACGCGTGTCCCTCTGCTAAAGCAGAGGGCACAGTGGCGAAGTAAGAGCGGGCTCGGTGTGCACTCACACTGCCGCCGGGCAGGCAGGAGGAAGCCGTGTTCCTCCTTCTGCCACCGTTTGTCTCGTAGCCCCAGAGATTGTCCAAGGTCATGTTTCTGACTTTTGATGGGGGACGAGGGCCTTGGCTTAACCGCCCGGGCCGCGAGGAAGACAACCTCTATAAAAAATTACCCCAAACCTCCAAGCGGCGGCGCACCGTGAGGGAGGTTGTTAGCTTGACTAATGGGTAGCTAAATTAGTCTCTAGTGCGAACCACGTATTTGAGCCAGTACATAAAGTTTTTACTCGTGGGAACTAAATGGAATCGAAATTCTTTAAAAAACCACTTGAGAGTGATGCGCGGTCGGAGTCCGACGCGGCATCCAGAAGGAGCTCGGAGGGCTCGGAGAGTGAGGTAGAAGCGGGCGGTTCTGGGAGACACTCTAGTCTCTCTCAGAAGAAGCGCTCCGCTTCTTTTAGAAAGGAGGACGGATCGTCCTGCTCCGAGGGGCGGGCAAAGATCCCCACCAGCAGCCGTGGCGCGGGCCGAGCCCGCGGAAAGGGAAGGGGCCTCACGGCCAAGAAATCCGCCGAGCGAGCCAACAGGCTTGCCGCGGAGGGGCGCCACCCCGGCACGGGCGACTCTGGGAGGGACCTCTCAGAGCCGTCCGGCAGCGAGAGGCGCACCGAGGCGGAGTCAGGTGGGGAGGCTGCAATGCCCTTCAAGGAGCTGGCCGTCACCTTGCTTAGGGACATGGCCCGCCAGAGGGACAAGGCCACGCGGGAGCGAACGATCCGTCGCCACGCCGCGTCCCTCCAGGGGGCCTTAGACGCCTCCGTCAAGAAGAGGGTGGCGGAGCTCCGAGCGGAGCTCCAGGCCGAACTCCGGGCGGAGATTCGGGCGGAGCTTGCCAGAGCGCCGAACAGAGGCCGCCAGGAACCCATGGAGGAGGAGCGCGAGCAGGAGCAGGGGCTAAGCCGGCCCCAGCCCCAGCCCCAGCCCCAGCCCCAGCCGGAGAGTCAGCTGCTGTCACTCGTGCAGCAGGAGCTCGCTGCTTTTCAGCAGGGGCTGCAAAAGCAGCAGCTGGAATTCCAGCAGAGCATCCGGCAGCAGCTTTCTCTCCTGGAGGGTATAGTTCTCCGTCCTCCACTGGCGGCCTCTGGGCAGAAAAAGGCGGCTTCTTATGCCGCTGCTGCGGCCATGGCTTCTGCGCCTAAGGCGGGCCCGTCGGGGCAAGCGGGGCGCGGGGCTGCGGCGCCGGAGCCGGCGAGGCCAAGGCCGGAGCCTGCGAGGCCGGCCCCAACAGGCAAGCAGCAGCAGCGGCGAAAAAAGGGTGCGGCGGTGCCTGCCGCTAAACCGGCAGGACCTCCTGCCGCCGTGGCGACTAGGCCGCGCCTGCCACCTCCTCCACCCGAGGAGTCTGGCGCCGAGTGGACGGTGGTCGGCGCTAAAAAGCAGGCGGGCAAGGTGGCCAGAGCGGCCAAAAAGCGCGCGAGGCGGCAGGAGCGCAAGAAGCGGGCCATGGCGGCGCGTCTTCGCGCCCCGAATTCCGAGGCTGTAGTCATTACGCTACAGCCTGAAGCGGAAAAGAAGGGCGTGACGTACGACGACGTCATGGCGAAGGCGAAGCAGGCAGTGCTGCCCCACCTTGGGGAGCTCGGAGCCGCTGCGGGCTTCCGCATGAGGCACACAATCACCGGGGCCCGAATCCTCGAGGTCCCCGGTGCGGCCAGCGGCCCTGCAGCGGATGCCCTGGCTGCCAGGATCAGGGCGTCTCTGAGCGAGGAGGAGGCCCGAGTGTCCAGGCCCACAAAGTGCATTGATATGCGCATCATGGGCCTGGACGACTCCGTCAAGGTGAGCGAGGTGGTGGCCGCCATTGTCAGGGCGGGCGGGTGCACGGCCGAACAGGTTCGGGCGGGTGCCATCCGCGCTGACAGCACGGGCATGCGAGCCGTAACGGTAAGCTGTCCTGTGCAGGCGGCCAAAACCATCACCGGGGAGGGCCGTCGGCTTTTGGTGGGCTGGGTCTCCGCACAGGTGAAGTTGCTGGAGCCCAGACCTCTGCGGTGCTTCCGCTGCCACGTGGGGCACCACGTGGGAGCCCACTGCGCCGCGGAGGATCGCAGCGACCGCTGCCACCAGTGTGGCCAGCCCGGTCACAAGGCCGCAGAATGCCGTGCTATGCCGCACTGCTACGCATGTGCGGCTGCCGGCAAGCCGGCCGACCACCGGGCTGGGGGCAGGTCCTGCGACCCCCCCGCCAAGGCCAAGGGCAAGGCCCGCAGGTCCATCCCCGCCGATGTTCTCGCCACCGCAGCCGCCTCCTTGGCCGCCGCCGCCATCGCCGCCGCACCCACCGCTGCGACTGTGCCCCCTAGGGGGGCTCGGGAGGAGACTGTAATGGAGTGTCAATAACGGCCCCATTACGTCTCCTCCAGGCGAATATCAACCACTGCGCCTCCGCTCAGGATCTGTTGCTCCAGAGCATGGCGCAGTGGTTGATCAATGTCGCCGTAGTCACCGAGCCGTATTTTGTCCTGCCCAGTGGTGACTGGGTTCAGGACCTGGACGGCTCGGTGACCTTAATTAAGTCGGCCGCCGCCGGTACCCCGCCCCCCGAGTCCGTCACGAGGGGGCGGGGTTGCGTGGCAGCACGGTTCGGGGACATCGCCGTGGTAGGCGTCTACCTGTCCCCGAGCCGATCTCTCGACGAACTGCACGTCTCCCTGATGGAGCTAAATTCCGTCGTCGCTGGGTTCGGTTCCCTCCCCGTGGTCGTTTGCGGGGACTTCAACGCCTGGAACACGGCTTGGGGTTCCCGGTTCACGAACCAGAGGGGACGGATGGTGGAGGACTGGGCCTTGGAGCTGGGCCTGGTCGTACTGAACCGGGGTTCTGTCCCCACGTTGGTGCGGATGCGGGGTGAGTCGGTGGTGGACATTTCGTTCGCCAGCCCCGCTCTGTCGCCGCGTGTCGTCGACTGGCGCGTGATGGAGGAGGTGGAGACGTACTCCGACCACCGGTACATCCGGTTTGACGTCTCCGCCGAAACCTCGGCCGCGCCGGTCCGACAGAGCCCTTGCGGTCCGCGGTGGGCGCTTAAGCAGATGGACCGGGAGCTCCTCCTGGAAGCCGCGACGGTACAGGCCTGGGTGCAAGCACCGGACAGGCCTGTCGACATCGACGTCGAGGCGGAGTGGTTCCAGGAGGCCATGTCGCAAATTTGCGATGCGGCAATGCCCCGTGTCCGTCCAGGACGAGCTAAGCGCCAGGTGTACTGGTGGTCGCCGGAGATCGGCGCACTGCGCAATGCGTGCAATCACGCGCGACGCCGGTACGCCAGGCACTGCAGGCGCCGCATCCGCCCACCGGATGCGGAGGCCAGAGAGGTGGAGCTGTATGAGGAATACAGGGAAGCAAAACGCACCCTCCGAACGGAGATAAGGCGGGCCAAACTCGAGGCCCGCAACGTGTGGCTGGGGTCTCTGAACGCGGACCCGTGGGGGCGCCCGTACAAGTTGGTACGGGACAAGCTTCGCCCCTGGGCTCCGCCGCTGACTCAGAGTCTCCGGCCCCAACTCGTGGAGGGTGTGGTTAGCTCTCTGTTTCCTGCGCGGGGGGAACACTCCCCCCCGCCCATGGCTCCGCCTCCGCCAGCGGTGTCTGACGCGGATCGCAACAGCGACGACGACGACAATGTTCCAGAAGTGACCGAGGTAGAGTTGAGAGTGGCGGTGCGAAGGCTGAGTGCCAAAAACACCGCCCCAGGACCCGACGGCTTGCCAGGAAAAGCCTGGGTCCTGGCCATGGAGGCTCTCGGGCCTCGACTGAGAGGGCTCTTCAGCGCATGCCTGGAGAGGGGCCAGTTCCCACTTCGCTGGAAGACGGGGAAACTGGTCCTCGTAGCGAAGCCAGGGCGCCCTGCGGACTCTCCGTCCGCATACCGGCCCATTGTGCTGCTCGACGAGGTGGGCAAGCTCTTTGAAAGAGTAATTGCAAACCGCCTCGTCGTGCGGCTAACACGGGTGGGGCCGGACTTGTCGGACGGACAGTTCGGCTTTCGCAGGGCGCGCTCTACTATAGACGCCATCATGCGCGTGCGAGCCCTCACGACAGGGGAAGCGGTGTCCCAGGGTAGGTGTGTCGTGGCAGTGTCCTTGGACATTGCCAACGCCTTTAACTCCCTGCCCTGGAGTACGATCCGGAGGGCACTCCGGTACCACCGGGTGCCCGAATACCTCTGTCTAGTGGTCGAGGCGTACCTGTCAGACAGGTACATTGTCTACCCCGGTCACCAGGGAGACTGGAATCGTCGAGAGATGTCGTGCGGTGTTCCGCAGGGGTCGGTTCTAGGCCCACCCTTGTGGAACATCGGCTACGATTACGTGCTGCGCGGCGACTTCCCTGACGGGGTCAGCGTCGTTTGCTACGCAGACGACACGCTGATCCTAGCGCAGGGAGAGTCGCACCAGGCGGCGGTCGCTCTAGTGACACGCGGGGTTGCGATAGCCGTTGGTAGGATCCAGGAGTTGGGACTCGAGGTGGCGCTGCATAAATCCGAGGCAATGTGCTTCCACGGCCCTCGGAACGCGCCACCATCGGACTCCCAGCTTACGGTAGGAGGAGTTCGCATCGGCGTCGGGTCGACGATGAAATATCTGGGACTCGTCCTCGACAGCCGGTGGAATTTCGTAGAACATTTCCGACGTCTGGCTCCCAAGCTTCTCCGGGCTGGGGCTGCTCTCAAGCGGCTCCTGCCCAACCTTGGGGGTCCAGACGCCTCCTGCCGGAGGCTCTACGCGGGGATCGTTCGGTCCATGGCCCTCTACGGGGCGCCGGTGTGGGCGCCGTCGCTGGCAAAGCGACCGGCGTCCATACTGAACGCCTGCCAGAGGGTCATGGCAATACGGATGGTGCGGGGTTACCGCACGATCTCCCGCGAAGCGGCGAGCCTTCTGGCTGGCCTACCACCGTGGGATCTGGAGGCAACAGTCCTTGCACACATGCACGACATGCGCGTGGAGATGCAACGCCGGGGTGAAAGTCCACTGCCGCAACATGTCAAGGCATGGCGGACAGAGCTCCGGCGGGATCTCATGGTGAAATGGCGTCAACGGCTATCGCAACCCAGTGCTGGGCACGCCACGATTATGGCGGTAAGTCCCCTCTTTGAGGCGTGGCTGGAAAGACCTCACGGCGTCCTTACCTTCCGCATGACGCAGGTCCTCACCGGACATGGCAAGTTCGGGAGGTTCCTGCATCGGATTCAAGCGGAAGAGACGCCCGGGTGTCGCCACTGTGCGCAACGCCCGGAGGACACGGTGGAGCACACCGTCGAGGTGTGCCCTGCCTGGGCGGAGCATCGCCGTGCCCTCGTGGGGGCGATCGGCGGCGGAGACCTCTCGCGCCGGGCCCTGGTCGAGGCCATGGTCCGGAGCGAGGAGGAATGGCAGGCGGTCGCCTCCTTCTGCGAAGCAGTAATGCTTGCAAAGGAGGAGGCCGACCGCATCAGGCAACGGCGCCCTCGCCGCCGTCGCCGGGATTCCGATCCCGATTTCCGGCCACCGTAGACGCGGGCTCGCGGACGGCGAGCCATGGGTAGCTCGCTGTCCGATCGTTCGGTAATGGACCGAGTCCAAGACGTCGACGGCGCGCACTGTTCCCGCGCGCCTCAAGGAGTTGTCAGCAGCAGGAGGGGCCCAGCTGGGTCGAAGCCTACTGGGGACAGGGTTGTCCGAAAGGGAGCTCGTGCCCCGGTATGAAGGCTAGAAGGAACGGCGCGGGGTTTTTAGTCAGTAAGAGTCTGACACTGTCTCCCGCTCCACCCAAGAGCGGGTTTCGTCAAAGATGATTTTCCCCGTCGACAAAAAAAAAAAAAAAAAAAAAAAACCATTATTAGTATCAGAATATAACTAGATAACTAAAACCAACCAATGTAAATTCATAAGACTTTTGCTTTCTAAGCCCACGGCAACTTTTTCAAACGTTTCCGCCAACAGAAATGTGTTGAGGATGTAAACAAACATTTCCTTACTGACAGTATACAGATGAGGGTACGTAATTTAATTTGTTTCTAGCAACAATTTGAATATGTCGATTTCCTAAAAGTTATGAGTTGTGGAAGATTACGTCTACCTCGGACAGACAGTCCAGTTAGGTAGGTCGAACTTCGAGAAAGAGGGCAACCGTCGAATCCAGCTCGGCTGGGCAGCGTTCGGGAAGCTACGCGGTGTCTTCTCGTCCAACATACCACAGTGTCTCAAGACGAAAGTCTATGATCAGTGCGTGTTGCCAGTGATGACATATGGCTCCGAAACGTGGTCGCTCACAATGGGCCTCATCAGAAGGCTTAAAGTCACCCAAAGGGCAATGGAAAGGGCTATGCTCGGGGTTACCTTGCGTGATCGAATCAAAAATGAAGACATCCGCTGGAGAACTAAGGTTGCCGACATAGCGCAAAGAATTGCCAAACTTAAGTGGCAATGGGCAGGGCACATTGCTCGCAGAACAGATGGCCGTTGGGGCCGAAAGGTTCTGGAGTGGCGACCGCGTACCGGAAGACGCAACGTTGGAAGGCCTCCAACAAGGTGGTCTGATGACCTGGTGAAGGTTGCGGGAAGCCGATGGATGCGAGACGCGCAGGATCGTTCGTTGTGGCGACGCTTAGGGGAGGCCTATGTCAAGCAGTGGACGTGTATCGGCTGAAATGATGATGAATGATGATGATGAGTTGACCGGCCATTCGTATTTTTAGGAATAAGCCAGCCGCTGTCTATCGATATTGTATGTTTTAGAGGTATACCTAATTTGGGATAAGTACTGCAAATGTCTGTTGAAAAGGGAGAATCTTCCAGACGGGTTGTCTTCTGGTCTGGGCAACAGTCCGTTATTTGATTTTGGGCTTTTGTATATAAAATATTAATTTCTAATTACGTGGTGAATTGTAATACCATGATGCAGGATAGTTCCAATAATGTGCGATATATTTATATGTTGCTATACCGGTAATATATAAAATGGTTTTCACACCTTATTGTTTAAGATTGGTAATGACCAGTATTTAGATTATTATTAATCCCAGATTGGTAGACATCATTAAAGAATAGAGGACATGACGTACGACGGAAACGTTTATTTCATTTATTTCACAAAAAAAAAACCTCATACTTCTGAGCGCCCTCGCCTTGTCGTGCATCTCTCACAACGATCTTCATTTGTTTTTACTCCTTCCCGGCAGCTGCTAAACCGAACATTCGTATTCAACCCGTGGTTTTATATTTTTTGCTTCGAAACTTTTTATTTGTATCCTAGTTTACATCCGATGTTTTGTGAGAAACATTTTAGTACTTTGTAGGTTCTTTTTCGTTATTTCAGACTCTTCTGTGTTATGATACTCGAGACGATTGCATATCCTCATAATGCCGCCGTGAAATAATGGACCTCCTCACGCCCTAGCCGCCACCACAGGAAATGCCTTGGGTGTCGGAAGTTGCCTGGCCAGAGCGAACGCCAAGCATGAGCTTGCAGGCGAAGAGTAGTAGGGAGCTTGGCATCTGGCCTTCCGGTAAGTACCTAGCGGAAGTTACCACGCACCTTAAAAAGAGACCAGCAAAACCATAGTGCTGTTACCTGCTAAGGCGGCAGGGAATTTCTTCGAAGACGCAGCGCCGGAAGGCCTCCTATAAGCTGGACCAATGATCTGGTGAAGGTTGTGGGAATCCGATGGATGCGGGACGCACAAAATCGATCATTGTGGCGACACTTGGGGGAGGCCTATGTCCAACAGTGGACGTCTATCGGCATGATAGACGTTCTATTGCGCTTACTCGATTCAAACATTGACAAAGCTCTGCAATAATTATTTGTTTGTTCTATGTCAATGGATTTGATTTTGTGGTAGAATTGCGTTCGAATTTCGAAACCAGTTTAATCACGCCTATTTTCATTCGGGTTTTAGTTACCAAAGTCATTTATAGAAAAAATAAAATAGATAATGATCTGGTACCTTTGCAAACGTTATTAGCTCAAGAAGGCTTTGATACTCAAACAACAATAAATAAGTACCTAATTATGTGTTTACTTTGACTTTGATCTGTTGGCATAATATTTACTGTTCCGGAAATAGTCTACGGTCTTTGAACGTACCTACATACCTACGTACGTACGTATCTTTGCATTTTATATCGGTATTTTGATAGAGTTTTCTTTTTGGCATAACAAATAAAGCAGCTCACAATATTAGCAGCGACCTGGTTGACGTCCACGCAGACTCAATATTGAAGTTTGTCAAACTTAATTAGAATAAGTATCTAATATAATTATCTAGAATTTAAGTACATTAAGTAATAAGTCTCTATTGTTTCGTGTTCGGTTTTTGTTTTTTTCTAAATTGTATCCGTTAAAAGTGTTAGTAATAATATTAAGTCTCTAGATTCAATCTAGAATCGCAGGGAGCTTTGTGCATGTGGTGTTTGCCTGTAATTGGTTGTGCAGTTAGGATCGAGACACTTATATATATATATTTCTGCGTTAAAATATCTGTAACAACTGTTGGCGAACCTTAAATAAATAAATAAATAAATAAAATTAGAAATATTCATCTTGCAAATCATCATCATCATCATCATATCAGCCGAAAGACGTCCACTGCTGGACATAGGCCTCCCCCAAGCGTCGCCACAACGACCGGTCCTGTGCGTCACGCATCCATCTTGCAAATATGTCAGCATATTTAGTTCAAACACATATTAGACCCTTGTTCATGTTACTGTTCCCGCACATGGGCCTCAAAAAAACGCCGCCACAAAATACGCTAGAAAACGCCGCTTTTTTTTGTCGACGGGGAAAATCATCTTTAACAAAACCCGCTCTTGGGTGGAGCGGGAAATAGTGTCAGACTCTTACTGACTAAAAACCCCCGCGCCGTTCCTTCTAACCTTCATACCGGGGCACGAACTCCCTTTCAGACAACCCTGTCCCCAGTAGGCTTCGACCCAGCTGGGCCCCTCCTGCTGCTGACAACTCCTTGAGGCGCGTGGGAACAGTGCGCGCCGTCGACGTCTTGGACTCGGTCCATTACCGGACGATCGGACAGCGAGCTACCCATGGCTCGCCGTCCGCGAGCTCGCGTCTACGGTGGCCGGAAATCGGAATCGGAATCCCGGCGACGGCGGCGAGGGCGCCGTTGCCTGATGCAGTCGGCCTCCTCCTTTCAAGCTTCTTTTTGAGGCGGGCTTTTTTGTGGCTCGTGTGTGGCGGTGCCACCACAAAGAAAAAACTATTGAAGTGGCTTCAAGCTTCTCCTGACAAAAGGTGTTGCGCGCATCAGCTGTTTTTGCGGCCGCTTTTAGCTTTTTTTTTGTGGCCGCTTCTCGCGTTTTTCGAGGCCCGTGTGTGGAGACACTTAGTGGCAAGTGTTAATCGAAATGCTCTCATACACAACAAAATTTCCTCTTAGCTCGTTAGCATGTTATCGACCCTCACAGAATTAATAGTCCAACTACTGCGCTCTTTTCTTTGGCTGTTGATTTAAAAGTCCACTCTCGTATTCAGTAGATAATCGTTTGTGACTCGAACGCTGTTTTCATTTAGTCTAGTGTACTCGATGGCACTGTTCTGGCATTCAGATTGGAAATTGCGAGCCGCAATCTGTTTGCCTCTCGCCTACATATTTGAGATAGCAACTGTATGTTTTGTGATTGTACGAATAATCTAATGAGTAAAGTACTGAAGGTTACTTTTTTGTTTCAATTCTGAATTGCTATACGAAGCGAGGTGATTTTTTTTACGTATATTATTAGAAAAATATTTTATGGATCCATGTGTAATTGGATGGATAGTGTGAAAAGATAAAAGAAAAGGGACGATCAGAATAAAAATTGTGTTGCGTTGACATCAATTAAAATGGGACAGGGATGAGAAGATGATGAGCGCAAGCCATTCACATTCATTTAAAAAAAAATCTAGGTAAGTCAATATAACATAGCTAGCTAACCAAGTCTCAAGCTATGAAGCATAACGGAGTCTAGGGCCAATATTAATGAAAATCACAACGGCATTTGATGTTGTAAATTAGTCAGTATCACACTAGGGAATAGCCAACGATGAGTGTCCAAATTAACCCCACTTATGTTTCATGTTCCTGTTACATAAAACCGTTGTCATCTAGCTAATTAATCAAATTACTACCAGTTCATTGATCAAAGCTAAGCACAATTGGAACGAAATTGATTTTGGCGGTAGTGCTATTATATGATTAGGTAGGGTTGACGTTACATTAAGTTTTGTAATTAATATTAGTAGCAGTACCTAAAAATTTTACTTCTGGCTCCCAAATTGCTAATAAACTCCCACCGTCACCATCCAATCTAGGAAGTCCAGACCTGCCAGTCGTTCTTGTCGTGGATCGTGTAGTCCATGGCCCTTTGCAGAGCGCCGATATGGGCACCGTCGCCTTGGAAGTTACCGGTGTCCAAGTGGATTGCGTCCCAGATGGTCATGGCAATTCGGATGGTGCGGGGATACACTACAGTCTTGAGTTTTGCCGATTTACGAATCACTTTGCGGGCCTACCGCCCTGAAATCTGGAGGAGGACATTCTTTGTACAATTTTCACATAGAAATGCAACGCCAGGGTGAGACTCTCTTGTCATGTTGAGTTGCTGAGAAGAGATGAGATCTCATGGCGACGTGGCAACAGTGAATGTCGCAATCCACTTCTGGGCACACCCAATAAGTGGCGGTAAGTCTCCACTTAGTGGAGTGGCTGGAGAGGTATCACGGCATCCTAACCTTTCGGATGACGCAGGTCCTCACTGGACCTATCATAGTTCGGAAGATTCCTGCATCGGATTCAGGCAAAAGAAACGGGAGTCACTACTGTGTGGAATGCCGGGGGCTAGGTGGAGGTGTACCCCGCCTAGGCAGAGCACTGATGTCCTCATTAAGGTGTTCGACACTGGGCCCTGGTTCAGACCATGTTGTGGAGCAAGGGGGGATACAGGCGGTGGTCCCCTTTAGCGAAGCAAGTGCTAACGAAGGAGACGGCCCCACACTTAAGGGAACGGCTATCTTCGCGCCTCAACCACCGCGACTCCGACCCTGAGCACCATACTAGTTAGATGAATATTACATTTAAACTTATTATTTAAATGTAGAAACTAAAACATCTTGTTACTCACTGAAGTAAATCTTTGTTCAAGCTGTTTTCATCAACTTGAAGGAATAACACAAATATTGTTTTAATAAAATGAGATATCTTGTTTCAAGTAGATTCACGATGAACGAGTGAACCGTTCGACAAACAACGTTGCGGAAAAGCAAACAGAGAGATTATTGGAAAATTTATTATTTTAAACGTATGAGAAACATTTATTATCATTCTTCGAAAACTGAGGAAGCACGTCAAACATTAATACCACCTCAGTGCAGTAAAGATTGATTTTAAGAGATAATATTTATTGCTATATTAGCTGATCCGGTGATCTTTGTACCACCAAACCTCAAAATAGATAGGTACAGAAGACAATCTCATGTATGTACTTCACTTTTTATACCTATACTAGTTAGACGCACACTAATGAGCGTTTGAGCCGGAACTGATTGACGAGCGGGCCGAGACGCTACCGAGATATTGTGTCCGTGAGCAGTGTCTATGGGTGCGTTGCTACATCAACATAAATGCTTTTCCGGCCAACGTAAGCGCGGGTTTGCGGACGGCGGGCCATGGTAGCTCGCTGTCCGATCGTCCGGTAGCTGTCCGGACCAAGCCCTAGACGTCGACGGCGCGCACTGTTCCCGCGCGCCTCAAGGAATTGTCAGCAACAACAGGAGCCCAGCTGGGTCGAAGCCTACTATAAAGAGCAGCCCCGGTATGAATAGGCTAGAAGGAATGGGGGGGGTTTTAGTCAGTAAGAGTCTGACACTATCTCCCGCTCCACCCAAGAGCGGGGGTTGACATTGGGTGATTTTTAACCACCGTAAAAAAAAAAACGTTTGTAATCAAGACACAGCGTGGACTTTTCGCCTAAATATCTAATATTCTCAAAACAAAATTAAGCCTGTAATACGCGTTTCCTCGCGTTGCCATCACGCCGTGCCGTCTGGAGAATCGTCTGCTACTAATGAAAAAATGAAATTAACCCTGTCGTGTGCTTGTCACAAAATGCTTATTCATATTTTGAAGCGTTCTCCATATATTATTATTATTATACATTGCCTTAAATTGCAATACATCACATTAGTTGAATTAGTTTGCTCTGCAGGTGAGATTGTTTGTTCCCCCCGTATCTAAACAATACCTCAGGCTGCAAACACACCGTTTGTTAGCTGATCCTTTATCGCAGAGAGTGTGACGAGCTAACTCGCCACTCGTTCGTGCCCTTTCTGTGCTTCTTACTTGCTTTCTGACTCTAACACCGAAGTGTGACTTGTTTGCTGGGTGATGAATATATCGAGCCTTATTAGGAAGATCATCGTAAGCGACAGTGAGCGTTTTTGCAGTACTAGTAGATTTTCTCTTCCATAATTAAAAAGTATTAATTCATGATAATAAATAAAATAAAATAAATATAACTTTATATAACTACCGATCTAATAGAATTGTTTCTACTACTTATTTTCGTAAATACTTTATAATTATGGAAGAGAAAACCTACTAGTATTGCAAAAACGCTCACTGTCGCTTACGATGTTCTTCCTAAAAAGGCTCGATATGTGTGTCGTGAATGTCTATGGTAATAAGCAAACCTTGTTTTATTTGTTTTGTGGGACATTTTATTTTTTTGGTAATGTATATATGTATCTTCTTTTATTTCTTAACTAGCTTTCCGCCCGCGGCTTTGCCCGCGTGGACTAGTTTATATCGCGCGGGCGGAGACCCGTGCTCAGCAGTGAAGTTATAGGTAGCCTATGTGTTATTCCAGTGTCTCTTCTACCTACCTACCAAATTTGATCTAAATCCGTTCAGTAGTTTTTGCGTGAAAGCGTAACAGACAGACAGACAGAGTTACTTTCGCATTTATAATATTAGTAGGGACTTCTTTTGTACAATGCCTGAGATAATAATATACTCTGTAATGCTGTACAAGTACATTATAAATAAATAAATACCAGTCTTGTTTAATAAACAAATCACTATACAGTTCATTAGTAGCTGTTTCAAAATCTGCTCGTATATTATAGCAGTTAATTTTTAAAATCATAATCATAACTAGAAATCCTTACTAATATTACAAAAGCGAAAGTGAGTTTGTTTGTTTGTTTGTTACGTCTTCACGCCTAAATGGCAGAACTGATTTTGATGAAACTTGGTACACGGATAGACCATGTCCTGGAATAGGACATAGGATACTTTTTATCCCGGAAGTATGTTCCCTTGGGATAATTTTCTGCTAAAATGCGGGCGAAGCCGCTGGGAGCAGCTAGTAAGCTATAAGTGCAAGTGTTTAACAATCAACCTACTTCTGGTTTATCGATTGCATTGGTAATATTTATCTATCCAGTACTATCCAGTGATATATATTCTGCTGTCGGATAAATACATTTATTCTAACTATTGATCAAAACACAAATTATGTTTTAATATTGATGATCAACGGTGAAATAGCTGTTAATATTAATATACACCTTTGATAATGGATTCAGTCAAATGAGCATAACTCATGACTACACACGTCAAAATATATCACAGTGATAAATACGTACCTACATGACATTTCAAGTCATCCTTCATCCAAAGTTTGTATGTAAGGACCTTATTTCAATAAATAATTTTATTAATATTCTGTTTATATTCATTAATATTTACATATAAATTATATTTTTAGTTGTGTGATAATTATGGAATATTATTATTATTATATATTATTATTATAGCGTGACGAGTGAGAGGACAGAATGGAAGAAAAAAGCGTGTTGCGCCGACCCCAAATAAAACGGTACAAGGACAGAAAGACGATTATCATATATTATTTTTAAATATTTTAGTTGAATAAAATAAATAACTAAATAAAAATATTATTAGTATCCGAGTGAGCCGATAAGCCGACTTGGAAATTTTAAACGAATTAATAAATACTTAAATAATATAAATATAAAATCTGCTATATATATTACATACAATACTTTTTATACAATTGTTTTAGTAAATGATCATCTCTTTATAACTTTAATTGTTCAACCAGTGTTGACTTCATCAGATTTCAAGAATTTTATTATCTCATTAGATTACCCAAGACTTTGAAGACAGACTATAACAGACAAACATAATAGCCACCCATCATGTCCTTCTCTGTCTAGCTATTTAATTATGCACCGCTGCGGGTTTCGTAAGCAATATTCAGGAATGCATATAAATGTTCACGACAGCAGAAATAATAAGAACATGCGTGAAACCTTTTTTTTAAGAAAACATCCGGAATTACAAGTATTAATTAAACAGTTCTAGATACAATAATCAATAATCAGGAATTAATACATCTACAGTAATACTGTATCTTCAAGTTCCACCTGCTAATATTTTCACTTGTTTTCTATAAGACCTAAATCTTGTTTGTTTCATATCTGACACGTGTCCATAATTCTTAAGTCTTCGACGTGTGAGCGGAGCACGTTCTACGTCGTTCCTTCGACACACTAAGAATATGTGTATTTCCTGTCACTTAAGTAAGTGACAGGAAATACACAGTACGGGTATATTCGAAAGAGTTACCGCTACGCTCAGGATGTTTTGGTTGTTTTTTGCGTGCATCACGCATGCGGGATTGCTCCGCCGCGCATACTTCCCGCGTGCATGATTCCTGCATTACAATAAATACTTGTATGAAAAGGATATTTCCGGGGGTTACGCATGCGGAACAAATCTGCATGCGTGATGAAATAAGCACGATATTAAAAATACCAGAAAGGGAACTGGAATAACAAGGATGAAATTTTAGTCAATAAAAGTCTGCCTGTGTGGAATTCTTCTTTTTCTCTTGAAGATTTCAAACTTCAAAAAAAAAAAAACAAGAAAGAAATAGGTAAATAATTTAAAAGATATAAATACATACACTAAAGAAATTGCATACATTATTTCCATCCAGCGTACTACTTAATTATTATTATGAATCGAGCTAATACTGTATGCAGTTGAAGGGTTAATGTGACGTTATGCACATGTTGATTCGTTGTTTCATGAAGTAATTAATCTATTACATACAAGGTGTATGGGACAGCCCTCCGCAAACTTTAAGAGTCCTTCTCCACTCGCTTATCGTAAACATCGAAAATGGTTTAAAAGCTTTTTACTTCATTTAATGCAATCCAACGCGATGTTTGACGAAAAGGCAACCCAAAAAAAGAGAGATAAGGCCTGGAAACTCTGTTAGTATTCCGTAATTCCGAGATTTACTCGAAAATTTCACAAAACTTGCTCAAGGAAATAGCTGATTTTTTTAAACCCTTAAAAGTTTTTGGAAAAAGTTGTCGTCATTTAGAATCTTAATAAAATTTGCAAGGTCTCTAGAGGATTACTTTTTTGACTTTTTAATTTTTAGGCAAATTATGAAGTGTCAAAATTCATACAAAATAGGACATTTTCAGAGGTTTTTACTGGATTAGTTTTACACAAATTTAGAAATTGGTTTCTTTAGAAACCTAGATAATATCCACAAGATACTGTGTTTCCAAAATATCTAATGAAAAATGTGTAATAACGTCATAATCAGTTATGAACGGTTGTATGAAAAACAGTGAAAATGTGAGTCGTGATGCACCAACTTAAGGGCTAGTTCAGTAGACGAAACTGAACAACCTTCCACAAGATTTTTTTCAGACAACGAAAAAAAATCAGCATCACCATACAAAATGATAAACTTGATTGGACAATTTGTATGGCGAGGCCAATTTTTTTTTTCGTTTCCAAAAACATTTTTGTTTTGTTGTTTGTTTTGTTTGTCGGTCCCTTACACCTTGTATATCCTAGTAAGTACAACACATGATGTTGATTTTGATGAAAAAAACATTGATGAACTTGCAGTAAAATATAATAATTGTATCATTATTTATTAAAAAACAGTATCCACACTATTTAATTAAAGCGTAGCTGCGAACATGTCTCACTCACGTTTCAGTGGGTATTCAATCAATATCAATACATCAGTTAAAACGAACCATACCAGTAATAAAATATTCGTGGAAATAAACCGCAAATTATACTATTTTCCTGGTATCATATTGTGTCAATCAAGCCTTTACATTTCCCAAGGAAAATTAAATATTGACATCACGTTTATGTGTAATATCGCCGATGAAGAGTCAATAGATAATAACTGCAAAAACACAACTTTACAGGAGGCGAAAAAAACGTTTCAAGTCCGTTTAATTATTTTTTTGGTATGTTTAATTTATAATGTCATTTAATTTAATAATAAAGTAATTAACATAATAATGTAATTTAATTTAAGTTTTAATTGTAATTTGATACATGTAATAATGTGATTTTAATTTTTATATAAGTTATTTTAATTTCGGACATTTTTTTTTAAATCTATTTTAAATGTTGTTATTTGTCATTTTTAAACTATTTAATAATTGAGACCTTTTGTAAATGTTGTGCGAACCTGTAAGTGACTTTTTTACACAGGATCATCTCATATTTTTGTGATAAATTGTTTTGAATTATATTGTAAACTAGCTTCTGCCCGCGACTTCGTCCGCGGAAAATTTCTTGTTTTAAAATAAGATTACACTCGATTAGACGATGCGCACGTTCAGCGCTAGATTCCTGAGCACGGGCCTGTGATGTTATGGCATTTTGCCTAGCGAGCCGCTGCGAGCGCTCAGCGCTAGTCTCCCTATCCCTTGTCTCAGAGACATGCTACCTTAAATGAGATAGACGCTGCGCACGTTTAGCGCTAGATTCCCGAGCACGGGCCTGCGATGTTATGACATTTTGCCTACCAAGCCGCCGCGAGCGTTTAGCGCTAGTCTCCCTATCCATGCTGCCTTAACTCAGATAGACGGTGCGCACGTTCAGCGCTAGTTCCTCGAGCACGGGCCCGCGATGTCCTCACATTTTGGCTAGCGAGGCGCTGTGAGCGCTCGGAGCTAGATTCTCTAGCGCGTGCTTGCGAAATATATTCTCTATTTCTCGAGAGGCGCTGCTCATTTTCAGGGGCAGATTCTTCCGTACGGCGTACTCGAGCGGCTGTCTGTGATGTCTGCCGGGACAGTTGAGATTTCCTTTTAGACATGCTCTCAACAAACTACGCACAGACTTGAAAACAATTATGAACAAAAGGAGAGCGACTCGAACACCGTCCGCCTTTACAAAACAAAACAATCGTAATATCGAATAACTCGTATCGATTATTACGATAGAACGAAGTACGAAACTACGAACATACAAAAACGTACAACGAAATTACGATATTTTCGATTATGAGGTATCTATCAACAACAACAACCATACGAACGAAACAACCGAAACCAATAAGCAACTGACAGAAGAACTCTAACTAACGACAACGTGGGCATAATAATTCGAGAGGGTCATCAATCCACAGAAAGTCTTAACACCGCGATTCAGAAAAATTACGTAATTGCAGAACGCCATCTATGGGCAAATAGGTGAAACGTTGGGCACGCCACAATTATGGAAGAGGGGACTTACTCTTTGAGGCGTGACTGGAAAGGCCTCACGGCGTCCTTACCTTCCGCATGACACAGGTCCTCACCGAACATGGCAAGTTCGGGAGGTTCCTGCACCGAATTAAAGCGGAAGAGACGCCCGAATGTCGCCACTGTGCGGAACGCCCGGAGGACACGGTGGAGCACACAGTCGAGGTGTGCCCTGCCTGGGCAGAGCAGTGCTCGTGGAGGCGATCGGCGGCGGACACCTCTCGCGGCGGGCTCTGGTTGAGGCCATGGTCCTTAGCGAGGAGGAATGGCAGGCGGTCGCCTCCTTCTGCGAAGCAGCAATGCTAGCAAAGGCGGAGACAGACCGCATCAGGCAACGGCGCCCCCGCCGCCGCCGCCGGGATTCCGATCCCGATTTCCGGCCACCGTAGACGCGGGCTCGCGGACGGCAAGTCATGGGTAGCTTGCTGTCCGATCGTCCGGTAATGGACCGAGCCCAAGACGTCGACGGCGCGCACTGTTCCCGCGCGCCTCAAGAACTTGTCAGCAACAGCAGAGGCCCAGCTGGGTCGAAGCCTACCGGGTCCAGGGTTATCCGAAAGGGAACTCGTGCCCTGGTTTGTAGGCTAGAAGGAACGGGGTGGGTTTTTAGTCAGTAAGAGTCTGACACTATCTCTCGCTCTACTCAAGGGCGGGGGTTGTCATAAGATGATTTTTGCCCACCATAAAAAAAAAATAGGTAAAACGTCTGCACAATGAAAGTTACGCTAGGGGCATTTTGCGTTTTAGTAATTTTATATTATCTTCGAAACTGTATGACCAATTGCTATGCTGTAAATGGCACATCTTATCTGTATAATGTTCTTGTGATACTGAAATAATTTATTGTCATAAGAATTAATATTTTGTTGCTCAAATAATCAACCAAACGTAAGTATGCCGAAAAAAAATTTTTTTAATGCAATAAAAGAAGTATAAAAGATGAAATATAAAAGATAGAGATATGGTACCGCGGACTTTTTTGTAGAAATAATTAAGACGAACCAGATAGCCATACATTGTTTTTAATTTTAAGCAACTGTTTAGGCAGCGCACGCAAATAATTCTATTTTATGAGGTAATTTTTTCCGACTTGCTAGACAAAAGTTGTGATAGCTCGGTTAATATACATGCTATAGAAACAATTTATAGCCTATAGCACTCAGGAATAATGTAGCTTTCTGCCAGTAAAAAAAAAATTAGCATTGGATTATTAGTTCCAGAGATTACCCCCTACATACAAACTAACAAACTTACAAACTTACAAACTTACAAACTTACAAATTTTACCTCTTTATAATATTAGTATAGATAAGTCGTTGGTGTGCCTATGCAAATAAAAAAAAATGTTTTATTTAAACTGACTGCAATATTATGCAATTAATGATTTTATTAAAACATTACTGGTTTTTATATAAATAAAAATAATATATATTACCATCGTAAATGACGTAACACCACTTAGTATATATTGCAATAATTGTTTATCTTGCAAAATTAATAAGAAACAGACCTAAGATCTTTGTCAGCATGTGTGTTACTTCTATTCTACAATAAATAATGCAATAAAATAAAAATGGCCAAAATGTTAGATATTATGTATTGACTCTTCATCGTCGATATGAGGGATATACACTGTCATTTCGCAATATGTAAACAGATGTACCATGTATTTCCACCGATATATTCTCCCACATAATGTGGCTACTTAATCTTATCTTGCTTGTAAGTAGTTTAAGTTTGGTTTTTCCTTGTCATCTGTACCCTTTTTGGTCAATAAACAATTATTATTATTATTTATTATTTAAATTGACGGACAAGACAGCTGCTCTTTTCTAAAACGTTAATACCTACCTTACGAGTTTAATGTTATAGGGTACAGTTTAGAATCGCGAAACATACATATAATCATAGTTATCAATGTTTGTATTTGAATTTATATAATTAGTCAAAATAAACATGTATTTGCTGTTCAATAAAAATATGTAAGTATATTTTTATTGGACAGTAAATACATGTTAATAAATTAAGAATAATGAATAAAAAAAAGCTTTTTAATATTTTTCTAAATACTTATTTTAGTACAGGTAATAAGGGGATAGGTCTGTAGTTCTTCTTCAGTTTTACTACACCTTAGCAATTTTCAATTGGTCCGAAAATATAGATTCCTCAGTACATTTATTGAATAAAAAACTTTTTACAAAAAAAAAGTTAAACCGACTTCAAAAAGTACAAAATAACTTTAATTTCGGAAGTCGGTGTTAAATAACGAAGAGACAAGATTAGGTATCTATTATAAAAACACCGACTTCCGAAATTAAAGTTATTTTGTACTTTTTAAAGTCGGTTTAATTTTTTTTTGTAAAAAGTTTTTTATTTTTCACTTTTTAGTTATGGTAGCACCACTAAAAAGTACATACCCTTCAGCTAAATATAAATTACCGTATAGCCAGAGTGCATCTCATAACGATTTTAATAATCCCAAATACGGTTATATTACATGAATTTACCCTCCAGCATTATCAACAGATCAGTTCGATACATCCCCTCCCCCTTTTTTTTTCAGTAAATCATCGACTACACGTATAAACAAAGCAATTTGACTTGTTACGACAATTCTTCTATGATTCTATGAGGAGTTCTGTTCCATATCTTCGAAGTTCATGATCAGATCATAACAATATTTCTATGGGACTAACTTGGAAACATAACCTTACAATCAAAAAAAAAAAATTCAAAATCGGTCTACAACTGACCGAGATATCGGTGAACATAAATACAAAAAAAAAAAAAAACATACATTCAGCCGAACATAGAACCTCCTCCTTTTCGAAGTCGGAAAAATAAAAATCACTTAGAGGACCTGCTCATATTCTGATTTATTTCTTAATTACGGTTGTAGAAATTTCATCAAGCCCACACAAAAATTGGTTCTTCATACTTTTTACTATCGTCAATAACTCATTAGTCGTTGGAGAAAATTTCATAACTCTTATAATTTCGCCACTGTATTTATGTATGAATATTTTTACGCTAGAAATACAATAGCAGTCAAATTGCCAAAACTAATGATTGATATATCATCAGGATCAAGATCGTATACCAAAGATGTCTGAAAAAGCCGATATTAAATAAAACGGAAAAGAGAATCTTGCGCACATCTAATTTAACAGCACCAAGACAATTAATAAGGCTCGTCCATTTACCAGAAGTGTATTCAAAGGAAACTTCAAAGCACGTGGTTTTGCTCTGCGTGCTGACCGCTGACCGGTGGCACACACATCACTCGATCTATTGTTGGTTAGTTCGAATTTGCACAATGCACAACGGAGTGGATTTTATAAGCATTTTGAATTTACACACGATACAGGTCTGTTATGATGGATCTTCACAAAGTGTCGATTTCAAAAGACCCAGCACACTGATATCGAGAAAGTTTTACCTACCTCGCGACTGCAGTGGTGGCCGAGCGGTAATGGCCCCGACTTACGAGTTGTAGGTCGCAGGTTCGAACCCAGCCACGCGCATTACAATGTGTAATTTATTTCATCACCACTGCTCTTAAAACGGTGAAGGATAACATCGTGAGGAACCGCCATGTCCTAGAACCAAAAATTCGCATATATTACATCCACCGACACGCACTGGGCCCGCGTTACGGCCCATTCCCTCTCCTAGAGAGGAGGCCTGAGTTCCAGCAGTGGGAACATTAAAAAATGCTGATGATGATGATGACTTACCTTAGAGACTACCATTTATAACCCCATGGAGTAGCCTCGAATGAGACCCGAGTATTGTTTTTGTCATATATATTTACCGAATGCAGTTTTTCAATTGAATAAAATCCCGATCCTCTTTCAGAGCTCACATAATATATTTCAGCAAAATTGTCAACGAGTGTGGCTCTAAAATGTTATGTGCGCACAAATTGTCCATTTGGTACTCTAACGCTCGGCACAGCTAAATGGAATGATAAAATAAAAATAAACGATGATTTATGCTGTTTGATTTTGAATAAATGGACTATGAGTGTGGAAAAATACCTATATACTTTTTGTTACAATATTTGGGATCGATTTTAGATTTAATGTTATTAAAATGCCAGCCGAGGTCATGATGTTCATGATGGTGAACAAATCTAACCTAACCTAATGGTGAACAAACCAAACCTTACCTAACCTAACATTATTTATTTATTTATTTTATTCTTCATGCACAAAAGAGTACAAAGGCGGACTTAATGCCTTAAGGCATTCTCTACAGTCAACCTTTGGGTGATGCAGAGACAAATAAATCGTGATAGGTGTTATGCTTAAAGAGCTTCTATTGCTCTCCGGTTCTACCGTTGCTCTCCGATTAACAGGTAATTTTGATCTAGAAAATAGACTTTGTAGATTTTTATCATTAAGTGTTATCGTTTTATACATTGCAACCTTTTTTGGAAGTTGAAACTGCAGTTGTGTTACTGAAAGTTTTTCAACACAGATATTAAAACTTAACCTTAAAATTTTCAACCATTTTAAGTTTATCCTCACTTTAGACCGTCAATTGCTTCCCTCACGGTCTACTTCTCCAGTCGACTGACAAAGTTCTTAACCAGTAACCTCTTATCACACCAATATAGCAATAGAAATAACTGAAATGTCATCATTATTATTTTCAACCGAAATCGAGATGCCCACTGCTGGCCTTACGCGTCTCGTCTCGTATCCATCAGATTCCCACATTTTGTGGAACGTGATAGCTATTGAGTACTGTAACTTACTGTTGTTTGTTTTTTTAAATTATTATTATTGTTTCGCTAGCGTTTGACCACCATCTCGCCTGATGGTAAGCAAGGGTGTAGTCGACGATGGAGCACGCTTGCCTAGAAGTAACCTAGTCTTGACTTAAAGACCCCTAAAAAAATACTACCAAATCAAAATTCACGACTACTACCTTATATTTTCGCTTCCCGCAAACATCACAGTATTTTCCACGAGCTGGCAGTAAATAAAATATTCAGCTAGTGTCTGAATAAACAACAGCAGTAAGATCAAGTGCGAGCTAACAGAAGTCGTTATTCAAAGCCACTAACTAACAGAACAAAAGCAGCTAAACCTGTACAATTGTGTTCCGCGTCGGTTGTACTTAACTCTATTGTCACCAGGCTCTGTATCCCAGTTCTGTTTGCAAACCCTTTTAGTCTCGATAAAGCAAAGAGACTAGTAATAAATCTTGACTATCTTTACTTTCAGGGTTTGGGGTTTCCGTCGTCGATGTTACGATCAGAATCTGCAAATATAGGATTAGGACATCGAAAAAGCTTTCTTTGTTCTGTAGCCTGATGATTCTCAGAGATAAACATACAAATAAAACAGCTGAAGTCATTTATCGGACACTTATCTTACTTAAAGGATCACGCGGTTTGTAGAAATAGAAATAATTTATTTGCCAATAATGTAGGTAATAAATGTGGTATTAGGGAGAGTCCCGATACATTGTGCCTTATGGCATACAAAATTATTTAATTAATTTAATACATTGCTAATTACTTTTACATAACATTTATATATAGGATTAATATACTGATGACATAAATTTTATGACATAATTGTCATCATATAATGTTATGTTTATCTAATTCTCCACAAACGCGATTTGATTTTGGTATTGTTTAGTGAACTTGCGCAGAGAAAGTTGTGGGTGCCTGCACTTGCGAACTGTCTTTTTTACATGATCAAATAACTTTTCACGCTCTAGGTGCAGTGAGAAGCACTTTTATTAACTAAAACCCAAAATGTTCCTTCAGTTACCCTTTTTACGAAAGCTAAGGTAGCTTCTTCGAACAATCTGCCGCCCTAGCAGTCGTCTGGTCTTACTGGCGCGCATGAAACACGACGCTCCATCGACCCATGCTTGGTAGTTGCCGGACGGCTGGCTCGCTGTCTGCAAGCCGATGCCTTCGGTAGCCAAAAATCATCCTGCAACTATCAGTAATCTCGATGCCTGGGTCGTCTCCACCGCCCAAACTGCCTAATTTCACTGTTTTTAAATATGTATGAATAAACCTTATTAAAATTATAATATACTAGCTTTTGCCGGCAGCTTCGCCCGCGTAGGTACATAAAATATAGCCTATGTCACTCAAGAATAAAGCAGCTTTCTATTGGTGAAAGAATTTTAACAATCGAACCAATACTTCCAGAGATTACTCCCTACATACAAACTTAAAAATTTTACCTCTTTATAATATTAGTATAGATTAATACAACAGTCACATTTCCTCCAACATAGAAAAGTGTTCGTACAAATAGACGCTCACACTTTACATATGCGTCCTCTAGGTCTAGGCTACAAAGCCGATCAGATACACAGCGTACTACTCGTATTAAGCTCACAAATTGGATGGCTTGTGCCGGTGCCACCATCCTTCCCGTCGGACGTCTAAATCTCGTTGTGTAGTGACATTGTGCAACAGGATTTGATCGGAATAGCCTACAAAGCCGCATTAAGATGATTCGATTGATTGTTTGGTTCTTCTCTACTCAGGCTTAGATAAGAAAGGCGTAATAGCATTATCTAAATTTTTTTTTTTCAATATTTATTACCTCTATTACATAAAAAAAACTTAAGTACTAAATAAACTATGTATACTAAAAATGTATAAATTAATAACTAACTTCTACATGTGGCTTCACCCGCTTTAAAGTGTATAATTATACCAAGAGAACATAGTCCCGAGATAGAGTATACTATGGTATGATCTATTTTAGGACATGGTCTGCCCTTGTGTTACACACATAAAAAAGTTACACACATATACACACACAAATACAGGTGATAGTTTTATTGCCTGTATAGTATAAGTACGGTAATTTAACTTAAAAAAAAAATGAAGGAAAAATTGACAGATTGTGTGAGTAGTATGATAGAAAAGAAAGAAAGAGATAACAATAAGAAACATGTTTACCGACTTCAAATGACATAGAACAAGGGCAGGAAGATTATGAACTTAGCTTAGATACCTTACGTTTTGTTAAAAAGTCTTGTTTCAGAATAAAGTGCTTTCGCCTATGTCAATTTATACCTGAGTCAATTTATGATGTCTGAGTGCTAGGTAAATAGCTCATGTATACGTTCTAGTAGATTAAAAGCTAATATGATTCTAGGAAATGCTTAAAATGTTTCTGTAACTCTTTTCTTTAATCCTTGTAATCTGGCTTAGCGTAAATTCACATTTGACAAAAAGTAGGAATAGATTATGAGGCTTTTACTTTATTATATTTGTAATGTTAGTAGATTTAGCCAGTTGAGCAACAACGCAATTGACTCAAAGTTAACCCTTCAGATACCGTCAATTAGAGACACAATAGTAAGACAATAGATGCGCGGCCACCGGTGGTCGCTGAGGGATTCATGAATTAAAAAACCTATTGCTCGAATTTTCGTCAAAGTGAACCCATGCTAAATGAGCAATGCCTATTTTAATAGGAATTTAGATGATTACCCGATTTTATTCTATACCTAGTTAAAGGCAAGGGAGCCTAAGTCTGCTGCAGATATGCTACACAATTACAAGGTTACAACTCTTGCGAGACAATATTGTTTTGATTATAGAGGCGTCACCAATTGCAAATAATCAGTCAATGTATGAGCTAAGGGATCTAAATGTAAACTGGGTAGGTAACGGTTTTTAAATTGGGTTTTTCAGAATTGGAACCTAAATGGAAATGGAGGCGTTATATTTATTTATACATTACTAAAAATAAACTCTAATAAGTATAAATGAACAGTGAATTAACAACATTCCAATTACGTAACAACTGTACGGGACAGATTAGTTGCTGAACTGTACACTATAATTGTTTGTGTGTGTGGTTGTGTGTTAGGCAGCGAGTGTGACCAACATGTAAAACACTTCACATAGTAAAAATCTAAGTTTATTTATAAGTAGTAAAGTACACCGTAAAGATTGATGATTTTCACATGCACGTATGTTCCGCGTGTTGGTAAGTTGCACACTAAGTTTAAGTAGTAATATTTGTGATGACAAGCAAACGTATTGATTCGCGTTGTCATGCAAAAATAAGGTCAATGTATGTAGACCGTACAACAACACTACAAGAGAAGGAAAAATAATAGTGAAGTGAAAGAGTAATAATCGACAGAGAACAGAGGGGGTGAGTACGATTATTGGTTGGTTGGGTAATGGTTAGGTAATTAAGAACTTTTTGTCGCACACTTAATTATTTATTGACTAGTGGAAGTTACAATAGGTCGAAAATGTTATTGCTCGTAAAAATATCTTATTGCTCGTACTTAAAATTTATGGAAACCGACATCAGAATCGGAGGTGCAAAATAAATCGGAATTTCCAACTTTTGAAATCGGATTCAAACCTCCGTAACCTTTCTGCTCTAAACTATCAATTACACAGAGAGGCTACTTCAAATTCAATCGTTGCAATCAATCTTTTCTATTTCATGAGTGATATGAAAATTCATTCGTCGAATCCGTATGTTAGTGAAGTACCCAATAGCTTTTAGACATACGATCCACATTTGATACTACGTTTGATACCAAGCCTAATACATTCAGTCAAAAAAGTATCGGGAATGGATGATTTGTTTATGGTTCCAAATTCAAATTTTTGTTTTTTTGTAGTTGTTAGATTGGCACAACTGTTTTCCATTTTGGCGAGGAGTTTGAGTTGCATCTGTTATTTATGTAGGATTTTAAAAAATGTGTACTTAATAGTTAGAATCATAAGCATGAGTGAGGGTGAGCGAGACGACATATGTGTATGAGAGAGAGGAAGGATGGAAGGGGAAAAGTTAAGATGGCGATAACCGTAGAACCGAGAAGGTGTACTCTGTAAATTTTGAATTCTAATAAAAATCTAAAGTAGTGAATCTGCCTTTATTTCACCGCCCCGAACCTACAAAATTGGGGGCTCGTCCGGGATACCAAGAAGAAAGGCGGAATAGTACGGCCGGTGAAATAATTACGACGGGTGCAGATCGGCCACCACGTGGAGATCGGCTACCACGTGCACGGGAACACGCGAACGACGGCGGTTTCTGCGGTAAAAGACTGTCTCAACGAGTACGACGAAAATAATGTCCAAACAAGATCGTAGGAAAAGTCGGCAAGAAGACTTCACCGACTGCCACGACGACTGCGATTCGAAAAAGCGTAACGGCAACATGCTTCAGATGACGGCCGAGCTGATACCCAGCTTCAGCGGTCGCGACGACACCTATCCAGTGACGCGGTGGATAGACGAAGTAGAATCCAACGCCGAGATATTCGAGTGGACACCGCTTCAGCAGCTCCTAATCGCAAAACGAGCGCTGACAGGTACTGCACAGCTATGGTTACGGGCGGAGCGTCCACACAAGACTTGGGAAGAGCTCAAGGCAGCGCTGGTAAAAGAATTTCCAGACACTGTCGACATTAAATCCATCCATGAGTTAATGAGCAACAGAAAGAAACTGTCGAATGAATCCTGCTTAGACTACATGCTCGTTATGAAGGAACTCGGAAAGCGCGGTAAGATGCCTGACTATGTCGCAATCAAGTACATAGTGGATGGAATAGTGGATGTCGAAACAAATAAAATCATGCTGTATGGTGTCACCGCGTATAACGACCTTAAAGAAAAACTCAAGATTTATGAAGCTATAACCAAAAAGATGCAAAGTGCGGCGCAGGTGCAAAGGCGTTCAGCAGTGAGTACAAGTAGCAATAAACCCCATTCAAGCGGCAAACCAAGGATTCGGTGCTATGGATGTGGTGAAGTTGGACATGCATCAGGCGATTGCCCGCATAAAAGCAAAGGATTGAAGTGTTTTAAATGTAACCAATTCGGACATGTTGGATCGGCGTGCACTTCATCGGCGGCGCTGGCGTCGGCGTCGGTAACGCCCAAACCCAGCCATCGTGTATCATCGGACGAGATCGGTAAAACACGACGGAGCTACCAACAGCAGAATACGAAGAGCGCGATGTTCGCGGCGGACGTCACACAAGACGACGGTGGCGCCTCTAGCGACCTCCTGTGTAACGAACTGCATGACTACCAACACACAAAGCGAGCGATGTTCACGACGGTGAATGACGAAGAAGACAGCGCCCCAAGCGGATACTTTTCGAACGACGAATCGAAAATGGCGGCGTTTGTTTACAACAACGAAGAAGTGTCAATGTCCATGTTGACAATAGAGAAAAAGCCGGTTGTTGTGTTGGAAATAAACAATGTGCAGTTAAAAGCATTAGTAGACACGGGCAGCGACGTGAACATTATTTCGGCAGATGTTTACGATGCGATTGGAAAACCAGAATGCGAAAAGGACGAATTATTACTCTCCGGTATTGGACAATCAACAGTGCGTTCGATGGGAAAGTGTCGTTTGAATTTGTGCGTGGACAAACAGTGCTACCCAGATGTTATATTTCACGTTCTATGTAAAGACTATATACCATACGATGTAATAATAGGTCAGGAATTTCTTAACGACGTTACAGTTGTGTTAAAAAGGGGTTGCGTGAAATTTTATAGCAAAGAGTGGGAGCGACTGGGATGTTATGTGAGTGAAGTATGCCCATCTGATTCTGTTGTAGGTCACATGAAGGATCCGGCGTTAAGAGAGGAAGTGCTCAATTGTGTACGAAACTACAAGCCTCATCAAACGAAAGAAGCACCGCTGCAACTGCGAATCGTGCTCAAGGATGACGTTCCGGTGGCGCAACGACCACGACGTCTGGCGCTGAAGGAGCAGGAAATAGTGGATAAACAGGTTGCAGAATGGTTAGAAAAGGACGTCATACGCGTGAGTCATTCAGAATATAGTAGCCCACTGGTATTAGTTAAGAAAAAAGATAATTCTGTTAGAGTCTGTGTTGACTATAGATTGTTAAATAGAAAAATGGTTAAAGATGAATTTCCATTACCAGTAATAGAAGATCTTATTGATAAATTAAAGGATGCTAGGGTCTACAGTGTACTCGATTTAAAAAATGGGTTTTTTCACCTGAAAGTGTGCGAAGAGTCCATCAAGTATACTTCTTTTGTCACACACAATGGGCAATATGAATTCTTGAGGGCTCCTTTTGGTTTAAGTATCTGTCCAAAATATTTTATGAGATTTATAACGATTATCTTCAGAGAACTACTAGCGAAAGATGAAGTCATAATATTTATTGATGATTTATTGATACCGGCAAAAGATGAGGCCCAAGCTGTGCAACGGCTTAAGAAAGTACTTAGGATTTCAGAGCAATATGGTTTAGAGATGAATTGGAAGAAAGCAAAATTGATTTCCCAAGAAATAGAGTACTTGGGACACCTAGTGAAGAACGGAGAAGTGAGACCCTCTACTGAGAAGATAGATGCTGTCATGAGGTATCCACGACCATCAACAACAAGGCAAGTTCATAGTTTTCTTGGCCTCACTTCATACTTTAGGAAGTACATTAAAGATTATGCATTTATAGCCAAACCCTTATCAGACTTACTTAAGAAGGATGCTCTGTTTGAATTCGGTGAGAAAGAAACAATGGCATTTGAGAACTTAAAACGAAAGTTAGGAGACTCGCCAGTATTAAAGATTTATGATTCTTACTTACCCACCGAATTGCACACAGACGCTTCTGCTATTGCCTATTCTGCCATACTACTGCAGCTACACGAAGACGGCTGGCACCCTGTTTACTACATGAGCAAGAGGACTACTGACGCTGAATCGAGGTATTCTAGCTACGAGCTAGAAGCATTAGCCATCATTGAGGGAGTGAAAAAGTTTCGAATTTATTTATACGGTATCCATTTTAAAATAGTGACCGATTGTCAAGCCTTTGAGTTGACACTGAAGAAGAAGGAACTGTCACCAAAAGTTGCTCGCTGGGTTTTGTATTTAGATCAGTTTGACTATAAGGTTGAGCACAGAGCTGGCACGAAGATGCAGCATGCCGATGCGTTAAGCCGACATCCATGTATGATTATAACAGTAAACAGTCTACAAAACCAAATAAAGCTGGCTCAACAAGATGATGACGGATTAAAGGCAGTGTGTGAAGTACTAAAACATGGTTCTTTTTCAGATTACTGGCTAGACAATGGACTTCTATACAAAGGAGAGCATAAGCAGCTTGTTATACCTAAGTCGCTGGAGAAAGAGATTATAAAACAAGTTCACAGTAAGGGGCATTTCTCTATGAAAAAAATGAAAGAAATTATAAAACAAGATTATTTTATCCGAGATTTGGATAAGAAGCTACAAGAGTTTGTGGTCTCTTGCATACCATGCCTACTGGCTACGAAGAAGGCAGGCAAGCAAGAGGGATATCTGAATCCAATTGATAAAGAAGGTACCCCATTACATACTCTACATATAGATCATTTGGGACCACTGACGGATACCAAGAAAATGTACAATCACATATTGACAATAGTGGATGGTTTCACTAAATTCACGTGGATCTTCCCTACTAGGAGTACAACGAGTAAAGAAACGGTTGAAAAGCTAAAGATACATCAACAGCACTATGGAAACCCTGTGAGGATAATAAGCGACCGGGGGACTGCATTTACTGGAGGTGAATTTCAAGAGTACTGCCAAGAGGAGAACATACGACATGTTACCATCACCACAGGAGTCCCGAGAGGAAATGGTCAAGTGGAAAGGTTGCACAGGACTATACTAGCTGTATTGACCAAGCTATGTCTGGAAAATCCATCATTGTGGTATAGACAGATCAGTCGAGTGCAAAGGGCTATAAATAGTACCTACCAACGAAGTATAGACACGACTCCATTTCACCTTATGGTTGGCATAGGTATGAGAAGTAAGGAAGACCTACACATATTGGAATTGTTAAAGCAGGAAGAGATTGATCAATATGAAGAAAATAGAGAAGAGATTAGAATCAAAGCCAAGAAGCAAATACTACAAGTACAAGATGAGAATAAGAAGACATTTAATGAAAAGCGGAAGCCAAGTACTCAATATAAAGAAGGAGATTTGGTGGCTATAAAAAGGACTCAGTTTGGTACGGGGATGAAGCTGAAACCCAAGTTTCTAGGGCCATATCGAGTATCAAAAGTTAAGCGAAATGATCGCTACGACGTGGAGAAGGTTGAACGTGCTACCGAAGGGCCTATTAAAACTTCTAGCTCCACAGACCAAATGAAGCCGTGGCCGCAGTAGGTATTTTCTTTAATTAATTTTTTTTGTTAGTAGATGGATGAAAGGTTAAGTAAATAAACAGAACCCTTTTTATATCAATTATAACGTTTATTGTAAACAGTGTGTATTGTGTATTGATATAACATTATGTGATTTATCACTGTCCACACTTTATTAATTGTGTATTTGTACACCATTTAACAATATTTTGTTTGTAACGAGTTCCATATAAATCTGTAATGTTGTAAATCAAAGTAGCTTCTATTTTAAACTGGTATTATTGTAACCTAGTATAGAATAATTCTTGATGTATGATACGTCCAATGGTCATTAACTTTAAGATAAGAGGTTGGTTCCTTTTGTTATTAAAGCTGAAGATATTAAGGTTGTCTTGTATTGTTGTTATTGTAATATTAAGGTTGTCTGAGGGCAGACAAATTATCAGGACGGCCGAGTTGTAGGATTTTAAAAAATGTGTACTTAATAGTTAGAATCATAAGCATGAGTGAGGGTGAGCGAGACGACATATGTGTATGAGAGAGAGGAAGGATGGAAGGGGAAAAGTTAAGATGGCGATAACCGTAGAACCGAGAAGGTGTACTCTGTAAATTTTGAATTCTAATAAAAATCTAAAGTAGTGAATCTGCCTTTATTTCACCGCCCCGAACCTACATTTATATGTAATGAAATGACATTTCATTACGCGCGTTGAAGTTGTCAATGGAATTTATATTCTGTGGAACGGGGTGACGTGTGATTGAATGACAGATGATGTTTAGATTATTTTGCATATTTTATTGTTAAAAATTCTATTGTAAAAAGATAAAATAAAGGGATATAATTGAGGAGGCGATATTAGTAAACTTTAAATGTCGTTTCTTTGATTTTCAGGTAAGTTATAGGTGTAATGATCATAGTTAAACGTTGTAATATAGTAAGGACGTATTAAATAAACAAAACTTTGATTTTCAGAGAAACAATTTGTGGTTTATTTGGAAAATCCTCAATAACATATCTTATAAAACGACATTTTCGTCAACTAGAAAAAGATGGACCGGTTACAATTTGAGTTCACGATGATAACCTCAAATGATGGCAAATCTAACATATTGGCCATAACCTCAATAACTACAGAGGAAGGAAAATGTTATATTTTACCTGATGAACAGAAGCCAGTGATTCATCATACATATATTGTCAAAATGAACAGTTTCACAAAAATAAATAATAGCATAAAGAAAAGGCATCATTACAGGAAAATATGGATAAAAATGGATGAAGATCTTAAGAAAACATATATAGATGAGGAAGGTAATATGCAATTTTTAGATCAATATTTAGAAGAAGTAAACACAAAACAACCAATAGACAAAAACGACAATTTGCAAAATATCTTGGAAAAAATAATAGAAACAACTACAAAGAAAGAAAAACAACATAACCTAAAACATATTTCAGAGAAATTTATTATTGAAAAATTCACAAGTAAGAACCCTAACGCAATGCAGTGGATTGAGAATTTTGAAAAAGAGTGTGAGCGCTTTAATATATCAAAAGATGAAACAAAAATAGATATATTGAGGTTATTTTTAGAAAAAACTTGTTTGGATTGGTATAGCTCGATGGCCATAAAACTTACAATAAAGGCTGAATGGAAAGAATGGAAACACAAATTTATAGAAACTTTTAAAAACAGAGGATGGGACATAGTCACATATGCTCTAGCATACAGGTATAAAGAAGGACTACTAATTGATTATGCTATAAAAAAACAGATGGCTGTATTACAATAAAAATAAAAATATTCTATTTAGAAGAAGAGATGGAAGTATATATAGTGGATAATGAAGATTTCGAAGATTTTATAATCGGATTAAATATGATAAAGAAATTCAAACTAACCCAAAATGAGGACTTGCAGATAGAACAAAAGAAAACAACAAATAGAATAGATGAAATGTCTAAAGATAACAGATATGAAAAAAATAATAAAAAAACATTTGCAATAAATTTTAATGAACACATAGAAACAGAAGAATTTGTAAGTATCACAGACCATTTAGATAATAAAAAAAAAATTGAGATAGAGAAAATTATAAAGCAATATAAAACAATTTTTGCTAAAGACAAGTATGATATAGGATCAGTTAGAGATTATGAAGCCCACATAGATTTACAAGTAAATAGATACTGTAGTAAAAGACCATACAGATGTACAATAGAGGATAAATTAGAAATTGAAGAGCAAATATCCAAGCTACTAAAGAATAATTTAATAGAAGAATCCTACAGTCTTTTCGCTGCTCCAGTGACATTGGCATTTAAAAAAGGAGAAAATAAAAAGTCCCGCTTATGTGTAGTTTCAGGGAACTAAACAAAATTGTTGTTCCACAAGCTCAACCTTTCCCATTAATAGATGATTTGATTATCAAAACTAGAAACTATGCATCTTTGGAAGGTATCGGGGCAATATTAAAACAAACACAACTAGACGGTAAAGACAAACCGGTGGCATATTTTTCAAAAAAGCTAAATGAAACTCAAAAACGAAAAAAGGCTATATATTTGGAATGTTTTGCTATGAAAGAAGCAGTTAAATATTGGCAACACTGGCTAATTGGAAAAAAATTCACTATTTACTCAGACCACAAACCTCTAGAGAACATGAATATTAAATGCAGAACAGATGAAGAATTGGGTGACCTCACATATTACCTATCTCAATATGACTTTACTGTAAAATATATACCTGGTAAAGAAAATGTAGAAGCAGACTGTTTGAGCAGAAACCCTGTATTAGAATCAGAAGATAACCAAGAGGAACTATTGAAAATAGTTAATTTAATACAAATAAAAGATATAGTTGAAGACCAAGAAAAAAATGAAATAATAAAAGAAAAGAAACAAAATCTACTACACAAAAATAATATCTATTATAAAAAAATAAAGAAACAGGAAAAGATATACTTTCAGAAGAGTTTAGTAAAAAATTTATAAAAAAGGTGCATGAAGATTTATGCCATGTTGGAATCAGACAATTACAGAAAAAAATAAGTCCAATATATACAGCTAAAAATCTAACAAAAAATATCATAAATATTTGTAAAACATGCGAAACATGCATAAAAAATAAATCAAGATGTCAAGGGAAATTTGGATTAATGTCACAACTAGGACCAGCAACAAAACCATTTGAGATAATGTCAATTAGTAGACCACTACACAAGATATGCGTTTATTGCGACTTCCAAAACACAGAATGCGAGTGACTTTATAAAACTAACTAAGAAAGTACTAGAGACAGATGAGATTGGAATAATTCTAACAGACCAATATCCTGGCATCAATTCAAAAGAATTTACAGGAGAATAACATTAAACTAATTTTTACAGCTGTGAATACACCATTTTCGAACGGCTTGAACGAACGACTGAACCAAACAATAGTAAATAAAATTAGATGTAAAATAAATGAGAAAAACAACAAAAAAACATGGACAACAATAGCAAGAGAAAGTATACAGAAATATAATTAAACAGACCACTCTGTTACAGAATTTGCACCAAAATATTTACTGGATAGTACAAATGTCAGTATTTTACCAAATGAAATTAAGACAATAGAAAAGGAAGACAAGTAAATACAGTGCTGGTTTTAGTAATATCATATATAGTGTGTATTGCGAATTTCATAATGGACAAAAATATCGAACAAAGAGTTTGTCTTAAATTTTGCATCGCCAATGGAATTTCGAGTTCGGAGTCACTGAAAATGTTACAGAAGGCTTACGGTGAATCGACTTTATCAAAAACTCGTGCTTGTGAGTGGTTCAAAAGGGGTCGAGATATGATGGAAGATTTGCCTCGCTCTGGTAGGCCGTCAACGTCTGCAACTGAAGTTAACATCGCAAAAGTGAAGGAAATAGTGACTGAAAATCCCCATTCAACTCTGAGAGAAATAGCCGCCGAACTTTCTGTATCTCACGAGTCGATCTGTACCATTTCGATGCTTCCGACAACAAAGGTCGTAAACACCAAAATAGCACTTTTGGTAATCAACGAAAAACAAAAAATAATTTCGTTTTTGGCTTATATCTTTTTAACTTTAAAAGTTGTAAAATTGTGTTCTATACAAGAAATACGTAAAATACGATGGTGTTTCATAATATATTATTGCTATTTATGTCAAAGCCTTATTTTAAAAGTTAGCTTGGACATACACCCCAGAAAATTCAAGAAGTTGGTATTTACGACCACTAACAAATCAATGGAGAACGATTTGTCTAACGGAAGTTAGAAGTATGCACCAGTTTTTAAATACAATAGTTCTGGGTTTGGTTTTAAAAACCATATACTGAAATAAAAATGAGTGTAAACACCACGATCTGATGCGATGGTATGTAACAAACATGGAAATATCTGAAGCAAATCAATGAATTTAAGACTGTAAGTTGAGTTTTCATTACTTGTAATAAAAACAATAAAATAAAACACAAATTGACATAATTAAAAAAGGTTTTTTATTCATTGACCGTCATCGTTTAATATATACCTTTAGGACCTGGCAGGTCCTAAAGGTATAAAAATACACTTAAGTAAGTATATTATAGGCATCGTCCCGTATAATTTAATCAAGCGTTTGTTACAAGATGCCTATAGTGAGTTTATTCTATTCTATAGTGTTCTACCTCCAACGGCGTACCTAACCAGCCAGACATAATTCAAAATGTTAAGTAATCATTTTGTTTCATTGATTTCAAGAAGATTTTATAATCACGACATTTTTTTAAAACGTATTGTTACGTACGTGGGTAACTAAATGCCGATTTACCAATAAAGAACTTTATTTACCACAAACATTAACCCTTCAGATACCGTCAATTAGAGACACAATAGTAAGACAATAGATGCGCGGCCACCGGTGGTCGCTTGGGGATTCATGAATTAAATAATTAGTCCAGTCAACAATAATCCAAATCACAGTTAGCACTAGAGTTCCGGTATACTATCGCCTCGGTCGTTAGATAAAATCACTTCGCACACTTAGTTAGATCGCTCTTGTTCGCAGTCGAAATCAGAACTCACTTCCTTTTTTTTTTATGAGTGGCCTCTCGCAGGTCAACCTAGGAGGTTGTCGTCTGCTCAACCGGACTTGCCTGTGGCGGCCCTGAGTAAAATCAAAGCCTCCAGCCAGGGCTTACTTACAAACTACTTTAAAATTAAGCGACAACGCTAAGGACACCCCCTGTGGGGTACGAGCCTCGGCTTAGGGCGTCACTGTTAGGGCGTCCTGGGGGAGGGCAGCAAAGGGACGGGCTGGATCGAGCAAAACTGACTAACCTCCGTTCGGTGGCTCGTATCTATACGCGGAGCAAAGAAAATTCTAGATACTGACGTCTCGGGATAGATCCAGAACAATAGTCGCATCGCGGGGCCATAAATCAATTTTATTACTTTGTCCTTCGCGAGTCACTCACGCGAATTTCGACTCTATTGTTAATGGCGGAAAGTACCATTTCCCTTATCCACCTACCAATTTTTTTATTCAATTTTCAAACCAATTCTCCAAGACCAAGTGGCATTACGACAATTGTTTCTCAGCAGAGCTTACGTTTTAAAAATGATTGTGGGGTGTAATTACAATTAATTATGTATTAATGTTTTTACGACCGACAGCTGTTTGTACGTTGTATTATACGACCTGCACGGTTATTCGGTTCTAAGCAATATGAGTTATACATGCCCTCTTTTCTAAAAAATCTTGATTATACTAGTAAAAATTTTGGGTGTAAAAGTATTTTTTTTAGGCGAATATTTTTTTCACATTTTTAGATCGACGCAGCGCCAAAAATTAAGTAGGGCTGCATTCTTAACTCATTTTCGCCAAAATGGCGTTTACGACATTTGTTGCCGGAAGCATCGATTTTAACTAATCATTTGGGTATGAAATATGTTGCTGCTCGGCTAGTCCCAAAAGATCTGAATTTTCTCCAAAAACTCAATCGCATGAAAGTCGCTGAGGACATGCTAGAACGAGTCAGTTCGGACCCAACATTCATGAAACGCATTGTTACTGGTGACGAGACGTGGGTTTACGAGTTTGACATGCAAACTAGTCAACAAGCTTCGGAGTGGCGCCTTCCAACTGATCCGAAACCGAAAAAACCACGCCAAAGTCGATCAAAAGTCAAAGTCATGTTGACTGTTTTCTTTGACTATCGCGGTGTTGTGCACTCTGAATTCTTACCGGAAGGTCTAACAGTAAATAAAGAATATTATTTGAGCGTTATGCGGCGTTTAAGAGAGCAAATTCGACGAAAAAGGCCAGATTTGTGGAAAGAAAATTCTTGGATTTTGCACCACGACAATGCGCCTTCGCACAAGGCTATCATTGTGAACGAATTTTTGACCAAACACTCAACAAATACCATCCAGCAACCACCATATTCACCAGATATGGCTCCTGCTGACTTTTTTCTTTTTCCTAAACTCAAATTACCACTTCGTGGCACCCGTTTTCAATCGATAGAAGACATAAAGGAGAATTCGCGGCGAGAACTGAACTCAATTCAGGAAGCAGCGTTTAAAAAATGTTTTGATGAATGGATTATTCGTTGGCGCAAGTGTATCGTTTCTAAAGGAGCATACTTTAAAGGTGATAAAATAAATTTGGATGAATAACAGACATTTTATGTATTATTGATCTTTTCCCGGTACTTTCTTGACAGAGTAGTACTATGTTTAAAACCAAGCATTTTTTTAGGTGGGAAAATCAACTAATGACATCCCTGCTCTTGGGCAGAGCAAGAGATAGTGTCAGACTTTTACTTGCTTTACTTTACTTTGACTAAAATCCCAGTCCGGTTCCTACGTTGCCTTTCGCAACGGGGTCAAATGTTCCTTTCAGGAACAAATCCTTGGCCCTACGGTTTACTGACAACGGTTTACTTGAGGCGCGCGTGAAACAATACGCGCCGTCAACGTTTTGAAATCGGTCCGGACGGTTACTAGACCGTCGAACGGCGAGCTATCCATTACTCACCGTCCGCAAGCTCACGCCTACGGTGGCTGGAAATCGAGGTCAGAATTCCGGTGGCGGCTGGGGCACGAGCACCGTTGCTTAACGCGTGCGGCCGCCTCCTTTGCTTGCATTCATCATCAGCCTTTTAATTTTCCCACTGCTGGGACTCAGGCCTCCACTCCAGGAGAGGGAATGGACCGTAATCCACCACGCGGGCCCAGTGCGGATTGGTGAATGTCACATGTCTTCGAATTTTTGGTTCTAAGACATTCCGGTTTCCTCACGATGTTTTCCTTCACAGTTTTGAGAGCAGTGCTGATGAAATAAATTACACAAAGTAATGCGCCTGACTGGGTTTGAACCCGCGACCTACAACTCGTAAGTCGGAGCTATCACCACTCTGCCACCACTGCTCTACTACTCTTTGCTAGCATTCTATTGATACCAAGCATGCGTGTGACACACTAGGACATCCCAACCAGCAATGATATTTGATTTGGTTTTCACTGACCTTTCCCCTGTCCATGTTTTCAATAGCGTTACGTATCGGCTCGGTGAGCCCCCAGCCTATTTCAGTAGCACTTGATGCAGATTGGATTTCGGTTTCGTGTGTGGAAAAGCATAGCAAAGGAAGTGAATGAATATTTTGCTGTTCAAAGTTAAACTGTTCGTTTTGGTGTTACCGGTAATTAATTTAAAAATTCTTCTTCATCATTAATTCGCGTCGATTCGGTACGTCAAACCATTTTCGTTCGTGCGAAATTTTGGGAACGAAAGAAACCGTGGTAGGAAACACGCGAAATTTCAATCGAAACTTCGTTTTTTCGGAGAAAGCGAGTAGACCCACAGGTGAGTTTGAAATGATGTGCACTTTTGAATCTAAAAATAAATACTCAAAAGTAATTTTTAACTGTTTTTTTCATATTTACAAGAAAAACTGTAGCTTTTTTATGAAAAGTAAATATTACAGCTTCACAGTTTATAAAGGTATTAAACGTAACTTGTACTGTATGGATCAGAATGTTGGGATGTGAAAAAGACGGATGAAAAAAGATTGCATGTAGCGGAGATGAGAATGTTAAGATGGATGTGTGGTGTGACGAGAATGGATAAAGTGAGAAATGAGTATATTAGGGGAAGTTTGAAAGTGGCGCCGATGACTGAAAAGTTGAAAAGGAATCGTTTGTCTTGGTATGGTCATGTAAAAAGGAGAGATGAAACGCATGTTGCTAAAAGAGTTATGAATTTACATGTGGATGGATAGAGAGGGAGAGGGAGGCCAAAGAAAAGATGGATGGATTCTGTGAGAAGTGATATGAATGAAAAGGGAGTTAGTGATAGCGTGACGAGCGACAGAACAGAATGGAAGAAAAAAACGTGTTACGCCGACCCCAAATAAAACGGGATAAGGGCAGGAAGATGATGACGTACAAAAATACAATAAATAAAAATATTCAGGCATCGAAGAATTTCAATACAACGCTGTGCTCCGGAATCATTGCTACGTTGAATACCAATGCTAATTTTTGGGCAAAGAACAGTCTAGCCCTCTACTCACGTTTCAGACTTCTTCTTCTTCTTGGTCGTTTCACTCTTGCCAGCGTGGTCGTGGTTATCTTTCATTTCATTTATTCATTTAACAATTTACATTGTGTCTGAATGTTTTACAAAAAATAACAATAATAATATAACCTAATAGAAAATAAATTATTAATATTTAAAACATTTCTAATAAAATTAAATAAAAATCACAATTATAAAACAATATCAACACACAAAGAAATACAAAAATATTGTCACAGCTTCATTATCACTAGTTATTTATAAAATAATTACAAAAGTGAATAAAATTAAAATAATAATAATAGTAAGATTTAAAATTCATAAGTTGTCAAATATTATCTAAATAAAATGATTAAAATAGTTATATATGTCATAATGTCACAGTAAAAAGAAAATCATCTACCTTACAAAATTTAAAATCATATGTCATAACCCATTGAAAACATGTCAAAAAATAAAATAAAAAAATCGATTCGGTACATAAATAATAATAATAATAAAAAACATCAAGACAACAAATTAGACTACTAGCATTATCAATAGCGTTGAGTCATGAATTCTTCAACTGAGTAGAAACATTTTTCCAATAAAAAGTTTTTGAGATTATTTTTAAATTGAGTGGTTTTATACAATACCTCTTTCAGTTCTTTCGGTAAGCAATTAAATAATTTTACCGCTTGATACTGAACATAATGTTTTGCAATATTTAATTTGGTGTTTACTTTATGTTTCAAGTATTGGTTCCGAGTGCTTTCTCTTTGGTGTCTTTCGTCCTGCGTTTCATAATCATTTATGTGTTTTGCCAGGCTAGTCAAGACTACTAGTATATAAAGACTAGGCACTGTTAGTATCGACAGACTTTGGAAATACTTCCGACAGGACTCGATTTGGGGAATGCGAACCATAGTTCTGATCGCCCTCTTTTGTAGCAGAAATGCTCTATTAGAGTTATATTTGTAGCTATTTCCCCATTGTTGAATACTATATCTCAGCTTTGACTCCACTAGTGCGTAATAAACCGATTTTAAAATATTTAAGCTAAGTTCATCTCGTAGGCTCCTGAGGGCATAGCATGCTGATGATATCGACCCGTCTATGGCTTTTAGTTCATTTTTCCAGTTTAATAAATGATCAATATGAACCCCCAAAAATTTTACTGAATCTACTGTATCTATCTTTTCTCCATTTACCTGAACAGTTAAATCATCACTACCACGTGATGTAGACTTGAACAGTAAGATGTTTGTTTTTTTTGTATTTATAATTAATTTATTTGCCGTAAACCACAATTTGAAAAACTCAAGAGCCGCGTTTATGCTGTTGCTCAATGCCTCTGCAGTGGTTTCGCTAACAATAGCATTTGTATCGTCTGCAAATGCTATCAATTTTACATTCGGATTTATTTTTGTTACTAGGTTAAGTAAATCGTTCGTAAAAATTAAAAATAGGATTGGACCTAGTATGGACCCTTGTGGGACACCTGTCAAAACCCTTCGTAACTTTGAATGGTAGACTTTCTGAAAGTTATCTTGATTTAAACCTTTTACTTCTACATACATTCTCCTATTCGTTAAGTACGAGCGAAAAAGCTCCAGAACCTGTCCTCTAATACCATAATGTTCCATTTTAGCAAGCAACAGAGTATGATTAACAGTATCAAAAGCAGAACTTAGGTCTAAGAAGATACCAGCTACCTTGAGTTTTTTATTTAATTTGTCGATCACATCGCCAACTAATGTGCTAATAGCGTCTGCAGTTCCAACACCCCTTTGATATCCAAATTGTCTTTTATTGATAACTTTATTTACGCTTAAATGAGTGACCAGACGAACTTTTATTAGTTTTTCAAAGATTTTTGAAAGTGTTGGTAAAACTGATATGGGCCGATAGTTTTTTGGATCCGTTTGTGAACCTTTTTTATGAATGGGAATAACTTTCGCTATCTTAAGCTGCTCAGGGAAAACACCGTCATTAAAACACTTATTGAAAAAGTCAGATAAAGGCAACGCAAGCACGAAGGTAGCTCACCGGAAGCCGTCAGGGTACGCCGCACGATTTCCCGCCACTTTTGCCTGCTGGCAGTCATCCGATTGCAGACAGTCGACAAGAAACATCAATAGAAGACGCGCTCTCGGACTCCATGACCCCAGTATTTACTGAAAATATTAAACGGCTGAAAACTGTAATTACTAAAAATATTTTTTTATTTGGAGAAGCAATAAAAAAATATCAATAGCCTTTGTCTAACGTAAGCTAACGTATGGGTAATGGGATTGCTCGCCTCAGGCTTTCATCCGGCATAATCTCTGTCTTTCTCTGTCCGCCTTTGTTTAGCAGGAAATTGCTCTGTGCAAACTACCACTAAAGTATAGCAATATGGTTTGAAATAATTCAAATCAATGCATCCTATGCACAGAACTATAACAGATTGGCATTAAAATAAATACGGATGTGACCTAATGAGAACGAAATAATTGTTACTAATAAAAATACCAGTGCTACAAAGACATGTGTAAGACCAAAAAGACTTCTATCACAGTAGAAGTCGTTTTGGTCTTCTACATGTAATTTCTAATTGTAATTTAATAGACATTTTGTGTGATTCCTTCTCTGTAATTTGAATTTTATTATTATTTCTTCAATTGTAGTTCAATTTAATTTTAATGTAATGCAATATTAATATTGTAATGCAATTTTTTTTTTTTTATTTAATTTGATTTCACTGTTATTGTATTTCTGTGTTTCTATCTTGATTCTTGTTTTTATTCTATTTTGTATTAATTACTCTCTGTTATTTCTTTTATGCAAAATTTGTACTGTCGCATAAAACTCTACTGTAAAATCACCTGGGCCACCAAGATACAGGCTACGCCTAGTTTGGGGCCCACGGCCACTTCTACTGTGTATCGTTTGTCTTACTCTAATTGTTCATTTCTTTATTATTATTTTCTTACTAACTTGTGTGTGTGTCAATAAAAATTATTATTATTATTATATTATGTCTTTTGTTATAAGTTTTTATATGGGTAGTTAATTATACCAACCAACCAGCACTGGGCCCGCGTGGTAGATTACGGCCCAGTCCCTCTCCTAGAGAGGCGGCCTGAGTCCCAACAGTGGGATCATTACAAGACCGACTATGCTATGACTATGCTAGTTAATTATATTCTGTGGTTTGCCCTGTGTCAGTCTCATATAAACGTTCTTCATTCTTTACTACACCGTATATACAAGTGCAGTATTTCATTTATTGAATTTTATACTTATCCCGGATAATATGAAATGAGATCTTCAGGAAAAAGCAATACTGCGTATATTTGTTACGACGGTGAACAAATGAACTTTGAGTTGTCAATTCACACGTGATTAATTGGAGCTAATGTAATCTACGTTAGTATAATTAGAACTGCAATATTAAATTACAATAGTGTTCTTTTGGATGTAATGTATTACCACAGCTAACATTTAATTTGCGGTTTCATGAATGTTTATGCACAGTGATGTTTGTCACATTGAACAACAAACAACACACAGCTTAGGTAATTATTACTCTACATTTATAATTATTTATGCATTTATTTAAAATTCATGTACAGTAGTGGTACATAGGCGGAATTAATGCAACAAGGCATTTTCTCCCAGTCAACCTTGTGTGTGTGCGTGTATGGGTTAAAAAGACAACACTGTGGTGTGGTGTGGTTTGTGTAATTATTTTAATTATAAAAACTAATTAAGTTGGCTTCCAGTCTAATCATCAGTATCGCAGGGTATCTTTAACTCTGACATTTAATATTTTAAACTAGAATAACATGAAGAATTAGATTCTAGCATCAAGAGTCTACGAATCCGAGGGTTACGTCACAAGAATTTTGATCGTATCCATCACGTGATCAATATATTCAGTTATGTCGGTTTCTGTCTTCTTAATAAATCGGGCACGGTCGCTTATCTTTTCTCGTCAGCAAAAAATTAAACAATATTCTTCAAATATAAAATTAAATGGCAGAAAAAAAGGAGTAGGTACAAATAATTTCAGGAAATTCAAATAAAAATACTTAATTAAAGAAAAGTAAACAGATTTACAAGGCAGACCTGTAAGAGTTTAACATTTTTGATCAACTTTTAGAAACGATCCTTGACATATACAAACGCATTCAGAAACAGTATAATACTCAAACGTTTATTTATATCACCGATCGATGTAACCCGAATAAAATTGGACTTTTCAAATAAATTTAATAGAAAATCTGTTTTGAAGATAGAACATAGCTTTTAATAAAACTGCGTAGTTAAAATAAAAGTTCAAAGTGGAATATTACAGAAACAGTAAATATTTCATTTTATTGTAGAATTTTGGCGTGTTATTACTAGAGTTTGTGTCTTGAAACTATTGAGACGTGCAACTAAGACTGTAATGCTGATAATATACTTCCTTGGGGATTTAAGTTTTAAAAGTTTCTATAAATATATTGTAATTCTAATAGTAAGGCATGCCCTTGAACTAAAAATTCGAAGACATGTGACATGCATCAACCCGCACTAGGCTTGTGTGATTAAGGCCCTTTCTCTCTCCTAAAGAGGAGACCTGAGTCCCAACAGTGGCAACATTATAAGGACGACAGGCTATGCTAATATTTAAAAAAAAACTTCGACACAGAAATATCTTTTGTTTAGGTTAAAAAATCATCCAATTTACCTTTTCACTCTTGAGCAGAGCTGGAGGGAGTGTCAGATTTTTTTTTTTTTTTTTTTAGAAGTCGAGTCAAAGCGACCTTAAAAGGCAAATGCTAAATTTTTCGGCTATTTGAAATGAAAGCCCGAAGTTACCATTCTGTACTCATGAAAACAAACACCCGGTACAGATATTACTACTCATTCGGCAGCGGTGGGATCGAGCGAACAAAAAATATTTATCCGATTCCTAAAAGTATTAGGTATAGAAGTAAAAATAAAATACTTTTTCATTACTCATACTCTGAAAGTAGGTCTGAACTTGCCTGAAGAGCGGGCTGAAAAGTATCACACTTTTCATCCCTAGGGAGTTTTACTTCCAACTAACAACTGTCAAAATATTCAAAAAAAAACTAGGTCTATCTTCTTGTATTCGTAATGAAAAGCACAATGCTTACCTCGGGGTTAAAGTTACTTATTTAGTCCCTCGAATTAGCGACCTCGCTACGCTAACTTTCACCCCTAGTGTAACAATGTACTTTTGAAACTGCATCTAATTGTACTATTGTTAATTAAATAATCAACGGTGATTATTTCAGTTAAATACGTCATAATCTCTTAATTTTTTTCTCATTTAAATTATAAAAAAATCTGATAACTTTTAAGTTGACCAAGTGGTTGCTTTTGTTGTGTTGAGTTGTATCCTACCTTAAAAGATACAATCGAGCGTTGTGTATTACTATCTGTTTTAAATACAAATATGAATATTTTCATTTTACTAACTTATTCCGCCTTTTCACGAAGACGAGTCATAGCGTCTCAGTCTAAGATAGCAAACTGTCGTGCGACTTTTTCGATGTTCCTGTCATCGAAATGACGTTTTATAGAAATAAACTAACACAATTTCTATTTCCATGTATATCGTATATAGTAAAAAGACACCCTTAAACTTATCTGATACACACGACGAGCAAGCACCGCTTAACTTTGTGTCGACTCATCTCACGCACGTCACAAACACGCGTGTACCTAAATGAACATAAACATGAGGGTGATGTCTGCAGATACGCTTTAGTACCACATTATCTGGAACATACAACAGAACACATGACGCACATACATATGCATGTACTACCGACAACTGAAGACAACATACGTAGTGAACAGAATGACAATCGGTAACAGAAAGTCGGGATCGTGTTTGACATAAGAATAGAAGCAGTTGGTAAAGTTACATACAAGATTTTATGTATTGTCTTGAGACTCTTCGATTTTAGTTTGCGGATTTTATGAAGTTCTAGTTCTTATCTGGATCTGGACACGACTTTGCAACTTCACGTTGAAGATTTTTATTTAGATACGTCGAAATTACTTGGTCTCGCGAAAGAAAACACTCTTACTAAATTTCAAATTATTTCTTCTCAAAATGATTGAATTAGAATCGTGACCTTAATCAATTTAACCAAATTTATACAAGGATAAATACGTCTGGCTAAATTATTCCTCTCTCATCTTGATTTTTCTTCAATAAAAAGATATTACGCCGACTGCTTCCTTAATTTATAACCCAATAATATTAACGAAAGCAGAGCTAATATTATGATTAGCTTGAAACAGAAGAAGGTCACGACTTCAATCGTGACCTTATATTCTCTTTAAATATTCCTAAGCATTGTGTTCTTAATAAAAACTTTGAAGTTTTAACTTTTAACTTCAAAGTTTTTGGTTCTTTGTTGTTTACCAAGGTTATTAATCTTAATATCAGAACAATTTTATGTTTAGTAATTTATGCTCGCTCATATTAGAAAGAGATTTGGCAGTTTTATAAAAAGTTTGCTTGTCCAATCTATCCTAATATTATAAAGAGAAAAAATTAAAAATGGTATACGCCCGATTTAAAAAATTTCTCACGATCGGACTGTGACTATGCTAGTGAGCTACTCGGTATATAGGTTACATATTTTCTACTTTCTTGCTGGCTAAACCGTTAGCAGAAACTAACTAGTCTAAAATGAATGCACTGGGGCAAGGGTTAGACTAGGACCAGAGTTAACTACGAAAGGTAGCTCAGCCCCTATATGAAACCCAAGAAGGAATGGAGTGGGTTATTTAGTCAGTAAGAGTCACACTATCTCCCGCTCCGCACAGAGGCGGAGGATGTCATTGGATGATTTTACTCACCAAAAAAAAATGTACATTAACCTTCTATACTAACTCCGTGACATTAACATTTCTCCCAGTAAGACGGGGTACCTTCAGAGCGTATAAGGCATTTTTTTAACTTGAAAATCATCAAACCGCGAACCTTCCGCTCTGGTTGTAACGAATGAAAATGTCATCAGTTGCAGTTTGTGTTCAAGACCACAGTCAAAATATCGGGCATATACCTATGACAGATCTAAAGTTATAAGAAATCATTAGTCGAATAATATGGGATAAATATGTAAATACCGCGAATCACCCGGTCGACGACGTGGGGAAGTGGTAACCGGTAAATGATCTGTTCAGCGTGTGACGTCATAACGGTATTTACTTGTCACTGATGCGACGCACGTCTTTGCTGCTTAACATCAGGTATGCGGAGGATGGATAAAACAAGAATCTAAGAATCATTTTAATAAACGAAACTATTTTAATTCATGAATCCCCAAGCGACCACCGGTGGCCGCGCATCTATTGTCTTACTATTGTGTCTCTAATTGACGGTATCTGAAGGGTTAATGCAATGGAACACAACAGATTTTTTTTTGGGTTCCAAAAACAATAAAGCATTTGAAAGTGCTTGCTGTAGATATTCTTTGCCTAATTGTTTTGAAAAGACAACTCAAGGTTTTTTATATTCAAAACCATTATTTTTAGTACTTAAATGCGAAACCTGAATATAGTTAGTTCAGAATCAGTAGGTAACTGAATCGATTCTCATATTTTTTATATCGTGTTATATTTTTCCTAAAAAAGGTCACCAGTTGGAGCTAAGACCAACAAAAATTTGATTGGGATTGAGGAGCCAGTGCACAGTTGGGTGCACTGGCTAACAAAAATAACAAAATAACGTCTCAGTCACCCGGATGGCTCGGTAATCATAATAATATATTTATCCAGACAACCAGGTAACATTACAAGTTTATAACTTATTGATTTTTCACAATACAGTCATGAAATTTTGTACATGGATTCTTTTCATAAAAATATTGGACATGTAGCGACATCTATGACGCCACATAAGAACTACGAAGAAAACACGAAATCCTGCATCGCGCAATCAGAGTTCTCCGCGCGATTTGAACATATACGACAGCCCGACATCAACTATCGGGCAGTCGCCCACCAGACTATAACACCCTGTCTGGTCGGAGGATCCTCCCTTTTCAATGGAGGTTTGCGGGACTTTACTCTCTGTTCCGCCTACCGCCAAACTGGTGACCCCGACGTGATGACATGATATGTTTCGGGATTTGTATATACTAATTATGTATACAAGTCAGGATAAAAGATGGAGAGAAGTTATGATGTTGACATACTTTGTTCATATAAAAAAAATCTTTGAACGAGAATTCTACGAGACTTCAAAGTATCAAAGCGAACTAGCATCATTATTTTCGGTACAAAGTAAAAAAAGTAGATACAACCACATCGAACTTGAAAGCTGTCTTGTAAATGTGACTACCTATAATGTCGTATCTGATAATTTTCACGCATCCTTGTTCATATATCTGCGGTAAGAATGTGAGTGAATACGTAAATGTGATACGCCAAGGCACTTCAATGTGGCGTCAAATTTTCAGTTTATGTGTTACCTTGTACTTGTCACATACAATTTCAGGTGTATTGTTGTTTTGGGCACGCCACGATTATGGCGGTAAGTCCCCTCTTTGAGGCGTGGCTGGAAAGACCTCACGGCGTCCTTACCTTCCGCATGACGCAGGTCCTCACCGGACATGGCAAGTTCGGGAGGTTCCTGCATCGGATTCAAGCGGAAGAGACGCCCGGGTGTCGCCACTGTGCGTAACGCCCGGAGGACACTGTGGAGCACACCGTCGCGGTGTGTCCTGCCTGGGCGGAGCATCGCCGTGCCCTCGTGGGGGTGATCGGCGGCAGAGACCTCTCGCGCCGGGCCCTGGTCGAGGCCATGGTTCGGAGCGAGGAGGAGTGGCAGGCGGTCGCCTCCTTTTGCGAAGCAGTAATGCTTGCAAAGGAGGAGGCCGACCGCATCATGCAACGGCGCCCTCGCCGCCGTCGCTGGGATTCCGATCCCGATTTCCGGCCACCGTAGACGCGGGCTCGCGGACGGCGAGCCATGGGTAGCTCGCTGTCCGATCGTCCGGTAATGGACCGAGTCCAAGACGTCGACGGCGCGCACTGTTCCCGCGCGCCTCAAGGAGTTGTCAGCAGCAGGAGGGGCCCAGCTGGGTCGAAGCCTACTGGGGACAGGGTTGTCCGAAAGGGAGCTCGTTCCCCGGTATGAAGGCTAGAAGGAACGGCGCGGGGTTTTTAGTCAGTAAGAGTCTGACACTGTCTCCCGCTCCACCCAAGAGCGGGTTTCGTCAAAGATGATTTTACCCGTCGACAAAAAAAAAACTGTGTATTGTTGTTTTAAATAGCGAATTTATTTAATAATTTAGAACGTCCCTTGTGCTACTTTAATAAAAGCTTAAGAAGAGCTCCCGAATATAATAATACAAGCTTATGCTTTTGTAAAATTAAAATATAGTAGGTACATTATCTTATTGTTAATATGGCCGCCAGAGATCCTAATTGGATGTTGTTTATCTCGTAGCTCTAATATTCAAATTAAAATAGTAATAACTTTAAGACACCAATATTTTGATAGATATATCGTAGTCCGATCGTATAACAAGCCGTATCACAAGTAGGCGCGCCAGATTGAAAAATGTAGGTGTGATGTTCTTTAACACGCGTATGTATCTGTGTTACACACAAAAAAGACGGCATGAGGTCTGGCTTTTAATAAATGGTGACATACCTATAATAAATATTACAAGTATGTGGATGATTTGATGCTTATTTAAACCGATATTTCAAATTATATTATTATGACTAACTGTACTATCAAAATTTTTCTCGTCATCAAAAGTGTCTCGCTAGTCTAAAATAAATAAGCTCTTAATAAATTAGTGCAATTCACCATCATTGATTGCATCACTGCTTACCACCAGATGGGATCACAGACAAGCACTATTTTAAATCACATCAAAAAAAAGTAAAAATACTATTAGGGCGCTTTCAAACTAGACGCAAAATGAATACCAACAACAATTGAAATTTAAAATTAGGGAAAAGTATAACAATAAAAAAGACTTTATTATTATTTTTATTACATTAGCAGTCGGGCATAAAAACAATTGTTATTGCGAAACCCAATTTTCCTTAATCAACAAAAATATAAATGTCCTCAAATATCTTCTTGAACAAAGATCGACATGATAACCAAACTGAATAAATAAATGATATCGGTATTCATTTGTCCTTTTCAGGCCTTTCTCTAATATACGAGCCAATAAAACAATAAATATATATACAGTTTATTTTTCCACTTCCACATCAGAATCAATGGATATCTATAATGGGGTCCGAGGGCGCGTCTCCTTTTCAAGGATGGTTCACGCCGACTGATCGACACTATGTGACCAGAGGGCTAGCTCGTTCTTCGCCCAAAAAATTAGCATTGCCATTCAACGTGGTAATGCTGCCAGTCTTCTGGGCACATTTCCGGATGACAGGGATGTGGAGTACTTTGACGCCTGAGCGTGCTTTGTCATTTTGTATTGTATTAATGTACATGTATAGGTTTTAACCCTTCAGATACCGTCAATTAGAGACACAATAGTAAGACAATAGATGCGCGGCCACCGGTGGTCGCTTGGGGATTCATGAATTAATATAAGTAGTTTATTTAGTATTTAAGTTTTTTTTTAATGTACATAATGTGTATTAAAGTGTTCTCTTTGGTTTTTTTTTTTGCCAGTTTTTGACTGCGATCCCACAATCGTTGATGGTGAGGCGTACTAGGTTATTAAGAGCCTATTCACTCTAGCCTTGAAGACACCTAAATTATATTCAGACGAGAAGACAGCTGCAGAAATTTCAACTACGTAAAGGGGAATACTCGTCATACGTTTAGTTCATAAATAAAGGCATTTTTTTTTATTAGTTTGTATATCATCTAATGATTTCTTCCCAACAACAGACCAGTATAAGGCTTTTACTCACTCCTGTGATTAAAACCCTAGTTAATATTCCTTCTTTGGCTTCCGTTCCAGATTCCCTTTTTTTTTTCTCTCGACGGGGAAAATCATCATTGACGAAACCCGCTCTTGGGTGGAACGGGAGACAGTATCAGAGTCTTACTGACTAAAAACCCCGCACCGTTCCTTCTAGCCTTCATACCGGGGCTCTAGTTTCCTTTCGGATAACCCCGACCCAGGTAGGCTTCGACCCAGATGGGCCCCTCCTGTTGCTGACAACTCCTTGAGGCGCGCGGGAACAGTGCGCGCCGTCGACGCCTTGACTCGGTCCGGACAGTTACCGGACGATCGGACAGCGAGCCACCCATAGCTCGCTGTCCACGAGCCCGCGTCTACGGTGGCTGGAAATCGGGGCTGGAACCCCGGCGGCGGCGGCGGTGAGGGCGCCGTTGCCTGATGCGGTCGGCCTCCTCCTTTGCTAGCATTACTGCTTCGCAGAAGGAGGCGACCGCCTGCCACTCCTCCTCGCTCCGGACCATGGCCTGAACCAAGGCCCGGCGCGAGAGGTCTCCGCCGCCGATCGCCCCCACGAGGGCACGGCGTTGCTCCGCCCAAGCAGGGCACACCTCAACTGTGTGCTTCACCGTGTCCTCCGGGCGTTCCGCACAGTGGCGGCACCCGGGCGTCTCTTCCGCTCGAATCCGATGCAGGAACCTCCCGAACTTGCCATGTCCAGTGAGGACCTGCGTTATGCGGAAGGTAAGGACGCCGTGAGGTCTTTTCAGCCACGCCTCAAAGAGGAGTCTTACCGCCATAATTGTGGCGTGCCCAGCACTGGGTTTCGATAGTCGCTGACGCCATTTCACCGTGAGATCCCGCCGGAGCTCTGTCCGCTGGCCGCCGGTCGCCTCTTCAGCGACGGCGCCCACACCGGCGCCCCGTAGGACCGAACGATCCCCGCGTAGAGCCTCCGGCAGGAGGCGTCTGGACCCCCAAGGTTGGGCAGGAGCCGCTTGAGAGCAGCCCCGGCCCGGTTGAGTTTGGGAGCCAAACGTTGGAAGTGTTCTCCGAAATTCCATCGGCCGTCGAGAACGAGTCCCAGGTACTTCATCGTCGACCCGATGCCGATGCGAACTCCTCCTACCGTAAGTTGGGAGTCTGATGGTGACGCATTCCGAGCGCTGTGGAAAAACATGGCCTCAGATTTATGCAGCGCCACCTTGAGTCCCAACTCCTGGATCCTACCAACGACTATCGCAACCCCGCGTGTCGCTAGAGCGACCGCCGCCTGGTGCGACTCTCCCTGCGCTAGAACCAGCGTGTCGTCTGCGTAGCAGACCACGCTGACCCCGTCAGGGAGGTCGCCGCGCAGCACGTAGTCGTAGCCGATGTTCCACAATGGAACCACTCCGCCTGGACGTCGATGTCGACAGGCCTGTCCGGTGCTTGCACCCAGGCCTGTACCGTCGCGGCTTCCAGGAGGAGCTCCCGGTCCATCTGCTTAAGCGCCCACCGCGAACCACAAGGGCTCTGTCGGACCGGCGCTGCCGAGGTTTCGGCGGAGACGTCCAACCGGATGTACCGGTGGTCGGAGTACGTCTCCACCTCCTCCATAACGTGCCAGTTGACGACACGTGGCGACAGAGCGGGGCTGGCGAACGAGATGTCCACCACCGACTCACCCCGCATCCGCACCAACGTGGGGACAGAGCCCCGGTTCAGGACGACCAGGCCCAGCTCCAAGGCCCAGTCCTCCACCATCATAGATACCTAATCTTGTCTCTTCGATATTTAACACCGACTTCCGAAATTAAAGTTATTTTGTACTTTTTGAAGTCGGTTTAATTTTTTTTGTAAAAAGTTTTTTATTTTTCACTTTTTAGTTATGGTATACTTTTTACCACCAAAAAGTACCTACCCTTCAGCTAAACATAAATTACCTTATAGCCAGAGTGCATCTCATAACGATTCTTATAATCCCAAATACGGTTATATTACATGAATTTACCCCCTCCCCCTTTTCTTTCAGTCAGTCATCGACTACACGTATAAACAAAGCAATTTTACTTGTTACGACAATTCTGCTATGATTCTATGAGAAGTTCTGTTCCATATCTTCGAAGTTCATGATGGAACCAACTTTGAAGCATAACCTATCAATCAAAAAAAAAATTTCCAAATCGGTCCACAATTGACCGAAATATCGGTGAACAAACATACAAAAAAAAAAAACATACATTCAACCGAACATAGAACCTCCTCCTTTTCGAAGTCGGTTAAAAATGATAGACACGTGTTTCGGGTTTCACATATAATCCTAAGGTTATTAAACCTAAGGTTGTATACGTTTCACAAATCTTTACAAAATTTTATAACGTTGTACTCACGTCTTAATACCCTATTTTCACTGAATCCGTTGAGTTACAATAAAACCGCGGATCGCGTTCGCTTGATTTAACTCGTCCACATTGGTTCCCTTTGTTACCGTGCACTTAGTCATGTGGAAATTACTTCAGAAAGCACTTTAATAAGCTTTATGTATGTTTCATTTTCCTGTTTTTTTCTGCTAGATATTTATTTCTGATATTCTTTTCATAAACACAATTTAAATTTTCATTAAATATTAAAACCTTAAAAATCTGCGTCTCTTTGCTTTTAAAAAAACACCGTTGACCGTGACGCCATGGGAAAGAAAAAAGCCCGTGTGATAAATTTAAAAAATAAACAGGAGGATAATATAAATGGCATATTGAACCTAATCGTAGTGCTCTAAGAGTCAGTTTTCAATACACTTCCGTCTATTGAAAAATAATTAGTAACTTCGATTTGCTCTACTCATTATTTTCTTAATAAAATCTATTATGAACAAGAAACACTTACCGTTAGTCATAATTAATTAATACCATCAACAAATCAAAGACGACCTTATTCCACACTAATATTGTTCTAAATCCAATGTATTATGGGCAAATAACTTTTACCAGCGGCTTCCTTCGCGTAAAAGCTGAAATACGTTAATGATAATATCCCAATGGAGCATACTGCCGGGATAAAATAGTAGGTACATTGTTACACTAGGGGTGAAAGTTACCTATTTCGTCCCGAGAAGGAGTCGGCGGCCGAGCGTAGCGAGGTCGCTAATTCGAGGGAATAAATAAGTAACTTTAACCCTGAGGTAAGAACTGTGCTTTTCATTACGAATACAAGAAGATAGACTTAGTTTTTTTTTTAATAATTGACAGCTGTCAGTTAAAAGTAAAACTCCCTAGGGATGAAAAATGTGATACTTTTCAGCCCGCTCCTCAGGCAAGTTCAGACGTACTTTCAGAGTATGAGTAATGAAAAGTGTATTATGTATTTTCTATAATAATAGATAGGTTCGTGTTTGTCCATTATTTTACCTGAGGGTAAGCGATGATGAGATCAATTAAGCACGCTTGCCTAGAAGTAACCTATTCACTCTTGACTAAAAGACCCTTAAGTTGTAGCTGTCAGGAAACGCAGACTCCGGCAGGAGATTCCACATGTTAATTATACATGTTCTCTAATATGTAACCATGTCCTATTCCGTGATTATGGTATATCCGTGAACATTCAAATCCGTTCAGCTGTATAAGCGTGAAGAAGTAATAAACTCAAACTCAAAATGAATTTATATCTACATGCATCTCATCTCTCATTTATACATACATCTTATAAAACGTCAGAAGCTAGATTGGTCGTTTCCAATGGAGAAGAACCGGCAAAAACGCTTCATATACAACGTGTAACGTTAAATGCGCAAAACCACAGACACCCCAAATGATTTTTAATTTAAAAGACCTAATTATGTGAAAAAAAAACATTTAAAAAAATAAAAGGATTCATGTGCAGTTTTACTTTGTTTAAAATTAATAACCGCATTGAAATAACAACTTTTAGTATCCCGTGTATGAGAAAATTTGATTAGACTACAACCATTTGTGTTTGTTTACATATTTGGGCGGCTTTGCGCACGCGATGGCTTGACCTATTCATAAATAGACAGGGCGACATTTTTAATGAGGATTTTTTTGATAAATGCAACCTATATTAAGAAGTGGTTTAATTGATTCTGCTCCTTATTCAGAACAAACTATTTTCAGGTTTTGCGCATTTAACGTTACACGTTGTATAGCTATGAAAAGAGCAACAATATATGAACCCACGGTGTCTAAAACATAAACATAGCTTTGTAATATTAGTCTAATGACACCATAAATCAAGTGAAAATTAAATACGTGTCGCTGCGACAGACCTTGATGTCATATTAGCTAAGTTTGTTACGCACAAGAAACTTAGCCACTATTATTAGACTAGATATTAGATAATATTGCGTAAGGTAATTTATTATTCAGCTTTCATAAGGTCGTGTGGTATGACATCTATACGGCCCGAACATGAATCAAAATCAAAGCATTTATTTCAAATAGACCATTTGCGGGCACTTTTGAATAGTCAAATGTCGGTCAGTCCAAAAAAAGTGAAGCTAAATTGCACGTTATAAAGCGTAGATCTCTATGGAGAAGAACGTGCAAGAAAATCCATGGGAACTCTTTTAAATCATATTATGCGTTACATATAATCCTTGGTTACATATTTTTTGTTGCTTCTATTATGTGAGCACAATGTAGATAATAAAATAATAATTAAAAGATAGAAACTGAATTAAGCCATTGGCAGCTAAGAGATGACCAGTCTCATCTGACGGCACCCGTTCACGAGCATGACGCGTGTATCAGCCACACTCAGCTCAACCATTGAATAGAGCAGTTGGCAGTTATTTCTTAATTTTCTGGTCTGTTGAACACTGCTGAATATTGAAGATTTTCCAGAAAGTGGTTTTAGTTTAAAGGGAGTAGCGAAACCAAGATTGTGAAAAGACTTTTACAATATTCTTAACTAGCTGTTGCTTGCTATTTCATAAGTGTCAAGTTCCTAAAACGACGTAAATGGAACAAATAATCTAGTGCTTGTTTATAATATTGAATGTGAGAGAATTGTTAAGTTTCCAGTGAAAATCAAAGTTTAAAGGAAAATCATAAACCAGTTTTTTCTTTTCTCTTTCATGCTTTCTTTTAGAAAGATTTTTCTAGTTTCCTTTCAGTCAGATTGCATTTTTCTCAATCAGTTGCCATCCATCTTCATCATTTCACATTGCAACCCGCGAGTACGATAGTCGTAACGTATTACTGTTTATCGCTATATTAAAAGACTAGCTTTTGCCCGCGGCTTCACCCGCGTACATAATCCCAGGATAAAAAGTATCCTATGTGTTATTCTGGGATATAGTCTACTCGTGTACCAAGTTTCATCGAAATCCGTTCAGTACCTAGTTTTTGCGTGAAAGAGTAACAAACATCCATACATCCATCCATACATCCGTCCATACATCCATCCATACATACAAACTTTCGCATTTATAATATTAGTAAGATTCAACGATAATACTTTACAAGTTGCACCTGACATAAACAATTGATATAATTGGAACAATTTGTGAAAAAAATGATAATTAATTAGTCTGCCAATAGGCTTTAAAAATAGTCGTGTAAAAACCCTTTTTACCGACTTCCCAAAAAGGAGGAGGTACTACGTTCGGCTGTTTATATGTTTTTTTTTTTTTTTTGTATGGTTGTTCGTCGAATACTCCCCCAAATGTGGACGGATTTTCAAAATTCTTTTTTTGTTCGAAAGTAGATAGCTCTGAGGTGGTCCCATTATCACCAAATTAGGATCTGATGATGGGATCTTGGAGAAATCGAGGGCAACCTTCAAATTTTATAGGCTCACTTATTGATTTTCGCATATTTTATGAAGTATCTTGTGTATTTGCGTATGGTCGTCACCATCTCAGGTAGCTGGGCTGATGATGGAAGGTACAACTCCTTAACAGTAAGAAGTTACTCGAACAGGCAAGGACTGTTTTAGTAAATTGTTTTGATGTTTGATAGGGCATTTGCCACATTTGGTCTCATGATCATCAAGTCATGACCTGATGCTGCAGTCAGGATAGTCTGCAGAGTACCTAAGTCCTCGACAACAAACAGCAGATGTATCGAGTTTAGGCTCATTGAAAACGGCTCGATGTGTGGATAAACGTACTGCTAATAAAGAACACCGAAGTACATAGAGACCTGATGCTGAAGCCAGGAGCATCAGGAAAAGTACAAACCTTGAAATTACAGCACCGTAGTCGTGTTTGGGCTCATTTTAAACAGGACTAAATTTTAAGTTCATTGCAATGTTGACATAAATCTGGCCTGATGCTACAGCCGGGATTATCAGCATCTAGTCTAGTGACTGATTGAAAGATTTACCTTTCGGCTTCATCATCAGATCAGTTCGATATATCCTTTCCCTCTCCAGCATCTAGTTTAATGACTGTTTGAAAGAAGAGGGGAGAGGATATATCGAACTTATCTGATGATGAAGCCTTAAGGTAAATTAATGTAATCTAACCGTGTTTGGGATTATTTGAACCGTTATGAGATGCGCTCTGACTATAAGGTATTTAAGTTTGACTGAGGGGTACTTTTTAGTGGTGGTACCGTAACTAAAAAGTGTAAAATAAAAAAAACTTTTTACAAAAAAAATATAACCGACTTCAATGATAAAAAACACTGAAAAGTATCAAATAACTTTAATTTTGGAAGTCGGTGTTAAATAACGAAGAGACTAAACTATTAAAGAAACACCGACTTCCAAAATTAAAGTTATTTGATACTTTTCAGTGTTTTTTATCATTGAAGTCGGTTATATTTTTACACGACTATTTTTTGTTAGTTCTTTAAAAATAGATGAGGCTGGTCAAATAATGTCTAACTCGAAAACAGGTTCGAGGCCGCATAAAAAAAAATATTTATTATACTTATTGAGACCCTCAATATGGGGTCTAGACTAAGTTTAGTGAATTAATCATAACACACGACACAATGCCAACACTAATAAAATGGTGACAGTATGTTATGTTGGGAGCTCGTTCTGGAACAAATATGTAGATGTCGAGACGATGTAGACGAATGAATATTACGTATAATAAATCTTCTTCCAATAAAATGGACTTGGCTCGTCTATAATTCTATAAGAAAACAAATAAAGTGAGCGGGTTTTGCCAAAGATGACTCATGTATGATTGAGTAGGTAAATATGGCTGTATTAATTCATGAATCCCCAAGCGACCACCGGTGGCCGCGCATCTATTGTCTTACTATTGTGTCTCTAATTGACGGTATCTGGAGGGTTAAAAGGTTTATTCTTTTCTGTAGCAATAAGCATATCTGTAATAGGGATGTTTAAAATGTGGGAATTTTGAACAAAGCTACATAAATGAGATGGCAAGTGAGAGAAAGAGAGGAAAGATAACTTTACGACGCAGTCGACGACGGCATTTTGTAAAATGAACGTGTGCTAAAAACAGATTCTCTTCTTCTTAGTCGGGCACTCTTGTCAGAGTGGTCGTGGCTGTTGATGAACAAGCCTGCGTCGTGCCGCCGTCGTTTGCCTCCAAGGCTGTGTCGAGCGATGTCTCTCCATTTCTGGCGGTTGTTGGCATTACGCGCACACTGTACTGCTGTCGACTGCGTAGCCCTGGTGATGAGATCGATCCATCGAGTCGGAGATCGACCGCGGGGTCTCTTGCCTTCAACGCGACCGTGGACCACAAGTCTCTCCATCGAATCCTCGTTTCTGGAGATGTGCCCATAGAACTTCAGTATTCGCAACTGCACAATCAGACGAAACAAAAAACAGATTATAAGAAAATAAAGACGCTCTGTTTTATTTCCCAATTCCCAAATCCCACATGCGCAGTCATGTCGGACGATGCAATGCCCGTGCTGTGTGGTTTTCGGTTCCCGCATCACCCTGCCACGTCGCTCGTTGATATTGTCGTATTATGTATGAACAATGCTTATCGAAAGTTATGGTCTAATGTACTTACTCCTTTAAAACTAGTATTCAAAGGTATTTTGATTAAATTACTTAGTTAATAAACTGATAACTGTAACCCGTTATTTTGATCGTTTATTTAATGAATTAACTAAAATTGACGGAGTGAGATTTTCATTTAAGTAATTAATTTTACATTTCGATTAAACTACACGGTGGGGAACATTTAAATTGGTTTTGATAAAGTTTATGAATCAAAAAGTACTATCTCTGTTATAAAACAAATGTCTAAAATGTTTGTTAATACATATTTGTAACTTTTTTCAAAGCATACCAAGAATACAACCCCCAGCTCTTTAGCGCAAACTAAAAAACTTGAATTACCTTCTCATCAGAATGCTTACAGTCACCCAAAGGGCAATGGATACGGCTATGGTCGGAGTTTTCCTGCGTGATTGTATCAGGAATGAAGATATCTGCAGGAGAATCAAAGTCACCCGTAGAATTACCGGACGGACTAATTACATTTTTACGGCAACTAGCCTATTGCGGAATATTGCGTGATTAAAGCTTATGTCTCCAAAAAGTTAATTTATAAATAGAACTCTTATCTAAGCTGCCGCTACCATGCATACACCCCGAAGAACCTACTTAATTAGGTTAAATATCCATTGCGTCTCTCCCTCTCGTTGATATGATGAATTTCCTTAATACCGCGTAATATTCCCGTCGCACGGCTTGTTATCTTCACCGCCTCCCTCAGTACGCTCCGCTCGACAATTTGATTGGCTCAGTGACGTCATGAGACACGGACGTGCAGTTCGGTCGGCAGAATTTCGGATAATTGAGGAAAATGTAAGATCGTCGCCGAAACCAGATCCAATTAATTATGAAGATACAGTGTGTAATACTTTGTGCCAGTAATACGTCAGCGTAATATTTATCATATTCAGTAGAATAATACCTTTATAGTCTACTAGTAGAACTACGATGCACACGTGTGCCACGTACGGCGATCTGGGCGCCTCGATTTCCATCAAAATCAAAATCAAAAACGTTTATTTGAAATAGACCAATTACAGGCACTTTTGAATTGTCAAAATGTCGGTCAGTCAAACAAACAAGTGAAGCTAAATTAAACGTTCCAAAGAGTAGATCTCTATGGAGAAGAACGTGCAAGAAACTCCATGGACACTCTTTTATATCATAGGTCCATACATTTTATACAGGGCTATTTGTAAAACACTAGCACCCTCTTAGGTGCTAGTTAAGAACATCATAAACAACAACTTTTGTTCTATGACTTTTTACAAAATATAATATAAAACCAAAAACAAACCTTCAAGATTTCGTTGTTCTATCTAACACATTTCAACTCTGTATTTTGCTGTACCTACCTACGCCTCCTGCACACTGTTCTTATCTGTATGTTGCTGCAGCTACCCAAAATTTCCACGAAGCCTTGTGTGACGTCGTAGATTTTTGCATCGCGACGTCGCAACGCACTATTATAATAATAATATAATAATAATAATCTATACTTATAATAAATCTGTAGAGAGGTCAATTCTGTACATGAAATATATTTCCAAAATAACTATCAGGGGGTGATTAGTGATCGATACTGATGCTAAAACTGCAAACAGTAAAATTTTTGTCTGTCTGTCTGTCTGTCTGTATGTTCTTTATAGAAACAAAAACTACTCGATGGATTTTAACGAAACTTGGTACAATCATTCTTCATACTCCTGGGCAGGTTATAGTATACTTTTCATCACGCTACGATCAATAAGAGCAGAGCAGTGAAGGGAAATGTTGGGGAAACGGGAGAAATTACTCAATTTTTTAAGCTTCTGTCGCGTTTGCAGCCTTAATGGTTAAAGCTACACATGAAAATCATAGAAATGTATAACGGAAATGTTTTCCTTAAAATTATTTAAAAAATATCCCACAACAGCATATGTCTATATTTTATGGTTGACTCACAATAACACGTGTAGCTCCCGATAACTTAGCAGTTCGGAGCTTTCTGTTTATTTTTGTTTACTCTTACGTTTATAACACTCTCACTCATCCCTAATTTAAAAAAGTTAACATTATTATGTATTCAATAAAAAAAGAATCATAGAAATCGGTATAGAAACACCAAAGTTAAACATGAAATACGCTAATAAGCCAACGCGCGTGAATACTGAATCATGCTACGATTATTTTTGTGTAACGGTCGCCGCGCTCGACGCGGCTCGCGGCGCGTGACGTATAAAAAGGGATTTTGACGACCCCGTTGTCGCTGGCATAAGCAACAGGATCCGCGTACGAAGTCGCTGGCAGAAGCTAGTTTATTTATAAATTTGACAACACAGGCCCATTTGTTAGTAAAAAACTTAATCTAGAAGTTAGTAACTTAACCTAAACGACAAACACATGTACAAACTACGGGTCACACATTATGAGCGATAAGGTTGCCCTTGCCGCACCAAAACACTCACAAAATGTCTTAGTATGGGGGCATCCAATAGCTCAGATAGCCCCTTGAGGAACTGTTGGAACTGCCGCTAACACAAGCACGAAGAGAAGCGGTCTTTTTTCTTAAGATCGCGTAAAAATCATCCACTCTCGCATAGTATTGTGGCCTCGCCCTTCTTGCTATTTACGATGCGACGCCGCATCGCAGTTTTGTGTCTGGGCTCGTATGTCCATTTTCCAACCGCGACGTGACAGCCCTACGCTTCGGACATGTTTATTTTCAGTTTAATTTATTCCCCTTTCAGCTTTCATTCCAACAATATACGATTAAACAGAGAAATCACTGTGACAACGTTGTGGTTACGGTTGGATTGAATCAGCTCATTATACTCGGGAAATCGAAACGCAAAAGCTTTTCAACTGTATTTACACGGGATCATGTTTTCAGTATGGCAGCTCATTAATATGGTATATTTATTAAAAAAACTTAAAAAAGGTTACATACAGTCATATGTCTACTTAATTTGACTGGCCTGTTGGTCTAGTGGTTAGTGGCTTTGACTGCTATGCCGGAGGTCGTGGGTTCGATTCCCACCCAGGACAAATGTTTATGTGATGAGCATGATCATTTGTTCTGTGTCTGGGTGTAATTTATCTATAATATGTATGTATTTAGAAATATATAAGTATATTCCACTCTTCCAACCCACTTCCACCCAATCTCAATTCTTCTCTTCTTATCCAAAGTGCTCGAAGCCTGCGTTCACAAACAACTTTCTAACTGTGTGCACTGTAATTCACTGATTAGCCCTCTACAGTCTGGGTTCAGGCCAGGACATATAAGGGCAGGACTGGAAGACACCAAAGTCACTGTACTAGTGTTGGTCGATTTCTCTAACGCCTTCAATACCGTCAGTCATGATATCCTGTTAGCCATCCTGTCCTTTATAATGGTCTCTCCCGAAGCATTGGAATGGTTCACCTCTTACCTTCAGGGACGTCAGCAGTCGGTTCACGTTGGGGACTCTTCTTCTCGTTGGTGTAATTTGGATGCTGGCGTTCCTCATGGCGGCATTCTTTCTCCTCTTCTATTTTCTATTTTTATTAATCTTATTATTCCTGAACTTTAGTGTGCGTATCATCTGTATGCAGATGACCTACAGTTGTACTTCCAAGGGAGGGTCGATGAATTATCGGACACTATTGCCAAATTAAATAGGGACTTGACAGCTATTAAAACTTGGTCTGACAAATTTGGTGTTGCTGTAAACCCCAACAAGTGTCAGGCGATCATCATCGGCAGTCCACGAAGTGTCGCCAAGTTAGATGTAACAACTTTGCCACCTGTTCTTTTTGACTGCACGGTTGTTCCTTTTGACACGAACGTAAAGGATTTAGGCTTGCGCATCGACAGTACCCTGAACTGGCGTACTCAAGTTGCCAGTGTCAGTCAGAGAGTTACGGGAACGCTGCGAGCCTTGTATCGCTTGAAAAATTTACTACCATCGAACACTAAAGCAATGCTTGTGCAGACCCTAATTTTTCCAATCATCGATTATGGTGACGTGTGCTACTATGACCTGAATGCAGATCTCCTTAACAAACTTGACCGTCTTCTAAACTACTGCATTCGATTTGTTTTCAATTTGCGCAAATATGATCATGTCTCTGCGTATCGGTCGCTTTTAAACTGGTTGCTTATACGCCAGCGTAGAGAGCAAAGAGCACTTACTAACTTGTTCTCATTTTTAGCCTCTCCAAATTTCCCTAGTTATCTAGCCCCTCACTTCCAATACATTTGCGCCAATCACAACAAAAGTCTACGGTCATCACATACCCTACTCACCGTACAGACTTCATTCACAATTCTTTTTACGTCCAAGCTATTTCTCTTTGGAATGCACTACCCCAGGATATCAGGATATCAACCAATCGATTGTCTTTCAAAGTGAAGGTTCACGAGTACATTCGTAGGAAGTTGGCAGTGGTTTCGTCACAGCGCTAATAATATATGTTTCATATTATTTGTTTGCACCAATTGTTCCTCTGGGTTTGTATGTTCTTCTTTTCCATTCTTGTATTTTTCTGTTCGTTGTTGTATAAGTGTAATTATATATATTATGTATTGTGTATCTGTATGTTTTGCATTTATATGAATAATTGTATTAATATGTAACTGATAATATTGCACCTACCACGATTTATTTGTCTCTGCATCACCCAAAGGTTGACTGGTAGAGAATGCCTTAAGGCATTAAGTCCGCCTTTGTACTCTTTTGTGCATGAAGAATAAATAAATAAAATAAATAAATAAATATGTTTATCAGTTGTCTAGTACCCATAACACAAGCTCTGCTAAGCTTGGGGCTAGACGGAGTTATGCGATAGTCGAACAGCATTTTTTTAAGATTTCCAGTCGGCAAAACAGTAACCGGTCTTTTTTTTTCATGGAAGACGCATAGTGTAGCCCGAGATCTGAGAACGCAAAGGGCAACTGATTAAAAGTTTAGTTGGATTATATCTATTGTTTATTTAGGTACCTTTATATCTCGTTTTGTTTAAAACATACGAGGCCCAGATGCCGTGTGCTGGACTAACAAGCCATCCTAAACACACAAAACTGTAAGTGAATCACAGCGATGCTAAACTAAACTTGTGCTAATGGAAATTATTCAAATAAGGGTCGATCCCACTCTATTAGGATGGTCAAATATCCGGAAAAATGAATGTGTTTGGCAGCAGATGTGAATATTCACACACATTACATGTTCCTTAGTTGTTAGCCGAGTTAGACTATTTTGAGTAGAATTTCAAGAGATTAGAAAGTGTTTGGGCGGACCACAGCCGTGCCCACGTGGAGGCAATCGGCGGCGGAGACCTCTCGCGCCGGGCCTTGGTTCAGGCCATGGTCCGGAGCAAGGAGGAGTGACAGGCGGTCGCCTCTTTCTGCGAAGCATTAATGCTAGCAAAGGAGGAAGCCGACCGCACCAGGCAACGGCGCCCTCACCGCCGCCGCCGAGATTCCGATACTGATTTCCAGCCACCGTAGACGCGCGCACTGTTCCCGCGCGCCTCAAACAGTTGTCCCAGCTGGGTCGAAGCCTACTGGGGCCAGCGTTATATGAAAGGAAACTCGAGCCCCGGTATGAAGGCTAGAAGGAACGGAGTGGGGTTTTTAGTCAGTAAGAGTCTGACACTATCTCCCGTTCCACCCTCTGTCATAAGATGATTTTCCCCATGGAGAAAAAAAAGGGATTAGAAAGTGTAATATTTTGGGTTTGGAGGGAAGAGACACCCGGGCAATTACCGTTGTGCGGATCGCTTGATAGACAAAGTCGCGAAATATATCTATTTTGTGACAAGGTGGAGCATACTGTAGAAACTTGCTCCAATAGAGTGGAGGAGCATCACCGTGTCTTCATGGAGGCGATCTGGTCCAGCCCTGGGAGTCTACTCGCTTTCTCCGAAACGAAACTTTCGTAAACGAACGATATTCATTTGACGTTAAAATTGCGAACAATCCTCTGTCATAATTATATTACTTTTTTCAAAACATAACTAATTAGAGTAGGTTCAGAGATTCGGTACGTCAAACAATTTTTGTTCGTGCGAAATTTCGGGAACGAAAGGAACCGTGGTAGGAAACACGCGAAATTTCAATGGAAACTTCGTTTTTCGGAGAAAGCGAGTAGACCCCGTAGTTCAGATAATAATTCGAAGCTAGACAGCATGGTAAGCAATCTCTTGGTTCTGTGAAGCAGGAATGCAAGTAACAGAGTCAGTGTAAAGTGTGAAAGAGAGATTTGATTGCTTTATATTACTATGAAATCACCCAGTTTATACGTATGTTTACGAAAATAGAACTTCAATAATTAATTAGAAAAAAGAATCACATAGTTAATCAATAAATCAGGGTCAGATGGTGTCGGAGAAATTTGGGTTTTAATGAAGCCACCTCAAAGGGAGTGGTTATCTACAGTTACCTTAAGTTTGATCTTTAGTCTTTAGTTTTTAGTCTCTTTGCATCTTTGACGACTATTCTATTTTAAATGATAAATCATGATTATTACAAACAGCTGCTTTATAAATTTAAATAATTATGGTATTCATTATTATCAATTAATACCAAACACGTAGTTAATTTTTAATATATCTATGATTTGTGCTCACAAATAAAACCAATTCATTAACATGACGAGCCTTTCATCAAATATTCAATGACGCTCATCCATGTATCTATTTGCAGATTTGACCCAAATCGGGCAAGCACACTGAATCAATACGGTTTATCAAACTTCTACAGATGCAGACAAAAAACAATGGCGAGAAAATTGTTGATGAAATTATTAAGTGTCTATATCACCATGATATATACTGGCAAAATAATTTACTATGTTTTATCAAATCATGTTAAAGGCTAGTCTCAGTATCAGTATATATTGTCGCACATAACTGATATGTTTGGGAAATTTGTAAGGCAAGGTAATGGCTACTGCTCTAAAATAATCGAACATTAACTAGTTGAGTGAGAGTGTAGATAATAAGCGAGTTTACAGTGAAGCCTTCAGTTTAGACTACACCGGACTACCTGGAAAGCTTATCTTCAGGCGACAGTCCGGTATCGTCGACATAAGTTTGAACTAGCTGTCTATTTGTAAATGTCCAAGATATTCGAAGTTACTTGTTGACATTGTTGACATTTTGTACAATAACAGGTATCTTCTTGCGGTAATCGTTTTAGATTAAATCGTGATTTGTTTTTTTTTTAATCTTTAGATTAACGTTGACTGGCCTGTTGGTCTAGTCGTTAATAGCCTTGAAAGCTATGCCGGAGGTCATGAGTTCGATTCCCACCAATGTTTTTGTGATGAGCATGGGTGTAGTTTATAGTTAATACTAGCTACATTTAAAGCAAAGATAATATAATTAACCCATATGGATGTTTTTTTTTTTTTGTCGACGACGGGGAAAATCATCTTTGACGAAACCCGCTCTTGGGTGGAGCGGGAGACAGTGTCAGACTCTTACTGACTAAAAACCCCGCGCCGTTCCTTCTAGCCTTCATACCGGGGCACGAGCTCCCTTTCGGACAACCCTGTCCCCAGTAGGCTTCGACCCAGCTGGGCCCCTCCTGCTGCTGACAACTCCTTGAGGCGCGCGGGAACAGTGCGCGCCGTCGACGTCTTGGACTCGGTCCATTACCGGACGATCGGACAGCGAGCTACCCATGGCTCGCCGTCCACGAGCCCGCGTCTACGGTGGCCGGAAATCGGGATCGGAATCCCGGCGACGGCGGCGAGGGCGCCGTTGCCTGATGCGGTCGGCCTCCTCCTTTACAAGCATTACTGCTTCGCAGAAGGAGGCGACCGCCTGCCATTCCTCCTCACTCCGGACCATGGCCTCGACCAGGGCCCGGCGCGAGAGGTCTCCGCTGCCGATCGCCCCCACGAGGGCACGGCGATGCTCCGCCCAGGCAGGGCACACCTCGACGGTGTGCTCCACCGTGTCCTCCGGGCGTTGCGCACAGTGGCGACACCCGGGCGTCTCTTCCGCTTGAATCCGATGCAGGTACCTCCCGAACTTGCCATGTCCGGTGAGGACCTGCGTCGTGCGGAAGGTAAGGATGCCGTGAGGTCTTTCCAGCCACGCCTCAAAGAGGGGACTTACCGCCATAATCGTGGCGTGCCCAGCACTGGGTTGCGATAGCCGTTGACGCCATTTCACTATGAGATCCCGCCGGAGCTCTGTCCGCCATGCCTTGACATGTTGCGGCAGTGGACTTTCACCCCGGCGTTGCATCTCCACGCGCATGTCGTGCATGTGTGCAAAGACTGTTGCCTCCAGATCCCACGGTGGTAGGCCAGCCAGAAGGCTTGCCGCTTCGCGGGAGATCGTGCGGTAACCCCGCACCATCCGTATTGCCATGACCCTCTGGCAGGCGTTCAGTATGGACGCCGGTCGCTTTGCCAGCGACGGCGCCCACACCGGCGCCCCGTAGAGGGCCATGGACCGAACGATCCCCGCGTAGAGCCTCCGGCAGGAGGCGTCTGGACCCCCAAGGTTGGGCAGGAGCTGCTTGAGAGCAGCCCCAGCCCGGAGAAGCTTGGGAGCCAGACGTCGGAAATGTTCTACGAAATTCCACCGGCTGTCGAGGACGAGTCCCAGATACTTCATAGTCGACCCGACACCGATGCGAACTCCTCCTACCGTAAGCTGGGAGTCGATGGTGGCGCGTTCCGAGGGCCGTGGAAGCACATTGCCTCGGATTTATGCAGCGCCACCTCGAGTCCCAACTCCTGGATCCTACCAACGGCTATCGCAACCCCGCGTGTCGCTAGAGCGACCGCCGCCTGGTGCGACTCTCCCTGCGCTAGGATCAGCGTGTCGTCTGCGTAGCAAACCACGCTAACCCCGTCAGGGAAGTCGCCGCGCAGCACGTAATCGTAGCCGATGTTCCACAAGGGTGGGCCTAGAACCGACCCCTGCGGAACACCGCACGACATCTCTCGACGATTCCAGTCTCCCTGGTGACCGGGATAGACAATGTACCTGTCTGATAGGTACGCCTCGACCACTAGACAGAGGTATTCGGGCACCCGGTGGTACCGGAGTGCCCTCCGGATCGTACTCCAGGGCAGGGAGTTGAAAGCGTTAGCAATGTCCAAGGACACTGCCACGACACACCTACCCTGGGACACCGCTTCCCCTGTCGTGAGGGCTCGCACGCGCATGATGGCGTCTATAGTAGAGCGCGCCCTGCGAAAGCCGAACTGTCCGTCCGACAAGTCCGGCCCCACCCGTGTTAGCCGCACGACGAGGCGGTTTGCAATCACTCTTTCAAAGAGCTTGCCCACCTCGTCGAGCAGCACAATGGGCCGGTATGCGGACGGAGAGTCCGCAGGGCGCCCTGGCTTCGCTGCGAGGACCAGTTTCCCCGTCTTCCAGCGAAGTGGGAACTGGCCCCTCTCCAGGCATGCGCTAAAGAGCCCTCTCAGTCGAGGCCCGAGAGCCTCCATGGCCAGGACCCAGGCTTTCCCTGGCAAACCGTCGGGTCCTGGGGCGGTGTTTTTGGCACTAAGCCTTCGCACCGCCACTCTCAGCTCTACCTCGGTCACTTCTGGAGCATTTTCGTCGTCGTCGCTGTTGCGATCCGCGTCAGACACCGCTGGCGGAGGCGGAACCCATATGGATGTCACTGATCCGAATTAAAGATTATTTTATTAACATCCATCTAGTCGTATTGAGTTATAAATGATGTATCTAACACGACTATATATATTTTATATAATATATGTAGATGTACGTGTGTGGAAAGGAAGGCCGAAGAGAAGATGGATGGATTGTGTGAGGAGTGATATGAAAGAAAAGAGAGTTAGTGATAGTTTGACAGGTGACAGGACAGACTGGAAGAAAAAGACGTGTAGCGCCGACCCCAAGTAATATGGGATAAGGGCAGGAAGAAGAAGGAGTAGATGTAAGTATGTGTTTAGAATAAGTATATTTTATCTTTTATTTAGCTAGTACTCATACACGTACCGCTCTGTTTAGTTCAAGACTCGATAGCGTAGTGTGTTTGTGGAATATAACATAATGGGAAATATAACATTATCAATCATCACAAGATGTGACACGAAATATTTTCGTAAATAAAAGGTCATAAGGTAAATCACAGCAGCAATAACTGCCTAAACTAAATTCCTGAAGAAAATCCTTTGCAAAAGACCCTTCATAACTTTATTACCACCGTTGGGTCAGAACAACCGGACTTTAAGCATATTTGTAAAGATCATGGCCCTTGTCCGCACCCCTCCGGGGAGTTCCAACAATTGTCCGGATTACAACTGTTTGTGTCCGACTATTTGTATAATCCTCAAAATATTGACCGATGTTAGTTTGCCTACCATGTTGTCTACGGAAGCTTGTTTACTGGGACCAATTTGATTTTGATTTGATATGTCATGGTGAAATTGTTTTATTTGATTTTTTTTTCAATTCATATTCCTTTTCTCATTTTATCAAAGACATTAAAGCCGTTGAGCGCGGTTATCATTCGTAGTTATTTTTAGACGCAAGAAAGTCTGACCATCAGTCTATCCAAGAAGAATTATGTTGCCTAGTAATTCCAAAGAATGAGCTGTAGAGATTTGATGAGCAATTGTGAGTCGCTCCATGTAAAACACAAGTATTCAGCCGTATCTGGTTAGATTAGAAGCAAACCCCTAGCTGGTTGAAAGAAGGCTGGAGAGAAGAAAAGATTTGTTTAGTTCTATTTTCTCTTAGAGGCTAATTTCACAAATGGAAAACAATTGAAACAAATGAAAGCCGAAATATTTCGGCTTTCTAGCACTTCAGGAAGTACTCTAACATTTTGAAGTCTCATGCAAACTTCCACCCCCCCCCCCATTTTAGGGGATGAGGGGTTAGAGTTATAATTATATGATTTTTTTTTGTTGGTTGTATACTAAACTTAGATTACATACCAAATTTCAGCTTTCTAGCACTTCAGGAAGTAGCCAAACATTTTGATGATCATCAGTGTGTCAGTGACGAAATCGGTGGATTTTAGATATCAATAAAATCTAAACTATTGAATTATCTGGTACATCGGAAACCAACTCTATGAATGAGGGTTCAAAAAAACGACGAAACACTTCGAGAAAGGGTAGGTAGTGCCATTGCGCTTCGCTTGGTTTGTCTTTGGCGGGGGCACTGCCGTGCCACCAGGTCTTATCTATATCATCTAGGCTTCTATTTAAAATAATCAATTTCTAATTTTGTGTAACACTAATCCAGTAAAAACCTCTGAAAATCTGCTATTTTGCATGAACTTTGACACTTCATAATTTACTCAAATATTTAAAAACTCAAAAAAGTAAAACTATAGAAGGCTTGCAAATTTTACGATCCTAAATGATACGATTGCGATTACGATTCTAAACGATTAAAATATTCGAGTTAATCTCGGCATTACCGAATACTAACAGAGTTTTCAGGCGTTATCTCTCTTTTTTTGCATTGCCATTTCGTCAAACATCGCGTTGGATTGCGTTAGATGAAGTTACAAACTTGTAAACCATACTCGATGTTGACGATAGGCGAGTGGAAAAGGAGCATCTTAAGGTCACCACAGTTCTTCTAAAGGATATTCTCCCGTGATAAAAAAGATTCATACAAATATGTGCTATTTTAGAACATGGTCTAACGGTATGTACGTTACCCACAAATGTTCACTTCTATGATGAAGTGTAAAGTGACAAAAAAAATATCTTTGATCTCACTGCATACAATTAAACCTCAAGCGAAAGCCGGTGTTCGCTCACCTGTTGTCTTTCTATTATATCTCTAATAAAAAGTAGCCTACTCTTTGATGTATTTAAATGCCATTTAAAAACGAACTTTCTTTTATCTAATTGATACAATTGAATGGAAAGAGGACCGGGGACCAAGTTTTCCATTTTCCAAAGTAAATCCGGCAGTACAACTTTAAGAAATTCAAGAGTTGATCTTAATTCTTCATTCTCTAATTAGATCCCAAGGATCTCCGGTCCATTTTCAGTTTAAAAAATCTCTGCTAATGAATTAAAAGCGAGGAAGGCACCGTGAAGCTTATTCAAAGTACAGTGCATTGTATCGATTCTAAAGTTTGAACTCAATTGATTATAAGCCCATTAACCCTTCAGATACCGTCAATTAGAGACACAATAGTAAGACAATAGATGCGCGGCCACCGGGTGTCGCTTGGGGATTCATGAATTAAGCAAAAAAACAAACATTTAGGTTTGCGTGACGCACAGGACCGGTCGTTGTGGCGACGCTTGGGGGAGGCCTATGTCCAGCAGTAGACGTCTTTCGGCTGATATGATGATGATAATAATGTACTAAGAGTATAATAATATAATAATAAAGCTTTGTTTATTCCAGACAAATAGATAATAATCAATAAAAATATTAAAAACAATTTAACAAAAAAAAAATAACATTCATTTCGTTGTTTCTTAAAAATTAAATTAATTAAGTACATTGACCTGTTGTATTACTCATAAAACAACCAGTACTTTAAACAATACAGAATTTAAAAAGTAAAAACAATTGACTAGATTTTTTTTTTTATAAATTTCTACATCTAAATGCATATATTATCTCTTATTTTATTATCTCCTTTCCTCACAATAAATACTTAATCACCAACTTCGTTCTACAACAGTCAACAACTTTCGTTCTACACCCTAACAATATCAACTTAATAAAATACTAATTGTGAATGAGAGGAAAACATAATACTTTTTATCTACAAAGTTGATATATGTGAAAGACAAACTTCTGAACAAAAATAAAACTTTTCCGGACGCAATTTTTCAGGAACAGATTAAAGCGCTTTAAAAACACGAGAACAAAATGGAAGTTGATGATACTCATCTATCTATATATATAAAAATCAATGCCACTTTTCGTTGTTATTTTATAACTCAAGAACGGGCTCACCTATCCAAACCAAATTTTTAGGCTTTGTTCGGACTATTTAGTGGATGGTTTATGTGAAGTTTGGTAGGGTAGAGTAGGGTAGAGTAGAGTAGAGGAATGTAGGGTATAGTAGGGTGGAGTAGGGAAGAGCGGGCGAAGCCGCGCGAGCAAAAGCTAGTTATCTGTAAATGGAGTTCCGTAAAGTGATAAAATATCGGATAAAAAATATGAATACCGAAACGAAATGGTTATTCTGCAGGAACAAGCTGAAAATTTCGTAAATAAACATCAGAGCTAAAAAATTATTTAAATACATATAAAATATCATATTTGAGCTTTTTTTTTATTTTATGTGGGAAAGTCATCAGAGATTGCGAAATGCGATAAGGCCGCTTATTGTATGTATGGGGATAGTGTCAGACTTTTATTGACTAAAAACCATGCCATTGGTCCAGAGCCCCGAGGATCTCTTTCGCATCACCCAAGGCCCCAGTAGGCCTCGAACCTGCTGGGTCCCTACGGTTGCTGACTCCTTGAGGCACGCGTGGAACACTACGTGCCGTCGACGACTTGGGCTCGGTCCGGACGGTCGGACGGCGAGCTACCCATTGCTCGCCGTCATAATATTTGAGCTTGTGTATTGAATAAACATTAACTTACTTATAACACAAAACTATATGTAATAAATAATTAATTAGCATTTAGGTAAACTTTAAACCAAATATGGTTTGCTATTAGATGTAAAGCTGTCAATGATACTATCTACGTAATTTGGTATCTAACACCTCCGCTTTTTACAAGCTTTTATTTAGTTTCACCTGCCCCGATTTTGATCCACTTCTCGGTTACTGGAAGGACAAGGAGCTGATCTGATGATGGAACCAGAAGATGGCTATAGGAACTTGCTAGTTATACGCCACAACCCCATCGAGTTTGGGCTCTTATGATTTGTCTTGACGAGTATTCATTATATAGCTATAAAAGCATGCTATGAAAAAATGATTTTCATTAAAAGCTTGTTCACACTGTCTTACCTTTAAATTAAGTGCAACAGGTTCCAAAAGATAAACACAATAAACGGCAAGTGTTGTTGACACGGCATTATCGAAAACCTATAAAATTGCTATAAAATGCATCGTCCAGATAAACTGAGAACAACTTTAAATAAAATGTGACTGCATTGTACGAATAAACGGTGTAAAACAATTCCGGAATTTTGTACTCCGGATTTTGCGAAAATTCCTGGTGCGGCAGACGGCCTTATTCCTACCCGGAACTGGCATTTTATTAGAAAACTAAAAAGTAAGAACCGGATCCAATATATTTTCAAACCACCTAGAGACCCACTTTATGGCCTAATGCTCGCTATGACCTGCCGTGACCTATTGTTAGTGGCGGTTGTATACAACTTGTGACCGTTCTTTGAATATTTTTGTGAAAAAAAATATAAAAAAGTGTAACATTATTGGAATCGATTCAGTTATCGATTCCGAACAAAATTATATTCAGGTTTCGCATATATAATACTAAACTAGCTACTCCTAGCGGCTTCGCCCGCGTGATAGTAGAAAATTATCCCAAGGGAACATACTTCCGGGATAAAAAGTATCCTATATCCTGTTCCAGGACATGGTCCATCCGTGTACCAAGTTTCATCAAAATTGGTTTTGCCATTTAAGCGTGAAGACGTATCAAACAAACAAACAAACTCACTTTCGCTTTTATAATATTAGTAAGGATATAATATAATGTTGTATATATAAAGATGTCTACACAAAATATATGTATCAGTCATGGTTACACGTTGAAAATCCCTTCAGCGGTTGCAAATTCGTAAAACATTCTTTAAATCTTAATCTTAAGTAGCTCTGGAGTAAATAAACATTTTTATTTACTCTTCAAAGCCAAGGAAATCTCATAAAAAATCCGACATTGCAACGCTCGAACAAATTGCGAGCGCGTTTTTGGTTTTTGGTGTTCACGGCAGAACGGGCGGGAAATATTTTTTAAGTAAAGAATTGGTTATCAAACATTTCTTTAGAAGAAAATTAATATCCAGTGGTCACACTTATAGCAAAAAATATATAGGTACAGAAGTCACATACAAAGCGCGCTCGAGCAACGCACACAAAGACACCGTCCGCTCACGGACGCGATATCTCGGTACCGTCTCGGCCCACTCGTCGAACAGTTCCGGATCAAACGCTCATTAGCGCGCGTCCACCGAGCGTAGGTATAAAAAGTGAAGTATATACATGAAATTGTCTTCTGTACCTATCTATTTTGTGCTTATAGTCTGTCAGTTGTTTGTATTCCAGATCCTAAACGGGACACTATTACTAAAACTCTGCTGTCTGTCTGTCTATCACCAGACTGTATCTCATAAACCTTTATAGTTAGACAGTTGAAATCACAGATGATTTATTTTTGTTGCCGCTATAACAACGAATACTGAAAACAGAATAATATAAATACTTAAAGCCAAACAACAAACGTGGTTTTTTGCCGTTTTTTACTACGGAACCCTCCGTTAGATCATGTTTAGCTATTCGCTCTTGACGTTAAATACTCCTAGGAGTTAGCTTTTAGAAAAAACATAAAAGCTTCATCATAATATTAAATTTTTTATAAGTAGATATAGCTAAGAAGTGGAATTCTTCAACCTGAAGATCTTTAAGACAAGAGTGAATAGGTTAGTTTTAGGTAAGCGCGCTCAATCGCGACCGCATTGTCACTTTCCATCAGGTGAGATTACGGTCAAACGCGTCCCTATCAGCAATAAATATTTATATATAAACTAGCTGCTCCCAGCGGCTTCGCCCGCATGATAGCAGAAAATTATCCCAAGGGAACATATTTCCGTGATAAAAAGTATCCTATGTCCTATTCCAGGACATTGTGGGATCAAAATCGGTTTTGCCATTGAGGCCTGAAGAAGTAACAAACAAACAAACAAACTCACTTTCGCTTTTATAATATTAGTAAGGATTTATAAATAATAAAGAATTGCACTCTTTAGCCGTACAAAAAAAGCTGCGAACAATGTTTGCGCTTAGAAATTTATAGCTGTACAACCGCTAGTTAGTGGTCACGTACTAGTTGGCAGGCACTGAGCTTTGCTAGCAAATATTTCATAACGTAATAGGTAGATGCCACAACGTTCAACGTTCAAAATTGCCAACAGATTTACTTTTGTGGTTTAGTTTTTTATTTTCCAGCATTTTTTAAAGCACTGGGGCCTAGCCAAGTTACAACCGTTCCGCTTGCGTCGAACGCTTCGAGTTGACCTTGCCGCCAATCCTTTTATTTGACCACGTGACTGAGCGTTGAGACGACGTTATTCCCGTACATTTGAAGCTTTCTACAAGCGTTAACTATTGCAGATTAGCAACTTGGCTAGGGGTACTGGTTCTTTTTTTAATACGTGGTGCTACATCTGGCATTACTCCAGTATCGTAGGTATTAGGGACCTATCGAAGAACAACATTTAATTCATGAATCCCCAAGCGACCACCGGTGGCCGCACATCTATTGTCTTACTATTGTGTCTCTAATTGACGGTATCTGAAGGGTTAATGACGGTGGACTGTAACTAAGCATAGTCGAGCTTATAATGTTCCAACTGCTGGGTCTCGGGTTTCCTCTCTAAGAGAAGGAATGGGCCGTAATCCACCACGCGGGCCAAGTGCGGGTTGGTAGTTCTAGGACTTGCCGTGTATCTGTGTGCGTCTGTAGTTCTACTTTGTGTAATTTATTTCATCACCACTGCTCCCAAAACGATGAAGGAAAACATGGTGAGAAAACCGGTATGTCCTAGACCCAAACATTCGAAGTTTCGAAAGATAGCTCAGCCCCAGTACGAAAGGCAATGAAGAAACAGGAGTGGGTTTTTGGTCAGTAAGAGTCTGACACAATATCCCGCTCCACCCAAGAGCGGTGGATGTCATTAGATGATTTTCCCACCGGAAAAAAAAGACGCGACATTCACCAACCCGCACTGTGTCCGCTTGGTGGATTACGGCTCATTCCCTCTCCTAGAGAGGAGGCGGAGTCCCAGCAGTGGGTACATTAAAATGCTGTTTATGCTATGCTATACTAACAGGTCAATATCATATTGTAGCAACGTAAAGAGGTTAATGCGATAAGCTCGCAACTTTTCACACCGTTATACCTTTAAACTTTTTATTCCGGTTATTTCGTAAGCAATTCGTTACAAAATATGGAGCGTGATGCAACCCTTGATAATTAAAATTTATGGCTGGTACGAAACACTCGTGAATCAGGTAGCTTAAGGGGATGCAACTCGACACACATTTTCACTGTTTTTCATACAACCGCTCTGACGCGATTATGACGTTGTTACATTTATCATTATATATTTTGGAAATACAGTATCTTGTGGATATTATCTAGGTTTCTATTAAAATCAATTTCTAAATTTGTGTGACAATAATTATCCAGTAAAAACCTCTGAAAATCTGCTATTTTGCATGAATTTTAAAACTTCATAATTTACTCAAAAATTAAAAAGTAAAACTATAGAAGCCTTGCAAATTTCATTATGATTCTAAATAATGACGTTTTTTTTATTTTTTTATTTCTTTAAACTTCATTTTTTTTTTTTTTTTTTTTTTTTTTTTTAATTGATATAAACCAGAGCTTGACTGCGATCCCACCTGATGGTAAGCAGTGATGCAATCGTTGATGGTGAGGCGCTCTAGTTTATTAAGAGCCTATTCACTCTTGCCTTGAAGACACCTAAATTATAATCGGACGGGAAGACCGTAGCCGGCAAACTGTTCCAGTCCCTCGATGTACGTGGTATAAACGACGATGCGAAACGTTTGGTCCGGACCGTAGAGGTCTCAACAACATAAGGGTGGATACTCGCCGTTCGTCGGCTTGTCCGATTGTAGAAGTGAGAAGGTGGAATCAAGTCATGTAATTCCTGCGCACACTCTCCAAAATGCATCCTGTAAAACACCGAAAGGCTGGCTACCCTTCGCCTGTGCTCAAGACTTTGTAGATTGGACTCAACCAGATCTGGATCACCAATTAGTCTTTTCGCACGCCTTTCCACCGAGTCCAAAGTAGCTAGGTGGCATTTTGCAGCACCAGCCCATATGTGGCTGCAGTACTCCACACACGAACGAACCTGCGCTTTATATAGCGTTAAAAGCTGTCCCGGTGTGAAGTACCGCCGGACCTTTGCAAGGACGCCTAGTTTCCTAGCAGCTATCTTGGCTTTGGACTCAATGAACCGCCCAAAGTTAAGGTCTGAAGATATTTCAACCCCCAAGAGCTGAAGGCGGTCGGTGTACTCCACGGATACGTTCTGAAAAGTAGGAGCCAAGGTGAACGGGCTCCGTTTGGCGGTGAACAGACACGCTTGTGTTTTGGAGGCGTTGAATCCCACCAGATTGGCTTCACCCCACCTGGAGACTGCCTGAAGTGAGATATTTGCACGCTCTACCATAGCCTCTCTTTCGGTCCGAATTAGCTCCTTACTAGCCCGAGCACTAGGCAAGTATCTCTCTACAACTGTGCTATCATCTGCATACCCATAGATACCGGGCAGCAGCAGATCGTTGATATGCAGTAGGAATAGGGTTGCAGAGAGAACAGACCCCTGAGGAACTCCGGCATTAGTCGTCATGGATTCTGATGAGCATCCATCAACAACAACTCGGAGAGACCGCTCGCTCAGGAAGTCTTTTACCCAGTTAATCAGACCGGGGGAAATGCCGTACGCTGGAAGCTTACTCAAAAGACTAGCGTGCCAAACCCTGTCGAAGGCCTTTGAGACGTCTAAGGAAACGGCAATCGCTTCCCCATTCCTCTCGAGGGTCTCGCCCCATAAGTGGGTGGCATACACCAGTAGGTCCCCAGTAGACCGATTGCGGCGAAACCCGTACTGTCGGTCACTGAGGAGATCGTTACCTTCCAGGTATGCCATGAGGCGCGAGTTCAATACACGCTCCATAATCTTGCATAGTATGGAGGTTATTGAAATCGGCCGATAGTTGGCAGGATCGGCACGACTGCCCTTCTTGGGTACGGGTTGCACGTTGGCAAGCTTCCAGGACTTGGGCACTATACCAGTTCTAAATGAGAGGCGATACAAGCGTGTCAATACAGGAGACAGCTCAGGCGCACAAGCCTTAAGAACAATCGCTGGTATACCATCTGGTCCACTGGCTTTGTTCACGTCTAGACGACACAGTGCTCTCAGAACTTCTTTGTTCCTGATGCAAACCTCGGGCATCGAAGTATCGCAGTGACGTAGAGTCGGTGGAGTAGCACTGCCAGTGTCAAGACGAGAATTATGGGCGAAGATAGATGCAAAGAGACCTGCTTTTTCTCTCGCCGTATGAGCCAGTGTTCCATCAGGTTTGGTCAGCGGAGGCAATGAGGGCCGACAGAAGTTCGCTTCGACCGACTTGGCAAGGGACCAGAATGCTCTGCTACCGGATGGCTGTGCAGAGAGCTTTGTGCCAATATGGGTGATGCGGTCGAAGCGAGCCTTCCTTAATGCCTTCTTGTAGGACTTAGCAGCAAGGTTAAAGGTTCTCTTCTTTGAGCTCAGATCCGAAGCTTTGCGGTCACGAGCTTCAACCCAGGCAAGATACGCCGAATGCTTACGCTGTTCAGCTTGAAGGCAATCGGCGTTGAACCATGGGCGAGCTGAGCCACCGATGGGTACGTCGCGATAAGGGATGAAATACTCCATAGCTTGACGTATCACATCGGATATAGCATCTGCACAACTCGTCGGATTTTCGGAAGAGAAGCAGACCCGCTGCCAAGGATAAGATGCAAAGAAGTGCCGCATCTCATCCCAATCTGCTGACTTGTAACGCCACATTCGCCGTTCACCGTGAGAGTCACAGTCAGGCGGGGAGAAGGGCGATACAGACTTCACCAGACAGTGATCTGAAGTTCCATGTACAGTAGTGGTACATAGGGGGACTTAATGCAACAAGGCATTCTCTCCCAGTCAACCTTTGGGTTAAAAAGACAACACTGTGGTAGGTTTGCACAATAAACAAATAACAAATACTTTAAATGGAAAAAAGTAAATCAAAAAAAAGAAAGAAAAGAAAAAGTAAAAGTAAAGTGAAGTAATTCATTAAACCCCAAGCGAACATAGCCGGCGTTTGCGCACCCATTGTCTTTCTCTTGTGTCTCTAATTACCACCATTGAAAAGCTTAGATATTTTGGAGACACAGTGTCTTGTGGATTTTATCCAGGCTTTTATTGAAATCAATTTATAAATTTGTGTAAAATTAATCCGATAATGGCCTTAAAATTCAATTAAATACGTTTTTAATGAAACCTAACAAGTCTAGCTACAAATAACAAAAATGAATGGTTTAGTGGATATATTTCTTGAATGATAAATGATACCAATATCTAGATCATGTCAAGAGCCAAGCTGACGAGGATGAGTCGACCATTATAAGCTAGATTCTATCATTTATTTTCTTTAGGATATAATGTATCACTAAACTATAGACAGATTTCTTTGTCTATTTGGGTTGAAGCTGCGTCGTTATCATTAAGAAAGTCATCTTTGGTGTTGTTTTCCAAAACTAACATTTTTTTTTTCAAATAATACATAAATAGAGTGTTTTATTTAGTGGGACACTACGTTTGTTACGTCTTAACGCCTAAATGGCAAAACTAATTTTGATGAAACTTGGTACAAGGATAGACCATGTCCTGGAATAGGACATAGGATACTTTTTAGCCCGGAAGTATGTTCCCTTGGGATATTTTTCTGCTATCACGCGGGCGAAGCCGCTGGGAGCAGCTAGTTTAGCATAAAAAATAACTTATTTATGCTTATTTTATTAAGCTTGACGGCGCCGTCATATTTAGAGTGTCAAGAAACGCCAAGAATGACAGCTGACATCGGACAAGCACGGGTTGACGTTTCTGCACTCTGACGCAACTCCGAGCTCTTTTGCACACTACCGTCGGACGGGATATAATCCGTTTGCATCGCGTAGAAGCAAGACGTGTTCGGTGGAGCGTCGCATTATCTTCGCTAATTACAACGTGCTGATTGTGATTTAGTTTGTATTTTGTTGAGAATAATAACTGTGCATTATTAATCATCTCTAACACGTGGTTTCATTCTCCTCGCCCGCCTACCCACGATAGCTCGGTAGAAATAATGAACCCGGAACAGTCTGATGATGGCTATGTGCCGTTATCAGAAGTGGGATATGAAGGGCTTACTACAGAGGAGAATAGCCGTACGCGATCTGCAGCGCCGGCATCAGAACCAAGCCTGTCCCAACAAATGGAATTATTTTTGTCCCGATTGATGGCTATGTCGCAGCCGCAACTTTCGAGCAGCACATCTACCCAGTTGATTGAGTTCGATCCTGATGGCAATGAAGCGGACATCGAGGGATGGTGCAACGTGACAGAAATCATAGTCAACAACCGTAAGTTGGAAGGTACAGAATTACTTTTGTTACTCACACGTGCACTCAAAGGCCGAGCTGCTACCTGTCTAACACGACTGCAGGCATCGCAGCTGACATGGCCTCAAATAAAAGAAGTACTGCTCGCAAAGTTCGCCAAACCTATGTTGCCACAAGATCACTTTGATGAGATTCTACGCTTTCAAGTTGGTGTTAAGGAAACCGCGAGTGAGGCGGCCATGCGCCTGTGGAATATCATTGAACGCATTCCGCGGATGGAGATGCCTGAAGATATTATAACGGGATTTGTATCTGCCGTTTTATGCCAAAAGGAAGCCTTGATTCGCCGTGAGCTCCATTCCCATAACCTGACCACTAGACCTCAACTTCTTCGTGTTCTCAACGGTGTTTCACTGAAACGAAGGCATGAAGGTAGTGATAACCATGATGCAGAGGTGAAAAGGACCCGATTCAACGAATCACGCTTCATGGGAACGTGTCACCGCTGCGGCACTTCGGGCCACAGGGCGATAGACTGCCGCAAGCGAAGAGAAGAGCCCGCCACTTCAGAGAAGGCGTCCAGAGGCACTGATAAACCAAGACCAATCACCTGCTTCACGTGTGGACGACCACGACACATGGCTTCGACGTGCCCAAATCGAGTAAGCGGCGGCGAAGCAGTGGCTGTCAAAGAGGTCCAAGTGTGTGAACGCAAGGCATCGAGGAGCACCTTAACTACATCATCCGGTGAGCCAGTTTCTTTTCTTTTTGATAGTGGATCTGCTTGTTCATTGGTGACTAACAGCTACGCTGAGAAGTTCCCTGGTGCTGGGCAGCATGATTTAGTTCATCTTACGGGCATCGGTAGGGGGGATGTAGAATGCACCTCCCAGGTCATTAGCCCCATCAATGTTCAAGGCCTCTCACTCTCAGTGTTGTTCCACGTGGTACCGGATGGCACTATTACTGAACCAGTCATAATAGGTCGGGACATATTAAAGGATAACGTGCACGTGCATCTGGATAACGATCAAGTTACCTTTTCTCAGCGTAAAGAAATTAATTTTTCTAACAAAAGTAGTAGCTTTGATTTCATGAATATTGACACAGACTTACTAGGTAACGACAAATTAGCATTAACTAAAATTTTAGAGAAATATAGTGAGTTTTTCACGGACGGTATACCAACGCGACGGGTTACGACAGGCTCTCTCCGAATAGACCTCATTGATCCAAATAAAACCGTGCAAAGGCACCCCTATAGGTTAGCACCCGCGGAAAAAGAAATAGTCAACGAGAAAATAGAGTCCCTATTAAAAGCGGGTGTTATTCGGGAGAGCAGTTCTCCTTTTGCCAGCCCCATCTTATTGGTAAAAAAGAAAGACAACACTGATAGGATGTGCGTAGACTACAGGGAACTCAACGCCAACACACGTCTCGAGCATTACCCATTGCCCCGTATTGACGAACAAATAGACCGTCTCCACGGCGCGCACTATTTCTCGTCTTTAGATATGACATCTGGTTATCACCAAATAGTCGTTGACCCCGATAGCGTAGCAAAAACGGCATTCGTGACACCAGATGGTCAATTCGAATATTTGACGATGCCGTTTGGGCTACGGAATGCCGCTTCCGTTTATCAACGGTGCATCAACACAGCCCTAGGTCCCCTAAAAGACAAGGTAGCGCTGGCCTACGTCGATGACGTCATGTGCTATTCGAATGACGTCACTGCAGGGTTAGAACGTCTAGACCTAACTTTGAAAGCTCTCACTGGCGCAGGTTTTTCGTTGAACTTTAAAAAGTGCAAATTCTTGAAAAAGGAAATAGATTACCTCGGTTACGTCATAAAAGCAGGATTAGTTACACCAAACCCTAGAAAGATACAGGCTTTAGTTGACGCTCCGATTCCAAAGACAGCTACACATGTTAGGCAATTTTTAGGTCTAGCCTCTTATTTCAGACGCTTCATACCAAATTTCACCCGTATAGTAGGACCCCTTTATCCGTTAACAAAATTAAAGGGACCCATCAAATGGACAGACGCTCACAATGACATCCATAAGAAAATTGTCGATATTCTTACGTCAGAACCGGTGTTAACAATATTTGATCAAGATTCGCCCATCGAACTTCACACCGACGCGAGTTCAGAAGGCTACGGGGCTATTCTAATTCAGAGGAAAGATAATGTTCCTCACGTAGTATCTTACTTCAGCCGTCGAACGTCTGACGCGGAATCGCGATATCATTCATACGAGCTGGAAACTCTGGCGGTAGTTCGCGCGGTCGAGAACTTCCGGCATTACTTATACGGACAGCACTTTACTGTTTTTACTGATTGCAATTCTTTGAAAGCGTCCAAATCAAAAACCGACTTAACTCCACGTGTACATAGATGGTGGGCTTTCTTACAAGCGTACAACTTTGATATCGTTCACAAGCAGGGCATTAGCATGAGCCACGCCGACTATCTATCTAGAAACCCAGTGCTGGAGCCTATAACCGGTGCGCATAGACCAAATGATCTAACTGTTGCAACGAGTAGGAATAAGAAAGTTCACTTTATAGAGTTACATCAGGGCTGGCTAGCTGTAGAACAAAAACGTGATAGCGAAATCTGCGACCTTATCAACAAACACCAAAACAACGAGTTGCCAGATGCAATTGCACACACGTATGACGTGCAAAAAGGTATACTGTATAGGAAGATCGAACGCAATAGGACCAGCTCTTGGTTACCAGTTGTACCAAGATCCTTGACATGGACACTTATTAATCATGTCCACACGGAAATCATGCATCTTGGTGCTGATAAAACGCTTGACAAAATATATGAACAATACTGGTTCCCACAAATGTCTAAGCAGGTGCGTAAATTTGTAGATTCATGCATAGTATGCAAAGCTTCAAAGGGCAGTTCAGGAGCGCAGCAGGTTCGATTACATCCAATACCTAAAGTATCCACGCCTTGGCACACGATACATATAGACATCACAGGGAAATTAAGTGGCAAAAGCGATAGGAAGGAATATGCGTCCGTTATTATCGATTCGTTCACTAAATATGTCCTCTTAGATTACACACCTTCTCTCGACGCTGCTAGCGCAATTCAATCCCTTAAAAAGGCAGTTTGCCTATTCGGTGCACCAAAGCGTATAATAGCAGACCAAGGTAGGTGCTACATAAGCGCGGATTTCAAACGGTTTTGTAGTGAGCATAGTATAGAACTTCACCTCATCGCCACTGGCTCCAGTAGAGCCAACGGTCAAGTTGAGCGGATAATGCGCACTCTAAAATGTCTGCTCACAATAGTAGAGAACGACCCAAACAAAACGTGGCGCGAAGAACTTCCGGAAGTTCAGCTTGCCTTGAATAGCACTAGAGCCAGAGTGACAGGCTACTCCCCTACGGAGTTGATGTTCGGCATACGAGCAAAGTCGTTAGGAATGTCAACCCTATCCATGCATACTGAACCTGAACCCCGTTTAGACTTAGACACCATTAGGCATAATGCTTCCGAAAACATCAAAAAGGCCGCTTCGTCAGAAGTAGAACGCTTCAACCGGGGTAGAGCAATAGTGAGACCATTCACCGCAGGCGACTTCGTCTTTATAAAGGGTAGCGAGCGTAACCAAACCAAATTACAGCGAAAGTTCAAAGGTCCTTACACGATTGTTAAGGTACTAGATCACGATAGATATGAGCTGAGAGACATTGATGGATCTAACCGAACCTATAAGTACGCCCATGAAAATTTGCGCGCAGTACCCAGGGGCTACGACGGATTAGTTGAAGTAGCTACTTCGTTAGTCAATGAGGCAGAGGAGGCCGAGACGGCGGAAGTCCATAGTCATGAGAATGGAACGGTAACATCTGATGATGACAGTGATACAATATCGGTATCTGGTTCACACACTTTGACCGCAAGCTCTGACACCCTCTCTGCCTCCGAACATGATGAGTAGTAAATGGTGAGTTTATAGCAATTGTGTAAATCCTGTGCTTTCATTAAGAATTGATCTAGAGCGTAGAACACAGGATAAGCACTTAGGAGTGGCGTGGCAGATCAAGGAGGCTGGCCTAAACCGGGTCGATGCCTCTGATCAAAGTATGTGGTATGTAGTGTAGTTGATCGACTGGGCTGGCCTAAACCGGGTCGATGCCCACGGTCAGGCTACTATTTCTCCGGTGTGAGCTGGGTAGCATGAGTTTGGTCTGGGACTGGCCTATGCGGGTCGACGTTCCGAACCAGCTAAGTGCAGCACCTGTGTGCGGTTGTCGTGACTGGTGGAAGGGGCGCTGACGGGTTGTCCGGTCCACCGCACCGTGCGAGTTGGTGGGTGGTCGAAGGGGCGCTTGGAGTCAGTTGTCCGCCCAGTGTGTTTAGTTCAGATGTGAGGGGTGAAGATCGAGATCTTTCCAAACAGGTGTCATAAATAGATAGCTAGTCAGGGATGGGCGAGCATGCCCAGACGTGTACTACAGATTTGTATTTGGTCTTTACAGATAAGACGAGACAGGAAGAGTCGCACGAGGACGTGCGAATGTCAGTCCGGCCGTGACGGCGCCGTCATATTTAGAGTGTCAAGAAACGCCAAGAATGACAGCTGACATCGGACAAGCACGGGTTGACGTTTCTGCACTCTGACGCAACTCCGAGCTCTTTTGCACACTACCGTCGGACGGGATATAATCCGTTTGCATCGCGTAGAAGCAAGACGTGTTCGGTGGAGCGTCGCATTATCTTCGCTAATTACAACGTGCTGATTGTGATTTAGTTTGTATTTTGTTGAGAATAATAACTGTGCATTATTAATCATCTCTAACACGTGGTTTCATTCTCCTCGCCCGCCTACCCACGATAGCTCGGTAGAAATAATGAACCCGGAACAGTCTGATGATGGCCATGTGCCGTTAAGCTTTATTGTTTTGTTTTTCTTACTACCTATTTCTTAGTACTCCTACTTGGTATGTCAATAACTCTCTAACTAATGTTTCCACATTCGTGAATACTATGAGAAATACTATTTATTCTTCAAAGTTCAAAAACACCAAAGTGAACTTTTCAGTTTTTTTACGAGATTAACAAAGTACTACGCATATTAAACGCGTTTATATTGTGAGGACGTAATTCCAGTTATCGCTGCTCCCATTTTACTAAAGAACAATGTTCACACAAGTAATACCAATACAGTAATAGCACAAGTGCTTTTTAACATTAAAATCTACATGTTATGCAAAATATCAACTAGTTACTTAGTAAAATCTAGTACAGCACGTAAGCCACTCAAGACAATTGCTTTTGAGAACCCACGTATCTCTGCTCCTGATCGTGTTATTGCCCTCGCGACTTTGGACATTTGCCAAATACTGAACCCGTTTTAAAGAGTGCCATTACACGTTTTACTGCGGCCTCTAACTAATCTTCTGAAAAGCTCTTTAAGAGACAATACAATCTTTAGGATCTTAATAGACATTACAGTCTCCAAGCAATGAGTAATCGAGCCAATTAAAAAAATCTCTTTCGAACAATCTAGCAATCAGAAAGTAACCTTCAATGTCTACAGTGTTATCTGTAAAATACTGGCAACCTCTCTGGACTATGTTACTAACATCCTAAATGACAACTTTTGTTCTATGGCGTCTAAAAAGTTATCTAGAATATGATAACTTAAACTAAAGTTCATCAGATTTTCATACAAAAATAACGTTCTAAATATTACGAAGTCTACGCGAAGCAAGCGATAGTACAAATTATGTTTCGTAAAAATTCATCGAACAAAAGTTGTTGCTTATTATGTTAGTAATACAGTCCTGCAAGGTTGTTTGTGTTTTACGAATAACCCTGTATAAACATACAGTTTACGTCTCACTTAGGCAAGTCCCATTAGGCCCACTTTCAGGATGAAAGTCGAAAGAAAAACAATATAGTTACAGGTCCAATAACAACACGCTTAAAGAGCACTTTACCTTTATTATAAGTGGGTAGTTCTGAAAACTAAACGTGATAAAATTACGATGGAAAAACGAGCTACCCACTTGTACTGGTTTCTTTTCTTATTTTTGGAAAGGAAAGAAATGAAAGAAAGAAAAAAGAAATAAAAGAAAGTATAGAAAATAAATGAAAGGAAAGAAAAGATAAGAAAAAAGAAATGAAAAGAAAGAAAAGTAAGAATAGAAAAAGCAAAGAAGATAAAGAAAGAAAAACATTTTGTTATCACAAAAATACATACAGTACAGAAAAAATTTATTGTTACAACGCCTAATCTGACAAAATCTTTCATAATAAAATCTTCAAAGCCGTTTCAAAGAAAACTTTATTATGAAAACAATTACGTAATTGTCAGGATTTCCATTCAAACTATTGGGACGTAACTTTATATTATGACGCTATAAAAAATTTAGGTCTCATAAAAGATATCTGGAATCTATGATATCAACAGTAAAACAAAGGAGCATAAAATAGGAAGTTTACTGGTAGTAAATAAATTAAGGTTACAAGAAGTAAATACTAAGAAACGAATTTAGAGCTATACGGAATAAATGTAAGGGTGTGTTGTGTGTATGGGTGTAAGAATCTCTGTACCGACTGTAGACTCAGGTTGGTCGCTGCAGAGATAATCTGGCCAAATGGGGTTTACCCCATAGCAAATACAGTGCTAATGTGGAGCCCCTCCACAGGATTTACGTCACCTGCTTACCTGCCCGACACGCTCCACTACCTGCACACTCCACGACTTATATGAAGCCAACGACAGAGATGTCCAGGTGGCTAAATATTGGTCGGGAAAATTTGAGTCAGATCGACACGATAAGGAAAAGAAGAATATGCAAACCTTCATTAAATAAGAAGTATTATCCGATCAACTGCCTGATTGATTTCAGCCTAATGTATGCCTATGTCCTAATCATATAGAAAACTCTACTACCAGGCTGCAGGATTTCGAATTCTTTTCCACCGACCTTTCAAATAACTTAACTTTGTATCGACAAAAAAGAAATAAAATGGCGTCTTCATTGAAAATAGTGAAGTGTCCACGCTATCGTCTGTCGCGTGTCGAGAGCTGTCTCTTTTCTGTTGTTAATGGAGCAAAGACGTGCTGATCCGTTGTGTAATATAAAAAGAAGTTTAAAAATAACACGAAAATACATCTTTTTCTGATAACTGTTACAAAAATATTTCATGACTAGTTGCTCCCAGCGGCTTCGCCCGCGTGATAGCAGAAAATTATCCCAAGGGAACATACTTCCGGGATAAAAAGTATCCTATGTCATATTCCAGGACATGGTCTATCCATGTACCAAGTTTCATCAAAATCGGTTTTGCCATTTAGGCGTGAAACTCACTTTCGCTTTTATAATATCAGCAAGGATTTTTAATAATAATTAGTGCTTTAGAAAAACCAGCCACTATCCTCAAATAAAATATTTGCACATACCTACATATTTTTATAAAAAGCACACACATTTTAATTCGAATATATGTGACATTCACGAGCCCGCACTGGGCCCGCGTGGACGGCCCATTCCGTCTCCTGAGAGAAGACCTGAGTCCCAACAGTGTGAATATTAAAAAGACTGATGATGATGATAAGATGGTTTTACTAATTGAATTTTCGCTGTTTCATCAACTATGTCATCATAAAACCTTTGAAATAGGCAACATTTTGGTTTTCATTTCGCAATTATATTTTTCTACACTTCTAGATAATTAACTACCATAATAGTGTAGTAAATAGGCAACATGAATTCATTTTCATTCAGTAAATAAAACAGTGGGTCACCTACTTTCCCATTATTCGCGGTCGTTGACGTGAAGCCTCACGCTAAGTTAAGCCACAAAATAGATAGGTACAGAAGACAATCTCATGTATGTACTTCACTTTTTATACCTACGCTCGGTGGACGCACACTAATGAGCGATTGAGCCGCAACTGTTCGACGAGCGGGCCAAGGTGCTCCGAGATATCGTGTCCGTGAGCGGTGTCTATGTGTGCGTTGCTCGAGCGCGCTTTGTATGTAGATTGACTTCTCTACCTACATATTTTGTTGTTAAGCCTTTAGAGACGAGGCGAGTTTTCCAGTAATCTGAAAACAAAACTAGCTTTGTAAACTACTTAAGCGGCTTCATCGGTTGCTTCAATTTAAAGGATTAACTCTCAGCGTTGGAAAGCCTCCTATAAGGTAGACCGATGAACTGGTAAAGGTTGTCGGAATCCGATGGATACGAGACGCACAGGATTGTTCACTGTGACAACACTTGGAGGACGCCTGAGTCCAACAGTTGATGTCTTTCGGCTTAAATGATGATGATAATGAACTTTCTATAAATAAATATCAATCAACATGTACGTTAATCTCGTGGAGGCCTTTGGGCCATGGTTCCGAGCAAAAGGTAATGGAAAGCGGTCATCTTGTTTTGCAAAGGAATAATGTGAGCGTAGGGAAGGTATCGAATAGAACGCACTAGTAGGTTTCAGTAATCAGTAAAAATCTGAGACGCTTTCTCGCTCTACCCCCTCTACCCTAGGAGAAGTCATTTGATAATTTCCTCAATGATTTCCTATACAGCGTGTAACGTTAAATGCGCAAAACCTGAAATTAGTTTGATCAGAATAACGAGCAGAATCAATTAAACCACTTTTTAATATAGGTTATATTTTTCAAGGTCAAACCATCACGTGCGCAAACTCGCCCAAATAGGTAAACAAACACAAATAGATGTAGTCCAATAAAATTTTCTCATACACGGGATAATAAAAGTTCTTATTTCAATGCAGATATGAATTTTAAACGAACTAAAACTGCACATATAACCTTTAATTATTTTTTTAATGTTTTTTTTCTCACATAATTAGGTCAATTAAATTAAAAATCATTTGGGTGTCTGAGGTTTTGCGCATTTAACGTTACACGTTGTATAATATATTAATATTATTATTCCCTTTTTAATTTTTTTTAACACATATTATATTACATTTTTAAATATTTGTATTACAAAATGATATAAAAAATTATTATTATTAATATAACTTTTATTTTGATCAGCTCAAGTTGTATTTGAGTTTTTCATAAATGATTATACATAAGTAAACTCCACTGATATTTGAATCTTTGAAGATTCTTCTTGTGTGTATAATTGTGCTAACAAAAAAATTTAAACCTTTGAACCAAGCTAACTAATAAGCTAGCTATGTTCGCCTTGGGCTAGTATATTAAAAAAAAACTGATCATAATTTAAGTATTCAGAGTACTGCGTAACAAAAGATGTTTTCAAATCAAATATTTCAGTAGTTATTATATTTTTTCTTTATTAGATTTTATAAAGGACTTGTGACCCACGCATGCCTCTCAAGTTGAAGGGTAAAATTTACAAGGCCGTCATAAGACCTGTCATATTGTATGGATATTGTTGGGCTGCGAAAAAGAAGGATGGAAAAAGATTGCATGTAGCGGAGATGAGAATGTTGAGATGGAAGTGTGGTGTGACGAGAATGTATAAAGTGAGAAATGAGTATATTAGAGGAAGTTTGAAAGTGGTTCCAGTGACTGAAAAGTTGAAAGGTAATCGGTTGTCTTGGTACGGTCATGTGAAGAGGAGGGATGAAGCGCATATTACTAAGAGAGTTCTGAGTATACGTGTAGATGGATGGAGAGGGAGAGGAAGGTCGAAGAAAAGATGGATAGATTGTGTGAGGAGTGATATGAAAGAAAAGGGAGTAAGTGATAGTGTGACGGGTGACAGAAAAGAATGGAAGAAAATACCGTGTTGCGCCGACCCCAAGTAATATGGGATAAGGGCAGGAAGAAGAGATTTTATAAAGGACAAATAATAACTGTTCATAAAAAGCTAAACGATCGGGTATATTCACCTAATTAGAAATATGTAGGTACAAAGTGGCCGAACTTTGCCAGACATTCAGTTTAACATTTCAACAGACTGGAACGATGCCAGATGAGTACGGGCTGAGCTCTAACACGTTGGCATTATTAGTAATGCGGTCATTTACAAAATACCTACTAACTAACATAATCTGCAACGACCTAATTTTAATCCTAGGTTTCGTACAACTATGTAAAGCTGGAATAAAAAGAATAGAGGTATATCTACCGATATAAGTCATAAATAGCGTATTTTTAGAATTCATTACCTCAAAAGGAAAAAACGGGAACGCTTATATATATCACTTTGTTGTCCGTCCTTCCGTCTGTCTGTCAAGACCTTTTATCTCAAGAACGTGTGAAGGTATCGAGTAGAAATTAAAACCATAAACTTTAGTTTGCGGCCTCTTTAAGCTATGAGAAAATTAAACTTCTAAGGTAACGAACAAAAAAGATACGACCGTTTATGTCGCAAAAAACGTAATATTTTGATACTTTCAAAGATCGAAATTCATAGGGTACTTCCCGTTGACCCAGAATCCTGAAACTGGACACAAAGCAAGGTCTTATAGAACAGGTATAAGAATAAATCTGAAAACAGTAAATTTGTGTACCTGGAACCAAAAAAAAAATTTGCAATTCGGAAAAATTTCGAGACTCCATTCGGGAATTGTAGTTTGCACGGTACCCTCAGTGCGCGAGTACAAATCGCACTTGCCCAGTTTATTTTTAAAATGTTGTCGGTAACCTTACATTCTGTAAATGCTCAAACGGTTAGCTGAAAAAGCTTTTCACTAGTTATACTCAAAGAGAACGAAAAGAGTTTTGGTTTAAAGGCAAAACGCGAAAATATTCTTTCACAGTGTTGTGAATTTTTCATGGGTTTGTCCTTTGTTTTGCAGAGTTCCACTGATCGATGAGTAAGCTATTCTTTGCTTAGTATATTTGCAATATTTACCATCCTTTGCAATACTTCTTTGGGTTTCCAGAATACACTTGATGTAGAGTCGTACTTTATTGAACATTTATTTGGTAAAGTTATGGTTTTTTTTTTGTATCGTTTCACTAAGTTGTATTAAAAACAGATGCACACTTGTACACACACGTGCATACATATTTTTTTTTAGTTTAGGAGTTATATCATTTACTGTGTACAACCAACCAACAAATTATTATGATGTAAGTAGTTAATATTGTGAGGTTTTACTTAATACCTACGTGTGCACTTATTATATTTTGTACGCAAAAAGTGATAAAGCACTTAAGTAGGTAAAAGATCAGTGAGTAAAAATAAAGAAAAAAGGAAGATAGAAGATTTTAAAGTAAAAGTTTTCGCTCTATAAAGCTAGAACTACACTGCGCACACGTGTGCCAAAATTGCCGATCGGGCGCGTCGGTCTCTATACATTTTATATGCAAACTAGACTTGTAGAGCTTCACTAGATCCACGCCACGCGACGTCGTTCTACATACACATCAGGCGTGTTACACGTGTATGTAGTCTATTGTAGTTCTAACTTAAAAGTTTTCTGTTACTGGCATTTTAATCGGAAACTAATCAAAGCATAAAATTGATGTGAAAAGTCTATGAACGAAATGAAACGTCAACTGTCACCATAAGTACAAAGAATGCAAATGAAAGCGGTTCCCCTTGATTGAGTTCAGGATGCCAACTCCGACCCCCTCCGGAGCTCTGCTGCAGGAAATGACGGAATTGGAAGCCTGCGGTAAGCTAGAGCTTTATACAGAATATTTAAGTTTTTCAAGAACTATTATTGAAATTAGTTGACTTTTTTTTTATATGCTTCACGTACTAGGTTTTTTGAAAATTATAAGAAAAAGTTACGGTACCAATTCAGAAATAGAAATTTTCCTTAAAAAAAAAAACACTAAAAATGTCAAACAATAAAATATATATGGATCGACATGAAAGCCTCCTCCATTTTCGTTTTGGTGGATATAAATAGTTACGCCTCTTCAATATCTTTGTAGGCCCACGCTGAAAACTAGCGCTATGAAGTCATCGCACTAAGCGTGTGGAGGGATGGGCAGGCTTATGCTGAGCATTCGGCCATTTTGCGCGGATGTGACCCATATTAAGTAGTAGATTATTATTAGATAATTATAAATATGTCCTTAAAACTATAAATTCTAAAATAAATAAAATCGTTAAATTGTCTTAATTTTATTTCCTTATAGAATGTTTACATTTAATAATACTATTCCACAACTATCACATAATTCCGTCTAGTCCCTAGCTAAGCAGAGCCTGTGTTATGGGTACTAGACAACTGATAAACATACTTTATATATTTCTAAATACATACATACTAAGTATAGATAAATTACACCTATACACAGAATAAATGATCATGCTCATCACACAAACATTTGTCCTATATAGCAACCAGGGCCACTAACCACTAGACCAACAAGCCAGTCAATTTGTTAGTAATTCCTAGAATTACTTAATGAATAAATGAATTTGAAATTTGAATTTGCATCATTTCTCGTTAATATTTTTTTTGTCTTTCTTTCTAATACTTTATCACCCGACCTCACATCTCTCACTCCACATTCATACTGCCAGTATTTTAATTAGTGAACCATTTCTTCAATGCGGCCTCTCCCGTGGTTCCGCATATTTTATGAATATCGCGAGAGATACGGTGAATGAGACGAGGGAGCGGTGCTATAGAAGATTATATGCAAATTGTTTCACATATAATATCTAGGTTTATGACGCGCGACGTTTAAAATGTTTGCAAATGTAGGATCGCGGCACTGACTGAGAAGAAAAATTGGAAAGAGAGTGTGATTTGAACATGAGCAGGTTAGATATTCGCCTCGTCGTTCGTCGTGACGATATTATTATATCCTAAGGCTGTGTTCCCACTTGGTCGTAACGATTAATTTATCGTCGGACGACTATTGTCTTTAGCTGCTCTCATTACAACAACAGATTGTCGTGGCAACGACAGATAGTCGCAACATAGCACGTCTGAATTTCTATTAATTTGAATTTTTAAAATTACTAAAAGGAAAAGAAATCCATCGATTTGAGACAAAGAAGAAGTATAAAAGTAATGCTAAGTGTATTTATAAAAAAGTACACTGATTGACTTACCCTTGTGGATTAAGAACCCTCAAACGAATAATAGCGAATATAACTTAAAAAATGCAGGGATAAAATTCTGAATCGGAAGACGCAGCGTTGGAAGGTCAAGGTAGATCGATGACCTCGTCAGGGTCGCCGGAATCCAATAGAAGAGAGACATGACAAACAAGCACGGAACCGGTCGTTTTTGACGCTTGAGGGAAGGTCTATGTCCAGCAGCGGACGTCTTTCGGCTGAAATAATTATGATAATGAAGAATAGAGTAGCGTAATCCTGCATTTTATATTTATAACTAAATGAATGAGTCGCTGACTAAGTTCAGATGTGAAGCTGTAATTAAAATATGACTAAGTATCTATGTAATTACATGCTGTTAGGTTAACGATGCTAACAGACTCAAATGTGTTGTGTTGACATCTAAAACGCAGTGCGACGGATTTACGCACTAATTAGACCTGACAGCATTAATTAGCGCTTAGTACGATTGTTCTCCCGCACCATTTCGAACTAGTCCTCGTCCGAACTCTTGTACGCGTCCTGATCATCGCACCACCATAAACACCAATAAGCAAATATACAACATGAGTTTTAGTTTAAGCGAAACCCGAAACACGTGTCTAGTATTTTTATGTAAATAATCTATGTACAAAATTTCATAACTGTATAATGTAAAATCACAAAGTCATAAGCTTGTTATGGTACCTGGTTGTCCGCACAAATTCATGGTCATCAGACCATCCGGGCGACTGAAGGTTTGTTTTACTCCTGTATTCAGCTATGCAGTGGCGCCTAATGCCTTCTATAACTTATGCTTAATGTGAGTGGTGTCTAACTTGTGACTTTTTTTTAAATACTTTTGGGAAAAAATATAACATAATGTTAAAAATTATTGGAATCTATTTAGTTACTGATTCTGAACAAACTATATTAACATTTCGTATATACTAAGAATGTTGTATATTGAACAATTGCAATTTACTACTCTGTCAAGAAAGTACCGGGAAAAGATCAATAATACACAAAATGTCTGTTATTCATCCAAATTTATTTTATCACCTTCAAAGTATGCTCCTTTAGAAACGATACACTTGCGCCAACGAATAATCCATTCATCAAAACATTTTTTAAACGCTGCTTCCTGAATTGAGTTCAGTTCTCGCCGCGAATTCTCCTTTATGTCTTCTATCGATTGAAAACGGGTGCCACGAAGTGGTAATTTGAGTTTAGGAAAAAGAAAAAAGTCAGCAGGAGCCATATCTGGTGAATATGGTGGTTGCTGGATGGTATTTGTTGAGTGTTTGGTCAAAAATTCGTTCACAATGATAGCCTTGTGCGAAGGCGCATTGTCGTAGTGCAAAATCCAAGAATTTTCTTTCCACAAATCTGGCCTTTTTCGTCGAACTTAAACGCCGCATAACGCTCAAATAATATTCTTTATTTACCGTTAGACCTTCCGGTAAGAATTCAGAGTGCACAACACCGCGATAGTCAAAGAAAACAGTCAACATTACTTTGGCTTTGGCAGTTGGAAGGCGCCACTCCGAAGCTTGTTGACTAGTTTGCATGTCAAACTCGTAAACCCACGTCTCGTCACCAGTAACAATGCGTTTCATGAATGTTGGGTCCGAACTGACTCGTTCTAGCATGTCCTCAGCGACTTTCATGCGATTGAGTTTTTGGAGAAAATTCAGATCTTTTGGGACTAGCCGAGCAGCAACATGTTTCATACCCAAATGATTAGTTAAAATGGTACGGATCGACTCGTGAGATACAGAAAGTTCGGCGGCTATCTCTCTCAGAGTTGAATGGGGATTTTCAGTCACTATTTCCTTCACTTTTGCGATGTTAACTTCAGTTGCAGACGTTGACGGCCTACCAGAGCGAGGCAAATCTTCCATCACATCTCGACCGCTTTTGAACGCTTTGAACCACTCATAAGCACGAGTTTTTGATAAAGTTGATTCACCGTAAGCCTTCTGTAACATTTTCAGTGACTCCGAACACGAAATTCCATTGGCGATGCAAAATTTAAGACAAACTCTTTGTTCGATATTTTTGTCCATTATGAAATTCGCAATACACACTAAATATGATATTACTAAAACCAGCACTGTATTTAATATAAATAACAGATGCAACTCAAACTCCGCGCCAAAATGGAAAACAGTTGTGCCAATCTAACAACTACAAAAAAACAAAAAATTGAATTTGGAACCATAAACAAATCATCCATTCTCGATACTTTTTTGACTGAATGTATAATACTACACGATAGCAATAAATCAGAAGATATCGAAGTTTGCAAACAACATGGATATTATCCATTTATCTTGTATAAGTATTCCGCGTTGAAGGTATTTTACGTCAATTCCCCTTCTATCATTCCATTATTATTTTAATTTTCACAGAAATGTGTGAAGCTCTGAAGATGGGAACTGCTGAGAATGTAATGATGACAGATTGTGTTTTGCTTACATATTTATATGTCGAGAAAACCGCCTCAAAACGTTCACGAATCGTTATAACTCTTGATTATGAATATACTGTTCGTACGAATCATTGTTTATTCTTTGAAAAATAATCACACTAATATTAGTGTGTTTTTTTTAAGTTCGAATAATGGTCGTTTGAACGACCTTTTAAGGGAGGATTTTGTTAATTTGCAAACTGAAGAGACTCATCTGTCGCCATGGCCCACGCACAATAGTCCGATAAAGACTTAGTGCGGAAACCAGACCCCAAAAGATAGGAAGAGGGAATTTTTCGTGAAGTTTTAGGGGTTAAGGGAATTCGAAAACGCTGATAATGTTATATAGGAATCTAAAATAAACGTCAATAAACATTTTTTTTTCAACCTATTTATTGTATCATTTGTTACCGAAAAGTAGGCTTTATAAATTCACTGTTTTATATCACTGCTCGGGAGTTAACAAACGACTATGAAGGTCACATATTAAAAAGTTTAAAAACTGGCAAGTGAATAGTCTTTTAAGGTGTAAAAAGTTTAGTTAAAGATTCGATTCACTGTTGAACAAGTACCGAGTATTGACTTCATTGAACAGTACCTACAGGACTTTGTTGAATATTTTCCCAGTGAAATCAATTTCAAATCAGTTGGGTCGTTTGGTTCGATAAACGAAAAATAGGCTTCCACATAGAACAGAACGGAAATAAGGATCGAGCAATTTTCTAGGCGGCAAAACGGTTCTCGTTTCAAGCAAAAAATTGAGGTCGAGTCGAAATAGAAAAATGCAACCGCTAGTGCGGTAGTGTCTGAAATGACCTTCCCCTGACCGTGATTACTATGATCGCGTGTTTTTTTACCCATACATTGCCTCGCACTAGAAATTACTTCTGTATCGTGGATGCATTCGGGCACAGTATAAATTTTATACCGTGATTCGGGTGTGTTACATAATTCAGAAAAGTCTAAACTCGAATAACGCGTTCAGGTAAGTTTACTAATCCGAATCACTTCTCCGGCGTGATCTCATGATTAAATGGCGTCAGCGACTATCGCAACCCAGTGCTGGGCACGCCACAATTATGGCGGTAAGTCCCCTCTTTGAGGCGTGGCTGGAAATACCTCACGGCGTCCTTACCTTCCGCATGACGCAGGTCCTCACCGGAAACGGCAAGTTCAGGAGGTTCCTGCACCGGATTAAAGCGGAAAAGACGCCCAGGTGTCGCCACTGTACGGAACGCCCGGAGGACACGGTGGAGGTGTACCCTGCCAGGGCGGAGCATCGCCGTGCCTTAATTGCATGCATTAATTCGGCGTTATGGGATAGTTGTGGAATATTATATTAAATTATTATATTATATCATTAAATTATATTTTCATTATTTATTCACTAATAGTCCCTTATCAAAACAAAAACATATTAAGATTTTTTGCGCATGTAGCGCCCCATTCTTTGACACGGCAGATACGGCAGTCGCTACGCCCCTGGTCCACAATCAAAAACTGATTTACTGCCAGTTCACAATAGAGGATCATTTAAGTTGGAATAAACTAGAATATAATTTTATGACAAACTCAATTTTAAACTCGAACCAATTTAATCCGATACTCAGCGGGGACCGTTTCTCATTCTACAATTTAACTCGGGGAGCGCATAATCCTTCTGTTAAATGATAATGAAGAGGAAAGTCATCAGGATAAGAAGTATCGTTGCAAGGGGGCTTATTTTTTGCTGGAAAAGAAAATCGAAAAGTATTCGATTTTTAGGGTTTCGTACCTCAGTTTGCAATAACAGAACCCTTCACTTCATCACTTTGCTGACAGAAATCCTACCTATCAAGATCATTTTTCTTAGCAAAGTTTGAAGTTATAAAATATCCAAGTCTAATACCACAAAATAGACAGGTACAGCTGACAATCTCATGTAAATAATTATGTAGTTCACTTTTTATACCTACGCTCGGTGGACGCACACTAATGAGCGTTTGAGCCGCAACTGTTCGACGAGCGGGCCGAGGTGCTCCGAGATATCGTGTCCGTAAGCGGTGTCTATGTGTGCGTTGCTCGAGCGCGCTTTGTATGAAGATTGACTTCTGTACCTAATATGTTTTGTGCTAATACCCCTTGGGACAGTGAAATAATCTGAAATAATTCTAAATAAACACAATTTAAAGTCATATGAAGAAATAAAAACCTATAAGATAAATTTCGTTGACTTACGATCCTGAAAATTTTCAAGAAGTAATGTTTTATAACACAAGTAAAGGACTTTTGCGGTTACGTCACAAAAATATGCTTTTTACGATTCGGAAAAATCTTCAAGAATCGAACTATTTACATAGATAACTTTACATGGAATCCTTGGTACTTAAATCCGACTTGCACTTGACCGATTTTTTTACAATATTTAACGATCAGAAGTTGCCAAAATGTTTTCTTATAGCCATTTTTTTTTAAACCAAGATTATTGAATAAAGAGCCTCACTTTAGACCACTTTTAGTCACTTTTTGTTTATTTATTTATGTACACACAAACACTTAAAATGGAAAAGAACAAATAAAGATAAAAGAGGACAAAGGACCAGCTTATTTCTATTTTATATGGAGGAACCCAATTTCACAGGAACGAAACCGCGAACAAAAGCTAGTTACCAATAAGGTTTATTATTAATTATTATTTTGAAGATAAGGGGCTATGCATCTCCCGTAGTGTAGGAGATGTAGTCACTGCGCCTTAAAAGATCTATTGTGACTCGCCACCTTGTTAGAGTAACTCTTTTAGCCGGGAGGCTTCCAGGAAGTCTAGAATACTCCTTGCTTTAAGAGTTTTAAACTCCTCCGGGCGAATAATGTGTCGGCCCATATGGATACTCCGTTTGTGGATAAGGGGCCCGCATTCACACAATAGGTGCTTAGGCGTCTTCCTCTCCTCAGTACCGGCATCTTTGTTTGCTAAACAATCGTTTACTTACAATAGGGTAGTTTCCTGGGTCAAAATAACTACATTTTATTTAGTCCGTGTTATAAATTATAAAAAAATATTGGATACGTATTTTTTCTTTTTTAGATTAAACAAAAAATAACAAAGATACAGCTCATTAAAGTTACGTGTGACGTCACCCCGTGCGAAAAAATGTAGCACGGCGCGGCGTGACGTTACATGTAACTTTAATGGGCTATATCTTTGTCATTTTTGGTTTAATTTACAAATAAAAAAATACGTGTCCCTTATTTTTGAATAATCTAAAAGATGGACTAATTACATTTTTTTAGGCAACTAGCCCATTGCGACTTACAGTTAAAGTTTGTAAAATCTATGCAATTTTAATGAACAAATGGACGCAGTGGATTAAACTTCGCTCTTTACTGAACGTTGCTTTGCCTCGGGGAGCAATATCGCTTCGTTAGGGACACAGAATTGTACTTTGAATTTATTCAACGCTATTCCTTAAAGTGGTAGTTATTCACTATCAATAGGCACTATTGTTTTCTAATTGGTTTGAAAGGAAATAAGTAATTCTCTTCTCTTAGAGAGCAGTGGTGGCCGAGTGGTAATGGCCGACTTACGAATTGTAGGTCGCAGGTTCGAACCCAGCAAGGCGCATTACTTTGTGTGATTTATTTCATCACCACTGCTCTCAAAACGGTAAAGAAAAACATCGTGAGGAAACCGGCATGTCCTAGAACCAAAAATTTGAAGACATGCGACATCCACCAACACGCACTGGGCCCTCGTGGTGGATTACGGTCCATTTCCTCTCCTAGAGAGGAGGCCTGATTCCCAGCAGTGGGAACATTAAAAAGGCTGATGAAGTAATTCTCGTTTAACGCAAACTCTCATAAAAATAATACTAAGGTGTCTAATAAAAAATTAAATTACGTTTTCGTTTTAAATATACCTAATTGCGTATAGCGCTTTCTTCTGCCCTTTGCATGACGTTAAGCTTACTGATGAGGTCCGTTGTGAAGACCATAAGTTTCAGAGCCACACAAATATGTTACGAGTATCACTGGCTTACGTCTTGAGACACCTGCACCGGTGCATTGGATCAGCTTCTTGAAGCAGTCATAAGAGTATTAAATTAAAGAAATATACCAAACTAGCTGCTTCCAGCGACTTCGCCCGCGTGATAGCAGAAAATTATCCCAAGGGAACAGACTTCGGGGATAAAAAGTATCCTATGTCCTATTCCAGGACATGATCTATCTGTGTACCAAGTTTCATCAAAATCGGTTTTGCCATTTAGGCGTGAAAACGTAACAACCAAACTCACTTTCGCTTTTATAATATTAGTAAGGATTGCAATTGTAATAACATTCATAATATTTGTTAACAACTAAACAGTTTGAGCAATGTGTCAAATAAACGACACAACTTCTCACATTAATTCACAATAACCAGTTAACGATCGTTAACATTAATCATAACTAATAATAACAGATCAAAACTGTATTAATATACAGCTTTGAAGTAATCTGTTTTGTTGTGGCTAAACTAAGCCGTGGTTAGTACTGACTCCCAGGGCCTCAAGTCTGCTATTATAATAGTGTCAGAATGGTCTATCATTGATTTCATAATTGTTGAATTTGACAAGTTGTGGTAATCTACTAATGTAATGGCGTCATTAAAACTTTCCAATGGTCAACCACTGTCACTCCATTGAAAGATGTGGCATAAAATGGAACATCGTACATAATGACAAATGAATGTCTGACAAAAATTTTGACAGTTCCTTTGATCAATGACCTACCATTAGAACGTCATTGTGCAGTCATTACTTTAAATAATCTCGATATTGTCATTCTACCACAGCTCTGTTACGAGATAATTGACCGATCAATGATCAATCATTGTGGATTACCAGATTACGAACTTTTAGCAAAATGACAGAGGGATTGTGTTGGAATGACGAATTTATAAAAATAGCAGACTTGGACCCCGTTCACTGTAAAATGGTAGAAATTGTGAACACTACCTTCCCGAAGGGGTTGTGGCTCCTCATACAATGTATAGCTTCCTGAATTTCACTACTACTACTACGTATGCTTGTTTCCCTAGTGGTTGACATTATTTGAAACAACTATTCTTATTATTAAACTAGTTTTTGCCCGCAGCTTCACCTGCGTACATAAAATATGTGTCAAAAAGTTTTACCAATCAGATCAGTGCTTTCAGAGATTACCTCCTACAAACAAAAAAATAAAAAACAAACTTGACTTATTATATTATATTTATATTATTATTTTCTTTATTTTTCATTATAACATATTAAATACTTTTTTAAATATGTCTTCAAAAAAATATTTAAAAGAACATTTAAAAATATATAAAAATAGTGTCCCACCGGTATCGGGAAAATGGTCTTATCAAGGTTATTATTATCATTATTATATTAAGTGTAGAGGTGTACATTGGTATTGTAGAAAACAAACTTTACCTCTTTAGTTACATTAGTGAAGATGTAACCACATGTCATAAAATACATTTTATAAATTACAAAATGTGAGACGTTCTACGAAATGGAACTCATGAAGTTCCATTTCTTAGAATTACGTAAAATTTATAGCAGACTAGCTTATATAAATTCTACGTAATGCCGCGAGGTATGACACAATTCTGTGTAGACATCTGAACTGGGTCGACAGAGAAATCAAAATTTTGTAACTGATTAAAAATAACTAATGGAATGAATGAATTCTCAAATTCTTCATTTCTGACCAATGAAGAATTTGAGAATTCGACAATCATACGAGCAAAATGTTGACCATAGTTAAATTCTAATTAAATCTTGTGGAATTCACCCAATCATGTTTGCAACGCCGAACTCTTATTTATGGATTAACAGCGGTTTTTTTTTTCATTTTTTGTTGGTTATATTTTATCTGATGGTCTACTTATAGACAGAATCCATACTCGCTAACCAGTCTATTTCTCTCATGATTCTAGTCATGCAAATATTTCTATATGATTATAGACTCTTAATACTTTGTGACTCTTTTCCGCATGTGATTCCATGGCTGAAAATAATTCTGAATAATTCTGGTATCCTGGTAACTTTTGAGTTTGTATCACTTACAAATTTAGCTCAAGAACTACTTCTGCATAATTTTAGTTTCCCGTTTGTTAGCGAGATTAAAATATCTTATGTTTTAGTTCAAGTTATAAATTATACTGTGTGCAGAATTTCATGTGTAACAACGTGTAACGTTAAATGCGCAAAACCTCAGACACCCCAAATGATTTAATTCGATTGACATAAAAATGTGAAAAAAAAATTAAAGGTTTTATGAGCAGTTTTATTTTTTTTTAAATGTATATGTGCATTGAAATAAGAACTTTTATCATACCTCCCGTGTATGAGAAAATTTTACTGGCCGACAGCCATTTGTGTTTGTTTACCTATTTCAGCGGGTTTGCGGACGTGATGGCTTGACCTGTTCATAAATAGACAGGTCGAAGTTTTTAATGAAGAATTTTTTTTAATGTGACCTAGATATTAAAAAGTGGTTTAATTGATTCTGCTCGTTATTCTGATCAAACTAATTTCAGGTTTTGCGCATTCAACGTTACACCTTGTATAATTCTATTCCAACGTTTTTGCGAAATGGCTGCAAAAACATCTGACTATCTAAAATTCAAATATACCAACTTTCTCATTAATAAATGATAGTTAGTAGTAGAATATGATAGGAAAGAATGAAAAATCATATACATAAAAATAATAAGCATGACTGATTCCTTTTATAAAAACATTATCAACCAAAGAGCTGCTTTGCAGCAGGTGGCGATGCAAATTAGATCAGAATAATTCATGAAACACCTCACCTAAAAATATTATTATAACGTTCATCTTGTTTACGCTAACTTGTCTCATTATATTAATGTCTCGCTGAATAAAACAAAAGGTACCGTTTTCTCGTCCTATAGTTATTATACCTTAAAAAAAATAGAACCTTTATAGGATCACATTATTGTCCGTCTGTCTGTCAAGACCCATATTGGGAGCGTGTAGTTGTATCTAGTTAAAATTAAAACCATATACTGAAGTCTGCGGTCCACTGAAGCTGTGCATAACAATCAAATTTCTAATTTAGCAAACAAAAAGATACTGCCGTTTATGTCGCAAAAAAGTGAGCATATTTCGACACTCTTAAGGGAATCAAAATTATACAGGCCGTTGACCCAAAATCCTGAAAGATACATAAAAAGATCTTATTGCATAAATATAGGTATATGCCTTGGCTATTATTGACTAAAAAAACCCACCCCGTTCCTTCGTGCCTTTCATGCCGGGGCTGAGCTACCTTTCGGAGCTAACCCTGGCCCCAGTAGGCTTCAAACCAGCTGGGCACCTGCTGTTGACAACCACTTGAGGCGCGCGGGAACAGTGCGCGCCGTCGACGACTTGGGCTCAGACAGTTACCGGACGATCGGACAGCGAGCTACCCATTGCCATCCGCAAGCCCGCGCCTACGCTGGTTGGAAATCGGAATCGGCATCCCAGCGGCGGCTGAGGCGCTGAGAGCGCCATTCCCTAATGCGGTGGCCTCCTCCTTTGCTAGTATTACTGCTTCGCAGAAGGAGGCGACCGCCTGCCACTCCTCCTCGCTCCGGACCATGGCTTGTACCAAGACCCGGCACGAGAGATCGCCGCCACCGATCGCCCCCACCGATTGCACCCACGATTTCACGGCGATGCTCTGCCCAAGCGGGTTCATCTCCACTGTGTGCTCCACCGTGTCCTCTAGAATTGATCATTTCATGATATGGTCAAGTTAAACTGGCCAGATCGTTTTAAACTTTGATGATATGTCAGCCATATCATGAAGTGATCAAATATACAGGGTTATTTGTACAACACTGGCAATCTCTCAGGACTATGGCACTAACATCATAAACAACCACTTTTCGACGATGAAGTGACAAGAACTTTTATCTACCAGAACATAATTTTGTTATTGTGTTAGTTCATTAGGTGATCTCGTCAGCAAATTGGATGCATACTTGCTTAATAGTTATTGTCAGTTATAGTCAACTCGTTAAAAAATAAGATATAAAATTAGCTGCTTTTGCCAGCTCACGCAAACGATTATTTAAAGTCTATTTACGTAAAAAAAATAAAATCCCAAAAATGTCACTTAGGAGTTCTTGTCACTTCATCGTCGTTTTGTTCTAAGACTTAAAAAAAAAAAAAATTTTTAACCGACTTCAAAAAGGAGGAGGTTCTATGTTCGGCTGAATGTATGTTTTTTTTTTGTATGTATGTTAACCGATATTTCGGTCAATTGTGGACCGATTTCGAAATTTTTTTTTTGATTGAAAGGTTATGCTTCCAAGTTAGTCCCATAGAAATATTGTTATGATCTGATCATGAACTTCGAAGATATGGAACAGAACTCCTCATAGAATTATAGCAGAATTGTTGTAACAAGTAAAATTGCTTTGTTTATACGTGTAGTCGATGACTGACTGAAAGAAAAGGGGGAGGGGGTAAATTCATGTAATATTTACCGTATTTGGGATTATAAGAATCGTTATGAGATGCACTCTGGCTATAAGGTAATTTATGTTTAGCTGAAGGGTAGGTACTTTTTAGTGGTGCTACCATAACTAAAAAGTGAAAAATAAAATACTTTTTACAAAAAAAATTTAACCGACTTCAAAAAGCACAAAATAACTTTAATTTTGGAAGTCGGTGTTAAATAACGAAGAGACAAGATTAGGTATCTATTATAGAAACACCGACTTCCGAAATTAAAGTTATTTTGTGCTTTTTGAAGTCGGTTTAAATTTTTTTTGTAAAAAGTTTTTTATAGTTTATCACATTTTCATACAAAAATAAAAGTATTTAAATTGAAAAAAAATTGAAAAGTCTATGCTGGCGTATCAATTTTTTTGTGTGATGAGTACGAGAAAATGGTGCGAATGCTTGCTAGGTAGATGTGATGACAATTTTTCGGAAGCCTGCTTACTATTAGTACGAAAACAGTGCACGAAACCGTAAGTAGATACAGCAAAATACAGAGTAGAAATGTGTTAGATAGAACAACGAAATCTTAAAGGTTTGTTTTTGGTAATTGTGGTATGATTATAAAAAGTCATAGAAAAAAACTTGTTGTTTATGATGTTCTTAACTAGCACCTAAGAAGTTGCTAGTGTTTTACAAATAACCCTGTATACCTACACCACGTTTCTTTACCTGCACACAATAACAAACTCGACATTCCAGAAGTATTCCAGAGCTAATAAAAGCAATATCCTTTAACGCTGCAACTTCAATGGCTCATTTAACTTTATTTAATCACTGCATAATTAAACAGACTTTACGGAACAGGCACCATTCTCAGCACAATACCATTAGAGATAACTGCTGATATCCTTTATTTTAAATCGGATTATGCTACTAAAAGTAAGGTTATCTGAAATTACACTGTTACTAGTACTTTCCCCGCAACTTTGTTCGCGAGAATGTTTTCATAAAACTTAAACACCTTATGGCTATAGAATAGAATAGAATAGAATAAACTTTATTGTACACCAAAAATTAACACAGCTTATACATAAAATTAAATAACCAGATACCAGAGTCGCCACACGTCTGAGCTGGTCGCGCCACCAGATTGGTTGCGCAACCAAACGGACACCAGGTGTATTATTATTTTTGAAGAAAAGGGGCTATGCATCTCCCATAGTGTAGGAGATGTAGTCACTGCGACCTAAAAGATCTATTGTGACTCGCCACCTTGTTAGAGTAACTCTTTTAGCCGGGAGGCTTCCAGGAAGTCTAGAATACTCCTAGCTTTGAGAGTTTTAATCTCCTCCGGGCGAATAATGTGTCGACCCAGATGGATACTCCGTTTATGGATAAGGGGCCCACATTCACACAACAGGTGCTTAGGCGTCTCCCTCTCCTGATTACAGTACCTGCAAACATCAGTGTCACTCAGTTTCATGTGAAATTGGTGCCTGTTTAATTTGCAGTGGCCGGTTAAGGCGCGGGCTATCGCACAGATGTTCGTCCTGCTAAGCTCAAGAAGCTCGGCAGTTCGTTTTTGTGAGTAGCCTTCTATAAGAGATTTGGCGTGTAGCAGTCCTGGTTGTAACAACCAGTGCTTTTTTGAATCGCCAAATAGGTTGCCCTTAAGGGTCTGCATGGCCTGATTCTTTGAGATACCACAGAAAGGTTCTGGTCCTATCTGATGACCCTGAGCCCCAGTCCTTGCAAGTTCGTCGGCTTTTTCAGCCAGTAATTCCAGAATGACCCGGTACCCATCTCAGAATTACTTTATTCCTTTGCCCCAGGTCATTTAGTTTGTTAACGCAGTCTTTTACCAGTTTCGAATTTATTGTATTCGAGTTCAAGGCCTTAAGAGCTGCCTGGCTATCTGAGTAAATCAGAATTAATTGATTTATGTAGTTTCGTTGACGGTTGGCTTCCGCACATTCTATAATGGCGTATACCTCCGCTTGGAATATGGTGGCATATTTACCCAGATTCAAGCTTTTGCTGAATTTCGGGCTAATGCCAAACATTCCACATCCTACATTCTCACCCATTTTGGATCCGTCTGTAAACCAGATCAGGCTTCCAGCCTTGCAAGTAATGAGGTTGCTTGACCAATCCTCTCTGCTCGGCAGTTCCACTGTGTAATTTCTTGTGAAGCTACACTGTGGAAGCATGACGTCTGTTGTCATAGCTAGCTGATCGTGTTCAAGCACTGATTCGTGTAGCGATCTCAGTGCTTGAGAGCGCCAGTTTACTTTGCCAGTGCTGTTTATTCTATACATGCCCGCTTTCGCCTCCTTCGCAATTAATAGATGAAGTGGCGGAAGGTTAAGCAGGGCATTTAGAGCAGCTCCTGGGGTTGTAGACATGGCCCCTGTTGATATGATGCATGCAAGTCTCTGCAAACCATTAAGTTTGTTAATGACTGTCACTTGGGATGTTTTCCTCCACCATACTACGCAGGCATACGTTATTATCGGCCTGACTATGGCGGTGTACAACCACAGGGCGATTTTAGGGTTTAGGCCCCATTTCGTCCCTGCTAAGCGACAGCATATTCCTAAAGCTATTTTAGCCTTTTGAATCACATTATTAATGTGAGTGTTCCAGGTCAGTCTCTGGTCGATAGTTACGCCCAGGTACTTAACCTCATTGGAGAATGGTATGCGAGTCCAGTGGGCGTTACAAGTTTGTCCAACTTTCGCTTCCTAGTAAAGGGGACTATTGTTGTTTTACTCGGGTTAACCGATAAATTGTTCTCTATGCACCATGTGTTTATAACGTTCAGAGATCTTTGCAGTATAGATGATACCGTGCTGTGACAGGGGCCGATAACACAAGCCACCACATCGTCAGCATAACTGTGTACATCTAAGTCTCTTTTAAAGGCTTCAACCAGCAATTGGTCAACAACGAGTAGCCATAGAAGTGGCGATAGAACGCCTCCTTGTGGGCACCCTTTAGTTGTTTTGAAGCTTTTTGTAGTTCCGTGTAAGGTAACACTGATAGTTCTGTTGAGGAGCATGAATTCGATCCAACGAGTAGTTGTCTCGTCAATCCCTTTCGCCTTCATTCCCTTGGAAAGGGCGTCTATGGTGACGTTGTCGAAAGCTCCTTCAATATCAAGGAAAGCACATAGGGCTATCTGTTTATCTTCCAAAGCCCTTTCGATCCTGTCTGTTAGTTCTAACAGAGCAGTTTCTGTGGATTTTCCTTTTTCACCAGGTGTAACTTTCTATATGTACTCGTATATATTTTGATGACAGCGGCGAGTACTCACGCCGCCGTGGTGCCTCGGTGAAATATAGCCCTTATGGAAGAATAGTGGTGGCCGAGTGTTAACGACCCTGACTTACGAGTTGTATGTCGCGGGTTCAAACCCAACTAAAATTACTTTGTATAATTCATTTTATCACCACTGCTCTCAAAATGTTGAAGGAAAACATCGTGAGGAAACCGGCATATCCTAGAACCAAAAATTCAAAGACCTGTGACATCCACCAACCCGCACTGGACCCTCGTGGTTGGTTACGGCCCATTCTCTCTCCCAACCAACAGCCCCAACAGTGGAAACATTATAAGGCCGATAATGCTATACTTAGATAAGGTTTATTTTGTTCAAAAGCTGCCTTAGAAATGGTGAATATATTTGCATTAATATCATTAGCATAACGTTAGGTTCTTCAGACATTTTATCTACAAAAGTTCGTGTAGGAATATTTTCTAAACAAGGTCAGGCATGTGAAGTCTGACCTTATTAATTCATTATTGGCATCCCACGTAAGTCTGACTAGCTTGACCGTAGTTAACCTTCAGTCGGTCGTGTGAAAATGCTCTAAGAAAATTAGTTCGCAGTGACTCGAGAAAATAGGGGCGTCCTAACGTCTTTTATAGATGTCGAGGTCAAATGGTTTTAGGTAAGCACGTACATTGCAGACACGGGGAAAATGTTGTAGGTGCCTTTATGCTTTAGTAGAACCTTCTATACAATCTTTATATAGATATACTAGCACTTTACCAGCGACTTCGTCACTCCTTAGGGTGTTTTTATATCGTGTGGATTTCATCATGCATGCGGATTTGCTCCGGCACATGCAGAAAATTTCAAAATGTAAAAAACGCATTCCACGCATTAATATCGCGCCTCCAAGATGGCTGCGCAACCTAACGAACATTACCCGGTGCCCTTAAGAAGGTCCTTTTCCACGCTCCTGTCGTCAACATCGAAAATGGTTTAAAAGCTTGTTACTTCATCTAACGCAAGCTAACGCGATGTTTGACGAAAAGGCAACGCATAAAAAGAAAGATAACGCCTGAAAACTTTGTTAGTATTCGGTAATTCCGAGATTTACTCGAATATTTCACAAAACTTGCTCCAGGAAATAGCTGCTTTTTTAAACCCTTAAAAGTTTTTGAAATAAGTCGTCGTCATTTAAAATCTTAATAAAATTTGCAAGACTTCTATAGTTTTACTTTTTTGACTTTTTTTAATTTTTAGGCAAATTATGAAGTGTCAAAGTTCATACAAAATAGGAGATTTTCAGAGGTCTTTACTGGATTAGTTTTACACAAATTTAGAGATTTATTTCAATAGAAGCCTAGATAATATCCATAAGATACTGTGTTTACAAAATACTTATGAAAAATGTGTAATAACGTCATAATCGGTTATGAGCGGTTGTATGAAAAACAGTGAAAATTTGTGTCGAGTTGCATCCACTTAATCTAAAAGCACCTCACACTCAACACACTAATTTTAAACAATGCTTATTATCTCGCAATTCCACTCATATTTGGTAACCGAACCGATTCATTTGTTTTGCTGACTAAACAACATCGGCTGAATGTGAAAACAAACATAGAGAGCTCAATAATGGATTCCTAAACAAACAGAAATTCTGGTTCTAATCCAATGGGATTTGGAAACGCTGTCGCGTCATTTGCTGAATTAATATGATAGAAATACTGAGTTTAATCTTTCATATATATGTATGAGTTCGGATATCAAAGCGATCGGGTAACAAATACGAATATCAAAGTGAAAACTTATAAACCTCCGACTTGAAAGTATTCAAGTCAGAGTTTTATGAGTTTTTTCAATACACTTGCTCATAAAGTGACTCTTATTGCACTGCACTTACGTATATAATGGCACTTGTTACCAAACTGTGACCTTTTGATTACCATTACGCACTAGTGCTATAATGTGGTTAAAACCTTGTTGTTCAACTTCTCCACCGCCATAATTTTATGACATTTATCGTACCAGGATGAGCGCAGGTCGTCCCCCACGAGGAAAAGGAAAACAAAATAGGCACGCATATGAAAACAGTTATTTTCTTCACAAGTGTATTGAAAAACTTCGTATGATACACGTGAGTAATTAATGATTACCGTTCTCGGTTCTCTTAAGACCCTCGCAGCTCGGGTCTAAATACCGCCTCAACGGTAATTACTAACATTACACACTTATATCATAATGTACTATTAATTCACGCCAACTTCATCAAAAACGTCTTAAATGTACACTAAATTATTATAAAAAGGTAAAGTTTGCTTTTTTTTTTGTTTGTTTGTAGGAGGTAATATCTGAAAGTACTGGTTTGATTGAGAAAAATTTTTCAGCGATTGAAAGCTGCTTTATTCCTGAGTGGCATGGGCTATATTTTAGGTATGCGGGTGAAGCCGCAGATAAAAGCTAATAAATAATATTAATGCGATTAAAAATACATGTTTTTTCTATTTATTTCTTGACCACGGATACAAAGTCCACAACTCAAAATAACAGACATTACATGTTTCTAATTAGTTAATTATGTTTACCATTAGAATATACATATTGTCGTGCGTAGTACATGATATGTCAATGGGATTCTAATGCTTTTGTTATCACACGAATGTATCAAGTCAACCTTATCGGCAAACTTCACTGAGATAGTCAACACTACAATAAAATTCTCAGTTGTATTTTCTAAGATCGCACGTTTCAATGATTCCACATATTGACCACTTGCGTAGACTCTTAAGATACAAAACTGCACCAATTCGGATCATAATAAACATAGGAATCAATTTGCAAATAATTAAAACAGCCACACTGAACTTCAATCAAAGAAGTCTTGCTAAAAACCTGTGATCCTCAATCCTGCAAACGAACCGCACCTGCTGAATAAAACAGCGTTAAATTATGTTGTGTCTGGAACAAGAAGCTATCAATATTGGAGTGCCACCGCTAAACTATTCTTTAAGTTTAGACGAACTCGTCTCTGTCTGGAGAAGATTATAAACAGTTATAACAAAGAGCTTGATGCTTCTGCATAATTCAGCCGCAATTAGCACTTTTTTTATTCCACTGCTGGCCAAAGGCCTTTTTTTTACGGGAGATAGTGTCAGACTCTTCCTGACTAAAAACCCCACCCCGTTCCTTCTAGCCTTCATACCGGGGCTCGAGTTCCTTTCGGATAACCCTGGCCCCAATAGGCTTCGACCCAGCTGGGCCCCTCCTGTTGCTGAAAACTTCTTAAGGCGCGTGGGAAAAGTGCGCGACGTCGACGTCTTGGGCTCAGTCCGGACAGTTACCGGACGGTCGGACAGCGAGCTACCCATGGCTCGCCATCCGCGAGCCTGCATCTTCGGTGGCCGGTTTCTAATAAGCCCTCTAAATACTTGTACTAATTAAACATTTGTGGTGTATTCTCAAACCTAATTATCGTGTGATACTCATGTCCACACAAGCACACAATCTCAAACAAAAACAAACAACATTAACAAACTCGGCTCATCTTCAACTACCGAACTTCCCTCATTACTGGTAGACAATCGTAAAACAAACACATATTGGAAAGACATTTACCTGAACTTTGTTGTTCTAACATTCTTTACTTTTTCTCATGTACTTATTACTTCAGATGCTATTAATAGAAAGGAAAAGGATAATTGTATCCACTGAGTGAGTATGAGTGGGCAGAAAGGAGTTTACGTATATGAAGAATAGAAGACTACAGTCACTTATGTACATGACAAACATGATATTATGATATCGAAAGAGGTCGGATGCTGCCATATCACATACATACATTTATCACTATCACCACTACATATTGTTACGTACGTGAGTAACTAAATGCCGATTTACCAATAAAGAACTTTATTTACCACAAACAATAAATAATTAGTCAAGTCAACAATAATCCAAATCACAATTAGCACTAGAGTTCCGTTATACTATCGCCTCGGTCGTTAGATAAAATCACTTCGCACACTTAGGTAGATCGCTCTAGTTCGCAGTCGAAATCAAAACTGACTCACTTCCGTTCGGGGGCTCGTATTTATACGCGGAACAAAGAAAATTCTAGATACTGACGTCTCAGGATAGTTCCAGAACAATAGAGTCGCGTCGCGGGGCCATAAATCAATTTTATTGCTTTGTCCTTCGCGAGTCACTCACGCGAATTTCGACTCTATTGTGAATGTCGGAAAGTACCATTTCCCTTATCCACCTACGGATACCTACAGATTACATACCTACTAAATAGTAGGTACAACAAGTACTTAAGACGGAATGTTCCAGATCTTGCCAGGCTAGGTAGGTACTTTGGTTCTAGAGCTTTCGAACAGTAATGCGTTTTAATTATTCGTTGCTACTCTTTAATTTGTCGGAGATATGACGTGTTGAAATTTTATCGGCGTAACAATATTATGCCTCATAAAAAGACTCAAAGTCATCCAAAGGGCGATAGAAAAGGGCTGCTCGGAGTTTCCTTGCGTGATCGCATCAGACATGAAGATATCCGCAGGAGAACCAAGGTTACGGACATAGCTCGAAGAAACACCAATCTTAAGTGGTAATGAGCAGGGCACATTGCACGCAGAACAGATGGTCGATGGGTATGAAAGGTTCTGGAGTGGCGACCACGTACCGGAAGACGCAGCGTTGGAAAGCCTCCAACAAGGTGGTATTTTTCTATCTCTTAGGGATAACCCACAATATTTTTTGAAGGGTTTACACTCACTATCGCATACCTCTAAAATCACCATCGTACTGAAGAGATAGATGGTTTTTTTTTTAGTTACCAGCCAGTGGTCCTAGAACTCCAAGGACACAAGTATGGTTTTAGCCAATGAAAATTTGACACATCCTTCCGCACTTCTCCAGAGCGGGAGAAGTCATTGAATGATTTCGAAAAACTCCTAAAAGCTTTAATATTTTGTTTCTTTTTCGTTGATGTTTTTTTTTCATCCAAAATACTGATAAAACCATTGTAGTCCTGTTTTTTAAAATTTTCCTTTCATCTCACATGAAACGCATAAGATTTTTTTCACACAATAAGATGCATTAATCAAGCTAGCAACCATTCTCACCAGGCTTTTTGTAACAAAGATAAATTCTACATCTCGCGAACATAATCTGGTAGGGTGAGAAATGTTAAGTAATCGCTCAAAAATCTTTTACAGTTTTATTACACGCACAAGAGCTATTAATCACACAACATAAAAGATCAAGCAAGAATTTTGTTCACACTTAATTTATGCGCCCATAACGATTTTGAAAGAAATAAATTGTATGGGCAAATGCTAAATTGTTTTTTATTTCTCTTGCTCAAAAAGTCCGTCATTATATTGTACCAGAGCAGGAATAAAATAGCATAATATTTAGATCTTCTCTTTTTTTGTCTGTTACCACCGAGCCTGTAAAATTAAAAAGTTTTTATTCATAATATATGTAGAATACTTCATGAATAAAAACTCGACGCATTATTACTGTTTTTTTTTTTTTTAATGGAATTGAAAGCGGTGATGTGAAATGTATCCAAAGATATTAAACATCTCAACACACCACAACACACATCATCACCATCATCATCATCTCATCTTTTATTATTTATCTGATGTGGCTATACGAGATTTAAATTAAATAAATTAACTAATAAAGAAAATAAAATGCATGCATTTTGCGGCTACAGAGAGATTTTTAAAAAGGCATTAATTTTAATTGTATTTTCAACTAGCTCATGTAATAGTTTGGAGAATAATTATGCCGAATTGAATCTCTATTCAGAAATTCGAACGCGAAACACTCAAACTTTTTGGGGCTTAAAAAACACATAATTTTAAACTTGCACTTAAATTTTAATTATTTTTCAATCGACAAAGTGCCAGTATTATTTAACGTTTCGTTTTAATTCATGAATCCCCAAGCGACCACCGGTGGCCGCGCATCTATTGTCTTACTATTGTGTCTCTAATTGACGGTATCTGAAGGGTTAAATGTAATACATTCCACATTTTACATCTATTTGGGATTTAATATCTAAAAAAAAAATGGAATCGCTGAAAAATCGTTTGATATCGATCCGCACTCAAATATCTATAATGACCTCGTACCTTTCCCTCAAAGTGAAGAGGAATGCCTCTTAGAATATAAAACGTCTCACGTTTTCCCCCTCGAGCGCCGATTGTACATACGTCTGTATAACTTGGAGACCTTGAAAAATCGCTTAATTCATGAATCCCCAAGCGACCACCGGTGGCCGCGCATCTATTGTCTTACTATTGTGTCTCTAATTGACGGTATCTGAAGGGTTAATTTTAATTTTGTACACACGTTTATATAAAATTTAATCTCTAAATACGTAACCTCTTTTTAAATCGATAAATAGCGGTAACCACCTTTTTTTTGGTGGGCAAAAATCATCCAATGACAACAGAGGGGGGCCTCTTGGGTGGAGCGGGAGATAGTGTTAGACTCTTACTGACTAAAAACCCACCCCGTTCCTTCTAGCCTTCATACCGGGGCTCGAGCGAACTTTCGGATAAACCTGGCCTCAGTAAGCTTCGACCCAGCTGGGCCCTCCTGTTGCTGACAACTTCTTGAGGCGCGCGGGAACAGTGCGCCGTCGACGTCTTGGGTTCGGTCCGGACAATTACCGGACGGTCGGACAGCGAGCTACCTATGGCTGGAAATCGGGATCGGAATGCCGGCGGCTGCGGCGAGAGCGCCGTTGCCTGATGCGGTCGGCCTCCTCCTTTGCTAGCATTACTGCTTCGCAGAAGGAGGTGACCGCCTGCCACTCCTCGCTCCGGACCATGGCCTGAACCAAGGCCCGGCAGCAGTGACCACCTAAAACAGTAATCAGCGGATGTGTTCACTGCACTCTTGCGATAAACTTTATGATTTTAAACGTAAATGCCGAATGTGTTACAAATCGCACACAAGTATTGAAACACAATTTTTTTACCTATACTCCATCTGTTAAGATTGTGTATAGGTAAGAACTCGCGAACGCAACTCCCTTAAGATTATGTGACTGATCTGGGGATCGCGACTCACAGATTGAGAAACACTGGCGTAGAGAATTTATTTGACAGTTGGATAAGCTCTTTGAGGTCACCCATATCTTTAGACAGCCAACGTTCAGACGCAAGTCTCTGAAAAACTAGGCCTCGTAGCAGTGTTCTGCCCACAATATTAATATACATAATTTGACCCAGTAAACTGGCTTTCAAATATCGTTCTAACCCGAGATTGAATTCAAAGGATATCGCTATAAAACTTTTATGAAATGAATCGAGGTGAGACGTACAGCCAAAGAGTAATAATATATATTCCACATAATAATATTCCACAACTATCACACAACGCCGTCTAGTCCCAAGCTAAGCAGAGCTTGTGTTATGGGTACTAGACAACTGATAAACATACTTATATATTTCTAAATACATACATATATGGATAAATTACACCCAGACACAGAACAAATGATCATGCTCATCACACAAACATTTGTCCTGGGTGGGAATCGAACCCACGATCTCTGGCATAGCAGTCAGGGCTACTAACCACTAGACCAACAGGCCAGTCAAAAAGAGTGGAATTCCCTTCCGAAGTCTGTTTCCTGATAGCTACAACGTAGTGGTCTTTAAGTCTTTAAATATAGGTTACTTCTAGGCATGCGTGCTCCATCGTCGACCACATCATCGCTTTACAATCAGGTGAAAAAAGTACACCAATTATTAAATTCGTCGCACTGTTAAAAAAAAAATAGATTATCTAATTAACAAACATCTCGTGTCACAGTGTTTGTTGTCGAACTCCTTCGAAACGGCTTGATTGTTATTTTTATTTGTATATTTTGTAGATTTGAAAATAAATCGTAGGCCAGTGGGGGGTGGTGGAGTAGGTGGCCAGTGATGAAGTACGTTTCGCATTGTTTACCATCAAGTGACATAATGGTCAAAAGTAGTGACAATTCGTCATTCTGTGAAGCATTCCTATGGAGTTAACGCGAATTCAACGCGATGTGTCATAACACAGCTCTACCGTCTTTTACTTAAAACAAGTCACCACACCCCAAGAGTTTAAAAATATCAAGCCAAGCTTCCTCAAACAAGATCGCGTCCGCTTTGTTTCTCTCGTCGCCACACCGCACCCACGTATTATTGGTCACGTAAGCCACAGCCATAGAGTATGAATTGTTTGCGTTCACATCCAATCGCTTACCTAGGACACCACGTAAACCTTAAATAAAGGTTTTTTACAACTTAAGTACATATCGCGCGCTAAATCAAAAAAAGACATTACACAAAAAAAAATGTGTGTTTATGGCGATGTGTACAAAAATTATTTAAAAAAAAATGGAAAATTCAACCTCATTTTTAGAACATAATTATGGCTTCAGATTCAAATACTCTCTTTTAGCATGATAATTTTTTACTTCCTTCGTTATGAATAAGTTGATTAAAAAAAAAACAACATTTTCGAAATATACAAAAATATAATTATTGTTTTATTACAATTATTAAATCTTAGAACATAGCACTTCGCACATATTTACAACATCTTTTCTTGTTCGTTGTTTTTACAAAAGAACATTAGGTAATAAAATTATAAATATCCTATTATCCTAATCTACAAGTAGGTATGTTTATACATCTATACAATCTCTTTTAAGTACTGTATTATAGGTAGGTACATTATTATCTCTAAGTTTGTCAGATCACACCCTGTTTCTCTGTCGCTATTCGCTAATTATCTTACTAGTACTGAGATCTACTAAGTGGGCGCTTCTTCTATGCGCTGTGAGCAATGGTCGGCGGCTCGACTAGGCGTCCTGTTGAGTAGGAAGTCTAGGTCATGTGATATTTTGTTCAGCACTTTGTCAGTCTGTGTGTACGTGCTTTGAGTTGTACTGTCGTTTCCGTGTGTGTTGACTAAGTCCATGTTTGAGTAGTCGTGCTCAGAGCTACACTCGCGGTGGATGGACGGCAGTGAGCTGCTGCAGGACAACTGCGATGGGCGCTGCTTGAGACAGCTCTTATAAGGACGCGTCGGTAACGAAACATCCGGACTGGATGTGCTGCAGAGCGTGCAACTGTCCTGGAGAACGATGATAAGATTAGACTACAAGTTGTTACCATTAAGTGAATTTCTGTATGGGCTGCTGATTGGAATTGTTCTACCTTAGGCGTATCAGTGCTGTCTCTGTAGGAAAGCGCACGCGTGTCTGTGTCGTGTGGCGTCAACACGCGCAGCTCCACACATAAGTGCGACGCTTGCGGCTGTGTGCACGCGTGTACACCTTCACCGTCTGTCAAAAAAGACATCTGTTTGTACATTCATATCTGCAGGGTGGAGTCAAGAGTCAAGTAACATAGGAGATCTGAAAGTGGTCTATGTGCGTTGCTTTTTCAAACCTGCCCCCCTAGCCAAGTTACGACCATTTCGTTTCAAACGCCTCGAGTAGCCCACGCCTCCGATTTCTTTGTTCTGACCACGTGACTGAGCTTTAAGATGAAGTCAGAACAAAAGAACAAAGGAATCGGAGGCGTGGTCTTATCAAGCCGTTCGAATCAAAACAAAACGATAGTAACTTGGCTAGGAGGGCTGTATACCTGTGGGTATAAGATCGCAGAGTGGTCGCATATGCGTGCGCGGTGACCTCAGTTTGTGCTCGTGCTGCATGCCTCGCACTATGTCCGCCACACACGCGCCGCTCGACTGACGCCTGTTCAACAACCGACCATGTTAGAACTGATGAAGCTGATATTACCAGCAGAACCAAGCTGTACATCGCTTCTGAATAACAGTGAGCCAGAGTCTTTGTCCTCACCTGTACATGATGTTCGGGCTCTCTAACGACGGTGTTGGCCAATAGGTGTTAGCGGGAGACACATGAGATGAGGAGCACTCCATCTCACGACCTTGCTTTATGTACACTACAACATGGAGATGAGAATTACTTTAGCACTGAACATTCACGAGAAGTAAACCGAAAGAGACAGTTACAAATACTTAATGAGAGGTTCGGAAAACAAGTGCTATCTTACAATTTGATAATACATTAAAAAAAATATATAAAACTAGTTTATTTAGTCATGCATCAGGTTAACAAAACATCATCAGTAACTTTGCAAGTGAAAATCTAGAAATTCGAATATTCTTGACATTATTTGTGGGTAGGCTCGGAATCGCGACAAAACATGTATAAGAAAGAAGAATCTCACTCACGACTATGTGAAGCGTCTCCCCCTGGAGGCCCCTGCCACTCGCTGTGTGATGAAAGCGTAAGCAGGCGCCGCGCTGCCTGCAGACACTCCAAGTCTGTGAGCACGTAGCACACCAGCATCGCCACACCCTGGACACAAGCGGCTACAGCAATCAGCACACCTCGCGTGGCGTGACTCTCCGCGGGCTGCACGTACGCTACACCAGCCGCTTGCGTGGCGCAAGTAGTGACCAGCAGTACTAGTGTGTGCCGCACTACTCGTGCTCGCTCGCGCGCGAGCTCGTGTCTCGGCTTATGCTCGTGCTCTCGTGCGCGGGCTCTGAGTGCGAGCGCAAGAACAAAAGCAAGCACGGCTAATAGCACTTGGCCTGCAATACAGACGATATTGGCAGCAGAGCCTAGCTGCAGCGGCGCGCCGCCCCACAGTCGAGCTGTCAGCCAGCATAATGTGCACACGCCTGCAAACAGTTCACGTGAGTATAGTAACACGCCCGGCCTCCACGCACACTGGTTCATGCAAGCCCCTGCACCGACACGTACCGCACAGTAGTCCGACAGAGGGCACACGCGTGGCTGTGGCAGCCAGCTCGGCGTGCAGCAGCAGTGGCGCAGCACATAGCGAAGCACAGCCTGCCATCCAGCTTAACGCCGCTACCCAACCCGCAGACCCCACGCATGCCACGTCCTGACATATCAAAACCATAGTCACTTTACTCTTAACCAGCACCCTCTAAACAGGTAAAGCTAACTGACCTGTCTCGTATCACATTCTAACAGAGCCAACAACGCTGCTGAGTGAAAGCCCGCAGTAGCAGCTTTAAGCAGTACTGGCAGTTTGATCTTAGTTCCAGCTAACAGGCTGAGCATCTGCAGTAATGCCACCAGTAGACACATTGCGGCTCCCAGGCTCACTGTGATCTTCACTATGCCTCGCAAGTCATCATCTGTACCTGTCTGAAGAACACAATTTTAAGTGATTACTGAATAATGTATCCTAATTTAGATCACTTCACACATACACACACTCACGAATGTCTCTTTGTCCACAGTGAAGAGTGCGAAGGTCGCGATTCCTCGACAGCGGCACGCGACGTGAGTGCGCTGCGGCATGCGTAGCTCACACGCCTGCGTGCTCCACACGCGCGGTGACGAGCGTGACCGACCTCCACACGCGAGCTGAGATGCTGACCACAACAACTACATCACCTCACTACATTCGTACTGATGAAAGAAATGAGTGCTATGAGGTATCTACTCACCAACAGCGCTGTAATTCTTAGAGTGCGTGAACAGCAGTGAGACAGTGTGCGGAAGCGCAGGGTCAACTCCCACGCCACTAACAGATACCTGCACCTGTTGTGATGCTACTGTGTACTTTGTCGCATGGCCAGACCTGGAAGAGTTATCGTGTTGGAAGGGACAGGAATAAAAGGCCTATAATTCAATAAATAGATTGAAATAAATTGAAAAACTTGAATCACAATCACACAAACACGACGAGACTTACATATACTCGACGTATTTCCTCAGTGACGGCAACCTCGCTCCCAAGTCATGATACAGGACGGTGATCACAGAAGCATTGCCAGTGGTATCCACCAGCTCCACTGTAGCTGACACTAATAGCCACGCCTCGCGAGCCACTGAAGCTGGCTGAGGTGAGAAATGCGCCGCGTTGTCCAACTGTACTGGTGCAGTTGCGACTGTGAACTCGTGGAAGCGCTTGTCGAAGCTTCTGCGCAGTCCCGCTGTATCCACCACCGCGTTTTGGAGTTCAAAGATTTTCTAATAAAAATTAAATTAACTTTGTAACCTGAATGTCAGCAACAAACGACATGGATTTGATAAGCCCGTATTCATTCATTAACATTTACCTCCTCATCCAGGAAAGTATCAGGATGTGTGAGTAGGTGGTCATAAATGTGCAGGAGATGCTCTGCGCTGTGCAACCTGTCGGCTGGCTGAGCTGCAGCAGACATGAGGTAGTGCAGCATGTGTACTGCATGTGTGAGGGGAGGCTGGCCCTCGCCTGGGTGTGTCGACAGAGAACGCAGCACTGCACCGTATTGCCGCAACACGTGCGACACCGATTGCCAAGAGTAGCCCAGCGATATCAAACTGAACTAACAAGACACATAAATGTTTTATAGTGTTAATGAATAAACCAAACCATCTTAGCATGGTTTGAATTTCATTTACCTGTTCATAAATATCTCTTAGAGAGTCTGCAACACAACCAGAGAAATCTGGCAGCATCCATTTTATACCATGTTGTCCAGTTTTTGGCTCACAAAATCTGAAAAAAAAATACTTACTCCATGAAGAAGATGTAATAGTATCAATCTTTGATTTCATAATATATATAATCGCTTTTTGATGTAATATCTACAGATTTATCTTCTACCTGGTAGTCTCCCCACTGTACCCATGTGGACACGAGGCTGTGGCGTGTGCTCCAGGAGCAGTCTTCGGCCAATGCAAGCCATGGGAGATATCGCTCTCACACGCTATGTCGCCAGCTCCTAGAGTCCACATGGTCACTCCTTTGGAGTTGGTACCAGCCATTGACGATACTTGACATCGAAATTCACTGGATTTCTGTTTAAAAATCACAAAAAGTATGACAAACAGTCCAAAATTGAAAGATTTTCTTATGTTTTGGTTAACTAGGTCTTCCTAGTTAACGCAATATATAACATACCTGTACGTTATAAAGCTTAAGCACACTCCCCGCGGGGAACAGGTCCTCCCAGACCTCTCTGCCTGGCACCATTGGTAGCAGCGTCCTCTCCCTCGCCCAACTGAATCCGAGTGGACCGTGAACGCGCCCCGCTCCCGCCAGACACGTTATACTCACGTTGTCACCCTGACACATATTTTTATATCAACCTCTTAAATCACTATGTAGCGACATCTATGACGCCACATAAGAACTACGAAGAAAATACGAAATCCTGCATCGCGCAATCAAAGTTCTCCGCGTGATTAGAACATATACGACAGCCCGACATCAACCATCGGGCAGTCACCCACCAGACTATAACACCCTGTCTGGTCGGAGGATCCTCCCTTTTCAATGGAAGTTTGTGGGACTTGACTCTCTGTTCCGCATACCTCCAAAACTAAAACTAAAAAATAGCTTATTCTACCCTCCTAGGCAACTTCTAGTTGACTCACCTTATTGACACTGATAGTGGAAGGCACTAGTCTTATATCAGGTGGTCTCAACACCATCAGCCTCAGCGCTCTGCATCGTCTCCTGCCAGCATCATCTGCTGCACAAGACCACTTGCCACTGTCGGGTCTCTTCGCTTCTGATATGCCTAACACTGACATGCGACGACCGAGTGCGTCTTCTGATACTGTGCGCGTCCAAATATCCCTGAAAATGGAGCACTTTTTTATGCCCACTTTCCGACATTACAATTTTTAACGCATTGTATCGTATTATATATTTTTTTCAAGAAACGTGGAATCGTAATTCTGAATTTGGAAGTCTAGATTCTGTTTTTAAAATATTTGAAGTTTTCATTACTTCTGAATACATATAATATATAACACATGAACAAAGTGTTTTTATCAATATCAGACTCTAAGAAAGTGCTATGGACTTCTATAAGTGCTAAAGGACACTATCCTTAGTTTAAAAAAAAATCGTATAAAGATAAGTTAGATTTAAATTACTTATTAGTCTGTAATCAATTATTAAGAAAATTATTCTTAATGAAAAAATAAAATAAAATCTTTTGAATACGACATCAAAACGTCAAAAACGTCGTTCTGATGCCAAGATTTGTTTTGATAGAAAAACTAAATGAACTACAACCATCAGGGAGCAAGAGATACCCAGAATTCAAAGACAGTTTGGAGGAACACTTGTAAATTTTAGTAGTTAAAAGCCTGACACTCCCCTCTCGTTCTGCAGAAAGCGGAAAAGGTTATTTGATGAGTCCCACCCGAAAAAAAACGGTACCGAATGAGAAGTGAGCGGATTAATCGGTGCGGTTAAATAACAGTCGCCGGTAATTGGATGGAAGCTCGTTTGGTGCCGGCACTGCACACGCGCTCACTCGTCGGGCTCGACGACAAGCTATTAGCTAGCGTCCGCTCTCCACTCGAAATATTCAAACGTTTTACTGGTCTGGTAAGTTTCATAACCAGACTAAACTTTTTTTAAACTTGTCAAAAGTCTTTAACATACAGTCACACAGAATCAGTTGGCGAGGGCTTGTGAAAGACGAGCTATCGGTAGCTCGCTGTCCGGCCGTCTGGTAAAGACCGAACTAAGTCGTCAACGATATATATGGATGCGCCTCAAAGGTATGTCCGCAAAACTATAGGGGCTCAAAAGGGATGATGCCCTCTAAGTCTATGGAGCTTTTTGAAAAGAAAACCTGTGGCCCTATAATGCAAAAGGCTATTGAACGAACATAGGCAGATTTTAGTTAGTAAATGTCTGACATGTCCTCTCATCTTTCATCTCCATCTTCCAAAAAAAAAAACAGTCGAGAGTGATTATAAAATTTTCATACCTCGTAGTACCGTTGAAGTTTATCTTGACACCGTCTTTGTACCACGTAAAGGCGATGTTCGGAGATCCATACGCCATACATGTCAGTATGAACTCTGAACCCTCCCATATTTCTGGACGATGGTTCACAACCAGAGTCTGCAACAGAATATCTTGTTAAATAGGTACCATCGCGGCCGCAAAATGCAAAAAGTGTGTGAACTAAAGCCACTAATTAAGCACCTATCAGTATCTCTCTACTAAAAACACACGTTACTAGACAATAACGAAGCAGCTTTTATGGTAAAAGCCCTCTTTACAGTAACGTTGGCATCTCTACAAACTTTTTCAATTAAGCTTACCTCGCACGCTACAAAATCTCAAGAATGTTAAAATTCCTAGGTACTTACGTTGTGTTACGATACTTTAGTGGTACTTTTTCGCTTTCGCTAACATAAAAAATACTGGAAAATATATACTGCTTTATATTCCTGGCACCATGCCATGTTATTCATAGGGTATAATGCCATTTTTTAAAATAGACTAGGGTATAGGACCCGCGTGGTGGATTACGGCTCATTCCCTCTCCTAAAGAGGCAGCCTGAGTCTCAGCAGTGGAAACATTGGGAGTTAAGGACTTTGTCTTTATCTACCTGAATATTAGTCTCATATTCATAATCTTACAAACTATGATAGCATTACAATAATGGGGAAATGAAGTAGGGATAGGTACTCACTTGCAAACTAAGCGCGGGCTGCATGTGGAAGTGCGTGGTGTCATGGCGGACAGTACGCATGCGAGCCAGTGTCGCGCGCATTGCGCCCGCCTCGTTGCGTGGGCCCCACATACGCACCCACACCCCGCGCACGCCGTTTTCATCCACCGCGCTGATACACACACATACATATAAACACATGTCGTTGGACAATTGCATGATAAAGAAAAACCTAATCAACTTCGAACAGCAGGAAGTCTACTTAATATGTAACTCTATGCTAAACATGTGAGCTGCGCCACCACTCTAGCCAATGATACATGTTGGCAATTTTCTCATTTCTCTAAATCTGGTGTACAACTTAATTGGTTTACAGCTTACAACTTCACGACCAGACAAGAAGAAAATGGTGATACTTGGGGTAGGCATATGTCCAATAATAGACGTCTTTCGACATGAAATTATAAACTTTTGAATTTTGACTCTTACTATTGTAGAAGAAATCCAAACATGTTGCTTAGGATGTGGCAAATATTAAACAGTCGGCCGCCTGCCTGACACTAACCCTCCTTGGGAATGATGTTGATGGTGGTGTACCAGCCACCATGCGGTGACACTCAGGTGCTTAACAGTACGCATGGTCTCGAAATAGAGAGGGAGAGGAAGGCCAAAGAAAAGATGGATGGATTGTGTGAGGAGTGATTTGAAAGAAAAAGGAGTTAGGTAGTGATAGTTTGACGGGTGACAGGACAGAATGGAAGAAAAAAACGTGTTGCGCCAACCCCAAGTAATATGGGATAAAGGCAGGATGAAGAATAAGAATCTAGTGTAGAAGAAATGTTCAGTTCTCAATTTACCGAGACTCTATAATCTCTGAAGATGTTTTATAATCTTACGGAGTTTGCAATAATTCGGTACGATTCACAATAGAGGAGATACACCAGCACTAATAATAATAATAATAATAAATATCTTTATTTCTCAAAAGTTTTACAGATGATTACGAGTATATCTATATTTACATAAAAACATTTAACTTGACTTCTCGTGTGTGTTTTTTTTGTTTATATTAAGTTTCAATATGTTTTTTCTACACAAAAATATTTTATTTGGCTCATAAACATAAATTCACATAGAGTTTATGTTTGTGAGCCAAATAAAATATTTTTCTTTCTTTCTTTCTTTGTCTGGAAAAATACTTACCTTATGTTTAGAATTTCTATTTCATCTTCCAATGTTATGTTTGATGCTTTCAAATAGTTGGTTAGCTGAAAAAAATAAGATAAAACTTTGTACAACATTTTTCCATCTCAAACATAATATTTTTTCTGTCGTTTTATTTCTCAGTAAATACCTGTTTTATGACTTCTTGAGATACGTTTACACCTGCTTGTTCCACTACTTCCAGTCTGGTTTCAAATCGGGCTGAAGCTAGAACCATAAAGCGTATATATAGAGGCCTACTAGATATATCTAAATAGAATCAGATAGAAGCATAGCTTCATAGCATAATCTTTCTTTTAATGTTTCCACTGCTGGGACTCAGGCCTCTAGGAGAGGAGTGTAATCCACCTCGCGAGCCCTGACAGTCTTTAAATGTTTGGTTCTAGGACATGCTGATTTCTTCAAGATGTTTTTCTTCACCGTTTTGAGAGCAATGGTGTCGAAATTAGTTACACAAAATAATACGCCTAGCTGGTTTTGAACCCGCAACTTACAACTTGTAAGTCGGGGCTGTTACCACTTACCAACCACTGTTTTTGAATCAGATATAATGTACTTGAATTTATTACCCGCTTTTTAGTAGCATCGATTAATATAAATACTCACAGACATCTGTATCCTTCGGGTTACAATCACAAGATTTTCCTTTCTTACAAGCTTCAGTACATTCTTCAATACCGCATTCTGTAACAAAATTCACAGTAATAGCACTCAGACCAACAAAAAAAAAAAGACGGAGCACCACGAACTTCAAAAGTAAAGCCGCAACAACCAAGCTAGTACCAATAAATACACACGCTCACGCATACAACCACAAAATAGATAGGTACAGAAGACAATCTCATGTATGTACTTCATTTTTTATACCTACGCTCGGTGGACGCACACTAATGAGTGTTAGCACCGGAACTGTTCGACGAGCGGGCCGAGGCGATCCGAGATATCGGGTCCGTGACCAGTGTCTATGTGTGCGTTGCTCGAACGCGCTTTGCAAGTAGATTGACTTCAGTACCTATATATTTTGTGCTATAACCAAGCTTACTCTTAGTACGACACGAGTCGTTATCTAGTTAAAATCAATTAAAAAAATAGAAGTATGCCTTCGTGTGTAATGAAAAGTTGTAAAAATATCACTATAAAAAATTTCACGGAATTACTTTTCATTTGTAACAAATTCTTGGTAAAACAACTTCTTTTGTTAGTCTGAATAGTGGCAGCAGTACCTAAGAACCAACTTGTGTTGTGCACTAGTGCTAATTACAGAATAAGTAATGTCTCACCGGGTGGTGCTACGTGCGCTTCGCACAGGTCTCCTGTGAAGCCTGGTGCGCAGATACAGCTGACGGCGGCTGGACCCAACTGTCTGTATACATGTAATATGGATGAATGAAGATTCGTTTAGGTTTCCCGTACCTAGTTGACAACAACGGAACTCTTATAGAATCTTTTTGTTGTATATCTGTCCGTTTGTCAAGATCCTTTTGCGAGAGAGCATATAATAGCTTGTGTAGTATAACTAACTGAAATTAATACATTCAAGGCTGCTAACCTTTAGAGCAGCGACAAAATCAAACTTCTAAGCCAAGACAATCCAAAGACAAAGACGTTTAAACTCTGTGTACAGTGCATATTTTCACTTGAAAATCGCATCGAAATTAAACCTTATGGGCTACTTCCCATTGACCTAAAATCCAGAAAGACTAGAAGCAAAATCTTAGAGCACAAGTAAAGGAAAAGTCTGAAAACTAAGTAAGCACAAAAGTAAGTAAAATAATTGCTTTTTACGACCCGGAAAAATCTTCAGGACTCGAATAAAACAATTAAACTAACATATACTACATGCTAGTGTTTTTTTAAGAAAGTCGACAAATAGTGTATGGCGTCATATCAATTTTTGATCTTGTTATTATGATTGACTAGCAAATAATAATGCATATTATATGAATCCGGAATCCGATATATGTTTTCGATTCGATATTGTAAAAAAAACTATATAACCCACTCCTACAATCTGTCCAGTTAGAATACGCCCAAAAATCTTTTAAAATAACGTAGCCTTAGTTTTTGTTTCCCTATTTGTCCCAAAACAAAAAAGTAGGAAGCCTGAAGCTTTCATACGCAGATGTGGCTCAGTCTCGGGAAAAAATTATGAAAATGTGTTTCCTGAACATTTTCCTGTTTTACTACTTCAAACAAAACTTATAAATATTATTGTAGTTATTGAAAGAATTCGAGGAAAATGTACTCAGAAATAGAAATAGAAAACTGCTGACAAATTTATTTGTTTCCGAGACAATATGGCTGTATTGGCAAAAAAAAGATATTGAGTTCATTTACCTGCAGGTGCCGCCATTCTTACACATATTGGAGGTTCTCGGGCACAGCGGACCCTCTCCGCAGTCCGCTCCGGAGTAACCCTCGAAACACGAACAGTTGAACTCCCTGTGGTGCAAAGGGTGCAAAACATATGGTAAAATCAGCCATATTATGTTCTAACGACGCGACGTAGAAATATTTTTCATGAAAAATCAAATAATCATTTATCTACTATTACACTAACATTATAAAAAGCTAAAGTTTGTTCTTAGTTTGTAGGAGGTAATCACTGGAAGTCCTCATTCGATTGCAAAAATTTTTTCACCGATAGAAAGCTGCTTTATTCCTGAGTGACAAAGCCTATATTTTATCTACGCGGGCGAAGCTGTGGGCAAAGGCTAGTTTCGAACAATGTGCAACAATCTCCATGGATACTCTTTAAAATTATGTCATGTATTACAAATGTCTTGTTTACATATTTCTTGTCAACTCTTATGTAAAAGCAATGTAAATAAAGTAAAGAAATGAATCCTTACTAATATTATAAAAGCGAAAGCGAGTTGGTTTGTTACGTCTTCACACCTAAATGGCAAATCGATTTTGTTGAAACTTGGTACACGGATAGACCATGTCCTGGAAAAGGACATAGGATACTTTTTATTCTGGAGTAGGTTCCCTTGGGATAATTTTCTGCTACCACGCGGGCGAAGCCGCTGGGAACAGCTAGTAATTCATAATGTAAAAATTAAAATGACTGGTAGCCAAGAGATATTTGGTCTTAACTGACAGCTTCCGTTTACAAACTTATCGCGTACAGTGCGTTTCACTTAAGAAGTTACATTGCTGTCATGTTGGTAGTATTGAAAATAATGTTGCCATATTTTTAGCAATTAAATTACTTGATATGAGGGAGATTAACTGATACTTCGTTACTTTAAAAATTGCCTTTTTTATTGTTACTATTTTTGTATAAAGTATAGGGCGCTGGGCTCCATTCCGATTGTCTTACAATTCTTTCAAATAACGAAAACGCCACGCCACAGTATCGTTCCTCTCTATTAACAACTTCCTTTGAAACTTACTTTTTTTAAATAAAATCCCATTCCTCTCATAATTTTCGAAAAAGTGTTGCAGCTACCGTTAAAATCGATTTCGTTTCACATTTCGGGGAACAATTTTGGTAGAGTAGGCAACTCTTTCCTTTTTTCCCTTCTTTTTGTGTAGACAGACAGGGGAGCCAACATTACGCTGATGTAACTTCTTAAGTGAAACGCACGTATATTGGCACCACTTAATTCAACCATTTTGAAGGGGACCGAATGATCCAACACACGCATCTCCATTAGTAAGATGGTTTTAAACATGTTATAAGATCGAGAGTCTGTGTCATGACTGATGGTCTCCTTATATACCTAGGACCATATGTACATACTCCGAGGACCCTTCCCGCATTTCATTGACTAGATAGGTAAATTATATCATAAAAAAAATATTCGTTCGTTAATCGTACATTTTGCACGTGTAACAATCGACTTTTTTAGATACACTTACGGAATGAACAAACGAGCGTTGACCGGCGACTCATGAGGATCGACGCGCGCCCAGCCTGATATTAGAAGTGTAATGAAATTGTTAAGTGGGACAGCACGCGCACTTTTCTGCACTAGTGCGTCTAACAGCGGTCTATTGTGTGCCCTAAAGCGATGGGATAAGAGCGGGATTTTCAAGTAAGTGTATTGAACAAATATTTTCTATACCACTACTTACTGATAATCATGCCTGGCTAGGCAGTGCCCTAGCAACCGACACTCGACGGCGCTGCATGAAGTGGCTCCCGGTGACTGCCCTGCTCCTCGCACCTCATACGTCACGTTGAACCCATACACAGACAGCAACCCCAGTGCCCTGAGCTGTGTGCCTTCGAGTCTGTCCAGGGTCAGTTCCACCACCAACACTGGACTTTGTACCTGAAACAAAATCAGATGTTTCAAACTTTGTAGATATAAAAAATAGACTTATATCCACATTTTCTGTTCCCACTTCAAAAAAAACTTTGTATGCATGTGTTATATCTTTCAATAACTACATGGAAGTTAAAAGTGTGTAAGTAAACGTAAAATATAAAAAAACTGCAAACAGTACGAATTCATATTATTCAAGACTAGCTGCTCCCAGCGGCTTCGCCCGCGTGATAGCAGAAAATTATCCCAAGGGAACATACCTCCGGGATAAAAAGTATCCTAATTCGAGGGACTAAATAAGTAACTTTAACCCCGAGGTAAGCATTGTGCTTTTCATTACGAATACAAGAAGATAGACCTTGTTTTTTTTAATAATTTGACAGCTGTTAGTTGAAAGTAAAACTCCCTAGGGATGAAAAGTGTTTCCTATTCCAGGACATGGTCTATCCGTGGTCAACTCACTTATCTATATATTTTACATAGAAGAGAAACTGACTGATTGACATATCAACAGTCGAAACTACTGGGCCTTTTTTTATTTATATGGTGAGGAAAATCATCCAATGATAACCCCCACTCTTGGGCGGAGCAGGTGATAATGTCAGACTCTTACTGACTAAAAACCCACCCCGGTCCTTCTAGCCTTCCTATACCGGGGCTCGAGCTCCCTTTAGGATTACCCTGGCCCCAGTAGGTTTCGACCCGGCTGGGCGCCTGCTGTAAACTACTGGGACTGGGAACGTGCCAAAGGTTTTGTTTTATGATATAGGCGAGCACTAAGACAGGATTTTTCGAACTAATCCGGCTAAAAACAATCTATTTCCGAGCTTAGGCTTCAGAAACGACTGTAACTGAAAGGTCAAGTCTCAATTCAGGGTAGACATACGTCAAAAAAACGCTCTATTCATCAATTTACGAAGATCTTCATCAGCCACCCCCCGCTATCAAAGATACCTAGACAGAATACCTTGGCAACACTCCAAATGAAAAAAAAAACTATTTATTTCGGAGTTTTACCAACTGTAAGTTTTATTATTGAAGACTTCAGCCCCTCTGGTCAAGTTACAACCGTTTCGCTTGCGTCGAACGCTTCGAGTTGACCTTGCTGCCAATTCTTTTGTTCTGACCACGTGACTGAGCGTTGAGATGAAGTCATTGCCGTACATTTGAAGCTTTCTAATAGCGTTAACTATTGTAAATTAGCAACTTGGCTAGAGGTACTGTTCTGATACTACTTTGTATGCTGTCGTCCAGACCTAAAAACCTGGCCACTTCAAATACAGTGTAAAAAAGTAGAAAAAATACTATAAGGACAATAGTATGCCTCGGCGTGGTGGGTCAGATTGTGATGAATGCTTCAGGGGAACATATTTTCAAGATAAAAAATAGATATGCCAAGTTTCATTAAAATCCGTTCAGTCGTTAATACGTGAAGGGATAATAGACATACAGACAAAGTTACTTTTGCATTGAAGTATATTTATGTCGCAGGGAAATGAGGTTATCGGGGATTTCGAGAAATCCCTAGGGATATCGCGAAATCCCGGTAGATAGGGTTTGTATAAACGTAAAAAAACTAGACTTATAATTTATTCACGTTTAGAATAAACTCACACAAGACACCACAATTAATTCATGAATCCCCAAGCGACCACCGGTGGCCGCGCATCTATTGTCTTACTATTGTGTTTCTAATTGACGGTATCTGAAGGTATCTTAAAACATAACATTAACACAGCCACAGTAATATTATCGTGTACGTTTATTAATAACACTACACTACATTCACGGCATTCATAATGTTTAACATTATACTGTCGGGGGTGTTGGAACACCCCAGCGTTCGGGCCAGCGTGCGCGGCAGTTGAGCGCCACCGCTCAACCTCAACTTTTTGAGATGTGTGGGTAGTCAGTCGGTCATAGACCTCGCCGCCTACCGCATGCGCCCGCACATTGATTGAATCATAACTTGCGAATATTAATATTGTTGCGTGAACTTTTATTGTTGATGTGGACTATTTTTTTGTGTTGTGAGTGTAGCTATTGTGTGTCTTTTCTGTCTATTCTCCTTCTATATATACTCCTTCTGTGTTATATGTGTATTGTGTATGGACCAGTGCAGCAGTGCAGTAAACCGTGAGTACTAGCTACTAGCAGTGACTTTTATTTTCCACGTAGGGTAGGGTGGTATAAGATTGCGCGGGCGATATGATTGCGCATGCGTCATAGCAGGACAACGGAGTGAGCTTCGTAGCCAACTTCAGTTGTGTTTTGTTCCCGGTCGCAACTGACAAGTGCTCCCGAAAAAAAATCGTATACGAGTGGAAAACAAAAGAGATACGTAAGTACAAAGTTTTTTTCGACTTTCGATCTTATTTTCTGATGAAATGAATGCATTACTGTACCAAAACTTCAAGTAATTTTACCAATTTGTTATTGTTTTGTCGCGGCAGTACCACTTTTGTTTCGACCTCGTAAGAAGTAGTTCAGACGTTTTCTAAGAGATGGCAGTAATATCTCGATGTTTTGAATGGTGTTGCAATTTGTAAAATTGCGCACTTAGGGTGCGTGTAAGATTGCGCGCGCAATTTTACACGTCCGAATTTTTAATAGTTAAATTTAAATGATATTTATGAATTGTTTTCAGTTAGGTTTTTGTTTTTCTTATCAATTTCGATTGAATATATAATTATTCATTGGATTTTTTTTACCTCGCAGTACATATTTCAATTATTTTTTTTCAGAATGTCTAGAAAAGAAAGAAAAACAGCTCGCCAGGTTTGTTCTGATGAGGTTATTAAAGAGGCTCGTAGGCGAATTAATGATGGCGAAAGCAAAAGAGCTGTGGCTGCGTCTTTAGGGATGGCAGAGTCTACTTTAATTCATGAATCCCCAAGCGACCACCGGTGGCCGCGCATCTATTGTCTTACTATTGTGTCTCTAATTGACGGTATCTGAAGGGTTAAGATTCCGTTTGCAACAACCACGTTGTGCTACAAAATTAGGCAGATATGACACAACATTTTCAAAAGAGGTAGAAGAAGAGTTTTGCAAGCACTTAAATATATTGGATGATATGTTTTATGGTTTAACGCCAAAAACATTGAGGAGTGGAGAGTTCGAGTATGCAGAAAAAAATAAAATACCTCATAGATTCAACAGAGAAACTAAAATTGCAGGGAAGGAGTGGTTACGTGCCTTTCTGAAACGACATCCGGATATTTCTCTTAGACAGCCAACTTCTACAAGCATTGCACGTGCAGTAGGATTCAACAGACCGCAGGTGGAGAGATTTTACATAAATTTATCAGCGCTAATGGACAAATATAATTTTCCACCGCAGTCTATCTATAATATGGATGAGACTGGTATATCCACCGTACCTAATAAACAGCCGAAAATACTGTCCAGAAAGGGAAAACGCTCGGTCAACAAAATCTCCAGCGGAGAGAGAGGCACCAACGTGACCGTCGTCAATGCTGTGTCTGCAACTGGTCATTTTATTCCGCCTGCGTTTATATTTGGAAGGAAGAGGATGAAGGCAGAACTGTTAGATGCTGCACCACCTGGATCTATCGGCATGGTCTCGGATTCCAGTTTTATAAACTCAGATTGTATGGCTCAGAGGTAGGTAGTTACTTACAGTTGAGTTGTTGGATGTGAGTTGACGAAAACCACAGAGTTCACGATAATTGAGTTTATTTGCAAAACTGACACTAAGTTAAGTTAGATGCTAATCCGCGGTAATAGCGCTACGGCAGCTATTGGTCAACTAAATTTATTATAATTACAAATATAAAAGTAAACAAAACGAGTAGCGAAAAGTAGGTCGCGGCGTTAGCGATTTGCCTGTACGTGAACCGTACATGCTCCCGAGGGAAAAGTGGGATGAGCATCTATTACAAAGCAAAAAAAAATATCTAATCTAAAGTGTAAAGTAAATAGTAGACAATAGTAAATGTGTATAAGTATAAAAGTAAAAATATAGTTGTCACTCAATTCACATCGTCAAAGTGAAATGCTTTCTTCGGCTGTCTTGCTTCGCTGTAAACGGGCTCCGCTGCTGTCGAATGTATTTCATGTAGCTCGATGTCCTCTCCCAAGTTTTTCCTTCCTCTAGGTGTCTCTCCTGTTCTGGCGCCTCTCTTTGTTTTGCACCATCGTTTTATAATAACATAGAGGGCAAGCACAGCGATTCCTCCCAACAACAAAGAAGTAACGGAGTAGAGATAGATGTCGTGTCTTGACAAGTCAGACTCAGACACCTTTGGTAATATTTCTCTGCTTTTTTGGAATTCCAACTGCTGGTTTATTTTTCTTATTTCTACTGCCGTTGGCGCCCCTTGTTCTGTTAAGTTTAATTTTGCATTCTTCCAGCCGAAGTCAAAGATGTTGTTTATTGTTGAATTTATCGTTGGTATTTCTATGTCTGGTTCCATGTTAAAAACACTTCCCAGCTGATTCTGTGTAAATATTGTGGCGTCCTTTTTCTGTAGTATGCACTTTGATTGCAAGGTAATGACTCCAGTCCCGTCAATGACCGCTGGCGTAACTTGATCGTTACATATGACGCGCATCAGCTGTTTCCCGCATAATGTAAATAACCACATGTTCGGTTTGTGAAGCTTTGTCCAGGTTTCCTTGCATGTTACGTCATTGAGGACGCATGATAAAGACTCTTGTTGGTTGAAGACTTGGGCCTCGCATGGGGCGTTTTTATCGTGCATATTGTACACAGGATTACGAGAGATACAAATAAATTCGTCTTCTCCGTATGAAGTACATTGGCGCATGTCATGATCTTCCATTGAAACGACTCGATATATCTTGTAGTCTTCATCGCTCAGCAATGGGATGTGTATTTCAAATAACACATTTAAATCACTTATAATCAGAGTTGACGTCACGGCAGCGGAATTTATGTCATTCATTGTGAATAGCATTTGCGCCTTGTTCTCTATTTTTGTGATTTCTCTGCATGTTTCGCTCATATAGACACTCAATGTCTTGAATTGTTTCTCCATGAAGGCGGTGTTTCTTTTTATTATATTGTTTTCAGCCTCTACAATTAATGTTTGGTTCTTCATAAGTTGTAGTAGGTAGTCATCATTTGATTGTAGATTCTGTATGTCTCTTTCGTACTTTTCGGCGAAGTCTGCGTCGAGCACTCCGAAAAGAGTTCTTGCTAACTTGCCAACTCCATCAAAGTATCCTCGTTTTTGTCTTGAATGTTGAGTGAGCAGCATCGAGTTATAGTCCACTAGGTGACTCAGTTCATGATGTAGGTGGCCGACAATTGTTTCGCAAGGCGTGTACTCATGTGATATCCTATGGCATAGTTTATCTATTTGGTTGACATAATCATTGATCCGATCAGTTGCTTGCCAGTATGACGTTAAGTTGTAGTAAACCAATAGAGTCCATTCGTCAGGTATTAATTGTATTTTTCCTGCTTCATCGAAGTAAATCGGATGATTGCTCGGTACAGCTGTAACCTTCAAGTTGTCGGTCGTTGGCGCTGACTGAGCAAATCCCGTCATTGCTAATATGGATAAGAGAACAAGTGACAGACAATTTTTCTTGTGTTTTGTTGTCCCTCCCCGTTTTTTAGTTTCCGGAGCAGGTGTCCTTTTCACTTCCTCTTCAGTTACTCTTTGTTCTTCGAGTTTCAGTGGTAACGGCGAAAGCTTCGTTATTGGTCGTTTTAGTGACCCTTTCCTGGTTTTCAAGGTAACAACCCGTACTTGACCATCGGCACCTGGATGAAGTTCTTGGACTCTTCCTATAGCCCAACGGCCAGGAGGTAAGTGTTCATCTTTTACTAATACTAGGCTTCCTTGTTTCAGGTTTTCTTTTGGTTGCTGCCATTTGCTTCGGATTTGTAGTTGGTGTAGATATTCATTCGACCAGCGCTTCCAGATGTGCACGTTCATTTGTTCAACAAGCCTCCATCTGTTTCTTGGATCTTGCTCTGCAAAATCTTGCTCTTCTTGCGGTAGTGACAGCAGTGGGCCGCCAATGAGGAAGTGACCGGGAGTTAGGTATTCCAAGTCTTCGACATCTTCTGTTAGTGGACACAGCGGACGAGAATTAAGACAGGCTTCAATTTGATTTAGCAATGTAGTGAATTGTTCGAAAGTAAGTTTTTGATCTCCCAGTACTCGATGTAGGTGATATTTCATGGATTTGACGGCAGCCTCCCATAGGCCTCCAGCAGTTGGCCAAAGAGGGGCATTGAAATGCCACTGAACCTGTAAGTGGCTCATCTCATCAAAGAATTCTGAAGTCTTAAACGTACTGTTTCTCTCAAATTCCTGTTGAAGTAGTTTTGCTGCGCCCACAAAATTCGTTCCGTTGTCAGAAAATACGTGTCGGGGTGTACCCCTGCGGGCACACATCCTTTTGAATGCGGCAAGGAATGTCTGCGTGGTCAGGTCTGACACCAATTCCAAATGCACAGCTTTGGTCACCATGCAAATGAAAATTGCTATGTAAGCCTTGCAAGTTTTGACTCCTCTTCCTTTGTTAATTTTCACATCAACATGTCCGGTATAGTCGACACCCGTGTTTGTGAATGGTCTAGATGGAGTTACACGCTCTTTTGGCAAGTCTGCCATCAGTTGGACGTTTCGGTTTGGTTTGAAACGATGACATCGGACGCATTGTCGAAGCTCCTTCTTGACAGTTCTGTTGCCTCCAATGACCCAAAATTTTTGACGTAAATAGGCCAAAGTGAGCCGGGCACCTCCGTGGAGAGTGTCGCGATGTGCCTCTTGAATAATAAGCTCCGTTAATTTGCCGGTTGCCGGAAGTATGATTGGATGTTTTGTCTCAGGAGATAAAGTTGAGTAGCCTAGTCGCCCTTTCACGCGCAGTATTCCACTGTCGTCGAGAAACGGAGTCAACTTCAGCAAGCTGCTTTTTGTCGATATTGGTCGATACTTCTTCAAACATTCAATTTCGTCGCCATAGTTTTGATTTTGGACGTTCTTGATCACCAATTCTGTTGCTCTCATAATTTCTTGTGGTGACAAACACATAACCTCTTTTTGGTTACCGTAGTCGGCTAAGTTATTGACAGATTTTAGTGTGCGTTTTTGCTTACGAATGTTGCTCAGTCGTAGAATCCATCCAAGCACTCGTATTACACGTTTATAATTACTGTATTTATTCAATAATGTGTCAATTATTTCACAACTCTTGTATGTGACTGCGCAGCAGTTTTTTCCTTGCAACTCGGTGTTCGTGGTATAGGTCAGGCGATAGTTTTTATGGATTTCTGTCATATTTGTTTTTAACCAATCTGGTCCATTCCACCAAAGGTTAAATTCTAAGAGTTGAGAAGGTGTGAGCCCTCGAGTTGCACAGTCAGCAGGGTTTTCTTCTGACTTCACATAGTTCCAGCAGTTTGCCGAGATAATGTTATTTATTTGTTTGACTCTGTTAGTCACATATTTTTCCCATCGGTTTATATCGCCCTGCAACCAGGCTAAAACGACTTTGGAGTCGCTCCAGCACCTTATATGTAGTTTTTTATTGCAGAGAGTGTTCTGAACCTTTTCTAACAGTTTGGCCAGTAAATGGGCCCCGCAAAGTTCCATTCTTGGTACAGTTATCCTATTGCTGATTGGTGCAACCTTTGTTTTTGCTGTAATTAGTGTTGTCTTGTATTCGCCGGCTTGATTTTTCACTCGGCTATAAATCACACACGCGTAAGCTTTTTCACTTGCGTCGCAAAACCCGTGTATCTCTAAGTTGTTTTCTTGACTTTGTAACCATCGTGGTATGGAAAGTTTATTAAGTAACTGGATATCTTTTCTTATAGTTTCCCATTCTGTAATGAGATCGTCGGATAAGCGTTCATCCCAGTTGATTTTGCTGATCCAGATTTTTTGGAATAGAAGTTTAGTTTTTATCGTAAGTGGCGATAGCAATCCTAGTGGGTCGTATAGCTTGCTTATTTCGCTCAGTAGTACGCGTTTTGTAAGATTTTTCTTTATTGGTAGATCCCATTGGTATGTAAAGCTGTCGTCGTCTTGATTCCATCTCATGCCCAACATTTTTGAGTTTGTTGTTTGTTCTGGGCTAAAGTCGATGTTCGTACTGCAGCTTCTTTGGTCATCTCGCAAGTCTTCCAAGATAATTGGTTCGTTTGATTTCCACTTTCTCAAATTAAATCCTCCTTTTTTCAGCAACTCAATTAGCTGTGTGACCAGTGTTTTCGATGCTTCGATAGTGTCCTGTCCGTAAACCAAGTCATCCATGTAGAAATAGTTTTTCAGGACATTTCCAGCTTCCAGATAGGAGTCGTTTTCATCTTCTGCGAGTTTATGTAGAGTGCGCATTGCCAGATAAGGTGCACTTTTTGTTCCGTAAGTTACTGTGCCCAGCTGCCAATCTTGTAGAGGTTCGTTAGAAGAAGATCTCCAGATTATCGTTTGTAGATGTTGTTGACTTTTGTTTAGCCAGATAAACCGATAAAGTTTTTCAACATCTGCTGTAAAGACGTATCTGTACGATCTCCAAATGATTAGAAGTGTCAGCATATCCTTTTGTAAGTTCGGTCCGCAGTACATGTGATCGTTGAGGCTGCTGTCTCCTTTTGTCTTGTACGACGCGTTGAACACTACTCTTAGTTTTGTTGTAGTGGACTCGGCTCTCAAAACTCCATGGTGAGGTAGGTAGACTTGGCCCCTACTTTCTCCTGTGACAGGTTTCATGTGTCCCATAGCGATGTATTCGTTCATAAAACGCTTGTACTCGTAACTGAGTTCTTTGTTTTTTAGCATTTTCCTTTCCAGTTGAAGGAACTGTGCCAAAGCTTGTGACCTTGCATTTCTTAAGTTTGCTTCGAAGTTCGGCTTCATTGGCATTTGTACCACATATTGTCCGTTCGCCAATCTTGTGGTGGTTGCGTTGTAGTATTCCTCACAGTGTTGTTCTTCACTAGTTGATGATGAGGACTTGTCTGAAATTTCCTCAGTTTCCCAAAATCTTGCCAGGTTTTCGAAGTCGATGAGTGTCACGAAGCAGTTTAACGTCTTTACATTCCCGCATAAAATCCAGCCTACTTTGGTTTGTTGAGCTACTGGGTATCTATTATCGCTCCTGATGACGCCGTTTAGTATAAGTTCTGAATAGATGTCCGCGCCCAAGAGCAGATCAATCGGACCTGATAGGTTGAACTGTGGGTCTGCTAGTTTTAAATTTTCCAGATAGTCCCAGTTGCTGATTGAAAAGGATGCGGTAGGTAAGTTGCTTATGAGTTTTTTCATAATTAGTGCTTCGAAGTTGAATTTGTAGTCTGAATGTATTGACTGACATTCTAAGTTCATTGCTCCTTTGCAGTTACCGCTAAGGGTTCCTACACCCGATACAACTGCGCTCACCTTACGTCGTTGTAATCGGAGGCGCTGTGCCGCGTTTTCCGTTATCAGGCTCACTTGGGAGCCTTGATCAAGTAGACCTCTCAAGTTGATGAAGTTTCCATCAATTGTTTTGACCTTCAGAAGTACAGTTGTCAGCAGCACTTCCTTCTCTTCGTTCGTTACGTTATTGACCCCATAGGAAGTCGATGGCGTTGATGACGGGTTTTCTTCCCTCTTCGTTTGTTTGCTGCTAGATTGTTCAGTTTCTGCTTCATGCATAAGTGTGTGGTGTGCCTTATGACACAATTTACACGTCTTCCGTGATTTGCCTTGTTTTTCTCCGTGGCTGAATAAGCAGTTTTTGCAAATATGCAAGTTGCGAATTGCGTCATTACGCTTGTTTGTGTTCATCGCCAAGAATTGTTCGCAATTCATCAGAACGTGGTTAGTTTTGCATATTGGGCATGTTTTTGCTGTCGTGAAGAAGGTTTTTGGCGAGTTTTGTGACTTATTAAAGTACGATGACCCCTGTGTTTTATTTTTGTAGGTGTTATTTCGGTTTTCTGATCCCTTATGAGTTTGCTTTTCTGATTTCCATGGTCTGTTTGATGACGATACCTTCTGAATATTTCCCTGTAGAGCTTCCAATGACATAAATTTGGACTCTAAGAACCCGGCGAACTCTTCCAGGTCGGGAAACTCCCTAGGATGTTTGATTTCTTTTATATATTCGTTGTATGTAACACTATCTAGTTTTTGAATCAGTAGGTGAACGATGATTGGATCCCAATTGGTGGTGTCTAGCCCGATGTTTTTGAGCCCGTTTAAGCACTCCATCATGACGTCGTGAAGCGTCCGTATGTTTGCAGCGGTTGGTTGCTGGATACTAGGTTGGTTCAGGAGCGTGTTCATGTATGACGTGAATAACAGCCGTTTATTGTCGTAGCGGTGGGTCAGCATCTCCCAGCAAGACGCGTAGTTCTCAGCACTGATGCCAAGATGCTGAACCAGTTTCTCCGCCTCACCCTTCAGCTTTGTTTTCAAGTGTTGCATTTTTTGCGCTTTCGAAAGTGTCGGATTGTTGTGTACGCTTTCGACGTAGAGATCTCTAAAAGTCAACCACTGGTTATAGTTTCCATGAAAATCCGGTATTTGAATTTTTGGCGTAGATTTTTCATAATGTGCATTGTTCCAGATGTTGTGTTGTAGTTTCCTTTTCAGGTCATCATAAAAGTTTTCTGCGGTGTTATATTTCTGTTGATAACCTGAGTCCTCGTCCTGTAGTATGTAGTCAAGTTCCCAGTTTACCTTTTCGATATGCTCCCATTTAGTTTTCAGGGTGCCCAGGTTATCTTCTAACTCCCATTTTTCCATTGGTACGGCCAATGCTATGCTTATCTTCTCGACTGTGCGTTCAAACGCCCTAAAGTTGCAATATTGTTGACGCAAAAGATCCTGTTGCTTTTCCGTCGACTCACTTGTTTCCCGAGGAGGTACGTGGAATTTGACATCGTCGAAAGTAAATTTCGATTGCTCCATACCTTGCTTAGGGATCGCAGATGGTTGTTCCATCTTACTAGTAGATGCAGACGGCAATTCCGCTTTACGTTTCAGCATATCTTGCAGCACTTCTTCATACATCTTCTTCGTACTGTTAAAAATGTCATCGTTGAAGTATTGGAGGCCCGTTGCTCCGGACTCTTCGAGTAGTTGATGGTTGTGAACAAACTTCTCCCAATTGTTGTTTAGCTTAGAAAGACGCTCCTCCAGGTACTTCAAGTTCTTCCTGGTGGGACTATCCTTCTTGTAGTTGGTACAAATAAGCTTCAAGTCCCTGAAGATGTTTTCTTGACAGCTTAACAGCTCTGTTACGCTCTGAACCATTGTTGTTAGTTATTGGTTTGACCGTTGGTAGAGTAAAGATGTATCTCCGCAGGTACTAGTTCACCAAAGTTGCGAAGTATTCGCAAGTTTTGGATATTGAGTGCGTCGTCACCCTACTAACGCAATCCGCTCTTCGGTGACACCAGCTAGACCGATTCGCTAATGTTAATAGAGACAATACGCACCTGTTATCCGGCTCGAAGGACCACTTTTTATGTATGGCTCAGAGGTAGGTAGTTACTTACAGTTGAGTTGTTGGATGTGAGTTGACGAAAACCACAGAGTTCACGATAATTGAGTTTATTTGCAAAACTGACACTAAGTTAAGTTAGATGCTAATCCGCGGTAATAGCGCTACGGCAGCTATTGGTCAACTAAATTTATTATAATTACAAATATAAAAGTAAACAAAACGAGTAGCGAAAAGTAGGTCGCGGCGTTAGCGATTTGCCTGTACGTGAACCGTACACAGATCTTTATATCGATTGGCTAACTCACTTCAAAGACCACGCGAAGCCGACTAGAGAACAGCCTATTCTACTTATTTTAGACAATCACGTATCACATTGTACAATAAAAGCTGTCGATTTTTACCGTAAGAATAATATAATTGCGTTAACATTGCCTCCTCATAGCAGCCACAAAATGCAGCCTCTTGATAGAGGATTCCATGGAGCTCTGAAGAAATTTTATTCCAGCGAGTGTGAAAAATGGCTGCGTAACCACCCAGGGAGAGCTATAACCGTATATCAGGTGACTTCAATTTTTACACCTGCTTTTTACCAGGCTGCAACAACTGGTCGTGGAGTAGAACTCTTCAAATGCACTGGTATTGTGCCGTGGAATCCTGACGTTTTTACTAACGCTGATTTTCTGGCAAGCGATGTTACTGAACGGGAAAACCCAGAAGAGAATCAAAATAACCAGTCTATTCAACAAGAGCCGCCAATTTCTGTAGCAAGTGTCTCGTGTGAGCCTACACCAACGATCGTTTCGTCAGAAAAAATAGTCAATGTGCTTAATGCGTCTATTGAAATTGATCCACCACAGCCCGGCCCATCTCAGTCTCAAGTAGTCTTCTTGCCTCCTCCTCCTTCACCTGTATCTCAGAAACCATCATCTGTTGTGAATGCGAGGTCTAGTATTCAAATAAGTTCAGCACCGTTGGCTGAGCTAATTCCATTTCCAAAATCTACACAAAAAAGGAGTTCTAATCGGAAGCACAAAAAATCAGAAGTGATTAGCAGTTCACCATATAAAACACAGCTAGACAAAGAAAATGAACAGAATAGTAGGTCTAAATCTGAACCAAAGCCAAAGAAGAAGAAAACAGCAACTATACCAAAGACTTATAATAAAAAGAAGATTTGGAGGTGTGGTGGTTGCAACGAAATATACAAGGAACCCATCGTAGAAGACTGGATCGCGTGCAATACTTGCAAGGAGTGGTGGCATGAAAACTGTTCAGACTACAATGGTTCCGGCGATTTTATTTGTGATATGTGCAAATAATATAGTTGCGCAATCTTATCGATCTCAATGCGCAAATTTACACACTAGGGTGTGCAAAATTGCGCAATTCCCGATTTGTTATTTTGGTTTAATTACTTAGAAGATTATATGTTTTTTGTTACCAGTCGTATAATAATTTGTTGCCATATTATTAAGGTTTAATAAATAAATAATTGATCTCAGCTATGATTAATATTTTTTATTTGATGACCAATTGATCAAAAACTGCGCAATCTTATACCACCCTACCCTACCCGCATTCATCGCTCACTACATACAAAAACTTAGCTAAATATACATTTAAATATCGAAAACACGTAGTCCACATCATATTTAATCCAACCAGAGAGTCTACTCGCTTTCTCCGAAACGAAACTTTCGTAAACGAACTATATTCATTTGACGTTAAAATTGCAAACAATAATATTCTGTCATAATTTTTTTTTTTTTTTCGAAATACTACTATTTAGAGTAGGTTTAGAGAATCGGTACGTCAAACAATTTTCTCCTCCCTTTTTGAAAATTTAAATGGCAGAACATTTTTTTAGGGATTAGCCAGTTTTGGGATAAAAACTTTAACTCGACAGATGTTTTTAATAGCTATAAAATAACTACTAAAACTTATTTGTTAAATAACAACAAATACGTTTAAGACAGAACTGAATCAACCGCTGAGTTTATCTCTCTACCAATTAAACTGGCACTTAATTTTCCACTTGTAAGTCGAAGGAAACTTCCATTTCACTAGTAAGAATCCAAACTAAATGAACTATTCCTTCTAGTGCTTCCAACATTTAAATTGGATTCCAATTACGAGGGTTCGAAGTCAGAGAACAGTTGAGTTTTCTAATCCTTACTAATATTATAAAAGCGAAAGTGAGTTTGTTTGTTACGTCTTCACGCCTAAATGGCAAAACCGATTTTGATGAATTTTGGTACAGAGATATTTGGTTACCTGGAGACGGACACAGGCTATTTATTTATTTCTTAATTCATGAATCCCCAAGCGACACCCGGTGGCCGCGCATCTATTGTCTTACTATTGTGTCTCTAATTGACGGTATCTGAACGGTTAAGTGAGAAAAGGGGGAAAAAGAGTAAAGTATATTATTAAACGCGGGTGAAGCCGCGGGCAATAGCTAGTTATCAATAGAATTTTAAAGCATGTAAAATCTTGTAACTTTTTTTTAAAACCTCTCTTTCTATGAAGCATACACATTATGTTGTAGGTAGGTATATGCTTTGTGACACAGGAATTCAGGACAAAAGGTTGCCATAAAAGAAAGGTCAGAGCTATTCCTTTGTAAATACTAAGCTTAAAGCTCCAAGTAAGTTTTGCTTGCTAAATACCGGCTGGGTATACGAGCGCAATTTTCTTACCTGACCTCATTTTATTCGAAATTTGGTAGGAAAATAATATAAGTCTCCTACTCCTTGCGGGTTATTCCTCAATGCTGAAGGTCGTGACCGGCTGCTTCATCACTTTCATTATTATGAATGTCCGCCATCTATTCCTGTCTATGGTGGTGTGAAGGGCCTTGTATACCATGCCGCGAGTGGTAAGATCAAACGTATGAAAATATTTGAAGCACGCCACGAGACGGAGCTCATAGCGAAAACACGCGCGCTAACCGATGCCACCACGCACGCCGCGCGCCCTGAGGACCGAAGAAGTGACCAGTACCCCTAGCCAAGTTGCTAATCTGGAAAAGTTAACGCTAGTAGAAAGCTTCAATTGTACGGGAATGACGTCATCTTAACGCTCAGTCATGTGGTCAGAACAAAAGAATTGGCGGTAAGGTCAACTTGATGCATTCGACGCAAGCGAAACGGTTGTGACTTGGCTAGGGAGGCAGTACCCCTATCCAAGTTGCAAATTTGCAATAGTTAACGCTAGTAGAAAGCTTTAATTGTACGGGAATGACGTCATCTCAACGCTCAGTCACGTAGTTAGAACAAAAGAATTAGCGGCAAGGTCAACTTGAAGCTTTCGACGCAAGCGAAACGGTTGTAACTTGGCTAGGGCTGGCCGATAAATCTGGGGCCATTAACAGTAGGCCACCACTTCTCTCGAAACGATGATGATGTCAAATAGATAAGTGGCTCATTATAAAACGAACAGCAAAACTAAACACTATTTACCAGTAAAAGTACAGATATACATGGTTATTTATTTGTAAAACACTAGCAACCGCAAGCCATAAGTAGATACGGCAAAATACAGAGTTGAAATATGTTGGATAGAACAACGAAATTTTGAAGGTTTGTTCTTGGTAAATTTATTATGTTTTCTAAAACGTCATAGAAAAAAATTGGTTGTTTATGATGTTAGTAACATAGTCTTGAGGGGTTGCTAGTGTTTTACAAATAACCCTGTATATGTAGTAAACTCCACTTGCCTCTAAATTCTAGTTTAAAATATTCAAAGTTTGCACAAAAAATAACACAAACGGCAGATTTTTAGCAGCAACGCCATATTATACGAGCTAGGGAATAAATATGAATTTTATCTGCGCCAAGAGACTGCTTATACGTTCCTAGAATTAGTATTCATGAGAAGAACATTAAAGGCCCAAAAGCGATAGGTTTTACAGTTTATTTTGCCTTGTTTAACAAGAATTTGGTTTTTCTTTGTTATAAAAGACAGTAGCGCGTGTCAGGCTGTCCTATAAATTCAGATAAGATTTTTTGTACATTCTGTATGTGTTTCAGTGAAAAGGTTATTTTTAGGGTTCAGTACCCTAGAGAAGTGGAACCCTTATAAGATCATTTTATTGTCCATCTGTTCGTCTGTCAAAAGTCTTTTTCTCAGTAATGCGGGAAAGTAATATCAATTATTAAAATTTTCTATTTCTTTTAGCAGTGAAAAAATCGTCGTAATCTAAAGTCAAGGCCTTTTATGGTGCCCCATAAAATATGCATATTTCGCGAAGAAATCAAAACCTATATCTTCCTGTTTACATAGAATCCTAAAATTTAGTAATAAGCAAGGTCTAAGCCACTCCAGAACCTTTCGTCCCCATCGACCATCTGTTCTGCGTGCAATGTGCCCTGCCCATTGCCAATTAAGTTTGGCGACTCTTCGAGCTACGTCGGCAACCTTGGTTCTCCTGCGGATATCTTCATTTCTGATGGGCGACGACCTGGTCAGGGTCGCGGGAATCCGATGGACGCGTGACGCACAGGTCCGGTCGTCGCCACAACGACCGGTCCTATGCGTCACGCATGGGGGAGGCCTATGTCCAGCAGTGGACGTCTTTCGGCTATTATGATGATGATGATGATGAAGGTCTAAGCAACTAAAGGACAAAGTTTAAAAAATGCGTAGTAAGTTTAAAAATCGACCTATTTACACACAGGTAAGTCCGACTCACACTTACCCAGTTGGTCTTAACCCCTGGGTCTCCTGAACGCTGTATATATTTACATATTTAAGTGTAGATATATATAATTATCATGAAGCTAGGTGGTTGCAACTGATAAACGTAATTATAGGTTTATTACAGGTAAATAAACTTCGACGTAAATCGGCAAATATATAATGCCTTGCAAACTATGAGGTACAAATGACTCAAGATGGGACTGAAGATTACCAAGCAACAGAGACCTTTCAGTAGTAATCACAGATAAGCTGGGACCTGCTGAGTGCGCGCGAGATCATGAGGGCGGGTTGTTGGAGAGCTAGGACTTCAAAGCAATTAATTTCTATCGTAATCTTTACTTTAACCCACTGAATGCCAACTACGCAATATTACGTAGCTAGTAATAATGGTAGATGCCGACTACGTATTTTTACGTAGGTTTTTTGATAACTAAAACCACACCTATGTTCCTTTAGTTCCCGTTTGCATCCCGGGATTACAGATAACCCTTTCAGAAGTCGACCCAAGGCTCCAAAAGGCATCTCGTTTAGGCAAGCGTGGAAAACTACGCGCCGTCGACGACTCTGGTTCGGTCCGGATAGTTACCGAACGGATGAACGGCGAGCCTACGTATGACCTGAGGGTCGCAAGATTATTGGCTAGAAGTATAGTGGCCCTGGAACGCAAAGAATAACTAAAGGAACATACACCCTCTGGGTCCATCCAGAGCGCTAAAAGTTATTCGATGACTTTACCCCTTAAAAACGAAGATACCATGACATTATGACGTTATTAAACCAACAGTAATGTTACACCAAAATGACGTCCCTGTGACCATCTTCGCTGAGTTTTTCGCCTACAATAGTCAAACTTTTCATTCAATTTTCTCCTAGCTTTAAAACTTTCCTTTCCGAAATTCTATTTCCTTAATAACAAGAAAAATAATGACAGAACATTGTCATCGCTTTTTAAAATCGCACTACAGTGGGGTAATTGCAGGAACGTAAATTGATTCTGCCATCCTTTCTACCATCGGACAACCCGACGTACGGCGAGTGTCCACCCTTACGTTGTTGACACTTTTACGATCCGGAGTTTCACTCCGTTGTTTATATCGCGTACATTGAAGGACTTTTTTTTATTTCGGTGGGTAAAAATCATCCCAATTACATTCCCCACCCTTGAACGGAGCGGAAGACTGTGTCAGACTTTTACTGACTAAAAACCAACTCTTGTTCCTTCGTTGCCTTTCATACCGAGGCTGAGGTATCTTTCGAACTAACCCTGGCCCCAGTAGGCTTCGATCCAGCTGGGCCTTTGCTGTTGCTGACAACTCCTTGAGGCGCGCGGGAATAGTGCGCGCCGTCGACGACTTGGGCTCGGCACGGACAGTTACCGGATGGTCGGACAGCGAGCTACCCATTGCTCGCCGTCCTCAAGCCTACGGTAGCCGGAAATCGGGATCGGAATCCCGGTGGCAGCGAGAGCGCCATTGCCTGATGCGATCGTCCTTCTTCTTTGCTAGCATTACTGCCTCGCAAAGGAGGCGACCGTCTGCCACTCCTCCTCGCTCTGGACGAAAAAATTTATCTACTGCGGTACATAATACTGTCCGATTATTCAGGTGTCTTCAAGGCTACAGTGAATAGGCTCATAATAAGCAACCCTTAACGATTGTAATACTACTTACCATCAGGCGGGATCGTAGTCTAGCTTATAGCAATTAAAAAAAAGAGCTTTGGGATATTTAATTGCACTTCAGGTGACCCAAATCTCATTGAATTAATTCAGTGATTGCTTGGTAAGGAAATTTATTCGCCATCTGTTGATTACCGAAGCTCCAAGTATCATGGTGGATGATTAATGCGTTATTAATGAAGAAATGGCGACCCGTGCCGGCAATCAGGACGGGTGTTAAATATTGGGACATATTTTAAGAATATTTTGACATTGGTATTTGGCATATTATTGATTTCGATGTAACACAATCATAAGTTTTGCTGTGTTTTGTATTATTTGTGTTCTTAGTTTTAATTTTAATTTTCGTATGTAATGTTAATTGTTTTATTAAAAAACCAATCAATCTTTTCTTTTGACTGGCCTGTTGGTCTAGTGGTTAGTAGCAGGGCTACTAACCACTAGACTGCTATGCCGGAGGTCGTGGGTTCGATTCCCACCCAGGACAAATGTTTGTGCGATGAGCATGATCATTTATTCTGTGTCTGGGTGTAATTTATCTATAATATGAATGAATTTAAAAATATATATGTGTCGAAGCGTTGGCGCATATCAGTCGGTCTGCATCAGCGCCACCTATCTTTCACTGGAGGAACTATGTAGTTAGATTGAACAGCTTACGTTTGGGAACGTCAAGTATTAACTTGGGGATGGTTAGCGTGGAGTAATAGCAACACTGAGCGAATAGTCGAGTCAAATGTCGATCCGGAGGTATAATCGATTATTCGACATTGACAGGTACTGACGTTGACAGGTAAATTGGCTAACCGGAATGGGGGTAGGTCCACGTGTCGGGTGACGGTTGATTTAGAGGGCACTTTGAATCGTTCCGTCGGTCCGAGCAGACGTTGGTTACTCCACGCTAAACTTCCCGCGTTCCTAAATTCTTAATCAAGCCATATCTCAGGCATCCTTGATTATTTTGTACTGAGTGTGTGTTACGAGTAATTAAAGGTGTTATCAAAGGTTTTTGTGAGTGTTATTTCCGATGTCGCGACCCACTGATATCGACCCTCCGTTATATGTATGTTTATCAGTTGTCTAGTACTCATAATACAAGCTCTGCTTAGCTTGAGACTAGATGGCGTTGTGTGATAGGTGTGGAATATTATTATTATTTAATCGAAATTTAATTATGCTATTAAAAACTAACTGTTTTCAGTGCCTTCGTCTATTGTCAGGAAATACTAAGGGATCATGGTCCTAAAAACAACATTATGTGCTATTCCGTAACACTGTCTACCTATGTGCCAAATTTCATCAAAATCCATTCTGCCGTTCAAACGTAAAAAAGTGACAAACATACACACTCAAAAACTTTTGCCTTTACAATATTAATGTGATTATCCTTACTAATATTATAAAAGCGAAAGTGAGTTTGTTATGTCTTCACGCCTAAATGGTAAAACCGATTTTGATGAAACTTGGTACACGGATAGACCATGTCAGGATACTTTTTATCCCGGAAGTATGTTCCCTTGGGATAATATTCTGCTATCATGCGGGCGAAGCCGCTGGGAGCCGCTAGTTTAAGAATAAAACAAATCTTATAATTTAAACACATGCTGACTGTACTGAAAAGTCATTTCAGTTTTCATTAACTTGGAAGACTGTGATCCTTCAATTCCGAGCAAGACTGTGACCTCATTATACAGTTTAATATTTTTCTTAACAAAGTTAGAATTAGCATTCAGCGTAACGAAATGCGTATAAATGTCAGAATTTTGTTACACTGTACTGGTATTAAAATATTCCCAACGGAATTATAATTTAAAAGTTATTTAAAGAAGTAAATTAGTCTATACCGACTGCTAACTGAAGATTATATGTACAGTCTCTTGTATATAACTTGGTGTGGTGTGTGTCGCTCGAGGCGGCGAGATCAAAAAGACTACAGTCATCTCGGAATAATCTTTAAAATATGTTTTTGTTTTTGACTTTAATTTCGACATTGTATCATTATCTCTATTATAGTAAGTTATTTGACAATGATATTTATTTAATTGTGATATTGCATTTTTATCCTTATTTCAGTTCATTATTTTGTGTTTTGTTATTATAATCATCATCATCGACAATTATAATAATTACTACTCTTTATTTTATAAATAGTTGCCTTTAAGTTAAGTAATTTAGATTTTGAGAAACTAATAATCTCATGTAACATATGCAAAAGACTTACTAAAACTAAAATAATTATTATTAATTTAAAATGTTTATGTTCCAAAGAACAATAATTTCATGACAACTAAAACGTACTGTCGGTACCACTGCTACGGCGTAGTACGTGTGCTACGCTGTCGTAGCACATACAAATCAATATATCGTTATATTGTGTATGTCGTAGCACATACAAATCAATATATCGTTATATTGTGTATGTCGTAGCACATACAAATCAATATATCGTTATATTGTGTATGTCGTAGCACATACAAATCAATATATCGTTATATTGTGTATGTCGTAGCACATACAAATCAATATATCGTTATATTGTGTGTGTCGTAGCACGTACAAATCAATATATCGTTATATTGTGTGTGTCGTAGCACGTACAATATTAGTGGCCTTTGGCTAGGCCACTCAATATTTAGCCAAAATACTCTAAATATTGAGTGTCAAGTTCTTAGTTTTTATGGTTTCGTACCCAAAGGGGAAAAATGGGACCTTTTTGCTGTCACTCCGCTGTATGTCTGGCTGTCACTGATCTGTACAGTGCGTTTCACTTAAGACGTTCCTTTGGCGTAATATTGGCTCCCCTGTCTGTCTACACAAAAAAGAAGGGAAAAAGGAAAGAGATGCCTACTCTACCAAAATTGTTCCCCGAAATGCGCAACGAAATCGATTTTAACGGTAGTTGCAGCACTTTTTGGAGAATTATGAGAGGAATGGGATTTTATTTAAAAAAAAACGGGTCTAAAAGGACGTTGTTATAGAGAGATACGATATTGTGGCGTGGCGTTTTCGGTATTTGAAAGAATTGCAGGACAATCGGAATGGAGCCCAGCGCTCTATACTTTATTCAAAAATAGTTACAAAAAAACGCAATTTTAAAAGTAACGAAATATAAGTAAATCTCCCTAATATTAAGTAATTTAATTGCTAAAAATATTGCAACACTGTTTTTCCGTATTGCCAACATTACGGCAAAGGAACTTCTTAAGTGAAACGCACTGTAAGTCATGAACCGTGATAGCTAGACAGTTGTTTTTACAAATGATGTATTTTTGTTGCCGCTAGAACTGTTAACGCTAAAACAGATAAACATGAATTTAAGTGGGGCTTCCATACAACAAACATGCTTTTTTGCTGTTTTTCGCTACGCATGCACGAGTCCGACTCGCACTTGGCCAATTTTACAAGTTTCATTTCTGAATCAATTTTAAAGAGTCAATAAACATTTTACTAAGACCAGCTTTTTAAAAGCTTGCAAACATTTTTTCATCTCACAGCCGCTGGTCGAGTGCTACGTTAGTAATTCCCAGAGCACTATTCGTTGTTAAATCCAAATAAAACTCTCAGAGTCTCAAGACTTGCATTATGCAACATCTAGTTTATTTTAACACAACAATCTCTTCGCTCGCTAATACCTTCCTGAGTTTTGGTCTGATTCTTTTCTACAATGTTTTGTTTGAGAAGAAGCTTTACTAAGAGTAGTTAGTTGAATAATACCAATGTTACTAACGGTGCGTACAGACTATGTAACATAATATACAACGTGTAACGTTGAATGCGCAAAACCTCACACACCCCAAATGATTTTTAATTCGATTGACCTCATTATGTGAGGAAAAAAAAACATAAAAAAGTTAAAGGTTTTATGAGCAGTTTTAGTTTGTTTAAAATTCAAATCTGCATTGAAATAAGAACTTTTATTATCCCGTATATGAAAAATTTGATTGAATTATAACTATTTGGGTTTGTTTACCTATTTCAGCGGGTTTGCGCATGTCATGGCTTGACCTATTTATAAATAGACAAGTCGAAGTTTTAAAAAAGTTTTTTTTTTTAATGTAACCAGTATTAAAAAGTGGTTTAATTGATTCTGCTCGTTGTTCTGATCAAACTAATTTCAGGTTTTGCGCATTTAACGTTACATCTTGTATAACTTGTGTTATATAATACGTCCACATTATATAACCTTGTTATTCAAAATTGCAACATATAAATACTGTACACATTAGAATAACAATGCAATATAACAACATTGTGTTGTTGTTGTGGAAGATTACGTCTACCTCGGACAGACAGTCCAGCTAGGTAGGTCGAACTTCGAGAAAGAGGTCAACCGTCGAATCCAACTCGGCTGGGCAGCGTTCGGGAAGCTACGCGGTGTCTTCTCGTCCAACATACCACAGTGTCTCAAGACAAAAGTCTATGATCAGTGCGTGTTGCCAGTGATGACATATGGCTCCGAAACGTAGTCGCTCACAATGGGCCTCATCAGAAGGCTTAAAGTCACCCAAAGGGCAATGGAAAGGGCTATGCTCGGGGTTACCTTGCGTGATCAAATCAAAAATGAAGACATCCGCAGGAGAACTAAGGTTGCCGACATAGCGCAAAGAATTGCCAAACTTAAGTGGCAATGGGCAGGGCACGTTGCTCGCAGAACAGATGGCCGTTGGGGCCGAAAGGTTCTGGAGTGGCGACTGCGTACCGGAAGACGCAACGTTGGAAGGCCTCCAACAAGGTGGTCTGATAACCTAGTGAGGATTGCGGGAAGCCGATGGATGCGAGACGCGCAGGAGCGTTCGTTGTGGCGACGCTTGGGGGAGGCCTATGTCCAGCAGTGGACGTGTATCGGCTGAAATGATGATGATGATGATGATAACAACATTGTCGTTTGTCGTTCTTCAGTCCTATCCGCATATAACATTGTTGTGCATATTAATAACATGTTATTGTAACATGTTTTATAACATACAGTATCCACATTATCTAATATCTTAAACATGTTATATAGCAATGTTGTATAACATTTTATGTTACATAGTTTGTACGCACCGTAAGATGAAAACTTTTTAATCATAATTTGGTCGAGACCCTATGAAAGCTCTGTAACGAAACCATAGCGAGATGTAGAACAGTGAGGTAATCTAACAACGCCATCTAGTTACTAAAATTAATACTAGTTTACTACAGTTTAATTAATAAATATACAAAATTATACATAATAATTTGGACGTGACATAACTTATATTACCAAGAGGCATTCTAAGTTTGTGTGAAGGGGATAATCTCCGAAATTACTGAATTGATTTTGAAAAGAAAATATATCAAAGTATATGTACTTTTTAGATAACAGTTATCTGACTATTGAAAAATCAGGTCATAAATTGTTGTTTCAATAGTCGATCAGAGAAAGGTTTTTTTAACATTTTTTTAATCTAAAAAGTCCATATTCTCGTCCGTCACTACAATAATCTATATTTTTTTTTTTTTTTTTTTTTTTTTTTTTTTTTTTTTTTTTTTTGTCGACGGGGAAAATCATCTTTGACGAAACCCGCTCTTGGGTGAAGCGGGAGACAGTGTCAGACTCTTACTGACTAAAAACCCCGCGCCGTTCCTTCTAGCCTTCATACCGGGGCACGAGCTCCCTTTCGGACAACCCTGTCCCCAGTAGGCTTCGACCCAGCTGGGCCCCTCCTGCTGCTGACAACTCCTTGAGGCGCGCGGGAACAGTGCGCGCCGTCGACGTCTTAGACTCGGTCCATTACCGGACGATCGGACAGCGAGCTACCCATAGCTCGCCGTCCGCGAGCCTGCGTCTACGGTGGCCGGAAATCGGGATCGGAATCCCGGCGACGGCGGCGAGGGCGCCGTTGCCTGATGCGGTCGGCCTCCTCCTTTGCAAGCATTACTGCTTCGCAGAAGGAGGCGACCGCCTGCCATTCCTCCTCGCTCCGGACCATGGCCTCGACCAGGGCCCGGCGCGAGAGGTCTCCGCCGCCGATCGCCCCCACGAGGGCACGGCGATGCTCCGCCCAGGCAGGGCACACCTCGACGGTGTGCTCCACCGTGTCCTCCGGGCGTTGCGCACAGTGGCGACACCCGGGCGTATCTATATCTACACTAATATTATACAGAGGTAATGTTTGTTTTTTTTTTGTATGAGGTTATTTCTGTAAGTTAGGATCAATTACAAAAAAAATTTTCGCTGATTAAAAGCTGATTTATTCCTGAGTGCCATGGGTTATATTTAATGTAAGTATGCAGGCGAAGCCGCAGGCAAAAGCTAGTAACAGTTCATAAAGAAATCCATTTAGGTTAATCCAGATAACACAAAAACGGAATCCTTTTACTGCCAAAACCCGTTTTAAAAACCTCGTCTGCACAGAACGTTTCATCGAGCGGAACGGAGTCCATTTGTAAGCGATTTTTAACAAGGATTTTGAAAAGCTTTCATGAGTTAATATTTTACTGTAGTTTTTTTTTTATTTAGCACCTAACTCATAATTGATTTTAATAATATACTGTTTTATGTAGATCTGGATAAGTGTCTTTGGACATACGAAACCTAAAGTTCAGATTTTATAAATGATGATTGACAGATTATCGGAGTATTTTTTTGATGTGTTTAAATTATGTAATGACTTCTCCCGTTCTATGGTAGAGCGAAAGGCCATGACAGACTTTTATTGACGAAAACCACACATGTGTTTTTAAGTTATCTTCTGGGTTTAAGGACTGCAGATTTTCTTTTCAGAACTTGCCCTTGACCCTAGCGGGTATCAGCCCTGCTGGCACCTACGGTTTTGTTGACATCTCTTTGAGGCACGCGTGATATACTACGTGACTATATCTACCCGGACTCGGTCTTTAAGGGAACAGTTGGCCGGCAAGCTAACCATTTCTCGTAGTCTGTAAGCCCACGCTAACGGTGGCGTGAGGCTGTGCGTTCCCTCACACAGCCATTTTGCAGAAGAAGGTGACCATATCCCATTGCCTCTCGCTACAAACCATGCATGATCATAATATTTTGTTGTTCTAGCGACTACAGAAATATACATTCTATGAAAATATCAACTATCAGCTTCTTACAGTTTTTGAGGCATGCAATATTACAATATTATAATACTGCATGGTTCCATAGCACGAGAGGTGTATTGCTTGAGGCTGTATTTCCTAATAACTTGAGGTTATATAACTCAAGAATAAATAAGTTACCTCTAGGCAAGCATACTCGGGGCGAAGCTTGGTTGAGGCCTAAGTCCAACAGTTAACGTCTTTCGACTATTTCAGTCGAAAGACGAATAAAATGATGAAGTTTACTCAATCATCTACGAATACATCATCTTGGTGAGATAGTGGACAGACGCAAGCCTATCATTATCAATGAAAAAGATGTCATGTTATATTTTTATTAGGGCTCGAAATGAGAGGTCGTTAACAATTATACTCGTGGAAACAAAAGGGTTATTGTCGTTAGAAATAACAATGAGCATGAATTTCACAAATTCACGAGCAGAAAATAAAAGTGATACATTGTTTTTTTCGACTGCCATTAACTGTTTAACTTTTATGTTTCTAAACTTTTATGTTTCACACGATTGTAATAAAGTGCAATAAAATTTTAACAATTCTGGTTTGAATGGTGATCATTATTCATAAAAACAAGAGTCATTTGCTGCGCAGCAGTTGAGAAGCTATTTATTACTTGATAACTTAGTTATGAGTTTACATGTGGATGGACGGCGGGGGAGAGGGAGGCCAAAGAAAAGATGGATGGATTGTGTGAGAAGTGATATGAAAGAAAAGGGAGTTAGTGATAGCGTGACGAGTGACAGGACAGAATGGAAGAAAAAAACGTGTTGCGCCGACCCCAAATAAAACGGGACAAGGGCAGGAAGATGATGATGATGATGAACTTAGCTCTACGCTCTACGTCGTAAAATTGACATTTATGCTATTGCATTATAGATTATTTTAAATCGAAAACTTGCTCTTATCTCTACTGCTTTTAGGAATTCAATTTACTGTTTTTCGTACTAATACTAAAAATTGCGTGTGCTCGCCTCCATCACAATATCAGTTTCGGCTGTGCGTTATGTCCGTCAGTCAGTTTCTCCTTTAATATACATACTGATATTGTAAAGAGGTAAAATTTGTAAGTTTGTATGTAGGGGGTAATCTCTGGAAGTACTGGTCCCATTGCTAAAAATTTTTCACCGATATAAAGCTGCTTTATTCCTGAGTGACATAGGTTATAATTTATGTACGCGGGCGAAGTCGTGAGCAAAAGCTAGTATTATACAACGTGTAACGTTAAATGTGCAAAACCTCAGACACCCCAAATGATTTTTAATTCGATTGCCTTACGTGAGAAAAAAACATTTAAAAAAATTAAAGGTTTTATGAGCGGTTTTAGTTTGTTTAAAATTCATATCTGCATTGAAATAAGTACTTTTATTATCCCGTGTGTGAAAAAATTTTATTGGATTACAACTATTTGAGTTTGTTTACCTATTTCAGCGTGTTTGCGCACGTGATGGCTTGATCTATTCATAAATAGACACGTCGAAGTTTTTAATGAAGATTTTTTTGAAAAATGTAACCTATATTAAAATGTGGTTTAATTGATTCTGCTCAAACTAATTTCAGGTTTTGCGCATTTAACGTTACACCTTGTATATTATGTATAAAATAGGTATATAAAAGATCAGACATCGTGGATTTATTGGACGTTTTCCTTCAAAAGCTCCATAAAATGTTTTTCAAAGTCAAACTTCGTAGGGTAGTGAATGTTACGATGTTGTGAGGAGTTGGAAAGCCCAGTCCGTGAGTTATGTCTTTCTCAAAAAAAAAGTCAAATAAATGGAGGAAAATTATTCAAAGCGAGGTGTTAAAGATGTGACAAAATGGTGGCCTTTTATGTTTGTTTTATGATAAGTGGGAGGAATGGACTTTGGGCACATTCACCATCATCGTCATCTTCCTGCCCTTGTCCCGTGTTATTTGGGGTCGAGCACATTATGGAGTAATAAATGTCTCAGTGTAATAAAGCAAGTAATTTCAACCACAATACTTGAAATGAGGTATACACATTGAATTTAGACCAACTCAAGGAATGTCTAGATGTGAGCAGTACTAATGCGTTTCAAAAAACGACTAGACATCATCTTTGAGTAGTGGTACCCGAATCCCAGTGATTCTAGGGATATAGGTATACGTAACATAAACATAATTTCATAGTCGTATGAACTCTTGATAGTGAGTGTCAACTAACACGAACAAACGTTATTTTGAATCGATCAAACGTTTTTCCGACCAATCGTTCTTCGGAGAAGCGATCATTCGGGCGACCGATCACTCGGCCAAATGAATGTACACATTGAATATAGACCTACTCAAGAAGTGTCATCGTTAGCAGTCCTAATCCATCCCAAGGGACGACGTCGTGGCTGCTTACTGATAATTTGATTGCTTCACTACATATAGTATAAAACAAAGTCGCTTTTTCTGTCCCTCTATCCCTGTGTACGCTTAAATCTTACGCAACGCAACGGATTTTGATGCGGTTTTTTTTAATAGATAGAGTGATTCAAGAGGAAGGTTTATATGTTGGTATAATAACATCCATTAAATAGTGTAGAAATACTGTTACCCGAGCGAAGCCGGGGCGGGTCGCTAGTAATTTATAAACCCGTTTCCCAGTGATTCTAGGGATATACGTAGATAACATCAACAAAATTTCATAGTCGTGTGAACTCTTTATAGTGAGTGTCAACTACCACGATCGAACGTTATTTTGAATCGATCGAACGTTTTTCCGACCAATCATTCTTCGGAGAAACGATCGTTCGGGCGACACTCGGCTGAATGGAATCGATTCGGGAAATCGTGTGGCGCCATTTTAACAACATATCGACAAAGCTAGTTGTCGTTTCGATTCCAATATATCAAAATGAACAGTAGACAGAATCATGTATGATATAATATTGTTATGAATATCAATGAAGGGAATGATATTTTACTGAATTTATTATTCATTGCTCGTTCTGAGAAAATATTCGATGCCGAATTGGAATGAACTTAATTTTTACGCATCATATGTTTAAAAAAAAAACAGAGTTGGCAATTCCTTGTAGTGGTAATTTGTAATATTTTTTTAATCAATTTTGTAGCAATGGCACGCCTTCATATATAGGGTGACTGGTAATTAGTGACCGATACTTATACACGTGATTGTACTCATGATTACTAACAACTTTCCCAAAGAAATTTTTTTATATACTTCTTAGTTTTATCACAATAATAACCCGCGTAACGCCTTTTCTCATGTATCTTACCTACAATAGTGATAGAGTACCCGCGCCGCTTGCAAACCCATCAGTGTTCGCGAAACGCGAGCGTGTACCGATGGGTGACCGCGGTGGGCGCGATTAGCTGTTTTGTTATTGTGATAAAACTAAGGAGTATAAAAAAAGTTTCTTGAAAGGAAGTTGTTTGAAATCATGAGTAGAATCACGTGTTTAATTATCGGTCACTAATTACCAGTCACCCTATATATCGATGACCGTTCAAAATATAAATATAAAAGATTCATGTCGTTATTGAAACGAAGATATAAAAAAGAACTTCTATTTTAGCACCACAATTTTATTCAATGTAATGTCACTTAATGTCAAAATGACATTAGGTTAATAAATCTGAATAAATGCCAAGCAAATATTTAACATCAAATTATGCTAAACAGAAAGTTAACATAATTCTGACACGGGAAATAAAAGCAGGACATTATGTTAAAATAACGAAATAAAAATGTTATTTTTAAAGTCACAAGGGGAGGTGTCGAGGAGGCACATAATACACACATTATTAATTTAAATATCTTAAGGCAAATTATTTAGAACGAACAGGTGTTGTAAATTGAACATGAAAGCTAAAATCTGTGTATTTCTGCTATCGTAAGAATAACAAAATAAATGAAATGAAAATAAACTTTTCGGGAGTGCCGACCACGTACTTTAAGACTCAGCGTCGGAAGGCCAGCTAAAAGATGGCCCGACGACTTTGCGAAGGTCACAGTAATCCGATAGATGCGAGACGCACGCACAAAGCCAAACTTTGTGGTGACACTTGAAGGAGACCTATGTCCAGTAATGGACGTCTTTCGGCTGAAATGATAATGATGATATCGGGAAAAAAAGAAACAATTTTACCAGAAGTTTTTTTTCAATTCCTATTTTTTTATGTTTGTGGCAAAATTCCATGATTTTTACGTTCCCGAGTCCCCAGTTTCTTGAGTTCAAAAACTTGTAATACCTAATGAGACAGTTATTGTGCAGAGACTACGCTTCCACGCGGGAGTAGGAATTATCTTGATTCTTTTTAAGGTGGGGCTGGTTAGTAACAGAGTTTTAAAAGGTCTGCAGGATTATTTAAATGAGTCACCGGTACCTTAGAACTCTTAGTGAGTTTTTAATGTCGTGTGGTTTTGATCACGTATGCGAGATTGCTCAAATAACCATTTCATACAAGTATTTATTGTAATGCGTGGAATATGCACGCGAGATGCGTTTTTTTTTTGCATTGTAAAATTTTCTGCATGCGGACCAAATCCGCATGCGAAATAAAATCGGCACGATCGGGAAAAATACTATCGAATTTCTGTTTATTATTAGAGTAAATATCAAATGGCGTGAGATATAGTAAAAAAAAGAGCTTTTCTTGTGTTAGTTGAGGACGATGTAAAGTTTGTGCTTAAATGTAATGAAAAAATCTTGAGAGATTCTACAGTAATCGTCAGTTAAGTTTTGTCATTTGAACTATAGATATTATTATATACTAGCTTTTGCCCACGGCTTCACCCACTTACATAAAATATAGCCTATGTCACTCAAGAATAAAACAGTTTTCCATTGGTTAAAAAATCTTAGCTATCGGACCAGTACTTCCAGAAATCACCACCTACAAACAAAAGAAAACAAACTTTACCTCTTTCTAATATTAATGTAGATACCAGGTCTCACCATGACGTGTTAAAAAACGTCAGGCGTGCGAGCGAGACAGATGGATGGAGCTATACACCCTATATTTCGCATTTTCGCTGAACTGGACCTTTTTGGCTCAAACGTGAGACATACAATGTTAATACTTTTTTTGTTTTGTTGTCTGCAATGTTTTGTGTGTCAACATAAATATTTTTCATTATTTCTTTCTTTCTTTCTTACTTTCTTTTTCTGTCTTTTTTACTTTCTATCTTTCTCTCTGTCTTTCTTTCTTTCTTTTTTCTGTCTTTTTACTTTCTATCTTTCTTTCTGTCTCTCTTTCTTTCTTTCTTTCATATATAGCTTCCCTATAACAGTTCAGTTTAGGCTGTCGAATGAGCATCCATTCCCGTACTACTACAACTACGATCTATAGAACTTAAGATACACAGACATTCTAAACTTAAAGTGTTATGTTCACTAAATCTCTTGCGTCTCATGAACGCTCGACGGTTCTCTTAAACTAAACATTTAGAATGGTTTATGTTAATTGCCTCTCCCGGACAGTGCGGCCTTCCGGAAACATGCCCATAACAACGGAACGATATCGTAACAGAACAAGATCGCATTGTTCTTAGACTTTCAAGTGTGAATGCTGAATTTTACGACTGTTTACTGAATTTGTTATTAAGTCATATTAACTACTTACTTTCTGTGTACATTTTTAAACTGAGCACTTAATTGCAGCCTTGAACTGATCTGTCCATCTCATGGGTACATGATTGTCCTGTACTACAAGCTGCAGTCCGCGATGAATGGCGCTGTATTACGAGGATGATCAGGCATCGTGATTCACAGTGATGATCACGACAACTCTAGCCAGAGTGTACCAACTGAGAAGAAGAGAACTACTTACTTACGCTTAAGAGCTGATGGCCATTTGGTCTGCCATCCTATCTTTAAAGCAGTTAAGGCCTAGTTTATTTAAAAGATGATATGTGGGGTCTTACTTGCGTCTGTGAGGATCAAAGTAACCTAGCTCGAAGGGGATAACGAGGGCTTCGGTTGATTGTTCTGCTCGCTCATTTTAGCCCGCTAACTCCTCTTATGTCACGTAACGAATTTATTGCAGTTTTTACTAAAAATAGACCAAGAAGAGGACAAAATAAGAGTGTGGTAAGTTTATGAATCTCATTTACATTAGTGTAAAACCGGTAGAGAAAACATCGTATACAGTTTATTTTCATTTCAGTTGCAATTCAAATACATGAAATGTTTTAAATGTTATTCACAAATGTTATCTATGTTTTACAGCTCTATAGACCGATGTGTTTTAATATTAAAGTGGTTTATAAATTGTATTTAGTACACAATTTAATTCGGCTATTCTCTTCGATGGATATATCCCAGGAAAATGGAAGAGGCGACAAAGCCTTCTCAATGTGGCTCAGGATTGCTGTAGAAATTCAAAGAATTTTTCTTTTTCAAAGGCAAAGTAGTTTATCGCTATGCAGACCTACAAAGCATTGAAACTAAATTTTCTTTGTGAACGAGCTAAAAGGCTTTAGACAATTTTCAAATTTTAAAAATTTACCTACAATGTTTATTTTAGTATCAGAATAATAGAATACAAAATGAGTAAAGAGACATTTCTCGAATAATCGCCAAACTTAAGTGATAGGCAGGGCACATTGCTCGCAGAACTAATGATCATTGGGGCCGAGAGGTTCTGGAGTAGCGGTTGCGTACTGAAAGACGCCGGAAGGCCTCCCACAAGATTGACTGACGAACTGCTGACGAACGCGGGAATCCGATGGATGCGAGACGCATAGGACCGTTGGTTGTGGCGACTCTTGGACTCGCCGTCCAGACCGAGCCCAAGTCGTCGATGGCTCGTAATGATCCACGCGCACCTTAAAAAGATATCAGCAATACCGCAAAAGGGGCCCTGCAGTACACGGATCACAGCCGACGGCCGCTAGGACCACAGGGAATTTATAGAAAATGAAACCAGCGGTCTTAGATCACAAAAGGCAACTAAAGGGTGGTTGGTGTGTGTGGTGGTTGGCACAGGTGTGGTTTTAGTCAGTAAAAGTCAGAAAGTCTGACACGCCGTCTCGCTCCACCTAGAGCAGATGATTCACTACCCCAAAAAAAGCGTGAAAGTTCCTTGTATAAACTACAACTAGTGTTATTCACGAATAGGTATGTCAAGAAATTTTAATAACAATTTTGAACTTCACTAAAAAAGCGTGAACTCTTATTTTCCTCTTAAATTATAATTATAAAAAGAATGTTTCCACAAATTGTTTGGTATATCTGAGAGTTTCCTCGTAACCAAATAAACAAATTAGAATTCCATAATAGTACAGGAAAATTACTCTGTAATGCTCGGAGGATGAATCAGTAATTTATTTTGTATTGTTCTTTTTATTGTAATTTTGCTGTTACTTGAATACAAAGCACAGAAAACCTCATCCTTTGTTATCTAAAAAATAAGTATAATGGCAATAGAAACAAAAGAATTTAATTAGGTTAGGTCCCTGCTCCAATTATATTATTTGCTTAAAATGGACTAGGTTCTCAAATTCAGTTACCACGTAGATAAAGTTTCAGTTTTGAAGGTTTTTTGTTTGTTTATTTTAGTTTTTGTATGTGTAGTGGTGCCAACACCATCATCAGCCTTTTTAATGTTCCCACTGCTGGGACTCAGGCCTCCTCTCTCAGAATTTTTTGGTTTTAGGACATACCGGTTCCCTCGCGATGTTTTTCTTCACCGTTTTACGAGCAGTGGTTATGGAATAAATTACACAAAGTGATGTGCAGGTTTAAACCCGCGATCTATAAGTCGTCAAATATAAATTATATCTAATTAGAAGACTTTTAATATGTTTATAAACCTTCTTCTGCGAAGCAGTAATGCTAGCGAAGGAGGAGGCCGCACGCCTGAGGGACCAAACATCCTGACGCCCCAGCCGACGAGATTCCACCACCACCACCAGCCTCGGTAGACGCGGGCTTGCGGACGTCGAGCAAGGAGTAACTCGCCGTCTCGGCATCCGGTAATTAACCGGGTCGAGCCCAGTCGTCAACAGCGCATAGTGTTTCACGCCCGTCCGCTCCGCTCATATCTTTGAGGCGCTATCCATTACTCGCCGTAATAGAAGACTTAGGTCAAATTCAGACCATATCGGTCACCGGCCAAGCAAGTGCAATTTGATTGTTCCAATATTCTAACTTAGACTAACTCGTTTTACAGTAAATTAGTTCCCATCCCAGCCACAACAATGTTAAAACTAATATTGCAAGTTAGTGCTGCGAGTATGATGCATGATTGTACTCGATGTATACCACTAATTTTGGCTCTAATAACAGTTTACAATGAAGCCACTGTTTATCAGTTTCGCAGGCAGAGTTTATTGATGTAGGAAGTTTTAGCTCAGCTAAACGCATAATGATATTTACTTAGCCCTCCATTCACAAATCTGACAATTTGAGCGTGGCATAAGCAAATGGGCGAGTCATTAAGTTAGGTTGAAAGGTTCCTGTTAATATTTCTTTGATAGATTTTTCGTTTTTGTCACAGTTTGCTATGATAATTTTGTTAGGAACGTTGAAAATGACTTGACTACACTTATAGCTACATCACCCCATGATAACTAATGTAATTGGCTTTTGGCCGTGTTATGTTAAAGTAAAAATAAATGAAAACCGCCCGATAATAAGTTTTTCGTAATCCTGATAGGTTAACCTTTCAAATAAAAAAAATCAATACAAGAATAGAAGTTCTTTTTGCATTTTTGAAAAAATTTTCAAGCTCTCCTCCCCACTAAAATAGAAACTTGTCATAGACTTTTTTCGTTTAAGAACTTAATCTTCACAATCGAGTAGGTCCCCATGGCGCTTTAGTAACTGCAAATTTAGCATCCCCGCCTCCCCTACCATTAAGTTACCTGTTGCAGCATGAACTATGCTGCAGCAGCGGTTATTAGTTTGGTTGGATGTTTAGTTAATGGATCGTTTTACTTGATTGACGTTAATGAGTTTATGGATGACGTTAGTGTGATTTAATACACAGATTAACATCGCGTCATCGATGACATCACATCGCTCATTTGGTGCAACAATGGCGTAATTACACTTTTAGAAATTTTACAAGAGATGCAGTCAAAGATTAATATTAATGGTTATGGCATTTTAGCGAAACTTATTACGATTCTAATCGTTGGTCGGTGGGTCGTCTTATTGAATAAAATCAACGTATCTAAATGATGTTTCTCCCGATGTAAATAGTCTTTCCGCACATTTTAACATTATAAAACTTACTTTGAAAAAAGTGTAATTACGCCGTTGTTGCACCGAATGAGCGACATATAAACTAAACTACCAGTTTATACCCTATTCGCGTTAAGATTAGACATTTAAAGAAACCTTTTTTACTGTCTGTTCAACCGATTATAGATTATAATAGAGATAACTTCTATTTCGTAGGCATAAGGATGGCATTAAAAGTAAAAAAGTGGTTGCAATACCAACTATTTACTGCAGCCGCCATTTATTTTGCCACCAACGAATAAAAGTCAAAATCGCTTGAACGGGCAGTCATAAAAGGTTTTCGTAAATTTCTAATGTTATTTTGAAAAAAGTATAAAGGTATGCAGAACAGAGAGTAAAGTCCACCGTTAAAAAAGGAGTATTCTCCGACCAGAACGGTGTTATATCAGGTTTGGGCTACTACTCGATAGATGATTTCGAGCTCATCATCATCATTTCCGCTGTAAGACGTCCACTATTGGACATAGGCCTCCCCTAAGCGTCGCCACGATGAACGGTTCTGTGCGTCTCGCATCCATCGGTTTCCCGCATCCCTTACCAGGTCATCGGCCCACCTTGTAGGCCTTCCAACAAAAAAGATTTCGGGCTGTTGTGTATTTATATTATATGCTCAAATCGAAGCAATCTAATATGCGATGCAGGATTTCGTAGTTTAGTTCCCATGTGAAGACATAGATGCCACTACAAAACTAATCACACGAGTAACGAATTTTACCGTCAAGAAGTTGACACCTACGTGATACCAAAAACAGGAAAATGTTATAAAACATACAAGGAGGCTTGTGTTTAGATTTCACTTCCTAAGATTGTGTCGATACTTTATTCGTTCCATATGTAACGTTCCGTATGTACGTAACCAATGTTTTTTAACCAGTGGCAATTTACTAGCTGCAGACAGCGGCTTCACCAGCGAGAAAGTAGAAAATTAACCCAGGAATATGTTTCCCGGGATAAATAGTATCTGCTATTCCCCTACGCGCCGTCTCGACGACTTGGGTTTAAGCACGGTTTAAGCCTCACCAAACAGACGGACTGAGAGCTATTCATTGTTCATCGTCCGCAACCCTGCGCCTGCGGTGGTCTAGGAATGCCTGTCAGGACAATAAGATCATTCGAAAGAACTCGAATGAGTTTTAGCCAGTAAAAGTCTTACAGAATGTCCGATTCTCGCTCCACCCAGAGCAGTAAACAAACAAAAACATGTATAAATCACTCTAAACAGACTCTTTTTAACCGACTTCTAAAAAAGGAGGAGGTTCCCCAATTCGATGTTTGTATTTATTTTATGTTTGTTCCCGCTTAAGTTCGTCGCTTACTAAACGATTTGAATTTTTTTTATGTTCAAAGTCAAAGTCAAAATATTTTATTTCACATAGGCCTACATAGGCCTACATAGGCACTTATAAAACGTCAGAAGCTAGTGCACGGTTCCAAATTGGTCGTTTCCTATGAAGAAGAACCGGCAAGAAACTTCACCAAGTTGGGATCTCATGATGGAATCTTGGCGAAATCGAGGGAACTCCACAAATTCAATCAAATTTTTTAGTGAAGTCGGTTATTTTTTTGATTTATAAAATGGTTTTTTTATACCAAGCGAAAATAATGTCAAGAGAAAACGTCTGTTTAAATATTCCTTTTAGCGACGCCATAAACTACAGAAGACGCCTTTACGTTATATTTCTTCACAGTAAGTGTAAAGAAAGTAGGTAAGTACCTCAGCACTTACATCAGATGCATCATAATAAAAAATGTCTCTCATGATGCATTTGTTAAAAGCACTTATCATAAAAATATTTATGTTAGAATGGTAGCCATTAGTAGCTCTACCTTGCGGTTGCCATCACAAATTAATTTAACACCTCACGGTTACCTACCGTGAGGTATTAAATTAATTTCTCCTCAGAGTATTTAACTATATGTCATCATCTTCCTGCCTTGTCCCGTTTTATTTGGGGTCGGCGCAACACGTTTTTTTCTTCCATTCTGTCCTGTCACTCGTCATGCTATCACTAACTCCCTTTTCTTTCATATCACTTCTCACACAATCCATCCATCTTTTCTTTTCTTAGGCCTCCCTCTCCCCCTCCATCCATCCACATGTAAACTCATAACTTTTTTTAGCAACATGCGTTTCGTCCCTCCTTTTCACATAACCATACCAAGACAAACGATTTCCTTTCAGCTTTTCAGTTACTGCCGCCACTTTCAAACCTCCCCTAATATACTCATTTCTCACTTTATCCATTTTTGTCACACCACACATCACCAGTATTTAACTATTATGTAACCTGAATCAAATCCAGGCGCGAGGAGTCATCACTAACCACTTCTATGGAAATGCAGCGGTGCTTAGTCCAAGCAGGCAACCACTGCCGTATGACCCACCGTGTTCTCCAAACGTTTCTTCTGGTTAAATATGAAACAAGAACCTATCGAAACACTGACCATGTTAAATGAAGACTTGCGTCAATCTGAAAGTAAAAACACCGTGGCCTCTTTGTAACTTCTCTACCAATGGACAACTTGGTTTCAGAGATCTCCCCAATTATTTATAAATTTATGCATATTTGAAGAATGCTTGTGGAAATTGCAATGAACACGTATGTACTACTGACACTGTACCTACACTACTTTTTATTTTTCAAAAAAATAATTATGTTCACATCTCTAGTTAAAAAGCTTTAATAATCTCAAGTTCACACGATCATTAACTCCCACATTCTCTTTCACCGCCCGATTAACTAGAGTATTAATTGTAAATCTGTGTGCTCACTCGCTCCGGCACCCCGAGGGAGGCGACTGAGTGGAAAGGTTAGCGATGCGTCACACACAAGATAATGATTGAAATAAATGCGCCATTACTTTCTGTCTGAAATTTCTGTTAGCACACATATTCCCCGACTTACGAGTTGTAGGTCGCAGGTTCGAACCCAGCCAGGCGCATTACTTTGTGTAATTTATTTCATCACCACTGCTCTCAAAACGGTGAAGGAAAACATCGTGAGGAAACCGGCATGTCCTAGAATCAAAAATTCGAAGACATGTGACATCCACCAACACGTACTGGGCCCGCGTGGTGGATTACGGCCCATTCCCTCTCTTAGAGAGGAGGCCTAAGTCCCAGTAGTGGGAACATTAAAAAGGCTGATGATGATGATGATGATGATGATGACATATTCATTTGGTTCAATTTATACGATTTATCTATGAGTATTTATTTTGTAAGCCCGTTGTGTCTCACACCAGCTGTGAGACACAACGGGCCGAAGGGCAGAGGCCTTCCTCACTCTTTTGACTTTTTTTTTCCTTTGCGGTTTCCACCTTGATCTTGAAATTGCTATAATAGTTTACTGCTGACTGATGACAAAACAGACCTGCGTTCAAAAATAACCAGAGTCTTTTATAACTCGAGTAGCGAGTCGAGCTACCTTAGAGTTAACCCAACTAACTCTAACTCTGAGGTTGGCGACAATGCTTGATATTGACAGTTGAACTCACGCTCGTGTTCAAAAATGCCAGGGCAGAGAAATTACCTTATGACGTCTTTAGAGTTAACTCTAAACTCAAATTTGAACGCAGGGTTAAATGGAAGCGGTCCCCTCTTTGAGGCGTGGCTGGAAAGACCTCACTGCGTCCTTACCAACCGCATGACGCAGGTCCTCACCGGACATGGCACGTTCGGGAGGTACCTGTGTGTACCTACAAGTCTGCGGTCCTTTTAAGCTGTGAAAAAATCAAACTACTAAGTTACCAAATAAAAAGAAACGGTCGTTTATGTCGCAAAAAAAAACGTATATTTTGATACTCTTAAAGATCGAAATTCATAAATCAGAATCCTGAAATGTGGCACAAAGCAAGCTCTTATAGCACAGGTATAGGAATAAATCTGAAAACGGTAAATTTATTGTTACATACTTCTCAAAAAAAGAATTGCAATTCGGAAAAATCTTCGACTCATTATGTTTTTTTTTTAATGTACTCAACTATAATAATAATAATAATAATTTTATTTGGAACACAACTATAAAGCGGGTCTTAGTAACTAGAACAGGAACAAATTATAAAACAAAATATAGCCTGCTGTCTCCCAAACTAGGCAAAAACCTGTATCTTGGGAGACAGTATATTTACAGTTATTAGTTTTTAGATTCATAGCCCATGTAAGACGACATTATATGAAAAAAAGTATTGGTTAAAATAAATAATAGGAAAAAAAAAACAAATAAACAAAACAGAAAAAAATTTTTTAAGACAAATTAAACTGTTCAACTGTTTTAAGTTAAAATGTATGTGTGGGGTAGAAATAAACGTTTTTTCAATCTTTCTTTCTTTTCTAGACAACTGATACGTAGTCTGGCATTATGCTGGACTGGACCTGTTTGGCGTACACGCTTTTTTTCTGTTTAATTTATGTACACATTTTTCTTTATTCTTTTCATAATTCTATCAAACTTTCTCACAACCAGAGCAGGCTGATGGCTCAATAGGCTTGTTACCCTACATGGCCCCATCGGGTGGGACACAATGCACTATAATTGAATCGACTGGTTTAGTTTCGAAAAACAAAATTGTTGAAGTGAATAGATATTTTCTTATTATTTTAACCAGTTTTAATATTCCAAGAGATTTCTTTAGAAAATTAATTAAAATCAACAAATTCCATTATAATTTCAAAACATCTTCAGTTTCTGATTTCATTCTCCGCTGACTTGAAAAAATCCTTCACGCTGAAATACTCTTGAAGACTAACTCTGTCGAACTTTGTAATCAACATTCAGTCCCAGACAGCGATGTTTAATTACACAATACTAAGTCTTATTCACATTTAGCTTTTTGTTTTACAAATAGTTACAGAAGAAAATACTCGGAATAAATAAATGTGGAAATATTTAAAAGAGTAGGGAAGGCGAGCGAGGAATTTTAATCATTTATTTGCTTGCGTGTAATTGGAAGTGGTTGCGCTCGTTACAAGTTAAATTAGTGTTGTGTATTAAGCATATTTACTTCGAGTTTTGTACAACAGCATCGGGCCCTGGTACAGGTCACTTTCTTCGAAGCAGTAATACTAGAGAAGGAGGCGGCCGCACGCGTGAAAGAACGGAGTTCCTCACGCACCATCCGCCGGGATCCCGACTCCGATTTCCAGCCCCCGCAGGCGTGGGTTTGCGGACGGTGAGCCATCGGTAGTGGTCCGAGTTGTTAACAGTGCGTAGTACTCTACGCGCACCTCAAAGAGTCAGCAAAACCATAGGGAAACGGTAGGGCCGAAGCCTACTGGGGCCATTCGCTTTTGAAAGAAAAACCCGGGGACTTGGAACGGATGGAAAAAGAACATAGTTAGGAGTGGGCTCTAATCAGTAAAAACTGTTTTGTAATGTTTTGTAATAAGTCTGACACGCCCTCCTGCTCCACTCTAGAGCGGATAAAGTCAATAACATATTATTATAGCGGTGCTGCGTACTTAGATAATACAAACAAACCATCAAAATAGGGTTTTAAATAATTCGCGGGCGATAAATAGGCGTAAGTAATAGAAAAAAATAATTTACGTTCTAAAAATCAAGTAACAAAAACAATACACAAGACTAATAAAATATACTCAAAACTAAAATAATAAAGTAAATAAAACCAAAACTTAAATAGTAAAGTAAGGAACAAAATTGTAGAAGGAAAATAAAGCTAGTTTTATTTTTATTTAAATAGGCGTAAGACAGTGTGTTTGTTTAAATAGTGTGAATCGTTTCAAAACTTCTTTCCTTACTTTATATAAATATATATATGTAGTATATATATTATATTAAATATTTAAGTATGTGTATTTTAACTATATGTATTCTTTTTATTCTTGTTTCCAAAACAAAATTCTCTTTTGTGCGCCTACCATGTTATCTCTTCACTTCCCTAGGTTGACTGGTAGAGAATGCCTAAGGCATTAAGTCCGCCTTTGTACTGTTTGTTGTATGAAGATTAAATAAATAAATAAAATAAATAATAGACAAAGAAAAGAAAAATGTAACAATAGAAAAAAAATGGTAAAGACCAGTTCGTGTTCAGTCAGTCAAAATATCAGTTTTTCATAATAATTAAGTTACAATACGACCCGGACCACATGTGGCAAATAAAGTACATACTCGTATTCATCTGTATCACACTCGCACACACCACAGCGCTGCACTAGAGCCTCACTTCCGATAGTCACTGCCGCTCGGCATTGTGCTCGCCACACTAGATACAATGCACCGCACATTGTTCGACGGCTTTCATGATTTTCGCAATATGAAACTGAAAATATTACAGCTATTTTTTATAGCTGCTGGGCTGGCGGTTCGGTGTAACATGCTGACCCGCAGGTTTTCAAGGTGTAGTAAGGAGGTAAAAAAGACGTTGTTTTAGGGCCTATTGCCAATCCTACTACACCTGTAGCCTGTGGGTCACCTATACGCAGCGGGTCGTCAGCACCCTGCGGGTCCAGTACAACAATGCTTTCAGGTTGCTGATGGGTCTGCCTCGCTATTGCAGCGCGTCAGCGATGTTTGCAGAAGCACAAGTGGATGGCTTTCATGCCATAATCCGTAAGCGGGCGGCATCGCTGATGCGCAGGGTGAGGGACAGCTCCAACAGCTACCTGAAGGTAATTGCTTGTAAATTAGATAGTCCTATATGGAGGCAGTGGATACAAATCCATGTTAAAAAGTAATATTTCCAACTTGTCATTAGAGTAAGTTCGTACTAACATTTATCTTAAGTTTTCTTTTTTTTATGTATTTTTACTAACACTATATGGACCCTTGTCTGAAAATAAAGATTATTATTATTATTATTATTATTTATCATTTATTTATAACACTTTATGAGCATGTTTTATTTGAGCAAAATATAGACTACGATGCCGTGTGTAAGTTTTTTTTTAAATGGTTTATTCCAGAAAAATCTCATAATTTTTTTCACATAGGTACAAAAATCTTCTGGCAAACTGCAGCACAGTTTGTCAACAGTTTTTTCGTCAATAATTATCTTGATTAAGTAAAGAAACTAATAATAAGTTGAAATGCTTGTATCAGACATAATGTCAATTTTGATTTTTTACTACCATAATTAGAAACAAAATCTAAGCAATATATTTGTACTATTCATGGATACCATTTTTTTTTAACTGTGGTTTATTTTATTTTGTATTATGTTTACAAAGTCAAATTCGGGTAAGCCACAAAACTTTATTAAAAAAGTTACTAAAGGCTTATAACTAAAAATGTAATTAAAATCTTGCCACAAAATTCTTAATTAAAACGCTGTTAAAAGTATTTCTTACTCTATCATGAGGTTTAAGTATTTTAAAGGCTTTGTAGTTTTGATTTGCATCGTCTTTTTTGCATAAAAGTAAAAAAGCTGAAATTGGTTCACATCTTTACTAACAGGTATTATAAAAGCGAAAGTGAGTTTGTTTGTTTGTTAAGTCTTCACGCCTAAATGGCAATTTTGATCGAACTTGGTACACGGAAAGACCATGTCCTGGAATAGGACATAGGATACTTTTTATCCCGGAAGTGTGTTCCCTTGGGATGATTTTCTGCTATCAGGCGGGCAAAACCGCTGGGAGCAGCTAGTTTATCATATTTCGAAAACGTGCAAAAAGGCCTATATTTTTTAAATCAAAGTTGTGTTTTAGCTTAAAATTGAGGTTAGGTGGGATAGACGTATGCGAGATTGCCTGCATACAGGAAATTTCAAAATCCAAAGAAACACGCGACCCGCATGCATATTCTACGCATTACAATAAATACTTGTATGAAATGTCCATTTCATACAATTTGTATGAAATGGACATTTCATACAAGTATACAATCATCATACAAGTATACAATCATCATACAAGTATACAATCATCATACAAGTATACAGTCATACAATCCAATGAGCAACCTCGCATACGTGATCAAAACTGCACGATATCAACCACCGAGCACAACAACACACCAAACACCACCAAGCAGTCATTTTAAAACTCGCAATATTTTAAAAACACTGTTCTATCTATGATTGTAAGAGGATACAATCGATACCCAATGACTCGTGAGGCATTATTGCACATCACTGACCGCCAGGGATTGCTATGTTATGCTGAGTATTTGCCCTGAGCAACAACGGGGAAAAAATGTGCCACAAATTCGAGGAACCCATCTTGTTTGTAGAAAAGATTTATTATTGACTCTCTTCACGTTCTTCTCGTACGTTACACAGCGTTATACATCAAGAACTGTGAAATATAACACTACCTTTTTATTTTCTTTCCACCGTTTACACACACACTTCACACATAGCACACACAATATACATACAAATGCACCTATTTACACTTCACACACTATGTAGATAGGTATTATGATGGCAAACTTAAGTTTTCAATTACAACTATCACTATCATAGGCAGTCTCCCTGTATTTTTATATTACTGCAATAATGGGGCCTTGGGATTTTTTTTACGGTGGCCAAAATCATCTAATGACAACCCCCGCTCTTGGGTGGAGTGGGAGATAGTGTCAGACTCTTACTGACTACAACCCCACCCCGTTCCTTCTAGCCTCTTCATACCGGAGCCTGAGTTTCCTTTCGGATAACCCTGGCCCCAGTAGGATTCGACCCACCAGCGCCCCTCCTGTTGCTGACAACTCTTTGAGGCGCGCGGGAACAGTGCGCGCCATCGACGTCTTGGGCTCGGTCCGGACAGTTACCGGACGGACAGCGAGCTACCCATGGCTCGCCGTCCACGAAGCCGCGTCTACGGTAGCCGGAAATCGGGATCGGAATAAGGGACCTTGGGCTGGCAAACCTCATTAAAGATTACTATGTAACCTAGTCAGGACACCAAAACAATCCTCTTCTACTCTGTAAATTGGTCATATCTATTGTAACTATTTAGACTGTACCGCACTTTGTGAACTAAACAAGCTTTTAATGAACATCGTTTTTTCTTAGCAAGCTTGTATAGCTATAGGTACACCTATTTATACTTATATAGTTAAAATACTTGTCCAGACGAATCATACGAGCCCAAACTTCCGTCAAATTGTGTCGTTAAACTACCAAGCTCCTATAGCCACCTTCCAGTTCCATCATCAAATCAGCTCCTTGTCATGATAATTTTTCATTGTCATCTGATTTACATATGCATGCAAAATTTCAGCTCAATCGGTAACCGGGAAGTGGGTCAAATTTAATTTACAAGATTTGATGACGACAAACATCGGGACCGGTGAAACTAAATAAAAGCTTGTAAAAACAATAAAATATAAAGAGAAATAGAAGGCAATATGTGTCACTGTACACGAACAAAACAGACTGCGTAATCAGTAAAGAGTTGTGATGTCTTTGTTTGTGTTCCCTCGGGCATTGCCATGATGATACGAACTTACACAGTTGATACTGCATGACATTCAAGCTAGAAGTACATTAGACCGACCCACACGTGTAACATGCTTGATTCGAACGTAGAACTATGTCGCATAGCGTGGATCTAGTGCAGCTCTATTGGTCTAGTTTCCATAAAAAATGTATGTAAATTCCATATATGTAAGATGTAGAATAAATCTTTTTCTGCTATCAGTATTAAAATCATACTAATATTATAAGCAGTATAATATATAGAGCAGTGGTGGCCGAGTGGTAACGGCGCCGACTTACGAGTTGTAGGTTCAAACCCAGCCAGGCGCGTTACTTTGTATAATTTATTTCATCACCACTGCTCTCAAAACGGTGACGGAAAACATCGTGAGGAAACCGGCATGTCCTAGAACCACAAAATTCGAAGTCATGGGACCTCCACCAACCCGCACTGGGCCCGCGTGGTGGATTACGGTCCATTCCCTTTCCTAGAGAGGAGGCCTGAGTCCCAACAGTGGGAACATTATAAGGCCGACTAAGCTATGCTATGCTTATATATATAAAGGCAAAAGTTTGGGAGTGCGCTCAAAAGACTGAACGGGTTTCGATGAAAAAGTACAGGGGTAAAGTGTGTCTCAAAATAGGACATAGGACAATTCAAGTATTTTATGAATATGAAGAAGAGTGACGGTGTGATGTGTAAGAATCTCGCTATCTCTTCTCTACGCACGTAACTTAGTGGCGGTGACGTCACATTTCAGTTCGTGCATCCTTTTTCTGTTACTTGACAGTTTCCCCCTCCACCAGATGTGAATGGTTTCTAACTTGCATGATATTGACTGTATTTTTTTCTATATCAGTATAAAAGTCATGTTCCCAATTATTGCGCAATAACCTACAGTTTCTTTTGTTTTATTTTTCCCTCCAATCGTCTAAGTGTAATCCATACAACAAAGTATACCCTGACTCATTGCCACCTCATCAATTGTTTCTACGTCAAGTGCTAGCCATTCATCAAGCTCTCGCTTGTAATCTCCTACCTCCGTCTGACTGTAGATACCGTAATAGCCTGCAATAGTAGGGTTATGCTGATGGTATGCTTGGACAATGCTGACATCCGACTAATTTACGATGTCATAACTTACTCGCCGACACTACGGTGTGGTGTTGTTTTGTAATTTGTTGGTTTATAACGATCATTTTTTGGAGCGTTTTATATTGTGTGCTGAAAGTCTATTGTCTGAGTCATGAGTTTTGGGTTCAGCTTTGTTTTAAAAGTTGGTCATGTTTTTTTTTTACTAAAATATTCATAAACTCTATATTTTTGTGAATACATGTAAAAGGCTTTTTTATTCAACGTTTGTAGTAGCTATGCAGCTCTTTTAAATCAAATAGCGATATCTCAAAATTTTGTTTTTACTTCGAAATGCCTGAATCGCTCCGCATCACACCTTTGTGATGTGGAACGTTTGAGGTTTCAAGTATCGCTATTCTCGGTAAAACCCGTATCTTTATTGGATTTTATTTTTGTTAGCCTTTTCTGTCCCCATCTTGGGCATTGTTACTATTTTGGTGTACAATAAAGTTTATTCTATTCTATTCTATTCTATTCTATTCTATTCTATTCTATTCTATTCTATTCTATTCTATTCCATTCCATTCCATTCCATTCCATTCCATTCCATTCCATTCCATTCCATTCCATTCCATTCCATTCCATTCCATTCCATTCCATTCCATTCCATTCCATTCCATTCCATTCCATTCTATTCTATTCTAAAGGCTTCCCTCCACCCCTTCTATTTTTCGTGCGCCCGGGCTTCATCTTGCCGGTTCTGGTGGAATCTGTCTAGTTCGTCGCGTCATCTCCTTCGTGGTCTACCGCGACCCCCGTCACACTGTTACAGGGCACCAACTTTGTGCTACTTTGATTTACAGTTTGTCGGGCATGTGGCAAACATATCCTGCCCAGTCCCAGTTCACTTTGGCAGCCTTTTGAGCCACATCAACTATTCCGGTTTTGGAGAGCAGTGTTTCGAACTCAGTCCGTTAATTTAACACCTAGCTACGCTCCATTGTTCGTTGGCATATCTTAAGTTTGAACTTCTGGACGTAGTCAAAGACCAAGTCTGTGCGCCATAGGTTATGACGGGAAGAACTCACTTGTCCATAAGCTTTTGTTTTATTAGAATATTGTAAAAAAAACTTCACTTAGTTAGATTTCAAATGCAAAAAGAACTCTGTTTATTATATTTCCACTGCTATGGCGCTAAACCGAACTTAATTAAACTTAACTCGGAACTTGGGATATGTATGTATTTTTTATCAACAAACCCAGCCAATGAAGCTGAGGACAGAAGCTTTTATTTAATATACGCTATGTTTATACATCACAAAGATTGCAATAAATTTTTACATAATCCTTGTCTTCTTAAAATTCGCTTTTATTCAGTTACCGTCTTTTGGCTTAGCAGGGCAAGTGTGGTAGATACGAAATATTGGTTGTATACATGAAAAAATGCAAATCCCTACATAGTATAAAACAAAGTCGCTTTTTTGTCCCTATATCCCTATGTACGCTCAAATCTTTAAAACTACGCAACGGATTTTGATGCGGTTTTATTAATAGATAGAGTGATTCAAGAGAAAGGTTTATATGTATAATATTGCACCCGAGCGAAGCCGGGGCGGGTCGCTAGTCTGAAATAAATGTAAAATACACTCATCTTCATTGCAAATAGTATCATTTTTTTACATAACCTACTACGTATATCGGGCGAGACGAAGATCCTGTCGTCTCGCCCGATATACGTAATTAATTATACATTAAAATAAATTAACGTTCATTTTAATGACAGAATTTCATTTACCTCCTCATTTTATTAAGAAAGAGCGTTAAATGTAAACATAATTAATGGAAGTAATTTGGAATAAACACGAAGAAATTGTTGCGTAAATACGAGGGAATGTGCGATAATGAGCGGCGTTAACGTGGAAGGTACAATATTAGCTTTCTAATTCAAGTTGAACATCCTCTAAGTATGTGAAAGTATTTGTAGTTTCCATACTGCTAATAAAGTTAGTTTATTTGTTTCATACTGTATATGAAAGTATTGATTTGCTAGTTTTTGCGCTTGGCTTCGTCCGCGTACATAAAATATAGCCTATGTCACTCAAGAATAAAACAGCTTCCAGTGTTTCCAGGGATTACCCCTACAAACAAAATAACAAACTTTACCTCTTTATTATATTAGTGTAGATCAGAAGAAGATGCAAAATTATAAAAAAAATTACAAATGTGCTGCTTATTTCAAAAAGATAAATGGACCACGAAAAATTACTGGACTTGTTATCAACATAGTACTTAGGTAAATGTTAGTTGCTTTCGGAAAAACAAAATTTCCCACCACATCTTCCTAATTCACAATAGACCAGGAAACCAACGCTTTCACTAACATATAGTCACATTTGGTATACAACCTACTGTGCTTAAGAATTTCAGGTGCGATCACACTGCTATCCGGCTCGAAGGACCGTTATATTGAGTGTGCGTTTGTATGTATAAGATAGGATAATCTAATCAGCCTCTTAATGTTCCTACATCTACCACGCGAACCCAGTGCTGGTTGGTGGATGTCACATATCTTCGATTTTTTTATTCTAAGACATACAAATTTCTTCACGATATTTTCCTTGACCTTTTTGAGAGCTTTTTGCGCCTGGCCGGGTTTGAACCCGCGATCTGTAACTTGAAAGTTGAGGGCTAACCGCTGGGCCACCACTTGACTGCTCTGCGTTTGTATGTACGAGTATAATCACCATAAACTCAATAACTAGTTACCGGATTTCCATACAGTTGTCAGCAATAGACAGATCGGCTCATGAGAAAGGTTTAGTTCATTAAACCCCCAGCGAACGCGCGTTCACGCTGTCATTGTCTTACAATTGTGTCTCTAATTGAAGGTACCTGAAGAGTTAAGAGCAATTAACTTAATAGCGAAGAATTTTCAAAGATTTGTAACAGCATGCAAAGCTAGTACGGGTCGGTAGTCTCAAATATTAGAGCCAAAAGCTTATATAGTGCTGTATGTCTAACGTTCAATCATCGTTCAATACATATTTTAATGTCCTATATTTTTGTATACAGTACTGACATTTGCAGTTAAATAAACTTAAACGTCTATCCGCCATAAATCTAAAGGTGTTTAAATAATTTGTCAACGTCCACAATAACACCAAATTGCCGATAGACTTGATCGTCTCAATTTGGATTATTTCACCAACTTGAGTTTCATTTCGCCCCCCATTTTACGTCTGCTTATAGCACCTCTGTTTATTGACATAAGGAGGAATATTGAATGGCTATAGTCTATAAGTTTTCTTTTCTTTTCGCATAGTTACTTTGGCAGGATTCACTTTCCGTGTTAAGGAAATAAAACGTGTTTACGGCGCTCGGTCGGGCGAGGACATCGTAGTGTCCAATAAATGGATGTCAGATGAAAATAAACGAAACAAAAAAGGAATAAAAGCTGAAACAACAAAGAAGTCTGACCAATAGACCGTATCATACCATGACCGTAGTAATAACGTATCAAGCACAGAAAGAAACACGAAATGGACAGCTATTTATATTAGAACGTACCAACAGCGTCTCTTACCAGTGCATAACAGTAATCATTAATAATAATAATACATCGTATCATACCACGACCGTGCTAGGAACGTGCTAGAAATTTAAGCACGGTATAAACACGATATGGTCTACTATTCCTACTAGAATGTATCAACAGCGTCTCATACCCGTACAAAACGGTCATCACTTTAGAGGTTACAACCCGTAAGCACACCGTTTGCCAAGTGTGACGAAACCAGTGGGTTTGCAATTTTTGTATATTGTTCCGGTGGCGATACGCTCCGTGTTTGACAAGAGACGTTGATAGAACAGTCTAGTGAGCATAGCTTCATACTTTTCAGTACAAAGAATATTTTCTGTCTGATGCGCTCCTAGAACGGTCATGGTATGGTACGGTGTAATCTCAGGGCAGATTCCTTAAACAGGTACCATTTGATTGGTAATAAAATGTTTCTTGTACTTTATAGGTTTGTTCTATTTTACGAGATACCTTTAGTTAGACCTTGACGTGGTCGTCGCCAAGACGTGCATCATTAAACGATATAGGTTTCAGGTAGAAATTTTACCAACCGAATACTGGACAGAATCATTATATGGTACAGATACTGATATTATAAAGTGATGTAATATGAGTTTATATGTTGGGAGTTTTTTTAAGTCGGAAGAGATGCCCGGGTGTCGCCACTGTGCGAAACACCCGGAGGACACGGTGGAGCACACAGTCGAGGAGCATCGTCGTGCCCTCGTGGGGGCGATCGGCAACAGAGACCTCTCGCTCCAGGCCTTGGTCGAAGCCATGGTCCGGAGCGAGGAGAAATGGCAGGCGGTCGCCTCCTTCTGCAAAGCAGTAATGCTAGCAAAGGAGGAGGCAGACCGCATCAAATAACGGCGCCCTCACCGCCACCGCCGGGATTCCGATGCCGATTTCCGGCCACCGTAGACGCGGGCTCGCGGACAGCGAACCATGGGTAGACCGCTGTCCGATCGTCCGGTAACTGTCCGGACCGAGCCCAAGACGTCGACGGCGCGCACTATTCCCGCGCGCTTTAAGGAGTTGTCAGCAACAGGAGGGACCCAGCTGGGTCGAAGCATTCAAATATTTTCTTAAACAAATCACTTAAAAAATTTTCATTATCGTTTAGACATATAACATTGTGTACACAAGAAAGGAAAGCTCTATTATAGAGGCAGCGAAGTGTACAGTTAGTTAAGTGCACCGCGCAGACACGTACAGACGAGAGACCAAAGTGTATTAGTTTAGGATCCTCAACTAACTCAGTAAATATGAACAGTCTAATTACTCCACCAGAGAGGTATCCGGAAATTCAAAATGAAGTACTCCTCGTTAGTAGAAGAACGTAATAATAAAATCAGAGCAAATTAAATGAGAAATAAAAATGAAGTTTGGATCTCGACCTATATTATAAAATAAAACTGGCTCAGTGAGAGCTGAACTCGCGTTTAAAAGGTTCTGTACAGTCCTCCTTCCTTTCCTCTACTTTGTCACATAAACCTTTCAAAGGTTTCAGACAAGTGATTTTGTTGTAACAAAGTAAAAAACAAAACTGTACTGAACAATAAATAAAAATAAAAAAAGTCCGTAGCAAAAAACGGCACTAAAGTCTCATTTGCTGTATAGGACCTAAAATTTATTTTATTCTGGTTTTCTTTGATGTTATAGCGGCAACATAAATACATCATCTGTGAGAATATCGGCTGTCAAGCGGTCACGATTCACGAGATACAGCCTGGTAACAGACGAATAGACAGTCAGACAGACGATCAGACTGTGGAGTCTTACTCTTAGTAATAGGATACCGTTTTACCCTTTGAGTACGGAACCCTCAAAATGAACAAAGATTTTTCTAGATATAGACAACGAAAACTTTTTGTAAATTCAAGACAGAGCGCTCGTCTTTTGTCTCTGCCAACTCGCTTTTCTTGTTGACTTGGATAAAGTGGTGCGGTTAATTTAGCGGTTGGTAGCTATAACGGTTCTTTTTGGTAACTTTAGGGGCATTTAAGAGCCCACCATTTTGCAAAAAGTTTTAGGCAGCCTCAGTGGCATTTTAAATTTGTTTATTAGCTTTTGTATGGTAATAACGCGTCCCAGGGTATTAACGTTGTTTTAACATCATAAAATCCTCTTAACATTTTGTCCGGTGGCTAAAATTAAGTTGAGAATATTAATCAAGCTCTCTGAATAAATAAGAGCAATAAACTGAATAGGTCTGTTTCAAGAGAAAACATAATTTTAGTACTTTGAAACATATGTAAACGCTGTGGTAGCCGAGTGGTAACGAGCCCGACTTACGAGTTTGTAAGTCACGAGTTTTTTTTTCTTTTGGTGGGGAAATCATCTAATGACATCCTTCGCTCTTGGGCGGAGCGAGAGATAGTGTCAGACTTTTACTAACTAAAAACCCACTCCAGTTCCGACTTTGTCTTTCAAACTTAGCCAGGCCAATACTTTGTGTAATTTATTTCATCACTACTGCTCTCAAAACGGTGAAGGAAAACATCGTAAAGAAACCGGCATGTCCTAGAACCAAAAATTTGAAGACATGTGACATCCAACAACCCGCACTGGGCCTGCGTAGTGGATTACGGCTATACAAAACCTATGATTACGGTGTGTATGTCCATGAGCCATGATTTACATTACATTACAAGGAATTTCATAAATACCTAACTTCAAATGTATTATTCAGAAATAGGAGAAAAGTATTGCTCAAATAATTTCATCTTATTAGAGAAATAAAAGGGACCGCTTTATATGCTGAGCCGAAATTAGTTCATTGCCCTGAGATCTGGATTCTACTCATTCTACATACCGCAGTAGGTATAGGGAGGACATAAAGCTGGGTACTCACATACGAGATGTAACTGTAACCGTCGCAGATACAGTACCCAATATTTTATAAGTTTGTGATTAGTTCACAAGCCCGCTGTGGTTACAATGCAAATTTCACAACTATCACATATCGCCGTCTAACCGCAAGCTAGGCAGAGCTTGTGCTATGAGTACTAGACAACTAATAAACATACTTACTTATAAATTTTTAAACACGTACATAAATAGATAAATTACACCCAGACACAGAACAAATGATCATGCTCGTTACACAAACATTTGTCCTGGGTGAGAATTTAACCCAAGACCTCCGACATAGCAGTCAGGGTCACTAACCACTAGACCAACAGGCCAATCGAAAGAATTCGACACAAGCCAGTCGCAGCGAGCCAAAACTTTTCAGTTTTTTCCGCGAACACAAAAGACCTCGCAGTGAGTTCTGTAGCCACAACGAGGAAACGTCAACACGTGAACTGTGTTACTGTATCAGCAACGGTTACAGTTACGGCTCGTAGGTGAGTACCCGGCTTTAGAACAAAACTAATTAGGGCTAAGAAAGAGAACCTTTCACTTAATTAACTTTTTTATTACAACAAAACGAAATGTGCGGGGTGCGAGGTCGTATATGATAAAAAAGCACTAATTGGTTTTGGATAGTTTATTAAAGTTCTACAAATGTTATGTTAAATGTTACGTTAAAATGTTATGTTAAAAGGTTATGTTCGATGAATGCACCCGGTCCGTTTGGTGTCTCGTAATGCACTGATGTTAAAGTACAATTGTAGTAAATTGCTGCGTTAACAAGTGTTCGGTTGCTTAGACCGAACAGAACATGTATTACTATTGCCACAACAAAAAAAAATGGGTTCCTATACAAGAAACGTTATTTTGGCATTGTTTTTGCTTGTTTTTATTATTGTTTTATGGAATATTTTGTGTTTTCCATGTGCTCATGTTCTGCACACACAAGTATAAGTATAGTCTGTCTAAAAAGTCACGACTTGGAAATTTTTTATAATATTCAATCATTAAAATAATACTTATATTCGATACTTTTTATAAGGTCCTTCTTTGAACCAGTGTTGATACATAAGATTTCATTTTACCCTAATAACTATACATATAAACTTTTGTCTTTATAATATTAGTGTGATGGAATGACGAACCAAAACACTTTTATTTTTATTAATTTTACCAAAAGACTGGTCATCTATCAGCGCTCCCTGACGTGTATTTCTCACAACATTCTTCATTTGATTTTCCTATATACTGTAGCGCCTTGAGCATATTCTCATTAGCGCGTGTGAGGAAGAGAGGAAGAAGGCTGCCTCTTTGCTAAGCATATTCAGGACCAGCTCCAATGGCACTCTTCTAACTTTAGTCAATAAGCATGATGCACCAGTAATCCATTTCTGTTTGCGAATGCTAATGCAGCAGTAGGTTAATTTTTTTTTAGTGTTACTAACCTCATACTTAATCAGTTTTAACTAACCATTGGACTCATCTCTTTTCTCTTCTTCCTGCCTTTATCCCATATTACTTGGGGTCGGCGCAAGCCATTTTTTTCTTCCACTCTGTCCTGTCACCCGTCAAACTATCTCTAACTCCCTTTTCTTTCATATCACTCCTCACACAACCCATCCATCTTTTCTTCAGCCTTTCTTTCCCTCTCCATCCATCTACACGTATACTCAGAACTCTTTTAGTAATATGCGCTTCATGCCTCCTCTTCACATGACCATACTAAGACAACCGATTACCTTTCAACTTTTCAGGACCATTGAACCCATGTTGTTTTATAAATAAAAATATTATTATTATTATTTGTTCCCACTCCTCGCCAGAGGCTGGTAAAGCGAACATTCTTATTCAACCCACGGCAGTATCATACTTCGTATATATCACCGTTTTTTCCTTCATAAACTTGAGTTTGTATATTTTGTATTCTAGTTCATATCCCATGTTTTGTGAGAAATATTTTAGTGCTATGTAAATTTTTGTTATTATGCAAGAAGCATTGGGACTGTTTTGTTTTATGCTACCTTCATAATGTATAGATACGACTATTAACAATTGCATTACTGCTTACCATCAGGTGGGACCTCAATCAAGAAATAAACAAATTATTGAGTATACAAATATTATATAATATGCCTAAGAATAGGTCGTAGCCTGTTTTTACCTTCCTACCCCACACCCCACGTCTTTTGATGTTTTTATGTGGTAGAACTCTACTGTATGATTCCTGTGTTCTGTGAGTAGAACAACGTTTGTCAGGTCAGCTATTAATATTATGTAGGGAGTAACCTCTCAAACCTCAACGTAATGAACAGATTCTGAAAACTGTTTTTACCAATATGTAACCGCACCTGTAGACTAGAGTTTTTCTACTCTAATGCGCGTGAAGCTACTGACAGAAATTAGTATTGTATATTTTTTTTTGCGCACGCTATTAGCATCTTCAACCGACTTCAACTTCTCAGTGGTTTATAATTTCCATGAAAGTAAGTATTTATTAACAGAACTGGTATAATTTATTTATTACATAATGGAGGACTTACAATTTATAAAAAAAATTACTGAAAGAAAAACAATCATAGACATAAGCCTCATCATAGCCTAATCATAGATTTAGGACTTATAATTGACAACAAACCAATTATAAGTCCTCACATGTAGTAAAATGAGCTTTCTATGTGTTGAAAAGTCATACGATTACATAAATAAGCCAAAGGTTATCTACACGAAACGTTCCTTTTCCAAAGACGATTCATATTCCCCCAAAGGACCAAAGACGAGAAGAAAACTTCCAACAAGTATCAAAGTTTCGTATATTTGCGGTTTTGGGCCCAAATCTTTGTAATGAATGTGTCCCAGCAGTGTTCTGCGTTGTTTGTAGGTCATCGAGCCAGATACAGATGTTATATGAAATGAAGGAAGATATCTGATATCCCAAACGGAAATGGATAAGATATAAAACATGATTTGCTGCTGAAGCGAACCCCGAAACCCTAAGCTAATCCAATATGCAAAAGATTTTTCATATGAAATTTGCTACTATACTATTAGGTTATACTCATTTTTGTTATACATTACTCTGATTTTAACTTATCGAAACTCGTAATCAGAGACACAATAGAAAGACAATAGAATAGAATGTTATTCTATACTTTATTGTATACCAAAAATAGTAACAATTTCACAGAAACTTAAATCTATGGGTACAATGGCGGTCTTATCGCTGACAGCGATATCTACCAGACTACCTTGGGATAGAATATAAGAACTTAAACTAAAAAAGGGGGTAGGCTGCGGTGTACTGCTAGCAATATTAATCAACTGAATTAAGGAAATAAAATAATAATAATATATGGGTACATATATACTTACAGTAAACTAGCTGACCCGGCAAACGTTGTTTTGCCTCATAAATTATTTTTTGCTATAAAAAAGGGGTTGGTGATAAAAAGTAAAAATTTAGGGTTGTATGTATTTTTTAATGCCACATTATAAAAAAATAAAAACAAAAAAATTCGTCCAAAAATAAAAATAAAAAATTTAAGGATGAACAACCCTTATCACTTAGGGGTATGGAAAATAGATAGTAGCCGATTCTCAGACCTACTGAATACGCATATAAAATTTGGTAAAAATTGGTAAAGCCGTTTCGGAGGAGTACGGTAACTAGCATTGTGACATGGAAATTTTATATTACAGTAATATATATTATGTTATATAAATATTGTTATAATATATGTTATATAAAAAAATCGTTTGTCTTGGTATGGTCATGTGAAAAGGAGGGACGAAACGCATGTTGCTAAAAAAGTTATGAGTTTACATGTGGATGGACGGTAGGGGAGAGGGAGGCCAAAGAAAAGATGGATGGATTGTGTGAGAAGTGATATGAAAGAAAAGGGAGTTAGTGATAGCGTGACTAGTGACAGGACAGAATGGAAGAAAAAAACGTGTTGCGCCGACCCCAAATAAAACGGGACAAGGGCAGGAAGATGATGAGTAATATATATTATGTGTTACACAATTAAATGGAAGCGAAAAAGAAAAGAAGAGAATAAAGATTAGCGATGGAAGAAATTAAATTAGGTAGACCCAGAGTAATATTAGAGACAATGAGTAAGCGAACGCCGGCGTTCCCTTGAAATTTAATGATAAAAAAAAAACTGGGCAAGTGTGAGTTGGACTCGCGCACGAAGGGTTCCGTACCGTCCGTAGCCAAAAACGGCAAAAAAAAAGTAGTTTGTTACTCAAAGAATTAATAGCTCAATTCCTGCGCTCTTTTCTTTTGCTCTCGATTTATTCAGTGGATAATCGTTTGTGACTCGATCCCTGTTTTCATCTAGTCTAGTGTACTCGATTACTCTGTTCTGACATTCAGATTAGAGGCTGCGAGCCGCAATCTGTTTGTCTGTCGCTTAACAGAGCACTTGAGACTGTATCTGTTTGGTTTGTGAGTTTATGCTTCTGAATAGCGTACTTACTTCGATGTACGTTAAATGAAACGTGAAATAGAATCTACGAAATAAAGGAACAGTATTTTTTGGGTAGTGGGAAATCATGTACTGCGCGCTTTATGGTGGAGCGGGAAGAAATGTCAGACTTTTACAGACTAAAACCCACTTGTCTACCTTCAGTTATCATTTGCTCTCTGGGACAATGGTTTTCCTTTTCAGAAATTCCGCCGTAGCCTAGCTTACCTATACCTACTGTTTAGAGAGAAAAAACTTATTATTGATGAACGATTCTTGTTTGCCTGCTGAACTTTAAAAAAAACAGTTAAAATTACAACAAAACAACATTCTGTTTAGATTCTTTACTTATTTTAAGCCCAATGTACCTAAAATAAAATAGATGACTAGTTTAACTTAGCTCGTAGAATTCAGTATTATACTGGCGATTATCAACGTAGCCGCTCGTAGCATTTCGTAGCAAAATACTACTTCGGTTCGTAGCACGTTGTAGCGGTTTGTGCTCGTAGCATAGCAAATGCCCATCCGATTGCTTACAAATCTATTATAATGAGCATTTTCTGCAGTGAACCAATTGCCAATCGAAAGAATTGTTGATATGATCGATCTATCTTTATTTTGCATCACAATAAACTTGTAATAAACGAGACCATTCCTCACGGTATTTCATACAGACCCGCAAGCCCTTAGTCTTAGAAATATCTTAGAAATTAACGAACAGATTGTAATAAATAAGTATGAATAGGTAGATACGTATACAGGGTAATTTTTTTTAATGCGTTTGGATGGCCAAATCTGATCAGGTTTTATGAAGAGTGAAATTACAAAACCCGAGGTCCTGGAAGACAAGGCCAAGAAGAAACATAGGAGTGGTTTTTTGCCTGTAAAAGTCTAACACGCCTTCCTGCTCCATCCTAGAGCGGGAGAAGTCAATGGATGAATTCCCACATTTGTTTTTTTTTATTTTTTTATCTGATATAAACTAGTACTACCACGTAAAAAAAAATAAGAAAACCATACTGTATACCATTTCACAGTGGCGAAAAAAAACCAGCCTTAGGCTGTCTCTGATTTTTTTGTAAAACTACATGAGTAGTGTATGTATGATTTAATACAGTGTACAAATAGCTACCACACAAAGCCACTAAGACCAGCAGCTAAAAATATAAATTCATGTTGCGGTAACACCCGTAGGGAAATGAAACTGAATATATTACCCTTTTCTAAAGAAAACGGTCCCTCCAAAAAGGTCCTCGTGGAGGCAGAGAGCAGTCAATCGTGGATTACTCTTAACCTCAGAAGATCCCTTTGTTTTAGTTATTGTGAGGCAGAATAGAACGCGGAATTTTATAATCATCATCCTCGAAGACTTATCCCAACTAGCTTGGGGTTTCTTTTTTTTGTTGGGTAAAAACCATCCAAATGATATCATCTGCTCTTGAGCTGAGTTACTGAATAGAAAACTCACTCCTGTTCCTTCGTTGTTTTCATACCAAGGCCAAGTTTTCCTTTCAGAAACCAACACTTGGCCCCAGTAGGCTTTGACCCTGCTGGATCCCTACGGTTTGCTGAGCTATCTTTGAGACCGGTATGAAACACTGCACGCCGTCGTCGATGACTTGAGAATACATTGTGTATGGAGATCCATCAGGTCGTCTATCAATGGTGTATACAGTTTAATTAGAGTCCATTTAGCTGCCTAAATGGATTCTAATTAACCCTTCAGATACCGTCAATTAGAGACACAATAGTAAGACAATAGATGCGCGGCCACCGGTGGTCGCTTGGGGATTCATGAATTAAACTGAATACACCAGTCCTGAATGCATAAATGTATGTCTGTACATACATTTATGCATTCAGGACTGTTACGGTTAAGGTTTCAATGCAAATAATACCTATGGACAGATAGTAGACAATAGAGAAGTCAAAGGTAATATAATAACTAGTAGAAAGTGTAAATTTACATAATCATCGTCAGTTTTAGCCACAAGGAGGCGATTACGAATGGCAGAACTATTAAGCATCTGGCAGAGATCTACCGTATTCCCGCAACCCTCACTGTGTCATTGGTTAACCTACTTGCTTGCACTTAATTCAGACCTACCATGACCATGTTACTTTGAACATGGATAAAATTTGATAAAATTTGATCTACGTGTAACCCCCGCAAATGTCCATTTTATACAAGTATTTATTGCAATGCGCATGTGGAACGCGTTTTTTTGCTTTTTGAAATGTTCTGCATGCGGAACAAACCCACATGCGTGATAAAGTCCGCACGATATAAAAGCATTCTTAAGAGGGTCCTTCTCCACTCGCTATTTCTTCTTCGCTCATTTAATGCAATCCAACGCGATGTTTGACGAAAAGGCAACGCAAAAAAGAGAGATAACGCCTGGAAACTCTGTTAGTATTCGGTAATTCCGAGATTTACTCGAAAATTTCACAAAACTTGCTCCAGGAAATAGCTGTTTTTTTTTAAACCCTTAAAAGTTTTTGGAAAAAGCTGTCATCAATTAGAAAGACTTTTTTAATTTTTAGGTAAATTGTGAAGTGTCAAAGTTCATACAAAATAGGACATATTCAGAGATTTTTACTGGATTAGTTTTACACAAATTTAGAAATTGGTTTCTTTAGAAACCTAGATAATATCCACAAGATGCTGTGTTTCCAAAATATGTAATGAAAAGTGTGTAATAACGTCATAATCAGTTATGAGCGGTTGTATGGAAAACAGTGAAAATGTGAGTCATGATGCACCACCTTAATATCGGAAACCGCAATCACAGATAAGGGTAAGTCCATACCTTTGCCTTTGTGGTATTGTTATTAATAGCAAACTTGTGAAATATTCAACCTCAACAATCCTATTAACTATTTAAGCTTCGTCTGATCCCTTCCGTCAGACGAAGTCGTGATACCCGCGATCTATTAATTATGATAAACAGAACGTTTTGAGGTCACAAGTGGGCTAAAGCTGTGGCTAAAGTTACTTGTAAAGACAGCGGAAGTTTACTACATGGAGAAAATAATATGTGCATTTTGATCGGAAAAACTGTTTTGGAATTAGTGAAACTGCATGAAAATAAGTTTCGTAGTTTTTGAGCTTGTCACGTTCATACAGACAGACAAGTGCAAGACGGACTGCCCCTGATAGTTAAAAAGACGTATCTAACAAAGACGAAAACGGATAGAAAAATATTTTAATGGATGAATCGGGACATCGGGCCTTTTTTCCTTGTGTTAAAACCGCACCGGAGAAAGTTAGCAAAATATAAAAAATACAGACAGATGCGCCATTATGCCCTGATTCCGGCAATGTAGATAATTCAACTCCGGAAAAAATTTTAGATGCGTCTTTTTTACGAACGGGGGCAGCGGAGATAACTTGTGACACCGACTCTCAGCTGAATGACGAGTGCTAGTAGGTTACTTGGTGAACTCAATTACTTTATGGGGAAATGTGTGAAGATGGATGACGATTTCCGACCACCATAAGTGCGGACTTGCAGACGGCGAGCAATAAGTAAATCGCCGTCCGGCTGTCCAGTAAGGCCCAATCCGATGTCGGCGGCGCTTTGTATTCTACGCGGACCTCAAATAAATGTCAGCAAAATCTTAATACACAACAGTAATACTTCGTTTCTTTCAATTTGCAAGAGAATGCTCATGTCGATTACGTGTTTAGTCGTTTAAATAAATAGTTAGATCACATACCCAAGAATATTCCCGGTGCGGTATTCGACTAACATCCCAGTAGATCAGACGAATCAGTTCTTCTACTGGTGTCTCTGACATTGACGCACAAACAAATACCATGGATCCAATACATTATTCTGGACCCCCCAGAGGTGGAAATTTTTGTCGGTTTTTCCTATTTTTAATTTTTTTACGTTTTCTAATTTAAATTGTTTAAATCGTTATTTTAACATTTTTAGTGAAAAAAGAGAATGAATGAAGTGAACTTTTGAAATTAAAAATGTCATCAGGATTGATTACTGTCTACGAGAATAACGATTTTATCTACCCCGATGACTATTTTTTTTTGTTTTTGTTTTTTTTATCCGTGGTATTCGTTTATGCGTTGATGTCAGAGATACCCTCTATATTAGAAACTTTTTTTATCTACCCGGAGTTTGATTATCCTCGTTGAAAGTCAGGTTTGGTACGCCTGGGTATGTTTCCGCAAAACGCCTGTTGTAATTCTTATAGCACTGCTGTCGGTACGTGTGAAGCTCATAAATTTTAGTTTAGTTAATCTCAATCTCGGTTTACCGACATAAATCCAAGGAATCAAGGCCAATTTTTTATATGTGTCGAACTTTTTCAGATAGAAAATCGTAATTCGTAATTTGTTTAGATAGAAGTTGCAGTGTTTCCAAGAAACACATTGTAAGCAAGCAAGAACATTGTGACAATAGGCTAGTTTCCGTAAAAAATGTAATTAGTCCATCTTGTAGATTATTCAAAAATAAGGGACACGTATTTTTTTATTTGTAAATTAAACCAAAAATGACAAAGATATAGCCCATTAAAGTTACGTGTAACGTCACGCCATGCTGCATTTTTTCGCACAGGGTGACGTCACATACGTAACTTTAATGGGCTATATCTTTGTTATTTTTTGTTTAATCGAAAAAAGAACAAATACTTGTTCAATGTTTTTTATAATCTAAAATACCGACTAAATAAAATGTTGTTGTTTTGACCTTGGAAACTACCCTATCCACAATTTTTGCTGATAGGAATTGAAATGCCCCAAGTGTCTATTTCTACACTTTGGGGGACTTGATGAATGCCACCGATGACACAATGAACGTAAACTATCCTCACACAACACTACAGCCTCTACTACACTACTCTACCCTACTATACTCTACTCTATCCTACTCTACACTACTTTACCCTACTACACTCTACTCTACCCTACCAAACTTCACATAAACCTATTAAATAATCCGAACAAGGCCTAAACATTTGGTTTGGATAGGTGAGCCCGTTCTTGAGTTATAAAATAACAACGAAAAGTGGCATTGATTTATATATATAGATATTTATCTACACTATATTGTAAAGAGGTGTTAGTAGGAGGTAATCTTTGAAAGTACTAGTTCGATTTATTCGTTTCACATCCTCTAATTTTATCGTCATATTTTAACCGTCTACTTTAATATACCTCTCTCAGAGCTTAATTTTCCCTTTTACAAATACCGAAAATGCTACATCAACTACAATGAGCATTTAATTTAAAGGGTTCTCCCTGTTATTATTACAGAGAGCCTGCAGTGGCGTAGCTGGGTAATCAAAAGTCAAGGTGCCAAAAAAAACTGAGGCCCCTTTTTTTACATGGGAAATGATCAAATAACTTTTCTGGTTTATTATTTACTAGCTGCTCCCAGCGACTTCGCCCGCGTGATAGCAGAAAATTATCCCAAGGGAACATACTTCCGGGATAAAAAGTAGCCTATGTCCTATTCCAGGACATGGTCTATTCATGTACCAAATTTCTTCAAAATCGTTTTTGCCATTTAGGCGTGAACACGTAACAAACAAACAAACTCACTTTCACTTTTATAATATTAGTAAGGATTCTATTCTTTATGCACACCAGAGTACAGAGGCGGACTTAATGTCTTAGGGCATTTTCTACGTGCCAACCTTGTTCTGGGTGGCGTGGCAGGAATTGTCAGACTTTAATAAACAGAGACAAAGCCATGATTAAAGTATTGTTGCAGCCTATTTTAATTAGATTTAGAGATAACCTCTCTTTAGGGGCCTCAGCTTGGGGCCTCTGTGCTTGGGGGCCCTGGGGCAGCCCCGTCTAGATTTTCGGTAGCTACGTCAGCGAATACCTGGCAATTAAAAAACATTGTAGGTACGTTTAGGCGTACGTTTTGTTAATTCAACATTGTAACAATACAAGTAGGTATTGTCAAGGTAATGTAGGCAGGTAATGTAGGGATCGGAGGTAATGAGGTACGAGTAATACAAGGGAAATATACAACGCGTTTACTATAGGATTTATTTTTACAATATTGTACTTTTACATTAATATAAAAACTAGCTGCTGCTAGCGGTTTCGCCCGCGTGTAGATAGGAAATTGACGATCCGTATGCTTTTCACCAGATCCATCCAAACAGACACACTTACAATCTTTCGCTTTCATAATATAAGACAACTTCAACTGTCCATTAATGGCATTTGCAATTACAACTTCAATCTTTTTTTTTTAATTTTGTTTATTTATATGTATTTATTTTGATTTTCTTTTTGTTTGTTTGCTTTGAAGTTCGCACCTACCATGTTATGTTTCTGCACCACCCTAAGGTCGACTGGTAGATAATGCCTAAGGCATTAAGTCCGCCTTTGTACATGTTTATGTGCAATAAGCATTAATAAATAAAATCTTTTTCTTTTAGATTGGAGGTGAACTCGTTAAACTGTTTGGGTCCAGTAGTTGGTTACATCCAGGACCCGATCTAGCTATTTAGCCGCTCAGGGCAGATAATTTTCGCCGCCCTTTAAATAGGTACACAAAACCAATTAGGTCATGAGTCTTAAGTCTTAAATATTTCCACTATCCAACCTGAAGTACGTTGGAAGGTGGCACATAAAATTGTCGCACCTGCAACCTTGGGTGTGGGTGGCTAATTGCTAGGTTGGAAGATAGAAATAAGTCAATTTTGCCGCCCCTCATTCTTTGCCGCTCTGGGCAATTGCCCGGCTTGCCCCCCCCCCCACTCCCTCCTCTTAGATCGGGCCCTGGTTACGTTGGCTGCAGCATCGGTGGCACTCATTCAATTATCCATAATACAGGTGTATGGACACTTAAGGCGATTACAACTGTCATTAATTGAAAAGTTCCATAGTTTATATCCAAAGTTCTTTCATCACATATTTAAATGGGAGCACCTGGTCAAAATATTTTGCAAACAAAAAAATCAAAACAAGTTACAAAAAAAGTCAGTCGAATTGCATTCCTTTTTTAAAATTCGGTGTAAAAGGTATCAAAATACAATAAACAATCGCGGTTTCACTGCGTACGATTTTTAGTTTTCGAAAAACCAAACAGAATTTTTTAGAGTTTGAAACTACTTTTTCAATTGAAATAAATATTCCTTTCCTATTCAGTGCACATAGAATATTCCAGTAAAATGGCTGACGCGTGTGGCAGCGCAATGTTATGTGCGCACAAATTGTCCATTTCATCCTCTAACGCTCGGCACAGCTTTAGCTTCCATTTGTGGAACGATTAAATAAATAAACGATGATTTAAAATTCTCGCTTTCCAATACAATCTGTGGGCTTTTTGTTGGCAGATTTGTTCATTTATTTTGTACCATAAAAAAAATTGGAACTCTTTGGCAGGGTGCAAATTTGGACACTTTTGCATCTTGTGTCAGATACAAGCTACCCGTAGAAACCCGTAGTCCTGAAACGCAAAAGCAACTAAAGGAGTGGTTTTAATAATTAAAAGTCTGATATCGCTCCACCCAAAGCGGGAGAAATCGTTAGAAGATTTCCACCCTTAAAAAAAACCATCCTACAGCAATTGTAGTGTAATTGCCACCATCTTCATAATCCAGAAAATAAATTGGCTCATACTGAGAAAAAGGCTACCTAAACCTTGTCCTAAATAATATACACCAATATACATTCTTATAAGGTAAAACATTGTGCTCCAAATCTTCTATATATATATAGATGATATATATAAATAACATTGGAGTGTCTGTTTATAATATTGAAATACCCGCTTTTTACTACATGCACATATGAATATACGGTACATACACCAGAATACATTTTTTACCATTTTTGTCTGTCTGTCTGTTTGTTCCGGCTAATCTCTGAAATGGCTGGACTGATTTTGACAGGACTATTTAGGGCAGGAGCTTATGTAATAAGAAAAATAAATTCAAAATCCTGTACTCCACGCGAACGAAGTCGCGGGCACAGCTAGTTAAAAATAAACACGTTACGGGTGAACGGCTAAAGGTTGCTCCCGGATTAAACAGACTATCTTTTTACCAGAAACTTTAATCGAAAAACGGGTCGCAAAGTGTGTTACGACAACATAGCAACCGTTTTTAACATTGTTAAGTCGACGTAACGAGAGTGAGCCGGTTTGTCTTTTTTTTTTGCGATGGGGAAAATCATCGTATGACAAAACCCGCTCTTGGGTGGAGCGGGAGATAGTGTCAGACTCTTACTGACTAAAAACCCCATCCCGTTCCTTCTAGCCTTCATACCGGGTCACGAGCTCCCTTTCGGACAACTCTGTCCCCAGTTGGCTTCGACCCAGCTGGGCCCCTCCTAGCGGGTTTATGTCTCGGAAAAAGTTAAACAGACGCAGAACAGATGTGAACATCCCCATTCTCCCCGAACTAGGGTTGCAATAATGGTCACATCTTATGTGGTACAATATTGATAATGTTTTAACAATATTAACTGTCTTATTACTGTTTTAGATAATTTTACAATCATATTATATTTCTGCCAAATATAATATTAGTTTGTTACTTCGCTCCTATATTATTTAACTAGCGACCCGCCCCGGCTTCGCTCGGGTAACAGTATTTCTCCACTATTAAATTAATGTTATTATACATATAAACGGAAGGTTTATATGTATAATAAAATTAATTCTTGAATCACTCTATCTATTAAAAAAACACCGCATCAAAATCCGTTGCGTAGTTTTAAAGATTTAAGCGAACATAGGGATATAGGAACAGAAAAAGCGACTTTGTTTTATACTATGTAGTGATTAGTATTATTTAGTTATCTACTTCTAGGCAAGTGTGCTCTATCGTCGCTTACCGTCAATTGAGATAGTAGCCAAGTGCGAGTCTATCAACTTTTTTTTCAAGTGACCAATTCTAAATGAATCTCGATTGGCTTACATTTCACACGAACAAGACTCAGGTTCTGCGATCTTTTACGGCTGCGGGATCATTTGAAAAAGCGACTACGACCTTGGAACGCAAAGGGCAATTGAAGGAGCTTGGGTGGGTTTTAATCAGAAAAACCTTACACTACCTCTCGCCCCACTCAGAGCGGGAGAAAATGTTAAAAGACCCACCCTCAAAACAAACACACACAAACAGTCTTTCTAATTAGTTTCAGTAGGGCAGGTCAGTTCACTCCCGCTAATAGTATGACTTGCACTTTAGTTTTTCACGTCACTAAGAAGATATGTGAGCAAACAGTTACTTTCTAAGTAAGTTTGCAAACTCATTTCCGGAGCCCCTAACAGCGAACCGACAGGCCAGTCCACAAAGTTTCCCAACATTTTGTTGTTCTCACACAGCCCGCTTGTTACCAACAAAGCAACAGTACAGGTGAAGTTTACAACAGAAGAGTTCCGTACTGAAGCAATTAGTCAAATGGTTGGAAGTTCACTGATATATTGTTTTAAAATGTGAGCAAGAAAAATGGCTGTGAGACAAGTTTCACACACGTATGTATAGCTGTTTCTTTATAAGTTGGGCAGTTTTTGTGGATAATTCATATCCAAAATCAAAAATCGTTACACATATTTATAAAACAGTCTCCCATCACGTCTGTCTGTCTGTTTGCGATAAAATCAAAAACAGTTGAATAAAAAATAAACACGTTACGGGTGAATGTTTAAAGGTTGCTCCCGAATTAAACGTACTATCTTTTCTTTTTTTGTTTTCATGCAGTTTTGACCAACAGACCGAATGATTAAAGTTTAGGTGCAAAATACCACATAGGTATCATAAATAATATTATATCGCATAAGTATATTTATACTAGGTAAACCAGCAAATGTTAATCTGCCATAAAATTATGAAAAAAAAAACTGGGCAAGTACCAGTCGGACTAGCGCATTGAGGATTCCATACAAACTTGCCTATGAAAAAAACGGTTGTTTTTTTTTTGTTAACTTAGAAGTTTAATTTTTTCACAGCATCAAGGGTCCGTAGACCTGATTATATAGTTTTTATTTCAACTCGATACCTCCACGCATTCCCAGAATAAAGGGTTTTGACAGACAGACAGGGGTGGGTAAAAAATTGCCAACAAACGGAGTCGTAGTAGTTGTAGGCTTTTTTTCACCTACCAATCCATATCCTCAAAAAATAATCACAAAAATCGGTCAAAACGTTTCGGAGGAATTTAATAACAAACGCTGTGACACGAGATATTTATGTATTAAATTATAATAGAGAAAAGACGAGAATTTCAATGATTTGTAACACTCATGCGAAGCTGGGACAGGTCTCTAGTTAGTAGTTATGTGACTGCCTTCTATAAAAAAAAACATGCCGTTGTGCGTTACAAAAACGGTTATTTGTGAAGCGGTTATTTGTGAAACGGTTTTTGTAAAACCGTTTTTGTAAAACCCTTTTTGTAATACCGTTTTTGTAACGCACAAAAGCGAGATTTAGGTATACTTCACTGAGGTAAAATAAATTCCGGCTCGAGCAACTTATAAAGGAAACGATTCCTAACACTCTCACTGTTCGTATCACGTTGTTACAATAAATATTACTGAGAAACTTTATTTATTACGTAAACGTTTGGTCCGCAACATATTTTACTGCCCTCTTGTCGAAGTGTATTTTTTTCCTGAAAATAGTCTTTTAAACATATTGTAACCAGATTTTTTCCTGTTTCTATAAACAATGTTATTTAATGCATACATAGTTCGTACTGCCTACACCCGCATAGAGCCTCGCTGAGCTTTAAAATCATGTCCTTTTTCGAAATATTAATCGATTTACATACTATGCTATAAAAGTAGGTAGTTGGTAAAGGGGACGCAACTCGTCATACATTTTCACTGGTTTTTCATACAACCACTCTTGCGCGATTATGACGTTATAAACATTTTTCATTAGATATTCTGGAAACACAGTATCTTGTGGATATTATCTAGTTATTCTATTGAGAACAATTTATAAATTTGTGTAAAACTAATCCAGTACAGGCTGATTATGTATGTAATACTTTTTACATTTTTTTTTTTTTGGTCATCACAAATGGGAATGAATCTATCTATAAATATGAGCTCTGAACATGTGACTGCGCTTTCAATTACGCAGATTGCTTCTCAAGGATACTACAAATTTAATCGACGCAATCAAGCTATTCCATTTTATGAGCGATGTGTTTATTCATTTCGTACACAATGAATGTCATAAAAGTACTTGCTACAATTTAGATTCGGAGGATAAAGGAGCGTGTAATCAGAGTGATTTAAGGGCTTATTTGTTAAAGCCTCATTTTTTTTGGTCTACAACGCACTAGTCTTCATCGTCTTCATTTCAGCCGAAAGATGTCCACTGTTAGACATAGGCCTCCCCCAAGTGTCCCACTTCGTTGTGGACACTTGGGGGAGGCCTATGTGGCTACGCGGTTCCGTGCGTCTCGCATCCATCGCACCAGGTCATAGTCCACTTTGTTGCAGGCCTTCCAACGCCGCGTCTTTTGGGGCGCGATGGTCGACCCTCTACCCATTGATACACTAGTACACGTATTTTAAAATTAAACTTATTTAATGAGCATAGTCTTTTATGTCGTGCAAAGGCCATAACTTCGATTTAGAAAAGAGATAAAAATGCAGTGGTGTATTTACTTAAATACCAGGTCACTTTGGGCCTCGAACCACACTTAGCAAAAACATCTTGCAATATTTTTAACTTTACGGGGTCTAATAAGCCCTGTACCGTAATAATGATAGTTTCTAAACGAGGTCTTAAAGGCCCCGTACCTTAGGAATGGAAATAATACAATAATGAGTACCACTGTCAATGTGTTAACCCATTTGCAAAATAAATGTCATTTATCATCTAACCTCGTTACATTGAAAGATTACAACAATGTAGCACATTATTATCCTTCTCCCCTCAGTGAGCCGCTCGAGGCAATTTTTCCCGTCATAATAACAATCTGCCGTTATGTATCACACGTACCTGTACTTAATCTTCGCATGAAGTTTTTGAGAATATAATTGTGCAGTTCCATTTTCTTACTCAAAGTAAAATTGACTGTAAAATGGTTTGCGGATTTACGATTCCTGTCGTAACCGCTGTTTTAATAAATTGCTTTGGACAATACACCATCCAGTACAATACCAGTACCCCCCAATTTTGGGATTTTTCCTGGGCGTTTTTGTAATTTTGACGAAATTGGTACTTTTTTTATTTTTAAGTGTATCGATGTAAAATCGATAATCTAGTCAAAACCAATAGTATTTTTAATTAAAAAGTAATTAATTTGCCTTTTCTACCTGAGCAACAAGTTGAGTATCTGAAGTCAACTGAGTAGATAGCTCCTTTTTTTGAGTAGATAGTTTTCCTATTTATAGTAAAATAAAAGGATTTTTTTTTTTATTTGAAAAACATTGCCTAGAAATACACTACTGGATTTCTAGAATTATGTACTGCATCCATAGTTTACTTTTGTTCGTCGATTTCTGAAGCACAGTGTAAAAAATATTCGGTGATCGGTGAAAAAACAATTCATACAGGCACATTTCATTTAACGGCACTATAACTGTTTTCCAGGCTCTAGTGACTAACTTATTTTACATTTAAAAATCTTTCATCAATTACACTCACCTGTAGCCACTTGATCCTGGTGATGTTGTCATCAGTGACGGTGAGCGCTCTCCTCTCGTCCAACTTGTAAGACTCGTCATAGTAAGTGTACTCAGTGAACGTCAACCCAGTGGTAGTGTACTGCTGGGTGAAGTATATCGATATAGTCCCATTCACTATGTTGTGTTCTATTATCCATTTACATTTGATGGGGACGGGGAAAGGGTTGGGGAAGTTTGGTGTCGTGATCGTGCCCACGTGTTGCTTCAAGTGTCCGCCGCAGGTTTGTGGTCCCTGGTGCTCCCTGTAGCGCTGTTGCGCGCGCGCGTGCTCGGCACACACGCTGAGCAGCGTGAGGCCGAGTAAGCGCCATTTCGCCAGCCTGGAAAAGAAGAAAAGATTATCAAGCCACTCCTCACAAATCTTCTAGTGAAATATTTGGTCAGGCCTCTAATGTTAGGCGTCTTTAAGTCACGAATGAATAGGTTACTTCTAGGGAATGGAGCTCTATCGTTGGCTACATCATCACTTACTAGCAGATGAGACAGTAGTCAATGCGAGCCCAAAAACAAATTTAAAAAAAATGTGCCGTGCGTTACCCTAACTGCTTACTTAATTATGAATGGCTGCCTCATTTACCTTTTAAAAGTCTTTCAAATCAAAATCATTGAATCTTTGCCATTGCTTTGGTTTATGCTGGGGAAAATCATCAACCCCTTGTCTTGGGCGGAGCGGGAGATAGTGTCAGACTCATACTGACTAAAAACCCACCCCGTTCCTTCTAGCCTTCATACCGGGGCTTGAGCTCCCTTTCGGATAATCCTGGCCCCAGTAGGCTTCGACCTGGCTGCGCCCCTGTTGTTGCTGACAACTCCTTGAGGCGCGCGGGAACAGTGCGTGCCGACCTATTCCATTGCTAAAGATACGTACGTCGAAGGACTGGAACAATTTTCCTGTTGCAGTCTTCCCGTCCCATTATAATTTGGGTGTCTTCAAGGCAAGAGTGAATAGGCTCATAAATGAGTGCGCCTCACCATCAGAGATTGCATCACTGCTTACCATCAGGTGGGATCGCAGTAAAAAAGATGCTAAGTTAAATCGACTAATATCGGGCCGTATATTTAATCAGTTTTAAACTTCTAAGTAAGCTCTTAGATAACAAAGAAAATGTTCGGATCAAATTAATTTGACAAACGTGACGAAGTTCAGAGGTCCGTGGAGCGATATTAGATTGGCTGAAAACGTAACAGCACAAGTTTTATGAGAGTTTTTCCTTACCTTCATAACCTTATTATTTCTTGGACAATATTGTGTTGGAGATTCGCGCTGAAAGTGGTTCCCTTTTGGAAGATAGCGCCTTATGTTACTTTTATAAGGATTTGGGAAAATACTAAATTGTATAATAGTAGATTATGCACCGAGGGGATAAATTTGTGTCTTATGTCACGGGCGTCATATTGAATCTCGAGCGCAATGAAGGATTGAGAGGAGCGCAAAGAATGCAGCGAGGGATTCAAGCTAGCCCAAGGCAAACACACGTTTAGCCCAGAGGAGGATACTCTACTTTTTACACCTACTGTGAGAAAATAATAGTCACATTATTGACCAGCGGGTCATAATGAAATCCAGTACAACATTATTGACCGGCTGTGCCCCCGGCCACTAATGACTCACTTTAGGTTAAGGTTGCTTGACATATAATATGACATTTTCGAGCAGATGGTGTGAAAAAAATATAATGCTATTCGGTTGTTTTTAAAGTTCCTCAGTCGGCAAAAACGGATAAATATACTTATATATTTCTAAATACATACATATTAAAGATAAATTACACCCAGACACAGAACAAATGATTTTGCTTATCACACAAACATTTGTTCTGGGTGGGGATCAAACCCACGACCTCCGTCATAACAGCCAGGATCACTAAACACTAGACCAACAGGTCAGGCGATATTACCGTGTTGTTATTTCACGTTTCAAATATTTTTTTGTCTTTTTCGGCACATAATCAAGATATTCTTTTTATTTTGTAGGTTAGGTAGGCTTAAGTAGGTTCTTAGCTCTTATCTTTGTCTAGAAAAGCTGGCACACTTTTTGCTTTATAATCTTTTTTACTGAGAACTCGAGTAAACAGGAAACAATGATATACATCAAATGTCCTTTACAGATAACTAACTGAAAGCTAGTATAAGGAAGAGGGCGATAAGACCAACAGAAGTAGCAAGACTTACTATATCCGCATACGGGCTACAAAAAAACGCCGCCACAAAAAAACAGCTGAAGCGCGCGATAGCTTGTGGCCGGAGAAGCTTGAAGCGGCTTCAAGCGTTTTTTTGTGGCAGCACCGCCGCACACGAGCCACAAAAAAAGGCCGCCTCAAAAAGAAGCTTGAAGTGGCGTTTTTTTGAGGCCCGTGTGGTGGGACGCTTATTTTTCAAAACAAAAGAAACACTTCTATTCTCAAAGGACAGGTTTATAAGAGTCCCTGTCGTTATTAGGGGTTTCTATATTTTATCAACATTGAGAAACAGCCTTAGAAATGTACAGATGCGTCCAGTAGTAGCTTGATGCTGAACTTGAGCACATTTGTCTCCGCGACGTTTACCTAAATAAACTCGGAAGAAAATATCGAGCCTTGTCAGGAAGGAAATAGCTACATTTTCCACGTTTTGGCGGAAAATCTTTTTGAATTTAAAACCTCCGAAATGATAATATAAATTCAAAAAATTTGAGATTATGCAAAATTGTGAATTATGTCATCATAAATACTTTTAAATTATGAAAGCAAATTTTAGATAAACCAAATTAAAAAAAAAAAAAGTAGAAAAAATAATATAAGCTCGAAAAAAAGATATTGCAAACAAAACCAAAAATGGTGAGGGTTTACAGAAAAAAAAAAAACGCCTTTTTCTCAATTAAAAGACTCGAAATATTTTTAGACTATCTGCAATTAAAAGTTTTGGTTTTTCTTAGGTTATATTATACTAGTCCTTGACCAAAATCCCACCGGATGGTAAGCAGTGATGCAGGCGTTGATAGTGAAGCGTACTAGTTTATTTAGAGCCTATTCACTTTAGCCTTGAAGATACCTAAATTATATCTGATGGGAAGGAATTTTCTCGATTGTTTCTTTCAATACTTAGTTTTTTACTACAGAAATTAAGCAAGTTAAATATATAGGTATATATCTTGAATCTGCTGAAATGCAATCAAAACTGTTGTTTAGATATATTATTATGTTTAGGTTTTTATATTATTCTTGACAAATTTTTTTCGTAAGTTCCTATGAATATGTATCCTTTAGTAGAATAGCTTTTACCCGCGGCGTCGCCCGCGTTTATTAATATACTTTAATTCCTCTCCCTTTTTCTCCCCTTTTCCCACTTTTTTTATCCTATGTTCGTCTCTAAGGTCCTAACTATCTATGTACCAAAATTCATCAAAATCGGTTTTGCCATTTAGGCGTGAAGATGTAACAAACAAACAAACAAACTCACTTAGTAATTTTAATAAGAAAAACACTATATAATAATGTCACAAGAAGGTACAACAAAAGGGAAAGTACAAATAATTCAGATTTGGATACAAATTGTTCCTGAATCCTGAAGATAAACGGTTACCGTGGCAAGTCATGACGGCTCGCAATAAATTACGTGAGTTCATGAAACTTGCAGCGAAATAGTGGAGAAGCCGGAATGTTCCTGAGACGATTACCTTGAAGGGATATTATATACAGAGTTCATAATCATCTTCCTGCCCTTGTCCCGTGTTATTTGGGGTCGGCGAAACACGTTTTTTTCTTCCATTCTAACCTGTCACCCGTCTTTCTGCGGTAACTGTCTGGACCGAGTCCGGTAACTGACTAACCGAGCCTAAGACGTCGACGGCGCGCACTGTTCCCACGCGCCTCAAGGAGTTGTCAGCAACAGCAGGGGCCCAGCTGGGTCGAAGCCTACTGGGGCCAGGGTTATCCGAAAGGGAGTTTGAGCCCCGGTATAAAGGCTAGAAGAAACGGGGTGGATTCTTAGTCAGTAAGAGTCTGACACTATCTCCCGCTCCGCCGAAGAGCGGGAGTAGTTATTGGATGATTTTTGCCCACCATATAAAAACCCGTCATTCTATTTTATTCCATTCTAACCTGTCCCTCGTATATATTATATACATAGTTAGTATAGTACAAAAAACTAACAACCTTGCAGGACTGTATTACTAACATCATAAACAATAACTTTTGTTCTCATCATAAGCCTTTTAAAAATGTTCCCACTGCTGGGGCTCAGGCCTCCACTCCAGGAAAGAATCCGCCGAATGGGCCGTAATCCACCACGCGGGCCCAGTGCGGGTTGGTGAATGTCACATGTCTTCGAATTTTTGGTTCTAAGACATGCCCGTTTCCTCACGATGTTTACCTTCACCGTTTTGCGAGCAGTGGTGGTGAAATAAATTTCACAAAGTAATGCGCCTGTCTGGGTTTGAACCCGCAACCCGTAAGTCGGGGCCATTATCACTCGGCCACCACTGCTCTCACTTTTGTTCTATGTAAATAATAATCCTTTCCGAAAAGTCATTGAAATTTGGTCTGGAATAGAATACAAAACATAAGTCATATATGCGACGACTGAAGATAACATACGTGGTGAATAGATTGAAAATCTGTCTAGAAACTTGAAAACGTGTTTGCCGTAAGAATAGAGAGAATTTGATAGAGTTACATAAGAATTTGCATACGCACTAGTCTAGACACTTCGATTTTGTTGGAGGATATTATCCGTAAGCCTGGATACAGACCTACTGGGGACAGGGTTGCCCTACTGGGGACAGGGTTGTCCGAAAGGAAGCTCGTGCCCCGGTATGAAGGCTAGAAGGAACGGCGCGGGGTTTTTAGTCAGTAAGAGTCTGACACTATCTCCCGTTCCACCCAAGAGCGGGTTTTGTCAAAGATGATTTTCCCCGTCGACAAAAAAAAAAAAAAAGCCTGGATACAGACGCGAGTTGCTGCTCAGGGTAGATATTTCCATTTAATTAGGACATATTTGTATACGTATAGAAAAAGTATAATAGTAGTAATTTATTTATTTATTGTCATTTTAATGCAAAAACACTTAACTTAAGTGGCAATGCGTAGGGAACATTGTTCGCTGAACGGATGGCCGTTGGGGCTGAAAGGTTCTGGGGTAACAACCTTGATACTGCAAGACGCAGCGTTGGAAGGCCACCACTAGGTGGACCGAGAAATATACTGCTCACACGTATGCCACACACGCCGTTCTGGGTGCGTCGGTCTCCATTCATTTTATATGGAAACTAGACTTGTAGAGCTACACTTGATCCACGCCACGCGACGCCACTCAGGCGTGTTACACGTGTGCGTCGCTCTAATGAAGTTCTAGCTTTAAGGCTTGTGAAAACAATTTAGACTGTATATTATTCTTAGCTCAATCCACTCCGCAGACAAACACAATTGATTATGGAACCCATTTTTCCTTAACCAATAAAAATATACGATCCCTCGGACTCCATCTTGAACATAAATCGAGATGATGAGCAAATTGAATCTATAATTTATTACAGAACTCGATTGTTAAGATGATAAAAGCATTGGGAATACGATGTAAAAGTTATGTACTGTTGTATTTTATTTATTTATTGCCCACAATGAACAGATAACTTACAGATAAGTCTGTACTTAATGGGTAATAATAACATAATCTTGTTTAAGTGTATTGATTTAGATAAAATTAACAGAACTCGACTCAGAATCACATTAGGAACTTTGATTGTATCACTGCTTACCATCACGTGGGATCGCAGTCAAATACTAGTTTATATAATTTTTTTTTTTTTTGAAATGGCAGTTATAGTATAGTTCTTTATACTTTTAGCACGGACTTATTTTTCGATTTTATATTTATTACCTACTAGCGAACCGCCCCCAGCTTTACACGGGTTTAAGAAATCTTTGAAATTCTCGCTTCTTTTTCTGTTTTTTTTCTAGTATAATATGCATTTTTTTATTTTACTAATCGTATCATCTGTGATCTGTAGGTAAGTACATTGGTGAACACTGCATGAGAATAGGGTCATTCTTACGACCTAGCCGCCGTGAATAATGTTGCTAGCTCCAATTGGATAAAAATCGGAGCAGATGGTAAAACAAATCGGGATTTAGGGTTTTAAATCGGGAAAATTATTTTTTTAACAATATTTTTTTTTTATTTACTACATATGAACATAAAACCAACTATGTATATGACGGAGGATCGATATCAGTGGGTCGCGACATCGGAAATAACACTCACAAAAACCTTCGATAACACTTTTAATTACTCGTAACACACACTCAGTACAAAATAATCAAGGATGCCTGAGATATGGCTTGATTATGAATTTAGGAACGCGGGAAGTTTAGCGTGGAGTAACCAATGTCTTCCCTGACCGCCAGACCGATTCAAAGTGCCCTCCAAATCAACGGACACCCGACCCGTGGCCCTATTGCCGGTTTGCCAATTTACCGGTCAACGTCAGTACCTGTCAATGTCGAATAATCGATTATACCTCCGGATCGACATTTGACTCGACTATTCGCTCAGTGTTGCTATTACTCCACGCTAACCATCCCCAAGTTAATACTTGACGTTCCCAAACGTAAGCTGTTCAATCTAACTACATAGTTCCTCCAGTGAAAGATAGGTGGCGCTGATGCAGACCGACTGATATGCGTCAACGCTTCGACATATATGAATAAAAATAAAAACACTTCTTTTTTTGAGGTGGCAATCATCCAAGACCTTTTCCTACTCTAGAGTAGAATGACAGGGCGCGTCAGACTTTTACTGACTAAAACCCAAACTTCTTCAGTCGCCGTTACGAATCGAGACGTGTTTTTTTGCATTTTGAAATTTTCTGCATGCGGGACAAACCCGCATGCGTGATGAAACACGATATTAAAAACACGCTTACTTCCAAGTCTAAATTTCGAAAATGAAACAAAAAACTCCACGTACGTTCATAAAACATACAGGTTTTGTTTGAAAAAGCTCATTCTATTGTTCGTACCATACATACGTAATGTACATTACAGCTGACCTACACCTTTTCTGTGTGTTCGCATCCCCTGAGCAATAAAGCGATCCATTCTACTTCCATCTGATCTCTAGAGGGTTTTGTACGAGATGTTTACACTTCAATAACTTTATACTATGTGTTGTTTTTGATATCACATAACTTAAGGTTTATATTCAACGATTATTTTTTTAGGTGTGTAATTCATTTAAATAATAATAATATTTGTTATGGGTACGAGACCACTGATAAACATACATATATAACGTGTAACGTTAAATGCGCAAAACCTCAGACACCCCAAATGATTTTTAATTTGACTATATAAAATCGTTGACTATATAAAATGTAAACTAGAAAAAATACTGCATACCAATATCATTCTATGTTGTCCTACTTTTAAATTAAGATGGAATACTAGCTTATTTAACACCAGGATAGAAGCTTTTAATCGACTTTTATACCTAAGTAACCAGGTTTTTAAATATGCTTACACTTTTGATACTAACAAACAGCTACAATATTCACATGAAATGTTTTCTAAGTATACCGGTAAAGTTAACAATACTGCAATGAATAATGTCTTCGGAAACTTGAAAAACTATTTAGACCAGTTTAATCAGTCAACACATCAAAATATTTGTAATTATAATAATTTTAATTTGACGCCAGCATGTGAAGACATGGAAAAAAATCAATTGAAACGAGGCACTATCCCGTATTACTTTAATAGAATGAACGCAAAGCCACTTTCATCAAAACTTAATTTATCAAATTGTAACACAGTAACTAACGACAGTGATTTTTTTCGTGCCTAATATAGTGCCAAATGCAGTCTATAAAAATACTTTGATGCAAAAAAGCAGATGTTTAAAGGTATTCCATCAAAATGTATGTGGAATAAGTAATAAAAAAACTGAGCTAGAATTGTACATGGAAACCACGGATTTTCGTGTAGACTACCTGTGCATAACAGAACATTTCTTAAATCCTCAGTCTGCTGAAGTATTTAATATTTCCAATTATAATTTAGCTTCATACAACACAAGGACAAACAAAAAAAGGGGAGGTACTCTTATTTTAGCAAATATAAATAAAGATTGTGAAAATATTGATTTTGTTAAAAAACTGTATAAATCAGATAGCTTTGAAATATGTGGGATAAAAGATATTGAAACAGGGTTATGTATTTGTTGTTGCTACAGAAGTCCCTACGATAAAAATTTTGAAGGTTTTATGTCTAGTTTAGAAAAATTATTAGAACATTTTATTAACAAGAAGTGTATGATATGTGGTGATTTTAATATTGACGTGCTTGTTGAGAGTAAGAAATCTACTGAATTTTCTAGTATTTTGACTTGTTATAACTTTCGATATCTCATAAAGGCTCCTACGTTTATTAGGAATAACGCAAATTCGTGTTTAGACAACATAATTACAAATCTTGCTGACGATGACATAAAAAATTGTATTGTTGATCACAATGGCTTGGCAGATGGGCATGGTGGTCTGTTTTGCGACATAGTTCTTGACAAAACCGACAAGAAATCTAATGTCGCTGAGCAGACTATAATAATCAAAAAAAGGATTTTTAATGATAAAAATAGTGTCGCCTTCAAGAATTATATCAGTAATATAAATTGGGCTAATTTAGGAATAAATGGTTTTATAAACCGTCTTGGTGAGGCTTTTCAGGAGTGTTACCGAAAGAAAACAATTCGTATAAAGCCATTTAGAAACACGACAATAAAGTGGATTACTAAAGGACTTAAAGTATCTAGTAAGATGAAAAGAGTACTATGCTCGGGTACGCTAAAAAATTCCAGCCTTATAAAATATAAAAACAACTATGTTCGGATTTATAGAAGAGTGATTCAGCAAGCCAAAAAAGAAGCCATAATAAATAAACTAAATAACGCAAAAAATATAACAAAACAGACATGGAAACTAGTAAATGAAAGTACAAAAAATACTACAAATAGGCTATATAGAACTTTAATCCTAAAGGTGAACAATACAGTGATAACTGATCCCCAGCAGGTCGCAAATCAATTCGTTGACAGTTTTGTGTTCAAATCTTCATTGGGAAACAATGAAAAACAAAAGGCAATAACCTTCTTAATGGAGACTACTAAAAGAGTAGAAAATGATTTAACTTTTTATCCGACAACACCGTCTGAAATCAAAAAGATTATTAGTAAGATGACCAATAAAAAATCTTGCGGTTTTGATGACTTACCGATTTCAATTTTGAAAGAAAACATAGACTCTTTGGCTTTCCCTCTCTCTGATTTTTTTAATAAATGCTTCGAAGAGTCGATCTTTCCTGACCAGTTCAAATTGGCTAAAATTATTCCTATATTTAAGAAGGGCATCAAGACTGACCCAAAAAATTACCGGCCCATATCTCTTTTGCCGACGTTGTCAAAAATTTTTGAAAAAGTTATAAAACATAGACTGATGACTCATTTAAATGTTAATAAAATCATTAATTTAAGACAATTTGGCTACCAGAAAGGCGTTGGTTGCTCTGATGCAATTCACACTCTTATAAATGACATAATTAATAAATTAAATGACAAAATGAAAGTGGCTGGGCTATTTGTCGACCTCAGCTCAGCTTTTGACACTGTTGATTATGAGTTACTACTAGCTAAGCTTGAATTTTACGGTGTCAGAGGCAAGTCCTTACTTCTTTTAAGATCCTACTTACAAAATAGAAGAATGTTTGTCGAAATAAAAAGCATTGATCATGAAAGTAATCAGGAATTTGTATACACGTCGAAAATTACCAATATACAACGTGGTGTACCTCAGGGTTCAATTTTAGGGCCAATACTATTTATCATATTTACAAATGACTTGCTAAACTTTATGCATCACATTCAACCTGACGTAAAACTTGTTGTCTTTGCAGATGACACTAATATAATAATTGGAGCAAATGACTTATCGAAATTGACCAAAATTGTAAATGAAAGCTTGGAAAATATATGTGATTGGTTTACAGCCAATGACCTTTTGTTAAACACAAGTAAGACAAACGTTATTTTATTCAAGACTACGACTCGCAATAATGACAACTTAGACGTACAGCTCAAAGGTAACAAGATTGACTTAGTAGACAAAGTTAAATTCTTAGGTGTTAACATTGATGTGAATTTGAATTGGAAACAGGAGCTAGCTGCTATTGATTCCTCTATTTCATCAGCCTGCTATGCACTCAGGAGTCTAAGAGATATTTTAAATATAAAGCAACTAAAGGCTATATATTTTGCTCTAGTGGAATCTAAATTAAGGTACAGCATCATGCTTTGGGGTAATAGCTACAGTTATAACTGTCAGAAAGCTTTTATCTTACAGAAACGTGCCATAAGGACTTTAGTAAGGATCTCACAAAGAGACTCATGCAGAGAGCATTTTAAAGAACTAAAAATTTTAACAGTACCAAGTTTATATATATTAGTTATCCTCAGTCACTTTGCCAAGTATATTCATCAATTTGAATCACAAAAGGAACGTAAGGTAAGAGAAAGCACAAGAAGAAAGGAGTTTAAACACAAGATGACACCAAATTTTAACGTAGCTAAGCATTGCTCCGGATACCAAGCAGTTGAATTGTTTAATAGGTTACCAACTGATTTAAAATTATTAATATATAGCCCTCACCTATTTAAAAGCAATTTAAAAACCTTCTTGTTGGAAAAATGTTTATACTCAGTATCAGATTTCATGTCAAATTATATAAAATAAATACTTATAAAACAATACTATTCTACTGAATACATTTCTAACAGTATTAAAATTTGACATTACTTTTGACATTATATCTGACATTTGACATTATATCTGACAATTGACATTAGATTTATTTGATGACATTATATTTATTTGATGACATTATATTTATATCATTTGACTCAATATTTTACGTTATAAATTGTTTTTGCATACATGTGACAGTTCTTTTTTATATTATTTTGTAATATTCAACACAATGTTTTGTTGTTATGAATAAATAAATAAAATAAAATAAAATTCGATTGACTTAATTACGTGAGAAAAAAACATTTAAAAAAAGTTAAAGTTAAAGTTAAAATGAGCAGTTTTAGTTTGTTTAAAATTCATATCTGAATTAAAATAAGAACTTTTATTATCCCGTGTATGAGAAAATTTGATTGGATTACCACTATTTGTGTTTGTTTACCTATTTCAGCGGGTTTGCGCACGTGATAGCTTGACCTATTCATAAATGGACAAGTCGAAGTTTTTAATGAAGATTTTCGTATCGGTACGAATCTGCTTATATTCGTAAAACACTAACTTTACAAACTCGAAGTATATTTTATACCAAATATGTGTAGTTTTACTATTCACTAAGTCGAAATCCACTGAGTGTGGCGGATGGCATCTCTCGACGGGATGTGCCACAATGAGTTTCCGGCAACACGCTTACTTCGTGGGGTTTTTATAATACACATGAAAAGAAAAACTGTGTGCATGCCGTAGAAAAACTATTATAATATACTCGTATAAAGCCTGCTTCTAAAATATGCCTACGGATATTTATGGCATTTTATATGGCTATGGGTGAAAGCGTTGACCCGAAACATTTTAAAGTAGCGATATTTTATGTTACGACCCAATCTCAAGAGCACGTTTAAAATATACTAGCTTCTGCCAGCGGCTTCACCTGACTAAAACCACATCTATGTTCTTTTAATTGCCACGGGTTACCTTTTCAGAAGTCGACCCATGGCCCCAGTAGACCATGGCAAAGCAATCAGCTCATCGGGCCCAGTACGGCCGAGCCCTACTGCTTTGCTGATATCTCTTAAAGGCGCACATTGAACACTACGCGACATCAACGACTCCGGACGGTCGGACGGCTAACTACCTATTGCTCGTCGTTCGCATGCGCACTGTTACGTGTCCCATTACACGGACACTAATTGATTTTAGAAAAGTGCATCACTTTATAGACGCGACTCGTTCGTCATCATACGTAAAGTGTTCGGTAGCATAAGATTAAGCTAGAACTACACTGCGCACACGTGTGACACACATGCCGATCTGGGCGCTTCGGTCTCCTTACATTTTATATGGAAACTAGACTTGTAGAGCTACACTTGATATACGCCTCGCAATGCCACGTCCTTTTAACGACCTTTTGACGTCCTTTTAGGTACAAACAAGCTTTTAATGAAAATATTTTTTCATAGCAACCTTGTATAGCTCGGTATACCTATATAATTAATACTTGTCAAAACGAATCATACGAGCCCAAACTCAATGGGGTTGTGTCGTTTACCTATGAAGTTCCTATAGCCACCTTCCGGTTCCATCATCAGATCAGCTTTATGTCATAATAATTTTGCATTGTCATCTGATTTACACGTGCACGCAAAATTTCAGCTCAATTGGTAACCGGGAAATGGGTCAAATTTTATTTGCAAGATTTGATGACAGACAAACATCGGGACAGGTGAAACTAAATAAGAGCTTGTAAGAAGGCGTGCTACACGTGTGAGTCGGTCTAATGTAATTCTAGCTTTACATTGAACCCAATTTCTATCAAGTCTACCGCCTGAATCTTTTTACTGGCAGTTACGCTCACAAATCTTCCATAGGCACTCCAAGCTCGGTCACGTATCAATACTTAATTCTCGTTATATCGACTTCAGGCGGCACTTGGCTTTTCTTTTTTTCTTTAAAAAGTTCCTGAGCCTACTCTGTCGGTAACGAGATGCGTAAAGTAGCTCGCTCGCGGTAATGACGCGGAATGTCTTGGGCGAGGTTAATGATGTTACGCCTCCCCTCTTTTAACACGTTTTTATTTAACTTGTAACGTTTTTATGTATGTGTTTAGTTTGAATTTTGTAAATGAATATTAAAATAGTGACCCCTAACTTATTGGGCTAAAATTCGAGATGCCTAAAATAGCTCACTCGCGGTAATGACGCGGAATGATTTGGGTGAGGTTAATGGTGTTATGTCTCCGGTCTTTTAACGCGTTTTTATTTAACTTGCAATGTTTTTATGTATGTGTTTAGTTTGAATTTTGTAAATGCATGTTAAAACCCCTAAATTATTGAGCTAAAATTCGAGATCTGTAACACACACGGAATGACATGGGCGAGGTTAATGATGTTATGTCACCGGTCTTTTAACGCGTTTTTATGTATGTGTCTAGTTTGAATGTTTAAATGCATGTTAAAACGCCTACCATACCCCTACCATAAAGCTAAGATTCGATATGCCTAAAGTTGCTCGCGGTAATGACGTGGAATGACTTAGGTGAGGTTAATGATGTTAGGCCTTCCGCTCTTTAAACATGCTTTTATTTAACTTGTAACGTTTTTATGTTGGTATGTGTTTAGTTTGAATCTTGCAAATGCATGTTAAAACAGTTACCCCACCCCTTACATATTGTACGAATACGTGCTGCGCGGCGACCCCCCTGACGGGATCAGCGTGGTCTGCTACGCGGTCTGGCTCCCAAACTGAATCGGACTGAGGCTGCTCTCAAGGCTAACACGGGTGGGGCCGGACTTGTCGGACGGACAGTTCGGCTTTCGCAGGGCGCGCTCTACTATAGACGCCATCATGCGCGTGCGAGCCCTCACGACAGGGGAAGCGGTGTCCCAGGGTAGGTGTGTCGTGGCAGTGTCCTTGGACATTGCCAACGCATCCATCCGGAGGGCACTCCGGTACCACCGGGTGCCTGAATACCTCTGTCTAGTGGTCGAGGCGTACCTGTCAGACAGGTACATTGTCTACCCCGGTCACCAGGGAGACTGGAATCGTCGAGAGATGTCGTGCAGTGTTCCGCACGGGTCGGTTCTAGGCCCACCCTTGTGGAACATCAATCGCAGCACGTAATCGTGGCTACGATTACGTGCTGCGCGGCGACTTCCTTGACGGGGTCAGCGTGGTTTGCTACGCAGACGACACGCTGATCCTAACGCTTGGAGAGTCGCACCAGGCGGCGGTCGCTCTAGCGACACGCGGGGTTGCGATAGCCGTTGGTAGGATCCAGGAGTTGGGACTCGAGGTGGCGCTGCATAAATCCGAGGCAATGTGCTTCCACGGCCCTCGGAACGCGCCACCATCGGACTCCCAGCTTACGGTAGGAAGAGTTCGCATCGGCGTCGTGTCGACGATGAAGTGTCTGGGACTCGTCCTCGACAGCCGGTGGAATTTCGTAGAACATTTCCGACGTCTGGCTCCCAAGCTTCTCCGGGCTGGGGCTGCTCTCAAGCAGCTCCTGCCTAACCTTGGGGGTCCAGACGCCTCCTGCCGGAGGCTCTTTGCGGGGATCGTTCGGTCCATGGCCCTCTACGGGGCGCCGGTGTGGGCGCCGTCGCTAGCAAAGCGACCGGCGTCCATACTGAACGCCTGCCAGAGGGTCATGGCAATACGGATGGTGCGGAGTTATCGCACGATCTCCCGCGAAGCGGCGAGCCTTCTGGCTGGCCTACCACCGTGGAATCTGGAAGCTACAGTCCTTGCACACATGCACGACATGCGCGTGGAGATACAACGTCGGGGTGAAAGTCCACTGCCGCAACATGTCAAGGCATGGCGGACAGAGCTCCGACGGGATCTCATGGTGAAATGGCGTCAACGGCTATCGCAACCCAGTGCTGGGCACGCCACGATTATGGCGGTAAGTCCCCTCTTTGAGGCGTGGCTGGAAAGACCTCATGGCGTCCTTACCTTCCGCATGACGCAGGTCCTCACCGGACATGGCAAGTTCGGGAGGTTTCTGCATCGGATTCAAGCGGAAGAGACGCCTGGGTGTCGCCACTGTGCGCAACGCCCGGAGGACACGGTGGAGCACACCGTCGAGGTGTGCCCTGCCTGGGCGGAGCATCGCCGTGCCCTCGTGGGGGCGATCGGCGGCGGAGACCTCTCGCGCCGGGCCCTGGTCGAGGCCATGGTCCGGAGTGAGGAAGAATGGTAGGCGGTCGCCTCCTTCTGCAAAGCAGTAATGCTTGCAAAGGAGGAGGCCGACCGCATCAAGCAACGGCGCCCTCGCCGCCGTCGCCGGGATTCTGATCCCGATTTCCGGCCACCGTAGACGCGGGCTCGCGGACGGCTAGCCATGGGTAGCTCGCTGTCCGATCGTCCGGTAATGGACCGAGTCCAAGACGTCGACGGCGCGCACTGTTCCGACGCGCCTCAAGGAGTTGTCAGCAGCAGGAGGGGCCCAGCTGGGTCGAAGCCTACTGGGGACAGGGTTGTCCGAAAGGGAGCTCGTGCCCCGGTATGAAGGCTAGAAGGAACGGCGCGGGGTTTTTAGTCAGTAAGAGTCTGACTGTTGAGAAGTGAAAGAGGTGGTAAAAATAAAATAGTGGACTGTAAAATATAGGTAGGTTTATATTAAATCTTAAGAACGCGCGCTTCTGGTCCGTGTCGTATGAGCTAGTGGTGTCTGGTCGCAGCGGTGCGCGCGGCGGCGCTTTGCCCCTCGTCCTCCGCTCCCCGCAGGCCGCTGTCGCCCCCCGGTCGGCGCAGTGACACACAGTGCTACGTTTGTCACCAACACTGACACTGTCTCCCGCTCCACCCAAGAGCGGGTTTCGTCAAAGATGATTTTCCCCGTAGACAAAAAAAAAAAGCTGCTCTCAAGCGCCTCCTGCCCAACCTTGGGGGCCCAGACGCCTCCTGCCGGAGGCTCTACGCGGGGATTGTTCAGTCAATGGCCCTTTACGGAGCGCTGGTGTAAGCACCATCGTGCCGAGCCTTCTTGCTGGCCTGCCACCCTGGGATCTGGGGGCAACAGTCCTTGCACACATGCACGATTTGCGTGTAAAGATGGACAGAGCTCCGGCGGGATCTTATTGTGAAATGGTGTCAGCGACTATCGCAACCCAATGCTGGGCACACCACAATTACGGCAGTAAGTCCCCTCTTTGAGGCGTGGCTGGAAAGACCTCACGGCATCCTCACCTTCCGCATGATGCAGGTTCTCACCGGACATGGCAAGTTCGGGAGGGAGTTAACCAACCAATTACGTTTTATTCAAGCAATTATGTGTTACCGCAAAATGAATCCCAACAGTTAATTAAAACCCTGCGGGATTCTATGGCAAGCTCGCCTTTTAACTTCATTGCACGGCATTATATTATTACAAATACCTACCGTCGTCGTCAAAGTAAAACTTTTAATTTTCATTAAAAAGTTTTCCGACAACGTGTACATTATACGCTTTTAATTTGATCAATGTAGGTTACGTGTATGTTACTTTACTAACGTTACGTATAGGTATGATACTCGTTAGCAGGTTCTAAATTTAAATTTTTAAACAAATATCACACTAATATTATAAAGCGATATTTTGTTACTTCGCTATGCTCGAATATCTGACGGATTTCGATGAAACTTGGTACATAGGTAGACTATCTGCTGGAAAAGCACATAGAATGCTTTTTAATTCCAGGTATATTTTCCTTTGGGATATTTTTTTTCTATCACGCGGGCACAGTCGCTGGCAGCAGCTAGTAATTCTACAACGTGTAACGTTAAATGCGCAAGACCTCAGACACCCCAAATGATTTTTAATTCTATTGACCAAGTTATGTGAGAAAAATAAACATTACAAAATAATTAAAGGTTTTATGAGCAGTTTTTTTTTGTTTAAAATTCATATCTGCATTGAAATAAGAACTTTTATTATCCCGTGTATGAGAAAATTTGATTGGATTACCACTATTTGTGTTTGTTTACCTATTTCAGTGGGTTTGCGCGTAATAGATAGGTCGAAGTTTTTAAAGAAATTTTTTTTAAAAAATGTAACCTTTATTAAAAAGTGGTTTAATTAATTCTGGTCCTTATTCTGTACAAACTATTTTCAGGTTTGGCGCATTCAAAGTTACATGTTGTGTAAATCAAGTGAATAATAAATAAGTATCAGGTGTGACAGATGTCACAAATATGTCACATAGTCACTCAGTACTGTGACTCGCGAGCAGCGAACTAATATCAGACTTGGTTAAGGATTTATAATGTAAGGTAATTTGTTATTCCGATCTCATAAACGTTTTGGAACATGACAATATTATATTGATCAGTAAGTACTCATTTCTTAATTTTCCGCTCTGTTGAACTTGGCGGGCTATTGAATGAAAAGATTATCCGGAAACTAGTTTTAGTTTAGGCGTAGTAGCGAAATCCAAAATTTGATTTAACTTAACTATGATTGATGATATCTTCGAAAACATGCATTTTTGGACCACATATTCTAGGACTTTCAGTATTATTTTTCCTCATAGAATATAAACCTTGAGTTATGGGATATCAAAAACAACACGTTGTATATTCCTTTCCAAGCTCATTCATTGGGTACAATACTTTAAGATTGAAAATAAAGTACAAAAAAACATTTGTATTTAAAAAAATAACTGACTTCACTAAAAAATTTAATTGAATTTGAGGAGTTCCCTCGATTTCGCCAAGTTTCCATCATCAGATCCCAACATAGTATACCCTTTAAACAAAAAAATGATTTTTCAAATCGGTTGGCAAGCGACGAAGTTATGCGCGAACAAACATAAAAGAAAAACATACAAACATCCGAATTGAGAACCTCCTCCTTTTTTAGAAGTCGGTTAAAAATAGACAGTTCTATTGGGTTCAGGACAAAATGTGCAGAAATAATATCCTCAAAATAACTTGTATAGAACTTGCGTGTCGTTGTACTCCATCATTAATCACTCTCAGTAGGAACTCAAACACAAAGTCAATTTACCAGGAGCGGCTTCGGGTCGCAGTCGATAAAGTTCTCGTTGACAAACTTTCAAAGAAACAGTACTTACTACTGACACTTAATTGGTTTTAATTAACATAATTAGTACCAGAATAATAACTTGATTCTCAGCATTTGATGTTTGGGCACGTCACCAATTTTCAACCGTACAATCAAAACAAGGTTCAGTTGAAAACCAGCGTCAGACAACTACCACGTAGTTGTCTGGACCTGTTTAGCGCAGCCGTGAGACACACATTGCTAGTTGTTTTTTTTATACAGGGTTATTTGTAAAACACTAGCAATCTCTTAGGTGCTAGTAAAGAACATCATAAACAACAACTTTTGTTCTATGACTTTTTACAAAACGTAATTCATTTACCAAAAACAAACTTTTTAAATATCGTTGTTCACACACATTTCAACTCTGTATTTTGTTGTACCTACCTACGCCCCGTGTACACTGTTCTCGTAGTAATAGCACATTATCTACTCATGTGGTAATAGTAAGCAGGTTCCGAAACATTGTCATCACACCTACCAAGCATTCGCACCATTTTCGTGTACTCGTTACACTAGGTAATTGATATGCCAATTTTCAATTCAAATATTTTTATTTTTGTATGACAATCTGATGAACTAAAATATGATAAATGTTTTTTTTTTTTCGGGCCCCACGTTGAGTGCCATGTTATGGTGGTGAATGGTGACCCACAAATGAAAATCCAGAATAAATGAAATCTTAATATTTAATCCGTAACACAATTACACACTTAAATTCTAACTTAAAGAGAAACCTTAATCCTAAATCCTAGTGCTAAAAGTGGGGCGCCAGGAGGGTTTTAACACATAGATGGCAAGCGCGCGGAACATTCCAATACAGAGTGGCCAGCCGGCTAGGACGGTTCTTGTCCACGCCTGATGTGGATGAGAGTTCGAGAAAAGAAGTACTTAGGTTAGGTCTACACACGGACCCTTGCGAGAACTTCTCCAATAATAAAAGGGCGTGACGGTAGGCTGGAACAAGCAAAACCAAATATGTAGGATAGTTCCACAACGAGCAGTTTTATTTGTAAACTTTACACTTGGATTATAAATAACTCACCCCTTTATTGTTGAATTCGTTCACACACAAAATGTAGCTTGATCACGTTGATCCAATTAATTCACAATTTACAAAACGAAATGGCGGTATGTCGAGATAATTCGCCCACAAGTGACACTCGTCTGTCTCTAACCAGTGACTGCGCAGGAATGTGTCCTTCAAACTAGCGGTCGTTGATATATACTCTAGAAACTAAGTTAACACAACTTACGAAGATACAAAAAGACAGTAAACCGACATGGCGAGATTTGAACGTTTGACTCGTAGCTTAGAAGTCCAACGTTACTCCTTTTGGCTATCTATTAGTTTAGTTACAGAACCAAAAATGGGTTAACGTTCAACCACTAAACATGACGTCATTACAAAGTCATAGAACAAAAGTTGTTGTTTATGATGTTAGTAACATAGTCCTGAAAGGTTGCCAGTGTTTTACAAATAACCCTGTATAATCATTAATGTTGTTACTACATTGTGTGTATGTCAAATAAAATAGTTTTCTTTCTTTCTTTCCACAATTAACCCTTCAGATACCGTCAATTAGAGACACAATAGTAAGACAATAGATGCGCGGCCACCGGTGGTCGCTTGGGGATTCATGAATTAAGGCGGTAAGTCCCCTCTTTGAGGAGTGGCAAGACAGGCACCACGCTGGCTTCATCCGGAAATGCTTGTACTTTACTTTTGCACTAATCTTATAAAAAAAAAAATAGAATCCTAAACAAATAAAGCAGATTAGCAGAACATTGACAAAAGGTTTTTCTTCAGACAAAGTTAGTTCAGAAACAAAAAAGTTTTCTCTACGACAACTAATTCAAAAATTAGCAGCTCTTTAGCGTTTTACCCAAAGATCTTTTAAACTGTTTTCCCTTCTTATCTGATTAGATAATTCAGCTTAATTTTTTTTTTTTGTGAATTTAAAGTTCTTGACAAGTTTTTTTCTGGCCAGTTAAAAGAAATTGTATTCTATACCATCTGTATTTTCAGTTGTAGATATCATTTTAATTACTAGTGAATTCTTTGATTTTGTTTCAGGTACGTATTATTCTGCTTTTTTTGTGGCGGCGTTTTTTTGTGGCAGCGTTTTTTTGTGGCAGCTTTTTTTTGTGGCCCGTGTGCGGGAACATTATGCTGGAGTCCTCAATGTACGGGGCCCGAAATATAAAAATTACAGGTAGTGAGAGTAGCAAACTCTCACTACCTGTAATTTTTATATCAAGTACCTTCATACCTGGATAATGTGTGAAATGCCATTGAAATAACCACCATATACCGGTACGGTGGTGTAACGCCAAGATTTAAGATTATTCAATGATGGAACAGTAAAGTATAACTACATAATTATAACTCTGCAATGTCTAAGTCTATTCAAAACTATAACTGAAAATCATTTAGTAGCCAGAGCCATGAACAGTAGTTTAATAAAACCTAATGTTACAAGAAATAAAAATATTCCTCCAAAAAATACTCGTATTCTCTAACATAAAAACGAACAACATGGCAGCATTAAGGTCATTTCAGATTTAATTAAAACCTGAGCAGACAAATAGAAACCGGTAACGTAGATTTCAAAAACGGGCATTTTATTAAAATAATTATAAATACAGAACACTGAATTTTTTTTAGATGAGAAATTATTTTTCTTGCATTCCAACTCGCTTCGGACCATGACCTGTACCAGGGCCTGACGTGAAAAGTATCCACCGCCAATTGGTACCCCACGAGGACACGTCGATGGTGCGCCTAAGCGAGGCACACGCACACCTCCACCGTGTCCTACGGGCGGTCCGCATAATGATGACACCCGGGCATTTCTTCCGACCGAATCAGACGCAGGAGCCTACCGAACTTACCATGTCCAGTGAAGACCTGTGTCTTGCTGAAGGTGAAGACGCCGTGACATCTCTCCAGCCAAACTCCAAAGAGGGGACTTACCGCTATAATTATGGCGTTCCCTAAATATAGAACATTATTCTATTCAAAAGAGTTGTCCAGGTTATCTGTTGCAATTACTCTTTGTTGTCTTTGGTATTGGTACAAAAAATACGCTCGTTAACGGGTGCCGTCAGTTGAGACTGGTCATCTCTTAGCTGCCAGTGGCTTAATTCAGTTTTTATCTTTTAATATATATTTTTTTTAATTTTATTATCTACATTGTGCTCACATAATAGAAGCAACAAGAAATAATGTAACCAAACATTATACAACACATAATATGATTTAAAAGAGTGTCCATGGAGTTTCTTGCGCTTTGAAACGTGCAATTTAGCTTCACTTTTTTTGGACTGACCGATTTATGATGACTATTCAAAAGAACCTGCAAATGGTCTATTTTTACCGACTTCCCAAAAAGGAGGAGGTATTACGTTCGGCTGTTTGTATGTTTTTTTTTTTTTTTTTGTATGTTTGTTCGTCGAATACTCCCCCAAATGTGGACGGATTTTCAAAATTCTTTTTTTGTTCGAAAGTAGATAGTTCTGAGGTGGTCCCATTATCACCAAATTAGGATCTGATGATGGGATCTTGGAGAAATCGAGGGCAACCTTCAAATTTTATAGGCTCACTTATTAATTTTCGCATATTTATGAAGTATCTTGTGTATTTGCGTATGGTCGTCACCATCTCAGGTAGCTGGGCTGATGATGGAAGGTACAACTCCTTAACAGTAAGAAGTTACTCGAACAGGCAAGGACTGTTTTAGTAAATTGTTTTGATGTTTGATAGGGCATTTGCCACATTTGGTCTCATGATAATCAAGTCATGACCTGATGCTGCAGTCAGGATAGTCTGCAGAGTACCTAAGTCCTCGACAACAAACAGCAGATATATCGAGCTTAGGCTCATTGAAAACGGCTCGATGTGTGGATAAACACTGCTAATACTACTAATAAATAATACTGCTAATAAAGAACACCGAAGTACATAGAGACCTGATGCTGAACCCAGGAGCATCAGGAAAAGTACAAACCTTGAAATTACACCACCGTAGTCGTGTTTGGGCTCATTTTAAACAGGACTAAATTTTAAGTTCATTGCAATGTTGACATAAATCTGGCCTGATGCTACAGCCGGGATTATCAGTATCTAGTCTAATGACTGATTGAAAGATTTACCTTTCGGCTTCATCATCAGATCAGTTCGATATATCCTTTCCCTCTCCAGCATCTAGTCTAATGACTGTTTGAAAGAAGAGGGGGAGAGGATATATCGAACTGATCTGATGATGAAGCCGAAAGGTAAATTAATGTAATCTAACCGTGTTTGGGATTATTAGAACCGTTATGAGATGCGCTCTGACTATAAGGTATTTAAGTTTGACTGAGGGGTACTTTTTAGTGGTGGTACCATAACTAAAAAGTGTAAAATAAAAAAAAACTTTTTACAAAAAAAATATAACCGACTTCAATGATAAAAAACACTGAAAAGTATCAAATAACTTTAATTTTGGAAGTCGGTGTTAAATAACGAAGAGACTAAACTATTATAGAAACACCGACTTCCAAAATTAAAGTTATTTGATACTTTTCAGTGTTTTTTATCATTGAAGTCGGTTATATTTTTTTTGTAAAAAGTTTTTTTTTTAAATAAATACTTTTTTTTACACATCTGGACGCTTCGGTCTCCATACATTTTATATGGAAACTAGCCTTGTAGAGATACACTTGATACACACACACACCACGCGACATCGTTCTACGTACACGTAAATCAGGCGTATGTAATCGGCTTTATGCAACGCTGGTGAAGTATTATTTGTATTGTTAATAAATACAACAGTGTGGTGTAGACTTTGTTTTTCAAATGTATTGTTTCAATTTGTTTTGTGATTTAAATCTCGATTTCAATTTCAATTTTTAAGATTTTTTAATTCAATTTCGGTTTGGATTTCAATTTGAGTTATAATTTTAATATTTCTATTTTAAATTTCAACCTTAATTTTCTTATTTTAGTTTTATTAAAGTAGTAAAGCAGATTGTAGATTTTTTTAAATATTATTGTTTAACAAATAAATTAAGTAAATAAAAGTTTCCTACTCCTCTTTTTCTACTAAAACAAAATGAAACATCTAATAAATTGAAAACCACACAATCAACCTCCAATTGTAGACACTACAGATAAAAACGTTGAATCTTCGCAAAAGAGAAAATCTCTTGAATCTAATTGTGTTAAGAGACTTAAATCTCTGTTCTTTGTGTCGGTGGTCGCAGTAAGCGTGGAGCTTGTCACAGAATAGATAGGTACAGAAGACAATCTACACACAAAGCGCGCTCGAGCAACGCAAACATAGACACCGCTCACAGACACGAAATCTCAAAGTCAAAGTCAAAATATTTTATTTCACATAGGCCTACATGGGCACTTATAAAACGTCAGAAGCTAGTGCACGGTTCCAAATTGGTCGTTTCCTATGGAGAAGAACCGGCAAGAAACTCCATGGTTACTCTTTTAAAAAATGTGTTAATTACATTATTCATTGATTTATGTAAGAACAGTGTAGACCAGTCAACACTGTACACAAACACTATTAATCTCGACTTAATCGCCCGGCCGCACTTATACAGTTCGGCGCAACACTCTGACCCTGGCACGGGTATAAAAAGTGCCCTATTAGGGCCAGGGTAATGCCTACTGGGGCCAGGGTAATCCGAAAGGGGGCTCGAGCACCCGTATGAAGGCTAGAAGGAACGGGGTGGGTTTTTAGTCAGTAAGAGTCTGACATTATCTCCGGCTCCGCCCAAGAGCGGGGGTTGTCATTGGATGAATTACCCCACCATAAAAAAGGTATAAAAAGTGAAGTACACACATGAGAATGACTTCTGTACCTATCTATTTTGTGATCTTGTCTTCCTTCACAGTCACACTTGAGCCACGGTCTATGACGTCACAGCGTTGCGTCACCGTTTACCCGCTCTCTTTCGCTTTGTCCCGAGAGAGGGCAATGCGGCTTTTGATATGCTAATCTTGCTCGACGGCAATATCCCTTTATTAATGCTTAGTGTAAGCGTAATCTGGGCTCATCTTTAATAAACTATTGACCTCATTTTAGTAGCTATTATTGTTGATATCTCGAATATGCAGTTTAATGAAAACATACAGAGAGATAAAGAAGAAAATGTGGTGTGCTGCAATGACAGCACGGTTGGCGCAGTGGTTGAGAGATTGGCTGCTGCGCTGCGTGTCACGGGTTCGATTCCCGGACGAAACAAATGGTCCATAGATAGGTATTTAAGGTCTAGGTGTCTTGTGTATGTGAGTTTATACATGTTTGTGAATGCACCTACATACAGGAGTTACTCCTAATGTGGGATAAGGTTAAAAAAAATAAAGCAGCTTAGAGCAGTGGTGGCCGAGTGGCAGCGGCCCCGACATACGAGTAGTAGGTCATGGGTTCAAACCCAGCAGGTCGCATTACTTTGTGTTATTTACTTTAACACCACTGCTCTCAAAACAATAAAGAAAAATATCGTAAGAAAATATGCATGATACGACATAAAAGAATGACTTCTAATTTTATTGTAGCAGTGGATGTCATTATCCACCAACCCGCACTGGGTCTGGGCACGCCACAATTATGGCGGTAAGTCCCCTCTTTGAGGCGTGGCTGGAAAGACACGGCGTCCTTACCTTCCGCATGACGCAGGTCCTCACCGGAAATGGCAAGTTCGGGAGGTTCCTGCATCGGATTCGAGCGGAAGAGACGCCCGGGTGCCGCCACTGTGCGGAACGCCCGGAGGACACGGTGGAGCACACAGCTGAGGTGTGCCCTGCTTGGGCGGAGCAACGCCGTGTCCTCGTGGGGGCGATCGGCGGCGGAGACCTCTCGCGCCGGGCCTTGGTTCAGGCCATGGTCCGGAGCGAAGAGGAGTGGGAGGCGGTCGCCTCCTTCTGCGAAGCAGTAATGCTAGCAAAGGAGGAGGCAGACCGCATCAGGCAACGGCGCCCCCGCCGCCGCCGCCGGGATTCCGATCCCGATTTCCGGCCACCGTAGACGCGGGCTCGCGGCCGGCGAGCCATGGGTAGCTCGCTGTCCGATCGTCCGGTAACTGTCCGGACCGAACCAAGGCGTCGACGGCGCGCACTGTTCCCGCGCGCCTCAAGGAGTTGTCAGCAACAGGAGGGGCCCATCTGGGTCGAAACCTACCGGGGTCGGGGTTATCCGAAAGGAAACTAGAGCCCCGGTATGAAGGCTAGAAGGAACGGCACGGGGTTTTTAGTCAGTAAGACTCTGACACTGTCTCCCGCTCCACCCAAGAGCGGGTTTCGTCAATGATGATTTTCCCCGTCGAGAGAAAAAGAAAAACCGCACTGGGTCCACGTGGAGGATTACGGCCCATTCTCTCTCCTAGAGAGGAGACTTAAGTCCCAGCAGTAGGAACATTAAAAGGCTATGCTTGCTTATTATTGTTATTATATTATAATAATTAGCCCATGTTGTCCCACTGCTGGGCAAAGGCCTCCCTCCACTCCTTCCAACGATGCTTGCTTATACTATGCCAAAAAATAAAATCAAGTTTCCTTTTCTGTAATTGTATACTGAATTAATTCATGAATCCCCAAGCGACCACCGGTGGCCGCGCATCTATTGTCTTACTATTGTGTCTCTAATTGACGGTATCTGAAGGGTTAAAATATAATTTTGTAATTACGCAATTTATCTATACAATAGTACAAACATATTAATGAAAACAATAGTTACCTAAACAATAACAAGCTAAACCCCGAACATTAGTCATCATTTGGTGCGCACTCCGACCGTATTTAATATTAAATTGTGTGTTTACTATGTTACTGTATAGAAAACACGAAATTGTTTTGCTATGATAATGTGTAACATATTGAAGGGCTGACAAACTTACAGCAAACGAATATAATGGATTGCTTCTAGGCAAGCGTGTTGCATCACTTGCATCGTCGTTCGGCCAGATCATCGCTTACTATCTGGCGTGCTATTGAAAACAGAAAACCGACTTGAACGCAGCGCTGGCCGCAGTGACGAAGTCTAAATAGGTACACCTATACATTAGATTGTTAGTTCAATGTACTGCGTTCTCGACTCGTCGCTGCGGTCAAGGCTGTTTTCTTAGAGAATAAAGTAAAAAGAGGTAAAGTTTGTTTTTATGTTTTTTTTTGTTTATAGGAAATCTTTGGAAATACTGGTCCGATTGCTAAAATTTTGTTACCGATATAAAGCTGCTTTATTCTTGAGTGACATAGGCAATTTTATGTACGCAGGCAAAGCCGCGGGCAAAAGCTAGTTGCATATAAGGTGTAAGGTAGACGCAAAAAGTCTGACCATCAAGCTATCCAAAGAGTATTGTGTTGCCCAATAGGTAACTGGTTGTGGATGTCTGATAGGCGTTCGCTCCATTTAAAACACGGGTTCAATTTACCTTATCTAGTTAGACTGAAAGCGATTTTTTTAAGTTTTAGATATATAAGAAAGTTATTTAATCATATATTAAAAAGCCAATAAAAACCACTTTTAATTGTGTCAAAAAAAAATGAAAACAGAAGTGACCCTTTTGAATCATAGTTATTTATATAAAGATGAAAAAAAACTTTTTACAAAAAAAATTAAACAGACTTCAAAAAGTACAAAATAACTTTAATTTCGGAAGTCGGTGTTTCTATAATAGATACCTAATCTTGTCTGTTCGTTATTTAACACCGACTTCCGAAATTAAAGTTATTTTGTACTTTTTGAAGTCGGTTTAATTTTGTTTTGTAAAAAGTTTTTTATTTTTCACTTTTTAGTTTTGGTAGCACCACTAAAAAGTACCTACCCTTCAGCTAAACATAAATTACCTTATAGCCAGAGTGCATCTCATAACGATTCTTATAATCCAGAAATATGGTTATATTACATGAATTTACCCCCCCCCCCTTTCCCGTCCCCCTTTTCATTCAGTCAGTCATCGACTACACGTATAAACAAAGCAATTTTACTTGTTACGACAATTCTGCTATGATTCTTTGAGGAGTTCCGTTCCATATCTAAGAAGTTCATGATCAGATCATAACAATATTTCTATGGGACCAACTTGGAAGCATAACCTTTCAATCAAAAAAAAATTATCAAAATCGGTCCACAATTGACCGAAATATCGGTGAACATACATACAAAAAAAAAAACATACATTCAGCCGAACTCGAAGAGCCTCCTTTTCGAAGTCGGTTAATTATATCTATTCTAATGTAACTTTGTTGTCTGTCTGTCGGTCTGTCTTCAAAACCCTTTATCTCAGGAACGCGTGGAGGTATCGAGTTGAAATTAAAACCATATACTCAGGTCTGCGGTCCCTTCAAGCTGTGAAAAAATCAAACTTCTGAGTTAACGAAATAGAAAGGCAACAGCCGTTTATGTCGCAAAAACGTATATTTTTACACTCTCAAGGGAATGATAATACACAGGATACTTCCCTTTGACCTAGAATCCTGATATTTGGCATGAAGCTAGATCTCATAGCTCTAAATAGGAAAAAATCTGAACACTGTAGTTACGTCACTAAAAAAAAACCTTCTTCCCGATTCGAAAAAAATTTCGTAAATCAATTCGAAAATTGAACTGTCTTCTAGATAAGTTTGCACGAAACCCTCACTGCACGAGTCCGATTCGTACTCGCCCGGGTTTTTTTTCATTAAGATATTTAGAGGAATGCTTCAGACAAAAAATTCACAACTGTGTTTCTGTGTGAGTCTGTGTTTCCTGATAGCTACAACCCGGGACACTTTAAGTTGAGAGTGAATAGGTTTCTTCTAGGTAAGTGCTTTCCATCGTCGACCGCATCGTCGCTTTCCATCAGGTGAGATAGCGGTCACGCGCAAACCTATCAACAATAAAATAATCTGTCTGAGTGCCAACCCTACGCTACGAACATAATTATTTTCAACTTAATTTATTTGCCTTTCAGCTCCCATTCCAACAATACACGATTAAACAGAGAAATCATTGTGACAACGTTGTGATTACGGTTGGATTGAATCTGCTCATGCTCATTAAACACGCACGGGACATCGGACCGCAAAAGCTGCAGTTTATACGTTATATTGTACAAGATTATGTTCTTTACTAAGTACTATATTATTCTTTGCACTGTTTTTAATACGTTTATTATACTAAGTTATATTATAAGTATAAAAAATAATAATATAAATTAAAAAAAAATTATAAATTATTTTATTATTCTTCTCTAGCTGCTCCCAGCGGCTTCGCCCGCGTGATAGCAGAAAATTATCCCAAGGGAACATACTTCCGGGATAAAAAGTATCCTATGTCCTATTCCAGGACATGGTCTATCCGTGTACCAAGTTTCATCAAAATCGGTTTTGCCATTTAGGCGTGAAGACGTAACAAACAAACAAACTCACTTTCGCTTTTATAATATTAGTAAGGATTGTGTATGGATATTGGTTCGTTCCAATAACATCATAATTAATTGTGCGTAAACCATAAGAGACTGAAGTTTTAGGTTGAAACATGGGCTTAACTTAAGTAACTAATCGATCAACAGTTGTGGTACCCACGAGGTTACACCAGAAACTTTGACAAAGTTTAGAATAAGGTACTATCAGCAGCCACTTCACTATATTAAAGTTCTGGGGCCAGGCTTATCTGAAGGGAGCTCGAGCCCCGGTATGAAGGCTAAAAGGAACGGGGTGGGTTTTTAGTCAGTAAGAGTCTGACACTATCTCCGATTTTCCCTACCATAAACAAAAAAAAAAACAAAATTCATAGGGTACTTCCCGTTGACCCAGAATCCTGAAAACGGGCATAAAGCAAGGTATAATACCACAAGTATAGGAATATATCTGAAAACTGTTTTGCTGTTACGTCACAATTTTTTTTTTTGCGATTTGGAAAATCTTCCGAAGCTCCTTAATCAACAGTTCCATAAAAACGGATAATTTTTTCTAAAACAGAAACTCAGTCTTTTTGAGTCAGGGATGTTACGCAGCTTCGACTCCGACTCCGTTAAGTCGGAACTTCCGATATTATTACACCTTCGATTCCGACTTCGTCTCCGATACTTTTAAATCGGAGGTCGAAGCATAACATAGCGGCGGCGGGTGGTCTGCGTCGACTGTTATACAGGTTCACACATGTTTATTTGGACACATGCCAATTTTTTTTTTCATTGTGTTTTATTTTATAATTAAAAAAATTAAACTAAAAAAAAATTACTGTACAATGTTTTAATTGTTCTTAAATAAAAAATCTCTCTCCTGCCACCACTTCTGACCCTCTTCTGCCTCTGGCACTCTGGTTTCGACTCCGGTTCTGATTCCGATTCCGACTCCGATAAATCAAATTTAAAAACTCCGACTCCGTCTTCGGTTCCGATATAATTACCTCCGTTACATCCCTGTTTTGAGTTATCACTTTTTGGTTTTCAAGAGCAAAATAGTTATGTTAACTTACAAATACAGAAATTCAGTATATTACTATGTGACGCCACATATCGCCAGTTTCTGTCGCATATTGTAAGGAAATTGTACTATATGTAATAGAGAGATCTGCTCCAAGAGGTAATCTAAACTTGTGGTTTAATATCAAGTTTCAATTTCAGAATGAAATCCTTTTGCTAAAGAGATACTTAATGTGAAATGACGAAGGTAGATAATGTAAACACGAGAGAATTATGTTTAATGTACCTAATGTATGCAGAGGTAATATTTATTTGAGAACATACCCACGTCTCTAATGTCGTACCTTAAATTTAGGTTAATTTTGCTATCATAACGTTAATATTCGCTGTGGAATGAAGATAATATTACTGTAACATATAAAATTTCATGGGGTTGCTATTAAACCATTCAACGGTTTTTTATTTCGATGGAAACTGTATTCATCGTAGATTATTGCGTGATAGAAAGATATTCGGGAAAAGCCACAGGCAGGGGCTTGTGGATGACGAGTAACGAATAACTCGCCCTCCAGCCGTTCTTAAGGACCATAAGGACAAACCCCAAGTTGACAGCGCATTGTGTCATGTTCCATAACATGGAACTGATTATGCGCGTCAAGGGGCCCAGTAGGGCCGATAACTGCTAAAACTGCGAAATTGTTAGATAGAGACTAATAAAGAAAAAGAAAAGAAAGAAAACTATTTTATTTGGCATACACATTCGTAGATATACACAATGTAGTAACAACATGTAGACACTAATTATTATTTAAAAAGAAAGAGACAACTAACATGTGTATCTATTTTTTATTCTCTGGAAAGAGTTACTGAGGCCCGAGAATGCAAAAGGTAACCGAAAGAATACAAACGACGAGCGTTACAAAACCAAACGCGACACGGGATAAGGTACACATCATGACAATAAAACACATAGCAGGTAAATATAGTTTTATAATATTGTGCCGCTAGTTAGTGCCTTGTTTGTCTAAGGGTGTTCACGCGGTGTTGATCACGCATGCGGGTTTGCTACGCATGCGTAACCCCCGCAAATGCCCATTTCTTACGACAATTATAGTAATGCGTGGAATACGCACACGGAACGCGGGGTGTGATACCGGACAGCAGACCCGCACGGGGTGCCGCGCGTTTGTTGTCCATTCAACACAACCATAACGCACAGTAGCCCACTGAAAACTAGATTGTCTCAGGCTGCATGAAATGCATGCGGGGCAATTGCAATGCATGCGTGATGAAATCCGCACGATATCAAAAACACCCTAAAGCTGGGTTCACATTATTTTTCATGTCACTTTTTCATTTCATTTCTTCATTAAAAATTTACACTGTGTTTGAATGTTTTACAAAAAATAATAATAACAGTAAGTAATTAATAATCGCTACACCATTTTCAACACAATTAAACAATAATCAATCGTAATCATAATAATAACAAAAAAAAATGCTTAATAACATTATTGTCGTTTATCCAAAAATCATTACGACATTACGATATTACATAATTTTTAACAGAGTGGTTTGATTGGTGAATCTCGCGCCACGCCACGACACAACACAATAATGTGAACCCGGCTTTAGACCATGCTTTTTACGTCTTTCACAGTTGCCATATTAAAATTCTAAACACGGAAAGACGCACGCTTCTAGGGCAACGATCCCGCTTACAATACAAATATTACTAAATATGTTTACATTGCATCGGCAGATACACTTTGTTGGAAAAGAAATAGTGATCCGCCATCGTCGTGCGTTAGGTGCGACCAGGAAACCTGTAATGTCCATGATATGGGTTTTTTTTTCTGTCGACGGGGAAAATCATCATTGACGAAACCCGCTCTTGGGTGGAGCGGGAGACAGTGTCAGAGTCTTACTGACTAAAAACCCCGCGGCGTTCCTTCTAGCCTTCATACCGGGGCTCTAGTTTCCTTTCGGATAACCCCGACCCCGGTAGGCTTCGACCCAGACGGGCCCCTCCTGTTGCTGACAACTCCTTGAGGCGCGCGGGAACAGTGCGCGCCGTCGACGCCTTGGCTCGGTCCGGACAGTTACCGGACGATCGGACAGCGAGCTACCCATGGCTCGCCGTCCGCGAGCCCGCGTCTACGGTGGCCGGAAATCGGGATCGGAATCCCGGCGGCGGCGGCGGGAGCGCCGTTGCCTGATGCGGTCTGCCTCCTCCTTTGCTAGCATTACTGCTTCGCAGAAGGAGGCGACCGCCTGCCACTCCTCCTCGCTCCGGACCATGGCCTGAACCAAGGCCCGGCGTGAGAGGTCTCCGCCGCCGATCACCCCCACAAGGACACGGCGTTGCTCCGCCCAAGCAGGGCACACCTCAACTGTGTGCTCCACCGTGTCCTCCGGGCGTTCCGCACAGTGGCGGCACCCGGGCGTCTCTTCCGCTCGAATCCGATGCAGGAACCTCCCGAACTTGCCATGTCCGGTGAGGACCTGCGTCATGCGGAAGGTAAGGACGCCGTGAGGTCTTTCCAGCCACGCCTCAAAGAGGGGACTTACCGCCATAATTGTGGCGTGCCCATCCATGATATGGGTGTAGAACTAAAAGCGTGGTTGGAAATATTATACTTTGTTAATGGCTTTTAAGTGCCACCTAGCACCTGTCAGCGACTTGGACCTAGACCATGACGTTCAAAGTAAGATCGTTTTAATCTTGTTTCGGTGTGGGTAAGAGACAGAGCTATACAGGTTGTCTAGCGCCATCTCTTACCTACACTAAAACGAGATTAAAACAATCTTACTTTGAACGTCATGGTAACCCCCTTGACCGTAGCCCACGTGACCGTAGGATTCTTCATATAAACGAATTTTGGAAAATACTCTTAGTGTCATGAAAGGAAACTTTTATATGTCAGGTAGTTAGTTTTTCCCTTTATACAGGGTCATTTGTAAAACACGAGCAACCTCTCAGGACTATGATACCAACATCATAAACAACAACTTTTGTTCTATGACTTTTACTGCCGCACTCAGAGACGCCCATTAACGCTAATCTCTGATTTACTAATTTTGTCATTGAATAATAGTCTATATCTTTATGACGTTAAGTACCTTAGGTTTTGCTTTAATTGACATTAAAGTAAAATGACGTCTCTGAGTGCGCAGTTAGACTTATTTGTTATACTTATTTGTTTATTTATGTGCACACTATAATAAAGGGAAAGAAGAAGGAAACCGAAGAATAGTGCAAAGGTGATGCTTATTTCTCTTTTTTTTTATACATTTGCTTACTACTTGCAAAAGGAGAATTGGAGAAAATATAAATGTAGACACTGCGTATAAAAGTAAAAGAAAAGTTAGCACATACAAAAAACATATCTAACAATGAAATAATATGAAGTGCAAAAAAAAAAACTAAAATAACAATAATATTACTATAACATGTAGGTATAGGTACTAGTCATTGTTATCACAGTGAATATTTTTATATTATTGTTGTAAACGAATAATTCCAGGACCGTTTTGTAGCAAAACGTAGAAATCCAACTGAAGCTGAATATTTTAATTATAAATACAGAAACTTTTCCCGGTTGTTATTCCGCTGGTGAACAAGAAACTACTTTATGTTGCGAACTAATGCGACGATACAATTCTATCCAGTGATAAAATAATATTCGTGTTGTCAGTTTTTAGATAGTTTTTGTCCGCATTGCGTGCTCTTTTAATTAAGGCCTATAGTCCCTTGAACATCTAACCGGAGTTATATGAACACACTATACTGTACCGGAGTATCTGCTCATTTAGTTCCGACCTGCTGCGCTTGGATAGAGCCCCGCTGACCTTAAATCCATTTCTTTGCTAAATATTGATTGACTAGCTGCTCCCAGCGGCTTCGCCCGCGTGATAGCAGAAAATCATCCCAAGGAAACATACTTCCGGGATAAAAAGTATCCTATGTCCTATTCCAGGACATGGTCTATCCGTGTACCAAGTTTCATCAAAATCGCTTTTGCCATTTCGGCGTGAAGACGTAACAAACAAACAAACGAACTCACTTTCGCTTTTATAATATTAGTAAGGATTTACATATGCTATGGTCTGAAGAATACTTAACCAGCAATTTATTCTTTGTGTAAACATTTTTCTTAAGACCATAGCCATTTGAAAGGAGTAGTGAAAATCAGTGAAAAAAATATCATGTTGTTATTTCTTTTTTGGTATAAGTATAGGTATTAGGCGCTGCGAAAACAGAGATACTTTTTGTTCCAATTAGTCACACCGATCACTTTTTGATTCGTCATGACTAGTCATGAGTATGTGCTAAGTGGAAGCAACTGGACACAAAAAATGTTTACGTATGCGCAATGAGTGGATGATTTTATAATGTTTGATTTCACATTTATCGGTAGCTTGTATCTAACACAAGACACAAAAGTGGACACGTGTACGCCCTGCCTTAGCCATACGAAAAAATCATATGTTGTTATACATGAGTTTATAATAAACGTATATTTTTTTCAAACCTAGCCATTACCGAGGAGTAGGCTTCAGAAAGTTACTGTTTTATGGCACTGCTCGGGCGCTTGCGCCTTAATAAACGTTGGAGATCCGAGATAAAAAATCATATTGTGTTATCGGAAGAGATCGCTGTTATTGTTCTTATTAACTTGCAAAGTAGACAGATAATACGATAATACTTTTGAAGGCTTAATTTTGAACAACGTTTAGTTTGATTTCTTCGGGACACATCCGGGAACCAAGGCCTGTCTTCAGAGCACGATTATCACAACATCACAAGCATACAACTGAATTGAGAATCTTCTCCTTTCTTACAAGCTTTTATTTAGTTTAACCTGTCCCGATGTTTGTCTGTACCTAATCAAATCTTGCAAATTAAATTTGATCCATTTCCCGGCTACCGATTGAGCTGAAATTTTGCATGCATGTGTAGATCAGATGACAATGCAAAATTATTATGACAGTGGACCTGATCTGATGATGGAACCGAAAGGTGGTTATAGGAACTTAGCAGTTAAACGACACAACCCCGTCGGGTTTGGGCTCGTATGATTTGTCTTGACGAGTATTAATTATATAGGTATACCGAGCTATAAAAGCTCGCTATGAAAAAAACATTTTCATTAAAACTTGTTTTAGATTGATTACAAATAAAATGAACTTTTGTCATGACATTTTATTCATGAACGCTTTACATAATTTTCATTTTTAACCGACTTCGAAAAGAAGGAGGTTCTATGTTCGGCTGAATGTTTGTTTTTTTTTTTTGTATGTATGTTCACCGATATTTCGGTCAATTGTGGACCGATTTCAAAATTTTTTCTTTGATTGGAAGGTTGTGCTTCCTAGTTGGTCCCATAGAAATATTGTTATGATCTGATCATGAAATTCGAAGATATGGAACAGAACTCCTCATAGAATCATAGCAGAATTGTCGTAACAAGTAAAATTGCTTTGTTTATACGTGTAGTCGATGACTGACTGAAAGAAAAGGGGGAGGGGAAAGGGGGAGGGGGTAAATTCATGTATTAAAACCGTATTTGGGATTATAAGAATCGTTATGCACTCTGGCTATAAGGTAATTTATGTTTAGCTGAAGGGTAGATACTTTTTAGTGGTGCTACCATAACTAAAAAGTGAAAAATAAAAAACTTTTTACAAAAAAAAATTAAACCGTCTTCAAAAAGTACAAAATAACTTTAATTTCGGAAGTCGGTGTTGAATAACGTAGAGACAAGATTAGGTATCTATTATAGAAACACCGACTTCCGAAATTAAAGTTATTTTGTACTTTTTGAAGTCGGTTTAATTTTTTTTTTTTGTAAAAAGTTTTTTATTCTATGAAAAAAAGATCATTGATTAGTAAATTATTAATTCAAAAGTATTAAATGAGAATTTTAATTTAGAATCTGCTAATCAGTACCTATACTAAAACATAGCATAAAAATAGTTCACGAATTTTCTGAATAACATTGAAAGTTTCGTCAAACGCTTTTACGTTTCATTAAAAAAAAATTTTGGTCTCTCAATTTCATGAACTTGCTTCCCGAACCCTAATAATATCTGCTACTAATTTGGACCGAGAGGAAACATAATTTTCCTTTCATCAAGCTTGATTTATGAAACAACAAACTTCTGAATATAAAACCTTTTTTAGGGGCAATTTTTCAGGAAGAGATTGAATTGCTTTTACAAATCCAAGTTTGATGATACTCATTATAACTGTAACTGGAGTTTGTCTAAAAGTAAAGCCTGACTGATTACTGGGAATAAATCATGTAGATAGATAACCTATTACTTTTAAATGGGGTATTACACTAATCACGTGAAACTTTTGTGAGCGTATGTGTATACAGGGTGTAAAGGACAGCCCTCCACAAACTTTATGGGCTTGCTTAGTAGACAAATCACTTATTATTATAGTTTAGGACTTCAAATGGATCGCGTAAAGTGTGGTAGAGCTTCTGGTCCTTATCGAAAATCAAGTTACCCGTCGCCCACGATGGTGAATAATCACTCTGCGACTATCCTAACGCCTAAGGCGTCTTTTGCGGTGGCAGCTAGATCGATCGTTTCGTTTCGATTCTCTTGCGTCAAACGCCTCGAGTAGGCCACGCCTCCGATTTCCTTGTTATGACCACGCGACTGTGCGTTGAGATGACGTCAGAACAAAAGAATCTGCGGCGTGGCCTACTCGAGGCGTTCGTCGCAAAAGAATCGAAACGAAACGATCGTAGCTTGGCTAGGGGGGCTGAAGTTCATTTACTTTACCGAATAAGCGCTAACACGCTCATCGCATGAGAACTGACTGTAAATCCGTAAAACATTCTTTGAAGCTGCCTCTGAAGTAAATAAACATCTTTATTTACTTCTCAAAGCCAAGGAAATCTCGTGAAAAATTCAGGAATTACGACGCTTGAACAAATTGCGGACTCGTTTTTGTAAAGTACTTTTTCCTTACGAAGGAGAGGGCGTGAAATAAATTTTAAGTAAAGGGATGTTTATTAAGGCTCTTGCCACTTGAGAGGAGGTGTCCCGTGTGACAGCCACGCCCTGTTCCATTGAAGAAATTGGAAATTCAGGCTGGAGATATGTGAAGTTTGTGTTTTCAAATTTATGGCCTATACAAGTGTACAGCAGAGAAAACTAAAATAGCGGACGTGGCATATAATATCAAAAGACTAAAGTGGAAATGGGCGAGTCACCTAATCAGAAACAGAAAGGAGAAATGGGCTAAATTAGTAGCTTATTCCCCAGAAAAGGCAAACGGAAGAGAGAACGCCCGATGAGAAGATGGAACGACGATATAAAGGCGGAAACGTGGCCAGTGTGGAACAGGAAATCCCATAACCGGAAACTGTGCAAGAATATGGGGGTGGCCTATATGCTAAAGACAAACAATCTTCTGAAACCGATGTCAGATAATATTTTTTACATTTCATATACAAAGCCGTCAACGACCGTCAACGAGCTGTGGGCGCGTAAAACGCAGGATTGGTGCCCGAACACAGCAACGCGGGGCCGAGGCAGACCACAAAAGAGATGGCGAGACGACCTGGATGACTTCTTTAAGAATTGGAATGAGAAAGCGAGGAACCGCGATCGTCGGAAGGAGTGGAGGGAAGCCTTTGCCCAGCAGTGGAACAATATGGGCTAACTATAATAATATACAAAGCCAGCACTCAGGACCTGTGTCGGTATCTGTACAGCTATATAGCTAGTGGTCACGTTCCGGTATCGAGCTACAGCTGATATTTTCACGAGGTTTACTGTGTCCACAGATTCAAAATTGCCAAAGTTATAATCACGCTTTGATTGCTTTTTGGTTTATCTTTATAGCTTCCAGTAGATTTATGTACTACAAGATGGCCATATCGTACCGTTTCTAGAAAAACTTTTCTTTTCCTAATTAATAAGTATAAATTGTGACAGTATGTTAATAGATTTCTGATGCCCGGGGCTTGTTGTGGTGGCTGGGCGTGAGGAATTGAGGACGTGCGTTCCATCACACTTGCGGCCGCCTCCTTCGCTAGCATTACTGCCTCGACGGCTCCCCATTCCCTCTCTCTTCGTACTATGACCCGGTGGGAGAGGTGGCGACTACCGATCGCATCCACGAGGATACAGCGGTGCTTCGGCCAAGCGAGGCACACCTCCACCGTATGCTCCACCATGTCCACCGGGTGGTCCACAAAATGGTGAGACCCAGGGGTTGCTTCCGCCTGAATCCGGAACAGAACCCTCCCGAACTTACCATGTCCAGTGACGACCTGTGTCATGCGGAAGGCGAGACGGCGTACAAGCTTATTCTAATCAGCCGTTTACGACGTTATTCCTAATAAGGGTCGATATTATAATGGCATAGGATTTTTTCGACGACGCAGGAAATATTTACATGGCAACCAAAAAAAAAGAGTATGTACAGAAATACTTCAACTGCTGAGCGTACCAAACAGAAAGAGTCATCAACTCAGCAAATACTGGGCGTCAGACACCCAGCGCTGGTTTTCAGCTGGCACCCCGCAGTGACGCACATATAATGTGCGGGTCCACCCACATAACATAATTAATCACTACGTACACACAAATTGCGGTAATCAAGTGAAGTGGGAGTCAATATCGTTGCGGTTAAGTGTAGCGCACGAAAACGGGTCAATGTGCCGCAAGTTTTTACTCCACTGTTATACCAACTTTTTATCGAGGTAGTTTCGGAGGCAATTTGTTAACAAAGTTAATAATATACCACTCAAGTTAAATGTATTGTCAGGTACCGATTAAATCCGTGTACCGGCGCCATGTCCTCGTGCAGTGGCGGATTAGCCATGTAGTCATCATCATCATCATCATTAGCCTTTTTAATGTTCCCACTGCTGGGACTCAGGCCTCCTCTCTAAGAAAGGGAATGGGCAGTAATCCACCACGCGGGCCCAGTGCGCGTTGGTGAATGTCACATGTCACCCATGCATGCCATGCAGCCATGTAGTAAGAGTACCAAATGCTACAGGCCCTTGAACGCGCGGGCGTTCAAGGGCCCCGCGCATTCAGGGACCCCGCGCGTTCTAAGAAAATAAGCATACAGCTAATTATTTCATTGAATATGATAGTCAATCTCTTAGATCTCCCTCATTACCCCAATTTCTGGGCACGCCACGATTATGGCGGTAAGTCCCCTCTTTGAGGCGTGGCTGGAAAGACCTCACGGCGTCCTTACCTTCCGCATGACGCAGGTCCTCACCGGACATGGCAAGTTCGGGAGGTTCCTGCATCGGATTCAGGCGGAAGAGACGCCCGGGTGTCGCCACTGTGCGCAACGCCCGGAGGACACGGTGGAGCACACCGTCGAGGTGTGCCCTGCCTGGGCGGAGCATCGCCGTGCCCTCGTGGGGGCGATCGGCGGCGGAGACCTCTCGCGCCGGGCCCTGGTCGAGGCCATGGTCCGGAGCGAGGAGGAATGGCAGGCGGTCGCCTCCTTCTGCGAAGCAGTAATGCTTGCAAAGGAGGAGGCCGACCGCATCAGGCAACGGCGCCCTCGCCGCCGTCGCTGGGATTCCGATCCCGATTTCCGGCCACCGTAGACGCAGGCTCGCGGACGGCGAGCTATGGGTAGGTCGTTGTCCGATGGTCCGGTAATGGGCCGAGTCTAAGACGTCGACGGCGCGCACTGTTCCCGCGCGCCTCAAGGAGTTGTCAGCAGCAGGAGGGGCCCAGCTGGGTCGAAGCCTACTGGGGACAGGGTTGTCCGAAAGGGAGCTCGTGCCCCGGTATGAAGGCTAGAAGGAACGGCGCGGGGTTTTTAGTCAGTAAGAGTCTGACACTGTCTCCCGCTCCACCCAAGAGCGGGTTTCGTCAAAGATGATTTTCCTTGTCGAGAAAAAAAAAACCCCAATTTCCACGTATCGTACCCAATCTTAAAATCCACTGGGTTATTGAGAATAAGAATGAAAATCGTACTAAATATGTCTACACAGGAGCTCCTTGGTCGAATTAGCTACAGAACACACGCTGACTTGATCCGCCACTGTCCTCGTGGAAGCAACCTCTCGAGTGCGGCCCTGGTCCAGGCCATGATATGAAGCGAAAAGTCTTGGAAAGCGGTCACCTCGTGAGGGTCAGTGAAGGAGGTGCGAGATTGTTCAAAAGAGTTATCATGGTCATAGACCACAAAGGGCAACTAAAAGAGCACAGATGAGTTTTACTCAGTCTGTCCTCTTACTCCACCTAAAGTGGGATGGGTCATTTGATGATTTACTACGTAATAAAACAAAAGTCGTTTTTAAGTTTTTAAAAAAGCACGTATTTCCTTGAACAAGTTTTGTGAAGTATTTGATTAAATGACGGAATTACCGAATGCCGTGATAGAGTTTTCAAGCGTTTTAACATTATTTGTCTTTCTTCACGTTGCTTCTTCATCGGACACTAGTTTTTGCTATAAAATATATCCTATGCCACTCAGAAATAAAGCAGCTTTCTACACGTGAAAAAAAAAATTAACAAATGGACCAGTACTTTTAGAGATTACCTCCCACAGACAAACATAAAAACAAGTTTTTTTATGAAAATATTTTTTTCATAGCAAGCTTTTATAGTACGACATACTATATACCTAAATAATTAATACTCATCAAAACCTTTCCAAAAAGCTCAAACAGGGCTATCTGATGTTCCTATGGCCACCTTCCGGTTCCATTATCAGATCAGCTCCATGTCATAATAATTTTACATTGTCATCTGATTTACACATGCATGCAAAATTTCAACTTAATCGGTCACCTGGAACTGGAAGTGGATCAAATTTAATTTACAAAATTTGATTACAGACAAACATCGGGACAGGTGAAACTAAATAAAAGCTTGTAAAAACAAGCTTTTAATGAAATCATTTTTTCCTGGCAAGCTCGATATACCTATATAATTAATACACGTCAAGACGAATCATACGAGCCCAAATTTGATGGGGTTGTGTCGTTTAACTACCGAGTTCCTATAGCCACCTTCCGGTTCCATTATCAGATCAGCTCATGTGATAATAATTTTGCATTGTCATCTGATTTACACATGCATGCAAAATTTCAACTTAATTGGTCACCTGGAAGTGGGTCAAATTTAATTTACAAGATTTAATTACAGACAAACATCGGGACAGATGAAACTAAATAAAAGCTTGTAACAAACTTATATTAGTGGAGTAGATCGCTTACGATTCTGTTAGGTGAAACAACATGTTTGATCTAACAGAATTCAACGCATCTCACGCAAGCTTTGACGATGACGATTGACGAATAGAGAAGGGCCATCTCGGGCCCCGCAGGGAGCAGCATCCTACAAATCCTCCTTATAATCCTTAAGACATCTCATAATCTCATCTGCAACTCACAGCAAGGTTCAGTTGAAAACCAGCGTCAGGCAACTGCTACATAGGGGCCTGGCATCATACTGAATTGAACCTATTTGGCGCAGCCGTGAGACATACATTGTAGATGTTCTAAGTTTAAGTTTGTTTGTATACTATAACTAGCTGCTCCGAGCGGCTTCGCCCGCGTGATAGCAGAAAATTATCCCAAGGGAACATACTTCCGGGATAAAAATTATCCTATGTCCTGTTCTAGGACATGGTCTATCCGTGTACCAAGTTTTATCAGAATCGGTTTTGCTATTTAGCCGTGAAGACGTAACAAACAAACAAACTCACTTTCGCTTTTATAATATTATTAGTAAGGATTATAAGTGTTATCTCATTGTGTGTACCTGTGTGCCAAATAAACATGTTTTCTTTCTTTCTTTTTTCTATCTGTTTATATTGCGCATGACTTCTAATAACATCTAATAATGTATTGCAGCTTCGTAACCCAACAATGCAACTATTGCAAAGCATGACCGTCTTAGTGTTTACGACAAAAGTTTACGAGAAATGGACAAAGTCTTTCTAAATCTGTTCCGTAGTTCAACGAAACGTTTTATTTCGCAGCTTTCGAAGGCTGAGGTCAGTGACCGATTCATCCTTCTTACTATGTTAGCTTTGCTTTATCGAGATGTTGTTTGGTATCATTGATCATTCGAGCTGTTTCCAATAAAAAATCTACTTTAGTTTTTTAATGTTGTTCAATATTTTTTGTTCTTAGTATTTAGATAAAGATTTTTTTTAGTAGTTGATAGATACAACGTCGAACAGAATGTTTTAAATATTTTTATGCTATTACTTTTGCGAGTGACAATTTCATCAAATTTAGGTTTTTGTGTATATTTCTATGTTATTGACAGAATAGGCTAGTTACCGTTAAAAATGTAAAATTTAGATTAATCAAAAATAAGGGACACTTATTTTTTTTATTTGTAAATTAAACCAAAAATGACAAAGATATAGCCCATTAAAGTTATGTGTAACATCACGCCGGCGCCGTGCTGCATTTTTTCGCACGGGGTGACGTCACACGTAACTTAATGGGCTGTATCTTTGTTATTTTTTGTTTAATCGAAAAAAGAAAAAACTACGTATCCAATATTTTATTATAATCTAAAATATGGACTTAATAAAATGTAGTTATTTTGACCCTGGAAACTACCCTATGTGTTTATGTAGCTTATAAGCCAAATCTGTTTTGTAACTGTATTTCCTACTTCTATGTTTAATGCATGGCGTAACAGCCATTGAGTATTGTCCCGTGACGTATAGTCCTTTGAACATCTAGCCGGAATTAAATGCACATGTACTCGTATCGTCGCCTCGATGGCAGTACGAGAGATGCTAACGTATTTCTAAAATCATATGTTGAAAATTTTGTACATGAATCACCCAGGTGGATATTTTGTCTGATGTGGGCATTCCTCCCTTTTCAATGGAGGTGTGCTACGGGACTATACACCCTGCTCCGCATACCTCTAAAGAATCAATGTAAAATTCGGAGTAAACTAACAAACAATTCCACCAAACAGTTTAGCTATTTCGTATGAAAGTTCATAGTTCATCCATTAACTGACCATAGGTACTCGTGTAACCCAAATTGTTGTTTGTTTAGGTTACCGAACTATTAAGTTAATTAAAAATTGACCGCAAAGTAACTAACTTTAAAACGATTGCTATTAGGTAGGTACTCTATATACGGGACTATTAATGAATAGCCCCGTAAAATATGAAATTCAAATGGAAAATGCTTTCGATATTTAGATTGATTTATTTGTTTGTTTTATTTAACAAAAACGGCAATCCACCAATAATATATTCTTCTTTGCCCTCGCCTCGTCCCTTTACGCGGGGTACTCACTGGATGCATGAAGCAGGCTTTAAGCCATCGAGATATATCATGGCGAAGGTGGTGTGAAGATATGATCATGTTCGCGGAGCAAACTTGCCCAGAGTTCACCCTGCCCTGAGTGACCTTAGCTAGAGTTCACCCTAGCCAGAGTTCACCCTAGATATAGAGGTTTGGAAGGAGAAAGGGGTGACCTTTACACAGAAGTGGAACGCAAAATAGGCTAATAAAAAAACCTTACGTTAGATTTGGCCGAAAAATACGCAAATAATCCAAAACCCAGAGACAAAACAAACCCATTTGAAAATTTTAATTGTATTCCAGCAGTGTTTCCCAACTGTTTTGCATAGAAAGTTGACCTTATTAACATCAACAAGAAAAGGGTCAGTTTTAAAAGCATCGTTCAAGTGACGATAACCATCCAAAATCTAATATTGTTCGCAGACCTTTGTGCTGGAAGCAACTCTGGAGAATTAACCGAGATCACAGTGTGAAGATTAACATCAATGCTCTTCTATTAATTTAATAAGGACTAGACCTGACCGTAGACCATTTGGTACAGAGCAAAATCTAAAGACTTGACACATAGGTGAAAATATAGGAAGACGCCTCAAAGAGGTGTCAGCAAAATTTATGGGGCCCAATATGGCCCATATTTGGGGTGCAGGATTATTTGAAAGAGTTACCATGGCCCTGGAACGTAAAGGGCAACTGAAAGAATACAGGTGCGTTTTCGTCGATAAAAAATTGGCAGTCCCTCGCTGCCCAACTGAAATTGGACTTAGCAGGACATATCTGCCACTTGCCCGACAAAATGTGGGCCAGAGAAGCACAATGTTGGTGCCCAGAAATAGTGCGACCGCCCCACGAAGGAAATGACGGGACGAACTAGAAAGATTTTGCCTGAAATAGAAATACCAAGTGCGGGACCGCGAATCACGGAAGGATTGGTCTGAATTTTGCCCAGGAGTGGGACAGAACAGGTTAACAAATATTTTTTTTTTATTACATCTGTTGTAAACCGAAATAAGATACCTAAGTCAACCGTAAAAGCGCGACCCTCCAACAAAATAGGATTAACAATTAATCAAAGTTTAAATTGCTGACCACCATAAAGCTAGCTGACCCTTTACTTTGAAGTAGACATAATGTAATAGTTCGTATATACGCAGCCTCCAGGCCTGAACCATTTAGACATTCCCAACTATAAGTGGTATTCAGTTATTTACGGGTATTGCGAGCGCCCCTCCATTAGTAAGTCTTGTTAGCTAGTGGTGAACGAAATCACGAATTAATAAATTATTAAAAGAAACATCAAATCAGCTAGAAGATAGTAAAAAAAGACGTGTGGCACTCGGAGACTGCCGCGGTAAAGCTATTGCATAGCATTTTTTATCAACTTATGCAATTAAATTGTGATTGAAGTTGACAAGTTGCCATGACAACCATTTAGTGGGGGTGTTAGGTTTTTTTCGTTACGGAATTTCTGGATTCGATCTCCACGCTCAAGGCCCGCGATAGAAGCTATGCAATAGCTTAAAAACCTAGGCAAGTGCGAATCCGGCTCGCGCACTGAGGGTTCCGTACAATTAACTTACCTTTGAAAACAGTTCAATTCCCGAATTCAGTTACAAAGATTTATCCTAATTGCAAAAACAGTTTTATTTTGTGACGTAACTTTTTTTTACAACAAAGACGGCCGTACCTTTTTTTCGTTAACATAGCAGTTTGATTTTTTCACGGCTTCAAGGGACCGTGTATTTAAGTTATTGGTTTTAATGTCAACTCGATGCCTCCACGCGTTTCCAAGATAAAGGGTATTTGACAGACAAGTAGACAAGCAGACGGACCATAAAGTGCTAATCACTTTATATAGCTTTTGAAGTACGGACCCGTATAAACAGATATTTTTTGAAATTTCGTAAAATCTAAAACCCAATTTTTTTAAATCAGAATCGAAACTGTTCATTGCTAAAAAAACAAAAGACTATAGTTTGATAACCACACATCCCACACGCTCTGTTCGTACTATTACCCCTCAAAACTTTGGACATTTGCCAAAGACGGAAGGACGTCTCCAAGGCACGGTAAAAATTGTAACAGCACTACATTTTTTACTGTGGCTTTTGTAGAACTAATCACCTAAAAGGTTCTTTAGAGAGACAGGATAAGCTTCGTCTTATCAAGACAGATTACACTTTGAAAGCGATGAGCGATCGAGCTTATTTGAATGAAAGAGAGTGTTGGAAACAAATGACAGTTGAGAACAGCAAGTTTGTTTTAAACCGACTTCGGAGGAGGATCTATGTTCGGCTGAATGTATGTTTTTTTTTATATGTATGTGTATGTGTTCACCGATATCTCGGTCAATTGTGGACCGATTTTTTTTTTTTGTAATGTTATGATTCCAAGTTGGTCCCATAGAAATATTGTTATGATCTGATCATGAACTTAGAAGATATGGAACAGAACCCCTCATAGGATCACAGCAGAATTGTCGTAACAAGTAAAATTTCTCGGTTTATACGTGTAGGCGATGACTGACTGAAAGAAAAGAGGGGGGGATGTATCGAACCGACGATCTGGTGATGAAACGACAAAGTAAATTAATGTAATCTAACCGTGTTTGGGGTTGTTAGAATTGTTTTGAGATGCAGTCTGGCTATAAGGTATTTAAGTTCAGCTGAGGGATACTTTTTAGTGGTGGTACCATAACTAAATAGTGAAAAATAAAAAACATTTTACAAAAAAAATTTAAACCGACTTCAATGTAAAAAAACACTGAAAAGTACAAAATAATTTTAATTTCGGAAGTTTGTGTTAAATAACGAAGAGACAAAACTAGCTATATAGAAACACCGACTTTTTTTGTAAAAAAAAAATTATTCTACGTGAAGCCATCACGGATCATACCAGAATTATTATTCCCTTAACCCTTCAGATACCGTCAATTAGAGACACAATAGTAAGACAATAGATGCGCGGCCACCGGTGGTCGCTTGGGGATTCATGAATTAATATTAATCATGATAACAATTTATTTCAGATTTCTCGTTCATCAATATTACCTATATGTCAATGCCGACGTCTGTCATACTATGTACCCAAAGACATTAAACATATAGTATCTCTTTAATCTCCTTGTACGTACCAAATCTACGAGTCAGATGGACCTATCACAGACCACAGTACACAAAGTTTACGGTTTTTGGAGTGACTCCAGCAAAATCCCGTCAGTTGCCAAGGCCTGAATCTACGAGTTTAGCCATTCATAAAACTATCAGGACTATGCAAAAACTATTTTGTTTATAATCACGTTCGGGGTGAATAGAACGCCAAGTGGGGAAATGCAGCGATATTACAGAAAATACAAAACACAAAAAAACAATAAATACCTTATTTCAAAAAAAGAATAACGTACCTTTTATATAAAGTTTATTTGAACTTATAATTCCAAGTCAATCCAAAGATATAATGCTACTGGCTGGGCCCGCAGGTAAACGTAGTATTACACTTCAATGCTACCCGTTTTTAAAAACGGCAATTTCATTGGCGGGACGACCTGGATGGCTTCTTTAAGAATTGGAATGAGAAAGCAAAAAACCATGATCATTGGAAAGAATGGAAAGAGGCATTTGTCCAACAGTATTATCATTGGTTGTTAGTCCGTAAGCCTTGAGTAATATTTTTTTTTTTACCTAGGGGTATGAAAAATAGCCTTTAACAAAAAAAAAGAAGGGAGCTTTTGCCCAGCATTGGGACAATATGGGCTAATTATAATAATAATAAATAACAAAAAAAAACAATAATAACACCAAAAAAAATCAACCCATTTCGGAGGAGTTCGACAACAAACACTAACACACGAGATTTTTAAAATATTAGAAGATAAAAGACTAAGTTTTTCTGACTGTCCCACCTATCTAATAACATACCTTCTAAGGGTATGTCATATTATGTTATTTATTTATTTATTTCTCTTCTTCATGCACAAAAGAAACTTCGAGAAAGAGGTTAACCGTCGAATCCAACTCGGCTGGGCAGCGTTCGGGAAGCTACGCGGTGTCTTCTCGTCCAACATACCACAGTGTCTCAAGACGAAAGTCTATGATCAGTGCGTGTTGCCAGTGATGACATATGGCTCCAAAACGTGGTCGCTCATAATGGGCCTCATCAGAAGGCTTAAAGTCACCCAAAGGGCAATGGAAAGGGCTATGCTCGGAGTTACCTTGCGTGATCGAATCAAAAATGAAGACATCCGCAGGAGAACTAAAGTTGCCGACATAGCACAAAGAATTGCCAAATTTAAGTGGCAATGGGCAGGGCACATTGCTCGCAGAACAGATGCCCGTTGGGGCCGAAAGGTTCTGGAGTGGCGGACGCGAACCGGAAGACGCAACGTTGGAAGGCTTCCAACAAGGTGGTCTGATGACCTGGTGAAGGTTGCGGGAATCCGGTGGATGCGAGAGGCACAAGAACGTTCGTTGTAGCGATGCTTGGGGGAGGCCTATGTCCAGCAGTGGACGTGTATCGGCTGAAATGATGATGATGATGATGATGACGATGATGCACAAAAGAGTACAATGGTTGACTTAAATGCCTGAAGGCATTTTCTACCACTCAACCTGTGGGCGATGCAGAAACAAATTGTGTCTTACCTGAAACAATAAAACAACAATATATTAAAAATACATAACATAAGTAACGAGGCTTTGTTCTACATTGTTACCTACCTATTATAGTTACAGCTTTGTATGTACAAAAAAAAAGACAAAACTGAGTTATTTGTTTCTCTCTCTACCAGTAAACGTAATTGTCTGTAAATAATATGTTACGTCTGTTTCATTTAAAAGAGCTCTTCCTCACTCGTCCATCGTCAACGTGGGCGTGGTTTAAAAACATGATGTTTCATCCAACGCAATGTTTGAGAAAGAAGCAACGTGAAAAAAGAGAGATAACGCCTTAACGCTAGGTTGTCATTTGATAATTCAGTCGAATACTTCACAAAACTTCAGGAAATACATGTTTTTTTAAGCCTTAACCTTTCAATCTTGGTAATTAGAGACACAATAGTAAGATAATAGGTGCGCGAACGTTCGGGGATTCATGAATTAAAAGTCGCGCAAGATTTCTAATTTTTTTTGTATGTTTTAATAACTACTTAATAAATGGTCAGATTTCACGCAAAATAGCCGATTTTCTGAAGTTTTTACTGGACTAGTTTTACACAAATTTATGTTTTGATTTCTAAAGAAACCTAGATAATATCCACATCCACAATTTAATTTTGTTTCCAAAATATCTAGAAAAAGACGTGTGACGTAATGTCATAATCACAAAAGAGTGTTTGTATATAAATGTATCTCGGGTAGACCCCTCTTAAGTAGGAGTTCTTATTATACCCACATTTAAGAGTAAAAACAAAAGAAACCGTTCACAAATAAGAGCAATCACAAGATGCTCAAAGACCACTTTACTTTTATTGTAAGTAGTACAACAAAGTAATTGTGATAACATTTCGATAGGGTAACGATTGTACTAGTACTTATGAGAAAACCGATACCTATTACTATCTATATCGTATTGGGTTTCTGTTTTTCATTAGTACTCGTATTGACCAAATTATGTCGTACCAAGATCCACACGAAGCCTCAAATAAGGTGCACCGATGACCTGGTGAAGGTGGAGACGCACAGGGCCGATCATTAAGGTGACATTTGGGGAAAGCCTATGTCCAATAGTGGACGTCTTTAATGATGCTGATGACGGCTGAAATGATGATGTTGGTAATGAAGATATTTTCAAACAAAAGCGCCTTGTTTTTGGAGTAGGAAATCATGAAATGACTTCTCCCATTTCAGTAGGAGTGAGTGGGAGTGTCAGACTTTTACTGACAAAACTCGCCCGCGTCCCTTTAGTTGCTCTTGACGTTCCAGGGCCGCGGCGCCTCCTTCAAATAAATCCGCAGCAAATAAAAGTGCTTTCAATACATATTAAATTGTATTTCGTTTTCGATTCCCGTCTACAGAGCTCATGAAAACGTTAACGCAAAAGGAATACTCAATATCAAAAACATCATAAAAGTATATAATATAATGGGCTGTATGTGAGTGTAACTTGTATATAACAAGTTCAATCTAGAAACAAAAATGGTTCTAGAAATTTCTTCATCGATTTTTTAAAAAAGAAAGACCAAAAGTGGGTCAATAGGATCAAATAATCCGTTTAACATCAATATCCTTTATCTTTAAACCGAAAACGATTTCACTACCATAAAAATTTATGTTTTTTCACGGAAAAAAATAAATTTGTTTCAACAGCTTAGCATGCGTAGCGATAACGTCACAAGAGCTACGTCGTAGCAGGCGCGTAGCTCTTTAAATAGGTAGCACTAATTTTGAGATATTGAAATTTACATGTATGGTATCTACAAGTATCTATATGACAGGCCAAGTCTAGTGGTCAGTTGCTCTGGCTGCTAAGCCGTAGGTCGTGGTTTCGATTCCCGCTTAAGACAAATGTTTATGTGATGAGCACGATCATTTGTTCATGTGTAATTTATTTGTAATAAATATGTATGTATTTAGAAATTTATAAGTATGTTTATCAGTTATCTAGTACTCATAGACGGCGTTGTGTGAAATAAATTAATAATTATTATAATTTTTTTTACAACGAGGGTTATTAGTTTATTATTATATCGACAGAGTAAATTACTTTCCGACTAAGTTATGGATTGTCACGAAATGGAATAAATTTATCCACAAGCGAGAAGAGTAGACGAAACACTTTAAACCAAAAAGTTTAACTATCATAGTTTCGGAAGTTATCGTAAATAGTTTGAACAGCAATTTTTTTATTATTGTACTGTTCTGAGTTCTTGTTTTAAAACTGTTTTAAGTTCTTGTTTAATACTGTTTTAAGTTCTCGTTTAGTGTTTTTGTTTTAAAACTACAATTACAATTAATTACAATTTTATATACCACAGTAATTTCAACAGTATTTTGAAACAAAATTTTCAAAATCATCCGTTAAATAAAACAAATCTATCGATATACGCCTTTCACCGATATCGAATGAACTACTTACAACGAATCTATAACATGTGATAAATTATTCCTTATAAGGTAATTTGCCATTTTCTCGTAACCTATAAGCCGCCATGATAAATGATATGATATTAAATTCCCCTCAAGCGAGAAAAGGCCACATTATTTTATGAAAATGCTTGAATTTGTGCAAAATATCCCAGTTTACTTTACTTTAGGACCTACCTAAGGCAAATAGGTATTACCTAAACTTAACCTAAGTATTATTGTTACAGTTATTACGCCATTTGCAGGATTGTTAGAAACCGTGACCCTGGAACGCAAAGGGTAACTAATGAAACACAGATGGATTTTAGTCAGTAATAATCTAACACTCCATCAAAGATTTCTTTCTACCCAAGGCATATTGATTTCGCCGTTACCAAGGAGTAGGCTTCAGAAAGTTACTGTTTTTATGGCACTAGGGCCTTAATACCAAAATCAACTGCAATAGCTCATGGCTAACACAATCTACTACAGTCATTATGGAAATAATATAATATTCCACAACTATCATACAGTGCCCTCTACTCCCAAGCTAAGCAGAGCTTGAGTAATGACTACTAGACAACTGATACTTACATATTTCTAAATACATACATACTAGATAAGATAAGATTATTATATTGATTATTTTATTTTATTTGATTTATTTGCTTAAACATGAGTGCAGTATTTACGTCACAAAATAAATTGCCAGCATGCAACAATGCTTGTTCAATTACCTTGAACAATGGCATGCTAATATTTCGATTTATTTGAAAAATTAATTAAAAAATAAACAAGAAGAAACATTCTAACACAAAATTCTACGTTAATTTAAATCATTGAAAAATAACAATGATATTAATACTTGTCAGAATAAAAATCCTATATTTTTAAGTCTATAATACCATATTGAGTAAAATTATTTAATAAATCATTTTGATTAAAATTATTTAATCAATAAAGATAAATTACACCCAGACACAGAACAAATGATCATGCTCATCACACAAACATTTGTCTTAAATGGCAATTGAACCCTCGACCACCAGTATAACAGTCAAAGCCACTAACCACTAGACCAACAAGCCAGTTGAAATCTACGAATCATTTCATATTCAATAGGTTCATAAAAGTATTAATGATCAAACTTTTCTAGAATATTAAAAAGCTTATTTGACGATGCTATAAAAAAATATTACCTCATAAAAAAGCTGATCAATCGAAGATAATATATAAATCAGAACTACGACAAGATATCACTGGTAATATTAAGGGGGTTCTTAATATCGTGCGGATTTCATTACGCACGCGGGTTTGCTCCGCATGCAGGAAATTTCAAAATGCAAAAAGAAACGCGTCCCGCATGCGTATTCAACACATTACAATAGATACTATTGTATGAAATGGACATTTGCGGGGGTTACGCGTACGGAGCAATCCCGCATGCGTGATCAAAACCGCACGATATTAAAAACACCCTTATAGGAAGTGCCTCGAGTTGACTGCCTATTGGTCTCGTGGTCGCAACCGTCTGCTGAACGTCCTGGGCTCCATTCCCGAGTCGGGCAAAAAGTGTTATTGGTTTTTGCCATTAAGGATTATTGTATAGCTGATCGAAGATTAGAAGTTGGTGGTGTGATACCCCCGTGCCTCGGAACCACGTAAAGCTTTTGGTTCTGCACGTGAACTCTTTTCAGTCGTGTCGGAATACCCATCGGACGAAAAGAAGAATAGACACAAAAAAGAAATAGAGAGTGAAGGGAACAGAGAGTGTACATGTGTTTGCCACCCTTACGTTGTTAAAACGTCTACAGCCGGACTAAGCGTTTCATTTATATCGCGTACATCAAAGGACTAGAACAATTTGCCTGCTGCGGTCTTCCCGTCCTATTATAATTTAGGTGTCTTCAAGGCTATAGTGAATAGGCTCTTAATAAACTAGTGCTCATCATCATCAACGATTACACATCACTACGTACCATCAGGTGGGATCGCAGTCAAGTACTAGTTTATATCAGATAAAAAAAACCATACTAGTGCACTATAATATCTCCTGCGTACTTGGCTAATCTCAGCTAAGATTAATCACTGTAATCAAAATCCGGTCGAGAGGATTATTTATAGGAAAGATTCATCGGCCACAATTCAATTTAATATAAAAAATGTGAAGATAAAACTCGAAATTCGCGTTTTCATTGAAATTAATGAAGTATTCTCTGTCCGTCGCGCAGGCGACTCTGTCTCTTTTCTGTTATTAATGGAGCAGTCAGCAGACACGATTTGAATCAGATAAAAAAAAATATTGTAAAGGCGTTCGTTGTGGATTGCCTAGCCGCAAACGAAAGACGGTTTGCAGAGGCGTAGCGTGGACTAATTTAGAGGTGGGCGAAGGCACATCAGCATCAACGACGCCTTTTTTTTATAAATTCGAAAACGAAACCGCGACTGTAGCAACCCAGTGTTCGACCCGTTCGACCACATCGTCGCTTACTATAAAGTGAAATAGTGGTCAAACGTTAGCCTATATACACTAATATAATAAATAGGTAGGTAAAGTTTGTTTTTTTCCAATTATTAAAATTTTTTCACCGCTAGAAAGCTGCTTCATTCCTGAGTGAGCGAAGCTGCGGAAAAAAGCTAGTAAATTATAAAACAACACCTCATCGTTAACCCTTCAGATACCGTCAATTAGAGACACAATAGTAAGACAATAGATGCGCGGCCACCGGTGGTCGCTTGGGGATTTATGAATTAAAGAGTCTTCGCACACGCGAGGCCCATTTGGGCCCACTTCACCCACGCCTTGCTACGCTATTGACTGCTTGTATCCGTCGCCGTCAATGTTGTTGGCATTGAATTTTTGCCTATTGGCGAGTTGTTTACGCGCTGTTAGTGGCTGACCCATTGTTCTACCACATCGTCGCTTACTATAAAGTGATCAAACGTGAGCCTATAAATTATAAAACAAAACCCTCGTCATTAAAGAGTCCTTGCACGCGAGGCCCTTTTGGGTGCGAGGCCATGGCTCCATTTCGCCCACGCCTTGCTACGCCGCTGACGGTTTGTACCCGTCACTGTCAATGTTGTTGGCATTGACTTTTTGCTTATTGGCGTGTTGCCTATTACAAGAAAAAAGTTACGCATTTTAATTTAGTATAAATTGATAGTGCTTAAGTATGGATAGTGGGAACAAAGAATCTGAATATTGTTATTTCACTTAGGCCTACATGGACATTTGTAAAGCGTCAAGACTAGTTTCTAACATTTTATAAGTGCACGGTTTCAATTGCAGTTTTCCTATGGAGAAACCATCCTTAGGACCAGCGGTGGTACAGATCTCTCGCGCCGGGTTTGGATTGAGGCGAGATTCTTCCGAACACCATGCGAGGGTGTTATGAATTTGCATGTGTATCAAACGACGATTTTCCTTCGGAGAAATAAATGAACCGGGAACACACCTTCAGAGAAATAAATGAACCGGGGCTGCACGGCGACTCGTGGGGGCTCTGCGGTGATCAGCCTGATTTGATAAATACAAGGAAAGAAGGAAAATGTTTTCAAAACATTATGAAAACCGACCTAAAATAATTATTAATTAGTTTTCATACATGAATGTTCTATTTATGTCTAACATAGATTTTTTTATGAATAGCGTACACGTTTACGATTTTTTTTCCACAACTATCACACAACGCCGTCTAGTCCCAAACTAAGTAGAGCTTGTAGCAGTCTGGGCCGCTAACCGGCATTATTATTCACAAAGTGTGTTATTTTACACTTAGTTGCTTCACCAAGTACCCAACGTCGGGTGTTAAATTTAAATGAGGTTTCATCAACAACTTTTACTTACTGTCGGGCACACGGGCCACAAAAAACGCCTCCACAAAATAACACTAGAATTGGCCACAAAAAAAACCTAGAAGCCGCCACAAAAAACAGCTGAAGCGTGCGACAGTTTGTGGCCAGAGAAGCTTGAAGCGGCTTCAGGCGTCTTTTTGTGGCAGCACCGCCGCACACGAAGCTCAAAAAAAGAAGCCCGTGTGCGGGGACACTTACTGCTTTTCATTTGTTTCCTTTGTTTTGCGACACGGTCGGTTTAATGGGTAAGCGATTGACTGCTGCGCTACTTTACGGGTCCGATGCCCGCTGCGTCACGGTCGGTGCATGGCTAAGCGATTGACCGATGCGCGGCGTGGCACGGGTCGGACTCCCGCATGGAACTAATATTTGTATGACCTACAGCTAGTTGTTCCGGGTTTCAGTTTATAATAATAACCCCATCGCCGTATCTCCACGTTGACGTCATGGTGGGGCTTGCGCGCTCCAATAAACCCTAGGTCTGTATCGGTAGAGTTTGCTTTGCCATAACATGCCTAGGGTGAGGGGCCAGACTAAGTGAGATACAATCCGCAGGGCAGTTTTGTGGCGAACTGTTGGGCATTAGCGACCCCACGGACCCGATCTCCTGGGAGAAATCTTGTTCCTCATTTGCGGTTTGCCTTTATTTGTCGGCCGTAGTGAACACTGACGAGGAACAGAGCTCCCACCACCCAAAAATAATAATATTTCACAAATATCACACAACGCCGTCTAGTCTCAAGCTAAGCAGAGCTTGTGTTATGAGTACCTACTAGACAACTGATAAACATAAATACCAATATATAGATAAATTACACCCAGACACAGAACAAATGATCCTGCTCATAACACAAACATTGGTCCTGGGTGGGAATCGAACCCACGACCTCCGGCATAGCAGTCAGGGCCACTGACGACTAAACCAACAGGCGTGTCGAAAATAAGTATGTGAGTTTATTGTGAATATACAGGAGAAATTCCAAAAGTTGGGTAAAATTTAAGAAAAACAATAATAAGAACGAAAAACCGAAAGCCATAATAACAATAGGCTAGTTGCCGTAAAAATGTAATTAGTCCGTCTTTTAGATTATCCAAAAATAAGGAACACGTATTTTTTTATTTGTAAATTAAACCAAAAATGACAAAGATAGCCCATTAAAGTTACGTATAACGCCACTCCGGCGCCGTGCTGCAATTTTCGCACGGGGTGACGACACACGTATCTTTAATAGGCTATATCTTTGTAATTTTTTGTTTAATGGAAAAAAGAAAAAATACGTGTCCAATATTTTTTTTATAATCTAAAATATGGACTAAATAAAACGTAGTTATTTTGACCCTGGAAACTACCCTCTTCTCCCTGTGTTACGAGTACCCATTGGTAACACGCATACATTTTCATTCAGCAAGCCGAGCAGTGCATCACCCACTTAGTTTACTTCACGGTCGTTGACGTGAAAACCCTCCCTCTAATTACCTCCTGCATGTTCCCTAGTTTCCTAGTTTAGCTTCTGACTTCTGTGACCTCGTTCAAGACGAGGCTTTATAGGTTAGCGTAGGTATTTAACAAATATCTAGAAACTAACATTGTTCTAGATAATCTATTTCAGTGGTTTCGTCTGTTGTGATATGTTGAAGAGTTGAGCCTTCGTTCAACGTCAATGAGAAAATTAAACAAATGTTTCCTCCAAAGTATTATGTTCTTAAATGTATACAAGGTTATTTGTAAAACACTAACAACCTTGCAGGAATGTATTACATATATCATACATATACATATGTCATTTATTTCGAACCAGTACTTCCTGATCTATCTGTCACCATTTTACCATCTGATCCCATGCCTTTTTGTAGCCGGGTCGCCTTTCAATTGCCGACGCCTTAAGCATCTCCTGGTATCAAAAGTAGACTGGTAGAAAACGGCTAAGGCTTTAAATCCGCCTCTGTATTTTTGTGTACATATTTAATAAATAAATATTTAGTTAAACTGATAAACCTAGCTACTTTGCTCGATCAAGTTAGTTTTCATTCAAAGTTTTTTCTTTTAATTAATAATTTTATTTTCTCCACATTTTTTTCACACTTTCACATTTAACCCTTCAGATACCGTCAATTAGAGACACAATAGTAAGACAATAGATGCGCGGCCACCGGGTGTCGCTTGGGGATTCATGAATTAATAAATAAATAGACAGTCCAAAGAGCCATTTTTTTATACTTTTTATAACGAAGAAAGTTCTTTTGTATCTCAGGACAAGCTACTCCTGGTGACCTTACACACGAAGGTGAAACATCATGTAAGGTACCTACTAAAAATATCAGAGGGAGTTTCTAAATTGACTTAATTAAGGGTAACTAGATTATTTTCGTGCACATTTCTTTGATCAACATCGAATGCAATAAACCTAGATTTCAGAAAGTTCTTGATTGTTCTGTCAAAGCTTGCACTTGAGTTAGTTAGAAGCTGTTCTAAGCGGCTACGCGAGTCTTTGAGAAATGTTCACGAGTCTAGTTTCTACTACTCGCATACTTTCGGTAGCTTTAAAAACTTTACAAAGCCTTTGAAACTAGTTGGCTCGTGCCCTGGGGAAATGTGGGGAAAGGAATACTTGTTTTAAAACGAACCTTGTTTAAAAAAGGAGGATATATGTTCGGCTATATGTATGTTCATCGATTTCTCGGTTAATTGTGAACCTATTTTGAATTATCATTTTTTTTATTGAAAGATTATACTTCGAAGTCGGTGCCAAAGAAATATTGTTATGATCTGATGATGAACGGAACTACTCATACGGTCATTGCGGAACTGTCATTACAAGTAAAATTGCTTTGTTTATATGTGTAGTAGATGACTGACTAAAGGAAGAAAGGGGTTAAATTAAACTGATCTGATAATGATGCACTCTGGCAAAAAGGTACCATCGAACTGATATGATGATCAGTTCGATGGTACCTTATTGCCAGAGTCGAAAGATGGAGATGGAGCCGAAAGGTACCACAACAAAAAATCGTACAATAAAAACTATTACAAAAAGGCTTCACTCGTCTCGCTCCACATTCATGCTGCCAGTATTTTAATTAGTGAAGCATTTCTTCAATGCGGCCTCTCCCGTGGTTCCGCATATTTTATGAATATCGCGAGAGATACGCTGAATGAGACGAGGGAGCGATGATATAGAAGATTGTATGGAAATTGTGCTATACACAATTTCTGTGCTAATTAAACAGGTCTTGAAATCTTGCAAATGATGTAGATAGGTTATGATATCATACGTAGCACGGCACTCGTAGTTTTTTTTTTTTATAATATAAACTATTGCTTGACTGCGATACCACCTGTTTAAATTAAATAGATGTAAATCCGGTTTAAACCCAATTAAACCCACAGCACGAGCAATTACACTGCTCAACTCTTTGCTCACTCAGCACATAGATCTGGATATCTTCCATGATAAGCCATACCAAATTTGTAAAGTTATACATTAATTTTTAAGTTTTTCGTAGTTTATTATATTTGTTTAGTTTGGTAGTTTTGTATATTAGTCTTTAAGATTCTAGAATATAAGTGTTTTGGTCTGGTACTGTAAACTTGTATTTTTAAATAAATAAATAAATAAACCAATCCGTTTAAATTGAAAAAAAAAACCGTTTGAAATCGTAATAAATTTTAATTGTGTGATGTGATATACTGATATACTTAGCGGGCTTAGTTTCGTCCGACCAAGCTTAAGTGTTAAGTACCTAATTAAAACGAAACATGACGTCAGGTGATCATGTGACCAAAAATTGCACACGGCTTAACGAGGTGTAAAACACAGTCCCCCTGCCGCCGCCGCCGGGATTCCGATCCCGATTTCCGGCCACCGTAGACGCGGGCTCGCGGACGGCGAGCCATGGGTAGCTCGCTGTCCGATCGTCCGGTAACTGTCCGGACCAAGCCAAGGCGTCGACGGCGCGCACTGTTCCCGCGCGCCTCAAGGAGTTGTCAGCAACAGGAGGGGCCCATCTGGGTCGAAGCCTACCGGGGTCGGGGTTATCCGAAAGGAAACTAGAGTCCCGGTATGAAGGCTAGAAGGAACGGCGCGGGGTTTTTAGTCAGTAAGACTCTGACACTGTCTCCCGCTCCACCCAAGAGCGGGTTTCGTCAATGATGATTTTCCCCGTGGACAGAAAAAAAAAAAGGTGTAAAACACAGTTCTTTTATTTCTGTAGGCGATTGTTTTTGACAAAACGGCAACATTTTATTTAAAACGTTATAAATCGGTTGTTTTTAAGCTAGATAGACGAGTCGTTGAACTTGGCAGCAGTTCATGTTTCTCAATGTGTTGTGTTGATATCTAAAACGCAATTTATTAATGTCTCATGAACTAATTACGCCTGGCATTGCAGCGGTAATTAACAACTGCAACAAAATCTATGATTTATAGAAATCAAGAAAACAAGTTTTTTTTTTGCACAGACACACAATGAAGAAATAAGTATCAAGAATTGAAGTATTAAAAAAAAAAAAAACATTGTGCGAGCTCTTAATGCGATCCGTTTGAAGATCTAAACTGAAATGTTAAAGGGATGGAGCTATAATACGATATTATGTATATGTAGCAGTTGCCTGACGCTGGTTTTCAACTAAACCTTATTTTCAATAATCATTTATTCATTTGTTTAACATAGGTAAATAATTGTTTTTGAAAATACGAGAGTAAATGAATGAGTGAATGGGAATTTGAGTGTACGGTGCGGATACAGATGGCGACTTGTGTTGTGAATGTTCTGAAACTGTCGAGCAAATGTATATCTAGTATACTTTTTCAAAATGGAAATTACTTATTCTCCCATTTATCTTGAACTACCGACACACCCCGGGTTCGTGCGGGAGCAATTTATTTCCGATGGTTTTTCCGAAAAATTCGTTCATAAACTACTCAAAACTAACCGTGGGTATTTTTTAGGCCTTGTATAATATCTAGTAGGTAATATGTGAGTAGATTGCCTGGAAGAAATCGCGGAATGCGATATGGCCGCGCATTGTATGTAATAATAATAATAATAATAATTTATTTATCCATAAAAATTGTACAATAGTTGAGCAATGAATTGAACATAACAAATGCATAATAAATATAAATGTGCAACTGCGCCTGAGCTAGGCCGAGCCTGTATTTCAGGACGCAGTTCTCGTCCCAGAAAAGAAGTTAGACAATATAACAGCATTTGCGTGTTACGTTTAATTAATGTACCTACTTTAGATATAAGTTTTTCTTTCTTTAATCTTTATTGTACACAGAAATGAGTATATTAGAGGAAGTTTGAAAGTGGCGCCAGTGACTGAAAAGTTGAAAGGTAATCTGTCTTGGTATGGTCATGTGAAGAGGAGAGATGAAGCGCATATTACTAAAAGAGCTCTGAGTATACATGTAGATGGGTGGAGAGGGAGAGGAAGGCCGAAGAAAAGATGGATAGATGGTGTGAGGAGTGAAAGAAAAGGGAGTTAGTGCTAGTTTGACGGGTGACAGGATAGAATGGAAGAAAAAAAACGTGTTGCGCCGACCCCAAGAAATATGGGATAAGGGCAGGAAGAAGAAGAAGAATCTTTATTGTACACAAAAAAAAACACTGGTTTAAAAAAAAAACATCATTTAAGGAACCCATAATTTAACCTACTATGTCGCCAGCTTCTGTTGATCTGGATCGAGTTAGTGATTGCTTTTCCGCAATTTGGTTACACCATGCGGCAGATATAGCCTGCCCGGTTCTATTTTAATTGTGAAAATCATCCAATGACAACCCCCGCTTTTGGGCGGAGCGGGAGATAATGTCAGACTCGTACTGACTAAAAACCAACCCCGTTATTTCTAGCTTTCATACCGGAGCTCGAGCTACTGTTTCGATCTGATATGCCTACGTCTGCGATTTGAGTTTGGATCAGAAGGAAATGGCGTGACGAGTTGAACTCCTACCTGAAGGATTGACCAGAAGTAGCTAAGGGCAGATAAGAATGGAAAAACAGAAAGGAGGCCTTTGCCTTTCTGCGGTGGGACACTTCTTCTTCCAGCCCTTGTCCCAATGCACGATAAGCGCGTGGAGATGCAACGCCGGGGCGAAAGTCCACTACCGCGACAGGTCGAGGTATGGCGGACAGAGCTCCGGCGGGATCTCACGGTGAAATGGCGTCAGCGACTGTCGCAACCCAGTGCTGGGCACGCCACAATTATGGCGGTAAGTCCCCTCTTTGAGGCGTGGCTGGAAAGACCTCACGGCGTCCTTACCTTCCGCATGACGCAGGTCCTCACCGGACATGGCAAGTTCGGGAGGTTCCTGCATCGGATTCGAGCGGAAGAGACGCCCGGGTGCCGCCACTGTGCGGAACGCCCGGAGGACACGGTGGAGCACACAGTTGAGGTGTGCCCTGCTTGGGCGGAGCAACGCCGTGCCCTCGTGGGGGTGATCGGCGGCGGAGACCTCTCGCGCCGGGCCTTGGTTCAGGCCATGGTCCGGAGCGAGGAGGAATGGCAGGCGGTCGCCTCCTTCTGCGAAGCAGTAATGCTAGCAAAGGAGGAGGCAGACCGCATCAGGCAACGGCGCCCCCGCCGCCGCCGCCGGGATTCCGATCCCGATTTCCGGCCACCGTAGACGCGGGCTCGCGGACGGCGAGCCATGGGTAGCTCGCTGTCTGATCGTCCGGTAACTGTCCGGACCGAGCCAAGGCGTCGACGGCGCGCACTGTTCCCGCGCGCCTCAAGGAGTTGTCAGCAACAGGAGGGGCCCATCTGGGTCGAAGCCTACCGGGGTCGGGGTTATCCGAAAGGAAACTAGAGCCCCGGTATGAAGGCTAGAAGGAACGGCGCGGGGTTTTTAGTCAGTAAGACTCTGACACTGTCTCCCGCTCCACCCAAGAGCGGGTTTCGTCAATGATGATTTTCCCCGTCGAGAGAAAAAAAAAAAAAAAAAAAAAAAAGCCCTTGTCCCAAATTACTTGGGGTTAGCGCCACTCAATTTTTCTTCCATTCGGTCCTGTCACCTGTCACCTGTCACACTATCACTAACTCCCTTTTTTCCATATCACTCCTCACATAATCCATCCATCTTTTCTTTGACCTCCCTCTTCCTCTCCATCAAACAGACTAAGATCTCAAAACTATTTTAGTAACATGCCATCCATCCCTTTTCTTCACCTGACAATACCAAGACAAACAAATTCCTTTCAACTTTTATACAACAGGTTCATAGCAATACCAATTTTTTTTTCATTTACAGTTTTTCACAAACAGAAGACGAGAGTAATTTTATTTATTGTACAATTTTACGGGTACACCTTATTCTGTTTTCAGTACCTACCTAAGTAAACGCTATTTGTAATTCTGTACTTTATGAATTTTTGAAAAAAGGGTTTTATGTACCTAAACCCAAACCTCAGCAAAAACGGCTTAGCTATCTATTATTAACACAATCCTAAATCCTGCGAACGAATCACAGCTGAATAAAACAGCGTTAGATTGTGTCGGTGGACCACGGAGCTACTAACAATGGAGTGCGACCGTTAAACGAACTGTCTCTGGAGAATATTATAAACAAGTCTAAAGGTACACACAAAGGTCCAAAAATACTGCTCGAAATCTTCTCTCCGCGTCAGTGGGAACATTGTAAGTGGACCGAACCGGAGTGGACCGGAGGTGTAGAGACCGGAGTGGATCGGGATAAAACGGAATCGTGTTCCGAGTGGAGAGCGTGAAGCGAAGAGAAGCTCAAATCTGGTCCGCCTCGCTCTTCTTCCACTTATCAATTTTCCTCTCCGCCCTATTTCGCTCAGCTCCTTTTCAATAGAAACATACCCTAACTGACATGCCACTTGTTCCTCCTCCTTCTCCTTGCGTCGTTTATCCTCAATGCTGAGGGTAATAACTTTTTTATGGACTATATTTCGCCATGTTGTTCTACCTTCGGCGATGTGGATAGTGTCGCCGACTGTGGTCTCCAGTGTAACACGGATATAGTCTGACTAACGTATCGGACTCCTACCCCTGGGTCTTTTCCCATCTATTTACCACCTATCTATGATACTTGTTACTTCTTCATAGTTTAGACGCACTTCATTTGTTTATTCCTCCGTGGCATGCCCACATGTTTGCACGAACATATTCTCAAATCCAATTATCGTCGCATGACAGTCGTGTTCACACGACGCCGCGACTCTTAACTGTGAGAGCTTGATTAGTCCAATGTGATTGTAGGTATCTTAATTGAAATTGGATAATCAATGTTTGTTTGTAGACAATTTAAGTCAAATTGAATGGGATGTGGGTTTGTAGGAAGGACTTACTCCGACCCGTGGTTCCGATGAAGGAATACGTGTGGGTTTTTAGTCAGGAAAAGTTTGACACCATCCAGAATGAGAGAAGTTTTTTAATGATTTACCGCAATTCTCCTATTGCAGTAAATCATTAATATAACATAACATTTTTATTAAATTTTTTGTTAATTTATGTGCTTATTTTTGTAATTTTATTGTGCTTTTGTATTATTACTTGTTTGCTTTTCTGTCTATTAAAACACTTCTCATAGTATTCTTCTCTCTTCATTCTTCATAGTCATAGGACATAGTCTACCCGTATAGTTAAATCGAAATCCATCACGTGCAACACACACTCTCACAAGCTTTCGCCTTAATAATATTAGGTTGCTTAAGGGTATTTTTAATATAATGCGGTTTTGATCTCGCATGCGGAATTGCTCCGCACGCGTAAACCCAGCAAATGTTCATTTCATACAAGTATTTATTGTAATGCATGGAATACGCACGCAGGACTCGTTTATTTTTCCATTTTAAAATATTCTGCATGCGAGGCAAACTCGATCAAAAAAAATTTTTATGTTTTGGGTAGACTCTTACGTTAATCGTCATAAGGGACATATTCACGTACAGATATATAATTAAGTTTTGATTGCAATATGTAACGAAAATTGTTTGCAGAAACTTCACGTACGTCAGTTTGAACTACAGTTCGCAATAATAGAATCTCAACAGTGACACGTAAAACCAATCGAATACGACAAAGAACTGCCGTCTAATTAACGTTTCTGTCTCATTAGGCAAACGTCAACATAAGGCTAAGTAGACGAGAAATCCGTCCAAAATAAATACAACTTTTTTTGCAAAAAGGAGAGATACTTTCGTAAGAGTTTTCGTGGTAAGGCCGCATTCTTCCTTATCGCAAAATCTTTTTTTTTAATTAAAGAAAGTTCTTAAATAGGAATATTGGTGCACTAGCTTTTGCTCACGGCTTCGCCCGCCTACTTAAAATATAGCCTATGCCACTCAAGAATATAGCAGCTTTCTATCAGTGAGAATTTTTTTGCAATCGGACCAGTATTTTCAAAGATTACCTCCTACAAACAAAAAAAAATAACAAATTAAAATTAAGATTTTTATTTGTTAAAAACAAATTAATATTAATATTGTAGTGTCTAATCTAACCAAATACAGCATGTAGCCATATTGTAATGTAGTCGTATATATTATTGCGGACGAATAGGATAGTTTCAGGAACCATCTGAGTTAATTTTTTTTATGTCTTCAAATATTCGGCGCTCTAGCTGGAGCAACAGAAAGTGTCAACTTTTACAAACTAAAACACACCCATATTCCTTCAGTAGCCCTTTACGTTCTAGGGCCACAGAAACTCTTTTAAACAATAGCACACGATGTAAAAACACATGTGAATAGCGTATCAGTTAGTATACATGATGTTAATTATTCCTAATGGTGGGTAATGGAAAAAATTCGGAATGAAAAGAAAAGAAAAAATTAAAAATTTCCAATATTTTTCCAATTTTTCAAATATTGGAAAAAAAATGGGAAGTCGACCAAGATCAGAAAATAAAACAAGATAACAAATTTTTATTTGTTACTTTTTATCAAAATACTAAAATTTCTCATTTTTAGCATTCCGTACCCTATTACATACTAAGACTGTTACTTATTATTTTTCTTAAAGACTTTTATGATTTCTTGCGTAAGATTATACCGTTCATCACCGGTATACCGGTCAAGTTCATGCGAGATAAATTTACAAAACATTAAATTTGAAATTCTAATGTTCTCAATTTCTTCCGCTTTGTACTCTGGTTCTGTCATCACTGCCGCATCACAAAACTGTTTTTCTGAATTTGGGATTTGTTTTTGGGATTCTTTAACTGTATAATCTGGACTAGACCAACGTTGAGCGTACTGACTGTACTCATCTGGTTCTGATATGTACTCGTACATATCACTTCTAGGTAAGCTGCAATTTAGAGTATTGTCTTTTCCGGCGACTTCTGAAAGCTTATTTTTTTTTTCTTGGAATGTAATCAGCATTTTCAGTGAATAAATTTTCTGATTCGTTACGCATATTGTCAAAATTACAGTTAATTTCAGAAAACAGTTTCAGTGTGGAATACCTTAAAATGAAAAATAACAGAAGTTTTTGCTCACACCAATATTATCAATGAAGAAGAGAAGCAAACTCTGCTTGACAAAGTTGAATCTAGAAAAGGAACAGTTGTAAAACCTATCCATTTTGCTGCATGTTTGCTAGATCCTAAGATCTGTGGTGATAACTTAAGTAGTGAAGAAGATGCTGCAGCAATGAATTTTATCGATGAACTAGCAACGTACTTAAATATTGATAATATAATGGCGGATGTTTCCGATTTTAAATCGAAATCTAACTTTTGGAGTCAAAGATTTGTGTGGTCGCCAGTAAATAATGTCACCCCCCTTTCTTGGTGGCAAGGCATGTGTAAATTTACGAAACTGAGAAAAGTGGCTGAAGTTATCTTCACGGTTCCTGTAACGTCTGCCGCATGTGAACGTTCTTTAAGTACAATAAGTGGAATTCACACAAAGAAGCGTAATAGACTGCTGACGGAGCGAGCTGAAAAAATGGCTTTTATTGCTTATAGCTGGAATATGGAAAATAGAAATAATGATGATTTGTATATTCACAATAATCAAGAGGACGATATCAGTCCACCAACTGAAGATTTACTGTTTGTATATGCAGATAATGTACAAAATGTTGATGACGAATTCTTTTATGATGATCATGATTCAGATTTGGATTCAGATTAATCATGAGTGACGTAATTATATATGTTTATGAGTAAAATAAACCATTGACCATAAATCTGTATTAAAATATAACTTTGCACATTTGTTTCTTTTTTTTAAACAACATGTAAAGCCATTAAATCCTTTGAATTTCAACTTATTATGAACTATATTTTATAAACTAATAATTTCGATAAAAAGATATATTTCCATTATTTTTCCAATTTTTCAATTTTTCAGAAAAATAAATTGAAAAATTTCCGAGTTTTGAAATTTTTCGGAAAATTGCCCATCACTAATTATTCCGTAACCTCATGTAACATGTGTACTTGTATTTACACGAGCATTTGAACCTGAGCATAAGCGAGGTCATTGTAAAGTACAAACACGATGTAGACATCGGGACAATGAATATGAATCCCCTACTCAAATAACAATGGATATATGTCTGGTGACATAAGGCACAAAATAGATAGGTACAGAAGACAATCTACATACAAAGCACGCTCGAGCAACAGTGTGTGACCGACACCGCTCACGGACACGATATCTCGGCTCAATCGCCCGGTCGCACTCATACAGTTCGGTGCAACGCGCTGACCCTAGCGTGATCGCCTAGCGTAGGTATATAAGTGAAGTCCATAGATGAGATTGACTTCTGTATCTATCTATCTATTTTGTGCTTAAGATGGTCCTTCTCCACTCGCTTATCGTAAACATCGAAAATGGTTTAAAAGCTTGTTACTTCATTTAATGCAATCCAACGCGATGTTTGACGAAAAAGCAACGCAAAAATAGAGAGATAACGCCTGAAAACTCTGTTAGTATTCGGTAATTCCGAGATTTACTCGAAAATTTCACAAAACTTGCTCCAGGAAATAGCTGTTTTTTTTAAACGCTTAAAAGTTTTTGGAAAAAGTTGTCGTCATTTAGAATCTTAATAAAATTTGCAAGGTCTCTAGAGGATTACTTTTTTGACTTTTTTAATTTTTAGGCAAATTATGAAGTGTCAAAGTTCATACAAAATAGGATATTTTCAGAGGTTTTTACTGGATTAATTTTACACAAATTTAGAAATTGGTTTCTTTAGAAACCTAGATAATATCCACAAGATACTGTGTTTTCAAAATATCTAATGAAAAATGTGTAATAACGTCATAATCAGTTATGAGCGGTTGTATGAAAAACAGTGAAAATGTGAGTCATGATGCACCAGCTTAAGGCCTTGATCGACTCATAGCATTGTAAGTCGATTGGCACCAGGAAACATTAAACAAGGCTGTCTAGTGTCTAGTTCAAGTAACTAGATTAGACAAGGAGTATAGCTATTCATATTAAGCAAAAAAACAGCTGATATAGGTACGGTTACGTCACCAAGTATATAGTGTTACATTAAAGGTCATAGCTCTGAATAGCTCATTAGAGCCAGAGCCACCCGACTAGCACAAACTCACCTCGGGCGGTTAGTATTCTTTGTATACAGGGTTATTTGTAAAACACTGGCAACTTCTCAGGTGAGGACTATGTTACTAACATCATAAACAACGCTCATCAGATTTTCATACAAAAATAAAAATAATTTAATGTTCTAAATATTACAAAGTCTATGCGAAGCAAGCGATAGTACTATAGTGAAGGAGAGGGGGGCTGGTCGGTGGGGGTGCTTGATGCGCTAGCGTCGCGTCAAGCACCCCGCCAAATAGAGCAAGGAAATATTGAAGTATTGTTTTTGGTAAATGTAATATGTTTAGTAAAAAGTCATAGAACAAAAGTTGTTGTTTATGATGTTCGTAATACAGTCCTGTAAGGTTGTTAGTGTTTTACAAATAACCCTGTAAAGTACTATGGATCACTACATCCACTCAGGAGTGCTTCGCACGCGGACTAACCACGCTGGACTACTCCTGAACTATCCACGTTGAAAAACGAAAAAAGCAAATAAAGTTGAGTTGGATATTAATGAATTACTTTTTTTTTTAATTAACCCTTAAGATACCGTCAATTAGAGACACAATAGTAAGACAATAGATGCGCGGCCACCGGTGGTCGCTTGGGGATTCATGAATTAAAAAGTAATTGAGAGTAAGTAGACATGATTTCCAAAAATGTCATGACAATGTAAAACTGTTAGTGTGCACTAGAACAGCAGACATACAAACACACATATGAAAAAATTCAAGAAAGATATCAAACAAATATAAACAAAATTATGAAAAATCCTTTTTTCCTTTTTTTTCTTTACAAAAAATAAAGCGATAAGTACCTACGTTATTTTTCTTAAGAAGCAGTTGGCAATTCTAGTTTAATTAAAAACCTTAAAACGGCCCTTTGTTTTAAACTTAACTATAACTTGACTTCGAACAAAACTGTAGCTGCGCTATATAAGTTAGTAGTTATTGCCTTTAGTGTAACTAATATAAAAAACAGTTTTACAAAAAAAAATTAAACCGGCTTCAATGTAAAAAACACTGAAAAGTACAAAATACTTTTAATTTCGGAAGTCGGTGTTTCTATAATAGATACCTAACTAATTTTGTCTCTTCGTTATTTAATACCGACTTCCTAAATTAGAATTATTTTGTACTTTTCAGTGTTTTTTACATTGAAGTCGGTTTAATTTTTTTGTAAAAAGTTTTTTATTTTTCACTTTTTAGTTATGGTAGCACCACTAAAAAGTACTTCAGCCCTTCAAATAAACATAAATTACCTTATAACCAGAGTGCATCTCATAACGATTCTAATAATCACAAATACGGTTATATTACATGAATTTACCTTCTGGCTTTATCACCAGATCAGTTCGATACATCCTTCCCCCTTTTCTTTCAGTCAGTCATCGACTACACGTATAAACAAAGCAATTTTACTTGATAAGACAATACTGCTATGATTCTATGAGGAGTTCTGTTCCATATCTTCGAAGTTCATGATCAGATAATAACAATATTTCTATGGTACCAATTTGGAAGCATAACCTTTCAATAAAAAAAATAATTTCAAAATCGGTCCACAATTGACCGAAATATCGGTTACATACATTCAGCCGAACATCCACATACAGAACCTCCTCCTTTTCGAAGTCGGTTAAAAATAGTTAAGTGGTTTTATTATGTTAGTACTTGATAACAATTGATTCAATAAAAAACCTGCGCTGCGTAAATGTCTTTTAATACCTTAGTAGACATGTAGGCAGGTACTCAATGAATACCTGCATAATTGGCGCTGAATCAATACTTCTATGACGACTGGAATCTAGTCAATGCGTGGTTGTTAGCACTAATATGGTGACTGTGTCTAAACCAGTCTGTGAATGTCACCCACCGCAATTGAGATTATAGACCGATAGTTATATGCCCATCGAAAAGACCGGATGAAATGACTATTCAATATTTTACAAAACTAGACGGCGAGCAAATGGTGCATCGCCGTCCGATAAGAACTAAACCCGGGTGGTGTTCCACGCGAGCCTCCAATACGCATCAGTCAAATATTGACGGAACCAGATTAGGTTAGGACCGATATTGCCAGGGCGAGTGTGTTCGAAAGAGTTACCGCGGCCCGGGGAAAGCAAAGAGCTACTGAAGAAACACAGTTGGGTTCTTAGTCAGTAAAAGTCTGACATTCCCTCTCGCCTACCCAGGAGCGGGGTTATTTAATGATTTCCCACCTCAAAACAAAAACCTCCTTACATATACCACTCTTATTTAGACCCTCTTTTTATCTAAACGTTTCAATTATCCTATTTAGTTTACGGCTAATTTCACCGGGACACCGTGGCGGCGTGTCCAATCGCCTCTACCAACAAAATATTATACAGCTCTATATAGAGAGTTACTCCCCTGGTATCCGTTTGGTTGCGCAACCAATTTGGTGGCACGACCAGCTCGCACGTGTGGCACGATTCTGATGTCTGTATGGTGTTTGGTCTGGTAGCTTAAAACTATATTTCAACAGGACACCATGGTAGCGCAACTGGTCGCGCCACCATGGTGTCCCGGTGAAATATGGGTCAAGTCTACACTATACTTTTCTCGCAAAACGTTTTTTCTTTCTTTGAAATAAGACACAATTCGCCGTCTACAGTCGCTATGACCTTCGCGAGTTATATTAAACTAGCTTTTTCCCGCGGCCTCACCCGCGTTTATTAATACACTTTAAATTAATAATAATATTTGTTTTTTTTTTTCTAAATTAGCCTATGTCCGTCTCCAGGGTCCCAACTGCCTCTGTACCAAAATTCATCAAAATCGGTTTTGCCATTTAGGCGTGAAGACGTAAAAATCAAACAAACTCACTTTCGCTTTTATAATATTAGTAAGGATTGAGGTTGCAAATAATCTAATAATAAATTGAGTGTGCAAAAACGTAAAGCTTACTTCACGACCTCCTTAGTCTCGCTGTAAAGCGAGTTATTTCATTAAATCGATCCCGAGGATACTTCAATGCCTAATTCCATGAATTCCGTGCCTAAATTCCACCGAATACAACAATACCTACGTACCTTGTAATATTATTTGTTATGTATTATTGTGATATTATCTTACGATAGAAAGTATACTTATTCCTTCCCATCCTTACTAATATTATAAAAGCGAAAGTGAGTTTGTTTGTTTGTTACGTCTTCACGCCTAAATGGCAAAACCAATGTTGATGAAACTTGGTACACGGATAGACCATGTCCTGGAATGGGACATATGATACTTTTTTATCCCGGAAGTATGTTCCCTTGGGATGATTTTCTGCTATCACGCGGGCGAAGCTGCTGGGGGCAGCTAGTTTCAAAATAAATTGTTTTTTTTTTATTACTGATTTTACTTCAACTCTTACACACTATGTCTAAATTTTTTTCTATCTCTTCTTTCGCAGATAAGCTGAAAAAGATTTCTTTGTAACAAGCATCACCCTTGTAAGTACAAAGGTTTTTTTAATGATATAAACTAGTGCTTGACTGCGATCCCACCTGATGATAAGCCTGTAACAGATTTTTTATGTTTTGTTATTTTTATATTACATTAATCGTTAAATAAATAAAACATAATTTGTTTAGAACAAATTCATTTTTAGCAATCTCACTAGTACCTACTAAAAATAAAATTGGGCAGTGGATCCAGTCGACCTACTGAAAAAGAAACTGGGTCGAGTGATACCACGTATCCATTTCCAGTGGTCCCAGTTGACCAAAGACTATATACTTAGATTTTTAGTATCTTCACACGCCATTACAAGAGAAGCTTTCAATCAATTTATGTTCACGTTGTAGAATAGAATAGAATAGAATAACATTTATTTGCATAAAAACACGGTATAAAAGATGGTACAAACATTAAATACGGAGCATACATGTTTTTGCTTAACATTTTAAGCGCGCAAAGTTTAGGTCATTAATGTTTTTTGTCAAAGAACTCTTTAATACTATAAAAACTATTAGTAGACAGCCAATCATACAATTTACTTTTAAATAATCTGGTTGGTAGCGCCATCTCTTTTTAATGTCGTAAATCAAGGATATGTTTTTTGAGATTTCGCGGGCGATCGATATCCTATCCTATATATCATTCCTTCATTCATTCCATTTCCTATTTCGTACGCCTTCAACACGGGTCGACAGAACGAACCGAAACTTCTACGTGAACGGTCCCCGTGTCTCAACCGCCGGCTCCAAACCTCATGTCTGGAGACTGATGCATCTAACTCGTTAGATTGCCGAGGACCTTATAAACGCGTCTATTGCCCGCCTCTCGGATACAAAAACAATTGTGCAAACTGTGTAAAGTGTGGAGTGTGATTGAGGCCGTCGCCATCTTGGACCAGAAGATCACCAGCTCGCCGGTCTTCCCGCCACGTGGGCAAACTTCGAGTCTCAGGTAAGGCGTACGATCCTCACAATCCCATATTACAGATCGCCCGATTGCATCCGAGAATATTTTCCCGCCTTTTAGCGCAACAATCGCCAGCCGCCTTCAAATACAGTCCACTTTTGAAAATAGGCACGAAATTATAAGGTTTCTCAAACCCGCTATACCATTTTTTTGGTCATTCGAACCGGGTATATTTCTAAAATATATCCTTTTACCATAATTTCTTACGTCTTCGTTACGTAAATCTACGTAAAATTCCTACTTGGGTCGTGGCACCTAGCCGCCTACCCACATAATCAAGTTGTAAATGTAAACCCAATACGTGGTTCCATCAACACCGCTATAGCAGGTACACATAACGTATCTACTATAATTCATTCTTATTTAAAACTAAGTTGTCGTATTGTAAATTTCCATATTTCAAGCGCCTTCTAGTTTAACCGCCCTTATAGGAATCACCTACCTCCAATTATAAATCGTGAATAAGTTACGTTCCGAATACCGCGGAGTAGACATTCATTCTATAAGAGAAAAATAAAATAAAATAGGTGTACTACTTGTAGGTACCTACTCAGTATAAAATATCATAACTTTACCGAATACGTTTCGACGATTGCGGGCTATAAGTTGCATATTTATACCTACTTATTTGTCTTAGACAATATTCGTACTTAAAAATCAAACTAGCGTGAATAGTGATGCTATTGGCGTATTGTACTTCAATCTAAATATTTGGTTTAGTGGGTGCTACGAAAAAACTTATTTCGTCATTACCTACGCAGCTGTTAATGCGAATACCGTTACCGCAGTACAGTCACACACAGTAGTATTACTTTTCTACATACAGTTGTCCGTTTAAGTTTTATATACATAAAAATAATTATTTTTGTTTGTGTGGTTATTTGTAACTACATTACATAAACATGTCGCGTGATGCGAAAGCAATCACTTCTTCGGAAGATCAACAGTTGATGATTTTAGAAGCTAAGCGTAATATACTTTTCGAGCGTATGCAGTCAATTTATGATCGCTCTAAAGTCGCTAACACTTCCGAGGCTGAGAGGGAAGGCTTTCTCAACTCTTGTGTAACAATAGATGATATTCGAACGGACTTTCATAAATTATTGGATGTTTATAATGCAAGGTTACTGGCTGTATGTCCCAATGCAAAGCCTAGCTATCAAGCCTACGCCTCACTCGAGGATATGTATTGTTCCGTTAAACGTGTGATGTCACAGTTTGAGCATAAGCCGTCCGGGAAGCACAGTGTGGTTGATTCTGCAGCATGCAGACCAAGGTTGCCGCCAATCGAACTCATGTCATTCGACGGTGATATACGAAACTGGCCATTATTTTATGCAAGTTTTAAATCTACCGTTCATGACAATATGTCGTTGTCGGATGCAGACAGATTGTACTATTTAATAGGTAAGCTGTCGCCGAAGGCTCAGTCTGTGTTCGCGGGCGTCACACCCTGCGCTGAGAATTATAAAGTCATATTCCAGGCGCTCCTTGATAGGTATCAGGATATTCGTGCCCTCGCATCTACCTATTTGGATCAAGCTTTAAATCTTAAACTGTCCGGTCCCGCGTCTGTTTCGAATTACCAGCTATTCGTGGACAACTTCGTTACCGCAATTAATTCCCTTAAAAATCTTAAGTTAGTTGACCTTCTGGATTTTATTTTATTGCACCTCGCAATAAAAAGGTTTGACACTGAAACTATTCGCGCCTTCGAGATGACAGAACGTAATCATAAGATGCCCACTCTAGATAGTTTTGTCACCTTCGTCAAAGATCAGTGTCGGATATTCCGTAATACCCAACCATCCTCTTCTAACAATAATAAGTCTAATAATTCAGACAATTCACATAAGTCGAGTAAATCGCGTAGTTTTAATAATAAGATTTCCGCTCCTAATTCGCAATCATATGTAGCTTGCTCTGAGTCAAATAATTCAAACAAGTGTCTGTGCGAATCAAACCTACATGAACACTTATATAAATGTCCCGCCTTTGATAATTTGACTCCGACGGCTCGTTTTAAATATGTGAAAGACAACAATGCGTGTGTTAATTGTTTGAGTATTAGACATAAGACAGTTAGCTGTTCTTCTAAATCAAAGTGTCGCACATGTAATCAACGTCATCACACATTGTTGCATTTTAATAAAAACGAGCGATTATCATCTGCTGTGATGTCACATCCAGAGTCGGTTCCGACGCAGACTATTACGTCACAATCCGAGGTATCGTTGTGTACGACATCTGTCGCCTGCGCTGCTCAGTCGCGTTCGATTGACGCTCGGTGCGTTTCGGCGTCGCCGTCGGCGAAAGATAGCACGCAACGTACGGCGTACACAACCGTTCTGCTCGCTACTGCACAAGTAGTGATGTACGATGCGGATGATAAGCCGCACATAATACGTTGCTTACTAGATAGCGCTTCACAGAGTAATTTTATTACTTCTGAATGTTTTAAGCGTCTAAGACTTTGGAAAAACTTTCATACTTCTAACTTAATAGTTAAAGGAATCGGTGGGTCGGAAAAACCAGTTAAGGGTTCCGTAGATATTAAATTATATTCTCGTTTTAATAGTGATATTAATTTTAACGTTTCATCGCTTATTGTTGAACGTATAACGGAGGCACTGCCGACCGCTCTCGTCGATGTCTCTAAACTTACACATCTCAAAACATTACCGCTCGCAGATTCGAAGTTTGCGGAGCCGAGCGGTATCGATGTTTTGATTGGTGCTTCTATATTCCCGCGCTTGCTATTGCCTAACATAGTGCATAGCGAGCAACATAATATACCGCCCGCTATTGAAACTGTGTTGGGGTATGTGGTTATGGGTTCCGTACCTACAGCACATACTTCACACTGTTCGAGTACAACATCATGTTGTTCTGTTCTTGAAGAACCCAGTTTAGAATCGCTTCTCAAGCGATTCTGGGAGCTTGAACTAATCTCCGCCTCGCCCTCGCAGAGCCGTCAGGATCTCGAGTGCGAAGAACATTTTCGCGCTACCACTGTTCGCGATGAGAGTGGTAGATATGTTGTGTCGTTGCCATTTTGCGACGACCCGTATTCGCTAGGCGACTCGTACGCCGCCGCACTTAGGCGTTTTCATTGTTTAGAGCGCAAGCTTGATGCATCCTTAGGGTTGCGTGGCGCTTACAATGACGTCATACGAGACTACATAAATAAAGGATATTTGAGTCCAATTGTAAAGGATGACAATGTTGCTAATCTGTCGTATTATATTCCGCATCACGGTGTCGTTCGCGAAGATAAGACTTCCACTAAACTTCGCGTGGTTTTAGACGCTAGTAGCCAAACTACATCGGGTCAGTCGATTAACGACATTCTACATGCGGGCCCCAATTTACAGGGTGATTTATTTAATATCATAATTCGTTTTCGTCTCTTTCAAATAGCCCTGTCTGCTGATTGCCGCCAAATGTTTCTCAATATCGGCGTTCGCGAATCAGATCGTAGATTTCAACGCATCTTTTACAGATTTAGCAAACACGAACCTATAACGGTTTATCAATTTAATCGTGTTTGCTTCGGATTTAAGTCAAGTCCATATCACGCTTTACGTGTAGTCCGCCAGTTAGTCGCTGATGAAGGCGATAACTTCCCCGCAGCAGCGGCTGCTGCTTCTTCCGCATTATATATGGATGACATCGCCTGTAGTGTCATGTCCATACCGCAAGCAATTTCGCTTTGTGATGAGCTTATTCAGCTCTTCAAGCGAGGCCAATTCGATCTTGTCAAGTGGACAAGTAACTCGAAGGAGGTTCTCGCGCACATACCTGATACTCATAAGGCTTCTCCTGATATCGAGTATGAGAAGTCTGTACCGCATAAAGTCCTGGGTTTACGCTGGGACAAGTCCTGTGACAATTTCCGCTTTGACGTCGTCACACCAGATGACAAGTGCACTAAGCGAACCATACTTTCCGCAGTGGCTCGACTATGGGACTTAATGGGGTTTGTCGCCCCCACTATTCTGTATGCCAAGCTTTTAATTAAGGAGCTTTGGCTGTCAAAGTGTGACTGGGACGACATACCACCTGACCATATAGTCATCGCTTGGAAACAGTTTTGCGCTGAGCTTTCTGCGCTTAATGAAATTATTATACCGCGTCATCTGGGGTTGATCGATGGATGCACCATGAATTTAGTAGGTTTCGCTGATGCCAGCGAGCGTGCTTACGGCGGAGTCGTATACATGCAAATAAGAATTGGTTCTAACTACTCCGTGCAGTTAGTTAGTGCGAAGTCTAAGGTCTCACCTGTGAAAACCATTTCGGTGGCTAGACTGGAGTTGTGCGCGGCGCTACTGTTGTCTCAGTTGCTTCGAAAAGTACAAGACACGGTATCGCCCCACTACCGCATCAATAAGATATACGCATTTACTGACTCTAAAGTAGTGCTCGCCTGGATAAATTCCTCACCGCACCGCTGGCAAACTTTCGTTGCCAATCGGGTTACTAAGCTAACAGACCTTATACCCGCTGATTGTTTCAACCACGTCGCTGGTACTGAGAACCCCGCTGATTGTCTGTCTCGTGGTGTTACGCCAGCTAAACTCTTGCATCATCCATTGTGGTATAATGGACCCTCATGGATTTCTCATGATCCATCTGAGTGGCCCATACATAATTTTGACCACAATGCACTGCATGAGGGCGTACCCGAACAGAAATCAGTCGCTCATGCCGTGGTTTCCGATGTTACGGAATCACCAATTTACGCGCTAGCACTACGTGTGTCGTCATGGTCTAAATTGCTGCGTGCGATTGTTTACGTCTATAAATTTTTAAGACAACTGCCTAGTGCACACACTGTATCAAGCTCTGATCTCAAATATGCAGAAATTAAATTGCTGCGAGCTGTACAGGATGTTCATTTCCGTAACGATATTCTAAATTTAAAAAACAATAAGCCATGTACGCCCGCCCTACAGAAGCTTAAGCCGTTTCTCGATGAGCACGGCATCATACGTGTTGGTGGTCGTCTCACGAATTCTGACGAACCCTACGAATATAAACACCCCTGTATACTACCGCGTCATGACCATATTGTCGATCTACTTGTTGATTTTAGTCACAAGAAACATCTTCATGCTGGTCCAGAGTTGCTTATGTCCTTACTCAGGCATAATTATTGGATTTTAGCTGCTCGTCGAATAATTCGCCACAGAATCAACAAGTGTAACACTTGCTTTAAATTCCGCCCGCGTCCTGTTCATCCACTTATGGCTGATCTACCTAGCCAGCGTGTAAACCAAGTCGACAAGGCGTTCACCCACACCGGTTGTGACTATGCAGGCCCACTGCAGTACACACCATTTCGTGGTCGAGGTGTCAAAAGTCGTAAGGCTTGGCTCTGCATTTTTACGTGTTTGACAACGCGCGCCACGCACATTGAAGTGGCAACAGATTTAAGCACAGAGACTTTCCTTGCAGCTTTAAAACGCTTTCTTTCGCGACGCGGTCCTATTAAATGCTTATACACCGATAACGGTACTTGTTTCGTAGGTGCAAGTTCTTATTTGCGCGACCTTCATAAATTTCTTAAAGATTTTCGTCCTCATCTCGAGGAAGAGCTTTCCTTAAATCATATAGATTGGAAGTTTATTCCACCTGCTTCTCCACATTTTGGTGGATGTTGGGAGAGTATGGTTAAGGTGGTTAAAACTCACCTTTTCAAAGTTATAGGTCAACAAATCCTCTCCTATGAGGAACTTATAACTGTCCTTAGCCAAGTTGAGGCTATAGTTAATTCGCGGCCACTCACCGCTATGAGTAGTGACCCTGCTGAACCATCAGCGCTGACCCCTGCGCATTTTTTGCACACGGCGCCATTGTTGTCTCTACCCGCTCCTGAAGCAGACACGCTCAGCTTGCTTCAGAGACATACTCTGCTAGACAAGCTTGTGCAGTCGTTCTGGCAGCGCTGGCGTTCAGAATACTTACATCAACTTCAGGCTAGATCCAAATGGAATAGTCCTGCACCTCCTATACAAGAGGGTACTCTTGTAGTTATCATTACTGATAACTCTCCGCCTCTTTCATGGCCGTTAGGCATTATTGAAAAATTACATACCTCTAAAGACCGTACAACCCGTGTTGTTACTGTGAAGACCGCGAAGGGTAGCTACGTGCGCCCTGTTGTACGTCTGTGTCCGTTACCGATGCAATAAGGCCTGGCTTGATGGTTAGGTCTCTTAGTTTTAGTTAGTTTCCGACGCAACATAATTGCTTCCCTTAAAATTTAACTGTATAGGTATGTAACTTATAGTATTATGCAACTCGCAGCTATTATTACTCTTAATTTTAATCTTAAATTTTCCGCATCTTAGTCTGTATTACTGAATAGGTATTTGGTAGTACACCTCATAGAACTAAGTTTAACTTTCATTAAAGGTGACCCTTTAAGGCCGGGGAAATGGTAGCGCCATCTCTTTTTAATGTCGTAAATCAAGGATATGTTTTTTGAGATTTCGCGGGCGATCGATATCCTATCCTATATATCATTCCTTCATTCATTCCATTTCCTATTTCGTACGCCTTCAACACGGGTCGACAGAACGAACCGAAACTTCTACGTGAACGGTCCCCGTGTCTCAACCGCCGGCTCCAAACCTCATGTCTGGAGACTGATGCATCTAACTCGTTAGATTGCCGAGGACCTTATAAACGCGTCTATTGCCCGCCTCTCGGATACAAAAACAATTGTGCAAACTGTGTAAAGTGTGGAGTGTGATTGAGGCCGTCGCCATCTTGGACCAGAAGATCACCAGCTCGCCGGTCTTCCCGCCACGTGGGCAAACTTCGAGTCTCAGGTAAGGCGTACGATCCTCACAATCCCATATTACAGATCGCCCGATTGCATCCGAGAATATTTTCCCGCCTTTTAGCGCAACAATCGCCAGCCGCCTTCAAATACAGTCCACTTTTGAAAATAGGCACGAAATTATAAGGTTTCTCAAACCCGCTATACCACTGGTATTAAGAATTTTTAAGTCACTCGGTATCCTATTAAATATTTCTACACACATATACAAACAGCTTTTATTATATTTAACTAGCCTTGGCATGACATCCAGTACGAGCCTGTGGGGGTCACGCCGGAGTCGAGTTGTAATTTATCTTCAAGCGAGTCTAGTTGTCGAAATAGTTAACAGCCATCACAAGTGGCAATTACCATGTAGTACCAATTAGACGTAGATAAATGACAAATACACATAATTACCAAGCGTCCTTACAATGACTGTGGTATTAATAAATTTACGAGTACAATCCACTTGCTAACCTACTTAGAACACGACAATGCCATTCTACAACTGTATAACTATCAACATCATTCAGCACAAGTGATCAATCAGCTGTTATACGTAAACAGTAACGTTTGTTCGCTAATACGGCATTGTCTCAGTCACACGATCGCTCTGTTCGAGACAGTCACATAAACTAGCTAAGGAAACCAGCATTGTACACGTGCCAAACCGGGAAATGCAATACGTCTAAAGTTGCTAATACATTGTAACTACAAGTACTGCCAAGGTTTGCAGACTTTAATTTATTAATAAATACACTGCCGTCCAAATGTTTGGAAGCGCGTCTATTTTTAAACAAAACAAAATATCGCCGACAGTATTCGGTAATAATTGGCAATAAAATCAAGTTTTACGATCGTTTACGATGTGTAAACAACGTAAAAACAAAAGGATTATCATTCCACTTCATCAAGTTTTGACAAATTCCTTGATTTTGTTGTTACACGTGTTTTCTAATTTAATCTTTCTGGTATATTTTTATTATGCAAAGACTAGGTTTTATTGAAAATTGCTGGATTTTTTTACCGAAAATGATTCACACTAGAACTATTTGTACTCTTACTTTTTAAGGAAGTATTCCTGTGCCGTGGGTGCGTTCATAACCATGTAATCTCATATCTACAAGACGCTCAGACCTTGGACAATTATTTGTATACCCTACAAATGTTTGTTTCGGATGGGAATCGAACCCGTGACACGCAACGCTGTAAGAACCACAACAGTAGCCAATCAGATAAACGCAATTTGTTTTTGTTTCGAAAATTTGAGCTTCTAGCTTTTTGGAACTACATACATTCTTCAAAAAGTTTAAAACGGAATCTATATAACCCCCTAGGGTTCCGTCATCCAAATACTAAACATTGAATTTAGAATGTATTTGCCGAATGATTGGATTTATTGCCAAAGTGAAAATTATAGGCCCAAGAGGGTCGCCCTGTTGACAGCCAACAGCTGATACCCAAAGGTTTTCCTTAAAAAGTAACTAAAAAACTGCCTATAACATTGTTTTCCTTTATTGTTGATAGGTTCACGCATAACCGCTATCTCACCTTGATAAAAAAAAACATGGGTAATATTTTTCCTTAATTTAAAAACAATAACAAAAATAACGGCATTGTTTACAAACTTTTGGCCGCTAGTGTATATTTTAACCAAAGGATACTGCGCATCGATTTATAAAATGCGCAATAGAAGATAGGTATGTATAATTGATCAGATTTCCTAGTACGATCCGTCACGTTTCTGGGTACATAGCCAACACTATCAACATGTGTAGTTCACGTAAAATTAGCACAATACTGGATGATATTATTTCCGAGCCGATTCTGTTAAACTACGTCGGACATGAACATCGAAACTTTACACGTAATTTTATGATTAAAAGAAAACTGATAGAATATTACATAACGTAATGTTTCATAAGAGAGCAGTGGTGGCCGAGTGGTAACGGCCCGACTTACGAGCTGTAGGTCGCGGGTTCAAACCCAGCCAGGCGTATTCCTTACTTTGTGTAATTTATTTCATCACCACTGCTCTCAAAACGGTGAAGGAAAACATCGTGAGGAAACTGGCATGTCCTAGAACCAAAAATTCGAAGACATGTGACATCCACCAACCCGCACTGGGTCCGTGCGGTGGATTACGGCCCACTCCCTCTCCTAGAGAGGAGGCCTGAGTCTCAACAGTGGGAACATTATAAAGCCGACTATGCTAATGTTTCATAAAATAACAATCAGTTTTATAGTACTCCCATTGTTAAGACTCAGGCCTCCTCTGACCTCTCTAGAAGAAGGACTGGTGACTGGGCCGTAAGCCACCAAGCAATCCCATGTGTTGGTGATGAAATAAATTACGCAAAGTAGAACAGCTAGCGTTTGAACCTACGACCTACAAACGTATAAGTCAAGGCCGTTACCACTACACCACCACTGATAAATAATTCTGTCTTATTTTATCTGTGGTAACCACTGCTCGACTGCACAACTGGACGATATGTGAAATCGTTGAAACAGGCGCGATCTTAGTAAAATGGAGCTGAGAATTTCTTGTTGTAGTTTTGTCTACGTCAGCGTTTGTCGAGAAGGCTGACTCGATACATTTGCTGCCAAATACTACAAAAATATTAAAATGTATTTCACCCGCATTCTAATGGTAAACTAATGCCTAAAGGACTTAGTATCCAAGCTATATCCAAAAATATTAACAAAAATAAATAAACACTGCACTGCTGTGTTTATAACCAATTGACATTTCGGTAGCGCATGATAAATTTCCATTTTTTTTATTATTATTGCCCAGCTCGTGCTTGACCTCTGTCACTTCATGGTAAGTGATGATGAGATCGACGTTGGAGCACGTTTGTTTAAAAGTAGCCTATTCACTCCAAAGAACATCTCTTGAGTTATAGCTATCAGGAAACACAGACTGACTGGCTCCGTTAGGAATATTTTGGGGTTTTTGACAAACGGCTTTACTGATAAGAATAATAATAATATTCCACAACTATCACACAACACCGTCTAGTCCCAAGCTAAGAAGAGCTTGTGTTATGGGTACTAGACAACTGATAAACATACTTAATTTATATCATAGATAAATTACGACATCCGGCATAGCAGTCAGGGCCACTAACCACTAGACCAACAGGTAGGCAGGTTAGACTGACAGGCTCCGTTAGGCATATTTAAGGGGTTTTTGACAATCGGCTTTACTGACATTTTCGTGTAGGCCTTGTATCGTTTTCATTCATACATCAAAATTATGCAGATATTGTACTTGCATGTGGAATTTCTACACTTGAGTAGTGTCGACCTTTTACGTTAGGGTGAATAAATAAATACATTACCGACTTCCGATGTATTTAATTTTGTAAACAATGCGTGTTATTTTCTTCGGATTCGCTTATTGATTTCAATAGTACTGGAGCTGGTTTGCGCACTATATGCATTGCTTGTATGTATAGGGTAATTAATTTATGAATCAGCGCGGAAATGATATCATGATATGAAATTGTAAAATACATGTATACTTAGGTATATATCTACGTACCTACTTTAACGAGGTATTTAGAAGGTTTGGTTTAGGGATTTGGTGCAATAAGTACGCGTTAAAAAATAAACTCAGCCTCCAAACTAAAATGGAACTGGGCAGTTCACGTCTGCCGCATTTCGCAACAAAATTGGGCGAAAGCAAGTACTGACTGGATTCCGAACAGCAGAAGCCGGTGACGCGGTAGGCCCCCAGAAGGACGTGACGATTTAAACTCCTTAAGGATTGGCCAGAAGTGGCTAAGGACAGAAAAGAGTGGAATAGCGGAAGGGAGGGAGGCCTTTGCCCTGCAGTGGGACAGAACCGGCTCATAATAATAAAAATAAATAATTTAAAAAAATAGGATCTCTTAGATACGGTCTACATCCTTCTTTATGTTAGCCATTTTTCCTGAAAATATAAATTTCAACTGAAAAGTCAAACTACACTTACATTTTAATATCCAATGATGTTTACTCTTCATGCACAAAGCACATTCCTATGTAACAATCACTCAACACTTTATTTCCGCACATTAACACTCGACATCGCATTCGCACTTGAGATCACGAGAACAACCGACAAAGGGAACACGTCCACTCACTACGGCAGATGCCGGGGCACTGAAGCTTTAATGCTGTAGTGGAAATCAGGGAGTTTTCCCTCCCACATGCGTACCGACACAAAGCGCTCGCAACTTAACGCGCTGACACTTATAATGATCATGTTGTTTTCAGGCCAGCGCTGTTTGCCGTAATAAAGTGAGAGCCCGTGGCTGCTGCGGGCTCGCGGACGGCGAGCCATGCTCGCTGTCCGACCGTCCGGTAACTGTCCGGACCGAGCCCAAAACGTCGACGGCGCGCACTGTTCCCGCGCGCCTCAAGAAGTTGTCAGCAACAGGAGGGACCCAGCTGGGTCGAAGCCTACTGGGGCCAGGGTTATCCGAAAGGAAACTCAAGCCCCGGTATGAAGAGACTAGAAGGAACGGGGTGGGTTTTTAGTCAGTAAGAGTCTGACACTATCTCCCCAAGAACGGAGGTTGTCATTAGATGATTTTTCCCACCAAAAAAAAAAGCCGTGGCTGCTAGACTTTCGTCATTTTATAAAAGCTGATGGTATGTCAATGCAAGGCCCCAACACTTCTAGGAACGATGTCCGGATATGAAGTTTCAGTTATAGTGAGACAATAGATAGCACCTATAAATAAGCGTGTGTCAATCAGTGCTTGAAAAAACTAAGATCAACCAAACTCAGTTGCAAAAAGCTTGCGAATGACTCGCGGCCTTGACGATGAATCTCGTTGCATTGTTCAAGCTCGGGCTAACAGATGCCTTGTAAAAAAAGTTTTAAGTATAAATAAAATGAGTATCTCTGCTATAAATAGGTAAATTAGAAAAGCACAAAAAATACATTACAAGTTTTTAATTTGAAAAAGTTCATTTGCAAGATAGGTATAATTTCATGGATTCGTACGTTAGTGTTTCAAACAGTGACAGTAGCTAAGAGCCGGGCCACACGATGCATTGCGGCGCCGCAACGCAAATGTTTCGATGAATTGGTGGGCCATACGGCGGGGTGGCGTCACTCATCATCATCATCATCATCATTTCAGCAGAAAGACGTCCACTGTTGCACATAGGCCTCCCCCAAGTGTCGCCACAATAAACACTCTTATGCGTCTCGCATCCATCGGATTCCCGCCTTACCAGGTGGTCGGCCCATCTTGTAGGAAGCCTTCCAACGATAGGACTTCCATTCATGGTCGCCATTCCAGAACCTTCCGGCTCCAACAGTCTTCTGTTCTGCGAGCAATGTGCCCTGCCCATTGCCACTTAAGTTTGCGTCTCTCATCTGATTCTTATTAAGCTGCTTGACAGCCCAGAGAACACGGTGGAGCATAAGGAGGCGGCCGCATGCGTGCGAAAACGGACTTTCTCATGCCCCAGCCGCCAGAATCCTGACCACGATTTCCAGCCACCGCAAGCATGGGCTTGCGGATAGCGATTAACGGGTAGCTCGCAGTCCAGCCATCCACTATGAGACACTACCTTAGTTTTGCATCTAAACATAGAAATCAATTTGAACTTCACTACAAAAAGTCCCGACAAAAACACCTTAAAGAAAAGTTTTTAAAGGTGAACGCACACTTATCCGAGTCGAACGCGTCGAACGAATCGAAAGACAAGAATTTTTGAACTTTTTATAAGACCGCGTCGAATCGTCCGAATTTGGAAGGACTTCAGAATAAATAAGTCTAAAATTCTTTTCTAAATAAGCGTTCGTTCACCTTTAACCCTTCAGATACCGTCAATTAGAGACACAATAGTAAGACAATAGATGCGCGGCCACCGGTAGTCGCTTGGGGATTCATGAATTAACCCTTCAGATACCGTCAATTAGAGACACAATAGTAAGACAATAGATGCGCGGCCACCGGGTGTCGCTTGGGGATTCATGAATTAAAACCCTATTTTGAAGTTCATAAATGTTTTCAGTTGTCTATGGAAATATGTCAATAAGTATAGAACATATTTGACCGAGACACTATGGCGGCGCGACCAGTTTATTCCAACAAAACATATTACAATTTAGAGAGAGTTACTCACCTAGTATCCGTTTGGTTGCGCAACCAATTTGTTGGCGCGACCAGTGGTGCTATCATCTAAGAAAACAGCCTTAAGCGCAGCGCTGGCCGCAGCGACAAACCAATATATAGGTGTAGCGCATTGTTAATCCAGTGTATTTAATGATTACTTATGATTATGATTATTGATTATTTCTTTATGATTATTTGTTTATTTGATTTTATATTGCTATATTGTTATATGCTGTTTTCTTTTTAGAGAATAGCGCACCAGCTCGGACGTGTGGCGACTCTGTCTGTTTGATGTCTAGTTTGGTAGCTTAGTTCTATATCTCACCGGAAAACCTGGTCCGTGTCCCGGTGAAATTTAGCCCTTACCCTTATATACCTTTTCGATTTCATAATTGCAATTTAGACTATCTTATGAGTGCAGTTAAACTAACAATATTTGATTGCCTTAAGAAAACTGTTCTAAATGCATCTGAGATCAATCTTTTCAAAGTGACAGCTTCCTTAATTATGTGCATAATGTTTGTATTAGTAATCTTACCACAGAATTATCTTAAGATAACTACTAATGTGTGTGTGAGTGTGTGTGCCATTAACATTAACCTTATCTATCTTTATTTAACCCTTCAGATACCGTCAATTAGAGACACAATAGTAAGACAATAGATGCGCGGCCACCGGTGCTCGCTTGGGGATTCATGAATTAATTCATATCCTGAGTCCTTGATTAATCTGATACATCGCACCTAAATAATTATGTGTAAAATTGCACCTAGAACGAAGTATTGATATCCAAATTTATTTATATTTTATAACTTAATTACTAGCTTTTGCCCACGGCTTCGCTCATCTACATTAAAAAAAAATTGCAACCGGACCAGTATTTCCAGAGATTACCTCCTATAAACAAAAAAACAAACTTTACATTTTTATTATATTAAGTGTAGATGTAGGTACACGCTACACTTAATATATATATCATCATCTTCGTCATCATTTTAGCTGAAGGACGTCCACTGTTGGATGAAGGCCTCCACAAGCGTCGCCACAACGAACGATCCTCTGCGTCTCGCATCCACCGCATTCTTGCAACTCTCAACAGGTCATTGGTCCACCATATGGAACCACTGCGCACCGGAAACGCAGCGCTAGAATTCCTTCCAACGCTGCGTTTTTCGGTGCGTGGTCGCCACTCTAGAACCTTTCGACCCCATTGACTATCCCGTCTACGAACAAAGTGCCCTGCCCACTGCCACTTTAATTCCACTCCTTGGCTGTACGCACAATAAATATGTTCCCAACGCTTTGTGCGTATGGATGGGTGGAATATCAGATAAAGAAACTGTAGCAGCAATGTAGCCTTGTAATCAAGGTTGGATTGAAAATACATTTTTTTTATTGAGCTTGACTGCGATCCCGCCTGATGGTAAGCAGTGATGCAATCGTTGATGGTGAGGCGCACTAGTTTATTAAGAGGCTATCCACTCTAGCCTCGAAGACACCTAAATTATAGGGAAGACCGTAGCAGGCAAACTGTTCCAGTCCCTCAATGTACGTGGTATAAACGATCTAAAAGAAATTACGAAACCATCCAAGATCCAATCATTAAAATTGAATTACTTATATCGTCACCTCGCGCGCTTCTATGTTTACGAACTTATTGAACCAAATTGTAAAGCTAACAAACAGCAAACTGCTAACTGAGCAAACGGAAAGTCTGCCTGGAAAAACCGCTTTTCACCTAAAACAATATTTTATACTTACCTCCTAAAAAAACCACTCGCTTCGATTCACCCAGCGTATCGTAGGTATGGTAGAAAGAAAAACATTTTATTTGCCTGGAAAGGCTAAAAAGTATTTATAAATGTTTAATAAAAAATTGAAAAAAATATTTTTTTTCCTTTCTTTTTTTTTCTTCTTTACGTAGAGGTATGGAAGAAAGTGAAAAAGTTTATTTATTTATTAAAGCTTTGTGCACAAAAAACTGTACAAAGGCGGACTTAATGCGTTAGGCAGTATCTGCCAGTCAACCATAGGGTGGTGCAGAAACAACATGGCAGGTGCAACTTAATAAATAGACAAACAGAAGAGAAACAAATTCAATAGCAAATACATAATTAAAAACATACATATAAATAAGCAATGCTGTAGTGAAAAAACGAATCCAACGAATCAGTACTGTGATGATTCTACCAACATCTTGCGAATATGCTCACGTGAGGAAAATCGTCTAGTAGCCATCCTGATATTCAGGGAAAACGCATTCCAAACAGATATCGCCTGGACGAAAAAGGAAAGTTTTTTGTTTGTGAGGTTATTGAGGTAATCTCTGAAAGTACTGGTCCGATTGCGAAAATTCTTACACCGATAGAAAGCTGCTTTATTCTTGAGTGGCATAGGCTATATTTTATGTACGCGGACGAAGCCACGGGGAAAAGCTACTTTAGTACTAAACAAATCGTCAATAATAATGCTGAAACGAAACGTTCAAGCACAAACCGAAAACGCAAATCATCGGCCCATCATGGCCATCATTGGTAACATCGGGATCGTTCGTCAACGTCATCCGCAACATCAGCGGCACGTGACTGAAAAGATTTGATTTCATACGTCGTTTATCGTTTGTGCAGGGTCGTCGTACCTATTTATGACCAAATACTCCATCTCGTCAGTTCTTCTGTTTGACTGTATTTGTTTTTTGACCTTTGGCCCCTGACGAAATTTTAAAGGGTAATTGTAATTTATTTTTTAATATAAATTAAGGGTTAATTAACTTTTTTAATCAGTCTGGTGAGTGGTCAGTCTTCGCTCAAGTATTTCGGCTCCATAACGGCCTCGCTTTCGGCTCTGACGTCTACTATGAATAAACAAAGTTTATCCACTTGCATTAATAACAGGACAGATGGAAACTAGCTTTTTTGTGGTGGGAAATTATCTAATGACAACCCCCGCTCTTGGGCCGAGCGGGAGATAGTGTCAGACTCTTACTGACTAAAAACCCACCCCGTCCCTTCAAGCCTTCATACCGGGGCTCGAGCTATCTTTCGAAACTAACTTCCTTTCCAAACACAGATCGTCGTCCTTCCGTCCTTACCGGCAAGGCATGTTGTATCAATTTCCACTCTATCCCTTGTGAGCCCGTGACACCAAGCCTGTGATTTTTTAAATTCCAAAATAATAATCTATATTCGATATAGCCGGTCTCTTGCTGCACTTTACCCAGCGACGCCCTAGTGAGGAAAATTTTAAAACTAGGTAACTACTTAGTAGAATAGTAGGTCGCGGGTTCAAATCCAGCCAGGCGCATTACTTTGTGTAATTTATTTCATCACCACTGCTCTCAAAACTGTGAAGGAAAACATCGTGAGGAAACCGGCATGTCCTAAAACCAAAAATTCGAAGACATGTGACATTCACCAACCCGCACTGGGACCGCGTGGTGGATCACGGCCCATTCCCTTTCCTAGAGAATAAAAAAAGGCTGATGATGATCATCTAATATATATTATAATAGATAAACTACTTACCTAGTTTTATATTTTTGTCTAGTTTTAAGTCCTAACTAAAGGTTTTAATTTATTAAGCCCATCACAAGCAAGACTGTTCAATCAAGCAGACGACGCGGCGAACCAAACTTTACGAGATAATTACACGCTCGAATTTCTTTAATGCATGAAAATAAAAGCGAACAAACGGACAAATTGGTAAAAGATAGCCCAGAGGCGGCGAATTCGCAAAATAATTGAATTTCACATCACGTCTGTTGGGAGATGGCGAGAAAATCCCGCGTAATTACGGACTGACAAATAAACCAGCAATCAGGGAACACAATAAACACAGCTTCAGCTTCAATTGGTTCCTGCAGGATTGCTCGCTAGCTCTCAGCTGGTACGTTTCTAACCGCTTGTAGAGAGCTTGTAGCTCGAAGAGAGGTGGCTAGCTGGAAGATAGATACTATCTGTACCTTAAATTATTTTTTTATTTGCTATTTTATATTTGCAAATACCATGCAAATACTAATACAAAAAGTTTACCGTGTTTTTTAACCCTTCAGATACCGTCAATTAGAGACACAATAGTAAGACAACAGATGCGCGGCCACCGGTGGTCGCTTGGGGATTCATGAATTAAAACCTATTTGCAAAATAAATATCGTTTATCATTTATTTGTACACACAGGTATATTTCTACGTATCTCTGTTTTCAGTTACAATAAATGGCATACAAATATTAATAAAATAGTTACAATTAGCCTACTGAACAATATTCAGTACCTAAGTAAACACACTGCTAATGAATACCTGCCTACTATAAGTAGGGATCTTCCGCTCCGCCCAAGAACGGGGGATATCATTAGATGACCCACCGAAAAAAAAAAAGTAGGTACTAATTAAATTTTAGATTGCGACTAGATTCTGCCAGTGGCTTAGCTCCGTTTAGCCTCTATAGGCTGAATTAAAAAAATCCTTTCTTCGTGCTCGCCTACGTCATAAGTCGTTCCTAGTTTCAGTAGTTTCGGCTGTACGTTGATATGTCTGTCAGTCAATTTCTCCTCATATATATATATACTAGTTTCTACCAGTGGCTTTGTCCGCGTGAAAGTCAGTTCCTCCGTACAAACTGTGGACCCTTCGTTTCATCCCTTTAGGGGATGAATTATGGAAAATCTTCTGTTAGAGCTCGCCTACGTCATAAGTGGAAAACTTGTGCAAAATTTCAGGTCTCAGTTGTTTCAGTTGTGCGTTGATATATCAGTCAGTCAGTTTCTTCTTTTATATATGCTTATATAGATAATCTGCAGGTTCAGTCTTCAAATTAGTTAGATCCGTTGAAATGTGTAGCTAACGCACTTGTCGCACATGTATATGATATTGTATGACACACTCGCGACCTCCCCCAGCTTCGTCACACGCAGCTCTCTTTTAAATTCTCAGCTTTCCTCTACTATAAATAAGCATGCCTCATGAATCACTCTGTCTGTTGACGCAAACCGCAAGATAATCTGTTCAGTTGTTTTTGAGTTTATCGCGAACATACGGTCACCCTCTGACTATATATTCGTTTGGATTTGTTTTGTATATGATTTCGAAATTATGTTTATTTTCATAATGTTTTCTTTGCTTTATTGAACGTTAAATATATGTCGATGTACTATTGAACTTTTATATATTTTTATTTGTATACTGCTCGTATAAATTGCGTTATAGATTCGCACTAAAATGCACATTTTATTCCTGAATATCTTATCAAATAGTTACTATATTATAATACTCACTAAAACGTGGTTGACACAAGAATTATTTGATAGCGTGTTCATTGTTTCTCGTTATGTGGTACACGGGTGTGATCGAGACAGTACTGCCACGAATAAAAAAATGGCGGTGAAGTAAAACACTACCAGGTAGGTAACGATATCGAACATAAATACGAGAGAGCAATTATCTACTTTGATGACTCAATCAAGCAAAAACAGATAATAGTTATATAAGTAAACAATTAAGCACGTCAATTTTATACAAGACCGAAGATGCCTTATAGCATTAAGTCCGCATATATACCACTACTGCACATGTAGTTTGAATAAATAAATAAATAAGAACCTAACTAAGTAACAAAAGCTACCAGTCAAGCATCACAGAGAGAAATATATAACAAATAACAATCCATTAGCACAGAGAGTTAAATCCACAGCTGCCTCAAAATGAAGTGGATTTCGATTTCACAAGTGGATTTGGAAACCTCGATAGAGTGAATAATGTACTAAGACCAGCACAGTATATAGCAGCTATTCTAATAGTAACCCAATAAATGTCTCGCCCCCACGGCTTACTCTAGGGTTCGCGGTGCCTTGCCAAAAGTTATTCCATTAATCGAAAACGAATATCTTCTCACTTCGCTTTGATTTATATTCCCTATTTCAACAGTGAATTTGGAGTTATTTGCATATATTTGAAGAATGCATGCGTAAAATTAAGGATTTATTTGCCGCTTTGCTGCTACATTTGTAATGTTATTCCAATTCTTATAAAAGTGATTTATAATCATCTAGAAAGTATACTGCTTTCTTAGCAGCGTTTTCTTGCCTTTGGAAAAGGGTACTTGTCTGATATAGGTACCTATGTTAATACCTAATATGTGATCTAATTTCTATGTTTAAGCACCAGATACCAGTTTACCTTGATCAATATATTCAGTCTATGCTTTTATAATTAAATTCATTAACGGAGCAAATAACACTTAGAGCAGTGACAATTTTATTTCGATATATGATTTCATCATGATCAAATGTGTTCTTACATTTTCGAATTCCCAATTAATTACCAATTTATTGTACGTTCAGCTAAGGAGTGGAATTCCAACCTCTCCAGGTTGTAGCTGTCAGGATACACAGACAGACGCACAGACGACGAAACACAGAGGGTGAAAAAATCAAGAGTGAACTGAATAGTCATAGTCATAGTAGTCATAGTAGTTTATTAGTAAGGGATACTTACAAGTCAATTACATAATGTTACATTATACTTTGTCAACAAAACGATTACATATAATGTCAAGTGATTAAATAATGTCAAACATAAACTACAACATAAACAAAAAAATAAATAGAAGTCAAATCACACATTAAAATAAAAAAATCATAACAAAAGTCAATAATAAATAGTCAGTCCAAAAATTCAATCAATATTCAATCATCAAAATTAAATTAAATTACATCATAAATTCGTCAAAAGAATAAAAAGCTTGCTCGATAAGCCATTTTTTCAAACGTGCTTTGAAGCTCCCTATAGGTTAAGGTTAGGTAATAGGTTGAATACTTCTAATCAAGCGTACTCCATCATCGATCTTGTCTTGTCATCGCTTAAAATAACGTGACATAGTGGTCAAGAGAGAGCCTGTCAATAATTGAAAAAAAGATAACTGTAATCTTAGTTACGATCTTTTATTACGAATTTATAAAGGCAAGCCAATTTAGCCAATATACCCAATATGATACAATGTAAGTAGGTAAATATGCAATCTAACCAACGTATTTCCAATAGAAGCAGTACAGACGTTCATAAAGCTTATAAAGAACAGGGAATATAGAGTATATTTCAGCGTAATGTATTTTATTGAAAGTCCCAATACAAGTTTCGGGTAGATCGACGACATTGCCAATATTAATATCCTGAAATATACTTCTCCCTATGGGCGAATTCTGGAAATATAATATGAAGTACCTTATTCAATTTTCGATCAGCAATAATGCGAAACGGCATAGGAATAATTTATTGTACGTTTACTCATCTAATTCCCCATGGGACATTAGGGTCGAAAATTGTACGACATCATAAAAATGCACAGAAACGTCCCGAATCTTTCGCTCTAAGCTAACAGGAAAAAGATTGAGGTGACGCACTAGACTAGAACGCTTACTTTCCTTTAGGAGATGTCTTTAAGAATCTAGGGCTCGCAGCGTCGGGTCCTCACCATCAGAGACATCACTTGACCCACTAAACCAGCACCATTCAGATCGTGCCCTGTTCAGACCCGAGGCAAACCTCTAAGGGCGTACCAACAGCTATTAAAACTTCATGAAAAGACTATCATCAGGTGGAACGCGTATCTTTTTAAAATCACCTCAGTGTTGACACTACTGCCTTTAATTCAGATAAGACACATAACGCAACGTTCATTACAGGATATTCGACTTTACGGCTGATGATTTTGAAGCTGAAAATTGTATATCTGCTTTGAAATCATAGGTTATGTCTTTTAGTACGACGTAGGGATCCGGAGCGGGAATGAAAAGCGTCGCTCTTTTGATGAGGATCGCAGTGGAATCATTTTTAGCGCGATAATTGCGGATGGGGACTGGCAGCTGTATAATTTTATAATAGGTACACACTTTAATATTTTCAACAGATTTTGCAGCCTAGTAATTTCCCGACTAAATGGAAGAAGTGAGTTTTTTGCGGAGGCTTTCTCGTTTAATGGAACTGGAAGTTTTTGAACGTTTTAAAGAATAGACAGCAAACTGAATGAATTATGCATAACCTAAGCGATACGCTTGTGAGTTGGTACCGTATTGAAGTCGTTTGGCACTTGTCGTCTAGGTATTAAGTAGGCCTGACTGAACCTGACGAAATTATAAAGAGCTAAACTTTGTTTTTTTGGTTTGTAGGAGGTAATTCTGAAAGTACTGGTCCGATTGCGAAAATTTTTTCACCCTTAGAAAGCTGCGTTATTCCTGAGTGACATAGAATATAATTTATCTACGCGGGCAAAGTCGCGGGCAAAAGCTAGTAATACATAATCCTGCCAGCGGCATCGCCCGCGTGATAGATAGTAGGCTTCTCGATACAAACTTTAGAAACCCGTTTCTTCCCTTTAGAGGGAAATTGTGAAAAATCCTTTCTTAGCGCACATTTACATCTTAATAACTATCTACGATCTGTAGTTGACGAACAAGCATCTTTGGCCAAGGCACCCGCGTGTTTATTGCCCTTAACACGTTCTTCTTCTTTTCGTGTCGATGTTCTCAAACTATACTTTCTCTGACCAATATTTAGCAACCTGTACGGCTCTATTGTTGGCCTCATATAGATCTTGAAAACTGCAGGTGGTAATGCAGGATGGGCAGCATAGCAGGTGGCGCATAACTTAAGCTTAACACGTTGACTGCCAAGTAATCCGGTTAACAAACCCTCGATTGAATATATGAAAAAATGCCAAAAGTTTTAACCCCGCCGTCCTTTCACTGCCACTTTTCTAGAATTCGTTAAAAAATCGCATACAATCACCTACAAGAATACTCGTAGTTGGCAGTGGGGGCCAGACCTTGTACTACGAGTATACTCGTATGTTGGCAGTCAACGTGTTAATGCCACAATGAATAGGTATCCAAACTAACTGAACTTCCCTTTGACTAATAGTATAGGATAGTAAAGAGTTCTTTTTTTTAATTTTGAAAGTAACGAACTGTGCTATTTACTTTTTAGTTGGACCAGCCCCTATTGTTTAGGTTAAGAGTGTAAGAGACAACTCTCCGCAAACTTTAAGGGCTTGTTCAGTAGACGAAACTGAACAACCTTTGAAAAGATTTTTTTCAGGAAACGAAAAAAACAGGAATCGACCTCTCCCGAATGTGTATTTAACTCAATTTCGAAAAAAAATATTTTTGTGGCCTTTTTTATTAACGACACAATATAATTTTCATCAAAATGACCAAGTCTCCTTTGAATATTTTTTGATAGACCATATAAGTACTTATAAAGTATTATACTTTCGGATTTAAGTATCCGCGCCCACATGAAAAAAATCATCCTGTATAAGTACAAGAAGTGATCGAACACTATTTTCCTTACAAATAAATCAAAGGAAAAAAGAAAAAACAAACGCAAGTCATACGTAGATACTTACGTGAAGGCCATTAATTTTATTTGCATATAATTATATTATTCGTCCATGAGAACCTTGCCTGAATGCGTTGTTTGTCACATTCATAACGTTGAGCAAATCATTAACGTCACTATCACAGAATACACTTGCCTATGTAAATCAATATGTGTAAGTGCTGATGCAATAAGTTTTTTACCTCGACCTTTCAAATCGAGTCGAGCTCAGCAGGTAAAAGTGTTAGCCTGATGCAAAGAGATTCGTTACTTGTTGAGAAAATTCGGAAAATTTGGAGGTATGCGGAACAGAGAGTAAAGTCCCGCAAACCTCCATTGAAAAGGGAGGATCCTCCGACCAGACAGGTGTTATAGTCTGATGGGCAACTGCCCGATAGTTGTTTTCGGGCCGTCGTATATATTCAAATCGTGCGGAGAACTTTGAGTGCGCGATGCAGGATTTCATAAATTCTTCGTAGTTCTTATGTAGAAGTAAAAATGTTGTTATTGTTTAATATAAATTAGCTAATATATATCGTTTTAATTCATGAATCCCCAAGCGACCACCGGTGGCCGCGCATCTATTGTCTTACTATTGTGTCTCTAATTGACGGTATCTGAAGGGTTAAGTAGATAGTAATAGTAAAAAAAAAACTTATTTCTTTCTTATTTTCATTGTTAAGAGGGTCCTTCTCCACTCGCTTATCGTAAACATCGAAAGAACTGAATACTTCGTTCACGATTGGTAATTTTTTTTAATCCGGTTTTGCTCACCCTACCCAATTTCATCGATTTGACAGTGTGACGTCACAACATGGAAATCGATCTTATTTGGAACGCATTGTACAATAATTTGTTCCGTGTGGGCAATGCAGCTATCAACCACTGCACCAACTGTACCCACATCGACAGGCGTATCATATGATCACATCTAGACACTACTGTCATAAAAAGCCTCCTTTCCAATGTGGCTATCTGTTCATGGTCTACCGGTGTTCAAAATTACACCCTGTTCAGTCATTGAAACGTGATTGATTAAAAGGATGTCATTGGTAAAAAATTCAGATTTCCTAATAATTGTTTAGTTAAAAATTATATAAATGACGTCAAACTCACCTCTAACTTTGACCTTTTTAAACCTTTTTCCTCGTTTGACGTCAAACTTACCTCCAACTTTGACTTTTTTAAAACTTTTTTCCATATTTGACGTCAAACTTACCTCTAACTTTGACCTTTTTAAACCTTTTTCCCATATTTGACGTCAAACGTACCAAATACTTTGACCTTTTTAAACCTTTTTCGCATGTAGTAAAATTATGGTGTGATGTCGGTAAAATCATAATTTTTCATTCATCATCATCGTTTATTTTTCTTTTTTTATTATTTTACCGACATGCACATACGGGAAAAAATCATCGTTATTATTTTTTTACAATAATGAATAGAATCTCAATTCAAGACATAGTAGTTTTGTATTTGACTCGACTTTGACTTGACTCCTAAGTCACAGGATGATCTCATGGTTCGGTAGTCAGCGTTTACACTGAAATGTAAACGCTGACATAGTATTTACCTAATAAATGCTACAAGGTTTATGTAGTTAAATATATTTCTTTTAAAACCTTTTTTTTTTCATATTTGATAGCCTAATAATGCTTATGGCGGTAAGTCCCCTCTTTGAGGCGTGGCTGGAAAGACCTCACGGCGTCCTTACCTTCCGCATGACGCAGGTCCTCACCGGACATGGCAAGTTCGGGAGGTTCCTGCATCGGATTCGAGCGGAAGAGACGCCCGGGTGCCGCCACTGTGCGGAACGCCCGGAGGACACGGTGGAGCACACAGTTGAGGTGTGCCCTGCTTGGGCGGAGCAACGCCGTGTCCTCGTGGGGGCGATCGGCGGCGGAGACCTCTCGCGCCGGGCCTTGGTTCAGGCCATGGTCCGGAGCGAGGAGGAGTGGCAGGCGGTCGCCTCCTTCTGCGAAGCAGTAATGCTAGCAAAGGAGGAGGCAGACCGCATCAGGCAACGGCGCCCCCGCCGCCGCCGCCGGGATTCCGATCCCGATTTCCAGCCACCGTAGACGCGGGCTCGCGGACGGCGAGCCATGGGTAGCTCGCTGTCCGATCGTCCGGTAACTGTCCGGACCGAGCCAAGGCGTCGACGGCGCGCACTGTTCCCGCGCGCCTCAAGGAGTTGTCAGCAACAGGAGGGGCCCATCTGGGTCGAAGCCTACCGGGGTCGGGGTTATCCGAAAGGAAACTAGAGCCCCGGTATGAAGGCTAGAAGGAACGGCGCGGGGTTTTTAGTCAGTAAGACTCTGACACTGTCTCCTGCTCCACCCAAGAGCGGGTTTCGTCAATGATGATTTTCCCCGTCGAGAGAAAAAAAAAAAAAAAAAAAAAAAAAAATAGCCTAATAATGCTTTGTCGCTTGTCGCATTTTTTTTTCTATGCAGTGAGCAGTCCAACAGGGACCGCACTTATGGTCATGTCACGCGCGGCGACGGCGTTAACAATATTCAAACAGAGATACAAAATACAAATACATTATATATATTACTATATTGAGTATGCCTGTACTGTTACTCTGAGTAGGCATGATTCTACATTGATTAATGTATTTATGCCATTATTTACAAAAAAAAAAACTACGATTAAAAAATGATGTTGCGTTTTAAATAAATCGAATGCGGAATTCGCTGAGTCAGAATGTTCGCCCTTTTTTTTAAGTATAGTTATTGAAATAACAAAAGGGAGAGCACTTTGCAACTGAAGTAGATAATGGTTGCTTATTCAACTCTGAGAATTTAATCTTTATTTTTTTATTGTGCATCTTATTACACAGGGCAGGGGTAGAATAACAATATTGCCTTGGAAAGATTTAGCACAAAACCGATCATAAAAGCATTGAATTAAAATACAAATGATTCTGGATGAGTAGGCAGCAATTTGATTGATTGGTTTTAACAAGACCTTTTCTAATAAGCCCTTCAAGTATGTGTAAGTACTGATTAAAAATTTGTGTTATTAACGGCCGAGCAGAGCTAAAGAGTTTGTCTGTTTTGTTGAACGCGCTAATCTCAGGAACTTCTAATTCCGATTTTAGTGTTGAATAGCCCATCGAAGCACACCGCTACCACAGGGGACAGCTATTTATTTCACAAAACAGGAAATAAAGAGGGCCTCTAGTTTGACGCCAAATAATAAAGCCTGGTATTATCTTTCGTGGTCGATCATGCATGAAAATCGATTTTACCCTTGGGTGACGTTACGAGCCACTCTTCCGGGTCGTTATCCTATGAGAATAGATGAGAGGAGATCCAAGCCAAGGTGTTTAGGTATACATTATATTTTTTAATATTGAAACTAATAAAAGCTAAGGATGTAATTAGTTTAACTCATTAAACCCCAAGCGGGCGTTCACTCTCTCATCGTCTTTCCATTGTGTCTCTAATTACGGTATTAGCTAGAACTACATTATGTCGACGCACACGTGGACCACGCCAGATTTGTACGTAGAATGACGTCGCGTGACGTCGCGTTGCGTGGATCAAGTGTAGCTCAAGTCTAGTTTCCATATAAAATGTATGGAGTGTGGCGTGTGTGGCATACGTGTGCGCAGTAAAGTTTCTAAAAGCCGATTAGTCTTTCTTTCCTATTATCTGAGGAATATCAAAAAACTATAAGGTATTCGCTATAAGATTTAATGTAATGCAATATTAATATTGTAATGTAATTTTTTTTTTTTTTTTAATTTAATTTGATTTCACTGTTATTGTATTTCTGTATTTCTATCTTGATTCTTGTTTTTATTCTATTTTGTATTAATTACTCTCTGTTATTTCTTTTATGCAAAATTTGTACTGTCGCATAAAACTCTACTGTAAAATCACCTGGGCCACCAAGATACAGGCTACGCCTAGTTTGGGGCCCACGGCCACTTCTACTGTGTATCGTTTGTCTTACTCTAATTGTTCATTTCTTTATTATTATTTTCTTACTAACTTGTGTGTGTGTCAATAAAAATTATTATTAATTATTATTATTATTATTAAAAAGAAAATAGTGACTCATCGTTGTCATTCAGTTTAGACACGCCCCGTAAACCTATTAAATCATAGTAACTTAGAAAGCCGTGTGTGTTTTTTTTAATAGTTTTGTAATATGATAAGAACATAATAGGACATTTCAATAAAACATAATTTAAAATGTAACTTTATTACACTAATATAATATTACTTAAAGCACAGTGAACACTAATTATCCCACTTCTTAGATACGTCAATATATTCGCCGTCGGGAGACGCGTAGCCCTTGATCGGGGGCGTTGCCACTGGACCGCGGACTTCGAAGGGAATCAGATGCATGTCGGGCTATGGACAAACGAAAATAACATTTAATCTTAGTCACTTAGGGGAACTTTGGGGTATTTCTGGGGAGTATGGGCTGTTTACTACCCTAAAACCACCCAGGTGATTACCATGCAGGAATTTGAAATTTTCTTTCTATTTCTGATTTTAGATAAAGTTACTTTTTGATATAAACAATAAATAAGTACTCAATTCTGGCAGTAGTAGCCGACTGAAGTAGTTGTTACGAGTTTAGGTCGAGGATTCAACCCCAACTAGGTGCGTCACTTTGTGTAATTTATTTCATCACCACTGCTCTCAAAAGGGTGAAAGACAAAGTCGTAAGGAAATCAACATGCCCTAAAACCAAAAATTCGAAGATTTTTCACCAACGCGCACTGAGCCTGTCGTCCCGCCGTGAATTAAAGCCCATTCCTTCCCCTAGGGAGGAAGCCTGAGTCCCAGCAATGGGAACATTAAAAGGCTGACTATGCTAATTACCATTATACCCAATTCTATAGATACTTTTAATTTCTACCCACCATAATGGCCTCATTGTACAAATCTTCAGACTCTTCCAGCAGCTTATCAAGTGCCCTTCGCTGTGCTCCCATGATTCTATCAATCTGTGCCACATTTGCGATGTATTCCTCGCGCTTGTACCGTGTCCATTCCTTTTGTAACAGTGCTCTTGCCTCTATGACTTCTTCAGTTAACTTTGGCTGAGGCCTCTTTCGTTTGCTGTAAAGAAACAAAAAAAAAGTTTAAAAATAGCATACCTACTTTTTGTGTTAAAATATTTATGATACAATGTAAATTTCTATTACAATGTGATTTAAGTGATGTTCTTAGGTGAGATAGTCGTCATGCGGAAGAAGAGAAATAATAAATAAAATAAAATTCAACTGTCAAGCAAAATATTACTATCCAAAGACCATGTTATACAATACTTTTTTATTTAAGTCTTTCCTTTGACAGAAACAAAACTGATATGTCCATATTTGGGCACGCCACGATTATGGCGGTAAGTCCCCTCTTTGAGGCGTGGCTGGAAAGACCTCACGGCGTCCTTACCTTCCGCATGACGCAGGTCCTCACCGGACATGGCAAGTTCGGGAGGTTCCTGCATCGGATTCAAGCGAAAGAGACGCCTGGGTGTCGCCACTGTGCGCAAAGCCTGGAGGACACGGTGGAGAACACCGTCGAGGTGTACCCTGCCTGGGTGGAGCATCGCCGTGCCCTCGTGGGGGCGATCGGCGGCGGAGACCTCTCGCGTCGGGCCCTGGTCGAGACCATGGCCCGGAGCGAGGAGGAATGGCAGGCGGTCGCCTCCTTCTGCGAAGCAGTAATGCTTGCAAAGGAGAAGGCCGACCGCATCAGGCTACGGCGCCCTCGCCGCCGTCGCTGGGATTCCGATCCCGATTTCCGGCCACCGTAGACGCGGGCTCGCGGACGGCGAGCCATGGGTAGCTCGCTGTCCGATCGTCGGGTAATGGACCGAGTCCAAGACGTCGACGGCGCGCACTGTTCCCGCGCGTCTCAAGGAGTTGTCAGCAGCAGCAGGGGCCCAGATGGGTCGAAGCCTATTGGGGACAGGGTTGTCCGAAAGGGAGCTCGTGCCCTGGTATGAAGGTAAGAAGGAACGGCGCGGGGTTTTTAGTCAGTAAGAGTCTGACACTATCTCCCGCTCCACCTTAGAGCGGGTTTTGACATAAGATGATTTTCCCCGTCGACAAAAACAAAAAAAAAAATATGTCCATATTTTATCTTTAACCACTTACAAGGTGTCAAATTGACTACAGTTATTAGATTTTCATTTGTAACTGAGATTTTTTTTTACAAATGTTTCTCGTTTGTAGAAGTCTGTTATGACTTTACTACTCGCAAAAGCTTTATTTGTATTTGTCTTTTGTCATGTCTTGGAAGGAGCACAGAATGCATTTATTTCAGTCACGGTGCAGGAAAAGTAGACCGAAATTGATAAAAAAAAAGCTTAGATGCCAAATATTGGATCTTTGACAGGTAAATTTGGAACAAGACCCAGAGAAAAATTTTGTCATGAAAAATGGTTTCTTAATTTCCAAATAAAGTTGATTAATATTGTAACAAACCCTTTTTTATGTGGTGGGCAAAGGGTTAAGAACTTAATGACTAAATGCAACTTACTTAAAGTTGTCGAGCAGTTCAAGAGGCACCTCCATCTCTTCAATTGGCTTCAGCTGGCGAGCATTCTTCTCCAACCTTCGAATCTGTTTCTCCAGTTTCTTACGGCGTCTATCCTCTCGTGCTTTGACAATTGCTGGGTCTATTTTCTTCTTCTTCTTCATAGGTTCAGCCCTGAAAAGTAAAATCAAGACAAAGAATGCAGTATGTTATATATTAATTAAGTGATGGTCTTAAATGTTGATCTTTTTGTAAACAAAAATTTGTACTTACTTAATGTTAACAAAGTTTGTATTTATTTACTTTTACATTGCTATGGAAAATTAAAGAATACGTATAAGGAGTTAGACTTTCTTCAAAATATTCATTAAGCTGGTTTTAATTGGCTGATAAGTAAAATATTCATGACTTTTTATAAATAGAAATCCAAAGGTTTTATAACATACCATAATTGATCCGTAATTTTGAACTGCACTGCTGCTGTTGTAGCTATATTTCTACTGCTTATTGGTATTTTAGTAGCAGGACATATTGCTAATCTGAAAATATCACATAAAATCAATGTTATAAAGTAATATGAGATATGTTTTATAGGTTATGTTGACAAAATTCGATCCACTGTAATTCTACCCACCTCGAAAACTGCCTTAATAAAGACAAATTAAACATGATTCTTACGCTATTCGTAGAATTATATTTCTAATTTAAATTAAATTAAATTACAAAAGATCCACAAAGGAACAAATTCGATTTACGTTACGTTTTACGAATTGAAATGTCATCTTACATTTTGCATTTGTCAACTACATTGTTTCCTTTTTTGTACTCAATATTAACTTAAAATATATTTCATAAAATTTATTGATAATAAATTCATAGAATTTCAAATATATATATATATAAATTCTAAAACTTTTGGTGTTAAAAACGTTACATGCATTCTACATGCGATATTTGAAGCCGTGTAATGGAACGTAACAATCACGTTCCGTTTTGCAAAATACACAAATTAACAAAAAATATTAAATGTTCTAGCAATAAATCACTCACAAAATAAATCTTCTACTTTATAGGCATGTGTTTAAATATTTTATGATATTATTTTGTACCGTCCAAAATACAAATTGCAGCTGTGTTATCTTACTGGAAGACTTAAAATTAATCAAAAGGTACAGTCAACCATCTAATTCGGTTGACTGTACCTTTTGACAACACCTTTACACAAGTAGGTATATTTTGATACATCACATCGTTGATTTTCGGTAGGGTAGGTAGTCTTTTCTTGAATTTATTGCAAATCTGGAATGGAAAATTGCCACACAGGGAGTGAAGGAACGGGATGGGGTTTTTAGTCAGTAAGAGTCTGACGCTATCTCCCGCTCCACCCAAGAGCGGGTTTTGTCATAAGATGATTTTCCCCATCGAAAAAAAAAAAAAGAACGTGACTGACTAAAGACTCTTGTTCGTTTGCTGACATCTCCTTGAGACGCGCGTAGAACAATACGCGCCATAGACGATTTGGGCTCGGTCCGGACTGTTACCGGATAACCAGACCGCGAGCTACCCATTACTCGCCGTCCGCAAGCCCGCGCCGGTGACCGGATATTGGGATCGGGATCCCGGCGGCTGGGGCGTGAGGGCCGCTCCCTCGCGCGTGTATCTCATGTAGCCAGCTCCCAGGGGACATTCCGCCATGATTATGGCGCGCTCAATTTTCAGATATGCTATCAGCTTTTTGATATCATGAAAAAGAAAATTCATGTTTTTTTTGGAAGATTATGTAGGTTGTTATCTTTTTTTTTTTGGTTGACATAAACTAGTGCTTGACTACGATCCCACCTGATGGTAAACAGTGATGCAATCTCTGATGGTGAGGCGCACTAGTTTATGAGCCTATCCGCTCTTGCCTTGAAGACACTCAGCATATAATGTATAGATACATATTTACCTACTTACTTACTGATAAACCACTCCATTCAAAAACCTACTTCCTACTTCTTTGCGACACGAGCCTATTGAAATAGCCTGTAGGTACCGGTATATTAACATTACTACAGATAAACTGATAAAAATGATAAACATATTTATTAGTAAAAATTACATTTACCTGACAACAGTCATAATATGTTTTAATTAAATGAAGTAAGTATGTACTTAGTTGTGTAAAATATTGATACAATTAATTCGTTAAATAAATAAAGTATGAAATCGATCAATAACATAAAATTACAACAATTTGTTTTTTAATTCATCATTCCATTGAACTTAATTAAATAATAATAAATTGATCTTTAACAAAGTAATTAATTAATTCATTATTTATTTATTTATTTATTTATTTATTTATAATAAGCATACCAACAGCACAATCACTTACAATACAAATAAAACTTACATCCAAATATTACATTTCAGTAACCATGCAAATAACAGGTATGCATGGCATTTAACAAAATGAAAAATAAGAGACATAGAAAATTAAAAAAGATTGTCCAGTACAGCTAGATACAGAACACTACAAAGACAAAAAAAAAATACATAAAAACGTACACTATTCACACTTTATATAGGCGGCGTCTGAATGAAGCAAAACTCATCGAGAAGACATCGATAGGGTGATCCACCAAGTTGGACCTTTCATTATAAAGCCTTGCCATACGTGTAAAAGGACTATTAGAAGTGATATTTAACGTAGATGTAGGCAATTGAAAAATGCGATGATGTCGCTTGCTGCGTTGGCTAGCCCTAAAGTTAAAAAAGTGAATCAACTCCGCATCAATGGAACCATTTATAATTTTATGTAGAAGAAGTAAGTCAGAATGGTTTCGCCTTTCCTTTAAGCTAACCATCTTGTAGTACCTTAACCTATCATAGTAATCGGGTATAGCTTTTCGGATCCCCTTCTTCATACATAAGTACCTAACGAAACGGGCCTGAACAGATTCCACGTTATTAGTATAGGTAGAGTAATATGGAGACCAAATAGAGGAACAATACTCCAAGGAACTTCTTACCAGGGCGTTATAGAGAAGAATAATGCTGCTATGATTACGGAAAGGCTTTGACATGCGAATTATAAAGCCAAGCATTCTCTTAGCTTTAGCAACTATAGCATCCACATGATCACGAAAGGATAAGGCAGCATCAAAGAGTACACCCAGATCACGGACGACCGATACTCTGCACAGAACAGATCCATCTATGTGATAATCAAACTTAATGAAATTCACTTTGTTCGTGAATGTTATAGTTTGGCATTTCTTAACATTTAGTGTCATTTAGTGTTAGTTATCAATTAGGTACCACCTCGGTAATTTCTGCGTGATATTTTTTTTTTTAAATCGCTTGAATCCTGCGGCACGGCACCAAACCAAACCCTTAGAAGTATTCGTTTTGAGTGTAAGCCAAAAAGAAATAAGCGGTTGTCAGGCGGAAGGGTCTATTATGGTACATATATAAGTAGTTGCCTCCCTAATTCAAGACATGCCTATGCCTACCTATTTGTTTAAGTATTGTGGAACAATAGAAAACGCTAATGTTTTGTCATCAATAAATAGGTATTATTATCATGTGACTATTTAGGTATTTACAGTATTTCATGATGAGGTTTAACTGGCTTTGTCCATCAACCGCCATCACTATTGTAGATAATGGGCTGTCATTTTTAACACTAATTCACACAATTCTTGAACACAAAGATCATGAAGCGATGTGTAATATCTATCCACTTACCTATTTATTTATTTTATTTTATTTTGATATGTAAGTACAGTGACAGACTACAGACTAAGACAATTCAGCCTATTTAAGACCACATACAGTAGGTACTTGCCTAGTTTTTAAGAAGGCCCACTACAGTATATTTACCATAATCGTACCACAAACGCAGCTTGAGTGCGAGTTGTTTTTACGTTAACGCGATCGAAACGTTTACTGATTGGTTAATAGCTTGGAGCGGGCCAATGAGAGCGCCAAACTTCATAATCGTGTCGATCGCATTAACAAAAACAAACTCACACTCGGAAAGAAAATACCTTTGGATTGCTAATATGCGCCATTGTTTAACCGCGCTTCAATTTCGATTAATTCATGAATCCCCAAGCGACCAACGGTGGCCGCGCATCTATTGTCTTACTATTGTGTCTCTAATTGACGGTATCTGAAGGGTTAAGTGGGCTTGTAGGTTCTCTTGATGCTAATTCTGAGTATTCATGTACCGATAAGAGAGCCGTGTCGTTAGTAGTGATTGTATTATTGGGATGTGTAGTAAGGTCGGCAGTGAAAAGCATATACAATACAGGACCCAGGATGCTTCCTTGTGGCACACCGGAAAGTATTTCACAAATTTCTAAGGTTATGTCATTTTACTTGACCTCGTAACAGCGGTCGCTTAAGTACAATTTCATTATGTGGAAGAACGAATAAATAAGCAACTGTTTGAATTTGAAGAGCTGTCCATAATGCCACACCTTATCAAATGCCTGTCCAATGTCAAGAAAAACGGAAGCGCAATGTTCCTTATTTTCGAATGCACGGCCAAAAATCAGTGATGCTATGTACTTGCCCAATGGTTCCGTATTTCTCTCTAAAGCCGAACTGATGGGACAGGATTGCTTTCGCTACGTGTGGAAGTAATCCCGCATTCTACTAAGCAGCACCTTTTCCCACAGCTTACTAGGAACAGACAGGAGGCTGATAGGTCTGTAGGAAGTAGCTTCATGTTTTCCCTGGTTTGAGCACCATAATGAACTACGCAATTTCCCACTAGCAAGGAAAGCTTGTCAATCTGAAACATGCATTGATGATGTTTGTGAGCATTAAGTTGCCCTTTTTGGGCCGGTGTTTTACTAAACACCGCGTAGGGTTGCGTCAATCAGGTTGTATCTTGGAGATTTCCCATCTTAGAGATTACTTCTCGCCATATCTCCTTTTGAGATGCATTTTTAAATGGAGGGGACATCTGCAGTCGGAGAATACTGAAAATTATTAAGAGACTTAGGGTCGCCGCACATGGGCCACCGGCCACAACCACAAAACGCCACCACCGACATATCCTTACTAATATTATAAAAGCGAAAGTGAACTTGTTTCATTGTTTGTTTATTTGTTACGTCTTCACGCCCAAATGGCAAAACCGATTTTGATTAAACTTGGTACACGACACGGATAGACTATGTCCTGGAATAGGACATAGGATACTTTTTATCCCGGAAGTATGTTCCCTTGCGATAATTTTCTGCAATCACGCGGGCGAAGCCGCTGGGAGCAGCTAGTTTCCTATAATTCTCATACGTTTTATATGGATTGACACCGGTGTCCGCCACACACCACAAATCCGCTGCTTGGTTCTTGTGTCCCGCACTGGCCACTAAACGCCTTCACTCGCCACTCACGCATTTAATTCATGAATCCCCAAGCGACACCCGGTGGCCGCGCATCTATTGTCTTACTATTGTGTCTCTAATTGACGGTATCTGAAGGGTTAAATCTTTCTTCGTCAGAGTCTATTGTGATACTGGATACTGAGCATATAGGTTTAAAAAAATAGCAACCACCGGCCAATTTCCTTCATGGCCGCTTCAGGAGGCGGCGTTTCTGGCTGTCGCGTGTGGTCCGTGTGCGCCGACACTTAGGTGATGACGAAGTAAAAGGTCACCCTATAAATATTCTCTGGTATAACATAATTTCATTTTAAGAGATGGAAAATATTATCACTTAAGAAACACCACAATAGTAACCACGTTAAACAGCCGTTTACAACAGGCATAGAACGGTTATCATACGCGGTTACTGTTCGAAATCAAGTAACCCCTTTGGAGGGCCACAATAACTCTTTCGAACAATTCCACATCCCTGGCAATCTACAAACCCGTCTTTCTATCATCTTAGTGGTGGCTATCGTGCATTTCCAATTTAAACCACCTGTGTGCCAAATAAACGTGAGTTTCTTTTTTCATTCATTCTTTCTGTCTTTCTTTCTTTCTTTATTAGTCTAAATTCGATGGGCTCTGTAGCAGATAGTATGAAATAAACACTTCATTCTTCTCATCTAGATAATAGGTAAACCTAAAATGAAATGTCTCTTGCTATTTTTTACAATTTAATTCATGAATCCCCAAGCGACCACCGGTGGCCGCGCATCTATTGTCTTACTATTGTGTCTCTAATTGACGGTATCTGAAGGGTTAAATATAAATTACGTTATATTCGTGGACATATTAACAACTACCTTCCATTAGAAAATCCCACATAATTCTATAGATTTCAGGAGCCTCACTAACTACCTGAAATATTTTGCCTTTGTTAACATCCTCATTGAACGAATTTGTATTCAAAACAAGCACTGAACGCTTGTAATGAACTTAATTGGTCTTATGAACATAGTCCTACTTAACGAACTAAGGAAACTTAAAATCCGCTGCTTTCATATACGAGTACATAGGTTCCGTACCATGTCCATAATACGCCATTTTGGATACTCGGCGTAATGAGGTGTGAAGCACAGGATCAAATAAACAAGTAAATATAAAGCAAACCTGATTTACAACAACAACAAAAAATAAATAAAAAACAGTTACAGGTACATTCTAAAGCTATAACAAAAACATCTATCAGCTGCCAAAAGCCATTATTGCTCAACCGCATCAGTACCGCATAATGTCGATATTTACCAATATTGCGTGACCACAGAAACATCTCTCTAACATATTCATAAGGAACCATAAAACATGTAAATCATGTCATTATAATAAACAAAACTACGGACCAGAGTCAGTGTCATCGTCAAGATGCCTGACTGTTTGGCTTCATTCTTCACCGTCGACCGACGGCATTTACATGTGTCCGCTAACATTTCGTAACGTTATTTTATTTGTGAAATCGATCCGAATGGAGCGGTAGACCGAAACATGGAGACGAACATATCGAACTTCAAAACAAATGTGACGTTGGACCAAGTGATGGACTTCTTTAATTTAAACCTATCCAATGTGAACCAAAGTGAAGTGACACAAATACATTTATTCGACTTGTATGAAGCCTACCGAACAATTGAAAAGGAACAGTTGATGGTGTATAAGTCAGTAGCATACATAATCGGGACACTCATTATCTTAAGCAATTTAACGGTCGTCATATCTAGCGGGCTGATTTTAAGAAAAGGTATGCATCATTTCATTGTTTACGTTGTCCATATAGTTAATGATTTGCATAATTTGCCTTAAATAAACCTTTAGCTTTACTGTGAAGCACGCTATTTAACAATGTTCAAAACAAACAGCTCTGTAAGTAGGTGTGTGATAGAACATGTTGGCGCGATGCAATCAAAATAATTTCACCATGACGAATTTATGAAATGATAACTTTTGTAATATTAAATTCAGACTAGTGGCGATTGTCGTTGGTTTCACAACACATAATAACTAATTGCTTACCTCATACGCAATATAGAAAGAGGCTTTCAAAAATCGTCCATGCTATTTACTAAGTAAATGTTGCGATGTTGTTTTTCAACATTCTACAACGATATGATTCATGACGATATGACCAAGCTTAAGTTAAATTATATTACCTGGTGTATTGTCTTCTTTTAAATGGTATTTTTAAACTATATATTCGCTATAACTTAGACGCGTAATTTCGAACAAGGTAAATATTAGATAGTCTATATCAATATAAACATAGGTACATAAATATAATCACGAAACTGATCACAGTTAAGTCAGAACTTTAGATTATTTGCTTTTCTATGTAATGTAACTCCACGATACACATAATGGACAGCATCATCTCCTTAGTTATTTCCCAACTAACTTTGGGTCGGCTTCCAGGCGTACAGTACCTACATTAATGCAGACAATATATCCGACAACATACAAACCCTGAGGATGGTCCACAAAGGGCTAATGATAAATGTTGCAAAGGGCCAATGATGAATGTTGAACTCTAGTATTACAGGCACATAAGTAAGATTCAGTTATAGAATAAAGATTTGATTTTTGTCAGTTCTAGGTTCGTTCACATCAGATTTTGTAATCCAGTGTGAGGTGCCGCCAAGGCTACAGGCTGTGCTGATCATACCACATCAGCACAGCTTTGTGTGATCGCATAAGGTTAAACTGTTGTAACGTCTACATATGATTTGTAACGTGCTCTCAGCGGAAGTAAATATAAGCAGGCACTTACCACAGTTACATAATAATTGACCAAGACAGTGATTTCGTAATTTCTTTTAAAGAGCCGAAGATAATCTCTAAGATAGAATTAGCCATGATCATACTCTAGGTGATGAAATGTCTTTAAAAGTGTATTTACGTCTAAATATAGCGTTCTGTAGTGTTAATTGTGTAGACAAATAAATCTAGCGATTCTATTGGAGTTTCTGTCGGCCTTGTGTAGATTAACAATGCTTTAATAGTTGGCTTTATTTTCAGTTTTGTACTTGCTACTTCATTTGCCTTAACCACATGTTTATTTAAAGTCATTTGGTTGATCATATTATAATCGTCGGAAACGACAAGTACGTACACACCAACTTATTAATAAGTTAAAGCAATATCAAACAAGTTTCTTAAAATTGCTTTAACTAGTTTTTTGTGCAAGTCTCTGTACGCAAACGATATGTCGATTGTCGCTCAAATGCACCACATTCCTAATAATGATTGTGAGAAACAGAGCTCCCGCCTCTTTCTTGCCTTTATTGGTTACTTTAAGAGGAGAATACTAAGAACAAATGTGCTCGGGAGAAGAATCCTGTAAGATACTGACAATGCCTGCATTGACCAAACTTTCGGTATTATCCTAATTGTCGTAGTATATCTCTCCAGCAAAGTCCACAGGATATTGCTTCCTTGTTGCTATGTCCCTTCGTGCTCGCGCTTGACCCTATTTGGGGACCTATTTATACTGAGTGTGCAAGTCGCCCCCTGTTGTTTTACAGAAGGGGCCCATCTGGGTCGAAGCCTACCGAGGTCAGGGTTATCCGAAAGGAAACTAGAGCCCCGGTATGAAGGCTAGAAGGAACGGCGCGGGGTTTTTAGTCAGTAAGAGTCTGACACTATCTCCCGCTCCACCCAAGAGCGGGTTTTGTCAATGATGATTTTCCCCGTCGAGAGAAAAAAAAAACCCCTGTTGTTTTGCCGATTTATATTAATAACATTGTTCATGTCTATAAATAGCTCTTGGTAAAAAAAATTTAGATACCCAGTTAAACTTAATCGTATTATAACGTAAGCACTATTTTTCTGCATACTCAAATACCTGATAAAAATTGTATCGTAGGCTTCAGAGCTAGCTAGCACCAGTGACTTTTGTCAGGGTGACAATATTTTTTTGTAATTTTTTTACCCAACTGCAACACGCACTACATGTTGGGTTCATAAGTACGGTGACAGTAAACCAAAAGTCACCAATAAGCGCTAGCTCTAATGAACTCCTCTCAAAATGGTAGAATTACCGGTAAAATAATGAAAATTATACGTACAGGAAGATCGCAGCTATCAGCTGATTTATCGAAGATAAAAATAAGATTGAAATGCGCATTAGCAAACTGGAACTATGTAATGCGTCACACTTCTAAGAAGTTATTACTTCTAGGAATATAATAAAGAGTACTTAATCGTTAAAAACGCATGACACGAGGGATGCTAATAAAAACAACAAAAAGATCATGATTTTTAAATTTACATACAAGTCTTAAAATAACGCTACACAAATCCAAATGCTATTTGAAACTGAAGTTCTTTTCAAGTTTATGAAAATGGAATTAAATACTTAGTTTAAATAAACCGTAATAAGCTACATTGAAATGAAAGGCTTGAATCAATTTTGCAGAAAAAGATTAGGTATAAAACAATACCTAATATTTTTCTGCAAAATTAAATCAAGCCATCAGAACTTTAGTTCGGAAAAATACCGAAGATATGGAAAAAAACCTGCCTATGCATCGAAACTCGGATTATGAATATCACACGCACGACTATACTAGTAAATGCTAGATTGTTTGCCTGTTAAATTCTTTACATTCTTTCTTAATTGACTTAATTAACTTGCTAGCAGAGTCGACCATGGGAAGTCCGAAATTACGAAACGTTGTGCACATAGATGAGGTTTCTGCAATATTGACATGGCCAACCGATAGTAAAAGTTCAGCAATCTTAGCAATCCTATCTATCAAGTAAACAAACGTGCTTCGGAAGACGAAAGAGCAGCTGCAGATCAAAAGGTCAATGGCGACTTTAGTCAATCGAAATGCTAATGGAGCTTGCTCGTAAGAAAATTTTATGATACAATCTTAGATATCTAGTAGGATTCAATTTAATTCATTAAACCCCAAGCACAAGCAAACGCCGGTGTTCGCTCTGTCATTGTTTTTCTATTCTGTCTCTAATTACGGTATTTGAAGGTTAAAAGCGTATTGCCCTATTCAATTTATTTTACTTAGAGTTTTCATTGATGACTTCATTGTTAAGCAACCACCGTCTTTAATCTAAAATTGTGCTGTACACAATGTTTACCATATTGTGTGTGCACTGTGCATTGAAAACTATTATTGTGGTTTGAAACTCTCAGGCTGGATCAATATTTTTTTTAGGATTAGCTTTGAAAGTTAAGAAGCTCCAACCTTATGTCACTAGCTTATATTGGGCCCTATCTGGTCTATACCCAGCCGTAGGTCATCTTTTCGGTTTTCCACACAATTCTGTTTTCTTCTAGTCCTTTTGATAGAAGTCGAGCTCGTCTCGCCATTTGAGTTCAAATCACGATCTACGTCTATATATATAAAAGAAAGTCGTGTTAGTTACTAAACTATTTATAACTCAAGAATGGCTGTACCGATATGGCTGAAAATTGGTGGGTAGCTAGCTTAAAGCCAGGTGACGGACATAGGATACTGTAGAGTATGGTAGAGTAGGATGGAGTAGGGTAGAGTTGGGTATAGTAAGGTAGAGTAGGGAAGAGCGGGAGTGAAGCCGCGCGGGCAAAAGCTAGTTTAATATAATATTAAAAAAAAATTAAACACCTTTATGTTTCAGGTCAGCAGCCAAAAAGCACATACCTTCTCCTAGGAAATGTGTCCCTCGCCGACACCATCGTCGGGTTCTCCCTCATTTTTGGAGTCACAGTGGACAACTCTGTGAGTTCCAACCCCTTGTGTATTTTTCAAATAGGTAAGCTTAAATAAATATCTCTAAATATTTCTCTTTAGATTAAAAGTGTTCTTTGTAAACTCTTTGGCAATAAACAGGACCGGTTCAAAGTAAGCTCCATGAGGTATCCCCAAACTATATTCTGGACATAGAAAACCGTTTCCTTTTGTTCCTCACTTTCGACATCTTGTAGGTTGATCGCTGCATTATTGGACGATTAAGGTCAAAATTAATGCCAGTGCTATGTGTTTTACGCTCGTTAGGTGAAGAGTGATGATCAACTGTATCAAACTCATCATTAAAAACCGTTACGTGTATGGGTATCGTCGATTCGTTAATATTTATGGTGTAATGGAATTGATTAATTATTTGACTAAGTAGTAACGATATGCATATCTATTGCGCTGGAACCCATTTTGGTTACTTCAACTTCGGGCCAAGTGTAATAAAAAATAATGTTTAAAATGATTAGCAAGGTTTAACGGCTTACATTGTCTCGTCTTTTTTGTCGATCTTTATTAATTTTGCACCTGTAATTGAAGCTACTGTTCGGGCCTGTAATTTGTAAACTAAGTGATGTCTCATGATAAAGTTGCTGATTCACGATTGTAAATGACAACCCACAACCATCAATTGAGCAGATACACTGAATACACAAACTAAATTTTTCATTATTTTACTGTCATACGTATATATAGAACAGGGCCAAGTCTACTATTACAATAATGGCAGAATGGTATATCATTGTTTTCATAATGATTGATTTTGACAAGTTTTGGTAATCTGCTAGTATAATGGCGTCATTATGACTTTCCAATGGTCAACCATTGTCAGTGAAAGAAATGGCTTAGAATGGTAATCTCGTACAAAATAACAAATCAATGTCTGACGTATGCGGCATGCAATCTGCATAAATTTTGACAGTTCCTTTGATCAATGAACTACAATTAGAACGCCATTGTGCAGTTATCGCTTTTAATAACCTCGATATTGTCATTTTACCACAACTCTATTGCGTGACCATTGATCGATCAATGATCGATCATTATGAATTAGCAGATTATGAACTTTTAGCAAAATGACGATGAGATCGTGTTGGAAAGACAATTTTATAAAAATAGCAGATTTAGGCCCCAGATAACCAGTCTGCAAGTCAAAAAACTCGAAATACCTGATTTTTTACCTGATGCCGTATATCAAACAATGCAATGAGGTGTTTCTATCTTTTACGTAGTGACACCTAATGTTTTATTACACTGAGCCGCAAAAATAACGAGTAACAAAAAAAACTACTACGAGTATATCTCCCAAAGCTATGTAGTACTTACATAGACCGCTCGGAAAAATGATATTATGTTTATAAACAAACCTCAAAAGATGTTTCAATTAAACAAATTATTAATTAAAGAACCAAATTGTCTTAATTTTGAAGAATAAAATTTCAAAACTAGGGATTGTTTTTAGAATTAAATTTGAATATTCTACAAAACGCGTTATGTATTTTCTTTTGTTTTGTGTATTAATCAGTCGTCTACAACATACTGTGTATCACACATTGATCAAATGAACCTATTAAAAAAACTATCACACCTAACATTAGCGACCCGGATTTTTTGCAGCCGAATGTATTTCTGCTAGTCTCAATGCACCATACCTACATAATTAGGAGTATGACACTACTGCCTTATGCATGTGTGTGGCGTATGAAATGAGGCGTAGGTTATGAGACCCCTACTGATCGCTTTTGACTCGCGGTTGTACAGGATGCTGCATCCTGTACAACCATACCTGACCCCCGTCTACGTCCCACTGATTTTGTTAGACTTAACATTGTTATTGTTATTAACTTGCTTTTACCAACAGGTATGCTGGTATGTCCGGCGATGGTGTCCATCTTTAGTGTGGGTCTCATCGCCGTAGACCGATACATCTATATCCTTCACGGCCTCTACTACCAGAGGTACTTCAACACCACACGGGTCAGGATCGGCATTCTTTGCATATGGTTGATCGGTGAGAATTTAATTACTATTTAACTGTTGTGTGTTAACTTAACTGTGCTGTTGTAAATTAATCACTTATTGATAACTAACTTAAATATGAAAGATCGTATTGTGATGCTAGTTTTTTTGTATAAGCGTACCTTGACACTACAGTCTGGCAAGACAATTGAATTAAAGCTATCTAATATATTGATAATAAGAATATAAATGTTCCTAACAGAAATGTGTATTTGTCAATTTTCTTTGTAACTTTAAATTGAATAACAAGCCCTCACTCTGAAGACTTCTTAGCTATTATTGTATGTAACTAAATAGTTAGTGTGTGTTAATAAATGTTTGTGTTAACCCTTATTACAGGTATAACGCTTGGATTCATGCCAGTGACAGGATGGACTAACACAGAGTTGCTCCTCACTCGATGTTACTACGTTTCTCTCTTTCCTGGCGCCCTAATACTTATCAATTCCATTCTTAGTGTTGTACCAATTATGGTAGTACTCATCCTTTATTCAATAATATTAGTTAAAGCTTTGAAAACAGTAAAAGTCCTAAATACAACGACCAAGAATTTGAACCCTCATCCAACTAGAGAAAACTCAAAGTTAAGAATATCTCGGGGTACCGTGAGCACGTCTAGCATTCAATCCATTGAGTTTTCTGAAAACATTTCAACGCCCAAATTAACTAAAAGTGCCTCCTACAATAATAATTATTATGGGAACGAAGATGAAACCATAGTAAAACCGACCATAAGGACTAAATCCAAAAGCATCCATGACCTCAATCTTGCTCAAACGAAGACTACAAATAACTTAGAAAATATTGGCAATCAAAATACAACTCAAAGCGATTCGGTGTTTAGCGTTTATACTGTTGACTCTCAAATGTCTAATCCTAATCGTCCAATGCCACCTAAAACTTCAAGGTTCCATAATCAGGTAAAGAAAATTTGCAATATAAATGCTATTACACGTAAAACGAAAGAACCAAATAAATGGAGGGCAATCACGATAGTTATGTTGACTTCTGGAAGTTTTTTATTTACCTGGATGCCATTTTTTGTTGCTGTGAGTGCATTCGTGTTTTGTGAAAATCAATTGACGAATCCGAGGTGCATGTACATTAGGACCTTAGTCGGTGGTCCTTTGGCAGCTTTGGCTTTTTTGAACAGCTTGCTGAACCCCTTAATCTACGCGTGGTGGCATAAAGGGTTTCAAAAGTCCGTTAGAAATTATTACAGAGTATTTATACTAAATCATATTTGTAGGATAGGTAGGTAGCGAAACTGAATATTTCATTATACATGGACTTTACTGTTTTTTCCCATGACATATCATCGAGCTCTCTATATACTTTTATACGTATGTATCTTGTGCAGTGAGTGTTAGAGTGAGTTGTATAACTTTAATATAAAAAATATTGTAATTGCTTGTCTTATATTGTAAGTAATCACTTTTATAATATTTTTATGTTTGTGATAACGTAATCTAGCTTTACATAATATCTGTTATTATTATTACCTAACCTGGAATACAATAAAATGTATGTACTTGTGATCCCCGGCTTCTTTATATCGACGTATAAATTGATATATTCCTACTTAATATTGATAACTAAATCTTTTGAAATGGTATCGTATCATTCAGTGCTATTTATATGCCTGAATAAAAAAAATATGGATATTGAGGCTGTGGTTCTACATTTTGTAGATCACATTATTAATGATAATTTTATTAATTATAGATAATGCCTTAGATGCTCAGGGATTGATTTTTGAAAAGAAATATGTTCAATCCTGAATTCGCTTTTAACCGCACTATTTTTATAAAATGATTTATGGACCAAAAAGGCCAATCCTAATTCTTCCATTTGCCATCCACACAGGTATATTCATATCTACATTACCAGCGATGGGATGGACAGGTCGCACGTTCACAGACTACAGATGCTGGTACATCGCCGTCTTTCCCTCAGCCCTACTCCTCGTTTTATCCATCGTAGTCCTCTCAGTTATTATTATGGTCTGCATACTGTATATTCTCATACTGCGCAGCGCGGTTAGAGCCGTTGACAAAATTAGAGAATTTAAGGAAAGCAATTATACAAATAAAGGCTTCCTCGAAGATTTGTCTACTTCGAATACCGTTATATCCATTTCTGAATCTTATGAAAAGGGGAACAATGTTGAAATGCGCAAGTTTGACAGTGAAACTCAGACACAAACAAGTGACATTAGTAGAGATGGAAAAAGATTTGGATGTTGTAGGAGCAGATCAACTTCACACCCCAGTAAATTGAAGGCAGTGAAAACTGTCCTTATTGTAACTTTATGCTTTCTATTTACATGGGCCCCTTACTATGTAGCAGTAATCATGTATGTGAAGTGTGATATCATGAAAAACGGTTATGAATGCATTCCACTAGAAATATTAACATTAGGTCCTCTATATTTGTTAGGGGTATGTAATAGTCTCTGTGATCCTATCATTTACGCATGGAGACATTCAGGTTTTAAAAGTACCCTAAAGAGAATATATTGGAAGTGTGTAGCGAAACACAAAATATGATAAACTTGTATGATATTGAAATAAGGTTAATAATAAATTTAGAAACGTCAAACAGTATTGATAAGTTAATATTTTTGTTAAAATAAAGAAAATTGTTTTTTTATATTTTTTTGTTTTATTTCCACAGATCAACATGATAAATTATAAATGAGATAGTTTGGAATAAAGTCGATATTGATAAAACCTAAGATTAAGGAACCGATTAGCGAATCTTCAAAGCCAAAATCCTAAGGTAATTCGGCAGCAATAGCTGTGTTTACCAGCGCTAACTACTGACCTTCTTTTCTGACTGATGTCAAATACTAAAAAAACATCCGTATTTGCAGTTTCCATCGACATAACACGACCACGACAATATTCTTTGACATGATCACGAAACCCTTAATAGTTTCCGAAAAAATAAGGAAAGAATAAAACACGTAAAGATAAACAAGTTAAATATAACATGGATAATCAGACCCATGAAAGCAAACAATCTTTACGACCTAATTTTACAGCTAAAAGGAAAGATAATTTCAATAAAACTATATCAAGCTATAAATTATAATATCAGTCCCCAAATATCGAATGATTATGAATTTCCATAATAATTTTGATTATGGGATTACCACCTCTCTTACTGTCACTATCAGCCCATACGCATCCCTTTCGAACAATCCCGGTATTGTTTGAAAGAGTTACTGTCCTAAAACGCAAAGAATAAGTGAACACTCACTCCCCACCCACAGAGAGATAATTTTCAGTTTAATTACTAAATATTATATAAAGAACTAATTAAACCATGAACATGGGTAGGTACCACTTCTACATGCATTAAAATCTGCATGTGGTCAAATGCAAGCCTGTCAATAATTTAAAAAAAACTCGAGTTGCTTTTGAATTGATTTCCTTAAAGTAGGACACGAAAACAGAAATTTTGACAAAGTAGTTGAGGACAGTAATTTCTAAAAAAAACTCCAGTCCATCTCCAGACCCACCTGACGATGATAATGCTAATATGTCTGAAGCTCTTGCTGATTAGGTGATTAAAATTAAAACCTATTTTCTCACAGTTTTGTACGTAGATAATTAGTGTAGGTTCCGATACGAGTATATCTTAAAACTTTTACTGATCATTACATCATCGACGATCAGTAGCGTATTTACCTTTCGGCCAATAGGGCCACGGCCCAGGGCGGCGAACAGCGAGAGACGCCATTGACGTGCTGCATTCTTGAGACAATTACTTATGGCCTGCCATCCCGTATACCTTTTAACCTGTCCAAGGATCCCAAGCAATATTTTCGTGCTAGTTTTGTTCTTGCATAAATATTTTCAAACGTCTTCTTCGCCTTTAATTTTGTGATGGCAGCGCATGAATTGCTCTGGCTGCAATAATACTTGCAGCCAGAGCAATTCATGCGCTGAAACGGGAACAGGCAGCGGGCAGAAAAGTAAGCACTGTAGGTAGACTGCAGTGCAGTTCCTCATCTGTATTTGAAAGAATAATTACACGAAGAGAATGGGCTCACAGATTTTATTTTGTAAACCATTATTAAATTCTACAAACATAAGAAAGAACCTTTTTTGTTTATATTTATGGGGTGGTCACATCTATTTGGCCCGGGGCGCAAAATCTTTATAGGTGCCACTGTAGTCGATAACATTATCGTCTGATCAAGTCGGTAGAATTTAACTACAGTAATAAAATTTACAACTAGAAGTCTCTAGATATGAAAATTTGTCTATTATCAAAAGATTATCCCTAATCGAAGGCTATAAGATTACCGTCCTGGTGGCACACTGGCAGTTGGGTAAAATGACTCGGTTGGTAATCTGTGTACTCCTGTGCGTGGCCTCCTCCGTCCTCGGAGGTCACGAGAAATATGAAGGGTAAGTAATTATTTTTCAACTATTTTTTTGTATATACTTTTCAGTTATCCGCTGGTGGTGGTATAGAAGTATCACCTTGAATTATCTTTATTTGAACTTCGACATGAAATGCCACTACAATAGTAGATTATGCGATTAGGGGATAAAGCAGTGTCTTTAAGTCGCAGGCGGCGGCATGTTGAATTCCGAACGAAACAAAGGCTGCTAATTTAAGAATACAAGAAGATAGACCTAGTTTTTTTTAATAATTTGACAGCTGTTAGTTGAAAGTAAAACTCCCTAGGGATGAAAAGTGTGATTCTTTTCAGCGCGCTCCAACTTCAGACCTACTTTCAGAGTATGAGTAATGAAAACTCTATTTACATCATTTAAACGTCGTCGCTAAATTTTTAATGTAACATTTCGGCAATTATTTTTGTCTTCCGTATCAAATGACTGGTTGTTTAGGTACTTCTTATTATTGAAGAGTCACGATCCCCGTCTGGGATTACCCGAATAAAATAACCCGTATTGAAGTAACCTTGAAATGAATTTACGTGCCATGCATGATCACTAGTTACCAAAAATTATACGCTAGTTTACTATAGAATGCCTTGCATACACTTTTTTAAAAGTAGATATGTATTTACCTTAAATTTGGCTTTCAGAATCGACATCCATTTAACCTCTACGTGACTCAACTCCTATCGGAATCCAATACTTATTATAAGTAAGTAGATATATAGGATCTGATCATAAAATCATCAGGCTTCAAAATGTTTCAGCCACCAGCTATATCGCGTGTCTGGTCTTGGCGAACAGATCCAGGCACTAGAAGCAAGTCTAGACATTTTGTCTGCCAAGCCAGCTGCCAGGAGTTCATCAGGACAACTTGAGGCTGTAGTCAGGCTCTCTCCAGAGGAGAAGCAGCAATGGCTTCAGTACTTCGACGAGAGAAATATGTTGTACACGAAGATCGCCGACAACCTTGCCGAGTAAGATAAAACTTCAAATATCATAGGAGTATCTAATTGTTACACAAATTCAAAGTAATAACATAAATATAATTATTAAAAACCAAGACATTTTAAAATTGGTATTTAAACCTTAGGCATAGATACTTCTTGCTTGGTAGAAACTTAAAGTTTATAAATGCGCTAAGTATCAAAAACAATGTATTATTTATTTTAGCATTTTCCGCGCTGAAGAAGCTCAAATAAACTCGAGGAGAGCAGCAGCTAAACGCAGTGGAAAGTCGATTTCCTGGGACACCTACTACAATCACGAAGAAGTTAGTATTACCCTGTATAGTACACGACATTATAAATAATATAATAAAGACCACTAATTCCATGGGCCAAATAAAACCAGTGAAATTAAACTCGCACTTTTCTCTCATCTGCACCTAGAAACAATATAAGGTTTAAAAAAAAAAAGAATAATAAATGATGTCTTCTAGATCAACGACTACCTTGATGAACTGGCAGCGGAGAACCCTGAACTCGTGACTGTAATCAACGCTGGGCTCAGCTACGAAGGTCGTCAGATCAAGTACGTGAGGATCTCGACCACCCGCTGGGAAAATGATCGGAAGCCAGTGATCATAATCGACGCCATGATCCACGCCCGAGAATGGGTCACTACTCCCGTCGCCATCTACATCATCGACCAGCTCGTGAACGAAGCTAAGAATAGCGTACTAGCTGACCAAATCGACTGGATCATCATTCCTGTGATTAATCCTGATGGTTACGAATACTCCATCAATGAGGTTAGTCACTATAAGTGTCCTATTGTCTTTATCAAAGCATGTATCAACTTTGCCAAACACAAAAGTCGAGTAAATAAGTATGGTAGGTTCCTGATTTACGTAAATATGTTGATAGACAAGTACGTGACGAACAACATGTACATTATACCCACATCATCTTCTATGCATATAATTGGGCGCCCTATTAGCTATATTTCCCTTTAAGGCTCCATTTGTATTCATGGTGAGCTGAATATTTTTATTCATTTGATCATTAACCTCTATGGTGCAGTAAGCTACGGTCAATGTCACTATAAAATCTTTGAAGCCGGTTGCATTCGGAAGTAACAATAAGAAACATAATTCTAGAAATCCGAACGTTAAGAAACTTTTATAATATCTATACACTATCTTTAGCATTTATCACAGCTACGATTAACGATTTAGCAGCTTAACTAACTGTGTGTTCTGCTTCCACGTGTCCGACTCACACAATGAAGAATGAATGAGCCCAGTACCTACTCCTATAAAAAATTCAGAAAGGTTCGGATTTGGCCATCTCCAGTCCCATCCACTTGAAAAATTAACCTTGCACCTATATCTTCTTCTTTGACGAGAAGTCATCGAAAACGTTCTCCCGCTCTCAGTGGAGTAAGAGGAAGTGTACTTTTACTCACTAAAACCTACAGTGTTCCTTCAATTGTCCGATTCAATACTTATCCTACAGAAGAAAAGTCTTCTGATAATGCCTTCGGATCTTTGAAACTCCTTAAATTGTTTTGATTATAAGCCTCATTAGTGTTAAATTTCACAGGACCGATTGTGGCGTAAAACTCGCTCTAGGTCGCACGCAGGATCAGATGCATGTCCCGGAGTGGACGGCAACCGCAACTTTAACCATTACTTTGGCACCAGTCCAGCCAGCGCTAACCCTTGCTCCATCATCTACGAGGGTCCCTATGCCTTCTCAGAGCCAGAGACTAGAATCGTCCAAAGCGCAGTGCTGTCAAATCTTGACAGGACTGCCCTCTACATATCTCTACACAGCTTTGGAAATATGTTCCTGTACGCTTGGGGTAACAATGGTACGGAATAGTTTTGATTAATTGATCATAGGTTTATGCTTGGCATATTCACAAAAATATAAATTATCTAGAAGTGTAGGTACCATTCAATATTAAAAGTGTAGACCAGCCATAGTGGTCAGATGAGCACATCTAGATTGTATTTTTTTAAAACGTAGGTACTTTATTTATACGTTACTTTTCAGGAACTTTACCATCAAACGGTCTGATTCTCCACCTCGCCGGCGTCCAAATGGCGACAGCGATCGATGAGCTGGCTTTAGATAAAGCTGACCGATACATTGTGGGTAACGCCGCAAACGTTTTGTACTACACCACCGGTACTTCTCGGGACTGGACCAGAGCTGTGGGCATCCCACTCACGTACACCTTGGAGCTTCCTGGCTACGACTACCAATTCGAAGTACCTGCAGAATACATTGAACAGATTGTGACCGAGACTTGGGCTGGCATTGCCACAGGAGCTCGTTATGTCTTAAATAATTGGTAAATGCTTATTATAGGAACCTAACACCTATTGTAAATACAAATTTCTAAAACTATTTAAAGAATAATCGAGATTGTTTTACTTTGACCTGAATATTTAGCAAATTGATAATTAGCTAGGTATCTACAACCGAGATTATATCCCTTGGAGTTTGGTAGAGCAACGCCATTTCCTCGTTAAATCGATCTCAGCGGCTCACACTGGTCCGGATTTGAAAAATAGTGAACATTCGAAAAAAAATCATTTTGGCGTCGAAAAAAACTTGTCTAAAACAACAAAGAACAAGAACCAAAATTGTAATTTTTTATTTATAACCTTCGCAAAATGATACAATAATAAAAACAAGACTTGCCTAAGCGCTTATGCTACCGGCCAACACACATGAGAGTCATCAGAGGACTTAACCAAGTTGATAATCTACAATCGTTAACGCTATTAGAAAACTACAAATGTATGGGAACGACACATCCTCAAGTCACGTGGTCAGAACAAACAAATTCTAAATTCGTAGCCAAGTTCACATCTTTCAAAAATAGAATAAAATGTAATCGTTTCTACGGTGTTTATCGCTACAACCTGTAGTTTTATGGTAGAATTGGTAGCAAAGTTACAATTTTGGTAGAACGAGCGATCGACGTCCATCGAGATCCCAAATAACGGTGGGAAGGGTTCACATCGGCTTCGACAATGAAGTACCTGGGACTCGTTCTCGACAGCCGGTGGAATTTCTAAGAGCACTTCCAACTTCTAGCTCTCAAACGGGATCGGACATCATGAGGCTGCCCTCAAGCGGCTCCTGCCCAACTTAGGTGGTCCAAACTGGGATCCAGGCTGGAAACCGGGATCGGAATCCCGGCGAGGGCGCCGTTGCCTGATACGGTCGGCCTTCATCGGTGATCGGTCCTTTGCTAGCATTACTGCTTCGCAGAAGGAGGCGACCGCCTGCCATTCCTCCTCGCTCCGGACCATGGCCTCAACCAGAGCCCGGCGCGAGAGGTCCCCGCCACCGATCGCCCCGACGAGGACACGGTGATGCTCCGCCCAGGCAGGGCACGCACACCTCGACTGTGTGCTCCACCGTGACCTCCAGGCGTTCTGCACAGTGCAGGAACCTCCCGAACTTGCCTTGTCCGGTGAGGACCTGCGTCATGCGGAAGGTAAGGACGCCGTGAGGTCTTTCCAGCCACGCCTCATAGAGGGGACTTACCGCCATAATTGTGGCGTGCCCAATCATTCCTGTGGTTAATCCTGATGTGGATAATCCTGATGGTTACGATTTACGAATACTCTATGAGGTTATTCTCTATCAAAGCATGTATCGACTTCGCCAAACAGAAAAGTCGAAAAACTATGTATAGCAGGTTTTTTTTTCGGGGTGTAAAAATAATCCAAATGACATCCCCGCCCTTCGGCGGAGGGGGAGATAATGTCAAACTCTTACTGACTAAAAACCCACCCCAAAAGGCAAAAAGGGGGACTTTATTGTCTTTCATACCGGAGCCGAGCCTCTCTTTCGGAAACAGAACCTAGGCCCAGTAGGCTTCGACCCAGCTGGCCCCTATGGTTGCTGACAAAACTCCTTGAGGCGCGCGGGAACAATGCGCACCGTCGATGACTTGGGCTCGGTCCGGAAAGTATGGTAGGTCCCATAAGTATGTAAATGAAATAGTGTCCAGTGGGTGTGTAGTAGTGAGTGTGTGGTGTGAGTGTGGTAGATAAGTGTGATTTATTTTTTTATTTTGGTGTACAATAAAGAATTTATCTATCTATATTTTTATGGATAGATACGTGATGAACAACATGTACATTATAACAACATGTGACCCACATCAGCATCTTCCGTGCATATAATTGGGCGCCCTATTAACTAAATTTCCCCTTCAGGCTCCATTTGTATTCATAGAGAGCTCAGTTTTAACTACAATCTGAAAGAGTTTATTCCGTATTCGGAATGTTTTTATTCGTTTGATCGTTAACCTGTATAGTTCAGGAGGCTACGGTCAATGTCACGATAAAATCCTTGAAGCCTGTTGCATTCGGAAGCAATAATGAGAAACATAATATTACTAGCTTTTACCCGCGGCTTCGCCCGCGTTTATTAATATACTCTTTATGCCCCTTTACTCACTTAAAAAAAAAGCCTGTCTGCCTCCAGGGCCCCAACTATCTCTGCACCAAAATTCATACACGGTTTTGCCATTTAGGCGTGAAGACGTAAAAAACAAACAAACCAACTCACTTTCGCTTTAATAATATTAGTAAGGATACACTATCTTTTACATAGAGCTACAACTAGCGATTTAGCAACTTATCTGTTACCGTGTTCTTCTTCCACATGTCACACGCGGAAATACTCTACAGGCGCCAATATTTTTCTTTTTTAGATGGAAAATCGTTAAATGGTTTTTCCCGCTTTTACTGACTAAAATCTAGTGTTCTTTCAATTGCACTTTGCGAGAGCCACAATAACTCTTTCAAACAATCCACAGCCTTGCCGGCAATGTTTATCCTACAATAGAACTGTCCTTGAAGCCGTTGCTTATGATTATTATGCTTTCAGACTGTTATAGCATAGTCAGTCTTATAATGTACCCACTGCTGGGACTCAGGCCTCCTCTCTAGGAGAGGGAATGGGCCATAATCCACCACGCAGGCCCAGTGCGGGTTGGTGAATGCCACATGTCTTCGAATTTTAGGTTCTAGGACATGCCGGTTTCCTCACGATGTTTTCCTTCACCGTTTTGAGAGACTGTCAGACTGTTACTTAATTAAAGAAAAATAATTTCTTATTTCCATACCTTTTTTTAATGCGATTTTGTATTTTTCTTTTTAGTACATTAAATTTTCTAAGTTATTTGAAAACATTTTTGATCCATGGTACCTTCTCATCGTGTCAGTGTCTTGGAACCAAACAATAGATTAATAGGATTTTGTTTTCATAACAGAGATACTAGATAGTTAAACTACACCCACTATACCCGAGCCTGTTCTTACTCAATTAAGCTTCAGCCTTAGTCCACAAAATAGATAGGTATTAGTCGCTTGGTAATTAATTTTCTCAACAATATGTTCGCCAAAACGGTTATTCTAAACCTTGTTTTGGCTTTATTTTTTGTCCAAAATTCTAAAGAGTACAGATTTAGCAGAAAAGTTATTGCAATTGGGAATCCATATTATCAAATTCTAATGGCGTTGGGCTCTTGTAAAGGTAAGGTTTGTTATTCTTGTTTAACTATCTAAGTGTTGGCCAATCTTATAGGTATTCCCATTTCATAAACGTTCGTCAACAACTTGTAGTATGAATGCCATGTCTTGTGAATATACTGGGTTAGGGGGCCTTTTTTTTGGTGGAAAGTCATCTAACGGCATATCACGCCGGGCGATTTGGGCGGAGCGGGAGGGCGTGTCAGACTTTTATGACTAAAACCCTTCCTTTTCCTTCCTTTTTTGCCTTCGTTCCAGGACTCTGGAGATCACTTTCGCACAACCCATGGGAAAAAACACAAGCTGTATTACATTATCCGATAGTCGTCGCCAATTAGGATTAACGATCCCCCAACAGTCGTTCCGAATTATCATAAACGCGTACATCAAATTGTAGCCACTATACAGCATATTACTTACAACACGTTTTCCATTCCGTCAAGAAATAATAAAGCTGACAGTTCAAAAAGAACTTTGGTAACGTTTTTGACAACCTCCACAGAAACAGAAACATGCAGCTATTGTACTCCAAAATCGCCAAGGCGCGAGCACAACAAATCGCCACGTGCTACCGCCACGTGCGAGCGCAACAGCGGAGCATCCTTTGCCTTACCGCGCACCTGCCAAGCAAAAAAGCATTCACCCGCCAAGAACATCGCGACACCTCGCGGGACGCGCGTGAAACATTAACTTCTCAAGATCATTACTTCAACCTTCTACTACTATCCCCAAAAAGTCAAGCGATTTATTGGCGCGCTAACAGCGATGACATGATATCATAATTCGGAACGCTGGGTACTGATAGGTATGGCCACGAAGGTAGGTAGGTAGGTAGGTAGGTAGGTAAGGATATTTCTTCATGGGTATGGCATACCGGCTTACCGAAGTCGCTGTCGTATCAATTCTTTACCCTGTATAAAGAATAAAATTAAAATACTTTATCCTATGTTTACAGAAACGTTGCTCTACAGTGATCAAAAAATATGGGCTCAAATTACTTTGAACCGCATTTTAGATATATATTACATATCTAAAAATGGTTAGTATCTTCTATTTTATTAATTCATGAATCCCCAAGCGACCACCGGTGGCCGCGCATCTATTGTCTTACTATTGTGTCTCTAATTGACGGTATCTGAAGGGTTAAAAGGATTTCCTTAAAACTTCTACCTGCATAATTTACCTAAAGCCTTCTACACACTGCCGGCATTAAGCATAGGCAACATAGGTAGTTGCCTATGGGCCACCACACAACTAAAATAAAGAAATAAAATTAAATCGATAAAGGCTCAGTAGAAAAAAAAATACTGAGTTTTGTTACAAATAGACGAAAAACTTTTTTTCTTTGAGCAAGAAAAGTTTACATTTAAAAATCTGCGAGATCAAACAGCATAAAATATGAAAACAAATGGCGCATTTCGCGCATTCTATCGCGCCGCGCTAGACCAATAGCAGTACTAACGATTTGAGGGCCTCCACCCCATGCTCTGCCTATGGGCCACCGAAGTCTAAATCCAGTGCTATCTCTACACGTCTATACCACAAAATTCTATACTATGCGTCCGCGGACGCTGACAGATGCATCAGCAGTCGGATGACCACGAGCCGTCCACACACGTCTGTACTTTCAATCAATGTTCACCGATATCTCGGTCAATTGTGAACCGGTTTAGAATTTTTTTTTTATTGAAAGGTTATGCTTTCAAGCGGGTCTCATAGAAATATTGTAATCATCTGATCATGAACTTTGAAGATACAGAACACCTCAGCAGAACTGTTGTAACAAGTAAAATTGCTTTGTTTATACGTATAGTCGATGACTGACTGAAAAAAGGGGAGCGGATATATCGAACTGATCTGATGATAAAGCCGCAAGGAACCGTGTTTGGGACGTCTGCGGATACATCCGAAGATGACGTCGGCACAAGCATCTGTTGACGTATAAAGAAGGTTTAAGGTAAATAGGCAAGTACTAATCTTGAACTTTGCCAAAAAAAAGTTCTATGACACCTAAAGGTAGACATCGGGAGTTCGGGACCGTTAAACATAATTATGTAGAACAGCGAGCCATCTCTGTTGTAAGCTCCTGAATAAATATACCTCATAAATTATATCATTTGCTCTTTTTTCAGAGCGCTACAAAATATCGAGAGCAGAAATAATGATAATAATTAACAACACCAGCAGTTATGCATATTCCGAGGAAGGTGTCGGAAACTCTGAGTTCGCTGCTACGTTATTTCTACCAACACACCTTAATTATTTAATTTATAAGGTTAGTATTTATAGCTGCTACCGAGAAAGAGAATCAGTTGAAGTAGTTTCCCAGAATAAAGGAGGCTCGGATCCTTTGTCACATACTTATTTACCTTTCCTACACGATGTCTAATCAAATGAAAGTCAAAAACTGTAATGTAAAATCATGAGAAAGACAGAAACTGATTTACTGTACAAACTTACAGCCGCAATATCTTTTGTATCGTGGTCAGAATTGAAACTAAGTAGTGCAAAAAAAATACAGCTTTGCGCTGGAGATATCTTAAATTCCAAAATTATCTTTGTAGCTGTCCAAATTTATTACTTGTCATTAAAGAAACTTAAGAAACATTTTTGTTATTATTTTTCCTGTGTTATAAAAAATGTATGTATCTTTTTATAAATATGAATATTATATTCTTAGAATAATGTCTTAAATCTAAACCAGAAATCAATACTTCTACTCACAATATTCACCTTTAGCCTTAACATAGGTAGGCCTGGCCTCGCGTTTGTCGGATTACGCACTGTATCCGTTAAAACTTAGTCCACTTATTGTAACGATTGATCTATATTAAAGCAAAATGGTATCAGACCATTAGAATTAGACTATTTCAATTTGTAGTACAGGGGTTGCAGGGCAAACTAAGGGTCAATCCTCAACCTGCGTGACTTGTAATCGAGTGGTGAGTCTTGCTGAAAAGACCCTGGTATGTTATCAAAAAGAAAGAGGAGAATGAGAAGGAGAGAGAAGTTGCTGCTAGGAAACTAAGCGTTCTAGCAAAGGCCCGGCGGTACTTCACACCGGGACAGCTTTTAATGTTATACAAAGCGCAAGTCCGATCATGTGTGGAGTACTGCAGCCACATATGGGCTGGTGCTGCAAAGTGCCACCTAGCAGCTTTGGACTCGGGGGAAAGACGTGCGAAGAGGCTGATTGGTGATCGAGATATGGTTAAGTCCAATCTTCAAAGCTTTGAGCACAGGCGTAGGGTAGCCAGCCTTTCGGTGTTTTACAGGTTGTATTTTAGAGAGTGTGCGCAGGAGTTACATGACTTGACTCCGCCATCTCATTTCTACCATCGGACAAACCAACGTACGGCGAGTATCCACCCTTACGTTGTCGAACCTTTACGGTCCGGAAAAAGCGGTACGCCCCGTCATTCATACCGCGTACATCGAGGGACTGGAACAATTTGCCTGCTGCGGTCTTCCCGTCTTCAAGGCTAGAGTGAATAATAGGCTCTTAATAAACTAGTGCGCCTCACCATCACCGATTGCATCACTGCTTACCATCAGGTGGGATCGCAGTTAAGTACAGTCTATATCAGATAAAAAAAAATTAAGTCGTCTTACTATGTCATCTAGGATAGTAATTTGATACACCTAAGCTGAAATTTTCACCCCTTTTTCACAAAAATGTGCCTTGGACATTCTGTGATACTCCCCCTACCGCCGCCGCATGATGACCATTCAGGACTCTGCTAACCAGTTGAGAGCTTTCTTTGGAGCTACGAGCATACACCCGATCATTTTGCTAGTTGTAATATTCCTCGAATGTGAAATTTTCTCATCGGTATCAAGAATCCCCAGAGTTTTCTATAAGTGTGTAACGAACAAGCAAATGTTTTGAACTTTTCACTCTTCTTTATTGATGATATGATGAGGTTCTTATGAATTATGATACGCGACAGCGATCTATCGGTGAGTATTTCATCTATGAATAAGATTTTTGTGTCCTCAAGGTATTTAAATCTGGCCCTGACAGCATTCACTACCTCGCGAAGTCACAACACGCGGCCGGCCTGAACCTTTTATAATCGTAAACAAAAAAAAAATGCTGGTTTAGCTATCTGTGGCAGAAACAGTGAAGAAGTAAATATATTATATTCTTTAACAGCCTCATCATCACTGCTGCTTTCCAATATAAAATTAAACAAAGATTAATAGGTTAGGTTTTTAATATTTATTCTACTAACTGTTGATTTAAATGAAAAGAGGCATTTATGATAAAATTTAATCTAAATCTAACTCTTCAATACCACTTTTGTCTACATAAGACGCATCTGGGTCCGATCTAGCTATTTAGCCGCTCCGAGCAAAGAAGATTTTCGCCGCCCTTTACATACACAAAACCATATAAGTCATGAGTCTTAAATATTTCTACTATCCAACCTTAAGAAAGGTGGTACAAAAAATTCTAAACCTGCCAACTTGGATGTGGATGGCTAGGTTGGAAGATAAGTGAATTTTGCCGCCCCTCAGTTTTCGCAGCTCTGGGCAAAGAGGGTATTCTAAAATTATGTTCACCAGGTGGCAGCACTGAGCTGAAAGGTCCAGGCACCTGTCAAAACGCAAAACTCTTATATTAATGACATTAGTTAGACATCAACGTCAACTTCTAACTAACGTCAGACGTCAACATTATGTATACATTTTCAAAGGAAAAGACCTGACGGTTATGTGGCGCCAACTGGTAATGTGAATTTTCCTGAACACCCTCAAAGCCCAGCCTCCCCCTCCCCTTTTATATCGGGCCCGAGACGCACAATTCTATCCTATACTATTCTACTATGCGTTCCAAATGAGAATAGGATCGATTGCCATGTTGTGACGTCACGTGATCACGTCGTAACAAATCGAAGAAATTTTGGGAAAATTGAAGAACTCGGAGATGAGTAAAATTGGAGAACTGGATTCTGAATAAACTTTTTTCGTTCACAATTCGTAAATAACTTAAATATTTTACTTAAATTAATTAAAGTTTAACAATTTCATTCCTTGGTTTAACAGTAAATCGTGACGTCACAAAATGGCAATCGATCCTATTCGCATTTGGGGAACGCATTGTACTTTGACAAATCGAACGCAGTATTTGCGCAGTGAATAGAATGTTGACGTAATTTGGAACGCAACTTGTTATCTTGCTGTCTATTGACAATAACCCATAGACAAACCAGTTTATGAAAAGTTTAGTAGCCATAGATAAGAATAGTTAGTCGCTGACAGATAGCTGCGTTGAACGAAACGTTATGTTTATTTACGTTCGCGAGTCAATCGCACACAAATCACAATAGTCATTACGCACAAAAATAAAAATTCTCAGTGTGATGCTCTTTAAAAAGTTCTGAAGATGTTGTGGTATCTACCATGGTCTGAAAGTATTAAAAAAAGAGCCTGCAGGTATCTGCTACAACGGTATCTCGGTAATTTCCTTGAAGAGAAACTGACTTTGGATCAGCTGAGTGTGGACCTGTACAATGGTACTGGAACAGTTTGCGATGTTAGCCTTGACTGCGATGTGAGTTTATTTTGTTATATTACTCCATTTCCTATAATATTTTATGAATAATTCGTTGATTACAAGTCGGTGTTATCATCTAAACATGTGCATTTACTTGCCAATAAAAAATGCGCAATACGGAACAACACGTGTTATTTATGAATTTCAAACAAAGAACACCTTAGAGCTTGGTCATATTTCGTCATTCTATCTTAAGTAATATGCCTGTTCATTCTTATCAATGTATTTTTAATGATTGAAAGAATTGACATTTCATTATTATCTTAATTCATGAATCCCCAAGCGACCACCGGTGGCCGCGCATCTATTGTCTTACTATTGTGTCTCTAATTGACGGTATCTGAAGGGTTAAGTTGTACCTTATCTATCTTCTTTCATTGCGGTTGCACAGTCGAACTCATTAGTTCGAATGTGCAAACATACAGACTGCTTTGATACAATAACAGTTGTGCTAAGAATATTATAACTGAATAAAGTTGCATGTATCAAACACAAAGAAAAGACTAGTGCATTCCAATGTTTTATGAAGTATATGATTCATTCTAAAAGTATGATATCAATAAAAAAATAACATTAGGAGATCACATGGAGAACATAACACCATCTTACTGGCCTGTAGTGGTTAGTGGCCCTGACTGCTATGCCAGAGGTTGTGGCTTTGATTGCCACCGAGTACAAATGTGTGATGAGCATGGTCATTTTTTATTCTGTGTCTGGGTGTAATTTACCTAGAATATGTATAAAATAGAATAGAATAAACTTTATTGTACACCAAAATAGTAACAATTTCACAGGAACTTTAACCCTTCAGATACCGTCAATTAGAGACACAATAGTAAGACAATAGATGCGCGGCCACCGGTGGTCGCTTGGGGATTCATGAATTAAATCTATGGATACAATGGCAATGTATGTGTTTGGAAATATATAAGTATGTTCATCAGTTGTCTAGTACTCATAATACAAGCTCTGCTTAGCTTGAGACTAGAAGGTGTTATATGATAGTTGTGAAATATTATTTTATTATCTTTTTTTTAAATCTAGTATTTAGAGGCTTCAGTGCACTCTAGGTGACTATGCCAGCCTCATGGGATCAATCCTATTGTAACATAATGGGCATCCTGCAAGCTGCGATGGCAGACTGCAAGTCACCCATTACTCTACTCTATCCCCTACTCACATCTTCAAAAATTGTTCCTCACTCTATACTCATATTCTCTGCCCCTCGCTATCCTTTCTCTCTCTCACACATCATTTTAGGAACTTGTAACTTAAAAGATTCAGGACCCTGGCAGGCATCCGGGTCATATAATAATCGAAAATCTAAACATACTTTAAATTGGATATTCTACACAAAAACTGGGTATGAACAGAAGTCAACAATAACTATGTACACAAACAATTATTATACTCGCATGTTCCTAGCGCTGATTATGTTAATGAGATTTACGTTATTTCAGGATCATAATCTGCCCCTAACAGTATTTTATTAACTAAACCTCCCCTCTAATGTCAACTCGTTAATCTCTTTTAGGCACTCAATGAGCTTGGAGATGCACAGAATTGGCCCCTGGAGATTGTGGATGGGCATATGAAAGAGATCACGGTGTCAATCCCGTGGTCCACATTATTCAAAGATGACTCTATTGTCAAAGTCAATGGCTTGTCACTTACGGTACAGCCGAAAGTACGAGCGGAGCCAGGTAATATATGCATAATTGTTGCTAATTTTATACATTACTTATCAAAACAAGGTCTTCACAAAGTAGGTTACTAGTTAAAATTCAATGTTTATTGTTTTGTACAAACTTTGCATTCATAATGCAAGAAAAATTAAATATTTGGTTCGCCTGCGTTCTACACATTCCAAATGTTAAAGGGTTTGTAACGGTATCTATTCTGCCACATGTAAATTGAAACCTGACGTCACACAAATTATTCATTACTACATCACAGTAACAAAGTTCTGTGACTTGCACATACAGGGTGGTCCAGATTGTAAAGTCATATTATAATATAGTGTCCGACCGAATGTTCGGTTTCGGTTGAGCAGGATGTATCTCTAGAACCGTGATAGCTTGACTGTTGAAATTTATACAAATTATGCAAATCTGTTACCATTATAACGACAAGTACTAAAAATAAAATAAATATTTAAGGTGGGCTCTCATATGATACAACAAACGCGATTTTTTTTGGTGAATTTTTCTAAGGACGGTACGGAAGCCTTTGTGCACGAGTTCAACTCACACTTGGCCAGATTTTTCCCTTTCCATTAGTTTTAGGAACTTCACACTCTACTGCATATACCTCCATAGATTCATGAAAAACTATTTATAAAACAACCTTCTAGTATTACATGAGACAGTATTGTTAGCAAATAGGAATTAATTACATAGTGCTCAAAGTCAATAGAACAATAGTCTACATTACATACTAATGTAAAGGATGTTACGTATAGAATGTGTACATTGTGTACATATCTAACCGTCAACACATTACCGAATCTAGTCATTAAAAATAACTGCTTCTTGTTTAATTAAAAGATAATGTAGACTAGCAATCCGCAACAGCTGTTGGGCAATATCTTGGACAGGAAAAAATGCACTATTTTTAATAACAAATAAGTAAAATTGAGATTTTTCAAATCCCATCCTGAGGCCTGGTTAGAGACGGCTCAGGAGTAGAAAGTTTGGAAGGACTTGGGGGAGGCCTTTGCCCAGCAGTCAGACAGTAATGGCTAGTAAAAAAAAACAGTATATAAACGCCATTATTGGTCTGCCTTGCCCGAATTTATTGAACTTTGGTGCAACATGTTTTCGTTAAAAAAAAAAACTGTTTTAATTTACAAATATTATAAAATAAAGTCCCCCACCGTGTCTGCCTGTCTGTATGAATGCGATAAACTGAAAATTACTAAATGAATTTCGATGCAAATTTCTACAATAGACAGAGTGATTCATGAAGTGTAAAATACATGCGTATAGCAGAGCATATCCGTAATTTCGAACACCTGTACAAAGCAGGAGCGAGTTCCTACTCAATAATATTAATAAGTTTATTTTAATTAATTGTTTACAAAGGTTCAGTAATAGAATTGAATATAATTTGCATGAAGTATTATCTCTAGATTCATAGCCTGTGACTTGGGAACCTGTGAATAATATGTATGCGTTTAAATTGCTATCAATTTACAGTTTTCCTAACTTATTTTTCACCATCAGTGTCATCGATGCTGGAATCGATGTGGTCCTCCATGTCATCGTCCATGCAACTGGCTGCCGAGTGCCTGAGAGAAGAGGATGGGCCGCAAGAATCCCACCCCGTGGAGGGCATCGAAATGTTTGCACATGCTATTGACTCAAGTAAGGCAATAAATATATTTATTAAAATACTACTGTATTTTTACAAGTGTTTGCATATTAATTAGGCCATGATTCAGCATCTTTGTGTAGTGTTGTAACAATTTCTGTTAAACATGCTTAAAAAGAAATTCTTTTCTCATTCATTATTTTTTTTATTAATTTTATACAGAAAAAGACTAAGTATGATTACGAAATATTAAACTAAAAACAAATCATCATCGGTCACTCAAATCCTACACAGGATGTAATATAGTAGATACAATAGGCGTGGGCTTGCCACCGGAGGCTCGGGCATGCGGACGGCGAGCAATGGGTAGCTTGCCGCCCGACCGTCCGGATCTAGCCCAAGACGACGACGGCACGCACTGTTCCACGCGCGCCTCAAGGAGATTTCAGCAAACCGTAGGGGCCCAGAAAGGTCGAAGCCTACTGAAGCCAATGGTTTGCTTCTAAAAGGAAAACTTGGAAAACCATGGTATGAAAGGCAACGAAGGAACACGAATGGGTTTTTAGTCAGTAAAAGTCTGACATACCCTCTCGCTCCGCCCCAGAGCGAGAGATGTCATTGGATGATTTTCCTACCTAGACAAAATTTATAGTACTTACCTAGATACCAGATAATCAACATTGTAGATATCTTATGCTTCAATCAAACAAACAATCAAATTGTTTACTATTTTATAAGAATTCTTCACACTTTTGTCCTTTCCTCTTAAAAGCTAACAAAAAAACGATTACTTACTTGTAATTTGTGATAATAAAAATTGTTTTTATTTCAGTACTGAGCCGAGTAAAAGTAAAATTTGAAAACACAAAAATAAGAATAGAACATGTACCTAAAAATGGCGACCGAGGCATCGCACTAGAGGTCCATATAAAGAAGTGAGTATACTTGATAATATACAAGGCGCCAGTTAAACTTAAAATAGAGTACATTGACCTTTCCCTTATATCTCCAATATATCATCAATGTACTCTTTTTCAGAAAAGGTTTAGGATCACGTTCACGACAGATGTCGATTCAAGACAGATTTATCTTTAATTCCATTTTTGAAATTAAGAATGTCAATAAATGTTTGAGAGTCAATGACCCTTATTCCACGTTTATTTGGCACCTACCTTAATAAGATAAACCCTTCTATAACTTGGTACTTTATTTAGTAATTAACCGACAGAGTGGCTTCGAGTAATAATAGTCATATCTTTATTAATGCTTGCCTTCTGCAGCAGCTCCTACATTATTCCTAGTATTAAACTCATCCTATTAATGAACGCATAAGTTTGTATGTATGGATGTTTGTTACTCTTCCTCGCAAAAACTACTGAATGGATTTCTATGAAACTTAGTACACATGTCCTGGAATAGCACATAGGAAACTTTTTATCTCGGTAGTATGCTCCTTTGGGATAGTTCTCTACTATCACGCGAACGAAGTCGCTAGCAGGAGCTAGCGCCCTATATAGAAACAGCCTCTGCCCATGGAACTGAACTACTTCATGAAATGTCTAAGATGACACCCAAAGAAAAAAATTGGAGATTCGATTTCAGCACTCTTTTTTATTATTATTTTACGTTGTTGTTTATTGTACAACAACGTAAAATACCGGCCTCATCTCGAAAAAATGGACTGAAAACAAAATTGACGTGTAAAAGTGTTTTTTGAAAACCTATTTACAAAATAAAGATCATTTATCATTTTTCATTGTATTACCTTCACTGAATAAATGCTATTCTATTCTAAAATTATTATTGGTTAATCAAAATTTGTATGTCCATTTTTTTCCAGTATTAAGTATGTCTTTCGTCAAGAAATTTATTGATTTTTGCATAAACAGTATTTAAAATATGACAAGCCATTTCCGTTGCATCCTATATAGGTATTTCAAAATCAAAATCAAAGCATTCATTTCAAATAGACCATTTGCAGGGACTTTTGAATAGTCAAATGTTGGTCGGTCCAAGAAAAGTGAAGCTAAATTGCACGTTCCAAAGCGTAGATCTCTATGGAGAAGAACGTGCAAGAAACTCCATGGACACTCTTTTAAATCATATTATATGTTACATAATACATATAATGTTTGGTTACATATTTCTTGTTTCTTCTATTATGTGAGCACAATGTAGAAAATAAAATATATATTTTTTTTTAAATATTTAAAAGATAGAAACTGAATTAATTCATGAATCCCCAAGCGACCACCGGTGGCCGCGCATCTATTGTCTTACTATTGTGTCTCTAATTGACGGTATCTGAAGGGTTAAGCCACTGGCAGCTAAGAGATGACCAGTCTCATCTGACGGCACCCGTTCACGAGCATGACGCAATTGATGAGAACGTCACGAGTATATGTATTGTCTGATGCACGTGGTTGAGTATAAGGCTACTATTTAACGGTTGGTGTAGTAGCTGCTCGGTTCCGAAGGTTCTGGCGATGGTACGCGAGCTCAATAGGACGTAATCATCCCTCCTTAAACGTGCAGTCATCTCAAACATTATCCCAGCGAAACGGTGCCCCCATACTAAAATTCCTATTTCGTCATTTATGACTTCTCAAACCGCGTGCGAGTTGTTTTTACGTTAACTCGATCAAAATGTTTACCAGGTTTGGCTCTCTGATTGGTTAAGAGCTTGTAGCGGACCAATCAGAGCGCTGAACGTCATAAACGTGTCGATCGCGTTAAAACGTGAAGCTAGAACTACATTAGCATTAGCAACCGACGCACACGTGGACCACGGCTGATTTGTACGCAAAACAACGTTGCGTGGCGTGGATGTAGTGTAGCTCTACAAGTCTAGTTTCCATATAAAATTTCTGGAAAACAACGTGCCTAAATCGGCGTAAGCGGCGCACGTGTAGTTCTAGCTTAAAACAAACCCGCACTAGGCACTCATCACTCCGATTGGCGAGCTTCAAGCGCTTAGCCAATCAGGAGCCAAACACGATAAATGTTAACATAAAAAAAAAACTCGCACTCTACGCACAGTTTAAATCGGCACATTGTAAATGACACTGGTCTCGTTTGTATACAAAGTAGTACTTCCTTGTCAATTCATTTGACCTCTCTTCAGGCGTCTGATTAGAATAATCTTAACGCGACGAATCAATGGCCTTGATTTTATCGCACATGTCATTGTTTTGTCTTTTGAACTGAAACAATGAATAAATTATTATATTTCCGATTTATATTGTTTGTCCATTTTAATTGAATAGCCTGTTTATCAAAAACTAGCTTCTGCCAGCGACTTCGCTTACATGAAAGTAGAAAATATATAGCCTCTGTCAATCAGTAATAAATTAGCATGGTATTAGTGAAAGAATGTTTAAATTCGGTTTAGTATTTTTTGAGTTTTGGTCATCATCATCATTTCAGCCGACAGACGTCCACTGTTGGACATAGGCCTCCCCCAAGTGTCGCCAGAATGATCGATCCTGTGTGTCCCGCATCTATCGAATTTCCGCAACCTTCACCAGGTCATCAGTCCACCTTGTAGGAGGCCTTCCGACAAGTTTTGTTCATCCCTACTAATATTATAAATGCGAAAGTAACTCTGTCTGTCTGTCTGTCTGTCTGTCTGTTACGCTTTCACGCAAAAACTACTGAACGGATTTAGATCAAATTTGGTAGGTAGGTAGAAGGGACACTGGAATAACACATAGGCTACCTATAATTCCACTGCTGAGCACGGGTCTCTGCCCGCGCGATATAAACTGTAGTCCACGTGGGCGAAGCAGCGCGCGGAAAGCTAGTAACAAATAAAATTACGAATCTTTTCTCTTTATAATATTAAGAAGTATAGATTGTTGGTATTTTATCTAGACAAACATAGTACCTACTTATGATACAAAAAAAACAGTTATTTTAATCTCAAGATTCCGATCTTGTAGGCATTCCAATCCTAATTGTAACGGACTTCCAAGGCTATTGTGTAACAGAGTAATAAATATTCATTACTATATGTTATGTAGTATAAGAAAATGGTTAAAGCCTTATTACAAATGCATAAAGATCTTAAGTCAGTCACTGTTGAAACGGACTGATGCTTATGTGGGAATGATAACAGACTTTAAAATTCGCAAATAATTTATTATTTTGATCTTTTTTTCTTACCCTGCCTATGAAGACGTTTAATTTATGAAAATGCCGTGGTTTTGAATACCAATTATATAAAGAGTACCTCTTCTCTTTATCCCGTAGTCTGTGGATGGAACTTCTCTCTCTCTCTCTCAACGCAACGGTCCTCTGGCTCGCACAGACGGACATTTATACTATTCGAATACCAATACCAATGGTACTTTCGAATACCAATGTTATCAGACTAATAGTATAAAGAAAATAGGTACTCTTTATACTGCTACAAGTGCTACAACCATTGGTATCCGTATAGCGACATTTATGACGCCACATATGAACTCGACTACGAAATCGTGCATCGCGCAATTAGAAATTTAAACATATGTATAGGTACAGCAGGCCGAAATTATTTCTTGGGTAGTTGCCAAACCAGACATTACAACCGTCTGGTCTGAGAATCCCTCTTTTCAATGAGGCCTGCGAGACTTTACATTCTGTTTCGTTTACCTCTAAACCTGAAACCTTGTAAGGGTTTTAAATTCGTTAAAAAATAAATGGCCCGTTTTGACATTTGAGAAAGACCCTAGAATCAGAATGTAACTTGGAACGAAACAATAAAATAATTAATTACATAAAGTGTTGTAATGTAATAACATAATGTAATATAGACGGTTACATAACGTAAGTAATAAAAACATCAAATGTCAAAACGGGCCTTTTATATTTTGACAACTTTACATAATCACTTTAAATTAATAGTGTCATTGTCATGTCAACTATTTTAGTATCGACTACTTCGACGAAGCCGGTTCAGAACCAACACCAGACGTGACAGACCCAGACAAGCCCAAGACATACATAGTAGCCACATACACGAACAAAAAGATCAAATTCGATGGAGTCACCCTGTACACGGACGAGTTCCCTTCCAAACTGCGCACCATGGCCCGGAGCCTTATCATGGAGAAGTCTGTTTCCTCGCAAGCTGACAAGACCGACAGCCAAGTCGAAACTCCGGATATGAACTATCAGAGTACTTTATCAGATGTTTTTTATGAGACCAGAAGTGTCATATCGACTATAGAAGCGGATCCCGTCAAAGAAATTATAGCTGAAGCAAAAAGCCGTACTGAATCTAGAGAAATGACTCCCGATGAGAAGCTAAACCATCCTGATCCAATACTCTTCGCTAAGCTGACCGGCCAGCAGGAGTTGTCGTTGAAATTGAAACACACTGAAGAGGTGGAAGGACCTAAGGTTGAAGTTAAGATGTTGTTTGGATCCTTCATTGTGTTCATAACGCCGAGGCAGCTGCATACCTTGCTTGAACTCGTTGATGCCCTGAATCAGCCAGATTTGGAAGATACCAGGTAAGAACAGACTCTTCAGTTTTTTTTTTATTGACAAACACTAGTGCTTGACTGCGATCCCACCCGATGGTGAGCAGTGATGCTGAAGCGCTCTAGTTTATTAAGAGCCTATTCACTCTAGCCTTAAAGATACCTAAGTTATACATTTTAATTCATGGAAGTAACAAGTATTTGATGATAAACTCTTGATAGCCAAAAATGGATGCCTTCTTCTTCTTAGCGTATCGATAGCAAAACTAGTTAAATTACTTCCTGATGCTTAAATAACTATCATTCTTTTCACAGCAACATACCACTTCGTCCAAGTGGTATGAACATGCAGTGCAAGCCGATGCGGCCGGCCGACTTCCAGATGATAGAGGCTCAGTTGCTAGGCAACCTAGAGAGACAGAACTCGAAGTTTATGGGTGGCATGTATGGCTGGTCTGGACCTAGTTATGGTAAGTATAACTTTGCAGGAATGTATCGACCAGAGTTGGCATAGTGATTGAGTGATTGGCTGCTGCGCTGCGTGTGGCTGGTTCAATTCCCGCATTTTTTGTATGTTCTACGGTGTGTACTGGTCTGGGTGAATGCACTCACGACACGTTATTCCTTACTAAGAAACTTATTTATTTATACACCTCCGGTTGGAGTTGTCAATTCAAATATACCAGTCTTCAATATTACTAAACCCGTTTACGACCTTGCCGCTGTGAGCGGGGTGACGAGCGGTAAAATCAAAGGTATAAAAATGTTTGAAGCACGGCATGAGATAAACCTATACCGCCCCGCTCGCCGCGCCGCTTGCTGCTAAGGCCAAAGACGTATCCAGGCCTAATTAAATTTGTATTAGGTTGGTGGCCCAGTAACCTTATAAGTCTGGATATAAAACAGCATCAAATCTTAACTCTATTGCAATCTACAGAAGACACAGAGGCTGACAACGAAAAGTTCCACCCGATGACATCGCCAGGTAACCAGATGTCGGAGAGTTACTCATCATCAGTCAGCTCCATGAGCACCAGCATGAACTCCAGCGTGAACATGCCCACGGCTGCACCCAGGATCAAGAGGAACAAGAAGAGTATGTTGTTTAATGAACAGTGTTATACAAATCACTAATGAGCGAGCGAGACCAAAATGCTCGTTTATTAGTAATTTGTATAAAACTGTCCCGCTCTCTCTCACACAGTCAGTATCAAGGTCTGAACAAGATTGTGTTCCTCAATGACTTGTGTAAGTTCTATCGAATCAACTGGGACTCTTAAAGATACCAGACGGTGCCTTCACTGCATCAGCGGAAGTAACCCTGAAACTTTTGGCGTCAACACACTTCCCTGGCTCGGTGATGGCACCAAACATCATCGTACAAAATACTCCTCTCATCCGCCTCTCCAGGCCTACAAATGAAGACTGGAGAAGAGCGGCGAGGTATCTTAGACCGAACAAGGTAGAATGGGCTATAGACTCATTCAAGCCGATTAAGTCTGCAGGTGATGACGATATCTTCCCAGCTCTCCTGCAGCAAGGGAAGACTCTACTCATCCCTATCTTAATCAAAATCTTCAGAGCAAGCTTTGCCTGGGGATATATACCAGAGAAATGGACTCAGTTAAAGTCTGTTTTATCCCAAAGACTGGTAAGAAGGACTACTCTCAACCAAAGTCCTTCAGACCAATAAGCCTTACCTCCTTCCTACTCAAGAGTATGGAAAAGGTTATTGACGAATGCATCATGGATGGACCATTAAGGGCTAACCCTCTGCATCCGAAGCAACATGCCTACCAAAAAGTAAAAGCCACATAAACTACTCTGTTAGAACTAACAGACAGGATCGAAAGGGCTTTGGAAGATAAACAGATAGCCCTATGTGCTTTCCTTGATATTGAAGGAGCTTTCGACAACGTCACCATAGACGCCCTTTCCAAGGGAATGCAGGCGAAAGGGATTGACGAAACAACGACTCGTTGGATCGAATTCATGCTCCTCAACAGAACTATCAGTGTTACCCTACATTGAACTACAAAAAGCTTCAAAACAACTAAAGGGCGCCCACAAGGAGGCGTTCTATCGCCACTTCTATGGCTACTCGTTGTTGACCAATTGCTGTTTGAAGCCTTTAAAAGAGACTTAGATGTACACAGCTATGCTGACAATGTGGTGCTTTTTTTTACCGACCCCTGTCACAGCACGGTATCATCTATACTACAAAGATCTCTGAACGTTATTAACACATAGTGCGCAGAGAACAATTTATCGGTTAACCCGAGTAAAACAACAATAGTCCCCTTTACTAGGAAGCGAAAGTTGGACAAACTTGTAACGCCCACTGTAAAGGGGACTCGCATACCATTCTCCAGTGAGGTCATATACCTGGGCGTAACTATCGACCAGAGACTGACCTGGAACACTCACATTAACAATGTGATTCAAAAGGCTAAAATAGCTTTAGGAATATGCTGTCGTTTAGCAGGGACAAAATGGGACCTAAACCCTAAAATCGCCCTGTGGTTGTACACCGCCATAGTCAGGCCGATAATAACGTATGCCTGCGTAGTATGGTGGAGGAAAACATCCCAAACGACAGTCATTAACAAACTTAACGGTTTGTACAGACTTGCATGCACCATATCAAAAGGGGCCATGTCTACAACCCCAGGAGCTGCTCTAAATGCCCTGCCTACCTTCCGCCACTTCATCAATTCATTGCGAAGGAGGCGAAAGCGGGCATGTATAGAATAAATAGCACTGGCAAAGTAAACTGGCGCTCTCAAGCACTGAGATCGCTACACGAATCAGTACTTCAACACGATCAACTAGCTATGACAACAGACGTCATGCTTCCACAGTGTAACTTCACAAGGAATTACACAGTGGATCTGCCGAGCAGAGAGGATTGGTCAAGCAACCACATTACCTGCAAGGCTGAAAGCCTGATCTGTTTTACAGACGGATCCAAAATGGGTGAGAATGTAGGAATGTTTGGCATTAGCCCGAAATTCAGCAAAAGCTTGAATCTGGGTAAACATGCCACCATATTCCAAGCAGAGGTATACGCTATTATAGAATGTACGGAAGCCAACCGTCAACCAAACTACATAAATCAATTAATTCTGATTAACTCAGATAGCCAGGCAGCTCTTAACGCCTTGAACTCAAATACAATAAATTCGAAACTGGTAAAAGACTGCGTTAACAAACTAAATGACCTGGGGCAAAGGAATAAAGTTATTTTGATATGGGTACCGGGTCATTCTGGAATTAGTGGCAATGAAAAAGCCGATGAACTTGCAAGAACTGGGGCTCAAGGTCATCAGATAGGACCAGAACCCTTCTGTGGTATCTCAAAGAACTAGGCCATGCAACATGGCCTTAAGGACAATCTATTTGGCGATTCAAAAAAGCACTGGTTGTTACAACCAGGACTGCTACACGCCAAATCTCTTATAGAAGGCTACTCACAAAAACGAACTGCCGAGCTTCTTGAGCTTAGCAGGACGATATCTGTGCGATAGCCCGCGCCTTAACCAGCCACTGCAAATTAAACAGGCAATTTCACATGAAACTGAGTGACACTGATGTTTCAGTACCGGTACTGCAATCAGGAGAGGGAAACGCCTAAGCACCTTTTGTGTGAATGCGGGCCACTCCACAAACGGAGTATCCATCTGGGCCGACACATTATTCGCCCGGAGGAGATTAAAACTCTTAAAGCTAGGAGTATTCTAGACTTCCTGGAAGCCTTCGGGCTAAAAGAGTTACTCTAACAAGGTGGCGAGTCACAATGGATCTTTTAGGTCACAGTGACTACATCCCCTACACTACGGGAGATGCATAGCCCCTTATCTTCAAAATAATAATAATAAATTTCTATCAGTGTTAGTTGTTTTGTGTCCCTTTAAACTGTTTGAATAGCCCCGCCTGGACAGAGCAACGCCGTGTCTCTCGCACCGGGCCTTGGTACAGGCCATGATCCAGAGTGAGGAGGAGTAGCAGGTGGTCACCTCCTTCTACGAAGCAGTAATGCAAAAGAGGCAGCCGCACACGAGAAGCAACGTCCCTTATGCCCCAGCCGCCAGAATCCCTTCCCTTGGGATGATTTCCCAGGAAAAAAAAAACTTTTTGAATAAATCTTGTTCATACAACTTGGCTATTGACAATGTAGCAACATCTATGGCGTCTCATAAGAACTACTCTGTGAAATCCTGTATCGGCCATACATAGCTCTAAATCTACTATAGGGCAGTTGCCCGGATCAGACTTAAGACGTGTCTGGTTGGAGGATCCTCCCGATTCAAGTGTTAGTTTACAATTAATGTTTGTGTTTCCAGTTCCTCACATCGACGGGGACCCTACAGCTGAGGTGTCACACGTCAGCTTAAGGATCGCTTCAGTGTCATGTGTTTTGCTACATAAGGTAATATCTACTTTTTCAATATTATATTCTATATTACCACATAAACAGAAAAATAAAGACACACATTATTAAAAATAAGCATACAATCCCCTTACTCGAAAACCTGTTCTTATCCCTACCGCTTTTAGCTACGCAACTCACTATTTTTCGCACTAGTGCGGAAAAATACGCAATATCGCCTCGCCACAATTGATAATATTTATCGTGTTAGGCTGGGCGCTAAGCGACCCCCACAAATCGCGCGTCAATCCCCGCTTATTTATATCTTTGCAAGTTTTGAAAAACGTCGTTTGATACACGTGGAAATTTGCCACTACAACATTCGGCTCCATAACTTTCTGCACTTGTATCAAATTGTACCATTATAGCAAAATACCATCAACATATGACATGTTGACGGTATTTTGTATTTGGAGTGAGAACTCACCAAATAACTCCTTCCACTTATGGTAGAACCCATGTTCATTTAGTTGCTCTTTACGTTCCAGGGCCGCATAACACTAGAGAATTAGTGTGCTAAACTACTCTGTTCAAAATAACATTAGACATTTATGAAAACCTTTTACTACTGTCCGTTCAACCGATTTTAACTTTTATTACGTTGGTAGCATGCACAATGACTGCTGCAGTAAATAGTTGGTATTGTAACCACGTTTTTACTTTGAATGCCATCCTTATGCCTACGAAATAGAAGTTAAAATCGGTTGAACTAACAGTAAAAAAGGTGTCTTTAAATGTCTAATCTTAATTAATGCGAATAATAGAATATTCCACAACTACTACACAACGCCGTCTAGCCCCAAGCTAAGCAGAGCTTGTATTATGGGTATTAGACAACGGATTAACATACTTATATATTTCTAAATACATACATATTATAGATAAATTACACACAGAGAATAGAGTATAGTCTCCCAGATACTAAACAGAATAATTTGATTTCAGGATATTTTAATCCCTACAATGATCGGGTCAGACTGCATATCGCCGGCCAGTGCCACTAAGATGCAGGAAGTGTCCGACAAGTTCTACAGCAGTTTGGATCCCTTCTCCATCGTGGACGACTTCAGTGCAGCGAACGAGGCTCTTGACAGGACTACTGGAAAGAACCATTTGAGGTGATACATATGTTACAGTCAATACTTGAAAATAAATAAATCGAGTGAGGGTTTTCTAACACCATTTATCATTTATTTTGTAAATCTAATTTATTGCCAAAAGGCTTTATACTAGACTGGTCCGCTCAAATCTATATTGTTCTTTCTTCAAAAGACCATCTCAGACTAATCTGCTTGGGTCTCATGTGATTTTGATGACCATTACATATTTACTGTATTTAAAAGAGACTTTAACCCCTGAGTTTGTTTCGGTGTTTCTACTCAGGGTAGTCAGCTAAGAAACACCGGCCTCATCTAGTTTTAACTGAGAAAAAAAAACGCCGTGTGTTTTTTAAAACCTATTTGCAAAACAAATATCATTAATCATTTACCACGTTCCGAATTGCGATATTCGCGATAACATCGCGAATAAGACCAACGTGCCACGCCCAGTTATTACTCAATAGCCCTTATATATTGTGACTATTAAATTTGGTCGGATTCGCGATATAATCACTTTTATCACAATTTAGAACAGTAGGTAAAATGACGTTCACTGTCAGCACTGAGTCGTCAAGACCAGGCATTTGTCAAAACGCTAAGCCGCCGTGTGACGTCGAATATCGAATCGCTCCGCTATCGCATCGAATTGCACTTTCAATCACTTTTTTATTATGGATAGGCTCGCGTTAGACCACTATCTCAACACAAAATAGATAGGTAGAAAAGACAATCTCATGTATGTACTTCACTTTTTATACCCACGCTCGGTGGACGAACACTAATGAGCGTTTGAGCCGGAACTGTTCGACGAGCGGGCTGAGGTGTTCCGAGATATTGTGTCCGTGAGCAGTGTCTATGTATGCGTTGCTCGAGCGCGCTTTGTACGTAGATTGACTTCTGTACCTGTATATTTTGTGATCTCACCTAATGATAAGCGATGATATGGCCGACGATGGAACACGCTTGCCTAGAAGTAACCGATTCACTCATTACTTAAAAACCCCTAGGTCGTAGCTGTCAGAGAACACAGACTCCGGCAGGGAATTCCACTTCTTAGCTGTACACAAAAAACGCTTTGTACGTATGGGTCGGATATCGACCATGTACCGGTAGCGCACTTGACTCAAAACTCGTTGAAATGACATGCAGAAGTTACATTTTTATATTTGAATTTGTTCCGCAGACTACTAACATCAGAGATATCACTGGACGGCAGTGAGAAAGTTACATCCACTGGCAGTCAGACGATATGCGAGGCGTCAGTCAGGCACCTTCTAGTCAGAGAGTGTCTTTACTTCGACACTGAGGCTGGCGACGAACCGCAAGGCTTCGACCTTATTCGATTCCAGAGTAAAGGTGAGTGACGTCATATGTTAGTTGTAGAAAACTGGCACCTATTTGCCTTTTATTTCTTAGTTCTTCAGAAGCTTCAGGATCAGTTTTAATTTTTAATGCCTTTGTGAATCCCATAAGGTGGCCAATCACTTGGTAACCATATGTGCAGCAAAGACACTTGATGTATCGGCTGAACCCAGTAGGTGGCACTACAATCGGGTTCTAAATATTTTTTTCTGACGAAAAGCCTATTTTCTTGCAGGACAATATCAGTCAGGACCTCTAATATAGTTATAATTTTCAAAAAATACTAAATAGTCGATTCAATTGACGATTGTAACATACGTAGACGGCTTTAAAATTATAACATACGTAGTCGAACGGTTAGTCAGTTATAGGCGTCTATCACAATCGTCCGCTCTGAGGTTCTAGTTTCGGTTAAGAATATTCGGCCCCTTATAGGCCAATACCGAAACTCCAGCCCCAAATAAAAACCATTTTTTTTTTGGGCCAACCTGTCGTCGCACTCTATTCAGCTCTATTATTCTAACGCGAGTTTTATTTTGTTACCAGATGACGACAGTTCTAGTCAGTTCGGCTCGTCGACGCGCGCGAACGTCCGCGTCAACTTCAAACAGACATCCAAATACGTGCGCATGTCGGGAGAGAAGAAACTGGTGTACCCTAACACTGATGTCGTGTAAGTCATTGAGTGTTTGTTCTTATCCTTATAAACTTTAATAAAACAAAGTCCCCCACCGCAACTTTGTTCCAATCACGAATCACTTCTTTTTTTTTAGTTTATCGCGATAGATAGATAGATAGATAAAACAGATAGATAGATCGAAAGGTCCTCAAAAACTACTAAACGGGTTTTCATATCGTTTACACCAATTGAGAAAGTGATTCGTGATCGGAACAAAGTGATTTCGAAATTAAATAAGTTAGATACCTTTTTAAATCTAACGGAAAACTTTAAAATAACAGAAAAAGAATGTAGACACTGACATGTGACGTCACTGTCTTTAGGTTAGGTTAGAGATGTGAGATGTTCCCACCTCGCAAGAAAAAACTGAAAATTTTGAGGAAGAACACCCATTCTTCAAATATTTGAATTACTCTACCACTGCTTCGCTTTATAACCAATTTTAGTGCTGTTTTCAGAAAAAGATTTATTTTTAGTGTTATTTATTCTCTAATATAAAATATTTTACAGAAATAAACAATAAAAACTAACCTTTTATAATTTTCCTCTCTAGTATTAAATGCACGCCATTCTACCTGGACGTGGAACTGACGCTAATCGAGCGTATGTCTGCAACGTTCTTCGGTGGACCTTCGAAGAAGGCGACTACCCCGACGACGCCTGTTGCGTCACAGAACCAACTGTCCCTGTCGTTACAGTGTCCCAACCTTAACGCTGTGCTTAGGTAAGTGAATTCTTTCACATATGTACCAGTGTTGAAGAGTACTTCCCTTATGAAAAATAAACCCCCTCCCTACCTTAAGAAATGTAATCTTCGATAGATTATTTTTCAGCTACATTTTTAATTCGTTTTATTGTTCATTTACTTCGAATTTTCTAAACACAAGCTGAATAATATCGAGTTACTTCTTCATACTAACAAAACAAAATCCAAATCCCATATTACTACTAAACGAACTAACTCCTGTTACCGCTAATCGTTCCATCTCGTTTTAGCACACGGAAAATTTAAGCAAGATAACCCAATACCAGATAATCAACATTTATTCCTAATGTAATTGTAATAATTCAAAATAAGAATGAATTTAGGTGCATATAACTTTTACTGGCGAGTAATAACATTTAATTTAGCAGGATTTTTTGTATGATCCGTTACTCCAGTTACGTGTTTTAGCTGTTACATAAATTATTCTGTCAGAACGCCACTACTTCACTCAATAACAGTTTCGGCTTTAAGCCGTCCTCAAACAATTTGCAACGACGACCGTTGTTCGTGTTAAAATACTGCCTTATACAAAACTAGTAGTTTTCTAGCCACAGTCCTACATCATCATTGTCAATTCTTCCTAATTCCCAGGTTCCCGATAGCAGACTTACGACCGGGCGTGAACCGCGAGTTCCGTCGCGTGCGGCCCGACTACCTGGTGTTCAAGTTCCAGAACGCCACCATCAGCTCCACGCAGGCGCCCAGCGCGAGGCCGCAGCCCACCACCGTCAGTCTACGATCTACCTTGCTGGACTTGTACTATTATGTAAGTTGAACAATATCAATAAAAGTTCCTTTAGAATCGAAATAAAAATTATATTATTGGTCTATGAAAATTATTTAATTTTATCAAATCGTCTAATCTTCGTTAGATAGATAGATAGATGTACCTTCTGTTTATTGTATTTAAAAAAATACAGTAGATAATGGGGTGGTACATTATCGCTAAAAACGATTTTTGACTGAAAACCTTTGGGTGGATTTGGCAGAAGCAATTTGCATAATATGCAATGATTAAGACCGCTATTAAAAAAAAAAACTTTATTTCAGACCATAGTCCATATCATGTTACTAATTGCACCCCTCAAAACTACAAAGACTACTTAAAAAAAACAACAAGAGAGAGAGATCTTAATTTAAATAACAATATTACAAAATAACTGGCCAAGTGTGAGTCCGAGGCCGTACCATTATCTACATAACTGTTTTTTTTACACAATTTATTCTGTTTTCAGTAAATTTTTTTTCTAGCAGCAATATGTAGTTCATGAGAACAGCCTGGTGATAGACAGACGGACAGTGGAGTCTTAGGGCCCCATTGTAAAAATGGGGCCCTAAGACTCCACTGTCCGTCTTCGGGTATAGACCCCTAAAAAGTTTTTTTTTTACATTCCAGGAGAACGACACTTTCCCCGGCACACATATAGCTAGAACAACAATGGATGACCACGTCACTGAGGGCAACATACTAGGTGGTCATGTGACTACGACTGCTTTACCAACGTAAGTTTATGTCCTAAATGTTACTTGACAGAAAGTTGAGATAGCGCAGCATGACGATAAAAAAGTATTTGAAGCTAGATCTACATTAGACCGACGCACACGTGTAACACGCCTGATTTGTATGTAGAACGACGTTTGCGTGGCGTGTATCAAGTGTAGCTCTACAAGTCTAGTTTCCACATAAAATGTATTGAGACCGATGTGTCCAGAACTGCGTGTGTGGCACACAACACGTGTGAGCAGTGTCGTTCAACCTTATTATTCCTGGACCACATTTAGGTATTATCTTGTAATTTTTTTACAATTAATTAGCTGCTCCCAGCGGCTTCGCCCGCGTGATAGCAGAAAAATATCCCAAGGGAACTTACTTCCGAGATAAAAAGTATCCTATGTCCTATTCCAGGACATGTGTCTATCCGTGTACGAAGTTTCATCAAAATCAGTTCTGCTATTGAGGCGTGAAGACTTAACAAACAAACTTACTTTTGCTTTTATAATATTAGTAAGGATAAAAAATATCACTAAAGTAAATCTTATTCGGAAAGAAGCATAAAAATTGGCTAATAAATTAAGCCACAACATCATCATCATCATTTCAGCCGAAGGACGTCCACTGTTGGACATAGGCCTCCCCCAAGTGTCGCGAAAATGACGAGTCCTGTGCGTCACGCGCCCGTTGGATTCCCACGACCCTCACCAGGTCATCGATCTGTCTTGTCCACTGAAATTAAATTACAAACCCTTTTAAAACCAAACTACTGTTAACTAAAAAAAAAACAAACTACTGTTTTCAGGATATCAATAACATTCAAACCGAAGTCTTCCCAGAAAGGTCCACTTGACAATCTCCACCTCGTACCGTCGCACTTCGAGGCGGCGCAAGCGAACCCTATGACGACTTCCATGTACATGATGAACAACCTGCGGCCGTCCCACCCCAGCCCCTTCAGCGGGAAGAAGATGGCGCACCAGAGTGTAACGAAGCATGAGAGTAGTCCGCATCAAGGTAACACTTATAATAGACTTTACGCTATTGTCAGAAGGTTTAAATTGCAATAATCTTCTGCTCAGACTTCTTTACTGAGAAGGCACTTTACTTTAAATTACAGCTAATGATAAAAAATTTAAAATGCTATTATACTTTTGAAAAGCTTGTATAATATCTAGTTCTGTAGCCCAAACTATTGCAAAGCTAAATAATTTGATATCTATGTGTACTTTATTTTAAATGTAAATGTCGAATATGCTTGGATAACTTTACTAACGATTTTCAGCATTTTTAAAGTCGAATACCTTCTTTCCCACGCTAGCTACAAAGTTTCCCCCATATAACAAATTAATATATTTTCAAAGGCCTTTCTAATGGCACCAATTTCAATTTGCTACGTTCGTTTTCTTCCACCATTGTACCCATAGATTTACTAAGTTTGTGTAATAGTTATAAAATGTTAATTTTGATGTACACACTTACCGACTGGTAAAAAATACCGGTCCGGAGTCCGTCTTTGGACTAGTATATAAAGTTTTAATAAATAAGTAAAGTTTATTCATTCATTCAATTAATATCTTCGTTCATTCAATCTGATATTTTAATTCATTCAATATTGTTTCAGGCCAAGAAGAAGAGCTAATCATGCCCGGAACTGATGAGGAGATGTCAGAATTCACAAGCAACTCCATAGAACTATCTTCCATACATCTGGAATTCATACTACCAATCCTTAGTTTGCAACTAGAGTAAGTATACGAAAAAAGAATATGACCACAGAACAAATTTGCTTATAATATTAAAACCTCTAGGCTTAGGTCTGAGTTGACCGTCGGCCTTCAGTGTTCGTGAATCGTAAGCACTAGTGTAGATATCGAATGGCTAGGCGGAACTGTGCCCCAGGGCCCTCAAGCTTGGGAGCCCCCCCAAAACCTCATTAGCAAACCTCTTATTACACTACCGAGAAATTGTCCCACCTTCGAAATCTAAATAATACAGTACTTTAATCATGGCAACTCGTTTTAGTCAGTAAAACCTTAAACCCGTCCCTCTTTACCGCAGGAGAAGTTATTTGATGATATCCCTTGTAAAAAAAGTGGGTCCTAGTTTTTTTTTTACCCCACGGCCGTTATTCACTTAGCTACGCCACTAATCGTGAGCCCAGATGGTTAGAACCCCTGAAAACTATGATATCAATAGAAATTTCTTTGTAATCAGTCCCACAATACTGAGACACTTGACCTCATCATTATCTTCCTGCCCTTGTTCTATGTTGCTTGGGGTCAACAGAATACATTTTTTTTCTCCCACTCTGTCCTGTCACGCCATCACTAATTCCCTTTTCTTTTATATCTCTCCTTACAAAATCCATCCATTTTTTCTTCTTCAACCATCCACGTGTATTTTCATAATTATTTTAGTATCATGCGTTTCATCCCTCCTTTTTTTCTTCCTCTCTTCTTTGGTTTTCACATGGCCATACCAAGACAAACGATTCTTTTTCAACTTTTCAGTTACTGGCGTCACTTTCAAACTACCTCTAATATACTCGTTTTTTCATTCATCCTATAGAGTACCGAAAGGCTAGGTACCCTACGCAATGCTCCAGGCTTTGTAGATTGATGATATTGTAGTTATAGAAACACTAATAGAACTTTATTTCCTCAGATCGAAGCAACTGTACGAGATAATCTACAACCGCATCAACTCGGACCTGCTGCTGTGGGAGCCGCAGATCGTGGACCAGTTCGACATCAGTCCGCTCGCCTATCCCACGCTCAACCCTGCCTTTGGCATGTGCAAAGGCAGTGGATATGGTAAGTTAGCTTGCTAAGCGATTTTGTATGTTATTATATTGATGAAAAAGATTAATTTTGCTACTAGGTTTCACTCGAACAAAGTTAGCACTTTACGCCAACTGGCTAACTTGATATTCGATCTTTGTTATCGTCTTTTGATTAATTGTATGAAACCTTTCACATTCATATACATAAAACAAGTTATTGTTAGTTACACCATTTATAATAGCAAAAACGGCTGGACCGATTTTAATAATATTTACGTTATTAGAATCGACTATGCTCCGAATAGTAGAAAAACTATGTTAAAATATCTGAAAAATCACGAAAAAATATTAGAAAAATATCCAAATACTTACATCGGAAAATTACAGTAACTGTCAAATACATTGATTTCAATCATTTGGTCAATAAGTCTAAAAACACTATAATAATTGATTGTTAGGAGGTACGGTAAGGGGCCGTCCATTAATCACGTGATTCTTTATTTAGCATTTTTTTAATCCCGTCCTCCCCCTTCGTGATACATGGTCACTACCAATAAATCATAAAAAATTTTCATTTTTTGATAATAGTTGCTCCAATTGACAAAAAAAAACAATATTCTTTCATTGCTTATTTTCTAGACTCAGAATCCGACAGTACTTCCTCCGAAGAAGAGAACCTGTACTACTCGACGTACGACAACAAGCTGCGCAAAGGCATCGGCTCGAGCAAGCCTGCGCAGGAGAACAGTGAAGCGCACAACTTCTGTCTCTCTCTCAAAGTCGGCAAGGGGCTGCTGACTATCTATACTCCTGTTAGGGTAAGTTAGACTCGGTCACAGGCAGCAGTTCCTCAGAAGGAGAGAACCTGTACTACTTGACATACAATACCGAGTATTCCAGCGCAGTAGACCAGCAGCGATGCGCACAACTTCTGTCTCTCCCTCAAAGTCGGCAAGGGGCTGCTGACTATCTATACTCCTGTTAGGGTAAGTTAGACTCGGTCACAGGCAGCAGTTCCTCAGAAGGAGAGAACCTGTACTACTTGACATACAATACCGAGTATTCCAGCGCAGTAGACCAGCAGCGATGCGCACAACTTCTGTCTCTCCCTCAAAGTCGGCAAGGGGCTGCTGACTATCTATACTCCTGTTAGGGTAAGTTAGACTCGGTCACAGGCAGCAGTTCCTCAGAAGGAGAGAACCTGTACTACTTGACATACAATACCGAGTATTCCAGCGCAGTAGACCAGCAGCGATGCGCACAACTTCTGTCTCTCCCTCAAAGTCGGCAAGGGGCTGCTGACTATCTATACTCCTTTTAGGGTAAGTTAGACTCGGTCACAGGCAGCAGTTCCTCAGAAGGAGAGAACCTGTACTACTTGACATACAATACCGAGTATTCCAGCGCAGTAGACCAGCAGCGATGCGCACAACTTCTGTCTCTCCCTCAAAGTCGGCAAGGGGCTGCTGACTATCTATACTCCTGTTAGGGTAAGTTAGACTCGGTCACAGGCAGCAGTTCCTCAGAAGGAGAGAACCTGTACTACTTGACATACAATACCGAGTATTCCAGCGCAGTAGACCAGCAGCGATGCGCACAACTTCTGTCTCTCCCTCAAAGTCGGCAAGGGGCTGCTGACTATCTATACTCCTGTTAGGGTAAGTTAGACTCGGTCACAGGCAGCAGTTCCTCAGAAGAAGAGAACCTTTACTACTTGACGTACAATACCGAATAGGCCTGCGCCAGCGATTTAATCAAATTCTGTCTCTCACTCAAAATCAGCAAAGGGACTACTAATTACCTCTGTTAAGCTACCCTAAGGGGAGGGGTTAAATCGTTCCTAAAATAATTACTCAAGATTCATAAATAAATGTTGTAGACATATAACAGGTCTTTTAAAGTAGATTTTATAAATTTTGCTCAGAAGTTTTTGTCAGTAGCAACACTTGGACTTCGACTAATCTCAATTACTTTGACGAAATACAGGCGCCCCGTGATCGTAGGTCGATTGTCTGCATAAACATTACATTAAAATGGTATTTCTCATAAAAAAGAACACTATGAAAAATATCAGTGGTCGATATAATTTATCGATATCTCTGAATTTAGCATTTAAAAGTACTGTTAATGATTAAGTCGTGTCCTTCGTTTTCCCCTACCTCAAAGTGACGTAGTATTAATAGTCAGTGTTTCGTTTAGGACAGCAACAAGCGAGTGGTTCCAGGTCAGATGGGTGAGCTGGTACTGGAAGCTCACAACTTAGCCATGTGCCAAGTGAGTGGGCTCTACGGACGCGCGAAGACTGCCCAGCTGTGTCTACGGTCAGAGAAGATGACGCTGTATCACGATTGTAAGTAAATAGTTCATAGTAGAACTGACTCATTCAACTTTAGAATGAGACTACATCTCAGGCGGATTATAGTGTGATTTTCTCTGCCAAAGAAATATCTACTTTGTTTAAGTTGAAATAAAGATGTAAATATATGTTACACTTAAATTACCCCGAAAGTGAACATAGGCGCGCGTCTCGAATTATTTATCTTCGATTTTATTATAAGTATGGCAATGTTAATATCTAATCGGATGGTAAACGCCGTCGAAGCCGGACCAGAAAGAGATAGCGAAATTATTTAGATGCGTACCACAAAGACTGGTTGAAGACGGCGTGTGAGAAAAATGTCTGGGATGATTTGGTAGAGGTCTTTGCCCGGTAATATGGGCACTTATAGTTTTCTTATATGTCTGATTTTTCAGCCTCGCCTAATCACCCAGACTAGTCCTCGATTCTGTCATGAACAAAATATCTAATCCGTGAACAGAATATCAATTGTGACAGGTGCAATACATATTTTTCATTCCCAGCCCTTATAACAATACCATCGGAAAAGCCTCCACTGCGTCTGTTCGGAACCCTCCTGCCGGCTCACGTCAAGACTACGATCTACCCGTCTGGCAAAGGTGTCGTCATCAAGGAGCGCTTGCCGAAGAAGGACATGTTTACGTTAGCGCTCAAAGTCGAACCCGATTCGGAGACGCCTAACTTGAAGGTAAAACTACCATAGAGAAACAATTTGCATCTGTCAGAGTTTCAGACTAGGTTCAACTGAAGCAAAGCCACAAAGAGATGACAAACTGTACCAAAGATCCATCTTATTCATAAATATCTTGGATTGTTTAAAACCTATTGAGCAGAACTAAAACTGTCCCTCAAATATTTTATAATCAGTTGCATTACAGATGATAAACAGTACAGTTTTTTTATAAGAATGTAGATTTTGTGTGTAGCGACATCTATGGCGCCACATAGGAACAAAAAATTTGGAATTCTACATCGCGCAATTAGAATTCTCCGCGCGATTTGAACATATAAATCATCTATCGAGCAGTTGCCCTGATCAGACATAAGAACCGTCTGGTCGAAAGATTCTCCCGTTACAATGGAGATTTGCCTCCCTGTTCCATGTACCTCCAATTTTTTTTAAACTTGACAAGGCACATTGCTAGGACAGATAGCCGATGGAGCCAAAAGTTTCTAAATTGGCATCCGCGTGACCTGGTGAGGGCCACATGGCCGGTCGTTGTGGCGACACTTGTAACGGGCTTATATGAAATATTGTTATAATGCTCATACTGATAATATCAAAGAAAATATGCGATTTTTTCTTATCAGTTTTCCTTTCTTTCCTCAGACAATATGCATAGCTCTAGGCATAGAGCAAGCAACGCTCCGCCACAGAGGCGACAAGGGAATCGCGTGGCTGACTCAACTCATGGACGTCATCGATGTGATTGACTACCCTGTGCTCGGATATACTCCGTCTACGGTGCTGTCAGAACTACACGTCCATGTATTGGACTGTGCTGTTGATTATAGGTAAGTTATTTGAAGTTAAGTGGACATAGTAAGCGATATAGAGGCAGCTAGGGAATCGCATGGCTAGCTGTTGATTGTTGTGACGACACACAGCTATTTTATAACGTCGTCATTTCTATTTAGCGCATATCCTTACTAATATTATAAAAGCGAAAGTAAGTATGTTTGTTTGTTTGTTTGTTTGTTACGTCTTCACGCCTAAATGGCAAAACAGAATTTTGATGCATTTTGGTACAGAAATAGTTGGGACCCTGGAGACGGACATAGGCTAATGAACGCGGGCGAAGCCGCGGGTAAAAGCTAGTACACTAATAAATCCTTATGTAATTAGCAACAGATTTTGTTTAAAGTGATAATGATAAAGGCAGTTTTATTTGGAAAAACAATTAAATACTACTTTAAAAGTCGGAAGAATACAAAATTACGAAAAGGTGCGCAATTCTCTGTCTTCAGATTGTCAAAAATGCTAGCAGGACGATGGGACGCCGTGACATAGGAATGCGCTCACTCATCGACTTTTTAGTCTAATAAAAGATACATTAATTCAACAACAAACCATAGTAAAAACGTTTTATCTTTTTAATATTTAAACTCTCGACCATCTAAAAAGTAGAACTTCATTTTTATAACCATTGCTTCTAACAACTTACTTCCAGGCCCCTGTACCTCCCAATCCGCACAGTACTGATCCTGGGCAACTTCAGCGTAGCCAGCAACCTAATCGCCGCGACCAACACCTCCTGCCTGCGGTTCATGGCGCAGGAGTGCACTCTGTTCCTGATGCACCTGAACGTCACGAAGCCCAACATGACCGTCCCTCAGGATGACGACAAGTTGCCCGATGTCGTCAAAGATTATGTTTGTGTGGTGGATGTCGGACTGTTTGAGTTGTCGCTCCGGATGGAGGATAAGGCTAATTGCGTGAGTATAATATTAACCTTGAGCATTAACCTCGTAGCATATTCTTCGAATAAAAAACAAAAAAAGCAACATAGGTGTGGTTTTTGTCAGTAATAGTCCGTCTCGCCATCCAGCTCTGCCCTAGATTAGGACAAGTTATTGGATAAATTCCCAATTTAACAAAACGTAGGTTAGGTTAGAAAGGAATAACGGAGGCTAAAGTGAGCGAGCAAAGCGAGCGAACAAACTCCCGTTATCCATTTCGTGTTAGGTTACTTTGAACCTCACAAGCAGAAATAGAAGGTCCCGCATGGGGCCTCCGTGGACCCTACCCAAGTCGTCTAAAATTAGCTTTAACCCTTCAGATACCGTCAATTAGAGACACAATAGTAAGACAATAGATGCGCGGCCACCGGTGGTCGCTTGAGGATTCATGAATTAAATGCGTTTATATATTTTTATTACATATAACAAAAAAAAAAATAGATACATTTCTACAACACTTCATGAACTACAATTTGGTGAGCATTTATCCATTCTGGTACTCCTTTAGCTAGTAAAATAGGTGCATTTCTGGTAGGCCTTGTAAACTTGTAATTATTTGCAGTCAAACGAACAACCTCAAGTGGACCTCAGCGCGTCCAACAACATGGTAACACTGTACACCTGCTGGGACTCCGCGTCAGCTCTGTGCCGGCTGCTCACGTATGCAGCTTCTGACGGAGACTCACAGACGCCCTTCGACCCTTCCTCCCGACATACCAGCATATGCTCCGACCAGCCGCTGGAAACTTTAGTAGGTATGTAAAATGTATCGCTAGAAAATGAGAAGGAAATCAACAAACTCAAATAAAAAAAAACAATAATTAGAGATCTTTGATAGCTCAGTGGCAATTGCCCCTACTTATGAGTCATACACCGTTTGTAAAGTTTCAATACTAATACATTTCCTTGACACTACAACGTTGCCAGATGTAGATAATAATATTCCACAACTGTCACATACACAACGCCATCTGGTCTCAAACTAAGCAGAGCTTGTGCTAAGAGAACTACACAATAAACATACTTATATAATTCTAAATAGGTACATGAATTACATCCAGACACAGAACAAATGATCGTACTCATCATATAAATATTTGCCTTGATCACCGAAGATAATCTTAATCTTCACAATATCATAAGCCCAGCCATAAAGTCATCAATATAATTTATTGAATCTTGAGCGCTCGATAACTTTCTTTTCAGGACTAGACGACAGACCCATAGAGGAAATTAGAGAACTATCACCAAGTGAAATTCAACAAGTGAACGATCTTATGGCTGAAGCTATGAAGGAGAGCCCTAACACAACACGTAAGTTGAAATAAATAGTAGTATTTTTTTATTGATATAAATTAGTACGAGTACTCGAACCACTTGATGGTAAGCAGTGATGCAATCGTTGATGGTGAAGCCTATTCACTCTAGCCTTGAAGACACCTGAATTATAATCGGACGGGAAGACTGCCCAGGCAAACTGCTCCAATCCTCCAAGGTGTAAGAGTTGTCACTCGCCGATAGTCATCAAGGTGAACGCAGGATAGTCAACGTGTGTTCCCAAAACGTTTTGTGCGTATATGTGTGTGTGGGGGGGGGGGGTACGTACCGTTAGGTACATGGTGGCGAATCGCTGTACGGTCTGGAGATGACAACCTCATCCACCAGTATAGTAAAATCTCAAAAACGCCTATAAAATCAAATACCCTTACAGTAGAAGAAGATGACCTCAACAGTTCAACGGAAAAAGAAGGCGTCGAGATATTCTTCTTCCCCGACGAGTCGAACATGAAGCGGTTACCTTCAGAACCGCTAGAGGAAGACCCGCAGTCCATCGGGTCGGAAGACTTGCCGCCGACCACGTTTGAGGAGGCGCAGGAAGCCAAGCCCACCAATGTGCAAGTTGCCAAGGAATTGGGAGACCCTTCGTCCACCCCGAAACCTACACCAAGAAGACATAAAAAGAAATCGGTATGTATGTCAGTAACGCAGCTAATTAGCTTAATTGGGAATTTAGTTAACAGTCTAGGTTGATAACTATACGACGCCGTTTAGCGAACGGCCTGACCGATACACCTATAGCTTCAGTGATTGAGCAGAGTGAGCGAACGAAGCCCCAGTCATCTTCATGTTAGGTTTTTTTAAACCTTATAGTCAGAAATAGAAGCCCCTCGCAGCGACGTCTTTTTGCATGTCTTAATTACAACCATCATTTTACCTTAATTTAGAAATAAACAAGCTCTTTAACTTTCCGTTGACATATACAGAAGTGTATTAGGTAAAGCTACTTTACACCCAGGGAGATTATCTATATACATGAAAGAAAGTCGGGTTAGTTACACTATTTATAACTCAAGAACGGCTGAACTGATTTGGCTGAATTTTGTTAAAGGATTGTTTGTATGACGTAAGCGAGCACTAAGAGAGAATTTTTTACCCCCTAATGGGATTACGAAAGTTTGTGTGGAGAAACCTACTTACACGCAAGTGAAGTAACTTATATAAGTTCCGTTTTGCAATCCTTTTAAATCCGCTTTTTAGTTTAAGAATTTTCTAGAAAAAAAAAATCAAATAGTTGCCCAATCCAACATAATCCATCATCAATTTAAGTGTCCAAAATGTATATAAGTCTTTATTCCACAGCACAAGTCAAGCAGCGACGGCGGCAACACAGACGACGAGTACTGCTTCGTGGAGACGCAAGCGCCGACTCTCGACAACGACCTGGACGAGCCAGTGGTGCACTGGATCGGGCCCGGCCCGGTGTACATGTTCGACAACCACTTCACTGTGCCCGCGGCACGAGCTGACGTGCTGAAGGCGCCTAAGAGCTTCCCCTTGCCTATGTTGAGGTAAGTTAAATCAAAAATTTCTAAGGAAATCATCAAATAATTCGCCCGCTCTATGTGGAGCGCAAGGGAGATCTGATTTGGAATGGGAAGTGTGAGGGGTGTCAGACTAGTGGTAGTACTACACTGCGCACACATGTGCCACGTACGCGTCTCCGTACATATTATATGGAAATTAGACTTGTAGAGCTATCCACGTCACGTGGACGTCGTCGATGTATGTAAAACATAAAAATCAGGCGTGGTCCACGTCTGCGTCGGTCTAATGTAGTTCTAACTTCACGTTAACGTGATCGACACATTTATGGCGCTCTGATTGACACGCTGCAAGTTCTTAACCAATCAGAGAGCCAAAAGCTCAAGACGTCGTTCTACGTACAAATCATGCGTAGCCCACGTGTGCGTCGGTCTAATGTAGTTCTAGCTTGAGCCCTGGCAGGCATCGCGCGTCGGTTCTACCTTGAGATGTGCCGTTGCCGGCAAAATGGGAATATTGCTGGCAATATTGCCACCAATTTTCATATATCTGGCAATATTTCCGGCAATGTTCCCACCAATATTCCCACTTCACGGCAATATTGCCGGCAACGGCACATCTGTAGTTCTACCTGGCTTTGTCAATTTTGCTAATATCTCTTGGTGACGCGCGTGGAACACAACGCCACGTCGACTCAGGCTTGCCAGACGATACAAGAATAAGTTTTTTAAGTATTTTATAACTATCAGAGGCCAATCTGATACTATAATTCAAATATTTTCCTTTGTCATTCGTACTAATTAACACTGGTAATAATAATATTTAAGTCTTTACCATACTCTCGGCCGACCTATATTCATCCTTATTTTTAAGTATATAAAGGTCAAGTAAAGTCTGTTGACAGAGTATTTCGCAAGTTTACGATTTCATTCACCTTACGTTGTCTACAGGTATACTCTGTGCGAGATGAGTGTGACGTGGAACATGTATGGTGGCAACGACTTCCGACCCGCTGATGCGCCGCCTACTAAGAAGACCGTAACCATTGAGGGCGATCCAAGACCGCACGGATCACCAACTACTGTCAAGTGAGTTCACCTTTCATAATTTTTACTTTTCACAGCATTAACATGAAATACGTCTATACAAGGTTATTTGTTAGACACTAACAACCTTCCAGGTATTAGTAACGTCATAAACAACAAACTTTGTTCTATGCCTATACAAAACAATTCATTTACCAAAAACATACCTTCAAGATTTCGTTGTTCTATCTTATACATTTCAGCTCTGTATTTTGCTACCTTCGTTTTTCTGACGCGAAGCAAGCGCATCAAGCACTTACGCCGCCCGATTCCCGCTACCCTCCGCTTCTGTACTATCGCTTGCTTCGCATAGACTTCGTTATATTTAGAACGTTTAATTTGAATATTTTTATTTTTTATGAAAATCTGATGAACTAAAATATGATACATTTTTAAAAGTCGTAGAACAAAAATCGTTGTGTATGATGTTAGTAACATAGTCTTGAGAGTTTGCCAGTGTTTTACAAATAACCCTGTAGAGTCAGGGAACCATTTTCTTAGCAAATGGACAGAAAAAATACAAGAAGGATAATTATCAAGAAAGTTTAACAAGTCATATCTCCGCTGAAATCAACAGTAGCGTCAAATAATTAAATAGCGTTATTAAGTGAAAGTGTATAATTTGAAGTCGGTACTAGGATTTTCTACAAAAGTCCATCGCAGGTACTTCCATTGTCTAAGTTGGTATGGGAATTGGTACCTTCCGTCTTATACAATAGATTCGAAATTCTCAAGAAGTTGCAAGCTTCTGAAAAAATGACTTATTTATAATTATTATTATTAATAACAACCCGAAGGGAAAAAAGACGTTTCACGACCACTCTAGATTGCAATGCAGTTTCTTCTAGAATGCTCGTGAAACGTCTTTTTTTTCTAAAATTTCCCTGGCTTGTCGTATAAAAGCAAACTCTTCGACCGCGGGTTAGTCTAAATAGGCGTACATCTCGTGCCCGAGAAGGGTAGTCGGGCTGACCCAGCTAACTACAGACCAATTTTAATAACGTATGCCATCCACACATCTTCTAGCGTACACCATCCACATCTGGAGTGAGGTCATCAAAAATTATGGGGAAGCGCTTGCCGTCTCCCTCAACATCTCGAAGGCTTTCGATAGGGTCTGGCATGAAAGCCTTATTAGTAAGCTTCCTTCTTTCGGTTTACCTGCGGGATTGTGTGCTTGGATCGCAAACTTTCTGAGTGTCCGGTCCATCCGAGTGGTCATCGATTGCTGCTCGTCCAATCAAATGGCCGAATGCCCACTGGGTCACTCAGGGGTCAGTGCTTTTGGCAACATTGTTTCTAGCTTTGGGTATGCAGGCGACAGCGCTGTTGCTGAGACTTATAACATATCCAGCGCGCGAGCTAGTGGATCACAAATCCAGTCTCTTCGAGAGACTATGATTGAGCGCTTGATTTTGTCCTGGGCGATGCCAATTTGGTCAGGTTCAATACTGCTAAAACTCAGGCGTATCTGTTTTCCGCTAAAATAAGCCAATTCAGTCCTGCTGTAACCGAGCCGATAACCGACAATCTTGATCTTTTTGGTGTTATTTTGACGTCAATTCTCAACTTTAGGCCATACATCGAAGCAAAGGATCAACTGGCTGAAAAAAATCTGGTTATCCTCGCAAAGATCAGACGGTACTTTAAGCCTAAACAACTGTTCAAACTTCATCAAGCGCATGTTTGTCGCTGAGTTGCTGGCCAGTCGGTTTTCTACCGGAAGAATAGAAGCTTAAAATTAATAGTGTGATAATGGGCGATCTTATTTCTGAAAGCGATTTTTTGCATACTAATTTGTTTGTCAGCAGACGTAATAAAGACTACGAGCCGTACGAGAGTGGTCGTGCTGTAGCGGCGGCGTACCGGGCGGGTGGAGTGCGCTGGGCGGCCGGCACCGAGCGCGTGCGTGCGGCGCGTCCGGCGCAGCGCCGCGAACTGCGCGCCCGCGGGGGCCCGCAGCGGGACCATCACACGAGAGTCAAGCTGTGCCTCACTAAGGTAGGTAGAGAGTGGTCGTGCTGTAGCGGCGGCGTACCGGGCGGGTGGAGTGCGCTGGGCGGCCGGCACCGAGCGCGTGCGTGCGGCGCGTCCGGCGCAGCGCCGCGAACTGCGCGCCCGCGGGGGCCCGCAGCGGGACCATCACACGAGAGTCAAGCTGTGCCTCACTAAGGTAGGTAGAGAGTGGTCGTGCTGTAGCGGCGGCGTACCGGGCGGGTGGAGTGCGCTGGGCGGCCGGCACCGAGCGCGTGCGTGCGGCGCGTCCGGCGCAGCGCCGCGAACTGCGCGCCCGCGGGGGCCCGCAGCGGGACCATCACACGAGAGTCAAGCTGTGCCTCACTAAGGTAGGTAGAGAGTGGTCGTGCTGTAGCGGCGGCGTACCGGGCGGGTGGAGTGCGCTGGGCGGCCGGCACCGAGCGCGTGCATGCGGCGCGTCCGGCGCAGCGCCGCGAAATGCGCGCCCGCGGGGGCCCGCAGCGGGACCATCACACGAGAGTCAAGCTGTGCCTCACTAAGGTAGGTAGAGAGTGGTCGTGCTGTAGCGGCGGCGTACCGGGCGGGTGGAGTGCGCTGGGCGGCCGGCACCGAGCGCGTGCGTGCGGCGCGTCCGGCGCAGCGCCGCGAACTGCGCGCCCGCGGGGGCCCGCAGCGGGACCATCACACGAGAGTCAAGCTGTGCCTCACTAAGGTAGGTAGAGAGTGGTCGTGCTGTAGCGGCGGCGTACCGGGCGGGTGGAGTGCGCTGGGCGGCCGGCACCGAGCGCGTGCATGCGGCGCGTCCGGCGCAGCGCCGCGAACTGCGCGCCCGCGGGGGCCCGCAGCGGGACCATCACACGAGAGTCAAGCTGTGCCTCACTAAGGTAGGTAGAGAGTGGTCGTGCTGTAGCGGCGGCGTACCGGGCGGGTGGAGTGCGCTGGGCGGCCGGCACCGAGCGCGTGCGTGCGGCGCGTCCGGCGCAGCGCCGCGAACTGCGCGCCCGCGGGGGCCCGCAGCGGGACCATCACACGAGAGTCAAGCTGTGCCTCACTAAGGTAGGTAGAGAGTGGTCGTGCTGTAGCGGCGGCGTACCGGGCGGGTGGAGTGCGCTGGGCGGCCGGCACCGAGCGCGTGCGTGCGGCGCGTCCGGCGCAGCGCCGCGAACTGCGCGCCCGCGGGGGCCCGCAGCGGGACCATCACACGAGAGTCAAGCTGTGCCTCACTAAGGTAGGTAGAGAGTGGTCGTGCTGTAGCGGCGGCGTACCGGGCGGGTGGAGTGCGCTGGGCGGCCGGCACCGAGCGCGTGCATGCGGCGCGTCCGGCGCAGCGCCGCGAACTGCGCGCCCGCGGGGGCCCGCAGCGGGACCATCACACGAGAGTCAAGCTGTGCCTCACTAAGGTAGGTAGAGAGTGGTCGTGCTGTAGCGGCGGCGTACCGGGCGGGTGGAGTGCGCTGGGCGGCCGGCACCGAGCGCGTGCATGCGGCGCGTCCGGCGCAGCGCCGCGAACTGCGCGCCCGCGGGGGCCCGCAGCGGGACCATCACACGAGAGTCAAGCTGTGCCTCACTAAGGTAGGTAGAGAGTGGTCGTGCTGTAGCGGCGGCGTACCGGGCGGGTGGAGTGCGCTGGGCGGCCGGCACCGAGCGCGTGCGTGCGGCGCGTCCGGCGCAGCGCCGCGAACTGCGCGCCCGCGGGGGCCCGCAGCGGGACCATCACACGAGAGTCAAGCTGTGCCTCACTAAGGTAGGTAGAGAGTGGTCGTGCTGTAGCGGCGGCGTACCGGGCGGGTGGAGTGCGCTGGGCGGCCGGCACCGAGCGCGTGCGTGCGGCGCGTCCGGCGCAGCGCCGCGAACTGCGCGCCCGCGGGGGCCCGCAGCGGGACCATCACACGAGAGTCAAGCTGTGCCTCACTAAGGTAGGTAGAGAGTGGTCGTGCTGTAGCGGCGGCGTACCGGGCGGGTGGAGTGCGCTGGGCGGCCGGCACCGAGCGCGTGCGTGCGGCGCGTCCGGCGCAGCGCCGCGAACTGCGCGCCCGCGGGGGCCCGCAGCGGGACCATCACACGAGAGTCAAGCTGTGCCTCACTAAGGTAGGTAGAGAGTGGTCGTGCTGTAGCGGCGGCGTACCGGGCGGGTGGAGTGCGCTGGGCGGCCGGCACCGAGCGCGTGCGTGCGGCGCGTCCGGCGCAGCGCCGCGAACTGCGCGCCCGCGGGGGCCCGCAGCGGGACCATCACACGAGAGTCAAGCTGTGCCTCACTAAGGTAGGTAGAGAGTGGTCGTGCTGTAGCGGCGGCGTACCGGGCGGGTGGAGTGCGCTGGGCGGCCGGCACCGAGCGCGTGCGTGCGGCGCGTCCGGCGCAGCGCCGCGAACTGCGCGCCCGCGGGGGCCCGCAGCGGGACCATCACACGAGAGTCAAGCTGTGCCTCACTAAGGTAGGTAGAGAGTGGTCGTGCTGTAGCGGCGGCGTACCGGGCGGGTGGAGTGCGCTGGGCGGCCGGCACCGAGCGCGTGCGTGCGGCGCGTCCGGCGCAGCGCCGCGAACTGCGCGCCCGCGGGGGCCCGCAGCGGGACCATCACACGAGAGTCAAGCTGTGCCTCACTAAGGTAGGTAGAGAGTGGTCGTGCTGTAGCGGCGGCGTACCGGGCGGGTGGAGTGCGCTGGGCGGCCGGCACCGAGCGTTCGGTCATTTTATAAAGAAGACTAAAAGTAATACTAACTTGGGCTGCGAGATTTTCGAAAGAGTTACCGGGACTCAAAGGGAGAACTGAAGAAACACGTAGTTTTATTCAGTAAAAGTTTGACACTTGCTCCATCCACATTGAGGAGAGATATTTGATGATTTCCCATTTCTTTAAAAAAGGCATTTAAGCTTGAAAACGCTGTATATGAAAATCGAACACTCCTTCTCTGAATTGTCAATATATTGTAATCACATAAAATTGTAATAATAAGAATGTAACTTATTGATATATTAGAATAATACTTGGTAGCTTACATTGGCGTCATTTTAAATTAATTGAACCAGCTTTTACAGTATCTTCTTGAGGTTTCATATCATCAACATTTTGTTACCAGGTCAAATTCCAATACGAGATCTACCCCTCTGGCGGGATCCACGCTTCTCGCCAAACGCTTGCCATCAGTAAGATAGAGGTCCTGGACCAGTTGGTCAACAGCGACATCAACAAGCTGCTCAGCCAATACAAACTCAAGGACGAACCGGAGAGGAAGAACGCACATATGGTGAGCTAACTTTTTTTTTTAATAGCCTATTGTGTGTCCCACTGCTAGGCAAAAGCCTCCCCTTTCTCCTTCCAAACTTCTCTGTCTAGGGCGATCTCTGGCCAAGTTTGCCCAGCGAACATGATTAGATTGTCACTTTCTTCTGGCGTCCAGTGAATGACAATCCTCGCCCACCGGTCCGGGTGCAATCGTGCGACGTGGCCAGCCCACTCCCACTTCAGCTTAGCTGTTTTTCCCCGACAACTGCTATTTGAGTTACGGAGCGTGACGTGATGTTTCTAAGGCGTTAGAAAGTAAACATATTACCTATTTATAATAATCAGGCAGGGCCGTATTTTTAACATAGTTCTTGGTAACTATTCTACTTAAGCCTTCTTAAACCCTCTAAAATAACATGATAAAAATCATAAATGAAAAACGAAACAAAAACAAAGTCTTCCACCGCGTCTGTCGGCGATAAACTCAAAAACTACTGAAGAGATTTTCATGCAGTTTTTACCAATATACAGAGTGATTCATGTGGACGGTGTAGGTGTATAATACATGAATATTATAGGAGAGAAAAGCCAGGAATTTTAGAGATATGCAACAACTGTACGAAGTTGGGGCGGGTTACTTGTATTGCAGCGGAAATCAAACTATAATAATGGTGGTGGTTTTAGTTAGTAAGACTCTGACAGACCCCTCCTTCCACCTACCCTAAGACGGAGTACATCCATGAAAATTTCTAACACGAAAAAAAAGGGTTGCTAGTGTTCCTCTAAAATCAGGCTAGTTATAAGTTTATATTGAATATCTTTTTATTTTCTCTAACAGTTAATAGTAAAAGCAGTCCACCTCCGGCCTGACCCTGCGCTATCAGCACAGGAGTGTTGCCTGAAGGTGTCGCTACTGCCTCTGTGGTTCAACCTGGACCAAGACACGCTCGCGTTCCTCGTCGGGTACTTGTCCAAGCTTGGCACTGACGAGTCTGCTGGTAAGTTTATATTCATCACCAAGTCAAGTATGGATGGGGTTGCGAGCGAGCGGAGGTCGTCATTAATTTGTACCTTTGTGTTGCATGAAGTTTTAATAAATAAATAAATAAATACCTTTGCACGAGTGCTTCCCAAATAAGAGTATAATTTTCTGCGGTTGAAGCCAACCCTGTGCAAACACGACGCAAACCCATCGAATTACCGCGACGATCCTCGCTATCATTCAGCCACCTTGTGAACCTACCAACGCATAACTCCATCTTCCAGTACGCGGTCGCCCAGAACCTTTCGGCTCATCGACCATCTATTCTAAGAGCAATGGCACATGATTCTTATTTAACCAATTATTTCATTGTTTTCTTCCGCAGATGACGACTCGAAGAGCGTGGGTGGTCTCTCCACGGAGTCGGCCGGCTCCCGGCAGACGACGCCGACGCACCGGCCGCCCGTCATGAGCATCGCCAGCCACCTGCGCGACCCGCCGCCTACCCCGACCTCGCTCGGAGACGCCGACTCGTTGTCTTTGAATGACGCTGGTGATGGTAAGCAGTTTGTATAGCACTGCTCTTTGCCGAGAAAGGGATTTGGTTTAAGACACTTTAGCGTCCCTAAGCGCATGTACAAATATATACCATATTGCGTTTACCCCTACTCTGTTTAAATAGAAGGAGAAAGAGAAAGAATGACTGGAAATTTTTCGGCTCCATCATCAGATCAGTTCGATTTTACCTTACAGACAAAGTGCATCTCAATACAATTGTTATATGTCCAAATACAGCTAGGATACGTTAATTTATTACGGACTTTCAGTGCCAATTTTCCGGCTTCACCATCAGATCAGTTTGATGTACCTCTCCCCTCTTCCTACAGTTAGTCATCGACTACGTGTAGAAACAAAGCAATTTTGCTTGTTACGACAATTCTGCTATGACCCTATGAGGAGTTCTGTTTCACATTCCTGAGGCTCATTTTCCGATCTTGACAATATTTGACCAATTTGGGAGTGAAGTGTTTCAAAATAAACTGTCAGTCCAGACGTCTTTGAATAATCGTGGAAAATACATAAAAACATTCTGTCGAATTTGTTACATTGGTTAAAAAAAATATATTTTTATAATACTATTCCTGAATAAGTATTTAATTTGGGGCTGTATAAGATTATATTGCATGAGGTCTTAATACATACTCCAAAATTAAAATTCATGTTTCTTTCCAGTGATCCGCAACGAAGAGCCACTAATGGAGACTTACGAGGCAGAACGTCTAGTGTCAGAGAATCTAATTCAACTGGAAGAAGACTTCAACAAGCTGGGCATACAGGAGAAACCCGTTGCCAAGTTACCCGTGGATACAGAACCGTTTGATGACTCGCCTATCTACTTTAGGTATACATGATCACATTATTTTTGTAATAAGTGGATAAATTAGAGAAAGTGTCAGACTTTTACTAACTAAAACAAAACTAACCGGTAACTCTTTCGAATAACGTAGCTCTAGCAAAAATCGGCCCTACTAGACCCCGCCTATTTTGCTATAAGCCGAAGTGTATGGCACATTGTGGCGTGCGTTTGCCGACGGCGACCAATGTCCAGCAAGGGCTGGACTACAGAGCAGAGGTTCGAATGGCCTTGTGGGTGGGGCATGTGTGCCTCAAAATATGATCATGCTCATAATTGACACAACCAATAGCAAACTTGTGATCTAAGTGTGCGTGGTCTGTTAGTTGCGTAATGCGCGTTCGTATTCGGTTTGTTGCCTGTAGTGGAGTTAAAGGGGGGGAGACAAGCAGTGACATTCTTTGTAGTACAAATCGGAAAGTATTTCCTTTCTAACCACTTTCATCTTTTCTGTGGGCTGGATATTGCACACCGTCCGCAAACCCAAGCCTATGGTGGTCGAGAATCGGCCTGCGACTTGCGATGCCCGGGGCGTCTCCTGCGGCGGTGGCTGGGGACTGAGGTTCTCCTCTCCCTCACGTTTTAGGCCACCTCCTTAGCTTACAATACTTTTTCGCGGAATGAGGTGGCTGAATCTCATGTCCTCTCGTACCGTACCAGAGCCGGACGCGACAAGTCGCCGCCGCCGGTTCTCCGCACAGCCTGATCTGTATTTGCTTATCTGCTTACTGATCTATGATATCTAGCTTGCTGATCTGTATTTGCTAAACTCCTCTTATTTCACCAGACGCGTGGTCTTCTCCCCTGAGGTGCCAATTCGTCTAGACTACGTAGGCAAGAGGGTGGACTTATCAGCCGGGCCGGTGGCTGGCCTGCTCATGGGCCTGGGACAACTCAACTGCTCCGAGCTCACACTCAAGAGGCTTGACTACAAGTAAGTGAACTACGACGGTTTTGTTTAATTGGTTTTCGACCGTAGACTTGCGTATTGTTACGCCGTAAAAATTTTGTAAGTTATATTTCTGCCAAAATCAACACTAGCGTCAAATAATTAAAACACATTGAAAACATCGTCTAATGCGCGACAAAGGTACTTCTATTGCTATTAGTCAATAAAGGAGTTTATATCTTCAATCTTGTACAATAAAGCCGAAATTCGAAGGATGTCGTGAGAGTCTAGAAAAGTACTTTTTTTATGACCCATGTGGCTTCACTGCATTGTTCTAAAGTAGCCTTGAATCGTTTTATTTTTAAATAGCTGCTCCCAGCGGCTTCGCCCGCGTGTTAGCAGAAAATTATCCCAAGGGAACATACTTCCGGGATAAAAAGTATCCTATGTCCTTATCCAGGATATGGTCTATCCGTGTATCAAGTTTCATCAAAATCGGTTTTGCCATTTAGGCGTGAAGACGTAAGAAACAAACAAACTCACTTTCGCTTTTATAATATTAGTAAGGATATTTCTGGCCCGGCGTGTAAAAGCGACTTCCCGTACTGAAATTGAGTCAATTTTGATTCGACAGCGATACAAGAGTCTATTTTACTTCTAGTGCCCGCTATGACCTGCCATGCCCTGTGTTGTGCCCCATGCGCGCACGGATTGAAATTAGTGTCCATCTGTGTCAAACTTGTAACCATTTTTAAATATTTTTGGGAAAAACAACATTTTTCCCAATCGACTCACTTATTAAATCTGAACAAACTATATTCAGGTTTCGCATAAACTAAAAATAATGTTGTATACACCGTTAAATTTTGATCATTTTAATTCATGAATCCCCAAGCGACACCCGGTGGCCGCGCATCTATTGTCTTACTATTGTGTCTCTAATTGACGGTATCTGAAGGGTTAATCCCGTGGAGGGTCGTACCGGTACATGAAACACTATCAATTTGTAAAGATGAAATTAAAAAATAAGATACTTTTTTTTAATAACTCGGACCAATTCTGCGTTAATCGCATGAGTGAACAAATAATGCAAACCACTAGTAGGCACCATTTCCTAATAAAAAATAATCATGCCTTCGCCTAGTCAACGTGGACTCACAAAAAATAGCCAATCTTAGAATCAAATTCCGCCTCCAAACCCTCCTGATTGGCCATGCGGGCGGCGCGAACCCCGCGCGCTATGAGCGCAGGAATCACACGTCAGTTTCTCGTAAGCCGTCATCGCGCATCGGTGTGTTGCGCGAAAATAATGGCGTCTCGGAATTACGTGTGTGGATTTCGTTGTCATGTGCAATTTTACGCAATCGCGGGTCTTGATCGCAGGCGGCTCGAAGTCTACAGTGCCAAACCACTTGCAATGTTTGTATTACACGTGCAAGATTATGTATCCAAAGGAATGGCTTTATGTAGTCTTTCTAACCTGTGATGATTCAGAGGTGATTAGTTATTAGGTTTATAATAGCCTCTAAGGCGACCCACTACTGAGCCAGAACTCTAATTAATCGTTGTAATTGTTTTGATTAGGTTACCTACTTGTGAACAATTTTAATCTGTTGCTAAGTGTTAAATAAATAAAAATACAAAGGCGATTTAGGTATGTAACAAAACTTTTTTTAAATCATTGTACATAATTTTGATTCAGTATTTAAATACACCACAACTAGCCTGTAGAGATTATTTCTTACATGTAACTACCTACCACTTTTAGCATAAGTATTTATTTTATTAGGTATGTCTTAGGCACAAAGTAGTTAAGTCCGTCTTAAGTCTGTAAAAGTATGAAGGAAAATTTGGAATCATTACGTGAGATCAGATGAGCGACGAGTCAATGAAATCTCGCCCGCGACGCGCGACGTAGGTATGGTAGGTACCAACTCGTGCGCGTAACTATTGGTTTGCACGATTTGTCGAGAAATATCTTATCACTTGCTGTTTTTTTTTTATTTTAAAAGTTACACCACTCTACAAGCTTTGGATGAATATTATTTTATAAGTTAAACCACTGGTTTAATTCATGAATCCCGAAGCGACCACCGGTGACCGCGCATCTATTGTCTTACTATTGTGTCTCTAATTGACGGTATCTGAAGGGTTAAAGGATTAAAACGATTAAAATTTAACGGTGTATAATTGTTCCAGGTTGGGTCTTTTAGGTCTAGAAAAGCTAGTCCAATGGGCGCTACACGAGTGGCTGTCAGACATTAAGCGTCACCAGCTGCCGGGTCTTCTTAGCGGCATCGGTCCTATGCACTCGCTGCTTCAGCTTAGTAAGTCTAAACACTTTATAAATATGTACGCACTATAGTGTATTCGCGTTAAGACAATAGTGACTCATCGTTGACACTCTTTGCTTAAGCTAAGCTAAGAGTGTCAACGTTGCGTCACTATTTTCTCTTGACCAATTAGATTAGGGGTCTCCAAAGGTTGAAAAAAATGAATTTACTATCTTTTCATAAAAGCTTCTTTTCTAAATACGATTCATTTATATTGATTTTCCTCAGTAACGGGTATCAGAGACCTGGTATGGCTACCAGTTGAACAATGGCGTCGCGACGGCAGATTAGTCCATGGTCTAAGAAGAGGCGCCGCCTCCTTCACTGCGCGCACCGCTGTGGCTGCGTTGGATATCACTACCAGGCTACTGCAGCTTATTCAGGTATGGTGGAAGAACGCCATCATCTTACTTGCTATGTGATATCAGTGATCATAAGATTAATTTAGCTACATTGTGTCTAGTTTTAGTAGCTACCTAGGTTGGGTTAGCTGTGCATTACAAAAGCCCATATTACTTGCTTTTATTGGTCTTTAAATAGGCTGATGCCAGAAAAAAAGTTAATTCGATCTGATAAGGTCCACATAAAATGTTTTCCTAACTGAAAACTTGTCTAACATAACGTGTTTGTTTTAATGTCTAGGCGACAGCTGAGACAGCATTTGACATGCTTACTCCTGGCCCAACGCTGCAACTACAAGACGCGTACGCCCGGCGAGAGAGACGCCGCCGCCGACGTCACGACCCCTCGCGACACCCCGCCGACATCCGGGAGGGAGTCGCCAGCGCCTACCAAACTGTGAAGGAGGTCAGTAGTAGTCATATTTAATTAAATGTAATTATAATATTTGTAAATCAACAGATCAGTGAAAACGTTTTCAAATTCCCGAATCACTGCTTACTCACACAATCTTTACTCACATTATTAATGTTTTTATAGGGAAATAGAGATAGCAGATAAACCAGGTATAAAGGCTACCACGTCGGTTGAGAAAGCAACACTAGTGTTCATCTCTTTTTTTTGTTAACGTTTTGCGTCTACCACGCGTATGAACGTTTATTTTATCCGTTTGTTGTATTGTCTATGATTTAGAAGTTAGATGTCATGTATTTTCAGCTAAAAGCCGGGCTTATTTACTTGTTTTGCTCACACGTTCCTGCTATAATGTATGTTATATGTGTCTTGAACCAATAAAATCATTGAAGAGCCGAACTGACATATTATATCAAAACGATACAACTGAAATTCTTATAATAAGTTATTTATTGATAAAATCAACGAAGTAATCTGGAAATCGATAATAAGATTTAATTTTTTCATATTTGTGGTGTAGGGCTTCGCGGACACAGCGGCCACGATGGCGCAGGCGGCGCGCTGGTCGCACGGCGTGGGCGTGCTGCGCCACCTGCCGGGCGCCGCCGTGGCGCCGCTGGCGCTGGCGGCGGCGGGCGCGGCCGACGTGCTGGGCGGCGTGCGCGCCTCGCTGGCGCCGCACGCGCAGCGCCACCACGCCGACAAGTGGCGGACGCACGACCGCTCCATGCGCTCTACAGGTAAGCTAACCCTAGTCAAATACACATACATAAAATCGTTAATGAAAATAAGATTACATCACTGATTACCAACAGATGGGGTCGCAGTAAACCACTATTTTATATAATTTAAAACAAAAAAATATTGAATATTCGGTTTACTTTGCTATAATATGAAAGTGCACCTTTTCGCTATCCAATAATAATCATTATGTTCGTAAACGCGAATAGGAGCAACCGTTTCTTACAAATATGAACATTCATATGAAACTGAAAGCTTACAGTAACTACGCAAAAAATCTAATAATTTTAGACAATAACATGACCCTATTTTCCCTGGTCTCTTTATTTAATAAATCTACAAACTATAATAAAACTGTCTTTGTTTCAGATTCTATAGATTAAGATCCCGCTTGTCAACTTTTATACGATGATCTCTCTCACACAATTTATTCTCGTGTCAAATTTTGTGAGGGCGGGTTGCACCAAACTAAACATCAGCATCACTTCTGTAGCATTAGTTCCTACCATAACATTCCGCTTGCAAACAATTTAGAATAGTCACATACATATCTGAACACTGTATTGAAATTGATAAAGGGAAATATACATATCGAATCGTCGTACGCTCAAGTTGTCGCTAAATCGAAGAACTAAGTCCGGTGCAACCCGCTACAGCCCCCTGCTCAGTTCACACGAGGCTTCTCCGTCGACTGCCACTTCACGTAATGATCATGGAAATATGCTATTTTCAATACCTTTAGTATAACTGTAGATTTAGGGTTTCTGGCTCTCATCAATGGGGAAGCGGCTAGTATAAACATGTATTTTCCTCTATTAGTAAATAAAATAAAAGATCACACGATATTTTTATATATAAAAAACGCGCTTTCATCGTGTGCTCTAATAAAGTGGTTGATATAAAATATTTCAAACACTCGTAGTGATTCTAAAATGTGATGTAGGTATTTTTATACAGAGTTACAAATTACATAATCGAGGTACAAAACTAATCTTCTCATTTTGATATTAAATTTATTATTGGAAGGTCATTGTTCAATAATAAAAGGGCGATGGTAATGTAACTCATTATGATGTTATTATAGTACCTATATATAGTATTTTAGTTAGTATATTGTTTATTTCATTTTAGTGTTTTCAAGTACAGCTATCTTTAATTAGTTTGTCACGAAAGATCTGTACTTGAAATTGGACATGTCTAAATTGTAAATCAATTAAAGCCTCAGATACTTGGGGGGACAAAATGTCCCCCTACATGACGCGCAACACTGTCAAATTATCCAACATGTCCCGCGTCACGTGAATGCATTGCAAAATGTTGGCGACAAATTGCGGGACACTGGGCAACGTTGCAGCGTCACGTAGATTGAGAGTTAAGCGTCATGTAGTGGGACATTTTGTCCCCTAAAGTATCAGAGTCTTTCGCAGAACGTTATTTATAGATATACCCCACATTTCCGACAGTGCGGTAATAGTTGCATTAGAAGACCTTGACATTTTGCCTTGCATTTTTATTTTTAACGATTTGATAATATTTGTAACTACTACGTAAAATTCCACTTGATTGGATGTTATCAACTCTCTAATGCAACAATACTCACCAGAATTAAAACAATAGAACCTGACCTATGGAAGACTGTGGTGCTTGAGTTGAACAGTCTAGCATTTTAGAGCATTTAGCGGCTCCTTTAGGCTTTAAACGTTCATGTATATAATCGTTGGACGGAAGTTGGGTGCCATGACAGTTACGTGGAAGTTATTATTTTATTTTAGGTTTTTGCTTTTTTTACCGAGATCCTATTCGGAATGTTGGTCTGTATATAGATTTATTTGCATCTTGGAAGTCATTGTAATTATCTAAATGGGTTGTTCAATTTGTTTTCAATAGTTGAGAAAATAGTACAGGAATATTGGATTTAAGAATCGCCTGACACCAAACTTGACTAGAGAAATATTATCGAATCGCCGCGTGGAAAGTTGAGGGTAGAAAGAAAATGTGATATGTGATGGTGTAAAGGTAAATACACTTATTTACTCAAAATAGAAAGCTTATGTCATTTTATATGTGTGATTCCTTGACATCTAATTAAATAGAGTAGTAAGACCATTATCGTTTTTATTCAAACAAAGATAATAATGCTTTTGATAATTTGAAATCAATAAATAAATGATTACAAGATACATTCTTTTATTTATTTACTAACAGCACTATATTACACTTTGAACAACTATATCTAAGCTTCTGACTCGGCTTTTTCAGGATATTTGTCAGTGAGGAAGCTCTTCACCTCACCATACTCCACCTTCAAGTTGAGACGGATCTTTTCATGATTTCTGAACTTCTCGTATTTCTTAAGGTATGTCTTGTAATGGGGCATAGTCTCGTAGAAGCGTGGGAACTTCTTTTTCTTGAGAATAACTTTGTCATTCATGACATACTGTGTGAAGTCGAGAGTCTCGTTCTTTTGTATTTGATTCTTTGTCCTAACTTCAGAGGGACTGGCGACGACTTTTGGGAAGTATTCATTTTCAGCTTTGTATTCAACTAAATGCAGTTTCTTCTCTTCAGCTAGCTGCTGGTGAGTTCTCTGAAAAAAGGTAATATTGTTAGAAAAACATTTGGAAAACGAATGATAGATAGGTATCTAAAAAGTGCTCATTTGTGTTTGTTTAATTTTTATGCAAGGAATTTTTCAGACAAACGTACTGACGGCTGCTACTCTTTTGTTCACACAAGTAGCGCACTCTATGCTATAGCCTACTGTGGCTTGGCGAAAACGCATACTGCAGACTGTTCACGTTCACACAGGGGCTGACAGTGAGCATACTCACAGTCGCGGCCAATATGTTTGGTGTAAACGATGCCTAGCATAGCCGGCCTTATAATGTTCCCACTGTTAGGACCCAGGCTTCCTCTCTAGAAGAGGGAATGAGTCGTAATTCACCATGCAGGCCGAGTGCGGGTTGGTGAATGTCACATGTCTTCGAACGAAGCTTAATCGTCGATTTTTTTCAATAATTAAGTATTTTATGAAAATAACTATATGAAGTCAGCATAACTATATTGAATTACAGTTAGGAATAACTGTAGGTATTAAAACTTTTTGCCAGTTTTTCTATTATCTTATCAGTTTGTTTTGTTTACTACCGCAACTGAAAGAGGGCTTTCAAAATCAAAGCATTTATTTCAAATAGACCATTTACAGACACTTTTGAATAGTCAAATGTCAGTCAGTCCAAGAAAAGTGAAGCTAAATTGTTCATCATGTAAAAGTTTCACTCTTTACCTGTTGTAATAGACCAATGAAGAATGCCTTCACAATGTGCTGCAGGTTATTAGACCCTTCAACCTTTGCTCTCAAGTCCTTGATACCAATAGCTTGGCAGATTTCCTTGATAGCTCTATGGCACACCAAGCCATAGCCTTCGTTCTTCTTTTGCACAAATATCTTTGTTTTTCCAAAAGCTGTGTAGAAATCATGGAAGACTGAAAACGGAAAGATATGTATGCTAATTTTATAAATAATAAACTTTATTTTCAGATCATAACATGAGAGATTGATAACAAATAGTAATGAAAATATATTAAAACAAAATCTACACTAATTTATTAGAGGTAAAGTTTGTTTTTTTTTTTTGTAGCTGGTAATCTCTTGAAGTACTGGTCCCATTGCTAAAATTTTTTCACCAATAATAAGCTATTTTATACCTGAGTAACACAGGCTACATTTTACGTACGCGGAGCGAGGCTGCGGGCAAAAGCTAGTAATTAATAAGAAACGAAACCCTTACTTGTGTGTCCATCGCAGATATCAAAGTGCATCAGCTTCTGGCCTGACCTGTTCTTAGCCTTCCTAAGTGCAGCTGGTGCCTCCTTGGCTTTACCAAGCCCAAATCCAGCCAAGCCTTGTCCATTTCCAGTCACAACCTAAACATACAAGAACTAGTATGAAATTTTTTTTCAATATACTTACTCGAAAATTCACTCCTTATTGCTTTTAGGCATGTATTGTACTGTTTTCCGCACCAGTGCGGAACAGTGCTAGCACTCGTCCTTACCACAAGTTATTATCCACCTCAGTCACAATGTCAAACTTTCTCCACTAGTATCAAAGCTTACTATTCTCACATTCAATAGCTTATTGCATTTCAGTTGCAAATTCGATTTTAATGAATAGCATAGATTTCATTATTGATCTTACCATCGCCTGAAAGTTTCTCGTACGTCCAAGAGTGCCCTTCATGATCAGGAGTGACCTCAGCTGTAGCACTTTGGTGTCAAAGCCGGTAAATTCATCTGCAACCATTGAATTCTAGTCAAACCTGATACTTATAGACTGGGTAAAATGGAGTGAATAGAAACTCGAGGATCTATATTTTCAATATTTGAATATTTCATGCAGCATTTAAGTGTGGTCCTAGCTACTTTTCTGCACCCTGTCCCGCGCACAACAAAGTTGACAAAAAAAGGTACACAATAGTGTGTAGAAATGCGCTGCGCCTTTCTTTGACAGTTGATAAGAAATGTGGGGGGTGGGACTTGCAATTTTTACCATTAGATTCCTAATACAGTGAAGAGTAATAAAAAAGGTGGGTGATGGGAGCGTTTTATTGAGACATTTTACAATTATTGTACCTATAAATTTCAAAAAAAAAAATGTTTTTGTTAAACAAGACTGTTTATTTTTAATTGAGGCTATTTGTTTTCCACAATTTTCATTTTATGAGAACGCCTAGTTACTTCCAATCATTATGAAGTTTGTTTCATCGTGTTAGATCATTTAGTTTAAAAGTTACACAATTTTATTTACACTGGGGTCACATAAGCAATTTTTTTTTTAATCCATCAAATTATTTTTTTCCATCGTTATAATTAAGCATAGATTCGCCCATTTAGATATATGCACAATATAAAGACCATGTAGTGTATGTTAAAACTTACCTTCTCCAACTGGATCTGGAGGACCTAGACTACGTCCAGGCATTTTAGTGCCAGACCAACCTCTCTCTATGGGGCTGAGTTTAAGACGGCGGAACTTTGTCATTGAATCTCTTATCTTTATTAGTTTTTCAAGTCTGTAATGGAAAGATAAAAATAGTTATGTATCTATCAAATACATTGACAAATTTTTTTTATACCTTATCCACTATAAGAGAGTAAAATGTATGGTACCTTTCTTGGTCATCAGGTAGTCTCTGCTGCTTGAGCAGTTCTCTACCCCTGATCACTGGTGCAGAGAGACCAGGCCACAGCATGTTGATCCTGCCCACTCCGATCATCTGTCCGCGGTTCAAGTCGCGGATGCGGATGCGCCCCGCTCCTCGACCACGGCCCTTCTTGGCACCAGCATTACTGACGGATGTTACAGACTTCCACAACTTTTCAGCAGGCACTGACAACAAAAATAAATTAGAAAGTTATTTCTCTCCAGCCTTAATAACATAGCCGATGGTTTGCCGGCGTGACAGCCTGGTTAACTTACATTTATTAAAGAAGTTTACACAGGCAACAGAGGTTGTGCTGAAATTAGTTTTGAGGTTAGGTGTAACATTATTTTGCTTCAAAAGAATACTAATTGGTCTGCTTAAAAGGTTTCCAAGTGTCAGTATTTTTGTAGACATTTTGAAACAGAGCTACACCTCTGTTTCTTTTATTTATTTGATGAATTTACAATAAATAATAATTCAGATAAACACATCTGTCAACCTCTCATGTTTGACAGGACAGACGACAGACAGATGGTGCTCGACAATTTGACATTGACAGTTCTATCAACTTTAAATCTACTTCAGAAAATCGACTAGCTCGAAATAAATTGTAATTAAAAATAATGTAATTTAAACAATGTATAAGAAAAAATAAAGCACACGCGTTTGTTGTATCGTTTACATCAAGCGTCATTCATTTATCCTATTAATATTATAAATGCGAAAGTTTGTATGTATGTATGGATGTTTGTTACTCTTTCACGCAAAAACTACTGAACGGATCTTGATGAAACTTGGTACACGAGTAGACCATATCCCAGAATAACACATAGGATACTTTTTATCCTGGGATTATGTACGCGGGTGAAGCCGAGGGCAAAAGCTAGTTTTGAATAAACAGATTCTTATACAGTAAAAGTTTTAAGAAATTTTCGTAGTTTCAACTTTACTACAAACTGTAAATTATTATTAGAGTTATTCATTTGTCTTTGAGCTTTTAGAAACATAATATCAGTTTATTGACTAGAGTGAAGGAGATTTCTCACGATCACCATATTGTCTTATGGTAGAAAAGTATGTGTACATTGATAATTTTATGCCATCGGTTTTATGCCAGGTCGGGGTACAACGGATGCCATTTTTGCTATACGCCAGCTGTGCGAAAAATACAGAGGTGCGCATAAAAACTTGCACATGGTATTCGTTGACCTCGAAAAGGCATACGACCGGGTACCTCGTGAGGTTCTGTGGTGGGCCCTTAAGGAGAAAGGTGTGCCTGGGAAGTATGTGCAGTTGATCCGAGCGATGTACAGTCGGTGCAGTACCCAAGTCCGGTCTACAGTGGGCACTACCGGCAGCTTCAATGTGGCTGTCGGCTTACACCAAGGGTCGGCTCTCAGCCCTTACCTCTTCCTGATGATAATGAACGCTCTGACGTCGGACATTCAGGAAGAGGCTCCCTGGTGTATGTTTTTTGCCGATGACATTGTGCTGGTTGCCGAGAGTGGCCTAGAGGTCCAGAACAGATTGGAGGTGTGGTGGCACAGACTGGAAAGTGTTGGCCTGAAATTAAGTAGAACCAAAACGGAGTACTTGTTCTGCGATTTCGGCGGTCTCTCCACTCCAGTGCCTTTAGCTCTCGCTGGAACGCCCATACCGATCTGTTTCGACTTTCGGTATCTCGGATCACTCGTCCAAGGGGATGGTGAGGTAGACCGGGACGTCACACATCGGATCAACGCAGGATGGATGAAATGGCGACAGGTCACGTGAACAACTTGTGATCCACGGATGCCCCTCAAGTTGAAGGGTAAAATCTACAAATCCGTGATAAGGCCTGTCATACTGTATGGATCAGAATGTTAGGCTGTGAAAAAAACGGATGAAAAAAGATATGCAATCTTTTTTCATATCTTTTTTCGTAGCGGAGATGAGAATGTTGAGATGGATGTGTGGTGTGACGAGAATGGATAAAGTGAGAAATGAGTATATTAGGGGAAGTTTGAAAGTGGCGCCAGTGACTGAAAAGTTGAAAGGAAATCGTTTGTCTTGGTATGGTCATGTAAAGAGGAGAGATGAAACGCATGTTGCTAAAAGAGCTGAATTTACATGTGGATGGATGGAGAGAGAGAGAAAGGCCAAAGAAAAGATGGATGGATGGTGTGAGAAGTGATATGAATGAAAAGGGAGTTAGTGATAGCGTGACGAGTGACAGGACAGAATGGAAGAAAAAAACGTGTTGCGCCGACCCCAAATAATACGGGATAAGGGCAGGAAGATGATGACATTGATAATTTTAGTCGAGTAAATAATCAATTAAATCCTTATCTTCGAACGCACCAATAAAATTTTGACAGTTGTTTTACGTGGCTCACTGGGCTACCTGCATCCCCCACTGCCACTTTTGTTTGTCTTCGATTTTAAACACAGGATTTCTATAAAACTACATTGTTTTTCATGTACAACTTGTAATACAAATTACCTGTTGGTATAACCTTATTGTAAGATCACAATGGGGCTGTGTAAATGTCCAAAGAGACGAGTTACAAATCAGTTTTGCTTTGAACACAGAGTCAATGTTTGTGAATATTGTATGGTGACGAGTCACCCGAAGGTAATTTGGAGCCATATATTCATATAAGATGTATAATTATAGTGAAAGTATGTAAAGCAATAACGAATTGTGTTATTTTCTGCTTTCCAGTGTATAATACAGTCGTACTTACAATGGCTACAAGACAGTGATTATAATCCCATCTGTGAAATTTGCACAAAAACTCTCAGTGAAGGCGAATGTATTCGACTTACTTGTTATCGTAAGTACTGTCGAGTTCAGATAGTGAACAAGACCAGTTTAATTTCAAAAGCATGTTTCTACAATTTGATAAGATACAGTTCTCAGGTACTTACTGTTTTAATAAATTATTAATCAATTTGGAATCAATATTATATTATCAATTTAACACACTACTACTATTAATAAAGCTGAATAATATGTGCTTACTAATAAATAAAATCAAAACAATTTACAGATGTATTCCACTGGGCATGTGCCGAAGCACGATACAGGGCTCTGCCACGCACAACGGCTCCAGCAGGCTACCAGTGCCCGTCCTGTGCCACACCTGTGTTCCCCCCTCCCAACCTAGTCTCCCCTGTCGCTGATGAGCTACGAGAGAAGCTGGCTGGGGTTAACTGGGCCAGAGCAGGCTTGGGTCTACCTCTGGTAAATAACTTTAAAAATGTAAAACTAATTGTTGCACCGATACTAGGACTAATAATATCATCACCTTTGAATGAAAAGCTCGGGAACATAACTTTAGTTATTTTATTAAAGAAAGCCATGAGAGGGACTTTTAATTTTACACCATAAATTTGATAACTTTTATCACGAACTATCATTGATGGTGTTAGAGACCATCAATGATAGTTCGTGATAAACTTTGTAGTAGTTTGCAATAAATTCCAAACAGTCTTATTGAATTGTGTTTATAATAAACATTACAGAAAGTAACCATCCCTTATCCACTTAATTATTGTTAGTGCCTTGTGTGATAAGCTAATTATAAGACTTTTCTTATAATTAGCTTTGCTATAAGCTTGTTTTGTTAGTAGTTTATTGCTTCACCCACATGATAGTTGTAAATTGCCTCAAGGGAACATACTTCTGAGATAGATAACTATGTACAAAAAAAAATATTAAAATTATTATACCCATTTGAGCATGAAGAAGTATCAATAAAAACTTTCGCCTTTATAATATTAGTCGGATTCTACTAATCATGACTTATCATGATTAGTAGAATTGACATGTCCAGATCTTATCTGAATGCACTATTATAGCATGGACAACAACTGAATTCAGCCAGGATAAACATTTTGTTTCTGACATAATTCTGTCATTGTGTAACCTTTTCAACACCCATCTATATAAGGTGCGATGTGTCCACCAGCGCCACGCAACAAATGTTTTTCACGAATTTCAGCCGTTTTTGTTTCTATTGAATATAAAACAAACAAGAACTTATTATGTGTGAAAAAGTTAAAAATACGGCTTATAACAGGGCAATTTTCCATAAAAACAAAATAAAAGGTCTTGTAAGAGTCGTAAATGTTCATTTATACTATTATTACTTCTAATCAAGTACCATGCTGAGGGCGCAAAAATCTCGAACTTGTAAACAAGTGATTGGCGTTCAAAAGGTTAATCTAGGCCCTGCGGAAGGGATTAGTAAAATAATAAACTAATTATTATAATAAGACTACATTATTTCCACAATGTTTCTTGAATTCACCTCACACATAGGAACACTCAGTCACTCTTTTCTTAGGACAGTCAGCTAGGAAACACCAGGCTCATCTTGTTAAAGCTGACTGAAAACAAAATTGATGTGTAAAAGTGTTTTTATAAAACTTATTTGCAAAATAAATATTATTTATCATTTAGCTCTCAGAAGACCAAGACATGAAAGGCGCAGCAGGGCGCCGGAGTCAGTCTCCGATCGACCACCACTCCCCCTACTATACAAGCACGGTGGACAACCAAAGAGGCACTCCGGTAGGAGCCAGCGATGATGAGTCAACCAGTCGCTCTGCTAATGGCACACCACATTCCATTGTTCAGATAGGTGATGAACCAGTCAACATTTATGACAATACTTCGATTAAGAGGAATGACAGTTTACAAGGTTGGTTATAAAATGGAATCTAATAAATATCTGTTACTAGCTTTTCCCGCTCTTCCCTAATCCACCCTACTATACCCAACTCTACACTACTCCACCCTACTCTACCCTAATCTATCCTACTCTACAGTATCCTATGTCCGTCACCTAGCTCTAAGCTACCTACCCACCAATTTTCAACCATATCAGTACGGCCATTCTTGAGTTATAAATAGTGTAACTAACACGACTTTCTTTTATATATATAGATTTCTCACCACACAGTGCTGCAGTGTGCAGTGTTTTATGTTTTGTAATGATGTGATTCTTGATTCATTAAGTCCGCCTTTGTACCATTGTGTTGCATGAAGTTTTAATAAATAAATAATAGTGCACTCCAGTGAACTAGATTATGACTATCCTACAACTTTGGTATACTCATTTATTTATCTATTTAGTACAGCAAAGCCATTACATCGAATAAAGTTTTATGTATAAAATATTTTTTTTTCCTCACAGGTGGTCAAGCTCCGAGGAAAAGCATCAAGTCAAATGACCCACCAAAACTATCAACAAACTATGACCATGATGAAAATAAGTACAAACAGAAGTCTACATTTGCTTGGATCAGCAGGTGGTGGAAGTAAGTTCCTTCATTCCTCAAGCATGTCTGATTCAAGAATACAATTATTAGTATTTTTTTTTTATCTTGCAATCGTTTGGATAACATTTTCATTTTATTTTTTTAGAAATTCATTGAAGCAAAGGTTCGTTCTTCCAGTGAAGAAACTGCATTCTCATTATAATTATTACTCTGCTCTATTTAACAAAGTCCCAAGGTGGTGTTTTAGCCTTTTGTGTGTTATTGGTTCACTCAGAGCTTAGAGCATTAACCAATACTCAGAGCTGTGGCTAGGGTGTTGCTATGTGTCAGTCGATCTTTGTATGACTTTCCTCTGCGTTCTAATTCCTCCTTAACCCTTCAGATACCGTCAATTAGAGACACAATAGTAAGACAATAGATGCGCGGCCACCGGTGGTCGCTTGGGGATTCATGAATTAATGGTTCCAATTTGTAGATGCTCATGTAGTTCGGAAGTTAGAAGCATTTGATATTTTTCTGAGAGCTTTATTCTGGAATTGCTGAAGAATTTTCACATTTGAGTTCACAATTATTAGTTGATACAAATTACAGATGAAGCTGTTAAGGTGGGTCTTCGTTAGAACAATCAAGCACCAGTGGAGCACAGCCGAGCTCAAATTCGTGTAGTGTCGCTCGTATTCGGCTCCACTAGTCTAGAGTCTATCTGCACTACAAATATATGAGTTGCTAGGTTTGCGCTCCGCTCGACCTCGGCTCTTCTAACGTAGACCCACTTTAATAAAATAGAGATGTGATTTTCTCTTTTCTATCATCATCATCATTATCTCATCATCTTCCTGCCCTTGTCCCGTGTTATTTGGGGTCGGCGCAACACGTTTATTTTCTTCTATTCTATCCTGTCACCAGTCATGCTATTACTAACTCCCTTTTCTTTCATATCACTCTTCACACAATCCATCCATCTTTTCTTTGGCCTCCCTCCACCCTTCCACATGTATACTCATAACTCTTTTAGTAACATACGTTTCATCTCTCCTCTTTACATGACTATACCAAGACAAACGATTCCCCTGCAACTTTTTAGTCACTGGCGCCACTTTCAAACTTCCTCTGTTATACTCATTTCTTACTTTATTTTTTCTCGTCACACAACACATCCATCTCAGCATTTCAGATTCACCAGATTCTCTTTTTAACCGACTTCGAAAAGGAGGAGGTTCTATGTTCGGCTGAATGTATGTTTTTTTTTTGTATGTATGTTCACCGATATTTCAGTCAATTGTGGACCGATTTTGAAATTTTTTTCTTTGATTGAAAGGTTATGCTTCCAAGTTGGTCCCATAGAAATATTGTTATGATCTGATCATGAACTTCGAAGATATGGAACAGAACTCCTCATAGAATCATAGCAGAATTGTCGTAACAAGTAAAATTGCTTTGTTTATACGTGTAGTCGATGACTGACTGAAAGAAAAGGGGGAGGGGGTAAATTCATGTAATATAACCGTATTTGGGATTATAAGAATCGTTATGAGATTCACTCTGGCTATAAGGTAATTTATGTTTAGCTGAAGGGTAGGTACTTTTTAGTGGTGCTACCATAACTAAAAAGTGAAAAATAAAAAACTTTTTACAAAAAAATTAAACCGACTTCAAAAAGTACAAAATAACTTTAATTTCGGAAGTCGGTGTTAAATAACGAAGATACAAGATTAGGTATCTATTATAGAAACACCGACTTCCGAAATTAAAGTTATTTTGTACTTTTTGATTTTTTTTGTAAAAAGTTTTTTATCTATCATAGCTACAAATATCTATCTGTTCACCCACTAACTCCTAAACTAGGTACGTAAAAATGAGTGAATGTCAGAATAGCCAGTCAACAGTCGTATTGAAATTATGCCTAAAAATTACTTATCAATTGTTTCTATGTGCTTATCATGATGAGAAAATTGCTTATAAGTTAAAACGATTTAATTAAAACATTTAAGGTTGATCAATCAATATTTCGCAAAGAAAATGGATTTTAAGGTCAGCCGCGCACTATCCGGGCGCAGCTAACCGCAATTAAATGCACAGATACGCGTACTGCCGCCTACGCGGGTACGAGAGTTGTGTCCATTTAATTTCGGCCAAATGGTTCAAGGGACTATAAGCCTTAATCCGCAATGCTTATGCAATGTCTGAGGATTTTTCTAAATTGTATTTCTTTCACCAGGAACTCACTCCCATCTTCTCGTGTGCGAAGGGCCGGAGGTATCTACCGACGTTATTGGATCATGCTGTTTATCTTGATAGCAGTAGTCGTGGTCCTAGTGCTGCTCAGCGGCAGAGACGTTGATGAAGAAAACCCCTTCGGTTTGATCCAGGATGACGACAAGAGGGTACTACAGAAAAACTAAATCTACTTATTTATTATTAGTATCAAGCAATCTAAGAAGTGATATATTGTAAACCCAATTAGCTGTATTATATTAATTTAATTTCTTTTTAAATAATGTATTTGTTTTAAATTAATAATTCCATAACTCAATAAGATGTTAAATAAAGTTTCAAAAGTCAGGCTTCAATTGTTTTATTATGTGAGTAACAAACATGTAAATACAGTAAATCGATAAATGCGTATAAAAGCTGAATGTGTTTAATATTGCACTATACTTAAAGCTTACATAACTTTTGTGCATGTTTCAACTTCTCGATTCAAAAACATTACAGAGAAAATATCATTATAGAAGTCTGGATAGTATTCGCATGCACGTTGACAGTCTGGCATCCAGTTCATCTCTAACAAAATAGGTTGAATGATCTTGTCATTATCCTTCTTTCGCCAACTCAGCATAATATCGGCAGCATATAAGGCTCTTGATTGTGGGCTCTTTCCTATTCCACATGGAGGACCCTTCGAAGTAGCAGCACTAAATAACTCCGATATCATCTGGAATATTGATTTTTCAACATCTTCCCAGTTATAATTGGCAAACTGCCTAGACCACGCCTCTTTGAAATCTGCACACAACATCTTAAATAATGTTGTATTCTCACTATAGTTCATAACAGTGAAATGTTTCTCATAGTCTTCAAAATTGTCTAAAGAGAATGGTTTATTAGCAAACCTGAGGAAGAAGTTGTTATAAACATAAACTTCTGTTGGTCGAACAGAATGCAAAATAATAACATAGCGAATATCAAACTTTACAGGACCAATATCTGGCCTCTCAAACAGTACAGGGTCGTCAATATACTTCTGAGCTATTTTAGGCCCAGTAAGGGGTAATCGACATAGAAAATCTAAATTTTCACTGATGTAGGTGTCCAGTCCTCTTGCAAGGTTGTATGGCTTGCAAATCCAATGATTGTTTAACCCAGCTTTCTTCCTCTGCATGTAATAAGCAACAAATTTTGGCAGCTCGGTTTTCATATTAAAGGTAGTTGGCAACCACACTGGATTAGTATCCAGGGAATCATTATCATTGCAGTACTTTTCCGAAGACCTTCTGGCTATAACAGCCAACAGATCCTTAATTGTCATAACATATTCAAATGGAAATTGATTAACAAACTTATGTGGTGAGTTGACACTTAAGTCTTGAAATTCCTTGAAGTGGTTCATGTACCACAATACATCAGCATCATTTTCATTGTCTACTATCTCAAACTCAGGAGCTGATAGGTGGTCATTTATATACCTGTATTCTGAGAATACTTTTAACTTAGAAGAACTGGTTTCTCTTACTTCTAACAAGTCTAGATCTGGAAGAGTTTCCACTATGTGTCCCTCCAGGAAATATTTAGAGCTTGGCTCAACTTGGGCAAAATCTTCCCCGAAGTATTCATAATGTTTCCAGGGAATGAGCATTGCTTCTCTCTGCATGGGATCAGGGAAGTAACCCTCTACAAAATTTCTAGTAACCATGTCACCATCTTCTATATCTTTTACTGGAAACAGTAAAGTGTAAGTTAATTGCTCAGGCACATAGATAAAAGGCACTGCTCGGAAATTAGGAGTATCTGAGTGGGTTATACCAGAACCCAGTTCATCTAACACATACCAAACTGGAACTCTATCTTCAACCGAAAATTCATCACCTCCAATAGCATAAGTATGTGCATACTTCCATATCCCTTTTGAAACTTCGTCAATTTGTTCCTCTGCCGTTTTAACTGATATTTGCATTAAATTGCACATTCGTTCTAAAAGTCCTGGTACATTTCTTAAGCTTGTTCGGATACTATTCGCTTTGAAAGTCCATGCATGGTCAACTAAGTAAATATGACTAGCATCTGAGCACTCGATATCCCGAATTGCAATTACACTCCATATGGGATCGTAGGGCATTTTTTCCGTATCTTCATAATCTATTTGGACGAGTTGAAACGTTAAACCGGCATCAAAAATCTGATCAGTAATTTTCTTGCATACCGATGGCCAAAAATGTTCAGGTACACCAGATAATAATAACTGTGGTTTGTGTAAAGCTAAGAAATTATTATACGTAGATATCCCATCCATTTTTTTTAAGTTTTACTCACGAATATGTACGGAACAATACAGGGCGACTAGGTTAAATTCTCGAGACTGCGTTCTGCGTTTAGAAATGCGTTCGCCGTTGGTACAAATCAGCTGGGATGACAATAGGCTAATGTCATTATGACATAAGCGACATACCGCAACCATAGGCAAAACACTACAGTGCATTTCACTTAAGAAGTTCCTTTGCCGTAATGTTGGCAATACGGAAAAACAGTGTTGCAATATTTTTAGCAATTAAATTACTTAATATTAGGGAGATTAACTTATATTTCGTTACTTTTAACAATTGCGTTTTTTTTTTCACTATTTTTGAATAAAGTATAGGGCGCTGGGCTCCATTCCGATTGTCCTGCAATTCTTTCAAATACCGAAAACGCCACGCCACATTTTCGTATCGCTCTATAACAACGTCCTTTTAGACCCGCTTTTTTTTAAATAAATTCCCATTCCTTTCATAATTCTCCAAAAAGTGCTGCAACTACCGTTAAAATCGATTTCGTTGCGCATTTCGGGGACAATTTTGGTAGAGTAGTCAACTCTTTCCTTTTTCCCTTCTTTTTTGTGTAGACAGACACGGGAGCCAACATTACGCCAAAGGAACGTCTTAAGTGAAACGCAGTGCGTTTCACTTAAGAATATATTTTTACAGTGCGTTTAACGCACTGTAAAAATATATTCTCGGACACTGGGAGTTTTGCACATATACACAGACAACTGTGATATTATGCAGTACTTGCTAAGAGAGGTAGACGGTGAAGATTGTTCTCTGTCTGAATAACTTATTGTGCCGATTTGCGTTTGGTACTGAGGCAATCAATTGGGTACCAGATTTCATAGAAGGGATCTCAGATCTCTCCTTATGATCAGTCTGGCTATCAGAAACAATGGGCATAACGCTGTTCTTTGGCAATCTGCCTATTCGTTTGCTTAACATGTTAGAAATCCAGTCATTCCACGTGCGGGTGGCACTTACTCGAGAAGTTGGTCTTATTGAAAGCTCCTTCATTGAATTGCATCATCTGGCTCCATCTTGCTTATGTGGGGTACTCCCACACAATTTGCTTCGGTACTTTGGTTTAATAAAAACAAACGATGGAGAATCAATTTTTGGAATATTTATTGTCAAAATCCTAGCTGTTATATCTACAAAATGGGTTGTCCGTGGAGTGTGGTGGTGAACCAGACTCAAAATTGATCAGCCAATCAGATGTCAGGTTCCTGGTCTTCTGGAGTTTGGAGTGCGCCGACTATAAATTGGGGTGGCGCCCCCGTGTGGTTAACAGTTATCGATTAGCTTCGATGTGAGCAAGATGTGTAGCGCGCGCGCCGGCCTGCGGCGCCGCGTGCTACGTTACTCAGTGTGAGCCGCGCGCGGTCGTCTGATGCTTGCAGACTGGAGGTTAGCGGGTAGCTGTGTTTACATAGTTCCCACACTTACAATATGGTGAAGAATAGACTCTTAACTTACCAGAGCTGTGTGAATGTAAAAGAACACCCTTTCGATATTTTCGTATAACATTTTGGCGCTTCTACAGTCGCTGTCTTAGTGATGAATATTACTTTCTTCTCAGTATAAAAACTTCAGTATCATTGACAGAATTGTTATTTATAGAATAAACAACAGGTTGTAAGAATATTTAAATTGAAACAAATATGTTCAAGTCAATGTATTTATATTTGCATGGATTTATGCTAACAACCTTTTCAGGGGAACATTGATGCTTCTTAAATACTAATTCATTAAATTATTTGATAATATTAGATCACATATTATATCTTTAAAGTAATAAACTTTACAAAAGCAAAACCACGTTTGTATGCATCGTGACCCACAGATCCTACCCATCCATGTCGAGTACACTATGAATGACGCTGTGCTGCTAAACATTACTAAAAAACCTCGAAACTACACTGTGGCTTAGTATTTTATTTAGGGTTATATTTCATCGGGACACCATGGCGGAGCGATAAGTAGTGCCGCCCGGGCAACTAAACTAGACCGCACAAACGCAGAGTCGCCACGCGTCCGAACTGGTCGTGCCACCAAATTTGTTGCGCAACCAAACAGACCAGGTGAGTAACTCTCTGGTCGCGCCGCCATGGTGTCTCGGTGATATATAGCCCTTGGAGATCATACACACGACCGGTATGTTGTCAACGGCTGAGACAATTACAGCCGTCGACGTCGGCAGCAGCTGTTGACACTCGACAGTGACCGTCGACATCCCAACAAATGAAGATCAGCGGCAGCCGTCGTGTATGCCAAACCGTGTATGTCCTTGAGGCGCGCGCTGTTCCCGCGCGCCTCAAGGAGTTGTCAGCAACAGGAGAGGCCCAGCTGGGTGAGCCTATTGGGGCCAAGGTTACCCGAAAGGAAACTCGAGCCCCGGTATGAAAAGGCTAGAAGTCTGACACTATCTCCCGCTGCAACAAACCAAACCTGTCTCAACGGCTGCTGATACCTCTGCTGTTGGCAAAATGCCGCTCATGTGTGTTAACTCTTACATACACATTTTATTCTTCTCTTCTGGTACAACAATATAGAAGACAGTAGACAGTCTTACAATATTGTGGTATCAATAGACGGAATCCAAACATTTAAAGGGTATTAGAACACCAATAAATGTGGATATTCTTAGATTTAGTTTATAATAGTATAAGATGCAGTCGTTGGATAGTTCACTTACAGCAGAACTGCTACAATACTACATTATCATAGAACACAGTTCATATAACTATCTACTCAGTTCAGTTGGAGTCCGAGTCCATGTGATTTCTATAGTTGCGACGAGCCTTTTTAACGCGCTGTCGGAATTTGAACGCTTGGTAGTCTGGGTCGTCGGACACGTCGTCAGCACGGGGTTGTGAGTTTCTCGTGCTACTGCCGACGACCGTCCCGACGCCGCTATCAGGTGTGCCCATCGTGTCCGGGGCGGGCCACAAACTGCTCTCAGTACTACAGCTACTTTCTAACTCACTCTCATTGGTTTCGTTCATAAGCCTCGCGACTGTCCGGTTGTATCCTACTTTAGCCGAATGTTCTATAACTGATGTACTCGCACGATCAGATGGCTCTTTAGGAGGAGGGGATTCGCTGGAATCTGAGCGATGTAGACTAAGGCGGCCGTTCCTTCGAACTCTTCGCAGGTTCATTCGTCTGGGTTCTGGTGGTGGTGGGGACGAATTGTTGCTCTCTGACTCGGGTGGATCGACGCGTAGGGAGTCTCCGAGCGAGTCCCGCGAGCCGTTGATAGGCGTCGGGATGATACTGACGAGGTTAGGGGGAATGTTTTGGTTGCCGTTCTGGTTGCGCGGTGATATCGGTCGGCTACCAACTGACTGGTCATCGTCGGAATCTACCTCCGCTATTCGGAACAGTGCCGATGTGTTTTGTCCCCGGTAACCTGCAAACACAAATAATATAAAACAGTTATCACACAAAAAGTAAGAGGTTCATTCTGTTGTAATAATGTCGTTATGGTTTTTACCTGTGCTTGTGCTTGGTTGTGCTAAGTTGTCGTCGAAATTATCAAAGTTAGAAAAATTGTTATTATCACTACTGTCTTGTGCCATGGCTGCTCCTGAAAAACATAAGATTAAAATGCTTTACTTTTATTACACATTTTATTATATTTTTTGCTATTCTCATAATTTCGGATTTGGCCATTTACGCCTACGTGAAATATTCAACCTTTAAACAATTTTATCAGTAAAAAAATTAAAGAAATATTACCATTACTTCTTAAATTCATTGGTTTCCTATAACTAGTGATTTTACTTTTTCTCTTAGCGGTCCTTGTGAGGTTTACGCGACGCCGTAGTGGTCTGATCATCTGGAATAGTGGAGAAAACATCTTTATTAGTTTGTTTACTTTATACAATTCAATATCCTAAATTATGCATTAGGTCTCAGTATAAAAATAAGAAATATATTGATTTTTTCAATAAGTATTATTTTACTGTTGGATTTACATCTCTCAGAGTAGAACCTCGAATATTGGAAATCAAAAGACATCTGTATTTCTTGTTGTGAAGAAAGGGGGAGGGCAAAAAAATAGACTACGACCTGCTCTCAGACTTACAAAATAAACACAAAAAAAATATAAAAATCGATCAACCGTTTCAGAGGAGTTTGACAAAAAACATTGTGCCACGAGATTTTTATAATATTGTATTGAGTTTGACTCACCCGGCCACTATTCCTGAACATAGAATGCGCGGGTTCGTCGGAGTCGGTGCGTTCGCTAGAGGGCGCGGAGATGCGCGAGTGGTGGTGCGGCGGCACGAGGGGCCCGTGCGGGGCGCGCGGGGCGGGGCGGCGCGGGCCGCGCGTGCGGCGCGACACGGCGCGCTTGCCCTTGGCGCTGGCGCCGCTCACGCACGCCGCCTGCCCCGCGCCCAGCGACGACCGACACTGTTTACTCCTTCTGAAATAATATTACAACCATTACTACACCCACATGACCAGAATCATCACCGATCAACTTAGAGAACTAACCTGTCGTTAATACATATACACAACGTCATGTCTTTCGTTAACACGTTTTCATTATTAGGCTAGAACTTCCCAGCGATCCCGGGGCTCCTGAATCTCCAGCTTTTTCATCTAAAAAGACAGTCGAAGCATGTTCCCTTTCAAAATAGATCACCCAAAAAGGTAACTTCTAGAAAATAATAAGAACAAATAAAATAAAGTTATCCAAGGTCTAAACCTTAAAGTCTAAATTAATAATTTCGAGAAATATTCCCAATTGTATGTTTAGCTGACTACCATAAAATGACGTAATACTAGTATTACCTGAGGGATCCCCTTTTTTGTGAGCGTAAATTCTTTGAGTACCGTTGCGCCACCAGACGCGCCAGTCTATTGGGACATCTTTGACTGCGATTCCCGTTTTGGTTGGCTGCAAATTAATCGGTAATTACATATTAATCTTTATGAATAACTAGAAAATTATCCCAATTGAACATACTCTTGGGATAAAAAGATATCCTATATGCTAATCCAGGGCATGATCTAATCGTATGCCAATTTTTTTTCATTCAAATCCGTTTAGTCATTCGAGCGTAAAGGAGTAACAAAAATACACAAAAACGCCTTTATAATATTAGTGCGATTTTACTTCAATCACCTGATTAAACCATCAAGAACGAAGTAGAAAAGAAATTCTTCTTTTCTACTTCGTTCTTCAATCCACATCTTCCCGTCAACATTATTTCAGTCAACAAAACTTCTTCTATTGGACATATGCCTCCTCCAAATCTGCACATCAACAGACTCTGTGCGTCTTGCATTGAGCAGATTTCCACAGTCTTTATTTATCAAATCATTGGTCCACCTTATTACAGAGCCTTCTAGATAACAGTATGTCTTCAGGTACAAGGTCAATAAGAAATTAAGTTTTCGAAAGTTATAGTAAGTATAATGCTAAATTATGCTGCTCAGTATCCGATAGTATGGTAAAGAGGAAAGATTTAATTTTTTGTGCATGTTACAATTTAAGTAACTCAAAAACTACTGGACCGATTTTCAAAATTCTTTCACCAGTAGAAAGCTACATTATCACTGAGTAACATAAGCCTATATTTTCTATTTTCACACAGGCGAAATCGCTGGCAAAAACTAGTAATAGAAAAAAAATCTCTTTCAAACTGACCTCGTTTAGGTGGCAGAGGTAAAAAGTCAGCAACAATCTGATCTGTATCTGAGGATTCCGAATCATTGTCGTGTAAAGAGCCACCTGAGCTTGATCCGTCGAGCGAGTCCGTCTCCTCGGCCAGGCACTCCAGCTCCCGTTGCACTAGCGAGTCGAAGAACGCCATCATACGCGGATCCTCGCTGGTCGATTGGTCGGCGTAGTTGTGAGATATGTACTGAAAAGTGAGTTGTTAAAATTAATTGCAATTTTAAATGAAAAGTTAGGTGTTCGGCTATATTGCAAACGCGGGCGCGGTGCGGAAAACTCAAACATAAGAACTTCTTTGGAGTGTCCATAATGAGCACGTGAGTGCGGGAAGCGGCGCAGGCTACCCATGCGATAGCTCGTTCATTTATGTAGCCACTGTGAGTGCGCGGGCAACCCGAACTCGAATCTCAAATTAGTTCGAGCTAACCGCGTGCGATGTTATAATAGCTCGCCTGCGGACAGGCACAACGCGCAAGTTCTCGCATCCAGCACCGCATTGCCAGTCTGGCTGAGCACTTATAGGACTGAAGTTCAGAGCGGTCAAAATATTTCGGCCGTACTACGTAAAAAAAATTCCTTCTAATTAGTTCCAGTTTAAGATAATTAATTTGCAGTTCACTGAAAAGATTGGATGAAAACTATGAACCAAGCTAACTTGTACCATCGCGGTCATTTCTGCCTGAACACTTAAAAAAAATTTCATTTGAACCCTGAGGCGCGGCGCCAAACCAAATCCATTGAAGTTTTCGTTTCGAGTGCGAGCAAAAATGAAATTAGCGGTGGTCAGGCGGAAGTGTCTTTGATGATAAATTAAAGTAGAGAATTCCTAAATGACAGGAAGAGTTTTGCTAACCTGCCCACTATGATGCACCAGTGAAACATAGTCTTCATGGCTGTATATCTCGCGCGGATTGTCGGAACCTTGAGCCTCCTCCAACAACGCGCCGCGCATCTTAGGAAACTCTACTGCTGACCACACCTAGAAATATAAAAAAAAAACTAATTTTAACCAAAACAGAGTAAGAATCCCTCTGATAGAAAAATTAAAAGTGATTAATGAAAAAATGGTAAACCTTTTGATTTGAAGCCTTGTTAGACGATTTTATTGGAGATTTTTATCCCCAACAGATTTTTTTTATGAGATTAAACCCAATATTTTACGGGAGGTCTGTATAAAGAGGGAAACATCTTTTGGTTTTTGGTAGAACTCAAGATGATGATGAAAAAGAATCTGATTTACAAACCTTGATAATCTTCTCGACTCCGGACGACGCAATGAGACAGTAATGAGGGTTATACCGCACTTGGTTCACGATGGATCTGTGACCATATAGCACTATGTGCGGCGGCGCCACTGGTATTTCTGAAATAATTTAATAATAATGAGCGCCACGCATTTATTTAACCTCGTAGGCGGCAAACACTCTCGCGTTTATTCCGTCAGGTTCGCACATCCACGACCAAATACTCCATCTAATCAGCTCTTATGAAACAGTCGCAAACAGACGACCCTGGCGAATAGGTTGCGAAAACAATTATCGGAACAATCCGACACAGGTGGTTGGTTTAGTGGTTGGTACATGGAGTCCATTTATAGACGCATTTTGAATCTTAGATTTTATTCTATAAATAAAAATATATATTTTTTACTCACGATCACCAGAACCATCTTGGGGAATCTTCCACATATACAGATTGAAGTCGTCAGACCCAGACAGAACAAACTGATCACCCTCCCCAGCAAAGGTACAGCTCTTCATGGTACACGAGTTGTAATAGTCTTGATGGTAGAACTCTGCCACCGGCTCGGGGGAGTGGACTGCGTAGAGGACAGGCGCCTGGCGACGACGGAGTGCCAAGATGTGCGTGCCCGCCGAGTTGAAGCGAACGCTCATACAGTTCTGACAAGTGCCGTTTGTGCCCGCATACCGAAGGACTGGGCTGTAGCAAGAAAGTACAGGATTATAGTAACGCAGCTTGAGCGAAAACCTGCTCTTGTCACGCACTGGCGCCGAAAAGTACGCGAGCTTCGCCCCCGCCAAAATTTATCGTATCCGGCTGGGCGCCAAGCGACCACGAGTCGTTTGTCAACCCATGTTTATAAAGTGTGTTTAAAAACGTCGTTTGATACACGTGGAAATGTGTCACTGCAGCACTCGGCTTCATAACACCCTCACCTACAGGCTAATTCTGCCTTGTCCGCAATGATAAACTTTTATCTACTTGTATCAAAATGAACATCTATATAATGAAACAGGAAAACGTTGTTGCACTTTTTTAATATTGATGCCAACAGTTGATATCATTCAGATATTCTATGTTAGTTATATGAGGAAAAATACTATCAGATTAAGCATAGTTAGTACAGCAAGGATCTAATATTTCTAGTTCTCCTTCCAGGAAAACCCACGCATATTAGTTGGCTAGTATTATAGCTATGATTACTAACTGTTTAGGCGAGCGCAGGTCCCACAGCGCGACCCCATCGCGAGCGTTGGCAGACGTGAGCATGCCTGACTGCGCTGGGTGGAACATCACGCCGTGGAACGCTTTGCGACTGCGCGATATCACCAGGGATTCTGTGTATAGTAAATATGGGGCTCAACGCATGAATATTTTTTTATCAATACATCCTGAATAATCTAAGAAAACAAACAACTATCGCTGACTTTGACTGAGACTCCTTGGAGACTTGACTTTAGTATGTATAATGTAAAAGATATGTATGTAATAAATAAAAATTTATATAAGTATTAAATTCTGACGCTCTCGCGTGGTCGCAGCTCGTTGCCTGAGCACTCACTGCGGCTACGCGCTATGAGAGCAAAAAAGGATGATGATGATGATTATGATGATGATGATGATGATGATGATGATGATGATGATGATGATGATGATGACGATAATGATGATGATGATGATGATGACAAAATACTGACTGTTACTCAAATGAGTACAGTACACTTAGAAAGGATTTATTTCTCCCTTTTTTAACCCCAGACGCAAAAAAGAGGTGTTATAAGTTTGACGTTTCTGTGTGTATGTCCATGGTATCATAGCTCTCAAATGAATGGACCTATATTGATGCGGTATTTTTCTTTCATTTATTTGTATTTGGTTAGAATGTTTGAGGGGTACATAACATTATAATGGGAGTGGAGTTTTGTCATCAGAAATTCTATGTGTTCAATTTCAAATTGAATACTTCTCTCTTCTGATCATGATCAGAATTAAAATATTATGACAAAAGAATCTGAAACTGTGGTGCACGTGGAGCAAACATAATATATTAATTCCCTTACCATGCACTGACTGACGCGTGTCAAAGAGCAGGAGCCGTCCATCATTGCCAGCAGTGGTGACTACACGCTCGTTGAATGGGTCGATGCTCAAGCTGCATACTGCACGCTGATGTTGCAGCACTTCTAGAGGACACTTGCTCTCCAGGTCATGGACTATCACCTATATTTACAAATAACCAATATTTAACCGAGTATTTGAAAATGGATAGTAGGGGTAAGAGAAGAAAGATCTTATTGGTGAAAATGGCCAAGCGGAGAACCCTAATGAATGGCATATATATTGTGTGATTAAAGCCATGCATCATTAACAAAGCATTAGGTATGCAGTTTATAAAACAATGATTACAAAAGGCAGGATTTAAATTTACTATGAATGTATATAGAACAAAGTAGACATTGTTATATATACTTTTCTAACTAAAGAATTTATATATAACCCACACACAGGGTTATTTATAAATTGATGCGACTTCCTTCTTTGATAAATTATTACTAAGACATTGTTCAATCGCAATTGGTTCACTTTATCAAAAAATATACTACATTTACGGTCAGCCAGTAAATAAATAAAAAAAAACCTGTCTTCAAAAACTTACAATATCATCATTTCCTCCTGAGTATATCTTCTGGTTGTCGTTAGTGATGCCGAGACAGAAGACATTGGACTGGTGTAATCCCTTCATAGGCTCCGGCTTGCCTCGGTCCATGATTGCTTTCCCAAACTGCCATAGCATCACCCTCCTGTCGTCGCCACCTGATATTGCAAAATCTTATACATATATGAAAAGCTGCTTAATACAGCGTATATGGTTTATTTAATCTATAGTTTAGAGCCTATCAGAGTTTTCAGCCAGTTTCATCAATTGGAGCTTCAAATTAATTCATGAATCCCCAAGCGACCACCGGTGGCCATCTATTGTCTTACTATTGTGTCTCTAATTGACGGTATCTGAAGGGCCCTTCAGATACCGTCAATTGCTAGGCCACCGGTGGTCGCTTGGGGATTCATGAATTAATATAGTATGAGGAAAGTTACTGATATTGTTTGTCTACAGAGCTCATTATCACAATAAAGGGCGATTCATAACATGACACTAATTCTCAATTTGTATTGTCTGATTAAGTCCCAGAAGAGCAGGATTACAGTAAAAAGGCTTTGGCATTTAAGATTTAATGATAATATAAATCCAAATAATTAAGCTTGGTAGTGTCTATAGAAAAAAATTGACTCTTGGATTAGACTAGCTTCTGCCAGGGGCTTTGCCTGCGCATATAAAATATAGCCTATGTCACTCAGGAATGAAAGAGCTTTCTATCAGTGAAAAAATCTTAGCAATCGGACCAGTACTTTCTGAGATTACCTCCTAAAAAACAAACTACCCCTTTATTAAATTAGTGTAGATAAAAAGAACTTGTTTAGTGGACTGGGACAAACAAAACCTTACATTTAAAAGTATCACAACCATGGGTGAATATAAATGTGTAGCTCTAACATGGAACAAGAACTTTTTAACATTGACCATTAAAGATCCCAGACTTATTTTAAAGTAAATTCAGTTTTAATAAATTTATTATTTTTCTCTCATACATCTAGCATTGACCTGTATTTATTTTATGCTCACATAAAATTAATTAGGTTCAGCTTAACCGCAACCTACTTGTTTATCATTCAAGCTATGTACTTTGTTGTAAGTACATATATTAACAAGTAACTTTTTTTTTCAATCGCGTGTAATATTATTTTTTTTTTGTAATGTTTTGCTGATATGGTCGAGCTAAATATAAACATTTACAAGTTACGAACGAGTTTGTAGGCATAATATTATGAAAATGACATACCTGATACAAGTAATTCGCCATTACTAGAAAACTCAATAGCATTTACACATCCAAAATGGCACACAAGTTCCCGTCGATACAAATTTTTTGCTGCATTTAAACGTTTGTTAAAGAATTGAGACTTAATATCTGGTAAGAGTCCGTATTCTCTTCTATTTAAATAAGATACAGGGTTCGCAATATTCGCCATGTTTAGAGCAAAACCACCATTTTCTCTCGAATGAAACAAAACTTCTCTTGCCTTGTCGATCAGCTGTATTTTATTTTTAAAAACAATTTTGCGTTTCGTTATGCTTCATGCTATCACGTTATTATTATTATTTCCCTTAAAATATTAATAGTTAAAAAAAATCGAGTAACCAATATATAGCTAATAATAAACATAAAAACATAGTTGATTGTAATCTTGAAATAATTATTTATTAGTATCTCACGTTGTAAAAAAAACGATGCTGTGACAACATTATCCTTCGCAAAATACACGGAACGTATCTTCAAGCAAAACAATTGAACGCACCCTTTTCGTAACTTCTGTCACTGTTAGTTAATGTCAAACTATTGTAAAGTCAGTGTTACTGTCAAACACTGTCAAATTGCATGTGGGCGAAAGAAAACACGTGAGATCTTGGAAATAAATAAAACATTATTTGGAATTCATACACAAATATGGTAGTTGCTGAAAGAATGAATAAACCCATACTTAAAGTTTCAAGTAAGTCAGTTCTATGTATATAATCAAGGATATTTTGTATTACTTTTTTAGGATTTTCTAATTATTTGCTGTTTGTTTGTAGTGGATTCAGAATCGGATTCATCAAGCGAAGATGAATCCGAAGCATCGGAAAACGAAATTGAAGACATAAACGAAGATGCAGAAGGTGATGTTGAAGATGCTGCCTCTGAAAATAGTGACGCTCCTGATGCTGAAAGTGGTGCATCGGATGCCGAAGATAATGGTCCTGATGACGATAGTGATGCTCCTGAAGCCAATAGCGACGCCTCTGATGCTGGAAGCGGGTCTCTTGAACCTGAAAGCGGTGCCTCCGATGCTGAAGGTGAATCGTCTGATGATGAAGATGACAAGGCTGCTCTCGTAACAAATGAAGGGTGGGCAGACTCTGTAGCAAAGATCTTGGGATCTAGTAAACCCAAAAGCAAAAAGACGTTAGTATTATCAAGAGCTAAGAAACATGCAGACATAGTTAAGACTGTCAAGGAGGAGAAACCAGCATTTGAGGTTATAGATGAGACAGGAGAGAAGAAGCCAGTATTGAAAAGAGAAGCAGAACCGGTGGCATCAGAACCTCCTGCTAAGAAAGTTGTGAGTTAATTTTTTATAACTAGTAAAGTTTTGTTGCCTTATGTAGTTTTCATAATAACACACACAAGAGTACTCAGATTGCTCAATATTGAGCAAACTGCAATTTGCTTGCTTCTTATCCTTATTTTTCCTTATGTAATCTGCAATCAGTCTAGTTGATTATACTCAAATATGTTGCAGTAGATATAAATTTTGGTGGGTTAAAGCCACTGCCATAACTCTCCTTAGTCATATAGGCATAGCACATCACTCTTTTCAGTTCTCCTCGTTCGTTTCAGTGCTTCTCGTTTCATTAGGTTTCATATTAAAAGCATGCTTGTCAATAGGTTGGCATGGAGCGTTAATCATTTAGCATAGTTATCTTATTCCTGTGGGGCACACAATAGAATACTTATATTTTATTAGCAGTCCCAACAGATGTTATTATTCCCTAAAGCTGGCAAGTTGTCAGAAAAGAAAATTAAGAACCCAATTGTAGCACCACCTACTGAGTCTATTGTAATTTTAAACCATTCAGAGATCCAGTCAAATATACACACAAAATTAACTTTCAAATTGCTTAGGAGTTAAGTGACAAACACACAGAGAAGAATAATTTATGTAAAGATTAACTAACATTATATTTTCTTTTCAGAAACATGAAAAACCATCAATACGAGTAAAACCAAATGTACTTGAAAAAGACAGGGAAAGATTGTTGAACAAAATAGCTACGAAGGGTGTCGTCCAACTATTCAACGCTGTCAGGAATCAACAGAAATCTCTAGAACAAGAAATAGATAGAAATGATTTGTCTGAAAGTAAAAAAGAGAAAATATTGAAGAAGTTTGATAAGAGAGCCTTCTTAGACACACTCATGGGACAAAGTAAATCTATTATTGTTGATGAACAAACTAAAGTTGCTAAGAATGAAATCAAAGACGAGGATAAACCAAAATGGAGTGCACTGAGGTAACTGAAAAATATGTATTAATTCATGAATCCCCAAGCGACACCCGGTGGCCGCGCATCTATTGTCTTACTATTGTGTCTCTAATTGACGGTATCTGAAGGGTTAAAGTTTTGAAATAGGTAATGTAATAACCAATTGAGCTTGCCATTGTAGAAGTATGGGAAAACGTGCTATGTTGCTCTTCATTGTAACCCATGCCAGTAATGCCAGTCTGATTATGTGACAAATAAATGGGTTGGAACAAATTCCAATTTTTATGTCTAAAGTTTGCAGTTCTAATTATATTATAAAAGCTGGTTTTTCGGAACCAAACATTTTTGAGTTCCAAATAAAACAAAACCAAATATCACCAAAAAAAAACAAATATCACTATTTGGTTTTTTTTTTCAAAAATGTGTGGCATTGGAAAAATGATCCTATAACTTTGAGTTTATCAAATCAATAACCTCAGTTTTAAAGTTTCTGTTTTATAATTCAGTTCCTAACTTTTGTTTTAACATTCCAGGGACGACTTCATGATGGGCGCCAAAATGAAAGATTGGGATAAAGAGTCAGTTGATGAATGACACTAATTAATAGTTTTAAGTACTATTTTAATAAATAAGTGTAAATATCCAAAGTTATCTATTATTGTTTACATTATTCCATAAGTCATTATCATACATTCACATTTTTACAAAATAATATTATTTACAGTAATTATTTTACATTGTTGAGCTACATCTGGGCACACTCGGTTGCGCTTTTTATCACTTATATCCATTATTTACTAAGACATGGCGTTTGGTACAACTCTCTCAGTCTAGTAAATGAGGTATAGATGTGACAGAAAAGGATAGAAGCATAGAAAATTGTGATTTGGTGTTGCCAGATGTAGCTCAACCTTAATTATATCAAAGTATCAAACACTATAGTGTTTGTATCATTGAATTTGGGATTGTTGTACAACAAACGAACAATGATACATCAATAAGTTTATGCACAGTCAAGAGTAAATTAGGGCTGAAACTGCGTAAACCGGAGGCTTGCGAGGGCCATCTGTCGCATGACAAAGCGCGTGTGTCAACACGGGCGGTCCCCATCCCGGAAACCAAATTATTACAGCAGTGTTGCTTGTTCTACTTTGACAATGTGGATGTAGTAGTTTCAATGGAGAATGTATATTATTACGTAAGTAGTTAAAAGGGCGCAGGGCCCGGCCCCCGCGCGGTCCCCATTTCTTATGGGCCCGCGCGAGCATCCGCATTACGCAGTTTCAACCCTAATCTTTAGCCAAAAAACCCTTTCAATTCCTAGGGATCAATGCTGGAATGAAGAAATTAAACTAACTCTACAAATGAATATCTTTCTCCTTATTTAATGAACATTGTATAAGCATCATTGCCTATTGAATGCTGTGTGATCTGTTTGGGCAAGGTAGAATATATCTTGACTGGAAGGTTCCAGACCATGGTCTCTATGGGCACATTTAGTGGTGCAGTCCAGTCCTTATCTTCTGGATTTGGTAAAAGTTTCTCATTTGATGTTACAAATTCAAAATGGAGACGCCAACTCAGGGATACTGAAACAGAATTGAGAAAAATAATTTAGTTGTTTTTTATTTTCTGGTGGATTTTCCATAAAAATATTTCAAATTAGTTGAGCCATTCTCAAGTGATGTGCTGCATGTGCTGTAATTGGATTTTTTTTTTTGTCAATAACAATAAAATAATTTTAGCTTAATATTTTATCCATATCCAATACAACTGTTCAATTCATAACTCCATGAACATACAAAATTTATTGAAAATGGAATCCAAAATATTTACCATCATCAACTTCAAATGCTGGTGTGATATGCAAAGGTATTGGTAATATCAGCTGCGACTGTGTCAATCCTAACGTCACCTCATGATATCTGGCTACTGTCATAGATCTGCTGCTGGTGTCCTTACTGACATTCTTGGAGGGAGACTTTGATTTGATTATCTCCTCTGGTTGTAGAGACACTGATACCTGAAAAATGCAGTAAGAACTGTTAAAATTTAGATTGAAGTGATTTTTGAACAGGAATCTTCGATAATTTAGGCGAGTGATTTTTATAAGTCTTATAACTATTGTTGACTTTCTGGAATGTTTTTTTCATCGACATCATATCAGACGAAAGACGTCCACTGTTGGACATAGGCCTCCCCCAAGCGTTGCCACAAAGACCAGTCCTGTGCGTCACGCATCCATCGGATTCCCGCGACCCAATTTTTTTTCATGCAACAACATAATCAGTTTTTTTAATGGTTAACAATGACTTCTCCCGCTCTACGGTAGAACAGGAGGGTGTGTCAGATTATCACTGACTAAAACTCACCTATGTCCTTCAGCTGCCCTTTGCGTTTTAGAGCCATGGTTACTGTTTCAAATATTCCCATGGCAATATTATCACGTTGAACTGGGCTGTATACCAGAATATGAACCTAAACATACTTTTTTTTGTTATATGTATGAAAGATTTAACCACAATTACCTGCATACATGTAACAGTTCCGACAGAGAAGTCAAAAGTGCCCACAATATCTTCACCAAGCTTGTAAGCTGATTTGAACAGACAGAAGCGACCCACCTTGCCTCTAGTGTTTGTTATCATGTAGGAGTTGGGACTTCTTCTGGCGGTGAGATTCTGAAAAGCAGCAGGTTATTGATCATTGTTTAGAAATTAACTGAGTAACAATAGACTCTGTCTTGACTTGTCCTTGCTGCATTAGTTTATGTTTGCTTAATTCATTTTAGTATTTAACCCTTCAGATACCGTCAATTAGAGACACAATAGTAAGACAATAGATGCGCGGCCACCGGTGGTCGCTTGGGGATTCATGAATTAAACAAGATAAATAATAAAAGGCCCAATTTGACATTTCAGAATAACACTAGAATGTAACTTGGAATGAGACTGAAGAGAGACAATAAAATAATAATTAGGGGTTTAATGTAGTAGTAACTACACTGCACGGGATAAGTCGCTTGGTAGTCAAATTATAGTGGGTAGTCAAACTAAGTCAAAACAGGCCTTATTCTTTAAATACAAAAAAAAAGTAAGACTTGAAATAATATTTTTATTTGATTCTAAACAAAAATAGGTTTGAATAATACCTGTAAAACTTGTAAAGCCATAGTCAGAGGTGTCTCAACCTTCCTTTCTTCAGAAAATGGGTTGGTTGGCTGCAGTTCCTCAGTGGTTTCATTACCACACAGAGCTGCCAAGTCCTGCATGTTCATGATAGGGCTGATGGGCAGTACTCGGAAAGGTATCCTGACCATTTTTATGTGGGAGCCCACTTTCTGGGTTGCTATGGTGATTTTGTAGGAGTACTTGACTGAAGTGCCTCTGTATGATGGTGGAGCTTCTATTGGCAGTGATTCTCTGTACCAGACTGGGGAATAAAATGAATTATGAATTAACTTTTTATATGGCTTAACTCTTCAGATACTGTCAATTAGGGACTCAGAAAGACTAAGATGGTGCGAACAGGCAAATGTTCCCTTCGGTTTTAATTAATTAAACACAATTATTACTAGTTACTTGTTCAGCCATAACATTATGTACTTACAAGTCTTAGTTTCTCCCAAGGGAATAGTCAAATCACAGAACAGTATTTTCGGTTTGGTATGGAATATGACATCTCCAATATCACAGGAAGTAACTTCCAAAGAGGTGGTCTTGCCAATAGTTGGTGTCTTGTCACCTGTATTCTTTGATGTGGAGTAGAAACAGTGAATCTGGGCCGAAGCCCATGCTAAATTTTCTAGGGCATCGCTGGAATAAGATATCTCTGTTTAAGTACAGGGCACAAATGTCTATTGATTGGCAAAGTGGCAATAACAAGCAGGTTTCTAAATTAATAAATGATTAACAATGTTGAAAGGGGTCATTACCAGTGACTTTGTGAATTTCTATGCTCTGGTTGAGCAGTATAACAAAATGATATGCAGCATTCCAAGGCTTCTCCAGCTAAATAAACTGTTCCAGTTGTTAATTTTGCAGATAATTCAATCATTGTGATATTTACAAAAACAACTATAAGAAACCACTGTGATACACCATTTATAATTTAAATATCTGTACTAATGTGAATCAAATGATTCAATAGTACAAGTGGAAATTGCTGATGCTCTGATAATTTTGATGATTTTGATCAACCAACATAATAAAAATGATGTAGTTGAGAAAGTAGGAAGTTTGAACATAAGATTTTTTTTTATCTCTTTTTCTTATCATAAAAACTAATATTTCTCTTTCAACAGAAATAGTTGAATTAAAATATTGTTGCTAAAAATGTAGTTTTACTAGAAATGGAACATTAAACAGACAGATTGATTGTGTCAATGTCAAACGTGAAATACTTGCCTGCGTTCTGAAAACTAAATCCAATATTTTTTCCGATTAAATATTTTATAATAAAATTACTATGCTATCTCCCAAAACATGATCTAATTTGATAAATATTACATTTTTAATTTAGTCGTTGAATGTATTTCAAGAACTGACTGGACTGGGCTAGAGAAACAGTCTCTTAATTTCTGAACGAAATCATTTTCCATTCTACTCCTAAATCAGAAAACTATAATATTAATTTCAAAAAGGTTTAGTTAAATGAAAATTTAACTTAGGAAAATATTCACTTTTTTATATACGATTTACACTTGCTATAAACTTAGAAACAGCAGGCTGTTGTGATAGTGCAGCTTTTTGTTTTTCGAGCGGTGCTTGTAGTGCTGACGTTTCATTTACACACCGTGAGTGAAACGAAACTACATTTAACGAATTTACGAATGGCGGATTTAAAAATCTGCTCAAGTTTTGACTTGTGTTAGTTTTAATAAAAATAAACAAAATGTTAATTTCGGACGGGATAAATCATGGAAAATTACAATCAATAATTGTTGGGGAATTGAAAAAGGCCGGTTTAAAGCATCGGCTAAAGAAGATTATATTGAAAAGTGTAAAAGTGGGTGCATTTGCATTTCCTGTTACAAAAAATGGTTCTTTACTAACTATTTTACATCTCTAACGAGAATATTTGTTTCAGGATCACAAAACAGTATTTGGAGCGCCTTTACTAAAGGTGCCATCGTGCAGTGTTATTTGTTGTGGTAGTACATTGAGTGTTCCCATAGTTGTCACTGAGATGTCCTCAGTGCTGCGATCCAACGCCCATGTTGAGGGTTTGTTCCGGAAAGCTGGCTCACAAAATCGCCAAAAAGATATCAAGGTTTGTTATAAGACAACTGTAACAAGTATTGTTTTGATGAGTGAAAATAGTATCATTGCTAGGCAAAAGCCTATTTTTCCCTCCAAAACAACTATGAGTCGTCACTCCAAGCTATGCTATGCTTATCATTCAATAGAATTAAAATGTTCATTAAAAATATATATTTTTTGTTGATAATGAAAGTTGTTTTATGTGTTATCTATTACTCTAATGGTTTCCTGTATAGATAACTTATTTCACCATACGATTTTGATTACCAGAGACTGTTAGATGCGGGAGGCTGCGTATCAGAAGGCCACCATCCTATAGATGTAGCAAGCGTGCTGAAGCTGTACTTGCGATGTCTGCCGGAGCCCCTGATCAGTGCTGAAGTACAAGACTTGTTGTTGAGATGTAGAGTGACCGCCGGAGAGGATGCACTGAAGCCTATTCTGCACACCTTGTTGTTACTACCAGTATTACATGTTCACCTGTTACATTATATTATGGAGGTAGGAATGCTATGCTGTTTTATAACTTAAAAAGTTTGCAGAATAGCTTTATTTTAGCTTTTTTTTACATTTTCAGTAGTATCAAATAAAACTGTCTTCTTTTCTCAATATTTCTTTAACGGTAAAAGGATATTGTCTTTTAGCTGAAATGATTAGCTTGTTAATTAGTATCTTTAAAAAAAACAAAAACATTGCCCAAAGATAAAACAAAGAATAACTTCTATAAGATGGCAAGAAGTGGTTCAGAGTTAAGAACGATGAAAGGAATGAAAGGAGGCCTTTGCTCAGAAGTGCTCACTAATAGAGTGACCCAGTGTGTAAAATGGCTTGCAAATTTTCTTTTAAAATCAGCAAATGCAGCTAAAACAGTTGGCCAGCCAAATTTAAAGGTGTAGGTCTAAGACGGCTTGATATGATATGATTTTTGGCTTGGTAGTTTATACCCACTCATGGCCAGTGACCCCCCAGGCGCATCATAAGCAAATATCACGGGAGGCCCATGACGCACTTGGTGCGTCATATCATACTTACTTATAAATAGATTTTAAAAGATTTAAATAAAGAGAACTACCAGCTTTTATTCTAAATTGAATACTAAAGATGAGAGGACCAATGACGCTCTAGATGCGTCATCCTCGATGTAGGCCCATACAATGTTTGGGGCCTGGCTAAAGTATGCATGAAAATGATGGAAGCAATGAGTTGGTTAAAGGTACTGAGTGCTTGCTACTTAGAGTCAATTTTTTACACACTAAGGGATATGAGACCAATATAGGAGACCATTATTTTTGTATGTTCCAGTTACTAAACTTCTTAGCGTCCCGACACAAGGACAACCTAATGGACTCCTCCAACTTGGCCATAGTGATGGCTCCCAGTATTATGCCGCTGCCTGCTGCAGCTTCTGCCCAGAGACTGGAGCACCATGTTGCACTTGTCAAGGTATTTATTACTCCATGTTAGTAATTCAAGTTCTCCTCTTTTCCTATCTACTCATATCTATTATCTCCAGACTCCAGAGATTCCAGACTTCATAGACAAACAATTTTGTGGAATATTATGAAACTAACTTTTGCCCCTGGCTTCACCTGCTTGCATAAAATATAGACTGTCACTCAGGAATAAAGTAACTTTCTATAAGTGAAAAAATTTTTGGCAACCGGACAAGTACTTTCAGAGATTATCCCCTACAAGCAAATAAACAAACTTTACGCTTTCATAATATTAGTTTAGATGCTTGTGCTATTATTTTCTCTGTCTGCACTGTATAATCTTCTCAATCATTTTTAGTTATGATCAAACCAGTGATTTGTTACCTTCAGGCATAGCATTGGCGGCATTTGCAATTGGTTTTTTAACTATTTACGTCTGATACTCTCTCTCCACTCTGAATGGGAGAAGTAATTTGGTGATTACCAATCGCAAAAAAAGCAAGCGCTAAGAGATCAGAAATGCGGGTTTACTCAAGCAGGATTGGAGTTTTTTATAAGAAAATTGGGTATTCACGACCAGCTGCCGTTTTGATTATTATATTTTATTAGACCCAGCTCATCTTCATGAAAAAGTGATGAAATAATTTTACATGGAACTCGTGACTTTTTTATAGATTTTGTATAGAAAATAATTATTTTGTTTTCGAGTTTACCCTGAATAATTTTTGAATTTCTATATCATATTGTTGTGTAAGTGACACAACTAAATTCGACTGATAGAATATGCCTAAGGCATTATAAATCCGCCTTTGTACAGTGTTTTTACTACACTAGTAAAAAACACTGTACAAAGGCGGATTTATGTAAAGTTTTAATAAATAAATAAAAAGGCTAAGCAAAAAAGTGAAATAATGATATGAAATTACTATTTTATCAGATGTTCATCGAAAACTCGCAACACATAGGAAAACTAACAGAAGAGTTGATGGCGCAGCTGGACGATGATTCCGATGGCTATCTTGCAAGGAGGAAGAAGAAGCGACGCAGTGGCTCTCTCAACAGTAAGTTGGTTAGGGAGTCGCACCCGAATGGCAGCGACGCGGCGAGCTCTTTTAGTGTGGAATAATTTTAAACATTATCTTCTTCTAAATAAAGGGATCTTTATTTAAGTAGGTACTTAAAAGACCAGTATCGCTTGAAAAGCATGAAAACGTCGCCAGGCCGCCTCCGAAGCTGCGAGCGGCCGAGCCACGCTCGTTGTCGGTAGTTCTAGCCTAGCCGGCCGCTCTGCCCCCGTTAGTAAAAAATACGCATCTTAAATTTTTTCCAGATTTGAGTTATATACATTGCCGGAATCAGGAAAAAATGGCGCATCTGTCTGTATTTTTTATATTTTGATAATTTTCTCCAGTGCGGTTTTAACATAAGAAAAAAAGGCCCAATTTCCGTTTCATTCATTAAAACATTTTTTGTACGTTTTCGTTTTTGTTAGATACGTCTTTTTAACTATCTGGGGCAGCGCTGCTATCCCGGTGAAAATCGACCGATACTATCAGACTGACTTGTCTTTGGCTGATTTCATTTCCTTAAAAGTTAAACCACGAGAAAAACATAGACAAATGAATAATCCTGTAATCATTTCTGTTTTTAGGAGTATTAAACGGCCTCCGCAAAATGGTGTCGGGTAGTGTAAACACTCCTGCCACAGTCAATGAGAATGGCAAGACTCCAATCCTGAGCAAATCTGCCGCCAAACGAAAGTTCGACACGCATGAAGGACTTTCTGCTAAAACTAAGTAAGTTTATTTGTTAGAAAATACCTGCTAATAGAAACGTAAGATCTAATTAATTAGCCAAGCCATATTAAGATTCTAATTAGATTAAAAAGAATCCCATGCCTCAATTATAACTTTTTTTTTTGTTATATAGGAAAGAAATCACTAAAGGACTTCCGCAAAAAGAATTATCCTTCACGCCAATGAAAATGTAAGGCATTAAATTTTATTTAATATTTACTCTATTCTTATTTATATCTGTATGCTACAATAACATTCTTCTTTCAGGGGTATCGAACGAAAACGATTACGGCTAAGCCTCATGGACGCAAGAAGCACTCCAATCATCAATAGAGATTTCAGTTCTCACAAGAACTCCGAAACAAGCGTCAGTAGTGAAGATTTGATAACTTCCTCTGAGCATTTGTTCAGCGTACACGACACCGTAGATTTGTCTCCCGATATGAAACAGTCGGACAAAGATTACGTCAGGATTTCAAAACAAGAATATGAAGAGATCAAAAGCAGAGTATCAGCTATCGAAAACAGACTGTCCAGAGAATTCACAGATATACCGAGAGTACAACCTCTGCAACAAGTACAAAATGTCTATGAACAAACTTTAGAGGAAGTTGCTATGTTGCACTGCCCCAGTTCCGATCATTTGGCGCGAAGGTTAAGTAAAGAACTGAAGATACGACCCACCGAAGAAGCCAAAATAATTCGATCACCAAGTGCGCGGAAAATCGGCTCCATACGACGGAGATCTAAAGAGAACATCACGAAAATCGTCAGGCACAAGTCCTGGAATGTGTCATCTCAGTCACAATCTAGTCAAAATACCGATAGGTTTTATCCGTATGTAGGACTGACTCGTAGACAACGAACTAGCACCGCGAAACCTGACCTAGCAGCGCAGCAATCAACAAATGAATGGGATGCCTCGACATCGGAACACTCGCTCAACAATGTGTCGGATTCTAGTCAGAAATATCGCTTACGAAAACGAGCTAGTTTTATACCCGACTATAACACTGAAAAACCTATTAGCAGGATACCGGCGCGCAGATCTTTGAATGTTACCATTGGAAACAACAGTTGGGAGAACACAGCTTCGGAAAACTCAATGAACAACACTTTAAACACGAGTGCGAGATCTAATAACAGCATGTTGGCTAGATGTTACCAAAACATAACTTGCAGGAATCGTAAGCCAAGTCCACCACAGTCGCAGCAAAAATGGCGGAGCGCTGCAGCGTTCTTCATGGATAAAACGGGGGAATTAGAGAAGACTAGTCAGTCAGGGAGACCTTCAGTAAATAAGTTGCGAAAACAGAACGCTGGCGCCGTTCTCGCTAAAGCAAAGCTCTTCGAATCGAGCTCCGATAAATCCTCAGAAAGACAAGAAAAGGCTGTCCATACGGGATTTGCGAGAAAACCTAGAATAACTGTTCAACAAAGTAAACCGCAAAGGAATGTGGCACTTGTGAAGCCCAAAATTCAGTCTCCTGTTATATCTCCCAACATTCCGGTCAGAGTTCCCAGAAATAATGTTGAAACTACAAATGTGCCTTCGAAATCATATCGTTTGAACATCCCCAGTAACAGTGAATTCGAAAATTGGCGTAACGCTAGAAAGACAACGCCACCTGTAAAGAATGTTGTTTCTCCACGAAGTATGATAATGAAAACTCCACAAATACCAGTATTGAAGAAGCCTCTTTGTACCCCAAAGAGTTCTCGACTCCCAGCCATTAGCAATGATCTCAGAAAGACTAATACGCCGCTGAAAGCCGTTCACATTTCTCCGAGAAGACGATCTCCACGGCAGAAGCAACGCGTATAGGAAGGAATTCAATCAATATCAGTTGATTAATATTTATGTATCTACTACCTATGAATGACATGATTTTGTAATTCTAGTAAAATGCTCGATTAGGTAAAATATTGTAACCAGTGGCCATGTGTAAATACAATTTTAATTATATTAGTTATGATTATATTAAAACGATCAAAAAATAATATATGTTTCTTTTTTCATTTCATGTGATGTAAAAACTAACTTCTGGATTCGAGTAAAACACCAGGGTTTCTGAAAGAATTATCAGAGGAGAAGCTAAGGACGTCGCGCGAGTTTAGTGCGCGACGGTCCCCGTAGCGGAAACCTAATGAACTTTAACGGTGTGCATGTAGTCGTGTCGGTCGATGGAAACTAATGTATTATTCCGTAGCGAAACGGACACGGGGCGCGGCCCTAACAACCCCTCATAATATTTTTACTGTGCGTTCCAAATGAGAATAGGATCGATTTTTTGTTGTGACGTCACGATTTACTGTCAAATCTAGGAATTTTTTTCAAAATTGAGAAACTTGGTTCTTTAAATTTTACTCATCTGTAAAATTTAAAGAATGGAATTCTGATTAAACTTGTTTTCGTTCACAGTTCGTAAATAAATAAAATTTTTCGTAAAATAGTTTCAAAATTTCTTTCCTCGATTTGACAGTAAATCGTGACGTCACAACATGCAATTGATTCTATTCTCATTTGGAACGCATTGTAGTTACAGTGCGTTTCACTTAAGACGTTCCTTTGGCGTAATGTTGGCTGCCCTGTCTGTCTACATAAAAAAGAAGGGAAAAAGGAAAGAGTTGCCTACTCTACCAAAATTGTTCCCCAAAATGCGCAACGAAATCGATTATAACGGTAGTTGCAGCACGTTTGGAGAATTATGAGGGGAATGGGACTTTATTTAAAAAAAAACAGGTCTAAAAGGACGTTATTATAGAAAGATACGATATTGTGGCATGGCGTTTTCGGTATTTGAAAGAATTGCAAGACAATCGGAATGGAGCCCAGCGCCCTATACTTTATTCAAATATAGTAGGAAGAAAAACAAAAAAAAACGCAATTATTAAAAGTGACGAAATATAAGTTAATCTTCCTAATATTAAGCCTAATATTAAGTAATTTAATTGCTAAAAATATTATATGAAACGCACTGTACAGTGCGTTTCACTTAAGACGTTCCTTTGCCGTAATGTTGGCAATACGGAAAAACAGTGTTGCAACATTTTTAGCAATTAAATTACTTGATATGAGGGAGATTAACTGATACTTCGTTACTTTAACAATTGCCTTTTTTTATTGTTACTATTTTTGTATAAAGTATAGGGTGCTGGGCTCCATTCCGATTGTCTTGCAATTCTTTCAAATAACGAAAACGCCACGCCACAGTATCGTTCCTCTCTATAAACAACTTCCTTAGAGACCAACTTTTTTAAAATAAAATCCCATTCCTCTCATAATTTTCCAAAAAGTGTTGCAACTACCGTTAAAATCGGTTTCGTTTCACATTTCGGGGAACAATTTTGGTAGAGTAGGCAACTCTTTCCTTTTTTCCCTTCTTTTGTGTAGACAGGCAGGGGAGCCAACATTACGCCGATGTAACTTCTTAAATGAAACGCACTGTACTTATGTATTTGACTGCCGATTGGCAGATAACGAAGACCAATCAAATAATCACTTGAAACAAGTTGTGATTCTGTCTCTCTCTCTCTCTGCCTTTCGAGCTGTGAATAGTTGACCGAAACTTGTTGATGACCCACCCCGGCTTCGCAAGGGGGAAAACCTCGATATTGCTAGTAGCAAAAAACGAAATTTAAACTTGTTGCAGCATTATCATGTTGCTTAATTCGTTTAGCTAAATAAAAACTTTTTCGTTCGCGTTAGTTTACCTTTTTCTAATATTATTTTTTTTGATTTGAACTTAGAATAGGAAAATTTTGAGGTTTGACAAGGAAAAATTTTATTTGTCATTTGGCGACGAAATTTTCTGAGAAAAAGTGCTTGATGAACACGAATTAAAAAGCAAATGTGATTATAAGTAATGATCTAACTGCGAAATGTTTTGCGAAACTCGGTAGTAAATAAAAAAACCGATTTGTGTTTGTGAATATAAAGAACCGATTATTTATCAATCGGTTCTTCGAGTATTCTCGGAGTATTCTTGGAGCATTCTGGACATAAAGATAGAAATTCACAGAAGTGGACAGTACAGCCCACTGCAATTTATAAGTGCGTGCGCCAACTGGCGCATGACGATACTAGAGAAAACCCCGGTGGACATCGTGACGTCACTCCACGTGAAGTTTTCATGATCCCTATTTTTCCTTATTCTATAGCAATAGCAAGTAATATTAGAGTAGTTTTTTTTACGCCATCTGTTTTATATGTATAATCACAGCAATTCGTGTAAAAAGGTTGCGGAATGAACCGATTTCTTTGATAGCTTACGAGTCCGCGTCTGAGGTCCCGTGATTGCAATCCCGTACCTATAGGCACAACTTCCAAATTATAAATTTTTATTTTTTATATATCCATCTCGCCACCTTACTTAAACCCTATTTTTATATATATAAAGTGGCCGAATTTTTTTATTTCCTTTTATAATTTCTTCTATGTTGTTTTTTTAAAAATGCAAAATTTTATGTGTATAAGTGGTGATTTTTCTTTTTTTTTAACGCTACAAAAATGGCTCTCCGGCAAACAGAAGTAAGTGTTTTTACTTAATAACATTTAAAATTTAAACGATTCTACATAAAGATTTTTTTTTGCCTTATTGAGAATGGTCACTCCCTCTGGGAGCTAATGATTCTTAAGCTTATTGGTTTCAGGACGTGGATTCTTCCATTGAAGAAGGGTATTATAGGATTTATACCACCAGTACAGATGTTTGAAGCTGTTTTTTTCCATGACATATTATTTTTTCATGAAATGTAATGATTTTTAATGAAAAATAATTTTGTGAACTATAAAACACATAACTGCCTTTTATTTTATCTTCTTATCGCAGCAAATATAACGATAGGTTTCCTGATTTTTATTCCATATCCTTAGCTAGCGGTAGTTAGAACCCGTAGGGTATATATGGTGACGTGTGAATGTACCTATAGGCTTCGGTTTTCAAGGTAAGCTTAGTATGAACGGTTATTTAGCCGATATTTTTTGCTTTCTAGCTTGGCGTTTGCTGACTGCTGGTTGCTGGATTATTTTTGTCCAGTTGTTCATGCCGTGCCTATTTTTTCGCTAGGATTTAATTGACTTTAGTCTGTTCTTTCATTCGTTATTAGGTCTATATTAGTTACATCATGTCAGAAGAGGGGTTCCCTATTGGTGAGACACCATGTCGTGATAGTCCCATCATTTCGCGACCACAACCTCCTCCTATTCCGCCAAGAGCTTCTCGCGCTTCTTCACAAAGTGTCGTTCCTTCACCAGTAAGATCTGATGAATGCCTACAATTTACCAGGCAGTTCTCTCTTACTAAGTGGAAGATTAGTTTCGATGGAAAGACCTGCGTTCGGGAATTTTTCACGAGTATAGAAGAATGCAGGGAGGCCGACAATTTGTCTGAGGGATATTTAGTCAAGCGATTCCATGAAGTCTTATCAGGTGTCGCACTTAAATATTTTAGGACAATCCGTCGTCCGGGTCTTTCCTTCTTTGAGATCAAAGAAGCCTTTTTTAATACATTTGGTACGACAGATTATGAATTTAAGACCAGCCAGCAGATACGTAACCTTAAGCAGAGACCGGAACAATTGATTAGAGAATTTATTATCGAAGTGTCTTATTTAAATGCAAAACTGTATAAGCCCATTGAAGAACCGGAATTGTTGCAAATCATTACTCACAATATGTTGCCAAAATACACTCCTTGCTTGTCCATCCAAAGATTTCATGACATCAATAATTTAATCGAAGTCGTTACTCATTTCGAGTCCTTTCTAGAACCTCCGAAGGCGGTAGCCAGTCTCGATTGTGTTGCCGACCAGTCGATTTCTCTGGCTTTTAACTCGTCAAAACCCAGGCCGAACAAAACTTCCCAACGACCAAAAACTAGTAAGCCTCGGTTTTGTCCTAGTTGTAGTCAGTCTAAGCTTTGTTTAAAATGTAATAAAGTTGGTCATTCTTACCGCTCTTGTCCAGAGATCTCAGGCATAATTTGTTTTAAGTGTCGTACTCCTGGATTTATTACAAGAGAATGTCCGAAATGTAATCCAAAAAAATGTAAAAACCACTGGCGATACGCTTCTTTCCGTAAAGTATCCCCAGTGTTTACTTCAGATTCATTTGATAACCGACCGTTTATAGAAGTATTATTATGCGGTAGAGTCGTTAAAGCATTACTTGACTCTGGTGCTCAGATGTCACTTATTAGCGATAATTTTATTCAGCAACTTGGTATTTCTTTGACATCAAAAAAAGCTTGTCCCCGTGTTATATCGGCTAATAATTCACCGATTGATATTCTTGGTTCTGTATATCTTCCAGTTAAATTTAATGGTAAAACTTTTATTCATCAGTTTTTAGTGGCAAGTTCGATGTCATCTTCTGTTATTTTAGGTATCGAATTTTGGAATAAATTCGGTTTGACGTCTATTTTTAGTCAGGCTTTTAATAAAAATATTGATGGTAATATGTTTATTCCTACTGTTCAGCACTCTCCCCCTCAAGTTTCCTCTGTTAGTAAGGTTCGTGTGCATCGTAAAGGTTCGCAACATAAAGTCCCCGATGTTTTATCAAGGATCCATGCTAATCCTGTGTCGTTTGACCAGGGTCCTGAACATACTAATGACCGTTGGTATAGGAAGGTATATATAGGTGCTCGAGACTCGCCACAAATGTTCCCAGCATACGCTATAAACAATGGTATCCTTATGAGACGCATGCCTGTTTCTAATCCTTTATCTTCTGAACCATGGCGTGTGGTGCTACCAGCTGAAAAGGTTCCAGACGCTATTTGGGAAATTCACAATAGTTTTCCTTCGATACATCCCGGTGTTACTAAAACGTATCTAAAACTTAGGGAGTTGTTCTACTGGCCAAATATGTTCCGTGACGTCACTTCGACGTTAAGTCAATGCGAGGTTTGTAAAGCCTATAAAATTTCGAACACGCAACCTCGCGGTCAGATGTGCTACCCTAAAGAGGTTTCCTCGCCCTTACAGATGATTTCTATCGATATAATTGGTCCATTGCCCTGTGCTTATTATGGTTATAAATATATCCTTTCTATGGTTGATGTATTTTCGAAGTATGTATGGCTAGTTTCTCTGAAAAAGATTGACGCTCTCTCTATTATAAAAGCGTTAGAGTCTGAGATTTTCTTTAATTTTGGGGTTCCGCGTACTATTCTTTGCGACAACGCTACAGTTTTTCGTAGTAATCAATTCCTTAATTTTCTCAGATCTTTCCATATTCAATCACCTACTTTTACGCCATATTATACACCCCAAGCAAATACGGTTGAGCGATACAACCAAAGTGTTATTACGTGTTTAGGTATTTTGGTTGGTGAGAACCAAAGAAGTTGGGCTAAAATGTTACCTAAAGTTAAGCTTTACCTCAATTCTTGTGTTAATCTAGCTACTGGCTTTACGCCTAACTTTCTTATGTTTGGTAGAGAGGTCCTTATGGATAGCGGTCGTGTATATAGTCAGACTCGAAGCTCTAATTTGGCAGACAGTCGGGCTCGACATGCTTCAAACCTATCTTCTCTCAACGAAGTTTATGCAAAGGTTGCTGATAATCTTTCTTTAGCTTTCCTCCGTAACTCTCGCGCATATAATTCTAATCGATCAGCTATCACTCTGAATGTTGGCGATACTGTATGGAGAAGGAACTTTTCCAAGTCTTCTGGAAATGATTTTTTTTCTGGGAAGCTTGCTCCACGTTTTATTAAGTGCCGCGTGATAAGAGTAATTTCTAGGACCACCTATTTGCTACAGGATTGTGATTCAGTCCACTCCGGACAATATCATATCAAAGATATCTTAAAATAAATTGGATTAAATTCTCTTTATTCCATTTTATCATTAACATTTGCTTTGTAACACCTTTTCCTCTTTGGTTTATGGCATATTTCTTTGCATAAGTTTTTTAATTAAGTTAAAAACTTTTTAAATTATCCGTTAATAATGACATTTATTTATTTTTATGTTATGTCAACCTGCGTTCTTAGGTTGCCAGCGTAATTAGGTTGTTTTATTTCTCTTGTTTAACACAAATGATTTGTCATTTAACAATCAATTTGAATTTTTCTTTGACTTAATTGACTTAAGTTAACTTTTTCAAACTTAGTTGTTTGTTTTTTTGTCCAATTTCTTTCGTTTCTTTAACTAAGGTTGGACTTTACGTGTTGACGTAAATTTCTTAATGTTGTTAGGTAATCGTTTAGTCTTATGTTAAGTTAGGCTAGCTTTAATTAAATGTATAATCCCCGGATTTTTTTTCTTGTTGTTGCTAGGTAATAGTTTAGTCTTATGTTAAGTTAGGCTAGCTTTACTTAGATATATAGTTCCCTAATTGTTCTTCATAGTTGTTAGGATGTGGTAGGTTAGTGTTTTACTCAAATTGGACAATATACATTTTGATTTATGAGTTCGTTATTTTCTTTCATATTCTCCATTTTCGTAATTGAGATGTCGTGAGTTTGCGTGGATAACGTGTAGATGTGGAGGCCTCCGTGTTTATTCAGTATCTATTGCACTTCGATATCGTATGATTCAGAAATGATTCCTGCTGTTGTCTTAGTCTGTTCCAGTTTATCTTTTTTCTCACTCGTACTTTCGTCCTTTTTTTCTTAGAAAGGGGGTATTGCAGCATTATCATGTTGCTTAATTCGTTTAGCTAAATAAAAACTTTTTCGTTCGCGTTAGTTTACCTTTTTCTAATATTATTTTTTTTGATTTGAACTTAGAATAGGAAAATTTTGAGGTTTGACAAGGAAAAATTTTATTTGTCATTTGGCGACGAAATTTTCTGAGAAAAAGTGCTTGATGAACACGAATTAAAAAGCAAATGTGATTATAAGTAATGATCTAACTGCGAAATGTTTTGCGAAACTCGGTAGTAAATAAAAAAACCGATTTGTGTTTGTGAATATAAAGAACCGATTGATAACGGTGGACATCGTGACGTCACTCCACGTGAAGTTTTCATGATCCCTATTTTTCCTTATTCTATAGCAATAGCAAGTAATATTAGAGTAGTTTTTTTTACGCCATCTGTTTTATATGTATAATCACAGCAATTCGTGTAAAAAGGTTGCGGAATGAACCGATTTCTTTGATAGCTTACGAGTCCGCGTCTGAGGTCCCGTGATTGCAATCCCGTACCTATAGGCACAACTTCCAAATTATAAATTTTTATTTTTTATATATCCATCTCGCCACCTTACTTAAACCCTATTTTTATATATATAAAGTGGCCGAATTTTTTTATTTCCTTTTATAATTTCTTCTATGTTGTTTTTTTAACCCTTCAGATACCGTCAATTAGAGACACAATAGTAAGACAATAGATGCGCGGCCACCGGTGGTCGCTTGGGGATTCATGAATTAAAAATGCAAAATTATACGTGTATAAGTGGTGAATTTTCTTTTTTTTTAACGCTACATTGTGTGGTATCTAATTTGCTTGCTGCGGTCTTCCCGTCCGATTATTGATAATTTGGGGTGTCTTCACGGCTAGAGTGAATACCTAGACTTTTAATAAATTAGTGCGTCTCACCATCATAGACTGCATCACTGCTTACCATCAGATGGAATCGCAGTCGAGCACTAGTTTTTATCAATAAAAAAAAAAAGCCGTCGGTCACTGAGGGAAATGCTATATTTATTAGGTGGCGGATCAGAGGAGCCTCTTTTCAGCTTATAATTTTTTAAAGCTAGCCAGCAAATTAAATTTTAAAAGCTTGCCCCACCCAGCGAAGATTTGTTTTCCTCTAAATTTAGGCTGACCCCACATTAGGCGTGCGCGATCCTCGGGCGTGTGAGTAGCGCGGGCGCCGCGCGCGCGCTGCGTGAGCGTCGCGTTTTGCTCCCCAGCGTCGTGTGTGGAGAGTGCACACGGCGCTCGAGTCGCTTTCTTACCCCTTCCGACGCGCGCTCGCTGTACACACGTCACACGGCGGCAACACGCGACGCTTATGCAGCGTTCACGCGGCGCCCGCGTCGCTCACACGCCCCCCGCGTCGCTCACACGCCCGAGGAATACGAGCGCCTAATGTGGAAGTCTCAAATTAGTCTGAAACTACTTCCAGGTACAATTTTTGTACTTACCAATGTATTATGTATGGGTTCGAACCAGATAGGCGCGTTACTTTGTGTAATTGATTTCATCACCACTGCTTTCAAAACGGTGAAGAAAACATCGTGACGAAATCGGCATGAAAAAAATCCGAAGACATGTAACATTCACCAACACGCACTGGGCCCGCGTGGTGGATTACGGCCAATTCCCTCTTCTAGAGAGGAGGCCTGTGTCCCAGCAGTAGGAACATTAAAAAGAAGCTGATGATGATGATGAATGAATAAAGAAAACAATAGTATCTAATTTTGGGAGAAAACAGATTTTTGTTAGCAGTCTCAATTTTTGAGATATTTGGTGGCCAAGCAGACGAGAAGCTCTCCAGATCTCACACCTATTATTTTTGAACCAAGGACAGGTTGATATTTGGCGACTAATTAGCTACAAAACTTGGGAAAAACTATATCCTTGATAGGTGTTTTAGTTTTAGAGGCAAATGTCACTAACTGGGGAAATTCTCTTCCCTAAAAACCCTTATAGTATAGCTTTTGAACCAGTGACAGCCACACATTGGTTCTCTCGAAAACTACTAAGGTACAGACAATTTTTTTTTACACAAGTTCTAGTTCTTACTTCATTGGTAGGGAAGCATTTGACAATGTAGCCATGGTTTTTTCAATACTTTTCAGTCACTCAAATTGATTCAGGGTAAAACATAAAATGAGAGAAATAAAATTCCAATTATAATATTATATGATGTATATCACGGATTTTACAGTGGTATTTTCGTGTATAAACAAAATATCCTGATTTCAATTTAATAAATTAAGAACTTACCGACAATTTAATAAATAACAATTTTCACGTTCAAATATATAAAGCATCGGCGCCACAATAAATTTCCCGTATATTTGACATAAAAATTGAATAAACGATTTTGAATTTGTTTGATAATAATAACATAAGTCATATTTATACTGTATGTGGGGTTTCAACTAAAATATTTTCACTTATACATTTAGCGATGATCACAGATTTGAGGATTATAAAAAAGCAGATTCAGAACATACCGTGCTATGGAGACGATTTAACAATTCGAAACTTGCAATAGTGATTACTGAGTAATTTAGGTTTCATTATAGCTTATGAGCTAACTTATCACTATCAGCACTCTGGCCGCTCACGCACGGCTCTTCCCAGTTCCTAACATTGCTTCTCGATCGATATCAATACCAAATTTAAATTAACAATATAATAAAATATCAATTGTACCTAAGATCTTTTCCAATTAATACGCACATTCGTTCTTAATTTGCATCTTAATATACACTAACGGGCCGCGTAGGCGGCTAATGATATCTCCGGACTATCTACTGGCTCACAGGCAAAGTGCTCTTTACACAAGCGAGGCCGGCCACGGGCGCGCGCCCGGCCTTCCCACTGAGCATAACGTACGTAATTCCATAATTAAACATACATGTTGTGATCAATAATAAAAATATAATGATACAAATACATTAATTACTACATTTTTCGATTATTGTGTGACATAAATATTTACAAAGCGCATTAGGAGCGCCAAAATAGTTAGGCGAGGCAGACTCCTAGACGAGAGATTAATAAATGCGCCGCGCCATGCGTCGTCAAGAGCGGCGCGGCGGCCTCACACGCCACTACACCAACTAAACTCAAGTATCTTTATTAACTAAAACATCTGACCAATGAACTTTATTGTCAGGAGAGCTAAGGAATAAATGCCCCAAAATAAAAATGAAATCGTATAGTCAAAAAGTTAAAATTATATGGATTCATTATATTACAAAGTTGTCCTGACTGTCACAGTCGCTGGATCGACAATTATTACATAACTAAATATCATAGATTTTTTTTTTTGAGAAACAAAAATTAATTTACTTCCCCATGATTATGAAACTAGTAGATACTATAATATATAAGCTACTACCAGTACATCTTATAAAACGAATAACATTATTCTAAATATCAATGTGATCTCTCGTTATTATGGTTTACGATTACAATTTGGGAATGCATGATACTACTCGACAAAATACAATAATTATTAAGTACCGATGATTAAAAAAACTCCCTACATATACAGATAGCGTAACAATGTCCGAAATATGATTAGTTTCGTCAACTATAAAGTACAAAGATGAAAATACATTATATCAACCGGATACATGTGTGCGAGCGGGAGCACACTGTCAGCAACTCCCTAACGAGAATATACAATACCAAGTTTTAGATAATAAAAATAATTGAACTAGAAGAGGGCGAGTCGCGACTCACGGAGACAAATAACTACATTAAAATTGGCGGCGAATAACGCCTAAAAATAAATAAAAAGAAATATAGATTTCCGACGAATACTGATATCCTCGGCTCGGTGTGCGCGGTGGGCGGTATGGCAGCGGGCGGCTCAGTTCACCATCAGCGTGTGCGACTCCATGGGCGCCGCCGAGTCGTAGAGCGTGTCCGTGTCCTGCGTGGGCTCGCCCTGCAGCTGGCACTGGTTGGACAGCGTGCCCGCGCCGCAGTCGCAGAAGAACCTGCAAACGCATACAACATTCTAAATACAACGCTACTGCCTCAACATTTCCATGGTTCCATAATACATACGCAAGACAGTTGTATCATCGATGCGAGATATATTAAATCTCTCACCATCTGGCATAGAGCACAAAAAAGACAAATCTGCGATGCGATGGCGCTTCGCAAAAATCTACGAGCTCGCACTCGAGACGTATCGTACGAACTTACGAATTGATTCGCATCAAACATTGTATGCTCACCTCGAAATTCGCATCGCATCGGTGTTTTGCGTGGGAGCCTTTAGCTATTGTGTTTTCAGGAGGTTATTAATACAATTTAGAATCATCTATACTATAACTGTGTGAATCGTATAGTTACCTGTCATGGCGAATAAATTCTACGTCGTGTCCGGAATGGCACGTTTTGATACAATTGACGCAAATTGCGTTACGGTCTGTCGTATTGCACGTCTGGCACCTGAAATTGAGAATAACGGTACAATTAAAACTTAAAAACAGAAGATGGTAGACTGGCAGACTTTCTATCAAAACCACACCATACCTTGTTTTTAAAATTACTGTTATTATGCACTACCTTCCTTGAAAGAGCGCTGGAAAAATTAGACACAGTGTCGCTCTCGGCCTCTCACCCAGTGAGGTTTCGTCAACAAAATACAATTTTGTATTTATTATTATTTTAATCAAAGTAAGTGAAGGCCCATTTAGACTGTGCGCCGTGCGGTGTCTCAAACATACGATAATCGTAAGAATATTTAAACTAAAAACTTCGTCTACATTCACATCTACACAGTCGAGTTTCTCGCCTCGAACATTCGATAATCGTAAGAATATAAAAAAGTTTCTTCATCAAACATTCATTTCTCGAACCAAAACGTGCGAGAATCTTGCACCGTCTAAATAGGCCTTTAAATACACGGCAGACTAACTTATCCCGAGTGATTAGGTAAGGGTGTAGAATGCACCTTGGTCTGTAATTTTAAGTACATGACAAAAGGGGGGCACCTTTTCAAACTTACCTATAGAAATCGTGCATCGGGAAGGAAGTGTAAGATGAGATTTTGTACAGGCACTGTCCACCACCTACGGCCTTCTCTACTGCGTCCTGGTTGCTGAAGATTTTGTTGCCCCTGACTAACGGCGACACGCCCGACGCGAGACACAGACCTGCACGAAAACACTATGTTAGAACCTGATAAAAATCCTAATTAATCACTTCGTTAATACTTTATTTGATGGTAAAAGCGTAAGGAATGGTTTTTATGAATGTTTGATTGTAACCTTTTAACTACTGATGTGTGGCATTGCCTCTAAAGCAGTCTTTCCCAAAGTGGGCGATAACGCCCCCTTGTGGGCGCTGCAGGTCTCAAGGGGGGCGAAGAGACCCAGAAAGAAAATGGAGGCGTTGTGTAGAGGGGGGGGGGGGGGTGATTTGTAATTTTATTTAGCTAGGAGGCCTCTTAAACAACGACTGCAAGAGCTCTCGACTCTCAACAACAACTTGTGAACATCAACTAATATGAATTAAAAGATTGCTCAAACTCGGTTCTATATTTCTCTCCGCGTAGTTCATATATCTGTCCTATTTTATTGAATATAGAAAAAATGAAAATCATGTCAATCGGTCGCTCCGTTTCGTAATGAAAGTAGACACAAACAAACATATAAAAAGGCAACAGACACACTTTCGCATTTTAATAGTTATTAGTACTCGTAGATATCTGTCATGTTTTAACAAGTTTTTGTTAAATAACCCGAATTGGGCATTCCTGTATCAGTCGGCTGGTTCATTGAATACTTGTTCGGACTTGTTGAGTACGATTGAGCGTCGAATGAGATAAACGAGTTTATGCATGTTTGTTTTATTCCTGTCGGTGCGTGCTGCTTAAGCATTCCTATATAAACAATGTAATATTTATTTTATTTTCATTTGTGGTTTCGCGCGCAATAGGTGAGCAGTACTTACGCCTCCTCTACACTACTCGCGAAATTGAACGTATTTCTCAAAGCAAAACAATGTCGGAAGTAAAAAAGAAGAGACGGCAATACTGAGCGGAATATATTAAATTCGGATTTATTGAAAATCCCACAAACCCATCGTCGCCTTTGTGTCTTCTATGTCTAAAAACATTTTCGAATGAAGCAATGAAGCCTTCAAGGCTGCAAGATCATTGGAATAAAATGCATCCAGATAAGAAAGACAAGAATGTAGCATATTTTCAAGACTTAGAGAAGAAGCATAATACTCAGCCAAGTGTAGCAAAACTATTTTCGGCGGCTGCTAAGCAAGATGACGACGGACTTCGAGCTTCGTACAATATCTCTTTGTTAATTGCTCAAAAAGGCAAACCACATAACATCATAACATCGGAGAAGTTAATATTGCCAGCAATAAATGAAGTAATAACTACTGTGCTTCATAAACCGGCCGCAGATATTATCCGAAAAATTCCTTTGAGTAATAATTCTGTGCAAAGACGAATTGATGAAATGGCTGAAAACATTGAAGAATCATTGTGCGATCACCTGAGGACAAGTCAATTCTCAATTCAGCTCGATGAGTCCACTTTACCAACTGATGAAGCATTGTTGTTGTCTTACGTGAGGTTTATTAAAGATGAGAAAATATGTGAAGAACTATTATTTGCTAGAAATTTAGAGACCGATACAAAAGGTGAAACCATATTCAATACATTGGAAAAGTTTTGCGATGAGAAAGAGATTCCTTTGAAAAATATTATTTCAGTTGCTACGGATGGCGCTCCGGCTATGACAGGGTGCCATAAAGGCTTCATAGCGTACTTAAAAAATAAAATTCCAGATGTCCTTTTTTTTTTTTTTTTTTCTGTCGACGGGGAAAATCATCGTTGACGAAACCCGCTCTTGGGTGGAGCGGGAGACAGTGTCAGAGTCTTACTGACTAAAAACCCCGCGCCGTTCCTTCTAGCCTTCATACCGGGGCTCTAGTTTCCTTTCGGATAACCCCGACCCCGGTAGGCTTCGACCCAGATGGGCCCCTCCTGTTGCTGACAACTCCTTGAGGCGCGCGGGAACAGTGCGCGCCGTCGACGCCTTGGCTCGGTCCGGACAGTTACCAGACGATAGGACAGCGAGCTACCCATGGCTCGCCGTCCGCGAGCCCGCGTCTACGGTGGCCGGAAATCGGGATCGGAATCCCGGCGGCGGCGGCGGGGGCGCCGTTGCCTGATGCGGTCTGCCTCCTCCTTTGCTAGCATTACTGCTTCGCAGAAGGAGGCAACCGCCTGCCACTCCTCCTCGCTCCGGACCATGGCCTGAACCAAGGCCCGGCGCGAGAGGTCTCCGCCGCCGATCACCCCCACGAGGGCACGGCGTTGCTCCGCCCAAGCAGGGCACACCTCAACTGTGTGCTCCACCGTGTCCTCCGGGCGTTCCGCACAGTGGCGGCACCCGGGCGTCTCTTCCGCTCGAATCCGATGCAGGAACCTCCCGAACTTGCCATGTCCGGTGAGGACCTGCGTCATGCGGAAGGTAAGGACGCCGTGAGGTCTTTCCAGCCACGCCTCAAAGAGGGGACTTACCGCCATAATTGTGGCGTGCCCAGCACTGGGTTGCGATAGTCGCTGACGCCATTTCACCGTGAGATCCCGCCGGAGCTCTGTCCGCCATACCTCGACCTGTCGCGGTAGTGGACTTTCACCCCGGCGTTGCATCTCCACGCGCTTATCTTGCATGTGTGCAAGGACTGTTGCCTCCAGATCCCACGGTGGTAGGCCAGCCAGAAGGCTCGCCGCTTCGCGGGAGATCGTGCGGTAACCCCGCACCATCCGTATTGCCATGACCCTCTGGCAGGCGTTCAGTATGGACGCCGGTCGCTTTGCCAGCGACGGCGCCCACACCGGCGCCCCGTAAAGGGCCATGGACCGAACGATCCCCGCGTAGAGCCTCCGGCAGGAGGCGTCTGGACCCCCAAGGTTGGGCAGGAGCCGCTTGAGAGCAGCCCCGGCCCGGTTGAGTTTGGGAGCCAAACGTCGGAAGTGTTCTCCGAAATTCCATCGGCTGTCGAGAACGAGTCCCAGGTACTTCATCGTCGACCCGACGCCGATGCGAACTCCTCCTACCGTAAGTTGGGAGTCTGATGGTGGCGCATTCCGAGGGCCGTGGAAAAACATGGCCTCGGATTTGTGCAGCGCTACCTCGAGTCCCAACTCCTGGATCCTACCAACGATTATCGCAACCCCGCGTGTCGCTAGAGCGACCGCCGCCTGGTGCGACTCTCCCTGCGCTAAAACCAGCGTGTCGTCTGCGTAGCAGACCACGCTGACCCCGTCAGGGAGGTCGCCGCGCAGCACGTAGTCGTAGCCGATGTTCCACAAGGGTGGGCCTAGAACCGACCCCTGCGGAACACCGCACGACATCTCTCGACGTTTCCACTCTCCCTGGTGACCGGGGTAGATAATGGACCTGTCCGACAGGTAAGCCTCGACCACTCGACAGAGGTATTCGGGCACCCGGTGGTACCGGAGTGCCCTCCGGATCGTACTCCAGGGCAGGGAGTTGAACGCGTTGGCAATGTCCAAGGACACTGCCACGACGCTCCTGCCCCGGGACACCGCAACCCCTGTCGTGAGGGCTCGCACGCGCATGATGGCGTCCACCGTAGAGCGCGCCCTGCGAAAGCCGAACTGTCCGTCCGACAAGTCTGGCCCCACCCGTGTTAGCCGCGCGACGAGGCGGTTTGCAATGACTCTTTCAAAGAGCTTGCCCACCTCGTCGAGCAGCACAATGGGCCGGTACGCGGACGGAGAGTCCGCAGGGCGCCCTGGCTTCGCGATGAGGACCAGTTTCCCCATCTTCCAGCGAAGTGGAAACTGGCCCCTCTCCATACATGCGCTGAAGAGCCCTCTTAGTCGAGGCCCGAGAGCCTCCATGGCCAGGACCCAGGCTTTCCCTGGCAAGCCGTCGGGTCCTGGGGCGGTGTTCTTGGCACTCAGCCTTCGCACCGCCACTCTCACCTCTACCTCGGTCACCTCTGGAGCGTTGTCGTCGTCGTCGCTGTTGTGGTCCGCGTCAGACACTGCTGGCGGGGGCGGAGCCATGGGCGGGGGGGAGTGTTCCCCTCGCGCAGGGAACAGAGTGGTTACGACACCCTCCACGAGTTGGGGCCGGAGACTCTGAGTCAGCGGCGGAGCCCAGGGGCGTAGCTTGTCCCGTACCAATTTGTACGGGCGCCCCCATGGATCCGCGTTCAGAGACCCCAGCCACACGTTGCGGGCCTCGAGTTTGGCCCGCCTTATCTCCGTTCGGAGGGTGCGCTTTGCCTCTCTGTACCCCTCATACAGCTCCGCCTCTCTGACCTCCGCATCCGGCTGGCGGTTGCGGCGCCTACAGTGTCTGTCGTACCGGCGGCGCGCGTGGTTGCACGCGTTGCGCAGTGCGCCGATCTCCGGCGACCACCAGTACACGCGGCGCTTAGCACGACCTGGAGGGACTCGGGGCATTGCCGCGTCGCAGATTTGCGACATGGCCTCCTGGAACCACTCCGCCTCGACGTCGATGTCGACAGGCCTGTCCGGTGCTTGCACCCAGGCCTGTACCGTCGCGGCTTCCAGAAGGAGCTCCCGGTCCATCTGCTTAAGCGCCCACCGCGGACCACAAGGGCTCTGTCGGACCGGCGCGGCCGAGGTATCGGCGGAGACGTCCAACCGGATGTACCGGTGGTCGGAGTACGTCTCCACCTCCTCCATAACGCGCCAGTCGACGACACGCGGCGACAGAGCGGGGCTGGCGAACGAGATGTCCACCACTGATGTACCCCGCATCCGCACCAACGTGGGGACAGAGCCCCGGTTCAGGACGGCCAGGCCCAGCTCCAAGGCCCAGTCCTCCACCATCCTACCCCGTTGGTTCGTGCGCCGAGAACCCCAAGCCGTGTTCCAGGCGTTGAAGTCCCCGCAAACGACCACGGGGAGGGAACCAAACCCAGCGACGACAGAATTAAGCTCCATCAGGGAGAGTTGGAACACGTCGAGAGATCTGTTCGGGGGCAGGTAGACGCCTACCACGGCGATGTCCCCGAACCGTGCTGCCACACAACCCCGCCCCCTCGTGACAGACTCGGGGGGCGGGGTACCGGCGGCGGCCGACGAAATTAACGTCACCGAGCCGTCCAAGTCCTGAACCCAGTCTCCACGGGGTTGGACAAAGTACGGCTCGGCGACGACGGCGATATTGATCGACCACTGCGCCATGCTCTGGAGCAACAGATCCTGAGCGGCGGCGCAGTGGTTGATGTTCGCCTGGAGGAGACGTAATGGCGTGGTTATTGGTATTCCATTACCGTCTCCTCCTGAGCCCTTTGCGAGGGTCCTGCCGCAGCGGGAGCGGCGGCGATGGCGGCAGCAGCCAGGGTAGTGGCTGCGGCGGTGAGGACGTCAGGGTTGATGCCCCTCCTGACCTTGCCCTTGGCCTTGGTGGGAGGGTCGCAGGACCTACCCCCAGCCCGGTGTTCGGCCGGCTTGCCGGCCGCCGCACATGCGTAGCAGTGCGGCAATGCACAGCATTCGACGGCCTTGTGTCCGGGCTGTCCGCACTGGTGGCAGCGGTCACTGCGATCTACCTCTGCGGCGCAATAGGCGCCCACGTGGTGCCCGACGTGACATCGGTAGCACCGCAGAGGTCTGGGTTCCAACATCTTGACTTGGGCTGAAACCCAGCCCACCAGCAGCCTTCGGCCCTCGGTCGTGATGGCCTTGGCCACCGACACGGGGCAGCTCACCGTGACGGCTCGCATGCCCGTGCTGTCAGCGCGGAGTGTGCCCGCCCGAACCTGGTCGGTCGTGCACCCTCCCGCCCTGACGATGGCGGCCACCACTTCCTCCACCCTGACGGAGTCGTCCAGACCCATGATGCGCATGTCTATGCTCTTGGTGGGTCTGGACACTCGGGCCTCCTCGACGTCCAGGGACGCCCTGATCTTGTCGGCCAGGGCGTCGGCGAGTTCGCCGCTGTCTGCCCCAGGGACCTCCAAGATTCGGGCTCCGGTTGCGGTCCGCCTTATTCGGAAGCCCCCGGAGGCTCCGAACTCGTCGAGGTGGCCCACCACCGCCTGCTTCGCCTTGGCCATGACTATATCATAGTCGACGCCCCTCTTTTCCGCAGCTGGCTGTAGTGTGATCACTACAGCTGCAGAAGTCGGGGCGCGGAGTCTGGCAGCCATGGCCCGCTTCTTCCGCTCCTGTCGCCGCTTGCGCTTTTTGGCCGCCCTAGCCGCCTTGCTCGCCTTCTCCTTGGCGCCGACGACCGTCCACTCGGCGCCAGCCGAGGAGTCTTCGGGCGGAGGAGGCGGCAGGCGCGACCTAGTCGCCGCCGCGGCAGGAGGCCCCGCCGGTTTGGTGGCAGCCGCCACCTTGCCCTTCGGGGGGGCGGCAGGCTTCCTCTGCTGCTGCCGCTTGTTGACCGGGGCCGCACTCGCCGCTTCTGGCGCCGTGGCCTTACGCCCGACTTGCCCCGATGGGCCTGCCCTGGGCGCAGCAGCAGTGGCTGCGGCGGCAGCGGCATATGTTACCGCTCCCTTCTGGTTGGAGGCCGCGAGCGGGGGACGCAGCACGATGCCCTCCAGGACGGAAAGCTGGCGCCGGATCTGTTCTTGGAACCTTTGCTGCTGCTCCTGCTGCTGCTCCCTGGCAGCAGCCAGCTCTTGCCGCAGCAAGGTCAGCACCTCGCTTTCCGCCTGCGTGCTCCGCCCTTCCGATGACGGTTTGGGACAGGGGTCATGGAGACCGGCCAAGGCCTCGAGCCGGCCAATCCTCCCTTTGAGGGTCTGCTCGTAGGGCTCGAACACGAACCCCAGAGCCCCTCCAATAGTGGCATTGGCCAACTCGATGGAGCGCTTCTTGGCCACTCTCTCCCGCTTGTTGGCCACGCTCATGATGGCGGCTGCCACGACCTCCTTAAATTTGGCCATGGCAACCTCCATTCCCTCCGGCAGCTCGGTAGGGATCTCCGGCGGCGTGAGGCTGGCCTGGCGTCCCTCGCTGGCGCTCTCGGCGGGGAGCCCTCTCCCTTTGCCCGTCTTTCGGGCGGTACCCCGCCCCGAGGTCGAGACCTTCCGGGCAGGTGCCGCCTCGTCGTCGGAGACGGAGCGCAAAAACTCCGCCTTCCTTTTGATGGAGGTGGATTCTTCCACCTCCATCACGTCAGAGTTGTGTGAAGACGCGGCATCAGAGTCCGACGCCGCGTCTTCACTCACCTCTCTGAGGCCGAAAGTACGGCCGGCCTCCACCGGCGTCGCGGACGTGCTGGGAACTGGTCCCAGGGACTCCGCGCTGCCGGCTAGTGAGCCACCCTGGCTCCTTGCGTCCATGAAGGACGGTAATAACAGGTCCTTAACGGACCTGGCGCGCTCTTTGCCCCCCCCAGAATACGAGGGGCAGCCCGAGCTCTGCTCGGGGAGGGATTCTCCGCCTGCGGGGCAGGCGGTACCCTCCTGGGGTAGTATATCTTTAAGATGCGCGGCCATAATTTTGCTGTACTCAGCTTTGCCTTTTTGGCAATGGGGTGGGGTCCCCAATACACGTTCGCCATCGTGGTCGTGTCTGATAAACAGACACGTACCCGAGGCGAACCGAGCTCGCTGTCGAGAAGACGCCGACAGCTGTTGGTGCCAGCGCTCCTGGACAGCGCACCCTCCGGGCGGTCCGACTGGACTCCGCCGTGTGTTCCTCTTGGTCTGGTCTCTCGCTTGAGGCCTTCCGGCATGAGTAGCTCTACCGGCATAGCCCTCAAGGTCATTGAGACACGCAAGCCCCACCACGACGACAACGTGGGAACACGGTTGGTGGGGCAGATGTCCTTGGTGTACATTGCGTTATTCATAGACAACATTTAGTTGCTAGAAACTTAAGTGAAAAACTATTTCAATCACTGCAATATGTCATCAAAGCAGTCAATAAAATCCGCAACAGCTCTTAGAATGATAGATTATTTCATCAGCTTTGTGTTACTAATGACGAGGATTTCAACCGTTTGTTGTTTCATACTGAAGTTCGTTGGCTATCAAGAGGCAATTGTCTGACTCGATTTTACAACCTGTTTGACTCTATTATAGAGTTCTTGGAAACTAAAGATACAGAATTGCACGACAAGCTCATAACATCAAAGAATGATATAGCTTACATGACAGACCTGTATAAATTGTTCAACGACATGAATCTCAAACTGCAAGGCGATAAACTAAATTTAATTAAAACAAAAAACGTCGTTGCTGCTTTCGCAGCCAAACTGCTTCTACACAAAAAGAATCTGGGCAGACGTGAGTTTCACAATTTTCCAAATTTATTAGTATCATGCAGTAACGACGAATTGTTTGCCTACTGCCAACATTTGGAAAACCTTCACATTGACTTCACCAAACGATACCAGGACATTTTGAACTTGGAAATACCAGACTGGGTGTTGTATCCGTTTTCAAATGTCAACACAGCAACGTCACCTCAACTGGAAGAAGAACTTATAGAATTGACAACAAACGAGGAAATAATAATCAAGTTCAAAAATGGTTACCAAGAATTTTGGCTACAAAAACCGATCCCGCAATTGTACCCTGGATTGTGGTCAATCGTTCAATGATTCTTGATAGCATTCCCATCGTCATATTTGTGTGAACGTGGATTTAGTGCTGTGACAACACTGCTTACTAAAAAGAGAAATCGTTTGCTTGTTACCGAACGTGGCGACTTGCGACTGTTCTTGAGTAAATTGGAACCTGATATCAACAAACTTATTAAACAGCATCAGATTCATCCTTCACATTAGTTTTTATATAAGGATTGATTATTTTAGTTATATTTTTAATAAAAGATACTCTGTTTTATTACTATAAAGTTGCGTTTCAATAATCATTCTTATTGGCAGGTGGAGCCCGTAAGAATTAACTTGAGACCTAAGCGCCGTTGTATGTTACCTACTGCGCTCAGGTTTCAAGTTGCGGGTTATAGTAAAAGTTTCGTTTAGAATTCTCCGTTAATATACATATCTAGGTCAGAATAATTAATTAATTTAATTTGAAGTTATAGTGGTTTTAAATAGGTGAAAAAATGGGGGCGTTAAAAAAATATTTATTCTCAAAGTGGGCAGTAGACAAAATAAGTTTGGGAACCACTGCTCTAAAGGATTCGTGTCTAAGGTAGGCAGTCCTCTTCTTTCTGGCCTTATAAGTCCCGGCTTTAGCCAGGGCACGCCATGCCGATGTAATGTTGTTTTCATTTCATAAATAAGTACAATATACGTTTTAGCTAAATTGGCTTATTTTATGTAAAGAGTTAGGAAGCTTGGTGGACATAAGTGCAATCAATGGCCCACTGTTATGTCAAATGAGTTGCTTACCTCCAAATCTGTTATTAAATATCTGGTTATGTTCCAGTGTAGCGGTGGCATTGTTAGTAATTTCTACGCCGGCCGCGAGCCCGTCGAAGATACGGTTGCGTCGCAGCACCGGGTGACTTTGAGTCGAGATCAGCACGCCCGCTTGCGCATTGCGAAATATATCGTTCTCTTCGAGAACGCCCTGCGAAATGAACACACGTATTACATACTGTAATTGAAGCATAAGCACCCAAGGTTTGATAGACGACAGACTGACAAATTAAGAGACATTTAACTACATTTCTATCAATCATCCTGACATGATTTTTTTGTTGCTTTTATAAATCTGAAACTTATACAGCGCTTTCCCCTTTTCTAGTATAATGTATTTAAGCTATTGAATGCACAAACAAACATAAAGAACAGCACAACACTCACCTTCCCCCCATTAAAAATACAAATACCCCCATCGCGCCCATCGAATATCTTATTCCTCTTGAGCGTTGGGTTGGAGTCAGTCTTTATCCACACTCCGGCCATAGCGTTATCGAAGATCTCGTTTTGTTCCAGCAGCCCTAGGCCTCCGTTGTATACGAGAACTCCTCCGTTCTGGCCACCCCATATCTTGTTGCCCCGGATCACCGGGTTGCTGCCCGTCCGTATCTGGACGCCGGAGTACAGGTGGTTGAAAATGTCGTTATCTTCTAGTTTTCCATGACCATTGTCATAGAAATATACTCCAACCTGTTGGAAAAAGGTTTTTTTAATATTTGTGCGACTCGCTGCCGCGGTGCCTGTCGCGGCTCCGCACCGGGGATTAATGCTTCCCATCTACAAGGTGTTTCCATTTATTTCTTTTAAGCCACTTCTGGGTTACGGCACACTAAACCAATTAAAAATTGCTCATATTTGACAAGTCGTTTCTGAGTTTTAGCAAAATTAACAAACAATTTAATAACCTCGTGAAAACCGAGGCGAAAATATTTCGAATTAGTACACGAGGTTCGCGAAATATGGAATGCGCACTCTGCAGTCGTTGTGCAGATTGTCGTGACTGCCAATGGCTTGACCAAAAGCGACGATCACCTATCGAAGCTGTCGTTGCGCGATTAGACAAAGGGCTTGATAAAGGTAACTCTGATATGGCTTGTATTGTAAGAAGGATCTTGTCTCTGGAACCACCGGTAGTTGTAGACACTACTATTTTTTATATTCATAAATGTATTTTATAACGAACATACCTGTTTCCCCGAGTGTATACGGTTGCGGCGCAGCACAGGCGTGGAGCCCGTGGTGATCCAGACGCCGGCGAGCGTGTTGGCGTACACCTCGTTCTCCTCGATCAGCCCCTGACCCTTCTCGTGCACGTAGATACCGCCGTGCTGGCCGTGATGGATCTTGTTGTGCCTTACTATCGGATCACTGTTTGTACGTATCTGTAAAAACCAAGTAAACATTAAAAGGATATTTGTTAGGAGCTTTGGAGGTAGTACCTTGGCCGCCCGGCGCGGTGGCTGTAAGGCAGTATGTGATGGCACATGGCCACACATCAATGTTCATTGTTCTACTGATTTACAACAATACATTAGTTATGAAAACCAAATGAGGAAATCAAACAAATGAAAACAAAAATGTGTTTACTACTATTACAAATTATTCAACCTCACAAATATGCGGCATTATGGTTCCTTTTGGTAATCGGCATCACACTGTATAATTACGAGCATATGAAAACAAAACTATCCATTAGTATAAATAAAACCGGAAGATATGTTAGGTCAGACATAAGAGAAAAAAGAGATAAAGGTCAGATTCAACAGACATTTCAACTCGGCATGGCTAAACTTGATATCACAATGTAGGTTATGTTATTCTAAACTTCGTTAATTGGTTCTGGGATTAGTTTAGCTAAAATAGTCGAAACTCGAGTTTGTCGACGATATTTTTAACAATATCGTCTGTTTTATATGGAAAAAATAGGGTTAATTTGAAGTGCACCCCATTTTCAGACCCAGCTTATGGGCTCCCACACAAGCTGCGATGCAGTTTCGCACGACAAAGGATCGGTTCAGGTCACCTGAACCGATGCTTTGTCGTGCGAAATCGCATACAATATGCGAGCCCATAAGGCTCCCACACAAGCTGCGATGCAGTTTCGCGTCGCAATATGCGTTGCGAATCAATTCGTAAATTCTTGCGAAGTGTCGTGCGAGGTCGTAGATTTTTACGATGCGACATCGCAATTTTGCGTTTGGCCTTATAACAAATCGGGAATCAAGCTTGGCCATTGTTTTTGTTTTTATTCAGAGAATATCTAAACATTGTTGAGGTAGTATCAAAAATTTTTGGTGTAATACTGTGTGTTAACACTCTGATAAAGATTTTTATACAGAATAACATGTAGGTAAAATGCATATTGCATAAAGTATTGTGCAGTGACAATTTGCGTCTTTATTCTTAAATGACAAATATCCTGTATTTGCTTTATTGCACAACAATTGGGTAATAATTCACTCTTGTAGAGCTAACAACTCTTCAAATCTATATTTTTTACTATTGTTGTACTCACATTGGGCTCGACGATCGTATTTTTTTTTTTAGATGGGGTAAATCATCTTATGACAAAACCCGCTCTTGGGTGGAGCGGGAGATAGTGTCAGACTCTTACTGACTAAAAACCTCATCCCGTTCCTACTAGCCTTCATACCGGGGCCCGAGCTCTCTTTCAAATAACCCTGGCCCCAGTAGGCTTCGACCCAGCTGGGCCCCTCCTGCTGCTGACAACTCCCTGAGGAGCGCGGGAACAGTGCGCGCTGTCGACGTCTTGGGCTCGGTCCATTACCGGACGATCGGACAGTGAGCTACTCATGGCTCGCCGTCCGCGAGCCCGCGTCTACGGTGGGGGCTTGAAGATCTGTGACTCATTCTATTTTTATTTATGTATGCTTATTATATTCATCAGAAACCTAACTGATTTTTATGAATCTTTCGTGTGCCAAAACGTGCATCCACGTCCAAATCTAGCTCATATTCTTTTGAAGTTTTGATCTACTCTTTTTTGCATCGAAAATATACTGAATGTCTTTGGTAGTTATTAGTGAATAGAATTTGCATGGGTATGACCAGACACAAAAAAAGAGTTTCATTCTAGTGTCGCGGAAACGCGAAAATTTAAGCCAAAATAAACAAACAGACTCCTTACCTGTATACCAGCTAAAGCATTTCCATAAATATTATTGTGCTCGATCAAGCCGCGTCCCTCGCCGAAGATATACACGCCGCCTTGATGTCCGTTGTATATTTCGTTGCGTCTGATCGTCGGGTTGCTGTTGGAGGTGATCCAGACCCCAGCAAAGTTGTTGGAGTGTATCTTATTGTCTATAAACTGGCCAAGCCCTGATTCGTGTACGTATATTCCGCCAGTTTGTCCGTGGTGGATCTCACAGTGGACTACGGTGGGGTTCGCACCGGCTTTCACTTCGAAGCCAGCGATTCTATTATTGTGGATGTCGTTTGCTTCAAAATAGCCCTGTAATTTTCAAATTGGTTTAAAAACTATGTGTTTTATTAGCTCCAATACTTGGTTTAACCAACTGTGCTTGCTTTTATTATTAGATTAGTTCTTAAACAAAGCAAATCTAAAGAAAGACGTTTACCAAGCCATTTTCAAAGGTGAATATCCCGACATCCCGGCCATGGTGTATATGATTGCGGCGCATGATAGGGTTGGCGAAGTTCTTCACCCATATCCCGGCGAGCGCATTCCTTGAGATCTCATTGTCTTGGTAGGCGCCCTGCGCGTAATCCGTGACGTAGAGCCCCACGTTCTCGCAGTCGCTGATGTCGCAGTGCTTGATCACGGGGTTCGCGCCCGCGCCGCTCACGCATACCGCCGCGCCGACTGTACAAACAATTCATTTATTTAAAAAATAACAACAAATGCAGCCCGTACGCGCCGCGGCAGATCGTGCAGATAGTGGGCTTAGCTTAGATAAAACAAACGACCAGTAATACACATCACCCAATGGATAGCACGTCATGTCAGATTAAGGGTTTTGCCCAGCAGTACAATAGAAAAAAAGCAGTAAAGGGTTCCATACCTTTTGCGATAATACTTTTCTATAATACCACACAAACACCTAATACTTTGTAAAAATATGCGTGCCACCGCCTGTAGTGCCTACAAACTGATAAAATGCTTGTGCAAATTGATCCTTGTATTAGTATACACATAACTGCATACTTGTACTAGTACATGCAAATAGAAATCGTAATAGCAATTAAAAATTCGGGGGTTATTTTCATAGTCAAGGCCGAAACTACGTAAAGCGGACGTCCGCGCGGTCCCATACAAAGTGCTCCGTTGCGGTCACCCGTGCGAGTATTCGTCGCGGGGAAGTGGGCCCCACGCCCGTATTGCTATTAAGTTCTCCATCGCCACAACTACATGTACACCAAGTTGAACTAGCGTCACTGCAAAGGTAAGTAATAATCTGGTTCTCGCGACGGTGAACGTCCGCGTGGATACACGCGCATAGTCACCTGCCATGACCTGTGTTGTACTTAGTGTCGGTGGTGCCTAACTTGTGACCTTTTTAAATATTTTTGGGAAAAAATATAACATGATGTAAAATCTATTGGAATCCATTCAGTTACTGATTATGAACAAACTATATTCAGGTTTCGCATAAAATAAAAATAATCTTCTATAAAGTTACAAAATGCTAAGAGCATTACTGACTCACCAACACTAGCGCTCCGTATAATGCAGTGATCGACGGTGGGCGAGCAGTTGTCGGACACTTCCAGACAGTAATGCTTGTGGTGCTGCATCGTGCTGGTGGCGTCGGGCGAGAACTTGAGCGTCATGTGACCGGCGTACGCGCGGTTCGCGCCCTCGGCGAACGTCAGTGTGGACTCGGCCTCGCGCTCCAGGACCACGGATTCTGCTACATTGCCTGGGGCACAACCTGGAGGAGTTCAAGAGTTAGTTTGTGGAGATGGTGTGAGTACATGTCAGAGCTTACCAGGAGACAGTGGCAGCAGTGTCCATGTTTGCTGATTAGTTCTTTAAAAACGGATGATTATGAAATTTTCTGTTTTATGAAATTGTCATTACTAAGATACTTCTTTATGATAAAGGGTGGGCAAGATATGTAGTTTTATTTACATTATGGATTTTTATTTGAACTTTTCATCATAATGCACAAGTAAATAAACACTTGCAAGATTACTTGTTCTCTTGCTTCTCCTATACAGAATCATGTAGTATTCCACTTACATGTTTCTGTATATTATTATGACACAATATAAGTATTCTTGTGTCTATGGCTCCATCCACTTGATCTGTCATGATCCTGTTTGTAATCATATTTTCTTTGCGTAAATGTCACGTGGGTCGATTTACCCGCGCTAGTTTTTATTATTGACGTGTATAAGTACACGACTTTGTGGCTTTTGTGACGCAATTTAAGGCTTCCTGTCATAGCAGGAGCAGCTGTATCATTAGCGATGGTTGCACAAAGAACTTCCGTTTTTAGTAAGTCTGTGGTGTATAAGATAAAGCTGTGGGCCTTAAAACGGAGCCCTGTGGTACGCCAGCTTATATGTCATTAAATTTCGAGTACGAGAACTTGAATATAACTCCTTATTAAAGAAAAAAATGCTTGTTGTATATGCAGGAATATAGCTGAGCAGTATTTGTTACGCTCTAACGCCTCTTGTCTTTAATCACGATTTGCTCCACTGTTGAGTGCCCTATTATGAATCCGAACTGGCACTGGGGATACCCAATTTTGCCATTTTTAAGTATTATGGTGAGCCTATGAGGCATATTTTATATATTCTTAGCTTTAGAATCATGATGATTTCCGAAACTTTCCATATACTTGAATAATTATTCAGTCCTAAGAATCTCGATAGCTGTGTTATGAAGTCAATGGCCTTTTTAGGAAGTTGTCTAAGAATTATGACAGTTATCAAGCAGTATTCTGAAATTTGGATTAGTTCTAGTCCTTTCACTATTTTCTTAACTTCAAGAGGTGAGCAGCACTGTAGAGGTGGACTAAATTGGAAGTCTCTTTCTATTCTAAATAGTTTAGAATTTCAGAAAAAATAATAAATGGTAGTACTCCAACATATTCTTTATATGCGCCTACCATAATGTCTCTGCACCACCCTAGGTTGACTGGCAGAGAATGCCTAAGGCATTAAGTCCGCCTATGTACTTTGTGTTGCATGAAGATTAAATAAATAAATAATAAATATTCTAGATAAAAATTAAAAAGAGAGTCACCGATAAGCTGCACATCCGTATCAATGGCCAGGCACTCCTCCTGGTAGAGCCCCGCATGCACGAAGAGGAGTGCAGGCATGGCAGGCGCGGAGGGGCGGCGGCACGAGCACACGGGCGCGCCGCACGCGCACGCCGCGGCCGCGCACGCGCCCGCCGCGCCGCCCGCCCCCAGCGCACTCGTCCCGCCCCCACCGCGCTCCTCCACGTACTCCAAGCTCGCCTAGTCACACACTTCTTTGTTAACTGCAGCCAAATGGTAACTATGCTATGTTGTGAAGTCAGAGACGTTACTAGTTAGGTTCTTCAAAAAATTTATGGGAAGCTCAGTATCAATTGGAAAACATTTTTGATGGTCATGGCCTCATAGGTTATGCAGCGAATCAAGTCTTATTGGTGATACAAATAAACACATAGGCCAGGTGTCGACGCGACTAGGTGGCATCGCACAGTACATTGCGTGCAGTGAAAAGTAGAAGCTAGACATGCTTTCTTAGTATAACAGTAGTTGAATGCTTGCTAAACGCTACAGTCACTGCAGGCCAACAACGGTTTCATGTTCACACCTACTTCAGCACATTCTGACCAGAAAACCACCTCAAGCTTCTCACCCTCTGAAGGCCATATCAGTAAATGAAGTTACTACAAGTAAACATCAATAACTCACCCGAATAGTGTTAAAATGTTTAATACGCGAGTCCTTCTTGGGGCGGTGGTTGGGTCGCACGTGAATGCCGTAATAGAGCTGCCTGAAGCTTTCCTTCCAAGGGTTGTCGGCGTCACACTCATCGGGCGCTACGAACTCAAACTGGCACGGCGCGGGGTGCATCAGTGGCATGTCGTACTCAAATACGGATTGGTACAAACTTTTCCTGTAGAAAGAATTCGAAAATTGAAAATACATATTTTTCCAAAATAAAAATCAAACACGGCAGGTACAAAACATCATGCTTCTTTTTTTTTAAAGACAGAAAAATACTTGTTGGTTCAGCTGAGTGTTCCATGATGAGAGAGCTCAAAGACATTCAAAATAAGATAAAGAACAAGCCTTGTCTTAGTTAAGCTAAAGATTTACAAGGAAATTCAATTGTTATACTAACTATGGGCTACCCAACAGTTAGAACAGACTTGGGAATTATAAGAAAATACTCTTGTAGTCTTGTACTTACCCTAACAAAGTACTGTTATGTTTACACATTCATAATTCATGAATGTTGCAAAACTTAAGTTCCCAAACATTGGTCACACAACTTTCTACCATGACTTTCATATTATTGGCCTAAACAAAACGATGTGTAGAAAAAAAAGATGTATAATGTTACCATAGTTCAGTGTCATTAGCAATAGTGTTGAATCGCTTGCAGACTTGCGCGACGCGACAGAGGTCTCGCTCCGTCAGGTGTGATAGAATACACAGGAGAACTTCATCGGGCAGCTCATACTGCAAGTACTGTGATACATTGCACACATCCACACCTTGAGATAAAGATCTGTGTGGGAAAAAAAAGTGTTATATTAAACTTTGATAGGATACTTTAGAATGAAGTTGTGTTATTTGCATAAGGTTTTTTATTCATTTGAAGTTTTCAACTTCTGCAGGCGTGTGCCCACACTATTAATGCATTTTGATCTTTAACTTCTTTTTTCTTATTAAATTTCTGTTCAGACTAAACCATAATCTTGCAAAGATAAAAGACAACTTTTTGTTTCTCTTCATAAGTAGAAGATGAAAACACAACTTTTTGTTTCCAATCGTAAGTAAAAAAAACTTCAAAATTTGTTTAGGTGTAGTAATGTAGGGGTTTACTAACGTTCTAGGCCTTTTCCTGGCGGGTAGAGAGCAAGTGCCTGAGGGGCCGGGCTCGTGGTAGGCGGGCGGCGACTTGCGGCGCAGGTCGTAAGGGCTGTGGTGGCCCGGCGTGCTGGCCGGCGCGGCCGCGGGCACGGGCGGCGCGCCGCCGCCGCCGCTCCCGCTCGCGCCCGCGCACGCCGCCGTCGCCGCCATCGCGCTGCCCGTCACGTTGTTGGGGCAGGGGACTGACTCACATGGCTCGCCTGGAATTAAAGTATAACTTAGTTTTAGAGAGAACAAGGATAAGCTACCAAGAAGGACATGTAAATGGGGTTAAAAACCTTGTGTGTCTGCATTAGAATGTCTATGTCCAATGAGATATTATGAGAAGTTTACGGGCAGATGTAGAACTCACTCTGATAGTTTATGTTTAACCTGATGCCACTTAAGCAAAAACAGATTTTACACTATGGTTAAGATACCAATATAACTGGTTTTTGTGTGGGCAACATGATTGCTGAGATAAAAGACTAAATGTTCTATGAATATCATCAGATTTTATTTGTCAACCAGAAAAAATGATGATAGGTAAAAATTTTATGCAAATTAATATCCAATTTGATGTAAAACAGTTAGTTACATTAAAGTTCAATAAATTTACATAAAAAAGATATAGAATTAGCATCTGTGTAGTTCATATTTTAATTACCTAGTGGTAGCCTATAGAATTTAAAACAGAAAGCAAACTGAACACTAACTGAAATTAGTAAAAACATCTTCATTAGGTATTATTTCTGTTTAATTCATGAATCCCCAAGCGACCACCGGTGGCCACGCATCTATTGTCTTACTATTGTGTCTAATTGACGGTATCTGAAGGGTTAAAAACCCATTTCAAATTATTGTCTAATCTGTCTAAAGCATGCAAGTGTGGACTGGTCATGGTACGACTGAGCTAATGTGTTTACAAACAAACCACTTATCAGTTTTTATGGGACTGATAAGTCAGTTGAAAATACTAACATAACCTGTTTTATTGATAAACATTGGTAAGACAATTACCTAAGCTAAGAAACCAATTCCAATGTTTATATAGTTATGTTGGTATATAAACACAATGTTTACAGATCCTACTCATGATTTCCCACATTCATTATCAGTATAACAAATTCACATGCTCTGGTTATTTAAAAAAAAGATCTAAATCAGGCCTCAGTACCACTTTAAAACAACAAAATATTAGAAAGTAGTTTGATGTGTTGCCAAAACTTATGACCCATTTAAGATTTTAGAATGAATAAAATATAAAACAATTTGACTAATCTATGGCTAGTGAGAAGTGAATATTGTTATAATGAGTCACCACCATGAATGAATGGTAATGGAATGAATGTTAGCCGTTAAATTGAAACAAACAATCAATTACATTGAATTTCAGGTGTTGTGACTAATATTTTGATTATTTCATGTGTAAATGAGTTTTATTACGGATTGAATGGGTTTATGCCGTTTCTTGCATCTATCTACCTACACTTAACTCATAATTTTATTTTTTTATTAGCAAACATCTCTTGGCTATTCAAAATAAAACAAAAATTTCTATGATAAGATATAATTATGCAAGAAAAATTGTATACTAAGAGATTCATTGGTCCTGATAACAGTTACTACAGTTAGACTTTTCAGTAGCACAATAAAAGTGTTATTTTGGTGAATACCAATTAACACATATTCCATTATCTTATAATCGTTACACAGTTATCATAATATATTCTACATTCATTGATAAAGGTAAGACAACATTGAAGTCTGTTGATTCAAAACTGGTATTCATTGACAAAGCTTTGAGGTTATTATGCAAAAATATCATTACCAAATTATACTTCCTCATATTTTTGTGTCCTTCACAATTAACAATATATTAAGTAGCTACCTATAGTTCCTAGTTATGTTATTCACAAAATATTTGTAGATAACACATGTTTAATCATGAGAAAAGGGTACATACTTAAATCTTTAGTCATTATACTCACAAAATAATTATGATTATTGCTGTTTGAAGTTAATAATCATAGTAATAGTATTTTCCTATTTTACACATTTCATTATTTGCAAAATGAAACAACATTACTGAACTGGTTTGAGAATGACCTCAACATTAGTTCTTCATACAAAAGTTCAATAACCACAATGGCATCACAAGTTCTCAATGATTTTAGTGACATAAAATGCTAACATAGATCGAAATCAAATAAAATTCGCGTAAATACACTCTAATCTGGCACACAGTGTCCATTTTAAAGTCTTTCATTCTAGATTTTGACAAGATCCAATGTCATTCAGGTAGGTACTTTTTTTTTGGAAAAGGGTATGAAGCAAAAATAAAAATAAACAAGTACTCGATACTGGATCCATGTGTGATTAATGAAATGAAAAAAGTTTCGTAATTGCACACAAATACACATCGGCTCTTCAGCTATGTATCAGAACAGCTGTTTCGTCATTCTGTGTAAAATAAGTTTTCATCTAGCAAATCAATACCCATATTGCGCAAAATGTCACTGAAATGCGCTATTCGATATCATCTTGAAACTTTGGATGTATGGAAATAAGAATTTACATGTCAATCAACGTACGAGGAACAATGATCGACCAATTCAAAATTCAATACGAAGCTCCAACATTTTCGTATAAAATGGGAATGTCTAATCTATAATACAGCTGCATAAATTAGGTATTACAACACTGCTTAACAACTTCCAAATGCATTTACGTGTAACTTCAAGTTACATGATCAAGGAAATATGAATAACGAAGCATTTCTAAAGATCGGGGCGACTTCGGCCGACCCGGATTACTTACTCGATTGTGTCCTAGAAGGTAGTGGTATTCGATGTCCGCCTTTTCTCCGCGATCTACGGACGTAAGAACGCGAAGAGGAAAACGAGGCACTAGGCATTATTTCTTTTAACACTTATTTTCACTAGAATTCAGCCCTAAACAAAGGAGACACCCGCACCAACACCGTCGGCCATTTTCTGTTTAGATTAGATTGGGCAGACAAACGGGAAACAGATATTAAACCACATTGATTATTGCTAGATGAGAGTTCTATTGATATATAAATACCACACTGATCACTGACACTAAAATTATGATATTAAACTGATAATAATCATTATCTGAATAAATTATGATGAAAATCCACACTACCCTCAAGCGATGGGCGACTCTCAGCAAAATATGGCGGATTTTGGATTAACATGGCGACCGATCGCAGCGCCATCTGCGAAATAACAAGAGTGTTTTTTTTCTTATAATCGCGTTCAAAATAGAATCTTTATGAAATATTACCAATTTATGATACTGGTTTTGCTCGTTACGTACGGTTTAATAAAGGCAGTTATCATATTCGACATTAATTTTCTAGAAGGTAGCTTTTATCTTTATAGAAAAAGTTATGATCATAATTTTGTGGCGTCCACAGAGTACTTTGTAACATACTGTAATTGGTGTCCATTGAAAAAAGCCGTTTTCAGACTTGGGTACCGCCAAAGATTCAGGAGGTCAGTACTGGATTGGACACAAAAGTTTTGTTAAATGTTCAGTAGAAGTTTTTTTATCTTAATTCATTTTATTCAATTTCCATCCACTGTGCTCCCAGCACAGTGGGAATTAATCCCACGTTCCGATTTGCAATAATATCAATGTTGGCGATATCTATGAGATGATATCGCCAACAGTCGTTCGGAATTACTGTAAAAAAACATTCAGCCTGCCCTGCGTTTAAAGAGGTTAGTTAGAGCGAAGATCCAACCTACTCTGCTCGAAAATAAAGATGGAGATAGTTGGATTAACTCTATACTCCCTCTGTTTATGTAGTTAATTGATTGTAAATCTTTTTTTTTATTCTGATATAAACTAGTACTTGACTGCAATCCCACCTGATGGTAAGCGGTGATGCAATCGTTGATGGTGAGGCGCACTAGTTTATTAAGAGCCTATTCACTCTAGCCTTGAAGACGCTCAAATTGTAATCGGACGGGAGGACCGCAGCAGGCAAATTGTTCCAGTCCTTCGATGTACGTGGTTTAATTGACGAAGCGAAACGCTTAGTCCGGACCGTAGAGGTTTCAACAACGTAAGGGTGGATACTCGCCGTACGTCGGTTTAGGTGAATACCTAATAATTGTATTTTTTTTAAGATAAGTTAGTTGGGCTAATTCTAGGATAGCTACTCGAGTTAGAAAAGAAGAACCCTTGGTTGCAGTTGCAACTCACAACATTATTGAATGGTTAGAGTAGCGACTCGAGCTACCCTACTATAGTTTTTAACGCAGATTTGTGGACGCGCTCACAGTGCTGATATCGTAATTCGGAACGCGGGGTTTATGTGGTTATTGTTTTTGTCACTGTGACCTGGTGACTGTCAAAGTCATTGGCATTCCATTGTCATTCTGCTGTCACATTGTCTTAAAATGTCATGTATGTGATGGTGTCTTAAAATCCTAATTTTCATTATTTTATTTATGTAATTTGTGAAAATATTGTGCTTGTACTTATTTATTAGACATGTCTTTCAATAATTGGTTTGGTGTAAGTCAGTGTAGTTTGTCTGTTTGCGCCTGTATCTTCCTAACAATTTCATATGTTGCGAGCCTGTACGTATGGAGGTCTAAATTGAGCAGGTAAATTAACAGAAATTATTGATTATGAACTGCTTTAAGGATGTTCTAGCTACCAATAATATATTTATTTCCAGAGACCATCCGTCTACGATTAAAAGAAGATTTTTCAGTGTATCTGTAATGATGTTACTGGCACCATTTCTTGTTCAGTATTTTATCACAGAGGAATCTTTAAGTAAAGGCGACTTGTATGAGCAGCTTGGACTGCGGTGGTCTGGTATCATACCGGCTATAATTTCGCCACTGATTTTGACTGCTACACTTTTTTTGGGTCCATTAACTATGCAGTTTTTATCTGGAACTTGGAAACTGTATGCAGGTAATATATATATTTTTTGTATATGTTATCGTCAGGATATTATTAATGTTTGGTTGGTATTTAATCTTCATTTTTTATTTGATACCTGCCCCTAAGACGACCCACTGACTGACATTTATTTATTAGGATTTTCAATATTACAGATATTGAAGTCTTATAGGTAAACTAGTACCTTACCTGCATCTATGCTTGCGAGAATGTTGTGATAAAAATTGTCTATTGAGGGCAGTTTATAACAATCTTTATTATTTATTTTGATTAGAATTTGCCAAGTTACAAGTTTAATAAGATTCTCCCATACAACCCTATAACACCCTAAATCATTGTACAGGGGTAGTTTTGAAAAACAAATTATTTATTAAATTAAAATTACAATACATTCCTGTGAAGTATTGGTATATTATTTTTACTGCTACTTTATTTTTTACATGATCATAAAAGAAATTTTGATTAATCATACCTATTGAACCATATTTTCTTTTCTATCCAGAGCCAATGTATTGGCTATCCAGCTGGCAGGACCTGGTGTGGGTGAGGAACCACTTCATGGCCCCACTGAGTGAGGAGTGGGTATTCAGAGCTTGCATGATACCATTGCTGATCCAGTGCGTGGACCCTATGACTGCTGTGTTTGCTGGGCCACTACTCTTCGGTATAGGTGAATATTTGTAATAAACTGTAAGCGGTATGTTACAGTTTACAATCATCTTTAGACAGTTTACATTTACAGTGTGACAGTTTTCCGACATTACATCCTTACTAATATTATAAAAGCGAAAGTGAGTTTGTTTTTTTTGTTTCTTATGTCTTCACACTTAAATGGCAAAGCTTTTTGATGAAACTTAGTACACGGATAGACCATGTCCTGGAATGGGTCATACAATACTTTTTATCCCGGAAGTATGTTCCCTTGTATTAATTTTCTGCTATTACGCGGGCGAAGCCGCTGGGAGCATCTAGTTGTGACACAAATATTGTTATCATTCATACTTGTAAGACCAAATGTTTATACACTTACATTTACAAGTTTGTAATATCAACAGTATGCCTTGATACAATCTTACATATATGACACAATATTAATTCAAGGTAGCACAGACCCACACAACCTCACATGGTATCATTTATAATAGTTTAGTGGTGACAAGAGTATAAATGGAGTGTTTTTTTTCAGCTCATTTCCACCACATGTTGGAACAGATGAAAGCTGGATTTGAATTCAAGACAGCTCTTATGATCTCAAGTAAGCATAGTTAATAGATATTAAATGTTAGATATATTGTGATTGTAAAACAATTTTGGCAAGTATTCAGTATAGGTAGCCAATTGTTACAATATAATTTTAGATAGCAATCATTTTCTAATGAGTGGTAATAAAAATTGCCCTTCAAGTCTTTTTCAGTTCAATATTCTTTGAGCTATGATATCAACCAAATGTACAACATGTAACAAAACACATGTAAAAAATAATATAGTAATTGAAGCACTAAGAAATCTATTATAGTATTCGATATTCAGACAGTCTTAATCTAAGTAGCATAGTCTATTATGAGATAGATTGTCTTACTCTGAATTCAGTCAGCAAGAGAGCCCGTCGGGCGTCTAAAGAGAGTGGACGTAGGCGTACGTTACGTACGTGTATATTATTCGTATTCGGTAAGCCTTGTCTTGTTTACCACAACGGCAATGGCATGCAGTAAAGAAAAAAAAAGCGCCCTAGAGTTGTACCGCGAGATCCTATATTTATAGCAAAAAAGTCATAAAGATTATTTATAAGTATAAAGAATTACATTCACAAAGTTTAAAAGTTTTACTGAAAGTATTTAAAAATTTCGATAAAAAAGCGATGAAAGAGCAGGTGCCACTACAACCTCTAACGTCGACGTCTTGCGTGTGAATGAGCAAGCCCGCGTTTTTCAGACTGGTGTAATAGCGAGCTGCCTGATTAGACTCTAAGACAGTCTGAATATCGTGTGCTGAAAAACGCGTAGTCTAATAGGCGCTGGTGGTATTCTATAAACCAATACTGGTGCACTACCAATGTACCTAGTAATACTAGAGTATGCGCGTGTGGTGTGCATAGCAGCATAGGCAGCTACGCACACACGCATGCTGGTGACATAATCAAGTTATCAAGAAATAGGTATTTTTTTATATCTTAAATTAATTCTTGGTTATTTTAGGACAAAAAAATTACCCATTAAAAAAAAAACTGAAATTAGTAGTCAATTTTGAACATAGCCACATCAGGATATGCATTTATTACGTTACATGTTGTACATAGTTGGTTATGCCTACCTGAAGCTTATACCTAAAGCCAGATTGCAATGGGTATATGGGTTGATATGGTGAAATTGCAGGTGGCATTTAAACATTTAAGCTAATTAGACCGACGCATACATGTAACATGCCTGATTTGTACATAGAACGACGTCGAGTGGCTTGGCTTCAAATGTAGCTCTACAAGTCTAGTTTCCATATAAAATGTATGGAGACCGACGCATCCAGATCAGCATGTGTGGCATACGTGTGCGCAGTGTGGTTCTACCTTTATGTTGTTTGTTGTCTTCGAATATGACTAAAGTTTGCATTTGTCTGTGAGTAGGTACTTTAAACCAACTAAAATCATTATAGGATAGTTGGCATCCATATCCTGCTATGGTGTAATATATAAATTAGGTACAACAATAAACACAACAACAATACAAGCAACAGGAAATACATGGATTGTACCTATTATTATGATTACACTATATATCAATAAATAATATATTTATTCATATCTTATTTTCAGCATTCCAGTTTATGTACACAAGTTTGTTTGGTGCTTATTCGGCGTATTTGTTTGTAAGGACAGGTGGGTAGTATTCAAATATGGATATTTTAATTCTTTGCTCAGGGACCATAATTTTAATTGTACCTATTGACACAAGTGGAGAAAGTTTGTCATTGCGACTAAGGCAGAATTCGCATTTCTATGAGTATCAAACGACGTTTTTCAATACACTTACAAAGATATAAATTAACGGTGGTTGACACGCTACTCGTGGGGTCGCCAAGCCTGATACGATGGCGGTAAGTCCCCTCTTTGAGGCGTGGCTGGAAAGACCTCACGGCGTCCTTACCTTCCGCATGACGCAGGTCCTCACCGGACATGGCAAGTTCGGGAGGTTCCTGCATCGGATTCAAGCGGAAGAGACGCCCGGGTGTCGCCACTGTGCGCAACGCCCGGAGGACACGGTGGAGCACACCGTCGAGGTGTGCCCTGCCTGGGCGGAGCATCGCCGTGCCCTCGTGGGGGCGATTGGCGGCGGAGACCTCTCGCGCCGGGCCCTGGTCGAGGCCATGGTCCGGAGCGAGGAGGAATGGCAGGCGGTCGCCTCCTTCTGCGAAGCAGTAATGCTTGCAAAGGAGGAGGCCGACCGCATCAGGCAACGGCGCCCTCGCCGCCGTCGCCGGGATTCCGATCCCGATTTCCGGCCACCGTAGACGCAGGCTCGAGGACGGCGAGCTATGGGTAGCTCGCTGTCCGATCGTCCGGTAATGGACCGAGTCTAAGACGTCGACGGCGCGCACTGTTCCCGCGCGCCTCAAGGAGTTGTCAGCAGCAGGAGGGGCCCAGCTGGGTCGAAGCCTACTGGGGACAAGGTTGTCCGAAAGGGAGCTCGTGCCCCGGTATAAAGGCTAGAAGGAACGGCGCGGGGTTTTTAGTCAGTAAGAGTCTGACACTGTCTCCCGCTCCACCCAAGAGCGGGTTTCGTCAAAGATGATTTTCCCCGTCGAGAAAAAAAAAAAAAAAAAGCCTGATACGATAAATGTAATAAATTGCGGTGGGTGCGCCTAAAAGTGGTAGGGATAAAAGCGGGTTTTCGAGTAAGTGTATTGAAAAATTATAATCAACCTTGTTCATATCCAAAACAATAATATTAAATTGTCTTATCATTCTGTTCCGTTATTAATTTGTCCTCATTGATTTAAATATGGTAAATACATATGTTCAAATAAGATATTTAAGTCTGATAATAATAATAATTCTTTTTTCAGGACACTTCGTCGCTCCTTTAGTCGCACACATGTTTTGCAACCACATGGGATTCCCAAACTTCGCCGAAATATCCGAGTTCCCACCTCTGCAGCGAGTGTTTATCGTATGTAATTTCCTATTAGGACTAGGCCTATGGTGTTTCATGCTCAACCCTTTGACTAGTCCAGATATTTTCGACAACAGATTACATTGGGAAACTTGAATGTAATGATATCATTACAAGTGTTGCTACCAGTATCTCATTTGCAGTACCCTGCCGCGTCTAGTTTTAGAAAAACTATGTCTAGGTAAAGTTTTGTTTTTGTCCATAATACTTTTGTAACAGTCCCATTGTAAAGCGCAATTTGTCATATCTACGCTCGGGTACTGTACAATCGACTCAAAAAATATCTACACTAATATAATAGAGGTCAAATTTTTTTTTGTTTGTATGTAAGAGGTAATCTCTGGAAGTACTGGTCCGATTGCTAATTTTTTTTCACCGATAGAAAGGTGCTTTATTTCTTAGTGACGGCTATTTTTTATGTACGCGGGCGAAGCTGCGGGCAAAAGCTAGTAAATAATATAATATATAATAAATGCAGTAGCGTAGCTAGACGTAGGCGAAGTGACTCCTCACCCACGGCCTCGCACTCAAAGGGGCCTCGCACAAGCGAGGGCTCTTTAAGAACGAGGACTTTTTTATAATTGATAGGCTTGCGTATGACCACTATTTAACCTGATGGTAAACGACAATGTGGTCGAACACTAGGTTGCGACATTCGCTGTCTCATTTTCGAATTTATGAAAGAAAAAGGCCTCGCTGATGTGCCTTCGCCCACGTCCAAATAAGTCCACGCTACGCCTCTGATACTTTGTTTCTTTTCGACTGTCGACCAGTACTCAGTGTAATGTTACCTAAATATTTTGAAGCCGAGTTTTGACTTAAAATTTCGTAAGAATTAACCGACACCGGTATAGAACTATTTACATAATCGTAAATTTTTGAAATGGCTTTGGCAAATTGCCATTTCATTGTATTCTAAATTCTGTCACATAACATGGCCTAAAATTCTATTGCAACTGATGTGATCGATTGTAACATTGGAATAACTCCTTTAATGATATTGGTTTTGTAACCAAACGTAGCGTATCGCTGCGCAATGTTCGTGCATCACTGGTTTATGTTTTTTTTATAGCGTCGCTATTATTTGTATTATAACAACCGAAACGTATTTTCATACTCAAAAAGTCATTGTTACTAAGTAGTATACAGTTTAACAGTAGAACATCACTCTAACTATTAATTTTATTATAGGAAACTCATAATATAATAATAAGGTATAAATTACGACAATGGCTACATCCATCCAGATGAGTCCCCCACACAGAGTACTATTTTATAGCTGAAAGTCCTCCATTTTGAAAATGTAAAATTAAAAATAATATTAAGCCTACAAAATGTAGTTTGTATATCTGTGACATGGGTGTTGCCAGAAAGACACGCCGTAATTAAATAGTAACACTCCAGTATTGCTAATCACTAATTACCTATAGGTATAAGTAATTTTACCTCTGAATTCTAATCACAGTATAAAATAGTATAACTTAATCCTATAGTTACTACTAATATTAATGATCAAGGGACGATAAGTATGTTGATTAATCACTATAAATTATGATAAAATGTGTGTGTATTTGTGTGACAGTGTACACTTGCTTTAGATTGTGCAAACGGTAGTTTTTTTACATGAACCAAAAGGGTGTTATTTAGTTGCTGAATCGTTTGTGTTTGGTGTGTGCTTTTTGTAATTAAGATTAGACATAATACCATGCCAGTGCCTTTAGTTCTAATTATTTTTATAATGTTCTGGCTTGGTAAACTTTTTCACAAGTCTCATTCATTGAAGTTGTACAAGCACAAATTATAAGCAAATGTAGACTTTTCTTATAGTGTGTAATTATAAAGTATTTACATAACCCAGCAATGATTTAATGACAAAGATCTCTGATGTGTTGTTCTGTTTTGAGTAAACTAAATTAGCTTCTAAGGATGATGCTAGTTTGTATTAAATCTGGTTCCATTTGCTATTGCTACAGTGCGTTTCACTTAAGAAGTTCCTTTGCCGTAAGGTTGGCAATACGGAAAAACAGTGTTGCAATATTTTTAGCAATTAAATTACTGAATATTAGGGAGATTAACTGATACTTCGTTACTTTTAACAATTGCCTATATTTTTTAATTATATTTGAATAAAGAATAGGACGCTGGGCTCTATTCCGAGTGTTGTGCAATTCTTTCAAATACTGAAAACGCCAGGCCACAATATCGTACCTTTCTATTAACAACTTCATTTCAGACCTGCTTTTTTTAAATAAAATCCCATTGCCCTCATAATTCTCCAAAAAGTGTTGCAACTACCGTTAAAATCGAATTCGTTTCGCATTTCGGGGAACTATTTTGGTAGAGTAGGCAACTTTTTCCTTTTTCCCTTCTTTTTTGTGTAGACAGACAGGGGAGCCAACATTACCCCAAAGTAACTTCTTAAGTGAAACGCACTGTATGTGTGTTTTATCATTATATGAGCTGAATGAAAGTTTCTATGAATAGCGCTATATACCAAATCTTAGTCCATTCATAGTTATTAAAATGCTTTTTTTTTACAAATAAAACAATGATAACGTATTTTGTGATGAACTGGCTTGTTATATCACTTGATTTCTTATAAGAGCGGGACATAGAACGCAAAGCAATTAGAATGTGTCCAATTGGACATATGGTTGACACAATGCAAAAAAAGTTACTTTATCTCACACACTACACCACGCATCGAACGCACGAACCCGCGCGGGCTGCTAAAAATGCGATTTTGCTCACTGCTTTGACACAAGCAAAACCTATATGTTCGAGCTGCGGCGCAAAATATATTTGTGATTCAACGACGCTTTTTTTTTGCTTTTGAACATGTTAAATAAAGCTTTGAATGGATTAAGATTTAAAACTGTTAATTTTTGATAGGTTCACTTGGCGCAAAAGTCTCTTTAATTCAGCTCAAAAATACCTATCGAACGATGAACACACGTACCTACATAGCCATAGGAAGGTGGAACCAGAAGTCTTATTATGACCTGTTAAAATGTCAATCGTGCAAGGGGATAGAGCTATACACCCTACATAGCTCTATTCCATTAACAGTTCAGTTTAGGTCGTCAAATGGATCGCGTTAAAGCTCGTGGCAGGGCTTGCATCCTCCTTTCTGACTACTACTTTTTTTTTTTCAATTGATATAAACTAGGTGAAAGCTATAACTTAAGATGATAGCTATGAGTCCGAGCGTGGCCATGTTCTCACTGGATGGCGCTGAACTCAAGATTTTTTGTTTCTTTTTTTTGGTCTATGTGAGCATTTTAAGTCAAAGTAAAGGTATTTGCTAAAATAGGATATTTGACTTTACATATCCTAATGTAATTTATTACCCTAATATCTACGCTATTCTGACTGTTCATGTTAGGGCCCATTCATTTATTTTTACGTAAGGTGATTTAGGGGGGAGAGGCACGATTCTTAAGAGGTTAATTATTTCCATGGCAACGTCACGCCGCACTGCCTCCTTTTAAGCGAAGTAGACGTTACTCGTTTAATTCTTAATTAATAAATATTAAACAGGAGGAGAGGGGTCTTATTTTTTCTTTTAAATTTAGGGGGGGGGGGGGGGTTAGTGAAAACTGATAAAATCGTCTTACGTAATAAATGAATAGCCCTTTATCATTTTAGTGCTAAAGTATTTTGCTATACTAATAAAGCACTCATACCGTAATAAAATAAAGTGAGTTTAGCGCCATCGAGCAATAGTGCGAAACCTACAGTTTTTTTTGTTGCAGCAGATTGGTTTAGATTTTTCTATTGGTTTAGGTTTTGGCGATATTTGCAGTGTTTTATTATTTTATTTGTTTTTTTATTATTGTTATTCTCTTATGTATGGAAAGGTGTGATGATATTTTATAAACAGCGTCTGCTCATGGCTGCATGTTAATAAATAACTTGGAAATCATAGAGAATTCCACATAAAAGCGTTAAATTTTTTTGAAGGTGGCAAGTCATCTAACGATTTTTCTAAGGTGGAACGAAAGGGCGTTTACTGCGCCTTTACTGACTAAAACTCACCTTAGTGTTTCAGTTACCCTTTGCGATCTAAAGCCACGGCCACTCATTCAAACCTTCCCTGATCTGTTTGAGGCGTGTGCGGAACACGCGCGCAGTTGACTCGCGTCTGGTCTATCATAATTAGTATGAGAGGTACAATTTTTTTATTGGGATTTAAAGGGCCTATTACACTACTCGATATTCAGATTGTTTTAGTCTATGGTTCGACGTATTGCGTTGTGTCATAGGGGTCAGACTGTCTTACTATGAATGAAAAATAAGACTAGTCTGAATATCGTACGCGATATTCAGCGTAATGTAATAGGCCCTTAACTGTGACTTTTTATAAGAAAGTGGTTTATTTAGATGGGTAGATGGGTAGTAGCAGTTTCTAAAATATACACCTTTCTGTTACATTCTGTTGTTTAAAAAACTTGTTATTTTTCTATCGTGTAAGAGCTTTTTTTTTATGTTTTGTTTCTATAAAATTTTGTTAGTTTCACCACTTGTTTTGGCTCTGCAATTTAAAATCAATGTTAAGTAAAGTGATTTTAATCCAAACAAATAATGTAATGGACGAACAATCGTGGTGAGAAAATATTTTCATTATTTATTGTGTTGTGTGTGCCATACTTTTTGTTATATCTGTAAATACGTAAAAATAACAATTAGACAGGGTTTGCACGCATGGGCACTTTGCGATGCCTCACTAGTCAATTGATGTATTTTTATTTAAAACTAATTATAATGATTTGTGACGTGAGAACGTTTGTAAAACAACGATATTACTTGTCATAAAATAAACATACATAATGATTAACTGTTTCATTTTTATTTTAAACCTTTGTTCAATATTCGTTTTTTTATAGCATTGTATAATTGCTATACTTAAATTTAACATTCAATATTATTTTTTAAATTATGGAACAATGAAATGTCAAATATATCATTTTGTTTAAAATTCCATTGGAACTAAAAAAAAATCTGATGACTTGAGAACCTCCTCCGTTTTTTGGAAGTCGGTTAAATAAATAATTTTCCTGATTTTTTGTTGGATAAAGTGCTCATGATATTTATATTGTCCCTAAAAAATGCTTTCAAAGCATTTGTTCAGTCCATTTACTTGATAACAAAGAATAAACCTCCCGTCAGCATCCAGAATCATAATGTGCATGCTTTCCTGGGTTCAAAACTACGCACTGAATGTGGTCCTCATATCTTGCACACCCCAGTGTGCCTCCAGTGTGTCTCCTATCGCCCGGCCTGGTAACTCGATTGGGTGGAGAACTACAGGGTTTTTAGTTCCTCGCGCCAGTTCTTTGTTGTGAAGGTGTCGAACTCTAGAACTGTCTTGCTAGCACAGCAAGCATGGTGGGAATTGTACCCGTATAGAGCTATGCAGAAACTAATAATGCACTCAAAAACTCTGATAACAAGAATAAAATAATCAGTGCTTATACTCCATTTGTAAAGAATTTTGACATGTCTTTTATCTAAAAATGTTTACAATTAGTTATTTACCTACACTGATGTTAGGTAATTAACTACAGTGTATGTCTTTTAAACGATTATTCATTAAATGAAAAGACATTGTTTACGTTTAGTTAATTGACAGCAGTCAATTTGTAAATAACAAACACATTGTATGTGTAAATAATATTTTATTTACTCCGTATATACATAACTTTGTATTATCTAGGAACAATCTAATTTCATTCTAATTTACACCATAAATAGCATACACTCGTTTATAGACGCACAAATACATATAAAATTTAAATAGAGACAAAAATCTACTTCACTTCGAACCAAGTATGATGCGTTCAGAAAATATATTTTAATACTTTTTTTCCTACATTATTACTTAGGCTCATTCACTACTAAAGAGCTAAGGCGTTGTTGTATATGACGAACAAATATTACTATTGCTTACGTTGAAATAAGGTTGAAAATAAATTAACTCCCCCATGAGCTACTGTTTGGAAAGTTGTAACTGGGCAATAATGATATTTGTACAGGAGAGTGCACTGCACTCAGTGCCGGCGTTAAGAGGGGGGGGGGAGGGGGCGAGATGGGGCGTTAAATTCAGGGGGCGCCAAGGTCTGGAGTTTGAGTCTCCTGCCTCAACCTGGTGCAAACCCTCAAAACTGCTCTACTGCTCTACTCTCTGTGCATAGGCATATTTTTTATTGAGATTTTTTAGATGGATTTTTTGCGGGTTTCTGGTCGAGGAACGATATCATTAGAGTCAAAACAATTTGACAAAATTTATCGAAAATTAACAAAAGAAAAAACAAATGTGAAAGAAATTCAAATTTGAAAAAAATTGTGAATGACAAAAAAATAATAAAAGGAATAATAATATTATAAAAAATTAAAAATGTAAAAAAAATTGAAAATTTTAAAAAATATAAAAAAGAGGAGCTACAAAACTTTCTACGTCCGCGTACTACGCTAAAGGATATTGTTTCCCTTAAGTGGGCGCTACAATATTTTCGCTTGGGGTGTCAGTGGCCCTTACGCCGGCACTGACTCCACTGCAATACTCTTTCAAAAAACTCGAAATAACGCTCTAAAACATTCTAGGTCTTTCAAATAAATTAAATTAAATACGGCTATCAGCAAGCATCATTAATTATTGCAACTCATTCCAAAAATTACATTTAAATATTTTTCGACAATTTACACGACAAAAGCACATTAATTCGATTATTTTTCTAAACATTGATATGACATTTCCTATCTACTTAATATATTTTTTTCAAAAATAGACATTTAGATGTTTTAAAGTTATCAAACAAAGAGCTGCATTAAAACAGAGTATATTTTAGAATTTAATAATGAACCTTAATTGAAGTAGAATAGAGATTTGTCTGTTCAATGTTAAATTGTTAACACTCGGTTATTAAATGCATTTGATATAGTTTTATATAATCAGCGGTGTTAAATTAATAAGGAACGTTTACATAAAAATTGCTCACATCTATCTAATTTAATTTCAGTAACATGTACAATCGTTTTAATATTAAATTATTATATATACTTAATTATACAAAACAAATTTATTTTTGAATATCAATATATTCAAAAATAAAGAATTCAAGATAGTGATAGGGATTTTTTCGTGATTGAGCTTGTGAATTAAATCAGTCTTACACGCGATTAAACTTTGCACTCGATAACTACACGAAAACGACTCGTAATAAAATCTAAATCGAAATAATATGATCACTGTTATAATTCGAGACGTGATGAAACCCTATCGTTGACATTCGAACGCAGACTGCACTAGGTAGTAGGTAAACTCGTTATAAAATAAAAGACCCGTTTTGACATTTGAGAAAGACCCTAGAATGTAACTTGGAACAAAACTGAAAGAAACAATAAAATAATATTTAGGGGTACGGTGTAGTAGTAGCTATTTTAGTAGTAGCTACACTACACCAGACAAGCTGGTAAGTAATCAAAATACAAATGTCAAAACGGGCATTTTATTTTTGACAACATTGATGTTAGCTAGTTGGCTACAGCTTAATTTGCCATTTAGTTAACATACACCTGTTTGATTGAGTATCAGCCATTTAATCAAATAGCTAGGTCTGCTATATCATTCAGGCCGCTAGTTTAATAACGCCGTTTGGTTTTGTTAACGGTACGGCGAATTGAGTTAGTTGGCTGCAAAAGTGACATAGTTCACAGTAAATAAGGGCGTTCACGAATGAAACTTAACGCGACCAGCACATCTAAACAGATTTCAAGAGCTGCCAGTGTCAATGCCATGACTATTGTCACATTCAGTTTAATTGGTGAAATGCGCTGTTCTCTGATATCAATGTAAATGATCGTGTAAACTCGTTAAAAAATAAAACGGGCGTTCCGTTTTGACATTTGAGAAAGACCTGATACTGAAAGAATCAATAAAATGATAATTAATTACATAATGATTACATAGTGTAATATGACAGTTACATAACGTAAATAATAAAAACATCAAATGTCAAAACGGACCTTTTATTTTTTGACAATTTTATTCAGACCAAGTGCGATTGTTCTTCACATAAAAAGCGGTATAATGCTTCTTCTACCAGTTGACGAATCCTAGCGCAGTATCTGCCCATATAATTTCATTATAAATAATTTAACAGAAACCCTGTAATATACGAGCTTATTATCAAAAGCTATTGTGATGTCATCATATGCGGAGGAGTCTTGAAAATAAAAAAGTAAGTTAAAATACATTTAAAAAATTCAAATATTGTTTATACGCTTTTCAGTGACCATGGTCAACCAATATTAATTTAAAAAAAAACAATATTATTTGCCTAACCCTCAGAGAAATCACTAACATAAAGATATTTTTTTTCTCAATTTTTGTACAATATTTTATAATAAACAGCAAATAATAATACAATTAATTACATTAGCACTACAAATATTGGTATGAGGAAAAGTGTCGGCCTGGTCGTTATTGTTTTTTGTTTAATTTTTTTTTTTTAAGATTATGCACCATATTTGACGCGAATAAACTCTTTTTCTTTCTTTCTTTTCTTTTTTTCTGGTGGGGATATCTTGCTGCCTTTTTTGTACACACGTAACCTAACGGTGACGTCAAGTTTCAGTTTGTTTATCCTGATTCTGTTACCGTAAAGTGGAGTTACTTTAGGATCATGAGAAACTGTGTTTACTGTATTTCTATTGGTTACTAAGCTTGTGCCAAAGTTATACTCTAGGGCCAAAGTTACCCTAATTAACTCGGTACATGACAGTTTTCCCTTCTACCAAAATTTGAAAGATTTCTAACGCGGTATTTTAAATTCACTTCTATTTGCGATTTTGGATTTTACTTTGATACAAGTCAGAAAAATTATACTCAATTAACCAATAGTCTATTTTTGTTATAACATAGAGAATAACAAACATAGACTATTGGTTAATTGAGTATATTTTTTGAGTTACAATTCTGAGTACTAATCTAAATAAAATTGCAAACTTCACATAGTTACCGTGCGATGAAAAGTGAATTAATAGGCGGACACTTGAACAATGAAAATTGCAATTCATTTACAATCTAGTGATGAAAGAATATATGAACAATATAGAACATCAATATAAGTTATCGACACAAACACTAGATTAAGACATTCTGAGTGTATCATAAGGCAAAAATTGGCAATATTTATTCAAGTTAGTCGAATTTACGTTTCAAAATTTACGAAGAGTTTTGATATCAATTTTATATTTACATGCGTAGTCTAACAATGTCTATCTATTGTATCGCATATGATACATAACATTAAAAGCTTATTCGAAAAAATACTTCTGGTCAGTTTTGTTACCGTGTCATTTAGGAGAATATGTCGAAAGGTTGTGGGGAAAAAGGTGTATGATATGCATTATATTTATTTTATATAAGTAGTTGATGTTGTAATTTCAGCTTTATTCCTCCACATGCAATACCCACTAACAGTGTAAAGGAAAGGTGTGATCGTATTAAAAAAAAAAACGTTTTTAAAATATGATCACATTGCTCCGTCCAGCTGATAATTAAATAGGTACACGCGGTGCATAACTTTGATTTAGAACAATAAAAGTCATCTTAAAAAGTCGCAACCTTTAGGTACCTTAATGCATTGACTACATTTATCGACACATTAAAAAAAAGACAAGATAACAACTCAAAAAAAAAGAACAGTCAGATCATGTCAAGCATTGACGACTAAAGAGTAAAACCTGAGTAGAGCTCCGCACAGCCTGGAGGCCGAGTTTCATGGCGCTTGTATGGGCCGGTTGGGGGACTGCGGCACCACGGGCGCCGGCGTGGCGTCCAGGTCGCACGCCGACAGCAGGCGGACCAGCTCGTCCGGGCTCGGGCCCCCGTCAGGGGTTGGAGATTCGTCGCCCTCTGCTGCTGAAGGAAACACTCATATGGTGAGGTTGGTCAGGAATTATATTTTCCTTCACCCGGTTGGTAAGAAAATATGCGATACTCGGGTATTAAGAAATATACCCTATTCTTGTTGGAATAAAGTTCCTTTTCATTAACGAAATAACGTGCATATTCTTCAACTGGAAGGCAAGTGCCATCGCCACGATCGGCTTCGGCTGTGTGTGAGGGAGAGAGTCTGACAAAACTATAACAGTTTTTCTATCACTTCGAAATTTACAACCTAAGGGTGTATTTCTCTAACATACACCTACAAGTTAACATAGAAATAAAATAAAACACATACAATTCAAACATAGTGGCTTCTATTGTAGACTCCAATTAATACTAGCATGTAGGTATGCCATCCATCCTATCAATAAATAAAATATTCATTAGAGCATTACAATATCCTATGCTCTATATTACTTGTACACTCAAATTGTAGTATACTCGCGTTAAGAAAATAATGACTCATCGTTGTCACTCGGCTTAGAGCTCATCATACACACGAGCGATATGTTGCCAATGGCAGAGATAACTGCAGCCATCGATAAGGAGGTGGCGGCTGCCGTCGACCAGCGTCAACAGCTGTCACCGACGTGTTGATGACTGCATTTATATTTGCCGTTGGTAACATGCCGCTCGTGTGTTTGGGCTCTTAGCTACGCCCCTTGATCAAGTAGTACATAGTAAATCAGAAAACCGTGTTCACGTTGACTAGTTGACCCTGTTGGCCGTTGGGCCTGTAAACCCATCAGACAGCGCGGACGTATCTTTTGTCAATTAAAAAAAAATAAAACAAAAAACAAGTATACTTATTCATAAAATTAAAATTGAAAATTCTAATGATTATGATTAAATATAAAAAAAAAAATATTTTGAAAATACTGTGTAATGGTTTATTTCTTACTCTAGTATGAAAACGCCTTTACTTCGCAGTTTCACTGATGAATCATCATTTTCTTAACGTGGATAGGCTATAGCTAGTAAGTATACAGGCCCTGTTATAAATATTGTATGTTGATGGGGTTTGGCTTAAAACAATTTTTATTTCACCTTGAATTAAACTGAATGCCTTGTGCATTAATTCCGGCTATGTACCACTACTGTACAGTTTAAATAAATTAAAAATATGTTTTCTGAATTAATCACACCTAAAAGCTATGAATGAGGTCTACAATAGAACGATCCTGTTCAAAAGCCAAATAAAATCACGTAAATAAATAAATAAAACAAGAAATGTCGTAAATTTTTTGACAGTACAAGACAAATAAGTATTACCTCCATTTCCGGGCACAGGCGGGAGCTTAACTGCCTTATCTATAGGTGCTGTGAGATCCCACATTTGAGTGGCCCCCGACCGGTGCCCACACAACAGTAGTCGGCGCGGTCGCAACGCTCCTTCGCACTCCGCTACAACGAAGCATGACACCGCTGAACCGTCTACTGAACGGATTGTACATACCCTGAGGAATTGAAACTAAGTTAGTTATAGAAATAGTGCATGGGATTATAAACTTTATTTTCATGGCAAATGATACATGATTAGATTAAAATAGTTTGTGTCGTTAACCTTTTGCCATTTGATGCTAGTCGGACGTATAACGTATCTGTGTCAGGAACAACTTTTTGTATAAAGATTTGTTCTTCATCCTGCTCTCCATAAGGACCTGAAACCATAATATATAACATATACAGTGATTACACGTTAATGATGTTTAAAAACGGCAAATTGATAGTGGAAAATTTATGACATCAAATAAAATTAGACAAGTGCGATCGCTAAACTTGGGGTCCTGATTTTTTTTTGGTAATATAATATTGGCAAACCAACAGCAGTACCTAAAATAATGACAGAATATTAAGAAAAATATAAAAAATCTAAATAGTCCAAGACAGAAATGATTACCACAAAAAATAACTAGTTCGCCATCTTGGGTATTCCGCCATGTTGGATTTAAAGTGACGTCACACAGCTAGCCATGCGTTGTCATTTATACTAAATATGTAAACAACATTTCAGTTCAATCGTTTGAAGATATCTGCCTCAAAATTGAATTGCAAGATTCCACCCGAACAAACATAGTTACATACATACATTGCAAGTTAATTAAAAGCTTGTAAATAAAAAACATACAATTTATTGGATGACTTTGTAACTTGTTTATGATACTTTTACCTAATTGCAAAAAATTGGGTGTAAAATACTACTCTGCTTACTCCATGATGAAAGGCATCTCGTGGAGTATTACTTACCACAATCATTATGGGGCTGTGCGGTGGGCGCTTCCAATGCTAACACTTTGAAAGCGGCCTTGGGAGTGGTTCCTGGCTGAGTGGAGATCATTCCTCTGAACCGCGTGACGCGCCATGTTCTCACGTGGTTGTACTCGCTACACACTGAGACTAGGTAGTTTTCTGATAGAGATACCTGGAGGGAAATAATGTTTTGTTAAATGTATCATTAGAAAGAGACAGCAAAGGGAAAATAATTTATGAGTATCTGACAATAGTCAAAAGAACTTATATGTAGCCTATTCACGTTAAGAAAATTGTGATTCTTCAGTGCAACTGCAAGTGAAGGTGCATTTATACTGGGAATATAGAAATTAAACCACACAGTAATTTAAACAAGTTAATTTAAACCAAATTTTTACGCAATAAAATTTAAGTTAGCTGGTATGAGGCCTGAAAGGTTAAACTTAATTATTTTCAGTCAATATATTATGTATTTACCTTGGTGATAGGACTCTGGTGCACAGTGAAGGTCTGGAACAGCTGCGGTCCATGGCCAACAGTCTCAGGATGCTGCACGATGACGCGCACGGATCCGCAGCGGGTTCCGTATGCTATTTCTATCCAGTTGCCGCATAGATCTGTCATTGCATTAGGAAAATGTTAAAAAAAATGGTTCTGTAAGAGATGGGATTCAATTCAAATTCCGAACTTTGGAACAACAAAGATAAATACATAATAGAAGTCGAATCCATTGAAATGTATATTTTTTTTAGAACCAAATTAGTACACTCCAAGTGAAAAGACTACACCATACCATGTTACAGAAGATAGTTAAGTTAACAGCGATATAGCATAACAATCTAAGATCCGAGTTAACGCGACCCAGAGGTGTAGAACTAACTTGGACGATATGCAACCTCAATAAAAAAAGTGCTAACCGTTTCTGTTACGCATATATGAAAGTTCTGTCTGATGTAAGGGATGACTTCGACCTTTATTATATTACTAGTTGTACCCCCGCGGCTTTGTCACCGCTCTACCCTAGTATATCTTACTCTACCCTATTCTACCCTGCTCTACCCCACACTACCCTAATTTTCATATTTTTTCCATAACAACCTTCTCACATTAACAAACAGAACAAAAAAAAAAATTAGCGAAATCGGTTCAGCTGTTTTTGAGATTTGCGCTTAGCAACACATTTAGCGATTTATTTTAATATTATAGATATTCGAATAGGTACGTACTTGTTTTAGGTGTGAGATATACAGAAATAGCTGTAATTGGCTCCTGATTGGGGTCTTTGTATAGCTGCGTCACTAGTAGATCGTTGTCCTTCATACGAAGTGGGAACTTTTGCATATCTGAAAAGGAAGAAAAAAATGTATTGTCATGCAAGGTTTAACCAGAAAAACTATGAGTTTCGGTACTCTTAAGTTTGTCTCTAATTTGCACAAAATCGAGTCACAGCGTAGATATCGAAGATAGACAATGAATCTCGAAGCGCATACTTGTCTTGGGATATCTGTAGGTGTCGTAGCGAAACGTAAATAAGGCTCTGAAAGGAACTCATTTGAAATTTGGTATTTCTTAAGACAAATATAGGCATGCTGGTGTTCAGAATATTTTTTGAAGTTGGGTGCTGGCTGTATGCCACGCTGTTGGAAAGGTTGAGGAAGCGATGATGACGTCACGATATAGTAGCTGCACTGACATCGTCGAGGGTCACAAGTTTGGAGATTATTATGCGGAACGGAAACGGGGTGTTAAACCTTCGTTGATAAAGAACTCGATCCTCCGACCTGACGGTTATTTTGTCCAGTACGAGAAACTGCCCGATAGTTGATTTTGGGCTGTTGTATATGATCTACGAGTAATTGCGCGACAAGAGCGAGAACTCTAAACCATACAGGATTTTGTAGTATTAATGTGGCATTATAGATGTCGCTACAAGGTTATTAAAAATAGCTGTATGTAAACATATGTTATATTATACCAATATCTGTATTTTTATTTTTTGTATTTTTATAAGTCACGCATATCATATGTGTAAAAACAAGAAAAAGATTATGATCTCATTTATGCTAATCGCGGCATGTATTAATGTCAGTAATTGCGTTGATGCTTTATCTATCGTAAATCTTATCATGGCGATAATCGGCTTAGATAGTAGGGTACTAGTACCTGCTGTCGGATAACGAAAAAAGGTAAGCACGTATTTACATATATTTCCGTTTAACTGTAGGTAGGTATGCTAATTTTAACTGGCAAATTTCCTTTTCTAATCTATATATATAAAAGAAAGTCGTGTTTGTTACAACACTTATAACTCAAGAATGGCTGTACAGAAGTGGCTGAAAATTGGTGGGTAGGTAGCTTACAGCCAGGTGACGGACATAGGATACGGTAGAGTAGGGTAGAGTAGAGTAAAGTAGAGTAGGGTAGAGTAGGGTAGAGTAGGGTAGACTAGGGTAGACTAGGGTAGAGTAGGATAGAGTAGGGAAGAGCGGGAGCGAAGCCACGCGGGCAAAAGCTAGTTACTAATAAAAATGATCTCCAGAACTAAAATAACCTCTATTTTCACATTTATTAATGGAACCCTCTGTAAATGAGATATTTTTTTTATACCTGGATATCTGTGAAATTGGGTAAGTGGAATGCCACTTTCATCATCATCATCATCATTTCAGCCGAAAGACGTCCACTGTTGGACATAGGCCTCCCCCAAGTGCCGCCACAATGAACGGTCCTGTGCGTCTTCTCTTTAAGTGAGATTAATTTGCTGATTCCTTAAAGTCCCAGTTATCCAGGTTTCACTGTACTATAATTTGTTGTTAACTGTCAATAAGAATGCTCTATTTCATTAAACCTTTTCAAACTCCTTTGTTAACTTTGGACGCATATATTCTAAATGGTCATAGAATTGATGGCTCCGGTGGTAGCGCTGAGCAGTAGGAACGCCCCAGCCTTCTCAAACGTCTTGTGTCTGCCAGTGTTGTGTGCTGTGTGCCACACCCTGTGTTAAACTCACCAATATAATTGATGGCTCCGGTGGCAGTGCCGAGCAGTAGGAACGAGCCGGCCGTGTCATACGTAGTCAGATGCGCCACGTCTTGTGTCTGCCAGTGTTGTGTGCTGGTGTGCCACACTCCCGCTTTGCTACGGCTGCCGGCGCCACTTAAAGCTACCAGTTGGGGACCTACGAAGAGTAGGTGTTCCACTCTTACGCCAAGGTTGAAAGTACCTGGGAAGGGATTAAAACTATTTAGTGAGTGAACTTATTGCTTGGCCATACGATAAAAGTATTTAAACAATGTGTTATGTTGTCCGTCTAACTATGGTAGTTTTTACAAAGTATTTTCATTTGTATGCGTAAGTTTGCCATACTATTAGGTCATGAGTTCGTAACTGGTGTATTCGTGTTAAGAAAATAGTGATCCATCGTTGTCATTGTTTAGCTACACCTTTTAACAAATTAGAAAAGCTCTCTCATTGATCCGTTGAAGTAAGCCCTTCAGCAAGCACGGACGCGTCGCTTGTCAATTTTAAAAATGAGTACCTAACCTACTTATATTAAAATATTATGATTAAATCCTAAAATTATAACTAAATAATTATAATTAAAGTACTATGGTAAAAAGTGCGCTTTAATAAAAATGTTTTAATTTTTACTCCAGTATGAATATGCCTTTATTTTGCAGTTGCAGTGATGAGTCACTATTTTCTTAATGCGAATAGACCTAAGTTGAAAAATATATCGTTGAACTGAAAACACTCTCAGAATATACTAAAAACAAATGAAAAAATAATAAAAATCTCACTCACCAACCAAAGTACGTCTAACAGGCTCGCTGTGCGTGGAGAATGCCCACAGTCGGACATGCGCCCCACTCGCTATGCCCAACATGACGTCAGTTCCGGTCGTGTTGGTCCCGCTAGACGTGCCCGCGCCTCCACCAGTCTTGGCATTCAACGCTATTCGTTCTATCACCGAGTCTTGAACTGGCGATTGGAACACTACATACCAACCACATGAGTCAGTTAATCTGTAAAAAAAAAATTTAACATATTTTAACACTATGATACACTAGCTTTTGCAAGCGGCTTCGCCTGTGTGTAAGTAGGTTTATCCATACGGACTTTAGACCCCCGTTTCATCCCCTTAGGGTGTAAATTTTGGAAAATCTTCTCTTAGTGCTCGCCTACAACATAAAAGGAAATCTTGTACAAAATTTCTCGCTCCTGGCATCGTAGTTTCGGCTGTACGACTTTCATTCTTCCACTTTTCTCTGCTCTTGGCAACTTCTGGTTAATCCTTTAGGTAGGTGTCCACATCACCGCGCGATCTCCTTTTGGGCTTACCACGTCACCGGCTCCTAATATGTTTTAAAAAATAAAATGTACAGGTACATACCTATAGCCAGTCACAAAATGTGTGTAGGCCACAGCAACCCAGTTGTGATGTGCTTTTATTATTTGGACTTTCATACTGTCATTCCATGTGCTCACTGCAAATAAAGAATATTAAGTTACACTGGCAATTAATCTGGCGTAATCGTATCAAAGAAGTCGTATAAACGAGAAATTAAAAGATTATGTACGGAATGGGGGCCGGTCTGCTATGTGTTAGAGGCCTATCGGGCCAGTAGCGTAGATTTTGTTGTTCCAAAGTAGGATCAGTATCATGAATTCTTAATTCAAATATCATGGCATAACATCAGAGAAGACGAATGACTACTAATAAAAAAAACTCAGGTACAGTCAAACGGGGTTAATCGAGACAAAAGTTTAAATGGGATTTTTGCGATAATTAACAATTTTTCCCAGCATTTAATATGAGTACTTCTACCATCCCATTTAAGTATTTCGGTTTATTCTTTAATTGTAATAAAAATGGATGCTTTGATAAAAATCAATAATATAAATATGTACCAAAGTGAAAAACCTAACCAAAGTTTTGTTCCAATTTACAGCAGCATTCCTATTGGGGTTAATAGGAACGCTGGGGTAAATTGGAAATTTGACGGTATATTAAGTTATATAAATTGTTGAATGTTGCGAATATCAACGTTTATAACGATCAAGATTGCTACACATATAATAGGTACCTACCTATCCCACTTAACTAGCGAACGATACATAAAGGCAAATGCACAATGAGTGAATCACGAGTTGAATTGCTCTGATTACGCAGAGATACATAATAGCATCAATATACGTACTGTCTGGCGGGCGATGTCCTTTGTGGCAGTCTGCGTTACCTAACGACGCAGCTCTCGAATGACCTCTGCCGCAGCGACTGTGAATTGTATGTAGTTGTTAGATAGATATATTCTTTATTGTACACCAAAAATAAAGAAATCTTAAGGAACTTAAAATTAATAGAGTGTCACAATGGGGTTTCTTATCGCTAAAAGCGATTTTTGGTTTGTGTTTTTTTTAGTTAAGATTCTGTGAATGTTTGATAGACAAATTGGAGCATACTTATATCCTTAGTAATTTATAAATGCGTATATGAGTTAGGATGTTATGCTTTCACGTCTTAACGATTGAACGGATTCTTATGAAACTTGGCACTGGGAAGAAAACGTTCTAGTTTAAGACTTGGGATATATTTCAACTTTCAGTTGAAGCCTCTGGCAATAGCTAGTACATGTTAAAAAGTCAAAAGTTTATCACATCCTAAATTACCAAAATAAGAGCAAAAAGGGGCTATAAAGAATAGTACAATTATTTATTTATCTACCTATAATAGTACCATATTTGTTGTAGACATAAAATGATTGCAAGCTGAGTCATTTTCATTAACAATGGTTGGATGTGAAAGTTTATAAATGTATGTGTCTGTAGAATGCAACCACAACAATTGTGATCGAAGAGATAAACTAAACATAGTGGTATTTATTGTTAAATAAGTAATAGACAGTTAATGTCAGCAAATACAGTAATAAACAGTCAATTAATACATAAATAATAGTCTTCTCAAAAATGCTTACAATGATGTTGATCTACTTAGGTAGTGGTAGGCGCCAAAATTACACTTCCAATTTAAAAAAAAAATCTCCTATATTGAGACGTAAAGCATTTTTAAACTTAATTAGGTGTGAGAGAAAAAGACGGAACTATATATATGGCGTATAGCACTAATCCTTTCTCATACCGGATTGACGATGGTTTATTTTTGTGTCAAATTGTCCCAAAAATATAAAAAATTGCCGAGTATTAGGCTACTTTTATATCGGAAGATACATGATTCTTATGAGACCAATAGTGAAACCAAAGAAGTTGGTGTTTCATAAAACTATTGTTGTCTCCCTAAGCAGACTTCTGATTGCATATCAATTTCTTATTAAGTGAAACAGCAATTAGAATTTCAAATAACACATCATATACATCTTGCTATCTCTTTTGTGCATATGTAGCCTAATGGTTGTTATGTGACATTTATACAGTGTGATTATTTGGGGTCAGCGCAACACGGTTTTTTCTTCCATTCTGTCCTGTCACCCGTCAAACTATCACTTATACAACTATCACTGATTACAAACTATCCCTTTTCTTTCATATCACTCCTCACATAATCCATTCATCTACATGTATACTCAGAACTCTTTTAGTAATATGAGCTTCATCCCTCCTCTTCATAAATAAATAATATACAAATAATATTAAAAATTAGTCAAGTATTCATCAGTTTTACAAACTAGGATATATCTTACCTTAGTTGGTCCTGTGAAGGTATCCTACCGACAGTGCGGAGGTCAAGTGAGGAGTTTCGTGAATGGGTTCTATTCGCTGACACCTCAGTGCTAGAGGCCGTCGAGTTCTTCCGCGAACAACTGTTGCCGCTACGTGAAGTAGTGCCATTAGGCAAGGCTGTATTTACTGAAAAAATATCAGAAGTTTTAAATCAGCCTAACCTTTTCAATAGCTAGTTTTCTCTGATAAAATAATTCCCATGCAATGGTTGGTCTGTTCGAAATTGATCCAGGAGTTTGGTCTGGAGGATTTTATTGTCATCATTATAAAAAGTACAGTTAATATATTATTTTATTTTTGGACCAATCTTAAAAGTGAAAGTGTGCATCGTCCTTTGGAATAAATTGAATTAATATTTTAACCCTTCAGATACCGTCAATTAGAGACACAATAGTAAGACAATAGATGCGCGGCCACCGGTGGTCGCTTGGGGATTCATGAATTAATACTTTTTCTAATAATGATTTCTACATAATTATCTTAAATACCATATTGACTAAAGATAGCAAATATTTATTTGTAATTTTGTTATCTTTCCATGTTCATTAACAAATTAAAATTATGAGGTACATACCTATTTTGTGTGTTTAACCTGTTTATATGAAACCTATATGTTTAGTGTATCAAATGTAAAGCAATAGTGCATAATCTAAGCTTGTATGGTCAATTGTTTCAATAGAGAGAATTAAAAAAATGTATTCTTAGACCAGTTCTTTTACTTAACCTTTTACAAATATAACTCCAACATTAAACTTCTTCATAATTATAATATACTTTGTAGGTAGATAAGTCTACAATGTCCGGTTCAATTATTATCAAAACATGGCATATTAATTAGTCTGGATTATTAACCCTTCAGATACCGTCAATTAGAGACACAATAGAAAGACAATAGATGCGCGGCCACCGGGTGTCGCTTGGGGATTCATGAATTAATCATTCATGAACTTAGATAACATCAGGTGGAATACCTGATGTTATCTAAGTTAATGGGGCAATGATTCATAATCAGCCTTTTAATGTTACCACTGCTGGGACTCAGGCCTCTAGGATGACTCATATGGTAACAAACTTGTTACTGTGATAACAGCGCTGTATTTTATTTCTCTTGGGCTGATTTCTGAAGCAATGTTACAGTACTTACATGGAGGTGGTAGATATCCATAGAATAGGACATCCCCACAGGTTGAATGGTTCATCTCATCACACAAAGCCAGTCTTCTGCTCAATGGAGTGATGCCGAAGTAATCACATTCATGTCTCAGAGCTCTGATATTAACATTATTAAGATCTATATCCCGAGTACGTAGGAAATTCAATATGAGACCAAACAGGTTTGGGTCCCTGTCTATGAATATGGCTCCGGTTTCATCCCGCACCGTGGGAATCCTGCCACTGAGGAGGGCAGTGAAGAATGTCTCTGGGACCCAGGTCAATGTGTGCCATGATGTTGAGAATCTAAAACACGTAGTTTGGCTTAGAAAATCTTAGAGCACTAATTTTAGACGCACAAATTAATTACTAATAACAAATCGTATTTCAAAATAATTAGCAGATTGTTATTTCTTGTTATTAAATGTAACTAATTACATTATTAAAGAGAGTTGTAATGCTATTACTTTAGCAAGCTTTCTGGTTGACAGTAAAATAGATTAGAATTTTGAATCCATCCGGCAGCGTAAGTATAAACATGAAACAGTGTTTACGAGATAATTACTAAAAAGTAGCAATCGGAATCGAATTTTCTACTGCATTAATAATAAGTACATCTATGCATGACACATCTTAAGGATGAAATTAATATTAATGCATGATGTCAAGCCATGCAATGCCGAGATACAACAAATAAAAGCAAATAAAATAAAAAATATAATCACACACTTTCCATTTCATTGACAACTTACCTCGTACCGCCAACGTTTAAGTTCACTATTTCTTGGTAATTGGACATTTGTATTATTTATAATGTTACAATTTCATTCGGAAAACAGTAAATTGTTACAATATAATATATTTATTCATTGGAACTTATTTACGTCCAACGAAATAGTATACGAGTGATGACAAAATGTCAACGTCAACAAACAGCTGTAAAAAATAACACTCACACTACTACCGGTAGAAACCTTGCCACCTGAAAATTTTTCCGAAAACAAAACCACACAAAACCGTAAAAGCCGGTTTTTCCATCAAGTTATAGAAAAGCAGCTCGGACTTGGCATAATTATTTAATTACTTGGCAACTTTATTCTGAAGAGAGACGTGTCCGTACGTCAGTCATTCCAAAAAGTCAATTTTCTTCTGAATCGAATTGTTAGGACTGATGTATGAAAATATAGTTGTAGTGAATTATTAGGATAGTTGATAGAATTATCAGCCCCAAAGATGCCGCAGACCTCTGCTGCGAAGCCGGGCAATGGCCGTAATAAAGGGATATTCAACAATACGACCGGCTTCAGCACTCTGATCACTGTTACGGTATTGTCATTGGCTTGGCTGGCCGGTTTCGCATCCCGGCTATTCGCTGTTATAAGATTCGAGAGTATAATTCACGAGTTTGATCCATGGTGAGTGCGAAGAATTTAGTCAGTAGTGATAACCTGTTGAGGATAGGGTTCCCTCCATTTATTGCCTACGTGTTCTAGGTTCAACTACCGCTCCACGGCCTACATGGTGCAGCATGGGTTCTACAACTTCCTGAACTGGTTCGACGAGCGCGCGTGGTACCCGCTGGGCCGTATCGTGGGTGGGACGGTGTACCCAGGCCTTATGATCACATCAGGCACAATTCACTGGATCCTCCACACCCTAAATATTCCAATACACATTAGAGATATTTGTGTGTTCCTCGCACCTGTGTTCAGGTAATAGTTTTGGTATTCATAGTGGTTTATTATCTAGGTTGCCATTGTTATGACATTACTATCATCAATAGAATTTATTCATACCGGAACATGATATAGATAAAATCAGATAATTTGAAGTGTTATAGGTACTTCAATTGTAAACTAGAGCAAATGTTAACATTTCTAAAATGCATGCTTGTGAGCCATTGCCTTACACCAAATATTGACAAAACAGTTCACGTAGCAATGGCTACAATTACACATTACAAATATAATTACACATTACAATTTAGCCATTAATTAATACAGGTAAAATTTATCCCATACATAATGATTAAAAATATTCTGAAATATTTATTTCATCATATCAATTGTATATTTATAAGGAAAATAAGTATGTAAAAAAATTAATAATAATTTTAACTTTTAGTGGTTTAACAGCCATTGCAACATATCTGTTGACATCTGAGCTGTGGTCTCGTGGTGCTGGTCTGTTTGCCGCCTGCTTCATAGCCATTGTGCCTGGCTACAGCAGTCGGTCTGTAGCAGGAAGCTACGATAACGAGGGTATTGCCATATTTGCACTGCAGTTCACATACTACTTATGGTTGAAGAGTTTGAAGAATGGATCAGTGTTCTGGTCCATTTGCACTGCCCTCTCTTACTTTTACATGGTGAGTTGATTAATAATATTTTTTTCATCAATATTAACATATTCAATGTCAAGCACCTGATAGTCGAGTCATGCAATGATCAAAAAATTTAATCTAAAATGGACTTGTTGATCGGTCAATATCGGACCAGTCAATAACAAATTAATGTTTGTTCCTGGCACTAAAAGTGTTAAATACATTTTCCTATTGGAATCAGGTTTGATATCATTACTCATTTTGTGAGTGAAAGAGGGAGATAATATCAAATACATATTTATTTGTATTGTATTGACTATGTGTTGGTATTGTCAATCTCTATGAGTAAATTTTCCCAATTTTAATTTGATAATAGCTGATACAAGCTTAACAAAAAGTTGGTCATTAGTTCTATTTTGTTAACCCTTCAGATACCGTCAATTAGAGACACAATAGTAAGACAATAGATGCGCGGCCACCGGTGGTCGCTTGGGGATTCATGAATTAACCATGCTTTTAATATCATAACTGATTTTGATTAAATTTTGTACGGAATAAACTTGATCCCCAAGAAAGGATATAGGCTATTTTTATATCTGGCTTTGACTTTTTCTGCCATAACCAAAATTCATGAGGACGAAATTGTGTGCAAATGTTAGTGTTTAATAGAATCTTAGTGAGAGAATGTCACTGCTGTAACTGGGTATTGTTAACTAAAGTCACCAGTGAAATGGGAACACAGTCAATTAGATTAATTTACATAGCTATGCATGCTCTTTTGTATTCCGGTTAGAATATGCCTTAGGATGCTATTCAGGCAATAAACATTTGATGGCTAATATCTATTCTATATTAGCTACAAAATGACTGCAGAGTTTGAAATTAAGGCAACCATTACACGGTCATGCAAGTGTCAATCAATTCCATCAGTCGTGAATTATGGTTTTCGTCAATCAGTACTAAAAAAGTCAATCATCGCATTCAACGGTAGGTTTTTCGATAGTCATAACTTTGACTATGGCAAAACTGACAGCAAAACCTACCGTGTAATGTTGGCTTTAGTGTTATTTCATACATATTTCATGTGGCCATAAATATTTCATGTCATCCAATCCTGCCCAGTGTAGTAGACATACTTGTTATCTAAACATGCTATGAAAACAATCTATACACTGAATAGACTTCACAAAGCCAACATTTCCATAATAATTGACAATGGGAAAACATAAATACATCTTGGTATAATCCTACCAATATTATAAATCTGAAAGATTATTATAGATTATTATTGATACTCTTTCATGCAAAAACTACTGAATTTATTTTGATGGAATTTAGGACATGGGTAGTAATTTTCTATTATCATGCAGACAAAGCTGATAGCAGTACCTGGTTATTCAATAAAAATAATTTAATCAGAAAAATTATAAGTATTGTAATTTTTACATAAACATATAAGTACTATTGTTCTGTAATAAAGCATTATTATTTTTGTTGTAGGTGTCAGCATGGGGCGGTTACGTGTTCATCATCAACTTGATCCCTCTGCACGTGTTCTTGCTACTGATCATGGGACGGTTCTCCCAGAGGCTGTTCGTCAGTTACAGTGTGTTCTATATCGTTGGCCTGCTGATGTCCATGCAGATACCGTTTGTCGGCTTCCAGCCCATTCGGACTAGTGAACATATGGCCGCTTCAGGTGAGTCCTGTGATTTATTTGTATTGAATAAAATGAGTTTTTTTTTGGTGCAAAGAAATAAGCAACCAATTATAACCCTGTGTCTATTTACCAATACACAATAGGCCCATCTAGAAGCCTTACATTCACTATCAAAGAAAAGAAAGCTTAGTAGTGGTAGAAAGGGTCCTACTAAGTGTCCCCGCACACGGAACACAAAAAAAAGCCGCCACAACAAAACGCTGCCACAAAAGAAAAGCTAGAAGCGGCCACAAAACAAAAGCTGAAGCGCGCGACAGCTTGTGGCCATGCGTGCAGAATCATAATGGACTCTGACGAAGAAGGATTAAATACGCGAATAGCCATTATCATTATTATAAAAAACGCCGGCTCAAAAAAAGGCCGCCTCAAAAAGAAGCTTGAAGCTTGACACTAAGGGACTGATGCGTACCCGGGTTGGGGGTTTCTTTAAAATTGTTACCATGGCAAAGAGCATCTGAAGGAGCTAAAAGTCTGATACTCCCTCTCACTCCATCCAGAGAGGGAGAGTCAGAGAACCAAAGAGTCATTTGTTCATTTTCCACTAAAAAGACCTAGTAGTGAGTTGTTATAGCCATCTTAGCTATGTGCCTATACTTTATCAGTCAAGTATTTTTTTTTTTGTAAATAAAATAAAAACATTATTATTATGAGAATATAGCAGGCTATTTGTACTAAGGATAATTAAATATTTGATACGCGGTAAAATCAATGCTAATAGGCTTAAACAATACTGCATGGAAGCATGAAAATCAGGTAATTAACTTAAAATTGATTATGAAACAACACTATTTAGTAAAATTTGTTAATAACATCCGTCAAGCCCCTGTTAGATTGCATAATATTGTAAATATCTAAACTTAATTTGCTATAGAATTTTTGGATTAGATATAAGCTAGTTAGCCAAGATATTCCCCAAATCTAAATGTGGCGGATTGAATAAGTGCATCCGAATGACTGCCAGTAGGCAAAAGTGGAGAGAATTCGTGCGGCATTCCCTGACAGCTTCCGAAAAGATAGCTTTGTGATAACCACGAACATTCTGACAAGAGTAAAATGACCAAGAAGAAAATAAAAGTGCCATTTAGAAAAACCCTAAAGAACACGACTGCCATGTCAAAAAAATAAACATGAGATATTTGTTAATTTATTGATAAGTGAAAGTAGTCATCCACTCACTGACTAAACACGAAATCTCGATAACTATTTGATCTACAAAACTGAAATTTTCATCGTTGTCGGGGGACCACTGTGTTAAATTCTTTCTTAATAGTATAAGGGTCAACGCTGCGTTAAGCGGGAGACCACGCGGGCGCCCGCGCGTCCTCCCGTCGCGTGATGTCGCGCGTAGTCTATCATATGCGGCGGTCTCCGTTGCGGAAACTGGATTACTACCTGCGCAGTGTCGTTTGTTTAACTTTAATGGTGTGGATGTAGTCGTACTGATGCAGAACCTTTATAATTTATTTAGTAGCACTTGTACAACATAACAGACAATTTTTAATCGTTGTACAAAATAAACTTAAAAACTACTTTTTTTGGCCAGTCATGTAAAAAATTGGTAGAAAACTTCTGAGTTATACTTAAAATAACTTGCAACAAGGTCTTAGTTAAAGGTGGAGCCAGGTCAATAATAAAACATCATTCACTGGTGTGATCTGAATGTGATGTTCTAGCAGCCTTCTATTGGTGAAAAAATTTTAGCAATTGGATCAGTACTTTCAAAGATTACCTATCCTACAACCAAAAAAACAAACTACATCCTTTTAATATTACTGTAGATATGGTTCTTGATATTATGAGACATAATTACATACGTAAGTAAGCATGTTGAAGAGAAATGGTATGAAACGCCACAACAGCCTCCACAACTACCGTGAAACATAGGCATGATAAGATTTAATTGTTTATACACGGATTTAACGGCTTCAATTCTGTGGGTAATTGATTATGCAATGCTTGTTAAGTATACTGTATGTTTTTTTGTCCTAATATCTACTTACATTACTAATATAACTTACGGGATTTTTTTTTTAATGTTGTGGATTACATAAAAATCTCATCATCTTCCTGTCCTTGTCCCGTTTTATTTGGGGTCGGCGACATCTAAAGAGAAATATTATTAACTCTTTAATGGTGATAATTGGAGTAAGTAGCAATAGAAAGACAATGGGCAGTGGTTCGCAATGGGTGCGCGATCGCCGGCGTTCGCGCACCCATTGCTTCAAAAGATCGCTCTTAGCGATAAGGCCATCCATTGCGTCACACAATGAAATACTGCCAAAAATAGTATTTTATGTATTTTAAATAGTGTTGGTACGTAATGAAATGATGAGTAAAGATCTCTTTATTTTTCTTTCGTCTTACCCAAACATAGTGTTTGTGCCTTGTGCAGATGTGCTGTACGAAATACACGTAAAAAAATTTTCGTCTTTATAATATTAGTGTGGTTAATGACCCTGAAAGCCATATGAAAAATAATTTAGCAGAAGTCCCTTTACCATAAGAAAACTTGCATTATTTTACTTCTAGGCTCGCCTAAAGCATAACATTCCCGATCACCACCACACTTCGTGTTCTAAGATTGACACACAATGCAGATATTACCTATCTTTTGTGAAGCAATGATTACCATTTCACTACGGTACCAAATATTCCGTAAACAAACTATTCAGATCCAATCTGTAAGCTATTCAGTCGTCGACAGCGCGTAGTGTTCCATGCGTACCACAAAGAGATGGCAGCAAACCGTAGGGGCAAGGCAGAGTCACAAGATTTTTTGAAAGAGTGAAGTTAGAACTACACTGCTCACACACCGATCTAGGCACGTCGGTCTCCTTGCATTTGATATGGAAACTAGCCTTGTAGAGCTACACTTGATCCACGCCAGGCGACGTCGTTCTACGCACAAATCTGGCATGTTACACTTGTGCGTCGGTCTTATGTAGTTCTAGCTTTACTGTGAGAGGAGAAGTCATTTGATGGTTTCTGACTTCCCATTTCGAAAAAAATAAATAAATTTAAAGCTATTTATAATGTGTTCATACAATTTCTAAACAACTGCCGAGGGAGAAATAAACAGAACCACAGAGATATTCGAATGTTTCTGCGTTTTGTATGTGTATATGGCACTCAAGGTGAGTTGTGTTGTATTGTAACTGTTTCATTGGCCGATCTGATCCGATAGCGCTAGCATAAATTATGTCATTATGCTTCGTATTGTACAAACATAATTCTGCATACGATTGAAATGATTATCTTTCACATAAATATAGTTTTCACATAAATATAGCGTGTAGTTACGCAGAATACAATAAAAAAAAAATGTTATGAGTGGGGCCTGCAGTTCCATTCCCGTTTGACCTTGTCTGGTTTTTTATGATGTAGTAAAACATTATCGGGAGGAGCAAATTAGTTTCTTGTTTATAGGTATAACGTTTTCTCGTCTGTATAAAAACGAAGAAAAAATTGTCATAAACAAGGATAGATCAGTCCGCAACCAATGATGAGAAATGTCTTTTTTTTTTAAGAATGAGTGCATTTGATTTTGATAGATTTCCTACGGCCCCTAATATTGATTTTTTCCGCACCACGCCACATCAGCCCTACGACGGCAAATGGCACAAATTTTATTTTTCAATGACAGATGTGTACTTTCTTTTTACCGATTTTTTTTTAATTATCTGTGGAAGCTTGCAATTAGCAATTTGATAACATTACACTCTTTGTATTTACTCGTAAATTTTTTGTAAGATTTTGTAAAATAAAATAAATTAGGTTATACATATTTCCTAACACCGTGTAAACAGTCATTTAACCTGATGACTAACATGTCTTTTCTAGAGCAAACTTTACCGAGCCAGATAAATTGTTTCCATCACACGGTTATTACCTTAACAAAGGAAATTAAATAAAACTGCTATTTTGCAGCAACAGTTCATACATGAACTGTTAACCGATAAATAAAATAAACTCAAGGTTACATGCCAGAATAAAACTGGTTTAATTTGACGAAGATAGAAATACTAAAGTTAGCTTTATTTATAGCATACGTGCTAGCTTTTATCAGCGGCTACGTCATAAAGTTACAACCAACAAACCAAAAAAGTTATTCCAAGGGAACATATCCCCGACATGAAAGTATCCAAGATATGGTTGACCCGTGTGCGAAATTTCATCGAAATCCGTTCAGCCGTTTGAGCGTGTAGGAGTAACAAACATACATCCTTGCTAATATTATAAAAGCGAAAGTGAGTTTGGATAGACAATGTCCTGGAATAGGACATAAGATACTTTTATCCCGGAAGTATGTTTCCTTGGGATAATTTTCTGCTATCACGCGGGCGTAGCCGCTGGGAGCAGCTAGTATACCATATATTATAAACTTTCGCTTACGTAATCTTATTGTGACAAGTCCTACTACATTCCACCTTCTATGACTGGTTAAACTTGTGCGAATGTATGTTATTTTTATATCAACTCGGATGAAACAAATTGACCATAGCGTTTTGTTGACACAGTTGTTACCACGGCACTGACTTTACCCCTGCACATGGAGTTCCATCCGTTTTATTTAAGTTAATTTTGTAAAGTGCTGCACGAATACGATTTGGCTATAGTCCAAGTTTTAGTACAAAGCTATCGCCGAGAAAATTCGATTAGAAAATAATTTAAGGCCCAAGCGCCCGAGCTGTGTTATAAAACAGTGACTTGCTGAAGTCTTGGCCTCGGTAACTGCTAGGTTATGAAATATAGGTTTGAAAAAAAAAATGTTTATAATAGATTCATGAACAACATTATCAACTATTGATTTTTCGTGCGATTATTACTTTTGTCTATAAAAATATTTAGCAATTTTGCAACTTTTCTCTACTCCTTCGAAACTGCTTGGATCTTTAGAAATGTTTTTACACTTAAGAATTGATGGTTAAATATTCTTCAAAGTGAACTTAAATTATATAAATCAATCAATATTTCGCAAAGAAAACGGATTTAAAGATCAGCGGGGCTCTATACGGGCGCAGCTGGTCGGAATTAAATGCACAGATACTCGTACTGCCTCCGGTTCGAGTATTGTGTCCTCTTGATTCCGGCAAGATGTTGAAGAGACTATAAGCCTTAAGATATCTGAAAATGAAATGCGGAAAATTATCTATGCTATTTTCCTTTGAAAATGCGAAATGTATGAAAGAAAATGTTGATTATATGGCGGCATGTAATCCCACGCAGGCTCGCCGGGCTAATTGAGGGTAACGAACTGTAACACAAATCTGGCCTTTTGTCATGTTTCATACCCAAATGATTAGTTAAAATGGTACGGATCGACTCGTGAGATACAGAAAGTTCGGCGGCTATCTCTCTCAGAGTTGAATGGGGATTTTCAGTCACTATTTCCTTCACTTTTGCGATGTTAACTTCAGTTGCAGACGTTGACGGCCTACCAGAGCGAGGCAAACTTCCATCACATCTCGACCACTTTTGAACGCTTTGAACCACTCATAAGCACGAGTTTTTGATAAAGTCGATTCACCGTAAGCCTTCTGTAACATTTTCAGTGACTCCGAACACGAAATTCTATTGGCGATGCATAATTTAAGACAAACTCTTTGTTCGATATTTTTGTCCATTATGAAATTCGCAATACACACTATATATGATATTACTAAAACCAGCACTGTATTTAATATAAATAACAGATGCAACTCAAACTCCGCGCTAAAATGGAAAACAGTTGTGCCAATCTAACAACTACAAAAAAACAAAAATTTGAATTTGGAACCATAAACAAATCATCCATTCCCGATACTTTTTTGACTGAATGTATATCTCATCGGTTATTGTTTGATGAAGCCTCACAGTGTTACTGCGTTCTTATCCGATCAATAAGCAAAGTACTAAAAACTAATATCAGATTGTCGTAGGTCGTAATAATCCATTGCATATCGGGTCAGTACACATTACAGTTTTATGCATAACTGCATATTATCGCATGTAGCCCTTACTGCCCTATTTGATTCCATATTTTACATCATTAGATTTTTTCTGTAAGTTTTTCGTTGTTACTATTACTTGTATAGATCTCAGATGATTATTAGAGTAATTTGGTGTTATTATTATTATTTGTTAATTCAGGAGTTATTTGGTGATTTCAAACCTCAAAAAAGACATCAGTCCCTTAGTGCAGATGCAACTGAACTCTACAGTCCATGCTATATACATTCTATCGAAACCTCTGGGTGTACAAGGGGTATAGTACGTGCCTAAAATGTGTTATACACTTTGAGCCCTGAGTTATAAATGTATATTCGATAACCAATTCTTAACCTTACATATTATTATAAAATAATGACCCCACCGCGTTTGACTTTCGGTCTGTTCGCGATAAACTCTAAAACGACTGAACGATTTCTACGCGGTTTTCACCTATACACGGAAGGTTTAGGTGTAGGTATAACTAATACATGTATATATAGTAGAGAGAAACTGAGAATTTCAAAGATTTCTCATCCGTTCTCCGTTCGGTTTCACTCATTTAACAAGCGAAACAAGGGCAGGTCACTAGTATATTAACTATCTTGAATATTAGGGGTAGCATCTACCTTAACACTTAATTTTCATTTCTATAAAAAAGCGCTTTAACAATACAGTCAAAGTTAAATCAACTCAACCTGTCTCCGTATATATAGGTAGACTAACTTCTGTATTTTAAAAGAGACTTTTGTTGTGGTGTTTCTTCTCAGGGTAGTCAGCTAGGAAACACCAGCCTCGTCTGAATTTAAACTGACGAAAAAAAATTGTCATAAAAAAGTGTTTTGTTTTTAATCTATTTGCAAAATAAATATCATTTATCATCTGCCAGCGGTTTCGGCCGCGTGAAAGTTGGTCTCCATACAAACTTTAATGCCTTGTTTCGTCCCGTATGGGGTGAATTTTAGAAAATCCTATCTTAGTACTCACCTGTGTCATATAAGGCAACTATGTGCAAAACTTTCATGCTCACTGACAGTAGTTTCGGCAGTGCGTTGATATATCAGTCAGTATCTCCTTTTATATTATATAGATACTCTCCGATAACTTTACAAGTAAGCAATACAATGGTTCGTTTCCAACAGGTGTGTTTGCGCTGGTGATGGCTATAGGTGCCATGAAGTACCTGCACAGCCTGAACCCCAAGGGCCAGTGGAAGCAGCTACTCATTCTGGGCGGTTTGATAGCCGCCGGTGCCGTGTTCCTAGCAGTTGTGCTGCTTACGTACGCCGGAGTCATCGCGCCTTGGAGTGGAAGGTCAGTTTTATTAGATAGACTATTGAGTTTCTTGGGAAGGGAGCTCGAGGCTAAGTAATTATAATCGCACGGGTCGAACTCAAAGGTTAACCCTTCAGATACCGTCAATTAGAGACACAATAGTAAGACAATAGATGCGCGGCCACCGGTGGTCGCTTGGGGATTCATGAATTAAGCAAGTCTCAGAAATCAGAGACATTTATTTACAATAATCACCACCATTTTTGTACTATTTTTCAGTTTCTTTCTTCTTTTCTTTTATTATTGTGTGTGCTTAAATTGTTAAATAAATAAAAAACATATACAGGCACTTTTGAATTGTCAAAATGTCGGTCAGTCAAAAAAGTGAAGCTAAATTAGTGTGCGTATATCTCTATAGAGAAAAACATGCAAGAAACTTCATGGACACTCAGTTAGGCTCGTATAGTCGCTCCATGAAAAATACTCGTATTTGTATCCAGCGTGAAAAACAACGCCAATATAGTTGGGGAAAGGCTTGGCGGATTGATCGTAGAGCTTCTTTCTGATGATGATAAAAATACAAACATCGGAATTGAGAACCTCCTCCTTTTTTAGAAGTCCGTTAATAAACCGATCTTCCTAAAGATTTATCCTATTGTTGATGTTACGAATACAGACTGTGTCTATTGTTAGATTGGATGTAGGTACTTATTGAGTTCACGAGGTCGGGCTTTACGATAGAGGTGCAAATAAAATTAGGTTCGAGTTAGGAATTGATTCCAATTATGGAGCCGGGCATTTGCCCAGAGCGGCAAAAAAATAAGAGGTTGCAAAATTGACTTATTCCTATCTTCCAACCTAGCCATTATCCAAGTTGGCTGGTTGAGAATTTTATATGCCACCTTCCAACCTGGAATATTGCGGAAATATTTAAGGCTTATGACTTATGTGGTTTTACCCGGAGCGGCTAAATAGCTAGATCGGGTCCTGTTCATATCTGATGCCCAAATGACAATGGAAGGAAAGTGAAAAAATATAAATGATAAAATATCATAGTGATTACGATTAAAGATACACATATTTTTAAGCGCAGTAATTGAGGTTGATCGGCCATTCTTTAATTACAATTTCAATATTGATTAGGTAGTTACTGAAAAAACAACAGCATTATGTCATGGCCGCGTTTGGAATTGATGTTAATTAAGATTGAAAAACAAGATTAAAAAACAGCAACAGTAGTTCGTTCTACTCTACTGATGATAGATTAATGTTAAATTCTGAATGTTTGTTAATCATCACTCGTCAGTGACTAATAACACATGTGGGCTTTGGCCTGGATAAGGTGCTATGGAATAATTTTTATTTCGATCGAAGTCATTATGTAATTAGCAAAAGGTAGTAAAATATCAGATTTCCTATGTGCCGCTTGAAAATGATAGTACTTATGTTTGATACAAGTGGAAAGAGTGAGTCATTGCGACCGAGGCGGCATTCACCCGAGCCGTAGGCGACGGTTTTATGGAGCCGAGGGTTGCAGTGTCTTTCCACGTGTATCAAACGACATTTTTCAAGACACTTACGAAGACAAATAAATGGGAACGGACGCGCGATTAGTGGGGGTTGATGCGCGACTCGTGGGAATCACTTAGCGCCCAGCCTGCTACGATAAATGTAATAAAATTGTAGCGAAGGCCAGCACGTGCACTTTTCCGTACTAGTACGAAAAACAATTAATTGCGTGCCTAAAATCGATAGGGATAAGAGCGGGTTTTCGAGTAAGTAAGTGTAATGAAAAAGATATAGACTCATCAATTAAGATAGATATTTTTTTACAAATACCGTACTCAGTCATTCTCATTACCTAGAAACGCTATATTTTCAAACGTTCATTCATGAATGAGCGCGTAAGGCCCTAGCCACAATAGCTCCTTTTACTCAGTAATTCTAACGCGCGTTCTCAAGAGCGCGCGCGACTGTTGAGAGTGACAATGACAAACACTGAACGAGTGGTCTTTTCATAATCACGGTGCGGCGTCAAACGTCGTGGCGCCTGACTGCAGCATGATGTCACGTTGTGTAGGTATACCTACGGTGCCAGATGTTAAGTGGATTCACGGTCCAGTGCTGACGCGTAAATGCACGACCAGGCAATGTCGCAAAGTCCTTTGGTTTTTTATTGATCTTTGATGTCTTTTTCCTCTTATAGGAACCAATTCCGCTGCTTCAGGTGTAACCGCGATGTTACGTATTTTACATTAACACCCACACTCAATTTTGAGCTATACATCGAGGCAAAGGCTCAATTAGTTGCAATAAATTTAGGAAATCTAGTAAAGGTGAGACAGTACTTCACGCTGGAACAGTTGCTCAAACTTAATCAAGCGCAAGTTCTACATATATGAAGTACTGGTCTCGGAATAGATCAGCTGGATACTAGCATGATGAGCTTAAGTCAATAGAGAAGTGAGCCAAGCCGACCACTGATAATGATGCACTCGTTGAGTCAAAGCTTCAAGGTCTGGAGCATTGTTGCTAACTTGTCGGTTCCCTGCCAGTTGCATTTCGAAGAGTGTGCATCAGAATTGTATAACCTAATCCTGCCAAGCCCATTCCATCATCGGATCACCACACATACGGCGGTGCGTCACCGGTATGTGTGTCCACCTATACGCACAAAAAGTTTTGGGAACACTTTCATAGTGCGTACAGCTAAAATAGTGCAATTCGCTGCCATATTTTGTGTTTCCTAATAGCTACAAACTAGAGATCTTTAAGTCAAGAGCGAATAGGTTATTTCTAGGCAAACGTGCTCCATCGTCATCAGGTGAGACAGTAGTCAAGCGCGAGAATATCAACAATAGTTTCACATAAACGGCGGAGAAGTGACGTTGTTATAAGTTGATGATGCCGCGCCGGCGCTGTGGCGATGTGGCCAGACCCTTAACCCTTCAGATACCGTCAATTAGAGACACAATAGTAAGACAATAGATGCGCGGCCACCGGTGGTCGCTTGGGGATTCATGAATTAATATTATAATATACAAGAATCACGTGAGCTCTGAACGAGGGTAGTATAAAAATACTCGTACCGTTTATAAATATTATGCTCATGTGTAACCTCAGTTCTGATGTTTACATGTATTTTATTTTACAACATGTGTCCGAGTTAGTTCCGACGTGTTACCAGCCAGGTCATTTACGGGTGTTGACTTAGAACGGTAATAAAAACATGGGGTTTTATAGCCTGATATGAATGTTCGTGTTTAGTGGGTTGACCTCAATGCTTGTTTGTTATTAGAATATGATGTTTTACAACGTGAAAGGTATTCGTTTGGAGCTTAATTTCACTTCTAAAGAACCCTGTCGGTGTGCTTTGTTCCGCGTCCACAGTAACTTTTTCGAACATTTCCGCAGTCTTAAGTTTTTGGTATACATCTGCTATTTTTCTTGGCGGAACAACTTATTCCGTAGTTCAATATAAACATATAGTTTGATGTAATTATTATTCCAATCGAGAATACTGTATTGGAAATAAGTTCGTTAGTGTAAAAATACTGGTTTGAGATGAATACTGGTCTACTGGATGATGAGTTACTTCAGAGTAGGGAATGCAAATCTCGCGAGATTGGGGCTCGAGCGAGATCTCGCGAGATTATGAATAACAATATCGCGAGATCTCGCTAATTTCGACATTCCGATTTTTTGTGTGTATAACTATATCGAGACCGGCTGGTTTTGCCTTCAAACGCTCTAAAAACGACTTCAGAGATAGTCTAGCAGTAGTCTGGGCTATAGGAAAGAACTATTTAGGGCCAATTTGACTTAGCTACCAATACTTCACACAGCTGATAGTCTTGCAAAATCAGGGCTCAAAAGACACTGATAGTGTAGTGTCCTGAAATTAGGACTTAACACTATTTCTAACTCCCTTTCCTCTGTATTACTTACCCACAAAACTCTCAATCTCAACTTTATTCCAGATTCTACTCGCTATGGGACACGACGTACGCGAAAATACATATCCCTATCATAGCGTCGGTGTCGGAGCACCAGCCCACCACATGGTCGTCGTTCTTCTTCGACCTGCACGTGCTGGTGTGCACCTTCCCCGTGGGCCTGTGGTACTGCATCAAGAATATCAACGATGAAAGGGTTTTTGGTGAGTGACTTTATAACAGTTGTGTATATTTAAGCGGCAGAGGTAATAATTTAAGCTGTTGAAGGTAGGGTTTGGGTTCGGGACGTTTCGTGTCTCGAAGTCCCGGGACTTTTAGTTTTCTCGAGTCCTGGGACTTTCGGGTCGAGTCTTGAGACCAGAAAAGATTGTCGAAATTGTTACAGAAAACGTTCAGAAAGTTGAGCTACAGTATAAAGCCTTAAACATAATTAAACCGACATCAAAACGAGTTTGTTCCTAGTCCGGTAATAATGCCTATTACAAAAATCAGAAACAGATTGTTGGACAAAGCTGTTGAACCTTGATTATTTTAATCGTTAATTTTTTTAAATCGGCAAGTTGATTATCTATTTAAAAGACTGATTTATAAGTGTCTTATTATTTATATTTAGATTATTTAATTATGGAACATATCTGTGATTATGAGAATTAACCATGTTGTGATTATGACCAATGATGATTAGATACTAGAATTACTTCATAACAGTAAAGTTATTAAGAATTAGTGTGATTGTTAATAAGTTCGTTTTATCTATAAGATTTAATTGCTTAAAAGTGAATCTGTGTGTGATAAAAGAATTATACAAAGCTTTAAAAATAAAATAAACTACAAGTAATGTTAAAGTTATTAAGATTTAGTTTTCTGTTAAGTGTAATTTTTTACAAAAAGAAAATGTATTTACACCAGAAAGTAACTCAATTAAAATTCTTAAAATTTCAAACATCGAACCTTTTTAGGAAGAACATCATAAGCGACAGTGAGCGTTTTTGCAGTACTAGTAGGTTTTCTCTTCCATAATTATAAATTATTTACGAAAATATGTAGTAGTAACAATTCTATTAGATCGGTAGTTATATGAAGTTATATTTTTTTTATTATTATGAATTAATACTTTTTAATTATGGAAGAGTAAATCTACTAGTACCGCATAAACGCTCACTGTCGCTTACGATGTTCTTCCTAAAAAGGCTCGACATGACAAAGATTTTTTCTTAAAAGTTTCGAAGTCCCGGAATTCCTGGGACATTGATTGATGGCTGACTCGGGTCTTTGAAATAGTCGGCAATTCCCAAACCCTAGCTGTAGCTCGCGAAATACTAATTTTCTTAAGTTTTTTGCATATTGCAGTTCAGTGTCAAATTGTATGTTGATTATACCAATTTCTCTTGCTCACGCCATAACTATAGAATGATTTTTGAGTTTTTAAAAGAAAAAAAGATTTTGTAACTCGGTTACTAACACAATATTATTATAATTTTTTATTGTTGATAGATTTGCAATTTTAATTTCTTAATTAACCTACGCAAGTTTGAAAGTTCAGGACCTTGCCGCTGTGAGCGGTAGCTAAGCGCAGGGTGGCGTGCGGTAGAGCAAAATTATGACAACTTTTGAAGCACGCCACGAGACGCCGCTCATAGCGCCAAACCGCCTACCGCTTACCTACCGATACAGCCCTGCGCCTGCTTACCGATGCAGCTCCGCTCGCCGCGCCGCTCACCGCTGAAGCCCGAACCCAAATCGTGACCAGGCCGGTAGCTTAGGCTAAATAAATCATTCCTGAAATCCCTCGTTGATCCCTTGTTTCCCTTCCAGTCGCCCTCTACGCACTGAGCGCAGTCTACTTCGCCGGCGTGATGGTTCGTCTCATGTTGACGCTGACTCCCGTGGTCTGCGTGCTCTCCGGCATTGCGTTCTCTATCTTGTTGGACCTGGTGCTGAGGGAAGATGACCTGCCCGTGCCCCAGGTGGACACGGAAGAGTCTAAGAGCTTGTATGATAAGGTAAGGTGACATGATTTTCTATTACTGTGTCCAATTTTTGCTGGAGAAAAATCACTTGCAAAGATGTTCATATAAAATGCAGCGATACCAAACTCTCACTTCTTTTGTTCGTTCCGACAGACAGACATTTTTCTCGTGGCATAAATATAAATTAGGCGTAGGTACTAATGTTTTCCTACATAATAAATGGGGTTTTAGAAGTTCACAGAACATCAAAGTAAAATGAATTTAAATGAAACAAAAGTTATCAGACCAGTATGTCCCAACACAACATAAATTGGCAGATCTATTTAGAAACCGGCGTACACATCAGTGTGTACGCCGGTTTCTAAATAGATCTTTCTCATATCTCGCGGTTTTACCCGCGCCTTGGTTACTGATCTCCTATGACTTTCCGAGGCTGGGTCTATACCCAGCTACGGAAGTCACACGACAATTAGAGGAAAGTTATAGAGCCTGCCTCGATAAATGGGTTATCCAACACTAAAAGAGTTTTGTTTCCAATTCAAAACCAGTAGTTTTTGAGATTAGCGTGTTCAACCAAACAGACATATACAATTCTTAGTGTAACTTAATGTAGTGAACTAACGTCAAACCATTCCCACAGGCCGGTAAACTAAAGAAGCGTACACATGAACCAGCCCTCCCTCCCGACAGCGGGCTGGGCATGAACGTGCGCTCCGTGACGCTCATACTGTTCATGATCCTGCTCATGCTGTTCTCCGTGCACTGCACCTGGGCCACGTCCAACGCCTACTCCAGCCCTAGTATCGTGCTCGCTAGCTACGGAAATGACGGGTAAGTCATTCATAATTTTTCTTTTTCAATAAGTGCGTCGAGCTTTAGAAGGAAATAGACATATGAGTGACAGAGATGGCGTTCTATAAGGCCAACGCTGCGTAAAGCGGGCTTGGATATCCGTCGCGTGACTATGTGCGTGTGTAGTGTGCGGCGGTCCCCGTAGCGGAAACCGGATTATTACCTGCGCAGTGTCACTAGTTCAACTTTAACGGTGTGCATGTGGTCGTGTCGAGGGAGATCTTTATTGTATTATAACGTAGCAAAACGAAACTTTCGAAAGTGCACTTTTGTTTAGGATAATACTTTATACTACTATATTTTTATTCTTTCAGATCTCGTAAAATCCTCGACGACTTTAGGGAAGCATACGGCTGGCTGTCACAGAATACCGCTGAAGATGCGAGGGTTATGTCCTGGTGGGATTACGGTTATCAGGTAAGAATTTTAAACAATTTATAAATAACTAGATGCTGTTTGTTAAGTTACTGGAGAATCTACCTGTATACGGGGACAGAGGTCGAATTGATATATTTTCGACTTTATTGTCAACTAGCTGGTGCCGGTTTTGCCCGCGTGAAAGTAGAAAATTGCCCCTAGGGAACATACTCCCGGGAAAAAAAATATGTGTCTACTCGTGTGCCAAATTTCATTTATCCATTCAGCTGTACGAGCGTAAAGTAGTAACATACATACACACGAACTTTCGCCTTTATAATATTAGTGTTTGTGGTATAATAATAATTTTAATAATGCCAAATGATCCAGACGCAGTCAATTCAAAAACGTGTTTTATACTAATCTTTTGCATGCGATAAATCGAGGTTATTACTTGTTGGTTTCGCGTTTTATTAGTGTTTATATGGTATTGTTTTACCGATTAGAGATGGATATTTTGCGATTGTTTCACTACTTGAAACGTTAGACGGAAAAACACAAGTGGAAAATTGATAAGTAAAACATAACTTCTTTCTCTCTCCTTCTCTCTAGATTATGGTATTTAGCAAGGAATGATTTATTATTATGCTTTTCTGAAGTGATAATAAACCTTCTTATTAATATCGTAAAACTATTTTTTTTTGAGCACCTATAGAGGTTCTTTCCGGTTATTCTCCATAGAAAACGACCTAATGGAACCATACAATAGTTTCTGACGTTGTATAAGTGCCCATATATAAATAAGCCCTTATTTGGAATAAAAATATTTGAATTGAATTCAACTGGTCAACTGGTCTTGGTCTGGTCTGGTTGGTTTGGTGGACCAAACCAACGTATACTTTAAAGTGTTATATTTTATTTTTGACTTTTGTACACTGACAGCCCAAAGACTATCTACTTCCTATACACAAATATTATAAAGGCGAAAGTTTTTCAAATATATAGGAGCAAAATATTGCACTAGCAATGCTCTTTCGTTAATCACCTCTTAAAATAATAATAATTTTATTTTTAATACAGTACCCATATCAAAAATACCTTATACAAAACTAAATTACATTATTTTTGTTATCAAATATGATTTAAAACTATGCTAGTAACACTTCACTGCGCACTTTATTGTCGTGGTGCTGTCCTGAGGTACTTGTCCGCCAATGTAGATAACTGACCTATTATTTGCATGGTCTTACAAACGACCGACCGACCTCATCTAGCTTAAAAAGACGAAAAAAAAATTTACGTGTGAAAGTGTTTTTAAACCTATTTGCAAAAATAAATATAATTTATCAAACAATTACAAAAATTTTAGTTGTCGTTAAACTCCTCAGATAGCGGGCATGGGCAACCGCACAACACTAGTCGACAACAACACCTGGAACAACTCCCACATCGCGTTAGTCGGCAAGGCGATGGCCAGCAACGAGACGGCGGCCTACGAGATCATGACCATGTTAGACGTGGACTACGTTCTGGTGATCTTCGGAGGAGCCATCGGCTACTCCGGCGACGATATCAATAAGTTCATCTGGATGGTTCGTATCGCGGAGGGCGAGCACCCTAAGGATATTCATGTAAGTAATTATATAAATTGTCCTTTACATATATTTACGCGCTAAATTGAGAGTTCTTTTTATGTTAAACCTTAGCTAGCTTTTTTTTGGTTCAAAAAGGGTATCCGGGTACAGTTCCCGACACGTAAGTTGTCTTTAGATGCGCAGAAATCGTTTTTTAGATCTATTTGGTGGTCAAACGGGACGCGGGGTATGGCGGCGCAGGTAGCGCCGAGCCGAGCGCGCGATTGGTGCGTTAGTCGACCTTTGCCCCCCGCACAAGTGTACCATGCGTGAATTTATCCCCACTATGTCAAAATCTTGCCAACTTACGTGCCGGGTTCTGTACATAGTTGTAATGAAGCCAGTGTTGTTTTTTTTTCATTCAAAGATTAGGTTAGGTTCAGTACTTATTTTCTAATATAAAAAAATCCAAGGAAAAGTGTTATTACAAATTTCTAAACAGATGAAGGTTCACACAATATATATTGTTCTGGTCATGAACGTGATATGGATATTCAAGTTAACGCCACAAGCAAGCTTGAATTCTTCTAAAATCTAAGTAATAATGTTGCCATTGATAACCTCAATCCCTATCTTTACACATTACAAAATAATGTATCTCAGGGCTTCTGTCGGTCTGTTCGCGATAATCTCAACACTGAACCGATTTTCATGCGGTTTTCACCGATGACGGTCTAGCTTTTACCCAACTGCGCCAGAAGGAGGGTTATGTTTTCTTATTTCGCTCGTTCCTTAAAATTTGATATGTTTTCTACAGGAAGCAGACTACTTCACAGAGAGAGGCGAATACAGGGTCGATTCAGAAGCCTCTAAAACTATGTTAAACTGTCTAATGTACAAACTATCATATTATAGGTATGTATCCTTGCAATATGTCTCATCATTTCGACGCCATCGCGCCACCGAAATTCGACATCATTTATCATCAACAGCGACCGTCATTTGTTTATTGTTATTGTTTATTGCACACACAGAAATATATTAAGCAAGCACATTACGCGCTATAGTTTAAGCATCATAGAGTCATGAACAATAAGAATTCGGTGGATTTTGACTTGATTTTATAATGCTAAGGGGCTCCTTTTCCACTCGCCGATAGTCAACATCGAAAATTGTTTAAAAGCGCGACGTTTGTCGAAAAGGCAACGCAAAAAAAGAGAGATAACGCTTGAAAACTCTGTTAGTATTCGGTAATTCCGAGATTTACTCGAATATTTCATAAAACTTGCTCCAGAAAATAGCTGTTTTTTTAAACCCTTAAAAGTTTTTGAAAAACGTGGTCGTCATTTAGAATCTTAATAAAATTTGCAAGGCTTCTATAGTTTTACTTTTTTAATTTTTAGGCAAATTATGAAGTGTCAAATTTCATACAAAATAGGAGATTTTCAGAGGTCTTTACTGGATTAGTTTTACACAAATTTAGAAATTGACTTCAATAGAAGCCTAGATAATATCCACAAGATACTGTGTTTCCAAAATATCTAATGAAAAATGTGTAATAACGTCATAATCGGTTATGAGAAACAGTGAAAACGTGTGTCGAGATCATCATCATCATATCAGCCGAAAGATGTCCACTGCTGGACATAGGCCTCCCCCAAGCGTCGCCACAACGACCGGTCCCGCGCGTCACGCATCCATCTGTGTCGAGATGCATCGCCTTAAACTAAAAACAAAGTTAAAAAAAAAATTAAGATCATTGCCATCTAGCGAGAACAAGGCCACGCTCGAGCCTGTAGCTTTCGAGCGATTTTTCTATTTTTCATTTCAACAATCCTTTACTTTTTGATTTTAAATTAAAAGCAATATTTTTTCATTTTTACTATTGGCTTGCGCATCTTTTTTTTATGTAGGGATACTTCAAAATTGGAGGTTTGTAGTCATTGTAAAATCTTTATTTGTCTAGATACGACAGCGGCGGTAGTCCGCCGGGCTACGATAGAACGCGTGGCGCTCTGCCCGGAAACCGTGGCTTTAAGCTCACATATCTAGAGGAGGCCTACACCACTGAGCACTGGCTGGTTAGAATATACAGGTATGTCACTTACATCATTCTTTTTCTTACCTATTAAAGTGGTCAAAAAATAGAAGGCCCGTTTTGACATTTGATGAAAAAAGATTACATGTAGCAGAGATGAGAATGTTAAGATGGATGTGTGGTGTGACAAGAATGGATAAAGTGAGAAATGAGTATATTAGGGGAAGTTTGAAAGTGGCGCCAGTGACTGAAAAGTTGAAAGGAAATCGTTTGTCTTGGTATGGTCATGTGAAAAGGAGGGACGAAACGCATGTTGCTAAAAAAGTTATGAGTTTACATGTGGATGGACGGCGGGGGAGAGGGAGGCCAAAGAAAAGATGGATGGATTGTGTGAGAAGTGATATGAAAGAAAAGGGAGTTAGTGATAGCGTGACGAGTGACAGGACAGAATGGAAGAAAAAAACGTGTTGCGCCGACCCCAAATAAAACGGGACAAGGGCAGGAAGATGATGATGATGATGATGTAACCAAACAATCAATCAATCAACCACAACTATAAACCATTACGTAATTACAATATAACACTGTAATTAATAATTAGTTTTATTGTTTCTTTTAGTTTCGTTCCAAGTTTACATTCTACGGTTTTTTTTCAAATGTCAAAAAGGGCCTTGACCATATTTGCGGACAGGTATGGAATTAGGAGTTCCTAATTTCAAGTAACTTTTGCCGATTATAGGGCAAACATAATCAACCTATGAAGTGCTGGAGATTTTTTTCGGTTTATCGGCATTCGGAGTTTCCGCAAGTGTTAAAGCTGACAAATTTAACTCTGTTAACAGTTGAAGTATCTTCGATTTATTGTCATTAGATTATATCGTATTTATTTTGATGTCATTGTAAATCCGTCTAGATACCGTATCATGAGTAATATCCTTCTTCGCCAGCATTCTTCTTTTTTAACTTTCCATTCTGAGCGATGCTAGTCTAACTACCAAAACCCACCTGCGTAACTGCGTTTCTTCAGTGGTCCTCTCCAGGGCTACGGTAAATCTTTCGAACAAACCCACAACCCTGGCAGGGACTGGCCCTAGCAGATCCTATCTTGGAGGCTCTCGTGGAAAGCAACGTGAAATAAAACTGATTACCATATTTGTGTTCAATTTACAGAGTTAAAAAGCCAGATGAGTTTAATCGTCCGCGCTTGCCGCTTGCAAAACGAACAGTTCCGACTAGCAACTCAATCTCGAAAAAGGTAAAACAAACTTGATATATATTTTTTAATGTTACTAACCTTCTTTGTTAATATCTTAATTCTCTATGATAGTTTATCTATGGTTCTTCGTGGTTTATAGTTTAAAATAACCAAAAAGTTTTGCCTGTTTAGTAACACTAAGCGACGTCTAAATGATTGCTTAAATAGAAGCGTACCACTGAATTTTTAACTCTCTGTGCAACGCATAGAGTAGAAAATCCATTAGCTCATGCATTTGTATAGATGTGGCGTAGTGTTATTAAATGGGTCTTAGTGTATTATTAACCCAATCACTGTTCTTACTTACATTTGGTTCTAATCGAGTGTATTTAATTGCTAAAAGTTCCAAGATCTTAAAAACTAACACTAAATTGTATTTTGTGTCGTATTAACCAAAATAACTGTAAACCACTTGGATGGTGAACATTTCAAACGTCGTAAGGGACAGGGAGGATTTTTGGATTTTGAACGCTCCGATCAGCATCTAAGGTTGAAAATCCAACAGTGAGATCATGTCCTATATGTCATTTGAAATGACTGCCGTCGAGTGGTATTGTAGATAAATAACCCTTGTTACTAATAAAGGTGTACTGACACGGACTAATTTTTTCGTATTTCAGCTAGCTTTAGGAGCCGGACCGATGGTATAGTACCTACCACTGTTGAGTTCTGTTTGACCGATGTATGTGGTTGTATGTAGCCTGAGCTTGTGTGACGTCATACATCTTCGCTTTACTGTCTTAATTTTCGCAATGTCATTGTTTTGACGTTTGAGGGGTTGCCAGATCAAATAATAAAATGTTCGGTGTTGCCAGTTTTTAAGTTGCATGGTTTTAATGGTGATAGCAGGTGGCATACATTAGCATTGGTATTTTGAACCTTTTAAGGTCTGGCAACTAGGTTAGAGTAGTTGTGAAAGTTAGTTCTAGAATATGTTTGATTATAGATATATATAAAAAAAAAAAATATTTGGTTGTTAGTAATGTACCGTCTAGAATATCAGGTATTTTTTGAGTATTTTTCAGTAAAAATACAAGGTGTAACGCAAAAACAATAACTATTAATAAATTCAAACTTAATGGCGGCTCTGAATACGAGGCGAGTCAATGCACAGTGGTTAATTCATATTATTCCCGTTATTCATATAGAATAACGGGAAGGGTACCGCTTAGCGTGAAGCTCATTATGGAGCCGCTGTTAAATCGTTGAATTTGATTTTTGAGTACTAAAAATAAATTTTATTTTTTCGCAAACATTAAATCTGTTACACCTTGTTAGCTTTGCATGTTTCACACGACAATTTAAACGAAGCTGAATGTGACTTCTGTTGGCTGCAGTGCTTATTTAAAGTACTACCACACCCATAAACACTAGAAATGACACCATTTTCTCCCAACAGACATCTAAAAGGCGAAAAGGCATGATCAAGAACAAACCCATGATTGTGAAAGGCAAGAAAGCAGTGAGGTTGGAGTGACGCAGCGTGCCGTGCGGGCGGCGCGCGCGCGCGTGGCGCCGCGTGCGCAGCTAGTGCGCGCGCCTCAGTGGCGCCAGCCCGTGTTTTGTAGACAAACCTATTTGCAGGAATTGTATGGAGAACTTGTACGAAGCTGAGCTTCTAGAAGAAAGCGAAAGCCAGAGAAGCCAGACTTAATCTGTGTCTGGGATTATTTTAGTACACGTTAGATTTCTTAGACTATATGGCATAATAGTTTCGAGAGTTTTGTGTACATTTGGTTCAATGTTGTATGCTAGATCCTTTCTTTTCATTACTATGTTTATGAGTTAATTTCGGGTTATACAATGTCTTTTTAAACGTATTTTAAAGTGAAATCTTACGTGTACTATTCATTATTTAAATTGGAAGGCCTAACGTTTGCAACAATAGATATTGAATATTATAATTTAAATATAAATATTTTGTTTTGCTCTTACTTTGAATTTTATCATCTAAAATTAATCTTATTGGCCTACTTTAATAAATCTTATCATAAATTCCTCATTCGATAATATTAATAATATTCAATATTTCTGTGTAGGTGTGTGCGTGATTTTTTCATACAATTCTAATAGTAGGTGTGTGAACTATTTGTGTATGTGATTGTAGAATGACATACAAAACACGGAGTTACCACTGATGTACTATAAACTGATGATGACTGACACCAATTATATATGTATGTATTTTAGTCCATTAGATAAAAATGTTTCTAAAAAATAATAATTTAGTTTGTTCTAGCACTGGGTAGATTGGTGTTTAATGTAAGTGTTGAGTTTGTCTCAGGGATACTTTGGTAATGCAATAATTCAAATTTTATTAAATAGTACAGAAATAATAATATATTTCTTTATACACGAATAAAGTGGGATCTGTAAATATGCTTCATTTACTTTGTATTTGAAATAAATAATTTTCTTGTATTCCTTATTGAAATATTAGATAACTTGTGTGGCAATACTGCGACGTACTTAGTCGTAGTCGTGTGTAATAATGTCATAGTGCATTAATGAATATTTCATTTGTGTATCGAGAGTAATTTAAAAACGTGTTTTAACTGTTTAGATATGCAATTATACATACAAACAATTCTAATAGTATAATATCCCTTGATTTCTTGTGTGTTTCATTTTTCAATAAGTAATGTAGATCGGTCGTTAGTCGTCTTAGTAGATTTGTTACAATTCGATGTTCTGTCCCGACAATTCTAATAGAAAGTGTGTAATACCTAAATGTATTAAGATAATGTCTGTACACACCATTTTGTAGACAACTGTCGTGTCTGAATCTAGGTGTAGACCGACGGGGCGATCAGTCGCGTCGCCGTCACTCTGTCGTGACGGTCGCGCAGTGTGCGCACGACCTTATAACGGACTTCTGAGAAGAATTATATTTGTAATTGCTACGTCCATTTGTATAATATTAAAATTATATTTAGCGCTACTTGTCCTACCGGTTGTATGTTTTTTCACGTAATTTATTAAATTCTTCTAAATAACATTGCCTCGCTACACTTTAGTACTTACCAGAACTTAATGTAACAAATAATTAACAAGTGTTGGAAGAAATAATGTTTTGTGTCTTGTTATAATTATGTACCGTAAATAATCTAACCAAAGTTTGATTCCGTGTTTGATTAGAACCTATTAACCGCCTATGTCGGATATATCCTACAAACACTCTCGCGTTTATTCCGCCAGGGTCGCACATCCACGGCCATATACTAGATCTAGCCAGTTCTTCTGTCACCTATGGGGATTGAAGAGCTAAACGAGATGGAGTACCCAGTCGCAAACACACGACCCTGGCGAATAAGACAGGAAAACTCTAGACCAATCCGACACAAGCGCTTAAAGGGTTAAATGTTGTATTTGTGGAAACCATTTTGTAAGTACATCTTGACCTGTAGTGTTGTACACTGCATTTATATCTGACCATAGTGTTTTTGTAACTATTTTGAGTTTATGCTAAGCAAAATAAATACCAGTGATTGTATTCTCACATATACTTGTACCTCTCTCTTTTCTTTAAATTTTGTAAAATGTTACTAGGTCCTCGCCATTGTCTTGCATTTACTACAAGAAATGCAACACTACACTTCAAGTTGAAAAATACTTAAATAAATAAACTACTACTTTAATATAAATAAATTTTATCCCTAAAATTGTCGTGCAAACAGTCAAGATATACAAATATCAATGGATCTTGTTTCATATAATTCAGTGGGTGTTATTGTGTTACGTATTTTTATTTTATTGTTGTCCATCAATTGTTTTGCGTAATTGTAACAGAGTTTTATCGATCTGTAGATAAGATTCATTGTGGTAACAATGTTCTTAATAAACGGATGGAGACGACAGTTTTGGTTTTATTTTGATATACTGTTATTTACTTTTAGTGACTTAAGTTCCTTCAGTTGCCTTTAGCGTTCCAGAGCCATAGGCTCTTACGAAAAATATCTCCAATTCCTCACTAGTTTGTTCCCAAATATCTGAATGGTCATCGGTTCGAAAGTTATAAGATTGCCGACCAAGAAAGGATTTTCCCGGGTTAGTCACATTTATATCTAAGAAAAACTAGGGCCATATAGCGAAGATATTTTCTTCCTAATTTAGTCGCTAATTCGGATTCTATTTAGTCGCTAAATATCAGAACTTGTCGGTCGGTTCAAAAGTTATTTTTAAAATCTACACTAAGACTTCACATTGATTTGGCAAAAAAAAAACATATTGGTTGACAAATTTCGACCAAGTAGCGACAAGTTTGTGTTACCAAAGTTAAAATCGGTTTCGTAGCCTCTTACGAGTTGCTACGACTCCGTAGCCTTCTACGAGCTGCTACGCCATCAAAGCCTACGAGCTGCTACGATTTCGTGGCCTTCTACGAGCTGCTACGCCATCGCAGCCTACGATCTGCTACGATTTCGTAGCCTTCTACGAGCTGCTATGTCTTCGTAGCCTTCTACGATTTGCTACGCTCTTGTATCCTACGAGCTGCTACGCCATCGTAACCCATCGCATCGTAGAAACGAGCCGAGGTAGTTCTAAAGTAATGGAAAGGGGGAAATAAAATAAAAACGAATTGACAAAACCTTCACCATATATTTATTAATAAAGACAATCTAAAAGATCACGTAATAGTCATTGTCTTAAAAAATTAGTTACCCTAATAAATTTATCAATATATATAATAGAGATTAATTTTATTACTTATTGTTTCAAGGATATGCGAAGTTGTGAAGAGTGGCCCGCGCGCCGCGGCAGGCACTGGGCTCGAGTAGTCGTTGTCCTTACGAATCCATCACATTGATCGAATATAACAATGAATCTATTCATACATACACTTACTTCTCCAATGATAACCTACGTCCGTTTAATCTAAATGCTCAATAAATTTTTGGCCTAATGTGTCTACGCGAAGAATTGTGCTAATCTAAAAAGGTGTCTACATTTTTTTCCATAGTATTTTCAAAGACTTTTGTAATTTACAGAATTTTCAAAATCACAACACAGAGTGTAATATCAATTATCGTGCGTTTGGCACGGTACATTAATCGTCTACAGTTATATTACAAGTAAGTACGTATTAAGTACGTAGTACACCGAGGCGGAGCGGCGCGACTCCCGCGCATCCCCGCGCATCCCCGCGCATCCCCGCGTCTCCCCGCGCACACCCGCGCCTACTCGCGCATCCTCGCGCATCCCCGCGCCTCCCCGCCGCGCCGCTCGCGCGCTTGATACAAAATTAGAAGAATATAATATCCATTTAGACTTACAAAATATTAATACTATAGTAACATTTTATGTGTTGACACAAATACAGAAGTACTTACATTTACACTATGTGCCAGGACTACAGAGTACAAACGAGAGTCGGATACAAGAACATTCAAGCGAACAGAACATCGGTATTTAATATTACAAACATTTATTACTTACACTTAATTAGCGCTGTATTCATTGGTGATTCATTATGTTACATTATTTGGTAGTAAGACCTTTTCCTCACATATTAGACTCTTCATACAATTGACTTTTAGTTATTGTGGTTTACGATATTCTGATAATGGTGTTTATGTAATTATTATTCGTGATTTTTAATACTATAACCGTTCCTAATTTTAAAAGAAAAACATGAAAAAATAACGTCTTTTTGGTTTTCTTTAAACCTCTAATTATATTTTCTAAGAATTATTTTATTTTAAGAAACGAAAACAACATAAAACAAAACACGACAGTGCGATCCGCACATCGGTTCTGACCTAGCAGAACGGACAGTGGATCAATAAATGCAATTTCCAGTGCTTTTAGATATTTTAAAACGAAAATAAATTATGAGAAAATAGTATAAAAATTAAAATCGTAAGGCACTTCTATATTTAAGTTGCAATAAGTTTTGTTTAAATCGTCAATCTTATGTTAATTTTAATACTTAGTATCTGAGTGCATACTTCTATAAGAATACAGCGACATGTGAGCGCTAGGGGGCGCTGGCGTCGCCGCACGGGCGCTCTACAGAACATCGATACTCGCTAGTTAGGTTAAATTTGGTTAAATTAGGGTATCATTATAACGCTATACCCTGGCTAGTATGACTGGGCACGTGGAATGGGTTAGTGACACCATGATTACTACTAGTTAATAAATAATGCAAGGAAGGACAGTTAACTACATTTACACGAAATTAACGAAATTTTTGTGCATTTAGAAAGTACCTTTCAGTCTTAATGGCTAAGAGTATTGTTAAAAATTATCTCTGGAGGGACTTGTCTTTAATAGATTGTATTACGACGTAGAACTATCTCCGGTACAGTTAGTTTCATTTAGCTTTTGGAAAAATATTCAGTATTTACACGATAGTTTTGTATGACCTAATTTTTACTTATTTTATAAAATAACTCTGTGCGCTCTGAATGTAGAGAAAATAACAATGAACGTCAGGCTATTCGATAAAGTCGGTCTAAAGTCATTAATATTAGTACAACAACATAAATGGCACTTGGTTTCGTAGTTTATGAATCGTAAAGCTGCGTGACTTACTTAGGGCGAGACTTTTGATCCGTATTCAAGTCAACTAATAGTTGAAACAGTATCTAATTGTTGAATTGCACGAAAATGCGTTGTTCAATCAATTGTTCGTTTGACTAAATGGTCACATAAATAACTGTTACTCCAGAAAGAACAAGAAAATATGTAGACACTTTAACGTAATTTAATCATTTGTATTTTTGACTATTGGTTGGGTTAACTACGGATAAGAAAGCCCTTAAACCTTTACGTTTGGGGTTTCAGTTCAAGCCTTGCCTTAATCTAAATGAAACGCATCTATTTTAATAATTTGTCCGTTACTTATATTCCGCACTAGTTACGATGTACCTATTTTAGATCAATTACAACTATCAATTTGGCAGAACGTTTGCTTATCGAGTTAGAAAGTATAGAATTAACATCACTATTACAAAATTTCGTCTAAATTGTTAAGATAGATTAACACAACCAAATAATCACACAAGTTAGTGATTTACAATTACTATGCGTACAACATTATACTTTATTAACAACCAGTAGATACCGCGACACGACGGGTTCAACTGATACAATATGTTGTGTCCTAGTTTGGCAGAACTCTGTTCAGGTACTCGTGGAAGGAAAACGAATATAAATCTCCAGAAGATATTAAAAAAATAATACATCTTTTAAATATCTGCGTTGTACGATAACACGTCTGCACTGTATCGCACCGGATGGAGTTCTGCGGTCGAAATACCTTGACCACTCCGAACTCCGTACAATGGCTGCGCAGTAATTTTTTTTAAGGATCAGAGAATGAGTATTGCGTATTTTTTCGAGTATACGCAATAGTTCGGAACGCCAATCTCAGAGTGACTGACATATTTTGACCGTTATGTAACATTATTATCTTGTGTATGTGAGTTTACATGTTTGTAAACGCACTCACGATACAAGAATAACTACTAGCGTGAGGCAAATTTTTACGTTTAAATAATTATTATAGCTGCCAATCATTCCTAGAGAGAAATTAACTGCAGTTTCTAAAATCATTTTATTATATGTTTGACCCCAGTACAAACTCCGGCACGATATAGCACACACGTGTTTCTCCTAAACTCTGTCATAAATATCTTTAGATACACCGAGCTACTTTCATAACTGGGTGCGTCGCACGCATTCACATAGATATTGTTAGGTAAACTTTAATTCTAAAGAAGAATTTGTTAATAACAGCATGTAAATAAAATTCAAGATTAATTGTTAAAACATGTCTTTTACGAGGAATTCTGCCCCAAAATTAATTTAGTCGTACAAGTATCGGAAGACAATAAAAGAGTAGACTAAGAAACATCACAACCACGAAGTGTTCGTCACTCGAGAAATAAGTTGGCAACGTTGGGAGCAGCGCAGTACGGAGCCGAGGCCGAGTGCAGGCGACCGACACATTCGCTAATACAAGTTTGAGCAACGATTATTGCCCGGTTTGTACCATAACTAATAGATAGAATACGATGAAACAATCAACCATACATACAGGTATATCACAACACGTAGGTACACGTAGACACATTTACTAGTACATGACATTTTTGTAGAAAAAAATGTTCATATTTAAAATTAACTATACATTGTCAAGTAATAAATAATGGCATATTATTCAGAACGATCAACAAGGAACTAGATAATAATATTACCAACATAAAATATAGCAAATTTGAGCATTCAATAATATTTGTGTAAAAAAATATTATCCCTCCATTATATTTTTCGATATCCGTGAGCGCTTCGGAGTCAAGTGGAAGTTTGTTTTATTCTAAAATAGTATATTTTATATCTAATCAGTGACGGATATCAATTCATTGTTTAGTTTTGATCAATCAATATTTATCAATCAGTTGTGTGTTTCCACTTGGCTGCAGGAGCTCACGGAGCGAACCTAAACTTGTGAATATTTGTCTAAGTGCGTTGAATCAACATCGATATGTGACTAGTAGGTACGGATGCTGAATTGAATTCCGTTGTCTTAATATTACGCTAACTACAACAGAGCAATGACTGAATTCCAAAGTGCATTCAACATAAAATTGTCTAATACGACTAGAAAAATAAATAGAAATGAATAACTAGAAAATTAACAAAGTAATGAGCAAACAAGCGAATGTAACAACGAGCTGAGCTCGCGAACTACGAAACAATGAACAGAGTGTTTAGTGCGAGCTTATTTTACGTTGACACGATCGACACGTTTATGACGTTCGGCGCTGCGATTGGCTCGCTCCAAGCTCTTAACCAATCAGAGAGCCAGACGCGACTAACGATTCAACCGCGACGTAAAAACAAGTCGCACGCAGCGCTCAGAAACGAGGAGGTGTAGCAACTACACGACTTATGTTATCACACGTATATCATAGCTATAATACTTAAGATCAACTCGATAGAGCTCGCCTGATGAACCGTAGCGTTACAACGAACTACTTGTTCTATTATTATGTACAACATCACACTTGCAAGTCACATTAAGAAGTCTGTCATATAAAAACTTTACGAAGAGCTACCTATGTATGTACCAATCGTTATACAAAATATCTTTATGCGCTCTCTCCAAGCTTAGCGTTACGAGAATTTCGAAAGTTTACGTTTGTCTATGGTATTTGTCCAAAGCTAATTCTTCTCTAGCTACTAGTTACTACGTCGCTCTTCCTAGGTCACTTTTAATTTAATCTATATTAACTATTTCGTTATCATAATAAATGCTTAAACGATTCAGCATTTAGTCGTCCTCGCGAGCCCACGGTCGTGTGGCGCTGCGGGAACTGGGTTAGCTACAGGTCGAGTCGTTAGTGGCGGACAGTCGGACAGTCGGACAGTCGGACGGCGGACGGCCGGACAGAGGCGCGCGGCGGGATGAGTGAGCAAGGAGTAGTTACTGAGCGGGCGGTTTGCTTTGGTATTCAGCTGTCGCGTGGGATCTGTCATCGGATCTTTCGACCTTTTCATAAGGCTTTTCGAGTTTAGGCCTTTTTGGCTCGGCGTCGAGTGGCCGGTGCGACTTCATGTGCGCGCTACGACTTTTTACTTTGTTAAATACTCTGAAACATAACAGGGTACACTATTAGAAATAGCAACACAAGTAACAAATGAAACAAGCGAAAGAAAAACCAACGAAAGTGTTAAAACTGAAGCACAACTGCAGATAAAGCAAGCGTGAAGCGTTAGTATTAGAGAAAACTTATATACATACAACACTAATACACAAAACCATTAAATATTAACCCTACGATAAGTACGACAAATAAATAGATATCAACCTCTTAAGCAATGGACATAAATTCACTGTCTTAAAATACAATGAAAATACATTATAATAATTATATTTACATGAATCGCTGTCAAATAATAAGATCTATTCATTGTAGCCTTAACATACAACTACTCGTTAAACGTTCCAATTTGTATTTTAGCGGTTCAATGGCACGTAAGATACAGTATAAATAGTACACAACACTTTCTTGAATTTTGCTAATTTTAGTGTAACAAAATATATTTCTTAAGAATATTTCAAAGAAGAATACGTGCTTTTGAATTTAGGCACCGTGGATGCTTGGCACAAAGTACATTTTTTTGGCAAAGTACGCCCTTAAAATATTTTAATAATGAATAGATTTTATATAATAATATAAATAAATAATTAGTTTAAAATACGAAGTTTGGCAAACATTAGTTGATGTGAAATCGACATCGATATCGGCGAGACCGCCGCGGTACAACACTCGTACATGACATGACACAACTAGTGCCGTACTCACTGAGCCGTATTCTATCGTTAAACTTAACTTTAACATATATCCGGCCATTCAGTTAGTTACTATGAAGCTGTAAATATTTCTCTTAATACGTATAATGCATGCTCAAAAGGCAATTTAGGTGAAACTTAACGAGGTTAGTTTGAGTTTTATAAATAGATATCGAGACTTGTAAGGAGTAGTATCGATAAGTTTTGGCACAAGGTACAGTAAGGAAGTCGATGTTCCACGTAAATTGCGTTTGCGCAGTTCGCTGTTTGTCGATGTAAGCGGTATGCAGACGAGATCCGCGTCTCGGAACTTACTTCCCGCATATCTTGCAGGGGAACTCCTCGCTATCGAAGATGGTGGAGGACGAGGCGGCTGCGGAGCTGTGCGCGCTATACCGGCCTACAGAACCCTGGATGTAGATAAGTCGCGTGTATTAAGATCCGTCAAGCATCGGTGTTCACTCGTCAGAGAGCCGGAAGACAAAGTGTTGTAGGCCGGCGTGAATGGCGGTGCTTACTTGTGAGGAGACCTGCTGGTCCGTGGTCCAGCTCCGTAAGTACAGCGTTTTGTAATCTTTCGTGATTTTCTTCCAGAAGTAGTAGAATTGTATACACTGTTTCGAGTCTTTTGTTCTTACCTGGGAAAGAAGTAAATGGCTGATTAACGATTTTAATGGAGTTTCAGGTTGTTTTTTTTTTTGTTTGACCTTTATGCCATCTTGATGTGGTCAACGATAGAACACACTTAGGTTTTTTAAATGGAAAGATGGGCAAAGATCGTCACTCGTTGGATTGGAAGGAAATTGAGGTCTACTGTGGCGAAGGTGAAGTTCTGATGACCATGTTTACGGTGTAGCGCCGGTCAGAGACCGCACAAGACAGAAGCGAAGAGGGAGAAGGAACGAGAAGAAAGAGGTTTCCCTCCTGGTTCTTCTGCTATTACCTAGTCTTAGGACACTATCGAGGCCAGTAAAAATAGTAGAGATGGGTAGTTACCAGCTGCGAAATTCGGTAAAAGTCCTTATCGTAATGTGCGAGCCCCGCCAGGAAGGCCTCGAGCTCGTCGGGCGTCCAGCGCGAGTCGCGCTGCGCGGGCGCGGCGGGGCGCGTCATGAGGCGCAGCGTGGCGCCGCGCACGTCGCCGCCGCACTCGCCCAGCGCCTGCAGCGCCGCCTCGCGGCTGTGCCCGCCCACCGGCATCGCCGCGCACATCGACAGCTCCATGAACATACGCACTGCAAAATAACGGAACAATACGTCAGCCTGTACTCGTCACGCTTCTAATCACCCAGGGGTTACGCAGATATAAGGACGATACTGATGCTTGACTGACCAAGGTCGAACTCAGAAGAGCTCAACCTTGGTCAGTCATGTGCAAATAAGTAATCTAATCAGCCAAGAACAAGTAATCTAGTGATCAAGTAAGCATAGTAAGAAACCATGCTTACAACGTCCACTCAGTAACAGATTAACCTCATGACAAGAGTAGGAAATCCTACTGGCCCCAAGCATGGCGGAGTACCCATGATTGTACAAAAAGTCAGGGTACCCAATACAACCAATGCCTATAGAGCTGTCGCTACCTAAGAACCCTGTATCCTATGAAATAATTCGTTTAATTTTACAAAGATTAATGGACCCCTTGGTAAAATTTGCTACCAGCCCCGCGTTGGCTTAATCCGGCACTACTTACATTTGCTTCTACAGTTACATTATAGATATCGAAGAGTCCGTTAAAAACAATAAATGAATAAATAAATCCAAATACAATTTCAATTGTCATAATGCTTACCTTCATTGTCATCTAGAGCATCGTTGATACCAGGGTCCCATAGAAGCTGTTCCGGCACGCGATGGAGATCTATACGATCATTACACAAAGCCGGCAGATCCGCCTGGAAGTCTCGACCGATGTTGATCTGCGCATGCCGAGGCTCCTCCAATTGAGATAAACCATCGGTCTGCGAGGCTGCACCTGAAATTGAAAAGAGTACTTTAAAATCCTGAAGTTTCCCACCACCGAAGTTTCTTAAATTAACAACAAACATTCTTTTTAGAAACAGAGTTATCATGTTTTCTCAGACTTGGTGGAATTAAATTGTGCAATTCCAGCAATTCCGAAATGTAAACGATACAAAACCGACAGGCCAGCAATTTGGCGTCGATGCTAAAGACTTTGGAATTTTGACTTGACCAGCGGATCATTACCGATGATATTTTTTTCTCTCTCCTCACTTCAGGGAATCAAGCAAGTATTCGGCAGACCCATCTCAAAGATGAGAGCAGAACGTCATACATGATCGAACTTGAGCTTGATAAAGGTTGAGCAGTTGTTCCCGCGTGAAGTACAGTCTCATTTCAGCTAAAATCCCCACTTTTGCCTCGATGTACGAGTTTTTATTATGCTAATTATTTACCTGCAGTATGTTCTATAAGGAGCCCTGATCCTTCTCGGTCCGGAGGCAGTATCGGTTGAGGCGTGTAGTGACTAGTGTTGCGCCGCATGCGGGAGCGGAACGGACCGGCCGGGGACGCTCGACGTTTGCGTCTCTGTGGGGACGCGGGCACGCTGCTTGGACTCAAAAACACTGCTGGCACTGTATCTCGACCCTCCACACATACCTGAGGGGAAGATTTAGAATGTTAAAGCTATCTTACCAATAGGTTTTTCACGACAAATGTGAGAGAATAATATCAGGTCTTTACTTGGAGTGAGTCGTGCTGCCATTGTTGTAAAGGCGAAATAGTAGATGACGCCAAACGACTGTGTCGACGGAAAGGCCTCTGGTGAGAGAAGTCGCGAGGACTGCTCGATAGCAGTGGATCTTCAGAGTTAAGCATGATCCGTCGCGGAGTTGGCGAAGGTTCCAGCGCGTATGCATCTAATGACCGACACTCTTCTGGCAGAACTTCTTCTAAAGCTTCTTCAACCTAAGCAAAAAATGCAAATTATATTGAAGTTTCATGCTAACGATGGACTAAATAATAGAAATATTAATTACCTCTTCTTGACTAGACATTGTCGCAGTAAAAAAGGCAGCTGAAAGTGGTGAAGACGCACGCGGTGCATTTTGAGCAGGGGAATGAGGATCATGGGAAGCTGGAGGTGTCGGATAAGCCATTCCCGGTGATGGCTCGGCGTGGTTCGAATAGCTACTCGGTGATGTAGCTGTGAACGATAAACCCGGAGAGCCTCCAGTAGAGTAAGATAGTCCGGGGGAATTGGCAGCGTATCCCATGCCTGGGGAAGGAACCGGAGACCCTCCATGACAAGCGCCGAAATCGGCAAGAGATTCTGGCAATGGTGAATTAAGGACCGCAGCTAGCCGTCTGTTAGAAGGAAAAGTTACAGGTGATCGTTCTCGTATAGATGCTGCTACAGTTGCATAATCTTCGAGGGAAGCGAGTTCCTCTAATTGGTCGTGAGTAGTGGTAAATTGAAAAGTGTCTTCGTTTAGTGCTGGTGAAAAGTAGCCATCATCAGAATTGAAGGAGACTCCGAATAATTCTGGCCGGAACGTGAAGTCTTGTTGTGTCGGTGACTGACCGGGGTCTGACGCTGATCGTTTTACGGCCTGAGGATAAACACAACCATTATGATCACATTTAACGAGATGAACTTATGGCAGACAAACCAAAAAGTATTCTTACCTTACTGTTCCCTTTTTTTAATAGTTCTATGAGTGTGGAATCTCTTTGTGCGGCGCAGATACTTGTCGCTGCGTTGTTGGCTACAGTGACAATGGGCGGTGCTCTCGGCGAGACGAAATGTGACGACGTGGCCACCGGTGATGCAGGCGATGCTACCGAAGTTCGGATGTTGGATAATGGGGGAGGTGCCGGCGCTACGAATCCTGTGCGCGATGTTACTGAGTCTGTGGTAATACCTGAGAACATAGAAGAGATGACAGTTTCCACTTGCGAGTAAATGTAGTGATTTTGTTTTTGTTGTACTTACCTGTAGGTGTGGTGGAAGCAACAGTGGCACCGCGACGGCTTATGATTTTCTCTTCTATAAGCGCTCGGACAGATACCGATGCTGTTTGTAAAGGTGGTCCCGTTGATTCTTTCTTGTCTAGTTTTTTGTTGTCAGAGTCCTGAAATATTAACAAGTTTGATTGGTGATATTCTTGTTTAAAATATTTTATGTTTTTAATAGATATAAGAATTATGTTATTACCTTCTTGAAGTATCCACCATGCAATCGCATATGCCCGTTTAGTGCTGGTATGTTTTTGAATTTCCGATGACAGAGGTTACATTCTACCGGCTTGACATCGCTGGCTCGCACGGCGGTGCTCGTGGCCCCGCTTCCCGCGCCGCTCGCCGCCCCGCTCGCACTCGCACCCGACGCGGCTTTCTGACTGCTCTGCTGCGTCTGTGAAATTCACGATGACTTTTGAAAAGTTCAAAAGACTTCAGAACCTATTACGCTCTTCGTAATTTCAAGGTACAAACTTTCGATCTTCGGTGCCTCGTTAATATTCTGAGTTAATTAATGGATTCTGATGGACTCTGCGTAATCCTTGACGATTAAAAGGAAATTGGTAATTATAGGTCAATCCGGAGTCGTAAATAGCGGAAAGAGTGGTGGCAAAGTTAGAATATTAATAGTGAATAATGCCGGATAAAGTAATATTTAGTAGCAAAATTTTTCGTACAGAGCGCAATGGGAGCGCAGTGCAGTTATTCATTCACGTAGAATTTTAATTAGTTGCGGATATCCGTCGTGGCGCGTCGGCGTCGGCGTGCGACGCGTCGCGCGCACACTCGTAAATTATATCTGATAAAATGTTTTAATGTCGGAATTATTCTATTTACGGACATTAGCATTCGAGTTTGTTCTATATGCGCAGTTAGAAGCTCGATTACGGCGATATTTTTGCGAACATAGAGTAATGGAATTGTAGAATAATGTTTATTGTTTATTCTCGGAAAAGTAAAGTGACGGCCTTAATTATCATTCAAAAATAGCTTAAATGTTTAAGTGGAACCCAATTTGAGAGATACAGAAGGCGAGGATGCCTAATAGCATTACGGGTGTGTTAGGGCTGGCAGTCGAAACTTTCCGGCGCTATAGTCGTCTTGCAAGCAATAATCCTTGAACGACACCCCTGGGCTCGGCCTGACGCAGTTCGAGCAGGTGGAGGTACTCGTAGATGACTGTTAAACGACTTATATTCCCTTAAAAGTCGTGAAGACTTATTGTTCAAACTTTAAACATATCAAGTGATTCTCGTTAACTTTGTGCGAGTTAGGTTGTTACTGTGTCTATTACATTTTATGTTTTATTCGTAAGTTTATTTAAAGAAGCCGTATTTTCCTCCAATCGACTTTTTTTTTACTTGGAAACTCATTAACTAATTTCTCCCATTCTGGTTGGAGATAGAGGCAGTGTTAGACTTTTTTTGACTAGAGCCTACACGTGTTTCTTTACTTGCCCTTTGCGTGCCAGGGTCGCGGTAACACTCAACTTATCCCGCAGCCCTGGCAGACATCAGCTATAGATACTGGACTCCGTCAATTATGCTGACAGTTCTTTCAGGTGGATGATATAATAGGTGAGTTTTTTTAGTTATCATCTGTTATTGTACAACGAAATTAAGTGTATACGATCCCTTATTTTAATAGTCTTCTTCTTGGTTCTCTCCTGCTCCCATTATTTGGGGTCGGGGCTCCCTCACTATTTGGCGCCAGGATATTCTATTCTGGGTTGGCTCTGGTAATTGGATTAACTTGAGGTCTCTATCGATTATGGACCACTAGGTCAAAGGCGGGCGACTTCTACTTCTGCCTTTCTTTTGTTAATAACTTTGTTTGTTATTTTAATACCGGCTTAATCTCTTATTTTAATATAATATGTTCTTAATGTTCCCACTGATGAGGTTAGACTCTCCTCTCTAGAAGAGAGAATGGGCCATAATCCATCACGCGGGCTCAGTGCAGGTCGATGGATGTCACATGATGTTTTCGAATTTTTGGTTCTAGGACACGCCGGTTTCGTCACGATATTATACTTCACTGTTTTGAGAGCAGGCGTGATAAAACAATTTAAATAAAGTAATGTATCCTGAAGATATATGTGGAAAGGCTGGATGGGCCTACAATGGATAGATTTGTCAAGCTACATGTATTGCATGGAACTTGATAGGCCATTCTGATTTTCAGATAGATTGTGTGTAAGAACACACAATTTAGTTTAGTTTTTGTGAGGACCTAGTATCACAGATATTTGTCAGTAATAACACACTATGAGCTTTGATGCCTGAGAATTAATAGTACATTGTTACACTAGGGGTGAAAGTTACTTATTTAGTCCCTCGAATTAGCGACCTCGCTGCGCTCGGCCGCCAACTCCTTCTCGGGACGAAATAAGTAACTTTAACCCCGAGGTAAGCATTGTGCTTTTCATTACGAATACAAAAAAAGATAGACCTAGTTTTTTTGTAATAATTTGTCAGCTGTTAGTTGAAATAAAACTCCCTAGGGATGAAAAGTGTGATAGTTTTCAGCCCGCTCCTCAGGCAAGTTCAGACCTACTTTCAGAGTATGAGTAATGAAAAGGTTATTTTTATTTTAAATGCGCTTGCGCTAGATTTGAACGTTTGAACTTACGAGAATTTACGTAATAATCCCTTCTCTTAATAGGCAAAATCTTATTTAATTAGTACAGCGACTACTCTTATTGGCAACAGTTTGCAAGTCGTACTAATGAGACCGGGTTCATTATTAATTGAGCAAAGTCCTAATTAATACTCGTAATACAAATATCCAATTATGAACGAGACATTTATTGCGGTACAGACTACTAAATAAAGAGCCAATTATTATAAGTAGACATGAAAAGGAATATTTTATTATTAGCTTAAAAGGGAATTCATTATAACGATATGAAACCATTCCTTTTGGAATAAAGTAAATCTACACAGACATCGGTTCCTATATTTGGAAACAGTACAAAATATACGGCATGTGCTCTGAAAAATAAATTAGCATCATCTTCTACTAAATATAAAGTCAATTTAACGATTGCTGACATACGTCAACGATAAAAATTCTCAAGCAAAACACAATAACCTGAATTACTCCAATGAGACAGAGGAATGGCGCATAAATATAAAGGAATGTCTTTTATTTCTATTGAAACGACAATTTTTGTTAAAAAAGGTAGACATAACAAATATTAGAACTGCGATAGACGTGAAATGTATATATCTCTGGGGCTAAATATGCTGAAAAAAATATAAAATAAAACAGAGAAAGTTATTCAAATAATTAGATTTAACTTTCATCAAATATTTCAGAGCGCATTGGTGGCCGAGTCGTAACGGCCTCGACTTACGTAGGTTGCGAGTGCAAACCCAGCCAGGCGCATTACTTTGTGTAATTTATTTTCATCACCATTGCTCTCAAAACGGTGAAGGAAAATATCGTGAGCAAACAAAACTTCAAAGAATTGTGACCTTCACCAGCCGCGTGGTGTTTTACGGCCCTTTCCATCTCCTAGAGAGGAGGATTGAGTCTGAGTGAAAATGCTGATTGTGATTATGCTAAGTATTTTATGTACAAACGATGTGAAGGTCTAACTACAACTATGTATTACAGGATTATTCCAAAGAGTTACTGTGGCTTGGAAGGCAAAGGGTAAGTGAAGATACACGTAAACACGCAGTAAACGTCTAAACCCTGTCTGGCTCCGCTCAAAGCGGGTTGAGGTAAGTATATTCCCACCAAAAACTAAGTAATAATGCTATTTAAAGTGTAAATATTTATAAATTTTACACGCACAAAGATGTTTCCGTCTTTATAAATGTTTAAAAACGAAAATATCTTTTAAAAAGTGTCACCTATTGCTAGTTAGTATTTTGTTTTGTTTAATATTAAGTGCTCTAAGAATATAAATAATTTAGGTAATTCAGCATCGCAGACCACGCAAACAAAACTGGCAAGTGTTGTAGCGTAAAACTTTACAAACTAATATTGCAAACACTTGCTTTTATTGCTACGAATACGAAATACACGAAAACTCTAAACTAGAATTCAACCACTTAAACTAAACACATTGGGACCCGCACTAATGACGTCACAGTTGTCAGGGTTGGCACGCACAAACAAAACGCTGTATTATGTCTTCATTTGTGCAGATAAACGCTTTTTGTCACGTGACTAATAACGGTACAGAGGACATATGTTAAAAGTGGGTCGTGTGAGGGTGAGTAATTTATTTGATTTGAAGCTTTTTTCGCGGAGCAGCCCTAACGCGCCATTAGGGCTGGCTCGTTAGGTTAATGTGGAGGTGAGAGCAGATGTTCTGTGGAGCTGGTGTAGCGTTTTTGCTATACATCATCCGAACTGCAGTTGGCTCTAGTATTGTGCTTTTTTGGTCTGAACCGTTCTCTCGTTATTGTTGCGCAGTTCGCAAATGGCGCTCAATTCAGTTATAAAGCTATAAAAACGCTAAGCTTTTTACGTCTCATCTTGTAGTTGGATTTTAAAAGTGTAAGAACTATTAAGCAGATACTTTCGCTTTGACTAGACATAATAATGGTCCCATGAAATGTATGAATAAATGATAGAGCCGGGACAGATTTGTAAAGAGCAGTGCGACCTAATTTCGTAATCTTATTAGGCCTAAATTGATTAGGACGTCTTGTTAATTGTCAAAATACTCTGATTAAAAAATTAGTCAAAAAACAAAAGGAACTTGACGTGAATAAAACAGGCAAAGTGGATAAAGTAACTGAATATTGATGAAACTTTGAGGAAAAAAGAACATGTGGATCTACTATGTTATGTGTCAGAACTGATATAAAAGTGCTGAAAATAATTTAACAGCAAATAAAAAGGAAGTAATTTATTAAACAGTATTGGGTCGCGTCCATAGATTAACGAAAGCAATTAAAATACATACCTTGTGAATGGGCTTACTGATAGGCTTACTAAATGTGTGCGTCTGAAAAAGCTCCGTTATCCAATTGTCCATATCTGCACTATTCACAACAATGACATACTAAGTCGTCCCACGCACGCTCTACACATAACCCGTTCACTGCCTTCAGTGAAAATATTTCGACAACGAACTACTTCACGACGAGACTGCGATGCTCATCTCATGGGACTCGAATGTAAAATGATACAATGAATGGGAAAGATATCGAAGAGATGACCCCTCGATTAATTTCCAAGCTCGCGAATCGAGATAACTGACCAGACGAGTAACAAAAGCTGCGCAGTTTGTATGAACACCAATTTGCATATACTTCATAGAATTCTCTATTTGGACTAAAACATTATTATTTTCTTGTGAGAATATTAATTTTATTTCAATTACGAATACGAGTGAAAAGAATTTTAGAATTACTTTTATAGTGAGCTGCTATTTAAAATAAACTGCATTAGTCTACTCATTTCAGTCGAAATTGTAGCTTGTAAAATTAACAGTGGCCGCGAGTAGTTTTGATAAAAGTTCTTTATTGTTGAGAGTAAGATATAATTTTATGGCAAGTACTTTAATACGGATGAAATTGAGATTTGAGCCAATTAAAGCTTTGAAACGCTTGGAATTAACTTATCTTTATATTTGCTAGTAAAAGTTTTATATTAGAACCTCAAATGAAATATGATTTAGCTTTGTGAATTTTGTTTTATTTCACTATTTTTCTACTTCCTCGTAGCTTCAAATTTATTAGGATGTAGTTATGGTTTTTTTTTTATTATTATCTAAAGCATTAAGTCAAAGCAACTGCGATAAATCTTTATTTTATTATTTTTACAATATTTCATAGAACTTCTTAAACTATTAACAAACACTCGGAGTGTGTCAGAATAATTTATTTTGTATTTGTAAGCCGTGTGAAAAATTAAAAATGCTGATTTTTGGAAGCCAACAAATAAGGGTCGCTTTAAGTCTGGCACTCAAGTCGAGGGGTGAGTAGGCCACGTGGCGCCGAGGTCACAGGTCACTCCGCGTTAGAAAAGGTCAAAAGTCCTCACTTTTTAAAATAGGGTTCCCTATTAAGTTCGTCTTTTAATTAAATAATTTAATTGCTCGTGTTCGTTTTTTTAATAAATGCTTTCAAAAATATTACCTACCTTTATTTCAAAAAGTTATTTTATTTATCGAATTGGAAAACATTAAATTACAGCCCGCATTTGAGGGTTATCGAAAACGAATGTGTCAAAGAAACCTGTACTTCAAAAGACATTTCTTTGAAACAGAAAAGTATTTTCGCGACATTTGATCCGTCTACATTTACCGCGGCGCTTGAGTTTGGTAAACAGCTTAGCGAAAATGTTGTTTATTTTTATAGAGTGTCGGACGTGGTATTAGAAAACCATCTATTACACGTGCTTCGAGTTGATGTTAGGCTGAAGACAGAGGGAGTCACGTAAGTGCTACGTTAGGTACACGTCTTCAATTATGCATCGGGACGTTTATCGGCGCGAGCGGGCCGCACCTGCGTCGGTTGTCACCCTACATTATTAATGGAGCGCGTCGGGCGGGATCGCGACGTCCCTAAAACAATGACACCGTCTTTATAAACGATCCCTTTTCTAGCTAAAACTTATGAATTATTGTTGGAACTCACTCCTGAAGGGCTGCCACAGTTTTTAATCAACGAACGCGGTGTTTCGGGGATTATCCTATGCATATGTAAAGTACTCGGCTAATTCATACAGTGTTTTATGCACTCCAACTCTCAGCCCTTAACGAAAGTGTACAAAGAAGAACATCTGTCACGCGTATCTCAAATTCAATTTCACTTTTGACTTTTTTTCTTTCCGCTCCCATTAAAAGTCCCGAAATTAATATATAAAAAGTTTGCAGAGAAAATGTTCATTTTCTATTTTCGATATTGGCGATTGTATCTCGAGAGAAACTTTGACGTATTTACTTGCATCAGAGGGGTGCAAAAATCAAAAGTCTATGAGATATTCGAGCAGATGATAGCTGAAAAAGAATCGAATTTGGAGCGAAGTTGGTGGTATGTACAAAGACGTAGAATTCGATAAGAGACAGCGAAGAATTCTTTTGGGACGTGGTTTGAGACGAGGACACACTAGCGCTCTTTGTGTTCTCTAAAATACTAACGTGACATTGTGTTCCAGTTTTTAGATTTTATTTTCTTTATTTGTGTTCGAACAATTGACATAAAGTTGTGGAATTGAAAGTGGATTACGGGCTTAAGTATTTTATTTAGTTTCTGAAGAAAAGTACTGTGCAACATAGCAAGTTTAAAAAAAAAGTGAAGTGAAGGAAGGTAATTCCTTCATAGTATTAACACACGCTCGAATTTGGTTCGACGGGCTAAATTCGCCGACCAAATGCGTTCTTGTAAAAGACGACCGAATCGGACAGTTTCTTTCCGTACGATGTCGAGTACTTACCGTCCGATAGCGGACCTGTAATAAATTATAGTCACCGGACTAATCTATAGATGTACTAATTTGTGTGTAAGCCAAATTCGTGGCACGATCGTACCAAGTTCGAGCGTGTATTAAAACTAGATATTTAACGAATGACGTGAAAAAAATATCCATTTGAGTAACGAAAAATATTGTGACTGTAATATGATTCAGAGTTGCGTCAATAACAACAAGCATGTAAGCATGATATGACAAATAAATAGAATTATGAACGAATGTGAAACGAAGGGTAAACACGTGGTAACGCTGTTGAATTTTATATTATAAAGAAAGGTTTATTCGTGTACCGCAAGAAACTTCTAAAGATTTGAAGTTGTAATAGTATATTAGCTAATAAGATAATAATACTGACTGGCGTGTTGGTCTAGTGGTTAGTGGCCCTGATTGCTATGTCGGAGGACGTGGGTTCAATTCCCACCGAGGACAAATGTTTATGTGATGAGCATGATCATTTGTTCTGTGTCTGGATTTATCTATAATATGTACGTATTAAGAAATATATAAGTATGTTTATTAGTTGTTTAGTATACATAACACAAGCTCTACTTAGCTTGCGACTAGACGGCGTTGTGTGATAGTTGTGGAATACTATTATTGTTATCATTAATAAATAATTTGTATTGTACATTCAATTCCAAGTACTTACCCAAAACCCTTAGTTTCGTCCGTTCTGTTCATAACGTTGCGAGCTAAGCTAAACCGACTAAGCTCTTAGTTTATTTTCTTGGGAAATTATCAAATAACTTTCCCGTTAGCGAGACACAGTGTCAGAATTTTACTAACAAAACCCCACCTGCGCCTCAGGTTAGCGGTAACTCTTTCGAACTATCTCGCAGCATAAGTGTGAAAAATTACCTTAACTATGCGAGCTAAGCTAAACTGACTTGGCTCTTGGTCTATAACCGGCGTAACACCTTACATAGTGTGTTCCAACTACATGCAGGTAAGAAATACGGGTCCTTGGAGACAGTAAATGCAATTTGTGGACCGCGTCAAAAATTGCAGCGGTGCCGGGCCCAATCTTCACTTATTGAGTGCTTCGCCCAGCGGGCCCGCTAAACATGTATTGACCACGTCGAAAATTGGTTTCTATTGAAAATTCTCTCGTATTTTCAACGAAAAATGAGTTCTTATTCTGTATCGTGACGGTTTTGGAACGACGCGCGGAGATATGCTTGTTGTGTTACGTTATTTTGTGTAAGATGTGAGTTGTGCCGTTGTGCGATAGTTTCGAAGTGTTCTACACTAGAGAGCGTGAATGAAGTTGTTAAGAGATTTTTATGAATATGTTTGTGCGTTTATGACGTTATAAAAGTGAGGGTTGTTTTATAGTCGACTTTGTATTAGCCAGTTTTTGAAGACTACTATTTAATTTGTTTGGCGTGTAACGCAAATAGTAAAAAAAGATATTACCTATGTATATTTTATTTATATACGATGTTTTGTCTTTTTGTCAAAACATCATACAAAAGGTTTAGGTATAATATTGAAATTAAAATGAAAAACAATAACACCTATTTATATCACTAAAATGTGAATTAAAAATAATGTATTGCTCTCGCTCGGAGCGGTATAGAGCTGTAACAATAATGAACACACCACACTGGCTTCAGGGTTGTCGGCTATTCAATAAACTGTATTCAACTTGGAAATTTCACCAAATAATGTTCGCTACTCAATGGGGCTCAATGGGGACGCTTCTTCAACACGATTTTCCACAGCGTAAAAATTGCCCTTTTAAGTGGACTTGTGTTATGTTAAACTCAAAATATTATTATTATAAGCTCCCGGTAAGGGTTGCGGGAATCCGATGGATGCGAGACGCACAGGGCCGTTCATTGTGGCGAAACTTGGGGGAGTCCTATGTCCAACAGTGGACGTCTTTCGGCTGAAATGATGGTAATGATGATAAAGCTCTAAATGCCGTAGGTATGTACACGTACAATGATCCATTACGATCTGAGTGCTGAGACCAAACTCCAAAGATGAGATCCTTAAGTAAGGTTATTTATCAATATGTTAACACTACGTTAAAATAAAAAGCTTCATGCGACTGGACAAGGCAGCCTGCGGCTGGTGGCGGGGACCATCACCGGACACTGCACACTAAATAAACACTTCCACTCAATAGACATCACAGACAGTCCCCTGTGCAGAGCATGCTTTTTAAGAAGGAAGAGACAATTGGACTGGGCGATAATGGGAAAGCGGATTATCGAAAAACGTTGTTAATTTATTATAGAAATCTACTCACAGACAACTACAAAAAAAAAAAACAAATAACATACCAAAAACTTTCTACCCACACAACCTTGATTGCAACAAAATTAAGCGCAAACGGTTTTAATTTTAGATTGGCTGTTTACGGGCAAATGGACTCTCTATATTAATCGAGGTTACGTAACACACCGCTCTTTGTGTGGCCGGTAACATTGCAGTGCAATTTCACACAATGGCACTGTTCTAAGAAATACAAATTTCAAGAGGGCCTACCACGGGCTCTTAAGAGGCTACTTTTCCACTCTCCTGTGGTCAGCATCGAGTATGGTTTAAAAGTGAATAGGCTCTTAACAAACTAGTGCGGCTCACCATCAACGATTGCATCACTGCTTACTATCAGGTGGGATCACAATCAAGAACTATGTAGTTTATATCAATAAAAAGCTTGTAAATTCATCTAACGCAATCTAACGCGATGTTTGGGAAAAAGCAATGCGAAAAAAGAGTGATAACGCTTGAAAACTCTGTTAGCATTTGTTAATTCCGTGATTAACTTGAATATTTTACAAAACTGGTTTCAGAAAATACGTGATTTTTGTAAACCCTTAAAAGTTTTTGAAAAAATCAAGTAAATCACGAAATTGTGAAATCCATTGTTGTACTTTTTGACTTTTTAAATTTTAGAGGAAATTATTAATTGTCAAAGTTCACGCAATACTTATAGCAGATTTTCAGAGATCTTGAATAAGTCTTATACCAATTTATAAATTGATTTCAATAGAATCCTAGCAACCTAACTGAATTGTTAAAGAGATGGAGCTATAGGGCGTATAGCAGCATCCCTTTTTCGCACTCGCATGCTTGACATTTTAACACGTCATTGCTTCTCCAAGCCTTTGTTGTTTGTTTCTAAAATGTTAAGGCAAGTTTAGATGACAAGTTGACGTGCGTTTAGCCAAGTCTATTGGCCGCTAGCCAGGCTCTCGAGTGGAGTCTTAACAGGACAGGCAGTGTTATAAAAATATTCGAAATTCTCAGAAGCGACTTGAAGTTTGGAATCGTGCCCGGTCAATAGAAATAGACCTTTGCGTTAAAGTAACTTAAAATTAAATTATGAATCATTGGTGAGACGTAAAATCTGTTAATTGTAACTGTGCTTAAAGCTGTATGTATTATATCACTACCTAGTATAAAACAAAGTCGCTTTTTCTGTCCCTATATCCCTATGTACGCTTAAATCTTTAAAACTACGCAACGGATTTTGATGCGGTTTTTTTTAATAGGTAGAGTGATTCAAGAGAAAGGTTAACCATCCAGTAAATAGTGGAGAAATACTGTTACCCGAGCGAAGCCGTGGCGGGTCGCTAGTTTTTTTATATTAGAGACTTATTTATGTAAATCTATATTGTACACTGCATAGATGTGATCCCTCTCTGCCCCTGAAAAGGTTTGCTGGAAAGACAGAACTCATTGTTGAGTTAAGCTCGCCTTTTTACATGAATTGTCAAATCTCTGTCTTAATGATGAGTTTTTGTGTTTGATAAAACAAAGCTTTTTGTTAACAACAACTTTTTGTTTACAGGTCCACCTGTTTGTGACATTCGTAGAATTATTCAAAAGTGTAACAGAATTATACACATACAGCAATACTACAAATCTACTCAACATAGAAATGTTTACTAGATATTACTGTGTATATAATACCTGTAGGGTGCCATCCCAAAACTCACGGCCAGCACACAAAACAAAGCTCCATATTATCCTCTATCAAACACAGATGATACAATTAAGCGGAATAGCCGAAACAATCATAAACCACACACATAGACAATGCGCCTATGACATGAAATCCGATCCCTGACGTCAATGTCAGGCGCCAACGTGTTCTATTACAGCGGTGTGCAACTGGCCTATAATCATGGCTGACGTCTCAAAGCGATTGCTAGCAAACCCCGCTGGCGATATGTTCCTGACACAGCATACCCATTGTTAATAACACAAATCGATCCCAGACGGAATTCGAGAGGCTATCGAGTTGTACTCAGAAAATGCCTACGTGATCTCCTATATTGAAAGCTTTATTAATATTAAATAATACAAGCAAGTGTAGACCTTACCAACAAGGATTAAAGGTTTGAATTAAATAGTTTGTTTGTAATAAAGTTGAAAAGTGGTAAACCGCGAAAGTGGTGAACCGATGCGGTCGGATTACAGTTAAAGCGCAGTTGCGGAGATGTTTTCGTGTTTTTTGTTCTGAGTCATTGTTTTATTTTTAGAAAAGCATTAATGGTGAGGAAAAACGATTCTAGCTGATCCTAGAGTATAAAATTACGCAGAAATGTGTGTTCGACTAAAGCCACTGTATAAAACTTTCTTTTAGTTGGATCTTTAACTAAATGAAAAATGAATGTTGTTTGTAGCTGTAGGAGGTGCACTCGCACATCCCTGGCTTGGCTCCCAATACATTCTTTTACATTTTAATTATTAGAGAACCTAGTATATCCGTGTCGAAGTACATTTTCAAGCTCGCTTCACTGTTATTGCGCCTTTCTTCTTTGGAGCCCAAGCTTTTGTCCAAAAATCAACCAAGGTAATTCCATATCTGTGTTTATGAACAAAAGAAAACCTGTCATACTACAAAAAAGTGCTGAAGATGCATCCTTTGACAACTATTAAATATTAAAAAAAAACAATCTAATGACTTCTCCCACTTTAGAGCTGAGCGGGTTAGCGTGTTAGATTTTGACTGACTAAAATTACAACTTGTTTATTCAGTTGCTATTTGCGTTCCACGGCCACGGTCACTTTTAGTCTAGTAAGTGTCCCAAAAGTGTTTTTTTTACGTATTAAACAACAAAATTAGGATACATTCATGTAAAGGTATTTACATACCAGCACAAACCATCGCGGGTTCAACAGCGGTACGACAAAAGCGACAAACTCGGCGCCAAAACATAATTTCAATGTTCTCTATGTTTAGTCTAGAGTAAATAGTACCAAAAAATCACATGACTGATGGCTGTAGCGTAAATTTTTGCGTTCTAGGACCACAGGTAACATAGCCCTGGTAGGCTCCAGCAGGTACTTCTGATAGGCGCTTTTTAGCAAATTAAGAATTGGTATTTGATTTACTTTATCTGAAAATCTTTTTAAATGTTTCTCCACGAATATTAAAATTAAAAGTAACTATTACTTTAAAGGTTTCTATTGGCACAAAAGGATGCAGCATATTCATTTTACACGTAAAATGAAAACGGTTGTCGAATATTTATAATTGATCACTCATACTGTTTCCGAAAAACATGCTGTAAAATGAATCCGTACATTTACAGTATTGCATTTAATAGCACCCGAGTTCGGTTTGCGGGAATTTCATTCAGTAAAAAGCATTTTAGTGGACTATTTCACGTTAAAGGTAATACAGAAAAGGTTTATAAAGGTTTTTGTTTCAATATTCTGTTATATAGTATACACCGTTAAAATTTGACCGATTTAATCCCATGGAGGTTTTTTTCTTATGGAGGGTCGATCCAGTACATAAAACACTATCGATTTGTAAACATAAATCTAAAAAATGAAGTACCTTTTTAAACTCGTATTAATTTACGCATGTAGGAAATTAATTTCTTTAAGAAAACGTCAGCTGAGCGAGTCCAATGACCTGTAGGTAGTTAGTACGCAACGCCGACTACTTGCAAGATAAAAGTAACCTCTGTGCTATTCCAAGATAGGGTCTGTTCAGCCGTTTCAGCATGAAGGAGTAACAAACACATACCGCCATAAAGACTTCATCTTTATTATATTAGTGTGAAGTGTGGTTAAGAGGGTCCTTCTCCACTCGCTTATCGTAAACATCTAAAATGGTTTAAAAGCTTGTTACTTCATTTAATGCAATCCAACGTGATGTTTGACGAAAAGGCAACGCAAAAAAAGAGAGATAACGCCTGGAAACTCTGTTAGTATTCGGTAATTCCGAGATTTACTCGAAAATTTCACAAAACTTACTCCAGGAAATAGCTGTTTTTTTTAAACCCTTGAAAGTTTTTGGAAAAAGTTATCATCATTTAGAATCTTAATAAAATTTGCAAGGTCTCTAGAGAACTACTTTTTTGACTTTTTTAATTTTTAGGCAAATTATGAAGTGTCAAAGTTCAAACAAAATAGGACATTTTCAGAGGTTTTTACTGGATTAGTTTTACACAAATTTAGAAATTGGTTTCTTTAGAAACCTAGATAATATCCACAAGATACTGTTTTTCCAAAATATCTAATGAAAAGTGTGTAATAACGTCATAATCAGTTATGATCGGTTGTATGAAAAACAGTGAAAATGTGAGTCGTGATGCACCACCTTAAGACTGTACTACTTGTTTATTAAGGCATACCTGCTTTAATAAAGCCAAAATAATCTATTTTTATATTATTTTTATGCCAATCGAGTAAAATGCACGACGGGGTCGCGGCAGACCAAGAAGGAGATGGCCGGACGACTTAGATGCTTTCCTTAGAAATTGGCAAGAAGTGGCTCAAAGCTGGGAACAATGGAAGGAATGGAGAGAGACTTATGCCCAGCGGTGGGAGAATAAAGGCTAGATATAATAATATTTTTTATATTAATTTAATATAGTAAACCGCTTGCAAAGTCGATTGGTTTTGCGGTGATCAAAATATCAATATTCAAAGCGCACATTCCAATCGTAATTCGAACGGTAATTAATAAAAGCTCCCTCACACAAACAATCTAAATACCGTCAGCAAATACATAGCTATTCAATAATGAAACCACCGCTTCACAGTTTACACCAAAGCCTTTGTCAATGTTGTGAGGGAATTATTTCCGTGGAGTACACTGGACCGTTTATAATTATGTGCCCGTGTGGGCCCGACGTTATTGCTTCCTGCTGGTGACGTCGAATCAGGCTCCGATCAAAGTGAGTACTTTTAATAAACCTCAACAGCATACCTGCAATGCCTATTAACGTTGACCCCTTTCTGTCAGAACCCGCCAACAAAATTAATACAAACTAAACCCCTAACCTGTATTAAGAGAGACCATTTTCGAGTGGTCGTTCAGAAGTCCTGTTTTAATTATCGCGTGATTATACTTTCGTTGTTTGTGCAGGAACTGTTAGCCTATAGTAAATTTTCCGCATGTTAAATCAACTAAATTCGTGTCTGCGTAGTTTTAATGAGTGGCGCGGTGTAATTATTTTTGCTATGTGCGTCGTATTTGTTTTGATTCGGTCGCTTTGCGGAATGTTTATTGTCTGGATCATATTTTGAATTTATCGTGTGCAGGCAGACTGGTGGAATATTTGTTTGTGCTGATTTATTTGTTAATACTAGATATAGAATATTATGTGTTACTAACTGACCCGGCAAACGTAGTGTCATTTAAACTATCAGAGTAATAATGGAGGTGGTGGTAGCAGGGTGAAAAATAGTCTGTAGCCTATTTTCAGATCCAAAAAAATACGCAAATAAATCATAAAAATTGGTCAAGCCGTTTCGGATGATAACTGTGACACGAGATTTTTAAATAGTGTGCAACGTCTAAATATTAACCGATTATTGGTATATGAACACTGTGCATGACTGAGTGATATCAAGAATTCGAGCAAAGTCAAAATAAATTTAAAAAAATACACAAAACGCCCTATATAGATTATCAAAGAAAAAAATGGGAGGTCCGGTAAGAGAGTAAAAAGTAGCCTACGACCTATCATATATAGGTACATAAAATAATAATAAAAAGCGGTCAAGTTGTTTCGGAGTACATTATAATTATCGCTATAAGTATATTTGAGTTAATATAAATCAAAATTTGATACTAATTTAATTTTTCAATAGTATTTGGGTGAATATCATGTCTACTATCATGTAAATAAGGTGCACAGAAGAAAACCACCGCAATGTAAAAAACCCTATTATTATTCCATGTAAGAACAGGTACCAATAAAAAAATGACTAATAAGCTGTTACATCGAGTAATAAAACATTTCTCATTGGAAAGTTCACATCGTAACTGGTATTCAAATAGCACCCTATATCAATGCGAAATGCGACTGAACCTAGTCCAATACAATGCGATAAAACCGGTTCGAACTAGAGCCCTTGAAGCGGTCTATGGGACGAGAACAGGTGGACGCACGATGTATGCGGGACCGTATTCGCAAACCCTCTACCATGAGACGCTAACGTTGGACGATCGGCGATAGATTTAAGGGTTAGAGATGAGTGGTAGAAAAAGATTATTAGTTTTTTAATGGTGTGCAAATGTTTCATAAAGGCAGATTTTTAAACGTAATGATTAATTAAAATGAATTTAAAGTTTAAAAAGGTGTGATTTTATGATTACTTATAAAATGTAAATTATGTATATGAACACTGAAACTTCAACACTGAATATAGATGAACACTGAAACTTCAAATGACACATCACTAACTAACATATCGACGCACAGTCTAAACTACTGGGGCTAAGAGTACGAAAATCCTTTTAATCCTTTCATTTTACAAGGTTTCCCTTTATGACGTAGGCGAGTATTAAGAGAGGATTCTCTCTTTACCCCCTAAGAGAATACAACGGAGGTCCTAAGTTTTTATGAAGAATACTTTAAGAAAACTTTAGGCAAAAAATAGTGTAATACAATAGCGAAGATACATTGTCTATCTCACATCATCCACGTGAAATCTAATCCCATAATTAAATCTTTGAATTAAAACGGTCTGTGTCGCAAAAATCGTATCTAAATCATGGTGCCGTAGCATGATTTAGATGCTGTCCGTACCGTCCGCGAGTGCGCGACCACACCTGAATTATTTAACCCTCACAAAGGCTGATGAATGGCCAATGTAGCCCAATGGCGATTCGCACTCCGATCCGCGATGTATCGCCATTTGCATAAGAATTCGACCCACCCTACTTCCCACGGTCTACTTACATTGTTTTCATAATAGAATTTCTCACTAGGATTAATAATTCTACTTGGATTGCATTTAATAATAATCGTTTAAGTTCTATTTGGAGCAGTGGTAGTCCAGTGATAACGGTCTTAACGAGTTTTGGGTTCAAACCCAGCCTCGCGCATTACTTTGTGTAATTTATTTTACAACCACTGCTCTCAAATCGGTGAAAGAAAATATCGTGAGGAAACCAGCACGTCCTAGAATTAAAATTTCGATGACATGGGAAATTCACCAACTCATTGGGCCCGCGTGGTAGATTATGGCCCATTCCCCTTCCTAGAGAGGAGGCCTGAGTCCCAGCAGTGGGAAAATTATAAGGCTGATTATGTATATGTCACAGTTTTAAAGTTACAACTGTTAATTATTGCAGTAACTTATAGCTTTATTTTTCGTACAATTTTGTAGAACGAAGTTTCAATAACATTGAGTTGTTATTTTTCCGTATTGTTAAAGGAAAAATGTTTTGACGGGCGTTTTGTTGAATAAAATATCTCGTAATTGGTTTCTTGTAGGTGTAATGGGTTTTGATGTTCGCGAGCGTTCGAAAATATTTTTGAGTAAATCGTAAACGAATATTGTTCACGAGACGAATAGCGAGATATTTATTAAATCATAATTATAGAATAAGGTAGTTTCCAGGGTCAAAATAACTACATTTTATTTAGTCCATATTTTAGATTATAAAAAAATATCGGACACGTATTTTTTCCTTTTTCTTTTTTTTTTTTTTTTTTTTAAAATAACAAAGATATGTGTGACGTCACCCCGTGTGAAAAATGCAGCACGGCGTGACATTACACGTAACTTTAATGAGCTATATCTTTGTCTTTTTGTGTGTATCTAACAAGATTTCAACAAAATATCAGTAAGAGATTACACTTGTCCAATAAGCAAACATTGATTTAATCTTGTTGGCGAGCTAGACCCGCACAACAATGCAATGTCTTCGACCAAGTTATAAATGGTTTACCCGAGACTTATAAGTATACATATAGTATAACATATACGTGTGTGCTTAGATAAATGTGTGCGGTGGTTACTTAACGATACACAATCTACAACGTGGGCTGAATTGTTGTACAAGTCCTACATAGGATTTAGTGCCGCGTCCGCTACGAAACTCTGTAGAAGTTTGCGGTCGGCTACGAAGCGTAGCACTATTGTTACACGCTACGCCGTAGCTGTTTTGTTTTCCCCCAGATGTGTTATTGTTTGGCGTGCGCTGTTAGTTACGGACTACGGTCAATGTTGGATGAAAATTATTTGAGTTGAGCAAGCCTCACCGACCATCCTTCTTCGGGAATTGGCCTTTTTGTTCTAACGCTTTAACGGTCTATTGCTACGGCACAACCTCCTAAACTGGGGATAGATTAACGAGTTTCCGCTCTTTATCTACAATTTCAGTAATTATTCCAGTTTAGTGTTCAGGGTATAAAACAAATAGGATATTAAAAGCTCTTTTCTTAAAATAAAATGCTAATGAACCACGAGTTGGTAATGAGAAAAAATTAACGCTTGAGATGTTTTGAAGATGACGACGGCACTTGAAGAAACAAATTACAATCCTACTAATTAACAAAGCGAGTTCTTAGTGTTGTTTAAGCTCCGTATTTTTCTCCTTTCTTCGACGTAAATAGGTAGAAAAAAGTTTGTTATCGTACAGAACAAGTCTTGGGCTTGCGCCTGCTCGCTTTGCTAGTCTTTGTCGTATTTTTCTTGTAGCCTTTCCTTATCACAGAGATAGAAATTGTAGAGTACGACGAAAACTACAAGGCGAGCTTCTTTGTTTTTATTTAACTCTATAGATAGATAAATATTTATTTTCTAGCAATATTGTTGTAGAATAAGAAAAAAATAGAGGTTAATTGAATGCCCGTCTTTTGTTTGTTTAACATCATCATGATTTGTCGAAAGACGTTGACTGCGTAACATAGACTCTCCCCAAGGGTTATGTCACACCAACCAGTCCTGAACTTTTCGAAATCAGCGGATTCTCGCAGTCTCCACCAGGGTATCGACAGTTTCGGTCGAGGTTTCAGTCCGACAGCTTGTCTTATTAATACTCTCAAGTAATAAAACTAGTATATCTTACCGTGCAAGACTTGGGCTTGCTACTGCTTTTAGGCCTGGGCCTGGCCGGGGGTGTGGGCGGTGCGGGCGGGGTGCAGGGGGGGCTGGAGTCACAGTTGGTACTGCTTGACGTGCCCGACGACTTGTCCGATCCATTGCTTGACTGTAAGGAAATTATATTGGTTAGGTATTTTTTTTTTAAATGCAAAATGAAAAATATGGACTGCATTTGGATCAAAATAATAATATGTGATTTGTTTTCAATCTTCTATGGATTATCAGTGATATCAAGTTGTTGTATTGCTGACTTTCTCTGAGGAGCTGGGACGAATAAACCATATTCATTTACGTGAAACATGTGCCTAAAGATAATAGATAGATAATACCACACCATGTAATTTTTAACCATAATTATTTTATTTATTTACAACGATGAACTCAAGCAACTTTCAACCGTACACTCGAAATAAGGTCCAGTTGAAAACCAGCGTCAGGCCACTGCCATGTAGTTGACTGGCATTTTTGCTATTTGTGTGTGAGACACAGATTGTTAGTTGTCGCTTTCTTTTTATATAATTAGTGTCTACATGTTGTTACTACATTGTGTGTTTATAGTAATAGTTTTCTTTCTTTCTTTCAGGCATCCAATGTAAGATTTAACTTGGTAATAGCAAACCAAGGCACAATGATAGTAGCTTTTTTACAAATTGTGCTCGAACCTCAATATATTTCAATCGACTTAATAATAACATAAAACGAATACATTTAGGTCTCTCAAAACAGCGTAAAAAATAGTTCAAATTCAATTCAAGTCATTTATTGTATTGGAGAAGTTTCGATGTTGAAGGCCCAACTGCCCAAGTTACAAGTTATATACTGATGAAGTGCTGTTGTTGTTCATAGTTGCAGTGTTTTGTTACCGGCTGGAATGTCGTTCATGTTTTGTTCAAAGGATTATAGCTCTGTATTATCTACTACTCGGCTACTCATACTCATCTTCTGTGCTGCCTGCTGAATGCTTAGAATGGTATAAGTAATTGTAATATAAGGCTAACACTCGGTTTGAGGAATTTGTTTACTAACATTATGGATCATTTGTTGTCTGAAAATAAATAAATAATAATTATTATTATGTCGACGCCTGCATCAAACAAGGCAGTATCTCAAATCATAGTCCAATTTGAGGTCCCACCATAGGCGTAATGATTATGGAATGCATTGATACACTGATTTATCATCATCATCATATCAGCCGAAAGACGTCCACGGTTGGACATAAGCCTCCCCCACATACATTACAACACACTGATTCATTTTTCAGTAAATATTATACTATTCCTGTAAATAAAACTCAAACACAGCAATATCACTTTTTAGTTCATTTTGAAAAATTACTGAATCAATGTTACAACCTTGTTTGATACAGGTATCGATGTTATGTTTGAGTATGGTTTCCGCCCTTAGTTCTAAGAGGTGTAAATTTTGCGTGGGCCATGGCGGCCAAAACCTTTGGTGCCAACCCTCTGTCCAGGCTCTGTCCATCTGACTAATTTCACTCGCACATATAAACAACTTATCAATACGAAATCACACAGAAAGAGCAGTCAATGTAACACAAAAAAATACGAAACAAAATCACAGTACTCAACCCTCACATGTTCACTTGATTTATCTGAACATAAGTATAGATAAACACCCTCCATATTGGCGGGCGTTTTTTGTCCAAACCTTTAATGGCGGGAAATTAAAAGAGCACACACAACGCGGATTTCGGCCTAATTGGTTAATTAATAAGGGCGGTAGCTGAGTGTTACACGGATGGCCAGTTGGAAAGCCGCCAGACATGCCTAAGTATAAAAAGCTAGATTAATGAGGGACTAAAAACAGCGTATGAACTAACTGATGGGAAATTAGCGGATTAGGGTTACGTACGTTTTTGTGGCTGCGTGAATTTTGTAATGAGTGCCTATTAACTTGTTAAAATACATCATCTGAGACCATAGATTTACAGCTGTTATTGTGTAGTTGACTATTTTTTAAGGTTTTTTGTTTTAAGAAATTAACTTTATCCAAAGTTGAAAATAGGTAGAAAGATTTTTTTAAATGCATTCAATATATTTCTGATGTACTTATTGCCTAAAGTGAGTGTTGTAACATGAAAATGTATGAGTAATAAATAAACCAAAATAAAATTGATAAAGCTTAACAAATAAATTAAGGAGATAATTCATTGTGGTAATGCACAAGTATACTGAAGTTTAACTTCGGCTACATAAAACTAGAAGTTACCTACAACAGTTAACTGTAGTTTACTAAGAAAAATAGGTTTGTTTTATTACATTTTGTAAGTAAACAGGTGTAGTTAATGTTACAGCATTTGTTCTGAGGCTTCAGTGACCTTTTACAATGTACCGATGCAGTAGCTATGTCTAGCGTCCTAAGAGTTTCTTAAGACGTATGACCTCCTCTGAGAACAGCGCTTCGGACCAGAGACGTGAATTGTGGAGGCAGAAATGTAGTGTGGACTAATTCAGACGTGGGCAAAGTTTATCAGCTTTTTTGTCTCATAAATTCATAAAATATAGTTCCACAAATGTATCTAACTCTCGCTTTTAAAGAAACCGTCGCTTAGGCGAGCCTCTTTGAGTGCGAAGCCGTGGGCGAAGGGCAACTTTGACCTAAAGGACAGATAACCCACTTTTTCAAACTTCGTCTCCCAGAACATCAGTCACTTGGTCATAAACTGTACTGAACAATTTGGGAATTTCTTAACTGATTATGGCCTCAGGTTGGCCGCTGCAGAAGTAATCTTGCCAAATGGGGTATCCTTGACCCATCGCAAATACAGTGCCAGTGTGGAGCCCCTTCACAGGATATGCGCCATCTCCTATCCTGCACCTGCACCTCCTATGACTTAGATTGTGTGTATCTACAAGTGTGTATGTCAAATAAATTTCTTTCTTTGCTTTCTTTCTATTTAGGTGGCTATACACTCCTACTTTTTAATTAATGCAAAAAAATGGGGCTCTATCCGTACACGTTACTGATCATATTGGTGTAATCAAAAGTAAAATAAAAGAAATCCTAAAAATTGTCCACGTCATAATGGTAAATTCATAATAGAATCAACATTCATATTAATTTCTACCTACTAAAAATACTACGCGCAGTGTTTGTCCACTTTGTTCGTCATTTATTTCATTCATAAATCAATAGCCTGTATAATTTTTCCATAAATTGAGTGACATTTTGGGATATAAATAAACGCTAACAACTTTGATGTTTATGATTTTTTTTTCAACTTTAATTAAGTAATAACAAGACCTTTTCTAATAAGCCCTTAAAGTATTTGTACTAATTAAAAATGAGTGGTGTATGTATATTGGTTGGACGAAATTTAAGTCAAATTTAAATAAAAGATGAAGAAGAAGTAGCTATGTTTCTCCGTGTTCTGTTGCACACGACTTTCGTAAAAAAATCCATATTCTCTTACGAAGTATGTGTCCAACAAATCTTGTGGATAACTTAATGAAATCTGAAAGTTTATTCTTACGTAGGAATTTGGGGTGTGAGTGTGAGTAAAATGGGGGTCGCTTGTCGCTATAAGCTCGCGCCAGGGTCGTGCCGTGGTTCATTTCAATATTGTATTTCTTTATAATTTGATTTCTGAATGGATATAAAGTTCTTTGTAATATGCTCCTAAATTGACAGCTGAGATTTTGTTATTTAAAAATTGGCTATAAAATAAAATGGCTTATTTGACAGCAAGGTGGGCGCATTGGTTGAGCAATTGACTGGTGCTGTGTGTCACAGACTCGATTCCCGCATGAAACAAATATTTGTATGGCCCATAGATAGGTTTTCTGAGTCTGCGTGTCTTGTGTATGTGAGGTTTTTTTTTAATATTTCGTTTTTTTTTGTGTATAGGTAAATTATTTTAACAATTATTGCGTTGGAGTGAACCGATTATTTTAATGATAATTTTAAAATCCACTGACTCCTAACCTAAGCCACAAGGATACACCTAGTTTAAGAGTTAGGGTGGTAAAAATAACAAAAAAAACATGTAGATATTTTGTAAATAAAATTTTATTTTAATGTACTTACATCTGAATGTGGAGGTTGAGTACGCGCAGCAGGCGAGATGGGAGACGCGATTCGCTGCGATATTTTACTATTCGCATTCGCGTTCGCATTCGCACTCGTATTCGCGTGCCCGTGTGTAATCACCTCGCGTTCCACAATCGTAATAACACTGGTTGGTGTGCTTGATGAACCTACGGAGGAAAAAAAAAATTAAAAAAAGCCATCTTTTTAGAATCCCTACTAGGTTTTAATTAATCATTGTTTCATCTTTGATTATTTAATTGACTTTTATCCAATGTTATACTTTTATTCGTGATCGTCTATGATTTTGTAGATTTATATACACCAATATAATTTAATAAAGGGGTAAAGTTTATTTTTACATTTTTTGTTTGCAGGAGGAAGAACTAGTCCGATTGCTAAAATTTTTTCACCGATAGAAAGCTGCTTTATTCTTGAGTGACATAGGCTATATTTTATGTACGCGGGCGAAGCCGCTGGCATAAGCTAGTAGAGACATATAGCTTCATGCCGTCGCATCACGAGAGAAACGGTGGTGCAAGATTCGATGTAGACATGACCACTCACTCTGTCAAAAGTGCCGAACCGAGAAGAGAAATATCTACATGAAAGTACAATTTTGTGATGGCATTGATGTGAACATAAGAGCTGTACGAAATATTTGTTAAACCAGTTGTGCAACTATGCAATGCAGTGCTCTGAATATTTTACTAGCGTGAATGTACGCCACTCCATAGTGTCGTAGTGACACTTTCACTACAACTATCCCGGCTGCAGTTGTATTGGGCAATAAGCTTTTATAGCCTCTACAACTGCACCGACCATTTCACACCTACTTTTACGACCGAGGTTTTCTTTATTTTCTTCTTAATTGCTAAACTTATACCATTGTTTCGTTACTTATTTAATTTCCCACTAAAGAATACAAAAGCTTAGTGTAAGAGTACAACAATTAATTACAAGTTTCGTTTCCGAGGGAACAAAGAAAGGAGACGAACGCTAGGGCTTATGGAGGTATTGAGTCTGTTTCAATTCGCCGCAGCCCCCATTTATATTCGCCTCGGGTTTTGAACTAGTTACAAGAACAGACTTGCCTACATACTGATATTGTAGACAATGAGTATACACGAACATGATACGGTGCTCGTAATATTTCGTTTTTCTTTGGATAACAAACCTGGTAGAGTTAAAACAAAATATTACTTTGTTTTCATTGTAATCGTATTTTGTGTGGAAATCTGAAATACATTTTGCTCATTTGCGACTAAGATTACATAACAAACAGAGATTTGTGACATAAAAACCAAAATATAATTTTACTGTTTTGGATTAATAAATATTATTCGTTATAAATTGCGTTAATGTTTCTTTTGCATAACAACCTTATATACATTTATTCAAACTTAAAAAAAAAACTGCTCTTCTGTAAAATTATGTTGTTTGAGTTACGTCATCCTTGGTGCAAATGAGCGATTTGTACATGTATTAATGCCTGGTGATAGTTTAGTTTAGAAACTTATAGATATGTTTGTTACTCCGTTTGCAGCAGCTAGTACCTATAGAATAGAATAGAGAGGAGGCTTGAGTCCCAACAGTGGGAACATTAAAAGGCTGATTTATGCTTATTATGGACGATTTAAAAAAAATAAACTACAAATAAAATTGCAACTATATCTGATTCTTATTAAAACAACTTATCAAAAACTTGTTCGAAATAATTTATCCAATTTCAAAAAACCGTATTCGTAAACTAATCAACGATCCAAGGAGAGGGATTAAACAAATTGAAGGCCCTTCACGCAGGATCGATTAAAAATTGGTACTCATCGAGATTACGACCGACCCTTACAGATTTACGATGCCTTATGGGGAAAGTAGCAGATGGATATGATTAATTGCTTATTTTATTTCAAACTAGCTTTTGCTCGTGACTTCGCCCGCGTATATAACTTATAGCCTATGTCACTCAGGAATGCCTTCTGTCAGTGAAAAAAATTTAGCAATCGGAACAGTACTTCGAGAGATGCCCGAGTGAAAATAGAAATTTGTACCAGGGAAACATGCTGTCGGGATAGAAAGCATCCTATGGTAGCACACAGGAGTAGACTATGGTCTTATGGTATTCCAGGATATGTCCTGGAATAGCTTCCAGGATATGGTCTACTCCTATGTGATGTGTCTGTCTATGAGTTAGTGATAGCATGACGGGTGACAAGACAGAATAAAAGAAAGAACGTGTTGCAGCGACCCCAAAAAACACGAAACAAGGGCAGGAAGATGATGATGGTCTACCCCTGTGCTAAATTTCATCCAAATCCTTTCAGCCGTTCGAGCGAGATGAATTAACAAACTTACACACATACCTACAAAGTTTCGCCTTTATAATATTAATCCGTTTGTGCAAAACATTCTGGTGCAATTAGCAAGATCACAATGGGCTTATGATCAGTGCAATAGTAAATTCCTTGATTGATTGTTATAACATGGATTGACAGCGTGCTAACTTAGATTATCCGTCAAGATATCGATATCTAATGCACGAGAAGCTACAAGATTTGGCATCAATAATCAGTAACTAATTTCAGTAACAAAAATTTGTATAAAGATAACCTATGAGCATCAGTAATATCTTCTTACCATCAGCTGTCACAGGTATGTATGTTGCCTACAGCATGACGCGCTTGCTTTTCACGTGGCGTAGTCCCTACTAGGTTTTTTTTTCAAACAATGTTTCAATAACTATTGCACGCATCTGCTACAGTAACAATACTCACTTGATTCTGGTGCCGGCGGTTGATGGTGGTTCTCAGTGTGTCGTCGCAGAGACCTCGCGTCGCAGTATGACTTGCCGCATCCGTCTGCTTTGCATTCGTAAGGCTTCTTGTTGCGATGTGTTAGCATGTGTCCGTTGCTGCAACATGATACGAGCGTTAATAGAAGAATAATTAGAAAATGTTAATGTTAAAGTAATATGTACAATTCTATATTTGTAAAGGAAAGTAAAGTAGTAGTAGAGTAAATCAGGATAAATAGAGGCAGGCCAAAGAAAAGATGGATAGATTGCGTGAGGATATGAAAGTCAAGGGAGGCTAAGTCCAAATATCGCCACAACGTTCTTGTATCCTTCAGCTTCCCGCGACCATTACTGCATCTTCCGTCATCCATTTGCGTCTTTTAATATTCGTGTATATTATTGCTACAAGGTTTATATTTCTATTTTTTTTCCTTCAAACTTGTTCGTTGAGAGAACCTTATCATAATTTAAATAGCCATTAATTAAAAAAACATTGTACGCTGATCGTAGCCACTCAAAATCGTTATTATATATCTGAATACCTTTTCCCTCTCATATATCCTTGAATAGGATAACAGAAATGTGTCCGGGCGGAAATTGAGAAGGCTAACTCCTGATTTTATCCAGTAATAGATAGGAAACGATTTTGTCCCAAGCACTAAATTCCGTACCCTGTGCGAAACATTTTCTTAAACGAATAACTGTGTGTGTCAATGTATGGATATTTAATAAAATTGTACGATTATTTAGTATTTAAGGATTTGATAAAGACTCGATTTTGGCTACAAATTGAACTATTATAACTTCCCACAATTGCTATAGGATGGTGCGAGTTTCTTGCTCGGATTCAGACAATGTAGCTACGTACTATCCTTTACTGTCATCTTAAAGTTTTTTATATTTTGGTTCTGCTGTTACCCTACCCATTATAGCTATATAAGGTTACGTATTAACTAATTTATCCAACTCCAAACCTTAGTTATAGAGGTTGGAGTTAGCATTATACTGAAAAAAAAAAACCTTTAACGCAGTACCTACACAGTTTAAAAATGGAATTCATTGTCAATGAAATGAATCATGATTCATTTGCAACAACTGCCGCCATTCTATATCAGCTATATTTCACACTGCTTGATTAGGTATACTGTATTATTTAGACATCCCTACCACTCTCTGTAGTTTCTACCTACCCTTCATGTATCCATTTATCATTTCAGCCTTCATCTATCCTGGTCACAAGCTTACAAGGTATGATAGGTACAAGCGAAAGCTACAGCAACCCTCATTAAGGCCTATTGCAATATTAATTTTCAATTTCGAGTAACCCGGCCAAACACAGATGTGTTTAAGGTCCGCATATACACGACTGCAATATAAGGCACTTTAGTAAATGACATATGGAAATTAATATATTTACCACAATGGTTCATAAAACTGAACGAGCTCAATAAAACCTCATCATATTCAACAATGAAATGCTAAAATTTCGCGGTATTAGTCAAACTAGGTCACCGTTAAGCGCTATGTACACTTTCTGGTTGATTTATGTACAATGAGTTTTAAAAAGAGTCACATGGTATTCAATTGGTGAGAAGGCCTGACTTTTGGAACACAGAGTTGAAATGATATAATCTAGAACTCTACACACCTTAATATTGACCTCATATTCTTCAAAGCGTAATTAATGCACAATTAAATCTATCGACACAAAAAAGACGAGCAAGTTTGAATTTTCTAAAGTGATCCAAACTTTTCCCGCCTGTTTCCATATTTGAAAATTTGAATCATATTTTTGTTTTTACAAAGGCAGGTGGGAGAACAGTGAGTTTTTTTCTTGGAATTTTTAGCCTGGATACTAAGTCTTTTAAGCCATTACCAATGTGTTTTGTAAAGATTTCACAGACTGATGGATGATATTCTCGTTAGTTTAACAATATTGGTTTTGTTTTTTTCATTTTCTGTATTTCATTGTGCCTGTTAGTTAATACTTACATAATATTAGCAAAAGGAACTTCATTCTTACTTCGTATCTCACGTTACGAAACCTACCGTTTATTTCTTAATACTATGTCGTATTTATACAGTACCTACGACTAAACATTCGGTTCGGTTATTGTATGATCGTGAGTACGCGCGTTATAGCTCATTGCTCATTAATATTCATGCGGCTAAGCTGCGGCCATTAAAGCACCACCTTGCTCGACATGTGTCCCGTCGGCTAAATGACTGCTTTGATCTTTAAACTAGTTAGCTTGTTTGTCCAAACTAGTTACCGTATGATAACTATTCCCACGGTTATGCGAATTTGTAGATTGCGTGTGCGAATTTATGGTTTAAATTATTTTTGGTTTATAAAACTTTATATGATAAAACGGTTATTTGTTTTTAAGATAAATGGTTGTGTTTTTGTTTGGGAAACAGTTTTTTGTGAATTAAGGAAATTATAAATTCTATCGGTACCTTGGCTTTGTTCTTATACTCATGGAAGGAAGCTTTGGTAAAAAAAATTTCTCTGTTCAAGAAAAAGGAGGAGGAGGAGATTTGCTCACTAAGGTTGAGGAAGGGTTACTGTGAGATAAGAGAGATCTACAGACAGAGTAATGTTCTCTAGAAAGAGTGGCATTATTGACAGAATGCCACTTTATTGATGTAAAGTGATAACTTTTTTTCCTTTTGGTTTCATTCGTTTTGTGCATTTAGCTGGATTGAAGTTTGGAGAGTTTTTGGTAAAGATTATGGTCACTGTATGTTCCCTTACAATGCGGATTTTATACATGCTTTTGCAATATATCAAATGTGTTTTCGTATTCAATATATCAAAGGTAGCCAATATTACCATACAATTTTCTAGAGCTCACGCCTGTTTCAATTATTAGGTACACATATTGTCTTGTAGCGAGGACGCTTAATTTACAAAACTACACCAATTTTACATAACACTACTAGAAATCTATTTGCGGAAAACAGTCTTTGAACTTCATTCGAAAAAATCCCTCCAATCTTTTTTCTCTTTTTTATCACTGACACTTTTAAACTCGAACAGTTTGAAATTTAAATATTGAATTGAGAAGCACCACGAGTAAATTTTGAAATTAGAATGTTACAATGGGACTTTATTATATTTGTCCTATAATTATGTGAAAAAGTTTATAAACACAATAAAACCTGCCTACACAAACCGTGCGAAGCCAAAGAAGAAAAAAAAAAACCATCCTAAACAGGAACGCTTTCGCGCGCGTGAGCTTGTGTTTGGCCAGCGACAAATTACTAATTAGCCCCATTTTTTTTTTTCATTTTTGGTTATACTTACAGATGATCCTGTCTCTTGAATGCCTTCGCGCACGTGATGCACACGTACTTGCGCTCGTCGCTATGCGTCAATTTGTGTTTGGCCAGCGCCGACGCATTGCCAAAGATCTTATTGCATACCTGTAACAAGAGAATACACTTTATACCTAAGTGATAAACAAATGATTGAGGTTAGGGATGGAGCTGAGGCTGACAGGTTGGTCAGGAAATCGAGTAAGGAATATTTATTTACCTATTATTAACTAGCTTTTTTTTCTAGCGGTTTCGTTCACGTACATAAAGTATAGCCTATATGTCACTCAAGATTTAAGCAGCTTTCTATCGGTGAAAAAAGTTTGGCAATCGGACCAGTACTTCCAGAGATTTTCTCCTACAAACAAAAAACCAACTTTACGTCTTTATTAAACTAGTGTGTACCTAAGTATGTAGATTTATTTCCAGTGCGCAGTCGCCGCTCGAGAACCTTTCGGCCTCAATGACCATCCATTCTACCAGCGATGTGCACTGCCCACTGCCACTTTAAGTGTAAGCCCACAGTAGGCTTCGAACCTGCTGGGCCCCTAGAATTTGCTGACAGTTCCTTGAGCCGCGCGTGGAGTACTACGCGCCGTCCGGACGGTTACCGGACGCCCGGACGGCGGTCTACTCAGTATACTACAACATCTTAACGAGGTGGCGGGTAAACCACCAACAAAAGCATTCCCAAGGAGGGTTAGAGGCTGATGGCCGATTTAAAAAATTAGCCAAATCTTCGTTTAAAAGCGAGTTGCGCAGACCCCAAATAATGTGGACGAGGGCCAGATGATTGAGAACGGCATCAGTATTTCAGTTTATTTATTTAAAGCTTTATGCACAGAGTTTTACAAAGGCGGACTTAATGCCTTAGGCATTATCTGCCAGTCGACCTTAGGGTGGTGCAGAAACATAACATGGCAGGTGCAACTTAATAAATGAGAAACAAATACAATAGTAAATACATACTTCATTAATAAACTTCGTTAATAAACAAAGCTGTAGTGAAAAAAGAAATCAGTGCGATGATGACTCTACCAACAGTAGTTCAGTTGTTTATAACCTCTTTTTATAAAGGCTATCTAAAATTAGTTACAAAATACCATAATATCAATGAACATGTTTCCCTCAAGCCATAACACAAGATCCATTTCTATTCACCTCCACACACACAATCAACAAACAAAGATGACTATCCTTGTATTATAGTATAACTAACATCAAAATGGGCGAGTGGCCCCGGGCGGCACCAGTAAGCTGTACTTAATATAATAATTATATTAAAATGGAGGCTGTACCTCCGAAGCTCCGACAATGGCGAGAGTTCCCCGGGCGAGTGTTGACCCTAATCTTGCGTTTGTTTCTCATCTAATTAGGAGGTGTTTTCCTTTACTTATTGTGTTTTTATTTTGATGTTCCTCTTGGGCTTAGTATTGATGGCACGTGTAACGAGAGATGCTGGTCTTTCCTAGCCAAGTCAAGATACGATCGTTTTGTTTGAAATATCTTTCGTCGAACGCCTCCAAACGGCAACGCCTCCGATTCCTTTGTTCTGACCACATGACTTTGATCATGTCATTCCCATACATTTGAAGTTTTCTACTAGCATTAACGATTGTAGATTATTGAGTTTTATTATTATGATGAAGTGGTGTACATTTATGTATGTCGTAAAGATTCGTAATCTATGTCACCTTGTTTGTCACAGAACCTACTTAAAACATCAATAGTTCAGTAAGTTGCAACCCACCTAGATCACGTATGAAAGTGCGCGCACGGAGTGATGCGACTGGGAGGTATTTTTTATCCGCGTGTTCACTACAGGCCGGTGATGCAACTATCGGCCCGTCTATTGGCTGGAATTTTTTACAAAAAAAGTGGCGTCGCGTCGCTGTCACTCACAACACATCTTCCAAACCCCGGCAAGAAAAATATAAGATAGAGACAAAAAAGTTACTGGGCAACAATTTGATCGAGAGGGCCTTCTCTAACTCATTATCACTTTTTTTTTTATAAATCAATCAGTATCCAATCAATACATTGTATAGGTACATGCGTGGAAAAAAGTAACGTTGATAACAAATCTGGTTGTACAGATAGAACAACATAAAGCAAACAAATATAAACAATATACGACAAAGAAAAGCACTTTTGCTCGACACCGTAATTCCAAAACAAATGCTCTACACAGCACTTGAAATTCTCAATCCAAACTCCATCTAAATTATAATAACATAGTTTTATTGGCAACAGATATTTATCATGAATTATTTATAAGGGCAGGTTAAACTCTGGCGTGGTACAGCCGACCCCCATTGTTACCATATTATGTACGACATTTGAATATTTTTCGTCAACCCTAACGTTTTTCGCTAACCTGTTTTTCCAATACCTTTCACTGTTATTTGGTGTAAGTAGTCTGTTACTATGCCGAGAATATCGAACGGCGGGAAAATTGCAGTCAGCTGTTTTTTGTGAGCTTGGTGGAGGAAAATGGCGTTTATAAGGTTCTGGTGGGTCAGTTAATAACTTGTTGACATGTTGCATTGCTTGATTGAGCAATCTTAGGCCTACCTATAAGAAATGGATTGGTGACGTTGTATGAATCTGACAGCTGTCACCAACACCATCCTATAGTTAATGACTTCACCTCTAATCATCAATTTGACTGTTATTGATATTGTTTTTCGAAGTCATGTGGCCTGAGTCGAATGGAGGCCCTTTAAAACTGTGTTTTCTCTAAACTTGATTCCAATAGATAAAAATTTAAACAGTATTTCACAGACGACGTTACTCGTTTTTGCCAGCTCACATGATATGAATGGCAAGGCAGGACTGTTGGAAATTTTAACAGCATCTCGTAAACTTGGGATGATCGTCTCATTCCAAGTCCTTCTTATGGGAACGCTAAAATATTTTACTAATTAATTCTTTCAATTAATTTCTTTCAATTAATTTAATATAATATCAACTGTTTTCACAATTATTTCCTTATTAGAAAATATAGCTTGGTAATAAGTTACCTAGAAAACAACTTTTTTTTTTTCGGTGGGATATCATCTAATGACATCCCCCGCTCTTGAGTGGAGCGCGAGATAGTGTCAGACTTTCACAGACTAAAAACCTATTCCCATTTCTTCGTTGCCTTTCATATCAGGGCCGAGTCTTCCTTTCAGAAGCAGACCTTTGGCCCCAGTAGGCTTCGACCCTGCTGGGCCCTTATGGTTCTCTGATATCCCTGAGGCGCGCGTGGAACAGTACACGTCTTCGACGCACGTGCGGCCTATCTTTTAGATAATCATACCATAGGTTACTATCAAAATATGCTACCGTATCTAGTCTAAAAATATTGAGCGCTATATAACGATTTAATTAAATATTTCATTTGTTTTCGTTTTTTGAAATATTTGAGTACCGTTCACAAACTAACAAACGCATTATTAAAATCTGGATTTAATGGTTGAAATGCGTATCCAATTTAATATGTAAATAACGTTCATTCGAAATTCGAATGAATGCCGTATTAGGTTCGTTCGAAATTTGAATCAGTGCGGCTAACATGGCCATTTGTATGGCAACATTATGTTAAAACCTTTTTGCTTGATGTGCTTTTTATGGCATAATCCTCTTTTTTCGGCTTAATACGAATTAATCCGTTGTAATTAATATAGCTTTATATTTTATTTACATTTGGCTGCTATTTTGTGTCCATCAATCATCATTTTAAACAAGTAAGCAGTTATTTGGTCTAGGGAGAGACATAGAGATGAATTTAGAATTCTAAAGTACAATTTCTTCTTTGACAGTTCGAAGCTTTTAATTTTTACATAAATATTCTGAGCAGCTTCCTCTACTCCACTCTGCCTTCCTCAATCGAATATACAGTTATAGCTTTTTTTTATTGACGTAAATAGAGAGTTTTTCCGTTATCATGCCGATTGAGTTGAGTAAAGTGAAGGATTTCCTTTATCTACTAACACTACTTTCTCATCATGTGCACTATTATTCTAAAAACGTACTTAATGAACGCGAAAATATTTTTAGAATGTTTAACATAGTGATTAAATAATGTAGAAAGGCGAGCATAACGATAAGTTTTTTCCCAGCAAACCTTTGAGTGATAGAAAAAAATTACATTCGAGGCCAGTGTAATAAACCTACATAAAGGCAGTGAAGTTCTATTAGTGTTAACATATGCTCAAAGTACTTAGCTCAAACTACGATGGAATTGGTCCGTCCGTACCTACCAAAATCAAGCGTGAATTAGTGGCTAAGATGGTATCATTCAGATGCTCGTTAATTGTGTAAATTAGAAGGCAATGTAGATTTTTAGGGCGAATAATGCTGTTAAAATTATAGCATCCGAAAAAATATTACTACTAGCTGCTCCCAGCGGCTTCGCCCGCGTGATAGCAGAAAATTATCCCATGGAAACATACTTCCGGGATAAAAAGTATCCTATGTCCTATTCCAAGACATGGTCTATCCGTGTACCGAGTTTCATCAAAATCGATTTTTCCATTTAGGCGTGAAGACGTAACAAACAAACAAACAAACTCACTTTCGCTTTTATAATATTAATAAATTAGTAAGGAAGTAAGGATACCATTATAGAACATTAGGTTTAGTCTATGCGAAACCTGAAACACGTGTTATTTTTATGTAAAGAATCTGTGTACAAAAAATCACAACTGTACGAGGATAAATCACGAAGTTATAAGCTTGTTATTGTACCTGGTTGACCGCATAAATACATGGTCATCGGGTGACAGAGGGTTTGTTAATTTAAAATAGTGTAAAAATATTGGGATCGATTTAGTTACTGATTCTGAACAAACTGTATTCAGGTTTCGCATATAATAAAAGTAATGTTGTATACTTACTATAATATAACCCAATTTAAAACATGTATTCGTACTTAGATATATGGTAAAGGCAGTTAACATTAAATGAGATCGTCTGGTAGTGCGATGTTATCGTAGGGTCAGCAGCACAAAGGTTCCGTAGGTCGGGCTGCCATTGTTCCCGACCCTTGAGATATTCCTAGTTATACATAACATGTCCATTCATTTATAATGGCCTGCATGTGTAAATCTATTTAAGGATGACAATGTACGGGGAATTAGGAAGGAAGAATGATATTATTATATTTAATTTTGTGTTGCTTTTGAATGGAGACAGAAGAATAAACAAATCAGACAGATAGGCTTAGCGATTGTAGATTTTAGAGTATGTACTCTAAAATCTACAAACAAGGTCTACATGCCCCAGTCGGTAACGTGCCCCACTTGCAAAAACGCTTTTTCGGTGGGTAAAAATCATCCATATGACATTCCAGGCTCTTGGGCGGAGCGGGAGATAGTGTCAGACTTTTACTGACTAAAAAACCTACCCCGTTCCTTCGTTGCCTTTTATACCGGTGCCGAACCTCCCTTTCAGAAATAGACCCTTGGTCCCAGTAGGGATCGACCTTGCTGGGCCCCTACGGTTGCTAATAATTCCTTGAGGCGCGCGGGAGCAGTACGCGCCGTCGACGACTTGGGCTTGGTTCGGACGGTTATCGGACGGTTGGACAGCAAACTACCCATTGCTCGCCATCCGTAAGCCTGCGCCTACGGTGGCAGGCTGGGGCGTGTACAAAAACGCATTTAAAAAGTGCTTATTCGAGTCGACCTGGCTAGTATAACAAGTATGACGGAGATATTTAGTTTCTGTAATTATGAATGCGTGTCTTAATTTTGTTAGCAAGACACGTTACCGATTGGGGCACATATACCTGGTTTACCCTATACTGTTCTCTATTGTAGATTGTTAAACTACTAACGTTTTCAAATACTTTTTATCGGAACAAAGCTATTAATTGTGCGGTGCAGCACAGACATACGTGCGCTTAAATTTCTTATTGCACATATAAAACTAAAGAGAAACTCGGTTCGCAAGCTAAGATCCTCGACGGATGCACATTAATGATTGCTGAGCGCGGTCTTGCGGGAGGGAATCGTTGTAGGAAGTGCAACTTTTAACATACCCCTAATGATCTGCGTTGTTTTGTTTTTGTTCGCCAGGTTGTTTTTATCGGAGTGGAAGGAATTGTGGTGGTAGATTGAGAACATTATACTTTAGTGTATTTTTTAATGTTTTAGAGGTAACTGAACAAAGTTTAAAGTCCCACTTACCTCTTTTGAAAAGAGAGATTCCTCCGACCAGACGAGTATTTTGTTTGATCTGGGCAACTGCCCGATAGATGATTTCGGGCTGTTGATAAACAGTTCTAATCGCGGAGAGAACTCATAAACCGTGATGCAGTATTTAGTAGTTTAGTTCTTATGGAACGTAGGTACTAGATACTCTGATAAACTGTTTGCTGGTGAACTAAGGTGAATAGATGCTGGTTGCAGAATAGCATTTTCGGTTTTACTACAACCACAGAAGAAAAAGATTTATTATGAACTAGATGATCCGGCGAACTTTGTTTGCTGTGAAAGTTATCAAAGAAATCTATCGTAAGAATAAATCGAAACAATACTACAAAATAGACCTATTTTCATACATACCAAATATAAAAAAGTCTTTAAAATGCATATAGGTATTTTAATGTTAATAATGTTGTAATTATTTTTGTAGACCATGGTCTATAGCTGTAACCCTGTTAGTTATCAGCTTTCCAACATTGTAAATGAATATGAATAACAAGAAATATAACTTAAATTTTAAATCACCGCATAAAATTTAAGAGAAAAAGTCGATACAATTTCCTTTTCTCAAACATCAAACATAAAATAAACCGCTATATTAAACGCATTCATTGAATAATAAATTCTCATTCACTATTGAAAATCAATTGAGTATAAAACAGAGTAAAATAACAATTGAAAACAGTGAAATATAGGAGAAAAGATAGGAAGAGAGCAATATCGATACGGCGCCATTATTCTTTGAGAAATTAAAAGGAAATCATAATTTGCTCGCAGTCAGAATGCTCTCGGAGTGTTGTATTTTTGCTACGTTTTATATTGTTTGCGAGACTTTTTAACCTTTTCTTTGTAGCTTTATTAACTTTAGCATTTTGCTATTTGATTTAGCTTAGCATAAAAACGCGCTATGGCTTATTTGTATGGCTTAGATAGTCGTTTCTTGGTTGTCTTGTGTGTGAGTTTACATATTTGTGAACATAAACACTTTTTTTTTTTAAATTTTATAACCTCGTTTTATTAAGCATGAAAGCAAAAAAAAAACGTTTAATATTTAACGTTAACGATATAAGTATAACTTACAGGCAGTAGTGCCGGGTGTAAATGTCTAGTGTGTGTTTTCGTATTTTTTGGGATTTTATGATCTCGTAACCAGAGAGGAGGCCTGAATTCCAGCAGTGGGAACATTATAAGGCTGATGAAGATGATGAACCGATCGTATCGGTAACCTTTATGTCTTTATTTTCGTTAGATATTCATATTGTTACTTTTTTACCATTGAAATGTGGTCGCAACGCATTCTATTGTTTTCTGTAGTATTTGGCAGCAAAAGTATGCCTTCTTGGCAAGCTTCGCTAAGGTAGTCAACGCTGCAAACAAATTCTCAGCTCCATTTTATCGAAAAATATCGCCAAACTCCGAACGCACCCACGATACAGAAGTAATTTTTATAGTGGGGCAAGTAACTATACGTAGGTATCTAAACCTTGGTGAATGAAAATCTTATGCGTGTAATAAGCTGAGGCATCTATTCTGACTTTTTATAAATGGATTTGTATGTAAAATTGTCACACGGCTGCACGGACAGACCAAGTACCGGATTAGTATATACCATCGTTCACCCGGCACCGTCTGCAGTAGCCCGCTTATCGCGCTGTTGCTGCTGCTCCCAGAGTTGCTGCGAAATGTCACCGCCGCGCTGATGCCACTAGTACTATACTTACTCCGTGGTATATACGTTATTTTTTGTCACGGGAGTATTTTTCCTTGGGATAATTTCCTACTTTTACGAGAACGAAGCTACTGTTATAAGCTAGTAGATATTGTAAAAAGTCATAGAACAAAAGTAGTTGTTTATGATGTTAATAACATAGTCCTAAGAGGTTGCTTGTATTTTACAAATAACCCTGTATACGTTACATTTTATGCTGCTATTCAAGAGAACCTACTTATATAAGAAAACTTACTTCGTTCTCTTAGAAGAATTTTCTACCTTGAGCGAAATCGTCGGTAGCAGCTACTAATTAACAAAAACGAACTAACCTCAAATAAACAAACCCAGATACCGGTACACTCAAATACTTCCCATTGCCTTTGATAATACCGGTGTCGGTACTGCAAACAGGACATCTTCAAACAACGCAACTTCATTGATACAAGTTAAAGTGCGCATAAAACCTAACAGCTTCCTAACGCATTAAGATGTAGGAAGTGTTATGGGACGAGCATGGTTTTATAGTCGAATAAACTGACATCTATGAGACCGATGTCAAAAGCAGATAGTTTGATGTGAAGCGAATTTTAACGGCTCTATCCGACATTAATATCGGTTTTATGATCCGATATATTTGTCGCGACTCTATTGGGTCGTATGCATGGTTTATTTTTTATTTATTGCACCACGTTTCGTGATTTTATTGAAAATGTTTATTCAATGAAATTGCCTCTTCTGGAAGGAGGAACTTGAAGTTCAATGAGACAATGGGTGAGCGAACGCTGGCGTTCGCTTTTGGTTTAATTAATTAATTCACTTGCATATGACCGGCTTGTTGGTGTAGTAGTTAGTGACCCTGATTGCTACCCAGGACAAATGTTTGTGTGATGAGCATGATCATTTATTCTGTGTCTGGGTGTAATTTATCTCTAAATGTATGTATTTAGAAATATATAAGTATGTTTACCAGTTGTCTAGTACTCATAACACAAGCTCTGCTTAGCATGGGACCAAACGACGTTGTGTGATAGCTGTGGAATATATATATATATATATATATATTTAAATAGGATATCTTAAGTTAAAAAGTAAAATGAAACAAAATTTTACAGCAATTATGTACTAAAGCGGACGCCTTCGTGATTCTGGTGAACATTTCGTGGCGACCCAATTTCTGTCCAGTGCCGAGCCCCTGACCCACATCGAAATGCACGTTGTGAAGCCCGGGTCAAGTCTAGTACAGTGCAAGGGCTGCCTTTGACGGGTCAAAGAGGTCACTGACAATGATTTACTGGGTTAACTTTATCTTTTTAATCGTTTTAGGGTCCCGTATCTCAAAAGGAAAAACAGAACCCTTATAGGATCTCTTTGTTGTCCGTCCGTCTGTTTGCCTGTCTGTTATGACCCTTTATCTCGAGAACTCGTGGAGGTATTGAGTTGAAATTAAAATTCTATACTCAAATGTGCGTTCCCTTGAAGCTGTGAACAAATCAGTCTTCTACGTTAGCGAAAAAAAGATACGGATGTTTATGTAGCAAAAAACGTATATTTCGACACTCTCAAGTAAATCAAAATCATAGGGTACTTTCCGTTGACCTAGAATCCTGAAATTTGTCAAAAAGCAAAGTTCTATAGCACAGCTACGTCACAAAAAAAAATTGTGATTCGAAAATATATTCGAGACTCCATTCGGGAATTGAAACATTTACATAGGAAAGTTTGTACGGAACCCTCAGTGCGCGAGTCCGACTCGCACTTGCCCAGTTTTTAAGGTTTAATTCATGAATCCCCAAGCGACCACCGGTGGCCGCGCATCTATTGTCGTACTATTGTGTCTCTAATTGACGGTATCTGAAGGGTTAAGGAACGCTCGTAAAGAAAATCAAAGTGTTAAAATGTTTGTCACAGATTTTTCTACACTAGAATTGCTAAAGGATAGTGCGAGTGACAGCTATCGGATTCATATAATGTAGCTTATATCCGTTTATCTCATCTTAAAGATGCATATTTTCATCCTACTGTCATCCTACCTATGCTATGTAAAAATACCTTAGTTATAACAGTGTTGCTTGCAGAAATAAATGATGATTATTTATTCCTTTAAATTGTATTTAAGAGAATTAACACCAGTTTTAGTGTTCAGCGTAAGATGCTTAAGAGATAAGTATCAAAAGATTATTTTATAGAAAACTATTTCGGTCCGAGTTTAGTGAATGGAAAATAAACTTTAAGAAAATGTGGTCTAGACACAGAAAATTACAGCTCTCAAGTCGAGAAATGCAATTTTATTTAAGAGTATCGTCAACTCTGGACATTACTGTCCAGGCAGAGTTCACATAAAAGCCTTAGTATTTTTGTCTCGATTCAGCGAATTGCGAACTTATCTCGGACTTCAAAGGTTGCTACTTCGAAAGAAAAGCGTCTTGATACGTGACAGCCCTATTTACAACACGTTTTTATTTCTCTTTTACCGGTATAGTTGGGTAAACTCGTGTTTACTGCGTTTTATTATTGCTGCGTGCTTATGTTTTTTCGGGTAAATGCTCGCTGGATTTTATGGTTCTCTCGGAATAAGCCGTACCAGAAATGGAGTTGTATCATGTAATTGAAATATTGTAACCGATTGATCGTTTCATTTCTGAATTCTATTATAGTTTCGGATTTTATATTAAAGAAACTATTTTTGAAATAATGGTTTTAAGTGGGTGGGTATTAAAATGTTTTGTTAATTTAAAATCGATGTAAAATCGATGTCAGATACGATATGATAAAAGCGTAGGAGCCGGGTTCATCTTTGCGTTCCAGGACCACTCCTTAAACATAAAAGGCAACAAAAGGAGATACTTATACTATGTGGGTTAAAGTCATTAAAAGTCTGACAGGCGCCCTTTCACTCCACTTTAGAGTGAGAGAAGTTATTTGATAATTTTCCACCTCAAAAAAAGGTAAATGATTATATAAATATTAAAATTAAAAACCGCAATTATAAAAACACTCAAACTTCGTCAAAAACAAAGTCCTAATAAATCCATAGTCCGCAAAGCTGTCTGTCCAAATAACCGGAGCTCCGTAAAGCCGTTAAATCCGTTTTTTCAGCGACACATCGTCAATGGAAAGTGCGCGGTTACGGCTCACACCTTGGGCTAAGCCGCGGGGGCGCGCGTCGCGCACGCATCAAATTTTTCGATGACTTAATCTGGTGGATTTGTTCCTCCCCTGTGGGGCGTGAGCGGGGAGCTAAGGAGTACGAACAACGCTTGCTATTGTTGAGACTGTACGCACCTACATCATATTTTTACTAGCTATATTTTTTGTTGCTGAAAATATTAGGTTTTTTATTCGCAAAGTATTATTGGAGATATACTCGTAATATATATCATATTATTTGGAGAGGAAGAGGGAGGCAAAAGAAAAAAGAAGAATGGATTGTGCACGGAGTAAGTATAGAAGAGGAGGTGGCCTAAACAACTGTGCACTGTGACTCTCAACTGAGTCCTGACGTCATCACGGTGGGCGTGGCTTAAATCAGTGTATTGTTGGCGTTCGTCCTGTGCACAACTTCGTAAACCTACTTATTTGGCATTATATTCGCGATAGAAAAACATAAAAATTAAATGTTATATTTTATCTTGTAAAAACTACTTGGATAGACGTTCTGATGCTATGGATGCCATCACATTTCATTTGTAAGTAATTTTAGGCATAATTTATTAAAATACTTCTAGAACAATCTCTTAAAGTCAGCATTTCCAAATATAATTCTACTCGACATTAGATGGCGACACTTTGTGTCATGGGAACTAAATATTTTTAGGCACGTAGAGCTCAGTATTAATATTTTTTAATAATTATACGTACTGAAATTTGATCAACATTCATTCCTAAAGGTCCTTTAATCGCCAAAATATTATTTTTGTAGTTTTTATATAATTTTGTGAACAGGTCGCCATCTATCGTCAAATAGCAAAAATACAGGGCAGTATTTAGAAGCCAATTATTTTACCGAATGTCCCACGGCTGATGAACTAGTAAATACGAGTATAATACTTATATTTCTTTAATATATGATTTGGTCGACCAAATTGTTTTTTAATTACCTCACATTTGGTGTAAAAAGTAGAGTATGCAACACGGGGATAACGCTGTCTTTGTCTTGGGTGGCTTGAATTCCTCACTTCACTCTGGTTTCTTTATAATCTCCCTCTCAATGCTCGGGAGTTCATTATATAAATCCCTCACTAACGTTCGGGATTAAAATCAGCAACCTTCGTTTCGTTCGGAATTCAACATGCCGCCCGCGACTTTAAGACACTGCTTTATCCCCTAGTCACATAATTTACTATTATTGAATGGTTTCGGAATTTAAAGTATTTTTTTAAACTAGCTTTTTAATCAATCTTGATCATTCTTTCTATGAAAATAAGCCTTTAAAAAAGTAAGACCTAATAAAAATAGAATTAAAAAAAAATGTCACAATAAAAAGGTTTTTGATGAATTTCGAATGATCTTCATTCGTCATTCATCAAATAACAGTATAACTATTTCAATGAAAAATATACGTATCGGATGGTTTACACTTACACAATTAATTTAAAAAACAAATATCCCTGGTAATTCTGAGTGCGACCCTGTTGCATCCTGCACTTAATGACATCTAGTGTGAGATAGTTACGTAACTACAAAATAAAATCAACAGAACGAGCAAGTAGTTTTGCTATTGACCGGCAGATGGCAAACAAAAAAATGGGCGGAGTCTAACACCCCTCACCCCGCAAAATGTCACGCTTTTTTACTTAGGGAAATCTTATTACAACATCTCCTCTTTGTACTTGCTTCGTGGGATTGTGTGAGGAGTGATATGAAAGAAAAGGGAGTTAGTTAGAACAGAATGGAAGAAAAAACGTGTTGCACCGAACCCAAGTTAAGGGCAGGAAGAAGAAGAGGATTCACAAAGTGGTATCATTATAGTTTCCTAACCGTTTCTAACAGAGCGCTCTGTTAGAAACGGTTGAATCGGTTGTTCAGTGAAAAGAAGATCTTTATTTTTTACCTATGTTAACAAATAAACGATATTATTATTATTATTACGAACCTATGGGTTTGGTGCGAGTAACCTGTGTAAAAACGATTGTTAAAATGTTTACTATATCGATACCTGAAGTATGAATTAACGTAAGGGACATTTTTACGTTTTGCGTAAAAAACCCTTACATCAATCATCATAAGGCACATTTTTACATTTTAGGTAAAAGTCCCTTACGTTAATTTATACTTCTAGTATCGTATAACGAATTCAATGAATCCCCCACAATGTAAACTCGATCCCGTTCAGCTTTTGATTACTTTACAATAGCCTACGCATCAATAATATTTATTGAAACATAACACGAGTGAGAGATTGTAATAACAGTTTTCATATAATTTAAATGGAGGAGTATTTTTATACAACACTAGCTTTTGCCCGCGGCTTTGTATACATACATAATACATAGCCTATGTCACTCAGGAATAAAACAGCTTTCTGTTGGTAAAAAAATTTTGCTAGCGGACCGGTAGATACTTTCAGACATTACCTCCTACAAACAAAAAACAAACTTCACCTCTTTATTATATTACTAGCTGCTCCCAGCGGCTTCACCCGCGTGATAGTAGAAAATTATCCCAAGGGAACATACTCCCGGGATAAAAAGTATCCTATGTCCTATTCCAGGACATGATGTATGCACCAAGTTTCATCAAAATCGGTTTTGCTATTTCAGCGTGAAGACGTAACAAACAAACAAACAAACTCACTTTCGCTTTTATAATATTAGTAAGTGATTAGTGTAGATGTAGATTAGTTTGAGTATATGCGAAATCCGAATCACGTGTCTAGTATTTTTATGTAAAGAATGTATTTACAACATAACTGTATCATGAAGAATTCCAAAGTTATAAGCTTGTTATATCAGCAAAAATACATGGTCACCGGGCCATCCAGGCGACTGCGGGGTTGCTTTGTACTTGCACCCAGCTGTTTGCTGGCCGTGACCTGCGTTGTACATATTTAGTATCGGTAGTATCCAACTTGTGACCTTTTTAAATATTTTTGAGAAAAAAACTATTGGAATCTATTCAGTTATTGATTCTAAACAAACTATACTCATGTTTCGCATAAACTAAAAATAATGTTATATAAATATGGTTCCAGAGCCAGTACTCCAAGTAACCTGGTGATTTTTCCTCCCTGATCGCTCGGATTTACGTTACCGCGAATTGAATTGAAAGTGGGATGAGCGCCCTTTGTTTATAGAGCCTGCTTCTCCGAAAAATGTGCGTTTCATTATCCATGGGCACAAAACAATGCTATGTTTTGTTAAAAGTTCTCTGTTTGTGGTTAGATGGCTAGTTTTCGTATTATTATTAACTAGCTTTTGCCCGCAGCTTCGCTCGCTTTAAATTCGGGGTAACACGGTTCCCGTTTTGGCTTATTTTTTCCTTATATCTTCAACAAATAATGTTAATGTTCACAGAAAAAAATACAAAAACTTAACAAATTATATACTAAAACTTTCCTCGAGAATCACGCTATCGAGTGGTGAAAACCGCTTGAAAATTGGTGCAGTAGTTTTTGAGTGTTGACAGACAGACAGACCGGCGGGGGAGTTTGTTTTTTAATATACTCGTACATTATACGAGTATTGATGTTTGCTCTATTCGACTTTTACGGCAGATTGAGGCTAGCCACTTGAAGAGTGTTGCAGATAAATTCGCGAGGTAAAAACACGGCCATAATTGCAATTGTACAGTAAGTTTTGTTTTTAATTCAAAAGAGTCTTGATTTACATTATATTGGCCTAAACGTTTTCTCCTCTCCATAAAGTAAACGTATAGTTTAGTTCCGTGATATTTATTTTAAACATGTTGTTAACAGCGTCAGTTAAGAGTTATGAGTTTACATGTGAATGGATGGAGAGGGAGAGGGAGGCCAAAGAAAAAGTGGATGGATTGTCTGAGAAGTGATATGAAAGAAAAGGGAGTTAGTGATAGCGTAACGAGTGACAGAACAGACTGGAAGAAAAAAACGTGTTGCGCCGACCCCAAATAAAACGGAACAAAAGCAGGAAGATGATGATGTTATCAGCGTCAGTTTTGACTGAGTTTTTCATGAAATAACCGTTCAATAGAGTAAAGATGAACTGAAAGGGTTATATAGATACATAATAGAAAGAAAAAGAAAGCAAGAAAAACTGTGAAAACTAAAAAAATGCGTCTAACTTACGCGAAATAAGACGCAATCTTAAAGCTAGATAACAAACACAACATAAAATCGGTCGATTCCCTATGTATATATAGATAGGGAAGATATACGCCACATCCGCGCAAAATGGCCGAACGCTCAGCATAAAGCTGCGGCCTCACGCATAATGCGATGAGCTAAATAATCGTACAATTAAGTTCGATAATAATCGAACTATGGCTTTCACACGTCGCAACAGTCACACACGAAACTTGAAAAAGCACACCAACTAAATAACTCTGTTGAATAGAAATATTTTTGTTTCCTTATCCTGACAGCGACCGAAAACTTCTGGCATCGTCATTTCCGTGACCCAATAAACTTGTTGGGCCCCACAAAAAATTCATCAACATTTCCTAATACAAACGGAACCCACGTCTGGCTACATGGGCTATTAGTCAAGGGCGATAGGGCCAATCTATGGGCCAATCTAGAGGCGCCATCTTGCGGTACACGTTCGTAGCTCGGCGTTCGCTAATTGGATGACGTTGGTGCGCTAGGATCGGCGGTTCGTCTCCGCCAATTAAGAGCTATTGATATCTCTATGATTTTGTTACATGTCTGTTTCAAAGCTGATTTTGGGCATGTGATGTGTAATCTTGTATGTTGGTCACGCAGTGGGTAATTTAGGGTGATGTTTGATGTATTGAGTAAAACATGATCCCCTATGCATCATTTAGGTTCGTCAGCAGGTTGGCATTTGTAAAGCGAATACGTTTTTTTTATTATGCATAGACTCGCGTTTGACCACTATCTCGCCTGATGTTAAGCGATAACGTGACCGACGATGGAGCACGCTTGCCTAGAAATAACTTATTCAGTCTTGACTTAAAGATCCCTAGGTTATCTATAGCTATCAGGACACAGACTCCAGCAGGGAATTTCACTTCTTGTTTTTGATAGTACTTTATCATCTCCATTTGGGTTTATAGTATTGTGATCAAAACACGCATCATAAAGGCGCCTAAAGACACGATTTTTAAATTCCCCTTTTTGACTACACTTAACGAAATTTTCTTCCGAAATGTAGTTTTATAAAGGTAGAAGAAGAAAAATATGTTTTAGATACATAATAAACCACTAAAAATACTAACAAGAGACGTGTAAATGCGGTGGATGCGAGACGCACGCTCGGCCTTTGTGGCGACGCTTGGGGGAGGCCTATGTCCAACAGTAGACGTCTTTCATCTGAAACGATTATAAATACTAACAAAATGAAGTACGTACTAATCATAAGGTCGAATTCACCAGTTGAATAAACTCGCTAATTCGCTAATTGAATCCATATTAATTTCATTAACGTTTAAGATTGAAAGGGACGAATTCATTCGAAGAATTCGGTAGCGTTGCCTAAGGCCGGACACTGACAAAACAGTCACGTAATAAGAAAACCATCCGTGTTCACCATACACTAGTGATTTCTGTTCTTTTCCCTATAATTAGGATGAAAGTAAAACTGCCTTTTTAGTTGGTCAAACTTTGTTTTTATTATGACCAACTTCATGTGTCTAGACTAAGTTTTTACAGAGTTATCGCTGAGTGCCGAATTTCTGAGTAAAAATAGTGCCAATAATGTAGTCTTAAGTACAACATAGTCTTTCTTTTAGTGATATTTTTGGATTCTCGCTGAGGTTCGAGGGCTTGTTAAAGGTTAAAACAGATATAGAATAAAATCCGCATTCTTGATGTAATATTCACTATAAGATTCAAACAAATAAATGAGATCAAATAAGATTAAAAAAAATAAACCGAGAAAAGGCTTACACCGTGAATTAAAACAACATTTACTTTAGCGCACTCAGAAGCTACTGAAGTTCACTATTAATATTAACCATTTGTGGACGATGTTGCAGGTAGCAAAATATCGAAAAATAATAATTAATATTATAAACTTTTACTTTCAAATATACTTTGCGTTCATCAGAAAGGACTGGCAGAAAAAGTAATTAAAACATTTGAATATTTGAACGAGTATTTGAGTCCATATAAACAAATGTCAGCTTTATTACATATTCGTAAATACGAATGTTACAAAACTAGTTACGGGTAGGTAAGTACGCACAGTTGGTAACCATTCCCAAATAATCCAGGGAATTCGCGTGGCGAAATTCTCTTTCATGTTTCCATTGGTAAAACCTCTGTCGAAGCGGTCTATTGTTGGTTTCACATAGATTTTGTATCTTGTTTTTTTTCTCGTTTTACGGGGTCGCCGCTATTGGTAACGTTTTTTTAGTTTGGCAGAAATATACGCAGTTATTACAAGTTTTGTCCGTCTTAGAGAGTTGTTGAGAGGGATTTTGTCCTTTCCGTTTTGTTGCGAACCTTTGCTTTTATACATTTTCGGTTTTATTTGAAGCGATATTCGAATGAAATATTTACTTACTGAACAAGAGACATTAGTATAAACAAATCTAAATCAACATGAACAAATTCGGGAACAGATTGTGTGAATTTAACAATAGCAACAGAAGTAAAATAATGCACTCCTTTCAGTTTAGGGGAAGACAAATATCTGGGAGGAAGACAAAAGCTGGCAGCGAGTGACAAATGGCGGCAGCGGTTTTGAAAACAAACACGGTTCCAAGATGGCGGAGCATTCTTCTCGGCGGGAAAAATAAAAAATACTGCAGTTTGTTCCCACACGTTATTTGTATGAAGAAAAACACAGGTAAAGTGAGATTTCCGAGTTAAAATTTGATTTTACACCCAACTTTGTACGCTTTTGAGATTTTTGCTTTCTAGTTTTAGTGAAGTTGTGGGTTAAAAGTAATATATCAAATATTCGTGCATTTTAAGAATAAAAATAAACTTTATTGTAGGTACACCAAAATAGTAAAAATAAATCTATCTATAAAGTACCTATCTCATCTTTAAAAGATAGCTTCAATAAAAACACTGAGTATAGTATGTTGTTTTCATTTCTACTTCATCCTAATCGAATAAAAACAGCTACACGGGACGGGACTAGCACTAACATTCCAATACTAGTTCGTTTCATAATTTTCGAAGTAAACTGACAACGTGGAACAACATACGTTTTTCAGAATTCAGAATAACCCAGTCGAATACGGCGAGCCAATCCTCACTAATTCATTTGAACACGCTCGTTCAGTGTGCATGTTGCGAACGGAATTTCCTCGAAACCAGACAACGAAATATCAATCTAAAAAGCGCTCCCCTACAAAAAAAAACTATCTTTACCCCGTCAACCAACCCGAACTATTCGAGTGAAATATCTTTATTGAGGCAGCCATTTTATTTTCGCTTTTCTTTGCACCGGCCGAATTTATTAAAGACCGATACAGAGGAACATAATTTTTTATTGTGAAAACGACAATTTTCTTTGTTTAACTAACCGTCGCACATTTCCTTGTCCGTGTAATAAAACTGACCTTTTTTTACGGTCGCACAGACAATCGGGGATATAATGTGAATTTGTCAAGAAAAGCCCAACACCTCGCGTTTGAATCGAATTTACCTTTTAAGGGAAACGATGGATTCTCTCGGGGCAGCCGCCATTAGATTTGGCGACGTCTGCTTACGTCCCAAAATAGTACAGATAAAAGCGATTTGTGAAAATGTTTTAGACTAAAATGCACTAACAAGCTTAAGTCCTTAGAAACAGGAGATTACTCTCGTTAGTGTTCTGTGTAACGTCGGTAATAACATAATATCTGTTTATGTGGAAACCCTTCTAATGTAATTCTAAGAATCTTGAATAAAACTTATTTGATAATCTTTTTGATCTTTGTTTTAGAACACGCTTGTAATCCAATTCAGAGTTAATATACGCACAAAAACAGATAACGTTTTTGGGAAATTTCAGTAGGCACGAATGAGTATTTATATCTGTATCGATTATGGCTTTAGACCCCAATACTTCGTTCAAAGTTTCCGATAGGGAGCAACGTTTATCAACGGATCGAGATGGGAGTTGGCACGTTTATAGCTTTTGTCTGAACGTTAGTAAAGTTTCAGTATAAAGGTGAGGCAGATTTAATGTTACCTTATAGATATTATTTTGAATATGAAGTAAAAAAAGACACGCGATTACTTAGGTACGCATCAATCTTGTAAAAATGATCTTAAGCTCATCAAAGATTGATTTATCTTCACTCTGAAACAAATCGTACAACAATTACCCTGCTGAACTTTAATAACTAAACCAACACTGATAGAGACCACAGTACATTTCCCCCCCAAATCTAACATTGATTGATGCGCATTTCATGTCAAATTCGTTCACAGGACAAGGGATGGGGTGATATATTCGAACAGAAAATTAATTGGACATCGATCTCATGATTGGAGTTTGGACTTGAGTGTACTTGAATGTACCTCCTCGAAATAGAGGATATGCTTATAAAAAGATCGGCAAACGGAAGCTACAGGCGTAGGGGACTGGAGAATGTTTGTAAAGTTTTGTGAAAGAGTCCCAAGTGCCACTGTTAGTTATGCTGTATTCTCATCTTATCAGTGAACAATGAGAGTCGTTAGAGAGACTTTAGAGGCTGAGGGAATGATGAAAGGCTATTTCTTATCTCTTACTGTTAGTTAGGTCATGTTTTTAAAGCCTATATTTAGGTATTAAATACGTAAGTTTTTTTTCAAAGGTGTTAAGAATCTATAAATATTACCTTCTTTATATTCAATCAAAGGCTTATAGGTCATTGCTTCGTCCCAAAAACTAATTGAATGAGATGCGATTATCCTCAACGCTTTTAGTTCAGGAGCTTGGCTAATGACTGTTAGCGAACAACAGTCCAATCGTATTATTATGTTCGGCAGAGTTAAACACTGAAATGCGTTCGCGACCGCACAAATAGCCAATTAACAGATCGATAATAAGCGCGAGTGCCACTGTCAGGCTCGAATTGCAACTAATAATTGTAACATTTGTAAGCTGCACCCAAATGCGGGGTGATTTAGCCCGTTTTAGTGAACTAAATATCGAGGCACAGTCTGCGGACATGACCGCGACCATTGGTGGGATTACCTGGCGTGGTTTGGCGGCCATCCAAGCGTGCAACGACTCTTTGCCTAGCCTGTGTGCCGATTGTAAAGCGTGTTACACATTGTTATTAGTAACTTTTAAGCCTAAGTATTTAATTTGTGATTTATTTGTCATCAGTGTAAAATATTGAAACTGTTTTTAGTGTAAAAATAAAGTTTCAGAGACATTAGGAGACAAAATATTCTCTAACATGACGCGCATCACTGTAAAATTATCAAACAATATGTTCGGAGTTACGTGAATGTGTTGTAAAATGCGACGTTGCAGCGTCACGTAGTTTTTCCCTTGCACGTCGTGTGTGGAGACATATTCTCCTTTAATGTGTCTGAGGTTTTAATTTATTAAGCAGCATCAAGCGAGAACTACACTAGACCGACGCACACTTGGACCACGCCTGATGTAGATTTGCAAGTATAGTTGCCATATAAAATATATGGAGACCTACACGATGTTGTTTTACCTTCATCGTTGTGTGTAGGAAAGACCGAAATTACATCAATGAACCGATACTTTCGTAAAGTCTATATCCACTTTATGGTTTTTATAGGCTGGGAACAGCTTCATTCTGAACGTACCTTTACACTTGATCTAACTAGATTTATTGCTTCTAATCTAGCGATTCTTGCGAAGTGATAGTAGTAATATGAGATATATACGAGTATGTCTCCTCTAGAGCGACCCAATAGATCTCTGTTACATAAAGTTTGGTGATAATAATATGAACTCCAGGTAGATATTGAATTTTGAGGGGCGGCGAATTCATATTATTTTAAGTGCTATAAATTTAGGAGAAAGATCGAGTAATCTATGTAATGTCTGTCTAGACTGTAGACAAATTGTACTCAAATAGTGTTAGATTTATTACAATATTTTTATATTTTATGTGAAAACTTGCTATTAAGATTCCTGCTGCTAAAACACCGTACTTTGTTTTTTTTTTAAACTATTTGATAACCGAATATTTTGCTAAACAATTCGAAAGATTCAGTGTCTAAGATTTAAAAATGAGAATTAATTAAAATAAAAAATGGTGATATAGCCACTCCCTGTGACTTGGAAGTTGAAAGGTAAGTGCAATTTGTTTCTAGACATAAAAAAGAATTCAAAGGCCACGTTTCTCCCCTTTTGTCGTTGGCTTCAGAACCGAGCTTCGTGAGATTTATGACGGCCGCCGTGACGTCATTGTTCAAGTTCTTCATAAAGCCTAAAATGTGTAAACTTTGGATACTAAATTCTGGCGGTAAAATAGTTTTACTTACTCTTATAAAACCTAATTTTGCGCTCACCGCTTTGCGGCGCTAGCACATTTTGCGAACTTTTTCGAAAGACTTAAAACTGTTCATAACAGCTGTAGGTAATTTCTGCATCAGCAATTACGAAAGCCATTCTTAGACAGGGGTTAAATAAGAAATATGTAATGCTATGTGCCGTGGCTTATCAGGGCCTGGCAGTCACCCAAACGGTCGGCTCAGGAGGCTTTGCGACCTACCGCGACTCAAGCCCGGCCGGTTAATACTTCAAGGTACACTTACAAACGCTGGCAACACAAAAATATAGAAAGTATTTTCTGTAGTTGAAATATTCGTCTTTTGTTTTGGCTTAGGGTGAAGTGAAGGTACCGCTATTTTGTTTCAAACGCTGTTTGTGTCTTCTACAAGACTTGCTTCGAGCTTGCCAACCAAAACTTTGAGCAAAGAAAACTAAATTTTAAAGTGTACTTCCAAGTACACAGTTCTAGATTTTTATTATTATTTATTGTACTTGCATACTATAACAACTGACGGTAAGCGATGGTATGGTTGTTATGGATAACGCTTACCTGGAAGAAGAGGCTTTCTAGATACTTTATAAATATATATCACGTAAAAGCACAGAATTTTTGAAACTTTGTGTTATATTTAATAAACATAAACTGAGATTTAATTTATGTAAAATGTCGCCAAGTTGAAGTCCTTAAAACTCTTTTGAAGTCATTGTTCCCGCTGACCGTTAGCCTTATAACCACCCAAACTGAATTCGAGTCCAAGGAGTCTTTTCGGGTCCTATTCGCCTCCTGTTTACGACCGAAAAGCTGAAGAGATAGTTTTTGGTTGTGGATGTGCAACCTCGGTGAAATAAACGCGATAGTATTTGTCGGATATATCAAGGCGGTTAAAAAGTTAAGGGTACCGTCAAAGACACTTCTACCTGACCACTGCTAAGTTCCTTTTTGCTTGCACTTGAATCGAAAATTTCAAAGGATTCAGTTTGGCGCTGCGCCGCATAATTCAAGCGAATTTTTTTAAGTGATCAGGCAGAAATGACCACGATGGTACAGCATAGTTTTAAACACATAGTATACCTGTAAGTATACTATGTGCAAAAAAAATAAGTCGAGAAAGTTAAATAGTATCAGAAATTCGAACCGCGTCGCAGCTCGTCTTAGGAATCGTTAAATAAGATCGTGTTCGCACTAATTTTTCTTTACAGGGAATGAGCAAATACTGCGTGACCAAATCTGCATTTTGAAAACAATCTCAGACGTTTTCTTACTTTATTTTCTTTCTAGAATTTCCTTGGAGTGGTGAACCTGTGATAATGTCAACCTATCTATTGATAATAATGTTAAATGCAGTTTTATCTCGCAAAAATTTTAATTACTACTATTAGTCAGAAAAGTAGAACGTTACGAAAACGTCACGCAATTCTCTGTCTCCTGGCTGTCAAAGAAGCCATTGCGGGACGCTGCGGTGACGTAGGGATGCGCTCTCTCATAGACTTTTTATTCTAGCACTATGAATAGATGTTCAGCTTCTATTACGATACAATTTTTTTTTAAATAATTATTTGTGTTACAGAAAGTCTGTCCATCAGTCAGGAGAATAGAATGATTGGAGTCGCTCCATGTAGGCTAACACAGGGTCAGCCGCATCCGGTTTGATTGGAAGCCGACCTCAAGTCTACGCACAGGTTAAACTTTAGGACTAGGTGCATACCATTTTGCACAAGGTTTTCTTTTATGACATAAAAAGTCATAAAAGAAAACCTTGTCGTAAATAAAAAGTCTTTCCTAGTGCTCCCCACTAGGAAAGACTTTTTAAATTGCACCCCATAAAGAGATGTAAGGAGGTTCAAAGTTTGTATGGAGAAACCTACTTTCACGCGAGCGAAGCTGCTGGCAGAAGCTAGTTAATATTTGTACACTGAGCGCCCCAAATGTATGTCTTTTCGTTCAATCCATCCTAAGGATGTCTGTAAGAGATTGCCCTGTGCGATAAGACTGCGCATTGCACACTTCGTTTTTGCAAATGCTTATACTGACCGCATTATGAGGTGTATATCATCATCATTTCAGCCAATAGACGTCCACTGTTGGACATAGGGGTCCCCCAAGTGCCAAACGACTGAGTAGTGTACAATAAATAAGATATATGTATATCTATATGTTATTAATAAATAGTAGTAGTGTAGAAGTTTTTTGTGATGCGCGCATACGTAAAATGTATCTTATATTATAAAATATTAACTTGATATACTAGTATTACTTTACTCATCGCAGTTGGTCGACTATATCAAAACATTTATACTACATTCATTCACTGTTAGGCGGTACGAAGTTCGCCGAGTTAGCTAGTTTACACTATACACGTCTACACAGTAAAGTTTGTTTTTTTGTTTGTAGGAAGTAATCTCTGAAAGTACTGGTCCGATTGCTAACATTTTTCACCGATAGAAAATTGCTATAATTCTGAGTGATATAGGCTATATTTTAAAAGCCGCGGGCAAAAGCTAGTAATAAATAAATCTTTACTTATTACTATTATAAAAGCGAAAGTGAGATTGTTTCTTACGTCTTGACGCCTAAATGGCAAAACCGATTTTGATGAAACTTGGTACACGGAAAGATCATGTCCTAGAATAGGACATAGGATACTTTTTATCCCGGAAGTATGTTCCCTTGGGATAATTTTCTGCTATCACGCGGGCGAAGCCGCTGGGAGCAGCTAGTTTATAATAAATAAAATAAAGTAAAGCTAACTTATTTGAGGAGGAGTGTATTATAATGATGATGCCTGTGTAGACTGTTCATATAATAAAGGTCACAGCAACTCCTCGACTTACAACATTGCTTACGTATTGCTCAGTAATTGGCGCAATAATGAGAGGTGTCTCAAGGGGCGCTAATTAATATCCCCGTGCTCCTCCTGCGATGTGGAATGTTGTGATCAGCCGGCACTAATACCTTTGTGGGGTGCGAATGTACTCGACTGTTGAAACATGCTCATTAGTACATATTATTTACGTCAATTTAAGATTTACAGAGGATATTTGTAGTAGGTATTTAGTTATTAAAGCGGTGCTGACTGCTGACGGCAGTGCGGTTCTTAGAAATGATTTGAGACTAGCTTTTGTCCGCGACCTCGCCCGCGTACATAAAATATAGCTTATGTCACTCAGGAATAAAGCAGCTTTCTATCGGTGACAAAACTTTAGCAATCAAACCAGTAATTTTTGAGATTACCCCCTACAAATAAAAAAATATCATAAAAACAAACTTTACTTCTTTACAATATTAATGTAAATTAGCTGCTTAGCCCGCGTGAATGTACAAAATTGCCCCAATGGTACATATTCCCGAGATAAAAAATGCTATTCCAGGACATGGTCTACACGTGTGCCAAATTTCATTCAAATACGTTCAGCCGTTTGAGTGTGAAGTAGTAACAAAAATATACACACGCACTCACATACTTATGTCTTTATAATATTCGTCTAATAGTTGGAATAGATTACCATATGCTCGATATAACTTGATTTTTTTTTACTGGAAATTACTCTTGGGTCGTGGGTATGTCCATACATACTATATACATATAAACTCACATCATACACAAGGATTAACTTTTTCTGTTTTATTATATTTCTGTTTTAATATTTTTCTATTTTTTGCTTTGTAGCTTATCACTAATTCTGTTAATGTTAGTTTTATATTGTATCAAATATTGTTAATTTAAAATTGTTAGTTTAAGTTAGTTAGATTATTCGTTTTTTTTTCTGTAACACCTATTATGTTTATGGAGCATGCGTTGCTAACCTGTTAAAATTGTTACACTAACCTTATATTACGGTAAGTAGATAATTAAAAAAAATAAAATGATGGTGTAAACAATTGTTGGTTGGCCAATAAAGGAAAAAAAGACTCTCAAACCCGAAAAAACTCTCTACAAAAAATCGCGGAAATCGTACCAACGGCACAAAGTACAACAGCCAATCGCTCAACCACAGAGACTTTACTAGTAGCATTGATAATTTCTCAATGTAGAACAATAAAAGCTATCGACAATAAGCAACGTTTCACTAAATACAATATTGATTATCCAATCAAGTATCTCCTTGATCATAATCAAATATGTCTCAAACATCAATTTCGAAATATCTCTCGTCTCTAATTTACTGTGAAATCCGTTCAATCTCAATTATAATATCTATCTATGGAATTCTCCAACTTCTAAGTCAAATTAATCACCGTTAAATAAAGTCAAAGTGACTCTTTATTAAGATATCTCTTTGTTTCTCGAAAACTTTTTTATTTCGCGATAAAAAATTACTCGTAAATACCCCGTTTTTGTATTAAAAGTAACAAAAGGTTTATTTCTGCTGCCGCGTGGTTGAGATCGAGAATAGAAGTCTTCTGGGTGTCGTTATGAGGATTAGGGCTTATCTAAAGTGGGGTATATAGGTGGCCATTATTGATAACCATGATATGACAAAAATATGGGTTTATAAGAAAGGGAGGGCGAGTTTTGAAACAAGCCAATTCCCTTAACTTGGAACTGTTGTTACAAAAATATGAAAGTCTAAGAATGGACAGCCTAAAAATAGAAACAACTTACGTATTAAGTAATAATAGTCTAGACGTTTTCCTGCTATGAACATCAACCTTAACATTTATATGAGTAGGTAATATTTTTGTCCCTAATCAAAGAAAATTGTAATAAATTACATCACAGTAATATTATAAAAGCGAAAGTGTGTATTTAGGTACATAATATTTGTTAGTTTACGATCAAACATCTGCATTTTGGATAAAATTTGGTAAGTCATAGATTAGCGCTGACGATACTTTATGTCCCAGGAGTATTTCGTATGCTGTTTCTAATTTCACAGAGGTAATCGCTGCCTAATATATAAAAAATTAAGAACTCGATTGCTGCACCAACAACCGGGGTGTTGTTATGTTTTCAAACCGCTCACTTAAATATACCTACACTCAAAATTCCCAAATCGGTCAAGCCTTTTAGAAGGAGCAAGGTGACAAATACACATGCAGAAGAATTATATATATAAAGATGGAAACACCACTACCAAAACAATAAAAACAATTGACCACTACGTATTCTCTCAACAACATATTATCAGCAACCACAAAGGTACTAAGACTTCATAAAGCAACGAAAATATCAACCGCGTTCCACGGATCTGCTTAATTGCTTGATTAATTATTAGCAAGGGAGTTAGATGGGGTTAAAACAAGACGAGGGTCGTCGAAGATCTACAGAGCGACATCAATAAGCTTTAATAGGCGTCGGCCATCAGCTATTAGCTTCTGGCTCAATTAGGAATATTGCTTAAATCGCGTCCTGGTTGCTGTTACAAGTTATTAGAAGTGGGTTAACGTCAGGTCAGAACTTTGAGAATTTGTATTGATTCAGAGGTCATGATCAAGGTTGTTGGTTAATGTAGCATTTTTTATGTTAGACTAGCTTTTGCTTTTGCTTCGCCCACAGATTTAAAATATAGCCTATGTCACTCAGGAATAAAGCAGCTTTCTATCGGTAAAAAAAAATTGTAATCCGACCAATACTTTCAGAGATTACTTCCTACAAACAAAAAACAAGAATAAAAAAATCAAATTTACGTGTAGACTAGCTTCTGCTAGTGGCACCGCCCGCGAGAAAGTAGCTTCCTCCATACATACTTTGGCTCCTAGTCTTACTAGTTTCGATGTGTGCGTTGATATGTGCATATATACTGAGTTAGGTGCCGTTTTGGTCTAGATTTGATTGTAACTTTCTTTTTTTCATTATAAATTATTAGCTTAAGCGTTTTTAATTCTGTGTGAGGCACGAATTAATGTTTTTTCATTGATTACATCTAAGTCAGTCAGTTTCTCCTTTTATATGATTTTGCTCTCACATTCGCTCGCATTCATGTTAGTTATACAGGACACGAAGTCGAAGCCAGAAAAATGTTTCGGCTAGTTTAGTGGATTAAAAACGTCAAAGTGACAGAATTTATTTTAAAGTATTATAGTAACTCAGGTTGCGTATATATATATATATAAAGGGTTTTTCTTATAAGCATTATTTATATATAAATACATTATGAACTTTTTTACCACGCTATTAGAGGCTCATGAGATACAACCTGCTGACAGGTGGACGGACATCGGAGGCTTAGTAATAGGGTTCTGTTAGCAATTTTTGACTACAGAACCCCAAAAATTGAAGGTGAAAAAAAGGAGGGAGAGGTCGTGATGTTGGTCCTTAAGGATTATTGTTACTGTTTATTGCAATCGCTATGATCAATATTTTATCAGTAATACGTGCTAAGTGGGATCAAATGGATTTGTATTGCGAACGTTCTACGAGGTAATTAAGCCGGTTATTTAGGCATTAATACAATATGTCTGGGGTTTGTGTTAGCACTATATAAGCTTGTTAATTGCATCGCACATGAAGCTAGGACTACATTAGACCGACACTCTCATGTAACACGCCTGATTTGTACGTAGAACGACGTCGCGTGGCGTGTGTCAAGTGTAGCTCGACAAGTCTAGTTTCCATACAAAATGTATGGAGACCGATGCGACCAGATCGGCGTGTGTGGCACACGTGTGCGCAGTGTAGTTCTAACTTAAATGTTCCTTAGAAGTAAATCTATAAAATTATACGTATACAAAATGTAACTTGACTGACCTGTTGGTCTAGAGGTTAGTGGCCCTGACTGCTATGCTGAGGTCGTGGGTTCGATTCCCACCCAGGACAAATGTTTGTGTGATGAGCATGATCATTTGTTCTGTGTCTGGGTGTAATTTGTCTGTAATATGTATGTATTTAGAAATATATAAGTATGTTTATCAGTTGTCTAGTACCCATAACACAAGCTCTGCTTAGCTTAAACAAGATGGCGTTGTGTGAAAGTTGTGGAAAAAAAAAGAAAATAGAAATAGAATTGGCAACAGCAAATAATTATTCAAATGCGAAAATTTTAATATAAAAAGACGCTAATGGAGTGCTGTAAAAAGATTACAATTTAATGTTATTTAATACTACCCATAAACCGCTTTTAACTCTTCAAAGTCACTTCACTTTAATGCTTCAAACTCGAGATCCACTTAAACATTTAGGTAACATCAGTGATGAATATAAGTTAGAATATCGGTTCATTTTCAGAGTCTGCAATTACGTAGTGTGAGGGTTGGGAAGATATGATGAATCGCCACTTTCCCTTAGAGGGGACCACCCTACTCAGTGTAGCCAGACTTGAAGAGACGAATTTCGGGATAAGGCTGTGCTTGACATTTTGACATGACGATGATATTAACTTCATTAACCTATTTTAAAATAACGTTAGTAAAGATAATAACATTTTTTCAAAATACTTAAACAAACATTAGCTAAATATTTCGTAAAAACAATTGAGGATTAATTCCCAAAATAGTTGAAAAGGAAATCAGAAACACAGTTCCCTGTAATACAGTACCGTTAATCGGAAATCGAAGCTATTTCTAAACATAATGGCAAGGCATTAACGGCCCGCGTCACCCTTCGCGGCCCGCCGGGACAAAAGGTCGAGATTCAGGACGTTCCGCGAATTTCGGTATTCCTGGCAACAGTATCCCTTCCCCTCCCTTTGCGACGTTCTTTATCCCTCCTTTGTTGATATTCGGCTGACCTACAAACACAGTTTTCGATCGCAGTACGTAGATATAGGCAACAATAATATTTTATGTACTTTTGAATTTGTAAATGAGTTCCTTTTAAGAGCCGTTTTAGTAATAAGGCGTTATAAAAATAACAATGAGCATAAATTTTTAGGAGTGAGAGAAATGTACATTTGGTACTGAGTACAGGCGAATTTTTGTAGTAGGTACCAATTTGTTGGAAGTGCTTTTAATACATTTCGAAGCTCTAGCGGTACTTGAAGGTCCCGAAAGATCTTCACAATCGTTGTAGTGTTTTAAAGAATTTGTGGTTGGCATTAAATTTAGCTTTACATTTATTGAAGGTTATTCAATTTATTGATAGACTTGTGATACTAAGAAGGTAAAATCTAAAACTTTCTGATGCCAGATTTGAAACCGAATTTCTCTAAAACACTTTAAATTCATCTCAAGATTCTAAACAACATACCTTTACGCCCATATTTACCTGAAGGGAAGAGAGAGACATTTCAACATTACGTTTGTAAAATTCTAAATAGTTGGGCTAAAGTTCGAACAGTTTTAAAGCTAGTACTTTATTTAAGAGATCGGAGGCATGCCACATATTTCAACCCAGTTCCTCCCGGGCGGCTGCGTGAAGAACGTCCCGGATATGAACCACTCAGCCCTCTTAGTGTTTGTCTTGTACCTTCCTGCTGCCTCTCTAGAGGACTCTCTTTCAGTAAATGTGAATTATTTTATAGACAGATGAGATCGTACTTATTTATAAGGATTACAAGAACACTTCTTCATACAATTTGTGAGACGTTTTTCGGGGTTGGTAGTGAGACTTTTTCATAGGTTTTCACAGATATGAGTGACCTGATATTGCGACACTAATGGCGACGACGTATTTTATTAGGGTTACGTACTCAAAGAGTAAAAACGGGCCCTTATTGCTAAGAGTCCGCTATCCGTCTGTTTGTCACCAGGCTGTACCTTATGAACTGTGATAGCTAGACAGAAATTTTCACAGAAGATGTAATTCTGTTGCCGCTATAACAACAACAACTTTAAATAGAATAAAATAAATAAATAAATTTAAGTGGGGCTCCCATACAACAAACGTCATTTTTTGCCGTTTTTGCTATGGAACGGTACAAACTCTTCGTGCGATCCGACTTAAGAGTCTATTTGTAGGTCTGTTGTTCTATTTGTAGAGCATTTTCTGGAAAATGGTTTGTCTTATAATTGTCCCATCTTATCTATCGTCGAGAGCCCTTAAGTTTATGAGCTGAAAATAACTATCATAGAGGACGTTAATGTGAAAATTCGATAAACGTTAAACAATAATAAAACTTCTTATTTTTCTCACTAAGTTAAAAATACGATACTTATTTAATACTACGTACTTACATTTGTATTATTAGAAAAAAAAACAAAAACATTAGCTTTGTGAATAAAATGAAGCGATAACGATTCTAGATAAGCGAGATGGCAAGTCATTCCCTATGTAAACTGCTGTTTCGCCTTGCTCGATACGGCCCGGATAGCTCAGTCGGTAGAGCATTGGACTTTTAATCCAAGGGTCCAGGGTTCAAGTCCCTGTTCGGGCGGGCCACTCTTTTATTAAGTTTTCCACAAACTTTAAGTAATCTAAGATATTTACAGAGAACTAATTGAGTTATAATTAGAGATTTATTTAAATAGGCGTATTTATTTATTCTTATCGGGACCCTCGTCAATGGAAAGTAAACATTTTAGTAGATAATCTTCTACTTTCGAATTGTATTTTTTTCACAGTAGTTTTCGTATAGGGTGTCGTAAGTGCCAATTAGGACTGTTTACATCCTTCGTAAGTAAATATTTGCAGGCTCGCCTAACTAGGTGCAAACGATCTTTCCAATAATAAAATGGAGAGAATATTTCCCTTACATAAACGAAAGATAAATAATACCTACCTATATAATATTTGAGTTTATTGAACGTACTCGATATTTCATAAATACGGATTCCTCTATAATAACGAATAGTTGAGTTATTACAGATTTATTTTATACAGAAATTCTTGTTTGTGAACTCTCAATATAGGGATAAATTGTGTTTGAGCTTGTTATGTATAGATAGACGATGTTTGTAGTAATAATATTCTGTTTGCTAGGAGATAAAAATAGTCATGGTTTGCAAACATTTAAATTTAATATAATGTCTTTTAGTTTCGTGGGTATTTTATGTCGAAAGCTATCTTTAATTTGCCTTCGTCATTAAGTGGAGTTATGAAACCTTTACACTAATACTAGCTACCTACTTGACTTTAATATTGTGCTTAAGGTGGTGCATCATGACTCACATTTTCACTGTTTTTCATACAACCGCTCATAACTGATTATGACGTTATTACACATTTTTCATTAGATATTTTGGAAACACAATATCTTGAGGATATTATTTAGGTTTCTAAAGAAACCAATTTCTAAATTTGTGTAAAACTAATCCAGTAAAAACCTCTGAAAATGTCCTATTTTGTATGAACTTTGATACTTCATAATTTGCCTAAAAATTAAAAAGTCAAAAAAGTAATCCTCTAGAGACCTTGCAAATTTTATTAAGATTCTAAATGACGACAAGTTTTTCCAAAACACTTTTAAAGGTTTAAAAAAAACAGCTATTTCCTGGAGCAAGTTTGGTGAAATTTTCGAGTAAATCTCGGAATTACCGAATACTCGCAGAGTTTCCAGGTTTTCTCTCTTTTTTTGCGTTGCCTTTTCGTCAAACATCGCGTTGGATTGCATTAAATGAAGTAACAAGCTTTTTCGATGTTTACGATAAGCGAGTGGAGAAGGACCCTCTTAAGGTACACGCCAAGGTATACCTGATAGGTTTGCCAGCACAGTTACACCTGTTACATCTTTTTAATACTAGTTAAAATCCAGTACTGTTATTCACTCATCTTTATAAGTACATATATAATTTGTGTATGACATCAAACTCCTCCTAAACGGCTTGATTGATTTGGAAGAAACCTTGTCTTTATGTTTGAGTGGTTACCTGGACGGTTTGAAAATACAATTGGACCCCGTAGGTGGCGCTGCAATCGGATTATATTTTTTTTTCAGACGAAAAGTCAGCTTTCGGACAAGACAAAGACTATCTGGATCGCTAGTTTATTTATAAAAACTACACAACAAAGTCTTCTCTATCCAAACAGTTAAATTCGCAAACAACGAAATATCTTCTGGAATTTTTAGTCCAGAAATAAATATAACCCATCGCATTATCCCACAAAGAATTATAGGTGGATACCACGTATATTGAGAGCGGTGTCCATGAGACAAATGACGGGCGTTCTCCTTTGTACGACCAAAGACAAATAGAGGCAATCGTCACGGCCCATCGGCCTTTATGAGCCGGAAACCGGCCGGCACTACTGTGACGTCATATCACTCGCTAGTCGCCACACACGCCTTCAAAGAAAACCGATGAATTTTATCACGAATAAATCATGGATAGTTTTTTGCTAAAGTTTGGGGAAAATGGTTTTTATTTTTTTTGACACAGTTTCCATCGACGTCAAAATATGAAAAAGTTTTTACTATCTATATTTTTATCTGTCAAAGTTGGCACTTTTGGATAACTAAAAAATAATCTTCTTATGATGATGATCTTACTAAACACTAGGGTATACCTGACAGGTTTGCCTGTACAGTTCAGTTATACAGATAAACCGGAGCGTTTATGTTGCACAACTGTGCAGTTTCCACACAAGCTTACCTGACAGGTGTAACTGTGCAGGCAAACCTATCAGGTATATCTTGGCGTGTACCTTAAGCACATTATTTTTTACTACAGGAAGGATTCTAGGCAGTCTGTCAAAAAGTAAACCGTCTTGGGAATTTTGTATAATATTTAATCATTTAAAAAATATTTATATTCGATACTTTTTATTAGATTCTTCTGTTAGTAAACAACGATCAATATCTCTTAATCAACCTTGATCATTGAACCAGTATTGACTACATCAGATTTCATTAAATCCTAATGATCACCCAAGTCGGTTGACTTTTTAGAAAGACTCTACATTCTCGACTTTTTAGAAAGTATCGATGAAATATTCATTGGTGTGGCAACACTCTAAAACACAAGTCAACGTAGAGCCACGTTAACGTTGGGTCATAAAATGTACGCAATAAAATTGCTGTTCTTAAGAAATGATCACTTGAAACTGCGAATAACTTGTTCACTTACTGTACAATTTTAAAATGAAGCCGTGAAGTGAGTAAAGAGAAATATTCAGCGTCGCCTACGTGCGGCTGAATATTTCTGTACATGCAGTAAAAATTGCAATGTGTTTGTCACTCACGTTCCAGCCATGCGGTAGAGTTGTACGAGTATGGAACGCATCCTCGCATTTGAAAAGCACTTTTACAGTACCCAAATTAACTGAAATTCTAGGAATGAGTGCATTCAGTCAAGTGTTCACTTTAATTGCCAATCAGTTCCTAATAATGGCTTTTAATTATATATATTTTTTTGTTTTTAAATATTTTAACAGTAATTTTCCGTTAAAATATTTAAGGACCGCGCAAATAGGATGTGAATTGTTTAAAAAAATACATTTACAGAGAATTATCGATAGACTTTTTTATTCGATCGAGCCGAAACTTAGGAGGTTGGGGGGGAACTTCAAATAACTCAACCCGTTCTCGGTGAGCGAGGTTTCTTCAGGTGCCTTTTTTATATCAGGGCCACGGTAAATCTTTCGAACAATCCCACATATCTTCAACTCTTTGTTAAGATCACTCATTTTTCTGACTAATGGAATCTATGTCTATGGATGGTATCTTTTTCATGCGTTTGACCACCATCTCACCTGATGGTAAACGATGATGTTGTCGATGATTTTTATAGGCTTTGTAGGCTTGTATTTTTTTTTGTTTGAATGTTTTTAAAGCTGTACTTACTTGGCACTGCTGCGGCCCCTGTCGGTTGGGCGAGGCGGGCTTGGGGCGCACCTTCTTGCTGAGCGGTCGCTCCAGCCCGGTCACCGCCACCGACACCGTTGTCACTCCGCTCAGCAGCGACGACGGCGATGATGTGCACTCTGTAACAATAGAACAGGTACATTTAGACACCAAAAATCATGAAAACATCTATAAAGTTAGTAGTCTTCAAAGAGCACATAACGGTAAATAAATGAGGAGGTTCTTTTCTAAACTTAACTATTCCATTTTTTGTGTTTTTTCTCAATTTGAGAAAATAATTTTTGGGCAATGTCATTTTGAAGGGCAATAACCAATTTTTTTAATCATGTTTTTTTTTTATATTTTTGTCTAGCGTATTTTTTTTAAGTTTTGCTCAATTTTATTTTCGCGGAGTATAAATTTCAAAGTTACAAAACAAAAAAAAAACAGTTTTATCGAAAGTAGAATAGTCAAGTTTTGAAAAGAAGCTCCTCAAATAATACACAGTGTACAACTGTGCAGAAAAATTCCCAACGTAAAAAAACGCGCCCCGCATGCGTATACCACGCAATACAAAAAATACTTCTATGAAATGGACATTTGCGGGGGTTACGCGAGCGGAGCAATCCCGTATGCATGATCATAACCGCACTATGTTATTGTTTTTTTTTTAATAATTCCATTATACTATTTCTATCAAGAAACTCCCCGATCATCAGTATTTGTGCGGTGTCTCACCGCAGACCATGACTCATTCCATCTTGCGTCACGTGTCCCTTTACTTGTGCACGTAGAGATTTAATGACAGCGTTAGCGGACGGCACCAACCTGCACTGGGCCCGTGTGGTGGATTGCGGCCCATTCCCTCTCGTAGAGAGGAGGCCTGAGTCCCAGCAGTGGGAACATTATAAGGCCGACTAGACTAGGTTTTTTTGAGGTTCAACGACACTAAATGAGATTTACCGCGCAGGTTTGTTTCAAGGTGGAAATCATCCAATTACTTCTCCCGGTCTGAGTAGAGCGAGTGGGAGAATCAGACTTTAACTGACTCACGCTTGTGTCCTTCAATTGCTCTTTGCGTTCCAGGGCCACAGTAAATGTCAAACGTTCCCGTGGTTTATATTTATTATATTATTTAATTATATTAAGAGCAGTAACTAACTTATTCGTAAAAACAAGGTTTCCTGAGATTTTATTTTTACATTTCATTGAAATATTATCAAAGACTCTTTGATTGTTTAGAATGATATTTAATCCTCAGACCAACCAATCTTTTATATTTCCAAGAAATTATCAGTAATATTAACATTAGAACCTGTAAAAACCTAATAATTTCATTTTTCCTTGAGGAAAATGTTCTAAGGTAGCCACAAAGTTCAAATTTGAAATTTGAACGGCTATTTCAATAAAAAAAACATTCAATAAGGTAAGAAGAACTGAGAGGGTTGAGGGGTCAGCCTTTTTGAAGTTCCCACTGCTGGGACTCAGGCCTCCTCTCTAGGAGAGGGAGTGGGCCGTAATCCACCACGCGAGCCCAGTGCGGGTTGGTGAATGTCACGTCTTCGAATATTTTTTTTCTAGAACATGTTGGTTTCCTCATGATGTTTTGAGTAATGATTATACTTGCGTAAATAAACATGTCCTTACATGCCTTGCTGATTTCCATTAAGACAGTCGTAGGAGCAATAGTATGGTACGGGTCGCAACCAAAGAACTAAGAATCATCGGCAATTATGCACTTGTTGAGTCGACGCTACAAAGCCGCACCGCCGCTGCCGAGTTGCTAGCCTGGCGGTTTTGTATCGTTTACATTTCGAGGAGTGTGCACAATCTAATTCCGCTAAGTACGTCTATAGGTCCTAGGTGTTGCGCCGCCCTGCACCGGTACATGGTAGAATTCCCACACAAACGCACAAAGCGTTTTAGGAACATATTTAATGTGCGTACAGCTAAGAAGTGGAATTCCCTGCTAGAGTCTGTGCTTCCTGTCAAGTGTTTTCTAGGCAAGTATGCTCCGATCATCAACCACATTATCGCTTACCATCAGGTGAGTTGGTGGCCAAACGCGAGCCTATCAAGAATAAAAAAAGACATTTTTCGTCACCAAAGCACTAATATTCGTAATACATCCGCGAATCATATGTTAATCAACATACACCTTGACTTAGCTCTGTTAAATCGAAAATTTGAATTTTCGCGTTACTAGTAATATATTTCCCATGTTAGTACATAGGAAATAGCAAGTTGTAGCTTATCAACTGAACCAGACTGAGCGGTTCATATCAAATAACTATTACAGTATTGCTTTATCCATGCATTCCTACTTAATTACATATTTGCCAACTCCGCCACAGTTCACCACAATTCAATGACTGTTTATGAAACGAAAATCCCTCAAATAACATCAAAATCAATTCCGTATTTGATAAATACCTTCATCAGTTATTGGCAAACGCAAATATGACAGACATTTTATTGTGAAATGCTTTTAACAAAATAATTTGATGTATGCAACTGTGGCTATTTATTTGAGCGAGCATAATAATGGCATTCATAGTTCGGATATTACACTGGTTTGTTATTTCAATAGGTTCCTGGTTTGTGATGAGATGTAACTGTCAATTAAGTCGTGTTTGTGTGGCCGCAGATAAAATGGTATCCTATTTATTACTTATTAGTCTTACTTGTATACTTACTTGTATACTATTAGTCTTACTTGTATACTTGATGAAATATAGATTAATATCTTGTTTGGGAAATTTTAAGATAAAAAAGGTCTACGCAAGTGTGGATGTTGGAACAAAATTGGTTTGATTTGTCGCCAATTAAAATACTCGTTTATACAAAAACTAACTTCTGCCAGTTATTTACATACTTTGTATGTATAAGTAAAATTCACCCTCTAAAAACTATGGAACGGACGCGGTTCATATTTTTAGGGGGTGAATTTTGGAAAACTCTAAGTGCTCGCCTACATCATAAAGGAAACCTTGAGCAAAATTTCACGTTTCTAGTAGTTTGTGTTAATATGGCAGTCAGTGAGTTTTTACTTATATATATATAGGGATTATTATATTTTTTACATCTTCATTGCGTACTAGGCAATCATGATTTGCATTAGGTAGCTGGAGAGGTAGTTTTTTTTTTATCTAAATTCTGGTTCGTGCACGTTCCAGTCCGCTGTCTACCCACAGCCCCGCTCAGAATCGTTCGTAATTCGAGTTCGCTCCTAATTTTCACGGTTCGATATTAATTTAGACCGAGCCGAAGGCAAACAAGAGTTCCAAAATGTACGCCGGCCCGAATTCAGAGTTATTTCTCCTTTTTCACATTGGGGAAAAACTGTTGAATTAGGCGAAAGTAAAGATTGCTTGGGCAAAGGATCAATTTTGTGAAACTCGAGGTTTAAGCAGTTCGCGAACAATCTAATTTCGTTGGACTTTTTGTTCATTATATTACACGTGCATTTAGATTGGTTCACGGTTTTGCGGGAGCGTATTTCATTTGAGTTTGGGAATTTTTCGATGTTGGGTTTCAAGTTAGGATCAATGTTTTGCAATCTCTTATAATCAATTCCTTCTAAATTTTTCCATGTGGTTTGGGTGTGGTTTCCAAAGTTCCACTTTAACTTTTGTGTGGGACTTGTTTCGTCTAATAAATATAAATATAATTTTGTTAGCAGTTATCTATATTTTCAAGCCATTTGAGTTCGGATCATGGGGTTCGAGTGCTTACTTTGTATAAAAAGCTCTCGAAACTCTGAATACTTTGTTGACACTTGGCGTGATCTGCATGACGTGGCAAATTTTTTACTTGGGCAGAAAATAAGCATTGCCATACAGCATAGCAATACAGACTTTTGGATAGATTATCAGTCGACAGTGATACAGAGGGAGTCTAATTAGTTTTTTAATAAGTGATTTTTTTAAATTATATTAAATCTACCCTACACTATCCCACTGCTGGGCAAATGTCCTCCATTCCTTCCATTGTTACCAGCTTTGAACCACCATTTTCTTATTGGTCATTTTATTCATATTCATAAGGTATTTTATAAGCTTGATAATAGTCCATTTTATAGTCATAAAAGATATTTCAAGACACAAGTTTAGAATAAAATCTTCAGCTTTTATATGTATACTAGCTTTTTCCCGCGCGGCTTCGCTCCCGCTCTTCCCTACTCTACCCTACTCTACACTATTATACCCCACTATACCCTACTCTACCCTACTCTACCCTACACTACTCTACTCTACACTACTCTACCCTACTCTACCCTACCCTACTATACCCTACACTACCCTACTCTACCCTACCAAACTTCACATAAACCATCTACTAAATAGTCCGAACAAAGCCTAAAAATTTGGTTTGGATAGGTGAGCCCGTTCTTGAGTTATAATATAACAACGAAAAGTGGCATTGATTTTTATATATATAGACTAGCTTTTGCCCGCACGGCTTCGCTCCCGCTCTTCCCTACTCTACACTACTTTACCCTACTGTACCCTACTCTACACTACTCTACCCTACTCTACCCTACTCTACCCTACTCTACCCTACTCTACCCTACTCTACCCTACTCTACCCTACTCTACCCTACTCTACCCTACTCTACCCTACTCTACCCTACTCTACCCTACTCTACCCTACTCTACCCTACTCTACCCTACTCTACCCTACTCTACCCTACTCTACCCTACTCTACCCTACTCTACCCTACTCTACCCTACTCTACCCTACTCTACCCTACTCTACCCTACTCTACCCTACTCTACCCTACTCTACCCTACTCTACCCTACTCTACCCTACTCTACCCTACTCTACCCTACTCTACCCTACTCTACCCTACTCTACCCTACTCTACCCTACTCTACCCTACTCTACCCTACTCTACCCTACTCTACCCTACTCTACCCTACTCTACCCTACTCTACCCTACTCTACCCTACTCTACCCTACTCTACCCTACTCTACCCTACTCTACCCTACTCTACCCTACTCTACCCTACTCTACCCTACTCTACCCTACTCTACCCTACTCTACCCTACTCTACCCTACTCTACCCTACTCTACCCTACTCTACCCTACTCTACCCTACTCTACCCTACTCTACCCTACTCTACCCTACTCTACCCTACTCTACCCTACTCTACCCTACTCTACCCTACTCTACCCTACTCTACCCTACTCTACCCTACTCTACCCTACTCTACCCTACTCTACCCTACTCTACCCTACTCTACCCTACTCTACCCTACTCTACCCTACTCTACCCTACTCTACCCTACTCTACCCTACTCTACCCTACTCTACCCTACTCTACCCTACTCTACCCTACTCTACCCTACTCTACCCTACTCTACCCTACTCTACCCTACTCTACCCTACTCTACCCTACTCTACCCTACTCTACCCTACTCTACCCTACTCTACCCTACTCTACCCTACTCTACCCTACTCTACCCTACTCTACCCTACTCTACCCTACTCTACCCTACTCTACCCTACTCTACCCTACTCTACCCTACTCTACCCTAGTCTACCCTACTCTACCCTAGTCTACCCTACTCTACCCTACTCTACCCTACTCTACCCTACTCTACCCTACTCTACCCTACTCTACCCTACTCTACCCTACTCTACCCTACTCTACCCTACTCTACCCTACTCTACCCTACTCTACCCTACTCTACCCTACTCTACCCTACTCTACCCTACTCTACCCTACTCTACCCTACTCTACCCTACTCTACCCTACCAAACTTCACATAAACCATCTACTAAATAGTCAGAACAAAGCCTAAAAATTTGGTTTGGATAGGTGAGCCCGTTCTTGAGTTATAAAATAACAACGAAAAGTGGCATTGATTTTTATATATATAGATTACACAAGTAACACAGAGAAATAGGCTCCGGTATTACGTACTTACGTACTTACGAGCTTACCGAGCACCCTTTATTTGACTTTCCTATAAAAGGGTCACAAAATACATAAATGAAACCTACTGCTGACGTCTGCTGACTCGTCTTGAGGCAAATTGTGTAGGTGAAGGTAGCCAGGCACACCCCTTGACGAGCACAAGCTTGCCGTAATCTTTGAACAAAGGGAACTCGTTGCCGGATATTCAAATTCTCAATCATCATTAATCAATGTCTAACAAAATCAATTCTTTTTGTTTCAAACCGTTTCTCGAAAGCCTCGAAATTCTCATTACATTTTTATTTTTTATTTTTTTTTTATCGAAAATATATCGTAGTGCTTTTATTGGATCGCAAATAAATTGTTGTTGGACGGACAATAAATTATAAAAACTGTTAGCTTAGAATTTCGTGGGCGTGCTTTTTATTTGGTGATCAATATTTGCGTAACACTTTTGTTATTTTGAAATACAGGCAGGTATCTAGGGGTGCCCAGCTGGGTCAAAGCATATTGGGGCCAGGGTTATCTGAAAAGAACCTCGAGCCCCGGTATGAAGAGGCTAGAAGGAATGGGGTGGGTTTTTAGTCAGTAAGAGTCTGACACTATGACGGGGCTTGTCATTGGATGATTTTTGCCCACCAAAAAAAAAAGGTATCTAGGTTCTAGGTTGTGGATTAATCGAAAGATTTAAAATTGGCCTTAGAATAGAAAGGGCAACTGAAAGAACATGGGTGGGGTTTTAGTGAGTGAAAGTTTTTTAAGAAAAAAAAATGCCTCGTGTTCGTGTCTAAATAAATTCATACCAAGTAACGTAGTATTGTAGTAGATAACGTTTAGTTTCTGTAATTGACTATTGAATATTACTAATATAATACAATAGTTACTTCCTTGTTCGCTAACAAAGCACACATCGGTTCACTATTCAGCTCCAAACTCAATTCGTCTTCACAGATGAATTAACTGTATAATTACCATTATTGTCTGAGTGAATACGTTCACGACGCTTGCGAGATGGAGACAATGCGCCTGAGCGCACACAAGATGTGCTCACAGTCTCATATCCTGAGTCAAGCATTGTGGCGAGCAGGCCTGATAGCTATCGGGTACAATAACGTGAAGTGAATTCAGAGGCTCTAAAACGACCGGCTCATACAGATCCGTATTGATTCCGCCGCTCTGCCGTCTGATGGCATGTTCTTTGTCACTGGACAGGCTCCATCACTTTGTGTATGTTTGCTCCGCCGCATATCCGTCTCGGACGGCCGATGCCCACTAATGGAACCGAAGAAAAATGATTCCCGATCTTTTTCAGGAGAACCTGTGCGGAAAGATATATAAGTAACAGAGTGGCCGCTTTTCAGCGAGCCGTGTGATGAATAGGTAATGTCGTCGGAGAAAAAAGACGTTGTTCGTTCCACTCTGGATAAGTTGCTCTCGGCTGATTTAATTATGTTAGCTTTTATGCCTGCGCAATCGTTCCGTTTTATCTCGACGGTGAAGTGGGACGACAAAGTTGTTATGATTGTGTTTCTTTACTTGTATTTTGTTCGTTTAGTTTTTTTTTTAAATGCTGATTAACTATATTCAAGCACGAGGAGACAATACATGTTACACCCGTCAGTCTGTCTCAGATATTAAACTAATTATTGCTATGGTAAGGATATTTTTAAGGTGAGCAAAAGGGTGTGTTATTAGCTCTTATATTCCTTATTTGGACTTTGCGATCCAAGACCACGGGTTTCCCATTCAGAAGTCCACTTATGGCCCCAGTTATGGTAGTGGTGGTTAGGTTACGTTGGTTCTGTATTTATCAATAGCAGATCGTCTCAAATAGGTCCACTTTCTCACCTGATGAAGAGTGACGATGTGAACGACGATAGAGCACGCTTGCTTAGCAATAACCTATTTAATCTTGACATAAAGACCCGTGTTGTAACTATCAGGAAACATAGAACCCGGTCGTTTTATCTTTTTTACGAAGTTTCGTAATAGCTAAACCATTTCTTTAGACCTTCATCATTACTCATGCAAAATCTTACTTCTAAGCAGTATAGAAAAACTTCATTTACTTTATACACTCGAAAGCTTAACGTTCTAAAAGGTTTCTAGATTAAATACGTGCAGCCGATGTCAGGCAAAGAGATAGGCCTCTGCTGAAACTTGTAGCTATGTAGATACTAATGTACTTGTAGGTATGTAGGTGCTTCGCTTAATAGCACGCCCAGTAATGCCTACATTATGTAAATGAACTTCTCCGCTCACTTATATAACGTGTCCATTAATTACAATTTCATTAAAAATCATTCAGTGGACATCCATTTGAAGATTCTTAAGGGAATTGGTGGGCGCAATTATAGAACAGTTGTTATAGACCGTGACCTTAGAGTTGGACTGTCGTTTAGTTAAATATACTTACCTGTACATTTGTATCTTTATAATAAAACTAGCTTCAGCCAGCGACTTCGTACGCGGATCCTGTTGCTTATGCCAGCGACAACGGGGTCGTCAAAATCAAAGATCTGAAACGTCTGATATCGAATTCTAAGAGCCGGGGGACAGGATTCAGTATTCACGCGCGATGGCTTATTAGCGTATTTCATGTATAACTTTGGTGTTTTAATACCGATTTCTATGATTCTTTTTTTATTGAATAGATAATAATGTTAACTTTTTTAAATTAGGGATGAGTGAGAGTGTTATAAACTGAAGAGTAGACAAAAATAAACAGAAAGCTCCGAACTGCTAAGCTATCGGGAGTTACACGTGTTATTGTGAGTCAACCATAAAAGATAGACATATGCTGTCGTGGGATATTTTTTATATAATTTTAAGGAGAATATTTCCGTGATACATGATTTCTGTGTAGCTTTAACCATTAAGGCTGCAAACGCGACGGAAGCTTACAAAATGGAGTAATTTCCCCCGTTTCCCCAACATTTCCCTTCACTGCTCTGCTCCTATTGATCGTAGCGTGATGAAAAGTATACTATAACCTGCCCAGGAGTATGAAGAATGATTGTACAAAGTTTCGTTAAAATCCATCGAGTAGTTTTTGTTTCTATAAAGAACATACAGACAGACAGACAGACAGACAGACAGACAGACAGACAGACAGACAAAAATTTTACTGTTTGCATTTTTGGCATCAGTATCGATCACTAATCACCCCCTGATAGTTATTTTGGAAATATATTTCATGTACAGAATTGACCTCTCTACAGATTTATTATAAGTATAGATGTATTGCCTCTTTGCTTGGACAATGTTCTATGGCCAATAATATTATCGTGGGACTTATTACGTCTTCGAAGCAAAGGGCAATAATTATTTTGTATATTATAATATTGTATTTTTTTTTTTATGTGGGAAACTTTCCAATGATTTCTGCCGCTCTGGGTGGAGCGAGAGGGCGTATCACACATATACTAACTAAAATTACTCCTTTATTCTTCAGTTACCCTTTGCCTTCTAAGACTACGGGTTTCCTTTTAAAAAATCATCGACCCAGCTAGGCCCCTAGAGATTGCTGATATCTATTTGAGGAGCGCGTGGAACACTAGGGACTATCGGCGATTTGAGCTCGGTTTGGATGATTACCAGACGGACAAATAGCGAGCTGCCCATTGCTCGTCGTTGCTGGTAGTTGGAGTCGGGGTCGCGGCGGCTAGGGCGTGAGAATGTCCTTGTCTATTTCTTCACGTGTCCGGCCGTCTCCTTCGCTAGCATTACTGCTTCGAAGAAGGAGGTGACCGAAATATTGTACAGCTGAAGAGTTTATTTAGTTGAATGCGCTAATTTACTACTAACTACTGCTTCGAATTGAAAAAAATATTTTAGTATTGCTTAGGAGCAGAGCAGTCAAAGACGCAAGTAAAACCACGGGAGTCAGTACTTTGTATTTGACTTAACAACGTAGGTTACACGTGCTGTTACGATAGGTTATTTCATGAATCCCCAAGCGACACCCGGTGGCCGCGCATCTATTGTCTTACTATTGTGTCTCTAATTGACGGTATCTGAAGGGTAGCGTAGTTCATAATATCTTGAACTACGTCAATGTCATAAAACCATTTCATTAAGAAATGTTTTATCAAAATCTACGAAACATTTCATCATTTTTCATTCAGAATATTTTAAGAATATTTGAAGGTCTTTTCCTGGAAGAATATTTTACAGGTGCGAGAGAAAAGGAAGTATTATTGTTGCTATGTTTACACAAGGAACGTGGGCAGTAAACAAATCCGATAAGCAGGATGATAAAGGTCAAGCTTGACGGAAGTTGGGGAATTTCCTCATTAAATCGATGAGGAAAACGGATGCTGGTGTTGTATTGAAGAAATTGATGTCCAATCGTGGGCTGTTACTACCTGGTTCTATCGATCATGAACTACATCGTTATACTTGAATGGTTTTCAGTAACTGTCCGTAGTTCAGATTTGTACTCATCTTTATGGCCGAGCAATGGTGGCCGAGTGATACCAGCCCCGGTTTACGAGTTATAGGTTGCGGATTCAAACCCAGCCAGGCGCATTACTTTGTGTTAATTATTTCATCACTACTGCACTCAAAACGGTGAAATAAAACATTGTGAAAAAACCGGCATGTGCTAGATGACATTTTAAATACATAATATTTAGTTACGTAATTATTATAACAAAATGATCACACAAATACACTAGCATCAATATTTTATTATAAGTATGGGTTATATTTATATAGGTTATATTTATTTATATGTTAAGTAGATATATTTTATTTGCCATCATCCGTGCGTCACTGCGGGGTGCTGAAAATCAGCGCTGGGTGTTTGACGCCCAGCAATTGCTGAGTTGGTGACCCTTTCGGTTTCGGGCACATTTAATGCAACTGTATTGTATTTCTGTAATTTTTTATTTATTTTTTATTATTATTTTATGTTGTGGTATATTGTGTGCTTGCGCCTAATAAATGCTATTCTATTCTATTCTATTCTAGAACCAAAACTTCAAAGATATGTGGCATTCACCAACCCACACTGTGCCCGCCGCGTACTGGATTACAGTCCATTCTCTCTCCTAGATAAGAGGCTTGAGTCCCAGCAGTGGAAGCATTAAAAGGGTGATTATGTATTATTATATGATGACTATAAGTTTGCGCCCTTTTTAAAAAACGATACGATATTTACAGTATCCCGAATAGCAAGATAACAGCTATGCATTTATGAAACGATATTAAAGCACTTTGGCTCAATATCCGAGAAAATTTTCCGGTAAAGGGTGCCTGTTCCAATAACGTCTCAAGTAAACGCTTTTTAGTCACAAAGACTAGGAACACTTAGTATTTTATTGGCGTGTGTTTACATCATGCGAGGTTCCTTTTCACTCAGTTTATGAGGTCGTTAAATTTGGATGACTTGATAAAGGAAAGAGTACACTGGTTATACGTCACGGGATTCATCACTTTCACTGGTGAAACTTATTTGTGACAAGACAGAGACTGACACTTTATTAGTAGGTATTTATTATACTACCAGGCAATGCTTCATGTGGTTCCTGGTGATACATCACCGCTGTATAAACCAAAAGCCTTGTTAAGCAAAATTTCTCCGCGTAGGGTGCACCATCGGTGGACACAGCTAAAAATAGGCACAAATTATGTTCTCTCTCTCTTTTTAACCAGCTAATAATTCTATTATATGGTCAACTGTAAATTTCATCCTTGGTCTATTGTGAGGTGGCCAACGGTGGTACACGCCACCGTGCCAACCAATAATCCATGCTCCAAGTGGTACACGCCTGAATCTGTTAATACACACGATATGCATATAAATCGCACTTTTCATTCACTACAAATCGCAACCCCGAAAAGCCTTGTGTACTGGTTTTCACAAAGGGCACTCTAAAGGTTTTTCTGAATATTTCATTTATTTATTAATTTTGATTACAATATATCGTGACAAAGAACGTATTTCGCGTGGCGTGGCGTATAACAAATATAAGGCTGGTTTAGATGCTCCCTAGTGAGCTACGCATTGAACGAGTAAGTCTCTCTAAGCCTACATTACGTGTTAGACCGCTTCTTTGGTTTAACAAGTGCGATAGATAGACTTGAGGAAATTTCTTCACCATTTACCTCGAGTGGGGAAATTAAGCGAAAGATATATAGTAATGTCATTTGTTAATTAATATATTTTGTGGCTAATTAATTTAATTTCTAACTGAAACTCATTTTAATTCGTTGCATTTTATTACCCTACTGACTCAGTCAGGGACAAAAGTAAATCACTTGTGCAGCCATCCAAGATTGTCACTGTTATTTATGGCGCATTCTATGGTATTGCTGCATAAAAAGGCGTTTACGATTCGTCATAAAATTGTCTCCGGGCCAAAAGTGGTAGACAAAGAAGTGAATAAACGTTGGGATTGGAAAATTATTCATATTGGTGACCCGGCCGAGGCGGATCGTGCGCCGCGCCCGAGGCAGCGGCCCAAAATCTATCCCAATTGATGGATATTTCTACAAATGCTTAGAAATTTATTACGGACTCAAACCTTTTTTTATCATTTTGTTTTGCAACTATCTGTAAAGATTTTGTTTAGGGTACGGCGACCCGCAACATATTTACGTTGGCCGACCGTTTAGCCGCATCTATGATAAGGAAACCTGTACAAATATGAGTTAAGGAAGTAATCTTATTAGGATCGGTTCGTTTTCCGTAACGAACTAAGAGGGTTGTGCTCATTTCCTGTTACATTACTGTTGCTAGTCACAACTTCAAATGCGCACATGTCCGACTTACTGAAACCATTTTATTGATCCTTACTTATTATAAAACAACCCCCACAGCGGTAGCGCAGGTCTGTTTTTGATAAACTCAAACATTACTTAATGGATTTTCATGTAGTTTTCACCAATAGACAGAGTAATTTAGGAGGAAGGTTTAAATGTATAATTTATGCATATTATAATAGAAAAACGCTGAAAATTTTATAGAATAAAACCTGTGCGAAGTCATTCGTTAGTACTTATTAAGTGAAAACGTCGTGTCATTCCTTTGTCCATTGATAAAAATAATGATTACTGCGTTTTCCTACATGACATTTACGAAATAAAAAAGCCGCATTATTGAACAAAGTTTCTTTGTTGCAAATCTACTTCGCCAGACGTACGGCAAGTATTCATCCTTACGTTTTGAACCTATACGGTTCGAACTGAGCGTTTCTGCTGCAGTTTTCCTGTCCGATTATAATTTAGGAATCTTCAAGACTAGAGTAAATAGCCTCATAATAAACTAGTACGATTTACTGCTTATCATCAGGTGGGATCGCAATCAAGTGATACGAGTTTATAAAAAAAAAAACACTGTAGAATAAGTCAAGATATTCAGTCACATACTTATAATTATTCAGAGACAAGACTATTCCGAAAAAGCTACATAGATAGTAGCTAAGTCAGCCTGATGAGGCTGGCAACCTTGGTAAAAAGCTAGAATTTAGCTGATGAGGCTACTTGTATGTTTAGAAGACAAGTACTTAGCCCGTTAACTACACAGACTATTCATAAGGCATTCACGTGCGCTCGTTAGCGACGCGCGCTAATCGCTGCGGCGATATAACTCACACTTAACCTAACTGTGGCCGACCTATATATCTTTGTATTTCATTGGCGTAATACTCGCTGTTCAGGGCATAACAAGTCTTGATACATTTAATTTAATTTATTTTTTTGGTTCTACAACAAAGGATACACAGTAATAATACATATATAAATATTTATGTATACAGGGTTATTTTTAAAACACTGGGGACTGGACGTCTTTCGGCTGATATGATAATAATGATGATGAAGAGTTACTAACAAATATTGTGGACCAAATTTTGACTTAAAAAAAAAGTATTGTAATTGTAACTATTAATACAGAAATTGTACATACATTGCTTTTTTCAACTATCCTTTCGTAAGTATACTGGAAGAGATTTTTGTAAAAATAAGCATCACATTATACCTATTTTTCTGATCCCTTTTTCTTGTATTTTATTATGTGTGTACACGTATTGTTGAATAAATAAAATATCTACTTTATTTAAAATGACGGATACTTAAGTATCCTATATAAATGACGCTATTGCTGATTTAACTGCAAGGTTATATATATATATGTTTTAATTCATATAAACTAGTACTTGACTGCGATCCCACCTGATGGTAAGCAGTGATGCAATCTCTGATGGTGAGGCGCACTATTTCTTCAATAGTTGACCGTACAATCCGAAATACGACGAGGAACGTCAATCAAAACTTTTCATAATGGTATTAAAATCTTTAATAGGTACGTTTTTTTTCAGCGAACTAGGTTACACGTGTCACGGCCGTGAAATCAATCTTTAAGCACAAGCTTTTGAATATTAAATGCGCCGTGATAGGAATAAAAGACAGCAGAAAGCCCGACAAAATTACAGCTAATATTATTATAGAATAGAAATACTTTTATTCGGGACAGACACAGCACACAACAAAGGTTAAAGTAGAACAGAACTACACTACGCACACGTGGGCTACGTGGCCCACGTCGATCGGGGCGCGTCGGTCTCCAAACATTTTATATAGAATTAGACTTGTAGAGCCACGCAACGTCGCGCGTCGTTTTACGTACAAATTAGACGTGGTAAATAAGTGCGTCGGTCTAATGCAGTTTTAGCTTTGCAACACATAAAGTATAAATGAGCAAAAGTACAGAGTGCGCTGAGTGTGCCCGCACCGAATTTGTGACCACCTCAGCATTTTCATTATCATCTCTCTTTTCCTGTGTTGAAGTCAGCTTCCAATCTATCTAGATGCGGCTGAATACAAGTATGCGCTTTGCTAGTGTGCCCAACCATACCAATAATCATCGATTAGTACCACTTTCCATAAAAATGCCTAGTGGGCCTTTGCGAGTTGGCTTCGCCTCCTCATACGCTTCCCACGGTTCAGAACTTCAGTGTCCTGAAATATATAATGAATTAACAGCTAACAAAGCTTATTTAATTATGTTTAAAAGCAAAACATAAGCCCACACACAAAAAGAAAAATGACATCTCATAATGCAACAGAGTCACAAACATTACTCTCTGTGAGCGAAGTAGAGCAAGATAAAATATTTAATTAATTAATTACAAGGATATAACGACACGGCGTCACTCATGGTTAAAGGGGAAAATTTAATCACATTATCAACGATGTGAGGTCTGAGTGACCTTTTGAGCCAAACTTCAGCGGCGTCTGTAGAATAGTAAAGTTGGTAGTTCGGATGCATTAGTTTGTGCTGATGTGCGAATGAATCTGCGCTAAGTTATTGCGAGTTGCATGTTATATCACTTAAAGTAATTAGTTAATGTGAGGGAATAAATTAGTTTGCATGAATTCTAAACATTGGAGTTGGTAATTGAAGTAGTTTTCGTTACTACAGACTATGAATTGAATTAAATGTTAGCAAAAATATAAACCTATCATCCGTAAAATGAGTGGAACTTGTAGAGTCTATAATTAAATTGGATATTTAAATTACATTATCAACGTTGTGAGGTCTGAGCGACCTTTTGAGCCAAACTTCAACGGCGTCTGTAGAATAGTAACGTTGCTAATAGGAAAGTTCGGGTGCATTAGTTTGTGCTGATATGCGAATGAATCTGCGCGAAGTTATTGCAAGTTGGATGTTATGTCGTTTAAAGTAATTAGTTAATGTGAAGGAATGAATTTTAAACATAGAGTTGGTAATTGAAGGAGTTTTAATTACTAAAAGCGTCTAGACTTAGTTTTGAATTCAATGTCAGCAAAAATATAAACCTATCACCGGTAAAATGAGTGGAACCTTTAGAGTCTAAAATTAAAATACGTTAAATCTGTAAAAATACATAATAATAATATCTACGCGCCTAAATAGGGATGCTCTTCTCCTTACCGATAATTGATCAGTTAAAAAAAGCGTGACGGAGGTGCATTTCGTCCACTCTGCTACACAAATAAAAATATGGTAAAAACTTTTATTAAATTTTAAATCCCTTGAATGTCTTTTACCAATAAACTTAAAATAAAAGACAAATATAAATTTTACTATATTAAAACAAGAGGACTACAGTTATATAACATTAGTCCTCTAGATTGTTTTGAGGACTAATGTTATTTCCATTAGTCCCCAAAGAAATCAATCTTACTTAAATTTAATACGTTCTAACTTTCCAGCCTTTGACACAGTTTCGGTTCTCAAACAAACTTAAGCCTGTATCATAATTGATTCTGACGCGAGCTTACTTCCAAAGTGGTCTGAAGTCGCGATACTGTGATTACAGCTGATCATAAAGTTTTACAAAAAAGTCACACATATTTGCATGTGTGAACTCAGATGTATCATTTATGTTTTAACCCTTCAGATACCGTCAATTAGAGACACAATAGTAAGACAATAGATGCGCGGCCACCGGTGGTCGCTTGGGGATTCATGAATTAATAATATTTTCCGATGACCTGGTGATGACCTGGTAATATTTTCCTGGTGGGGGTCGCGGGAATACGATGGATGCGAGACGCACCTGACCGGTCATTATGGCAAAACTTAGGGGAGACCTAAGTTCAATAGTGGACGTCTTTCGTTCTTTGTAGTGGCTGAAATGATGATGATGAATATTTTTTATTTAGTAAAATTACACTTAATATATAAAAAATAATAGTCTTCGGGCTTATTGCAAACCAGGAAACGTGCTCAATTTCGTGCTTGCTTAAAGCATTAAGCGTCCTCGCACCCGGGCCTCAAAAAAACGCCGCTACAAAAAAAATGCTAGAAGCGGCCGCAAAAAAGAGCTAAAGTGCGCGACACCTTGTATCCGGAACATCTTGAAGCCGATTCAAGCGATTTTTTTGTGGCGGCACCGCCGTACACGAGCTATAAAAAAAGGCTGCATCAAAACGAAGCTTCAAGCGGCAATTTTTTGTGGCCCGTGTGCGTGGACAGTAAGACTAGCCAATTAAACATAGTTTTCCGTTCTTTATTTAAAAAACTGTGTTCTACTCTAGGAATGACTCCTGTGTTGAAGCTGCGTTCACTAAAACGTAAACGTCATATACACAAAACACCCATACTCGGAGCTACATATCTGTAGGCCACACGTTTCGTGCGGGGTTCGAGTCCGCGACACACGGCGCAGCGGTCAATCGCTCAACAACTGTTTAGGTACACAAACTACCAATTGCATGTGTTACGTTCTTTATGTCATACTAACTTTTGCCCGCGGCTTCGCTCGCGTATTTAAAATATAGCTTACGTCACTGAATAAAGCAGCGTTTTATAGGAGAAAAAAATTAGCAATCGAACCAGTACTTACTTTCAGAGATTATTTCCAATAAACAAAAACAAACTATACCTGTTTATAATATAAGTGTAGATATACGCATACTTACAAGTCTCACCAAACATGACAATAAATTGACAACATATCAAAATCAAATCAAAATCAAAATCAAAAACGTTTATTTCAAATAGACCAATTATAGGCACTTTTGAACTGTCAAAATGTCGGTCAGTCAAACAAACAAGTGAAGCTAAATTGCACGTTCCAAAGAGTAGATCTCTATGGAGAAGAACGTGCAAGAAACTCCATGGACACTCTTTTAAATAAAGAATTGACATCAAAGAAGTCTTAGCAGTTCATTGTCGATTGTGTTCTCCGGAGATATTTTTGTTAGAGTTTTGATGTGTAATAAGGGGGCGGCTTTTAGAACAACGCCCGGGGAACTTTAAAGGTTTTATTGAAGACGGTGTAAGTTTCGGCGGCAGGCTTCCGAACGAAGCGTTTCGTCGACAAGCAGGATTTAACTTCGTCGAGACACAACGATTTTTTCCTTTCTCAGAATACTACTTATATTGAACAATGGCGCCTTTATTGTGGCTTGTTCTGGAATAATGGGATTGGGTTGCTAGGCTATTGAGTTTCAATGAATGAAGGTTCTATTCAATATGCAAATATATAAAAATAAATTGTATTATTGAATACAATTCTACTTGACTTGTGATATTCTTTGTTATTATTTTTAGTCGGTATTTTCACTTGTTTTGAATATTCATGGCGTTTACACTAAAACCTAACTATGTACATGTAATACAAAACACAAAGTACACTCACGCGTCGAAGTTCTCTTATATATCGCTGTCATTCTGGCAGCATTGCCACCTTGAATGGCAATGCTAATTTTTTGGACGAAGAACAAACCTGCTCTCTGGGCACACAAAGGGTTGATCAGTCGGCGTAAAATTATCTTAAAAGGGACATGCGTACTCGGCCGTCATGACCCATTGTTTCGACCCCAAACGGCACAAAACTAGTTATCAATAAGCTTACTGTATTTGCGCCGTTTCAGGTTCTCAGCAGCCGCAGTGGCAGGGCCAGCACAGCCCGCCGTACATGGAATATGGGATGGTGCAAGGGTGTCGTTACAGTTTGCGTTCCACACCAGAAGTCTACCCATGGCAATGGTATTATATGCTACGCCGCCGCGTAGCGAGCTACGAATATTTGCTACGCGCTACGAGACTTCTACGAGAGATCGCTAGGCTTTGGTGCTACGAAGTACTGAAAGGTAGGAATATGACGCATTGTAATACACCTCATATACTGGACTACATCTTTACGTTAGTAATAGTTTAATTATTATTATTCCACTAATAGTGACAGACGTCTCCTAATTACGAGAAATATCAGCAAACTGCGGAATGCGAATGAATGAATATGAAGCGAATGTGTTCCGCATGTCGCAATGATCACGTTATTAACATACGACTGTAAACCGTAATTGCGTGCACATCCATCAAGTGAGAATGGGGACGGTGTTAACGCGGGCCGGTTGTAACGCAGTGCGGGTTGCCAGCCGTGATGTTGGTGATCGTTGTAGTGTTATTAGCAAGCGAGCTGGCTGGTTTGAGCTGGTATTGTGACTGAGTGTTATTGAGGCTATAAGTGTTATTGAGGTTGCAATGCAGTAATTTTAATTTTGAACTTGCTAAACGGGTATTTAATCTAAGGTATATTAAACAAGAGAAATGGTTTTATCAGTAACTGTATTATGGAGGTTAGTTACGGACTGTTCACCAATTCGTTCTTAGCGGAGACCGGTGCGGCGAGCGGAGCGGCGAAAGGAAGAAAAAAAAGCGGGTAGAGAGGAGGCCGGATTCCCAGCAGTGGGAACATTAAAAAGTAGATTATGCTATTTTATGTTATACAATATATTAATATTAGGTTTAAAGATATTTATTTCTCAAAAAAAAAGACGTGTGGCACGCGGAGAATGCCGCGGTAAAGCTATTGCAAAGCATTTTTTAACAACTTATGCAATTAAATTGTGATTGAAGTTGACAAGTTGCCATGACAACCATTTAGTGGGGGGTGTTAGGTTTTTTTCGTTACGGAATTTCTGGATTCGGTCTCCACGCTCAAGGCCCGCGATAGAAGCTATACAATAGCTTAAAAACATAAAGTCACTTGAGAACAATTTTTTCTTAATCTAAATTAGTTAGTTTGTCGCCGCGTATGTAAATTGTTGAAGTCCTTATAAGTAATGCATTCAGTCTTTAAGTAGATAATTATTTAATTATTATGTAAGTTGGTTCTTGAATTCATTGAATGAGCGTATTTTTTTTTTAACTGGGGGTATTAATGTAAAACTGAAATATTAAAAATAAATTACATACTTAATATTTGTGTTCATAATGATAATTAGCTGCACATACTCGTAGTAAGATAAAAACCAAAGACAACACGGTTTAGGTAAATAAGGAATGGTTTGAAAACGATAAAACCACTTTCATTATTTTGTTTTTTGCGCCCTTTTAACAACAAAAGTTTGTTCCCTCCTATACAATTTATTTCAGCGCAGCACTTTACTTTTAAAATAAAAGGAAAAATAATTAATTAGTCACAAGTAACTCGATAAAGCGTGGGACCGGGAGTGGCAAGACAAACTTTACTACTAATTTACTAAAGGCATATAAAAAAGTCGCGCCAAGTAGTTGAACGTTGGACGGAACTTTTTTCAACTTATTTATTATTTATTTGCTCTTGTTTTTAAACAGGTTAATGAAATGGAAGTATATTAGTCAGTCAGTCGAGTCTTGGTGGTGGTGGTTAAAAGTGTCTGTAAGTTATAATGAAGGTTCTGGATAGTGTTTTTTATGTTTGCGTTTGTCTACTATCTCAACTGATGGATCAGTACCCCTAGCCAAGTTGTTAATCTGCAATAGTTAACGCTAGTAGAAAGCTTTAAATGTACAGTAATGACGTCATCTCAACGCTCGGTCACTTGGTCAGAACAAAAGAATGGGGGCGTGGCCAACTCGCGAGGCGTTCGAGGCAGGCGAATGACAGCCGGAGTGTTCGAAAGAGTTACCGTGGACTTGATATGCAAAAGGCAAATGAAGGAACGAAGTGGGTTTTAGTCAGTAAAGTTTGACATTCTCTCTCACTCCACACAGAGCGGGAAAAGTTATTTGATGATTTCCCACCAAAGTAAAACATCTGAATTTGAGGAGGTTAGCTAAGCCACTACACGTGTCGCCAAAATAAATATTTTAATATTCAATTCCCTTACTTGTCATGCTCGTCGCATCACTAAATGAGAAAAGTTGACTTACACAAATAAGCCAACTGATTACAACGAAAGCCTACAAAATCATAAACCTAGCTAATAAATAACCCATCTATCAGACCATTTTCTAAACAAGTACACACCCACACAGGGAACTTCCTGAAAGCAATTTCGTGGTACTTATTTACCTAAAACGAGCTTCCCACGCCCGACTGAGAATAAATCTAAGTGTTTCGTACTTTGTAGTATAAAATATATTAAGTTAATTAACAGAAGCTATGCACCGATGTTGTGTCACTTCCACAAAGGGTTGAGTTAGGGTTATTTATGCCCGTTGTCACGTGTGCTTCGGGATTTATCGCGTGTTGCAAGCGGTCGGAGACTCGAACACGACAGCCGAGGTTTTATAGCGAGCACGCCGAGGCTAACTCCGAATAAGTGATTTTAAAGTTTCGGTACATATCCAATGTGTTTAAAGAGGTTTCAAGTAGAATTTTAGAACACTACTCAAATGTGTGCCACACACGGCGATCTGGACGCGTCGGTCTCCATGCATTTTATATGGAAACTATACTTGTAGAGCTACACTTGACATGCCATGCGACGTCATTGTACGTCCAAATCAGGCGTGTTACACGTGTGCGTCGGGCTAATGTAGGTCTAGCTTTAAGGTAGAACTGCTTTGCTTACACGTGCGCCACACTCGTCGATCTGGGCACGTCGGTCTCCATACATTTGTTTATGGAAACTAGACTTATAGAGCTACACTTGGTACACGCCAAGCGTCGCCGTTCTACGTACTAATCAGGCGTGTTAAACGTGTGTCGGTCTAATACTGACGCACACGTGTAGTTCTAGCTTTGGTCTGGTTTAAAAATGACTGGTGTTATATACAAGTATTTTTATTTATACTTTTGGGTCTAGGACTTTTGGAAGGTGTATGAGAGACTAAAGTCAACTCGCACCTGGGGTGAAGCGAAAATGGTCTTTGCTGCGCTGATCTGAGACCTGAGTTCTGTGAACAAATTTCATTGAGTAATCGTCTGTAGTATCGGATAATAAAGAAAACGAACAGTTCGGACAAAATAGCTTCTCTGTTTTCCTACTTTTAATTATTTTATTTCTTATAAAATCAGTAGCAACCAAATACCGAATGTTCCATTTCTTCCGATATGCGAAGTAGGCCTTGGTTTTATCGTAATAACAGTTCCAAATCAGGGTTCCCTCCAGAGAATCAGAGAAAATTGCGAATCTACTCTGTCGCACCTACCAAACCTGAGGAGGGGACGCTATCATGAATACAAATCGTTCGTTTTTCCCTTCACGGACTTTAGTTAAATCACCAAAGCTGTACTGCGTAAAATGTTCCCTTTTATTCCCCTTGTTTTTTGTTTAACTTTTTTTTTCAGTTAGCTGCGCTCTGTTGTGGGAACTAATTGTTATTCTTGCGTGGAATGTAAACGGGAAGTGGTAGAGGAATATTTATTGGAACGAGTTGATTTTTAATTAATTGAGTTTTCTGGGTCGGCTATGCGTTGTAGCGACACTTGGGGGAGGCTCATGTCCAGCAGTGGACGTCTTTTGGCTGAAATGATGATAATAAGGATCATAAGTGACTGTGCATTTTGCTTATCTTGCATGGTTAAAAACTTATCAAACTTCAATGCCCATGTTCCAATCCTTATAAGATTGCGCATTATTAAAGATATAATAATTATGTTGTACATATTTACACAATCTATCTATCTTACTTTGGCTTCCATCTCCCTCTCTATCCTTAAGATAGTTCTAAAACAGTACATCTATCGTGGTCAGATTATAAAATTGATCACTTCATGATATGTCCAATTTAAACTGCCGAGATCGTTTAATAGATATGTCAATTCTCGTTTAGCCATATCATTGATGTAAGATTTCTAAGATAATAAAAGGTCTAAAGAAAGTAAGCCAAACGAGGATAGACATATCATCAAACTTTAACGTTTAGGACGATCTGAACAGTTTTACTTGGTCATATCATGAAGTGACCAACTTTTAAGATCTGGCTACGACATATGTATCTACCAAAATAAACGTATCCAAACCCAAGCTCTACTCTAAAGTCAAATACCAAATTCAATATTTAAAGGCTATCCCAAACCTCTTATTACATGTAGGCACTACCATCATGTAATACAACTTTATTCATTAATCACAGAGCTAAGCAAATACGTTCTTAGATAGTGATTAATATAGACCTAGACGTCAAACGGACTGACCTTACAACTTTCAGTCCAGACTGACGAGAATAAATTGGTAAAAGTTTGTAAAAAGCCTTGAATATAAAGTAGCTGTTTATGATTTGTCTAGCTGTTGTCTGTGGTTTTACGGACTTGGAGGTGCCTTTTTCGAAAGAGACATTGCGGCTCTGAAAGACAAAGGACAGTTTTTTTTTTTTAAATCATGGATAGGCTCATGTTTGATCACTATATCACCTGATAGAAAGCGTTGATGTGGCCGACGATGGAACACGCTTGCCTAGAAGCAATCTATACACTCTTTACTTAAATACCCCCAGGTTATAGCTATCAGGAAACACAGACTCCGGCAGGAAATTCCACTCCTTGGCTGTACGCATAATGAATGTATTACAGACGAAGGAACACGTTTGTTTTTAGGTGGGTAATCATGCAATGACTTCTTTTACTGGGGTAGACTAGAAGCGTAGTTGGGAGGAATAAATCTGAAAGCTAAAAATGTCACGGGCTTGCGGACGGTGAGCAATGGGTAGCTCGCTGTCCGACCGCCCGGTAACTGTCCTGACCGAGCCCAAGTCGTCGACGGCGCGCACTGTTTCCGCGCGCCTCAAGGAGTTATTAGCAACAGCAGGGCCGAAGCCTACTGGGGCCAGCGTTAGCTCCGAAAAGAAGCTACTTTTCGTACCGGGGTACGAAAGGCAAAGAAGGAACAGGAGCTCCGCCTAAGAGCGGGAGATAGTGACATCCCATTTGATGATTTTCCCACCGGAAAAAAAAGCTAAACATATTTTGTTACGTCACAATAACAAAAAAATTCGTACGGTACGGAACCCTTACGGCGCGAGTCCTACTCGCACTAGCCCAGATTCTTTCTTGTTGTACTATTTTATTTTATTGTTTAACTTTAATTTAATGAAATGTCAGAAACAAATCTCCAACAGGTAGGAACAAGAATTTGTTTGTAACTTGATCGGGGAGACCGGACAATGTTTAGAAATTATGTTAAGAAAGTAATTAAAATGTAAATTGAAGAATTTTTAATATACTTAGAATTTGGGTGTCTTCAAGGCTAGAGTGAATAGGTTCTTAATAAACTAGTACGCCTAACCATAAGAGATTGCATCACTGCTTACCATCAGGTGGGATCGCAGTCAAGCAATAGTTTCATCATCATCATCATTTCAGCCGATATACGTCCACAGTTGGACATAGGCCTCTCCCAAGCGTAGCCACAACGAACGACCCTGTGCGTCTCGCATCCATAGTTTTCCACTAGTTTATATGAATTGAAGAAAAAAACTGAAGCCATTGGTTTGAAAAAGGTAAAATTTACCTCATTTTATCTTTTACACGCTGCTGTCAGCGAGCAAAACCCTACGAGCTATGTCAGGATACGGCCTAGCAGTGTGCCAAATTACATACAAATCCGTTCGGCTGTTCGTGCGTGAAGTAGTAATAAATATACAAAACACGTGATTTTTTTAATAGTCATATAGTATTTAAAAAAAAAATGTTATTTAAGGTCTTTAATATTTTATTGTCCTATAAAATAAATAATATTATATCTAATTAACAACTTAAACGTAAATTAAACAAAAAGGAGGGAGTTATGAGTTTACATGTGGATGGATGGAGGGGGAGAGGGAGGCCAAAGAAAAGATGGATGGATTGTGTGAGAAGTGATATGAAAGAAAAGGGAGTTAGTGATAGCATGACGAGTGACAGGACGGAATGGAAGAAAAAAACGTGTTGCGCCGACCCCAAATAAAACGGGACAAGGGCAGGAAGATGATGAAACGTAAATTAAACTATTTATACTAAAGCTAACCTGTATACATGTAGTCATAAAACAAAGCAAAAGGCAACCAAGACCGTCTATTGTTTTCAATATCAGCGCCACAACCACACCATTACATCTAGGTATCCTAAAAACAGAATTTACCGTCTCAATTTCACTACCTCGGAGAGTCATAACAGTGAAAAGTAAGCATAAATTAGCGTGGACCGCCGCGCTCTGGCCTTTATTCGTCACCTATCTCCAGCATCTGTGCCGTGAGAATTTACGAGGTTCGCTCACTAACAAAGTTCCCGCATAAAGGAGGTACACTGCGTCGCCTCGAGACTGTCTGTCTGCGGTCACGACCCACCGTTTTTTATAGAACTCAAGAGTTAGTTTTAAACAGGTTGGATTAATTATATTTGAGTGTCTACTTCAAAACTGAAGTCATATTTATATTTTTTGTTTTTGTGAAGTTACAGACTTTATATTTTGTGGCAAAACATGTGTTGAGGTTTCTCAGACAAGCGTAACGTGATAAATCAACTTTATTGTTCTGCAAATATCTTTAAAGTTACACAATCTATGAGTTTTTGTTTATAGGGTGCCTAGTTGTTGTCTACGCGTGGTTCTAGATTAAATAATCTACTTAATACAGCGTGCGTATAGCTAAGGACTAATTGTTAGTATGGCCATAACCTTGAACAGCTCATCGCAACTGTCAACAAAACGATGGGCAGATCAGGTCCGCTCCACACTGGACATCCAATATTACACGTTGTACTTCATGATGCTACGACCGTTACAGATGGCGAATTACCATCAATAAGAAGCTAAACCAGCGGGAACTTTACGACCCTCAGTAATAAGGAGTACGACTCGAGGAGGAGGAGGATGGTTAAGGAGTGGAATTTCCTGCCGGAGTCTGTGTTTCCCGATAGTTACAACCTGGAGATCTTAACATCAAGAGTAAATAGGCTCCAACGTCGACCACATCGTCGCTTTCCATCAGGTGAGATAAGTAGTGTAGTCTATCAACAATAAAAAAAAATAACATCCCTTTTCACAAGAAAGACAATGCTTTTAATTTTCTAAACGCATCACAAATAAACTATTCAAAACCATTTTCAAAAGTTGTAACTCACAAACCCAAATCCTAACGGGTTAAAACAACCATCATTTATATAGAGAAACTTTTATGAAAGTAAAAGCCCGTATTATGAATGATGAAGCAAGTTGGGAACTCGAGGGTCTCGAAGCGAACGGTTGAGGTTATTGTGCAAACAGGAAGAGCTCGCGATCCATCAGAGGCTGTCAACAATTGGCCCCTGCGGGTGTGCCTCATTACCATCCTGTAATGTATACGTACTACTTTTTGGCAACTTTGAATTTTTATTTTGTATGTTTTTACTTTTCTTTTTTTTAGTGTGTCAGTGTGAAGTTGGAATATACTCGTACGTTGACAAAATAACTTCTTTTTGTTACTATGAAATACACTTATATAAATTCATCATTTCAGCTGATAGACATCCACTGTTGGAAATAGGCCTCTCCCAAGTTTCGCCATAATATATTATTAAAATAAAACTAACTAACTGTGCTATATACATACTTAAAATATACACTCCTAATTATATATCTCAAAATATGGAGTCAAAAACCTCCGCTTTGACTGGAAGTGTGCTCAAAGACACAATGCCACAAATTGATGTGTCTTCAAGGTTTCGTAACATGTCACCGGAAGACCGTATTAAAAAATAAACTAAAAAACCAAAAAACAAGACATTGTTAATTCAGTCGCATTTTTTTCCATATTTTTTTCAACAATTACAATGGGCCTTAATTGAATACAAGCTGGAAATTTGTGTTGGCATTAAACCTATGTAAGTTTACCAATTTTTGGATATTCTTGTGCCTACACTATACATTTTCATAAACGAAAATCATTTTGAACATTGAATTATTCACGAAAACAGTATGGCAGAAATGATGGACGTTTTATGATTTGGCAGCCTTCGCTACACCACAATAACGCTCTATTTGTGGTCAATTATTTCCATTTAAACGTAAATTGGAGACGAAACAGTCATATTTCAAGTTCCCGGAGCTTGTGTAATTACGAAGCGGTTACTATTGCTCACAAATGTGTATTTAACTTCAAAAAGCTAGTCAAAGAAAATCTTCTCTACCATCCTGTAATTTTATGTATTATATATTTGTTTTTATAATATAACTAGCTTTTGCCCGCGCGGCTTCGCTCCCGCTCTTCCCTACTCCACCCTACTATACCCAACTCTACCCTAACCTACTCTACCCAACTCTACCCTAACCTACTCTACACTACTCTACCCTACTCTACACTACTCTACCGTACTCTACCGTACTCTACCCTACCCTACCCTACTCTACCCTACTCTACCCTATTCTACCCTACTCTACCCTACTCTACCCTACTCTACCCTACTCTACCCTACTCTACCCTACTCTACCCTACTCTACCCTACTACTCTACCCTACTCCACCCTACCCTACCCTACTCTACCCTACTCTACCCTACTCTACCCTACTCTACCCTACACTACCCTAATTTTTTTTTTCCATAAGAACCTTCTCCTCACAATAACAATCACAACAAAAAAAAAAAACAGCCATGAAACAATTTCATGCCAAGTCGTGACAACGGAGAACGGGGGTCATTTTTATATATATAGATTATAAGTAACTGGCTTTTGCCAGCGGTGTAGCTCGCGTGAAAGTAGAAAATAGTCCTATGAGAACCTACTCTCGGGATAAAAAGCATCCTATGTGCTGTTTCAGGATATGGTCTGCCAAATTACATCTAAATCCGTTCGAGCGTGAAGAACTAAAACACAAACACACAGACACCCAGACATTGTTGCCTTCATAATATTAAAAAAGAAAGACAGAAAACACGTTTATTTTTCACAAGCACACACAATGATATAGCATTTATAGAAACTTAACTATTTAATCTTAAAATGGCAATGCTGCCAGCGTTCTGGGCACATTTCCCATTGACATCGATGTGGACGAATTTTTTGACGCACTATAAATTCCTATTGTTTTTTACCCGTTTGTACATATTTTTACTTTAAGTTTGTAGATATACTTATTAGTTTATAATATTTAATAATTAAGATGTATATATGTATGTTAATAAAGCACAATAATTCTGAGTTAGGAAAAAAAAAACTTAAAATACATTATTAGTGTGATTTAGGTATTTTATTTATCTACAAATATTTAAATAGATTTAGTTGAGTTACTATAATCTGTTTTATGTTTCCTAATCTACATATAGCACAAAAGACACTTTGTGTCGGTGCTTATTTGTTCTTCTTTAGTGTTCTTATTTGTAATTTTCACCAACATAAATAAAAGATATCTGCTTACAAAACGTTTTTACATTAGATAGGTCTAGATTTCTAAATAAGTTAATGTATGAAAGTGACTTACATGTACAGAAAAGCAATATTTTTTTAATATTTGAATTTCGAAAAATGTGTTGTGTTATAATTTCTATTTAATGTCCTATATTCTAAGAACAACCAAATGAAATTATGACGTTCCATTCACCAACACACTTTAGGTGGGTTTTGAATAATTGCTTAGTCTACTCATTCGAATACATTATTCCAACAGAAAAGTGTCGAATATAATCTCAGTAAAATAGATAATTAGTTCATTGCCTTCTGTGAAGATTTTGAAATCAATAGCGCTGATAGTTTTTTGTTTTGTTTTTAGTTTTTGACCGTTCACTGTGGCGGCACTTGGGGGAAGCTTATGTCCAACAGTGGGCGGCTGTTGGCTGAAATTATGATGATGATGATGTTAAATTTTTAGTTATACGATCTAAATGTTTTTTTGCTGATTTGAAATCTTGAGGAAGTCCAGCAGTGGAAACATTATAAGATTGATTATGCTACGCTAATGTTACCAAAGCAGTAAGTTTATTGTTATTTATGATTAAATCACCAATTTCTTAAAATAACGTTAGTTGGAAACGACAAGTTGCCTTGTCGCATAACCACGCCATTATACAATACAAAACTGCATCTTTAAACCAAACTCTTCTACTAAGGGGCAACGAGTTTACAATATCAGGTCCTCGAGACGTTTCGTCTTTACTGAATGCATTATAAACGAAACGTTTCGGTACGGAGTCGTCACGTTACCCTAACGAGGACCAACGAGTAAGTATCTCATTTGCTAATGCAGATTCTAGCCACAAAATATAAATGTACAGAGGTCGCACTTTATACAATGCTCGAAAACACGCATCATCATAATGTTGAGGGACTGTACTAATTTAAAACTTAAATGTATTAATCATTTACTTGTTAACTTGTGTATGTACATCTTTTGTTGGAGGTCCTTAATAAATAAATATAGGTATCATCATTTCAGCTGAAAGACGTCCACTTTTGGACATAGGCCTCTCCCAGATGTCAGCACGATGAGCGGTCCTATGCGTCTGGCATCCATCTTATTCCCACCACCCTTACCAGGTTTTCGGTCCACCTTGTAGGAGACCTAATTAAAACAAGCATACGTAGTATATAAATATTATATACGCCTCTTCTATAGTGAGTTCAAGATTTTCATACGTGGGTATACGTCTACGTGTGTGCGCCAGTTTTTACTTGTTGTAGTTAGCCGACCTTTATTATTACTTATCTAATGCTTCAGATTTTTTCTGAACATGGCGGGCGCCAAAGCAATAAAGTCTATTGACCCGTCCCAAAATATATTCGTCGGTACTTGAACAATTATGATCCCTTTTTCATTACTAGAAAATATGTAGAATCACGATAGCTCATATCGACAGCTCTACGTATTTATTTTCGATTGAGAAATTAAGTGTATTAATAAATGTAAGTTGTTCAATGACTGTTATTGTAAATTTTATATTATTATGTCGGTAATGCAAAGTTGTTACCACTTTATGAGATTTTGAAACTATTGCATGTAGTCGCGAGTTGACTTGCGTTTGAGCTTAGGTATGTAACGTTTGAGCGTAATATTATAGTTTCCAGGGTCAAAATAAAAACATTTTATTTAGTCCGTATTTCAGAATATAAAAAAAAAATTGGACACGTATTTTTTCTTTTTTCGATTAAACAAAAAATAACAAAGATATAGCCCATTAAAGTTACATGTGACGTCGCCCAGTGTGAAAAAATGCAGCACGGCGTGACGTTACACTTAGCTTTAATGGGCTTTATCTTTGTCATTTTTGGTTTAATTTACAAATAAAAAATACGTGTCCCTTATTTTTGAATAATCTAAAAGACGGACTTATTACGTTTTTACGACAACTAGCCTATTTTGCATGGCTTTCTCTTTACAAGTTAGGCTAATCGGCGGTTTTTTTTTTAAATAAACTAAGACGTTACATCCGGAAACCATTTTTGTTTGTAATGAATAAACTCGGAGACTACTGAATCGATTTTGAAAATTCTTTCAACAGTAGAATGCTACTTTATCACTAAGTAAAAATATATTATGCAGAAACGGTATACGAGTATATTTTCTTCTTTAACGCAGGCAAAGCTACATACTGGCAAATGCTTGTTTTATTAATTTTTGCAATTAGTGCATTCACAAAAACTCATAAATAGCTAAATACCAGCTGATTTTTAAAAAAATCTATTAACCCTCACTTAATTATTCCGCCCACAAACAATAGGTACAGTAACACACAGTACGAAGAAATTGCAAAATAGTTTCCATTACACGACGATCTCCAGTTCCAACGTACATTCGATAGAACGATACTTGACCAGAACGCTCCCAAAGGAATCAAGGATATAACAAAATGTGTTTTGAAGCATGCCTCTGAATACGATCTCAGCTATCAACGATATCATCCTTTACGAAATATTCTGAAGGGAATTGTTATAGAAGATGGATATTATTTTTCGTTATTCGATCAGGGTAAGTGCATTTTTGTACGGGAATGTAGGACAATGTTATGTAGACTACGGTTTACACGTGACTCTGCATGCAAAATTGGACACGACCCAATGAGTATGTGGTGCTTAGGTCGCTTCTCTTATAAAGTTTCATAAATTCACATACACTTCTACGTGATTGCTCGAAAAACTTCTCGCGGCCCTGAAACGTAAAGGGAATTTAGTAAATGTCTTTTTTTATAGTGGGGAAAAGCATCCAATGACAACCCCTGCTCTTGGGCGGAGTGGGAGATAGTGTCAGACTCTTACTGACTAAAAACCAACCCAGTTCCTGCTAGCATTCATAACGGGGCTCGAGGTCCCTTTCGGATTACCCTGGCCCCAGTAGGGTTCGTCCCAGCTGGGCCTCTGCTGTTGCTGACAACTCCTTGAGGCGCGCGGGAACAGTGCGCGCCGCCGACGTCTTGGGATTTAGTAAAGGTCTAGCACTTCCTTTGTTCCACTCAGAGCGCGAGGGGTTATTAATGATTTCTCACAAAAAAATAAAGATATACCTACTTAAAGCTCAGTCATTATTTTTCTCCGATGAAACAAAGAAGGTCTCTCTCATTGAATACAAGTATTACAGCGATTTTAATAATCAAGATTCGGTCCAAACAGTATCGAGCGCCCACTCTATCGGCTATTAATAGTTATCAATATCATCTATTGTTTCCTTTTGTGCGATATACAATTCATAAGCGACCAATGGCTTCCAATTCCGACTCTGATTACGGAAAATGACAATGACAGGAGCAGCGTATTGTTACATAAACATAGTTGGCGTATTAAATATTGCGTATTAAAGGTACCAGGTATGAAACACCAACAGGTAATCAATTGGAGTGAAAATATGCGAGCAGACAGGCATAAAAAATCTTCACAAATATCGAGTAACCCCGCAACAAAGCCTAATGGAAACCGCCGAAGGGCGCCAACTAAAAAATACCGTGTGTACCCGATCAATTTGTTGAGTGGGATTTGTTCAAACAAAAAAAGTAACAATAATTCAGGGCGGATATATTTTCTAATCCGTGGTTCAAATGGACGAATTTGACCATCAAATAAGTTGGACCGGGAGATCCATTAGTCGTAATGGATTGTCACAATACAGAGTATTGCAGCGTCAATCATGGCCGCCCGAGGCTTAATTTGTGCTGACAATGAGAAGGGAATTAGTCTCAGGGTAGCGATGTCGTCTGTCTTGAATATCTGTCGCCGTAATGATGATAAAGGCAAAAATCAGGCCAGAGTTGTGTAGTACCTTTTGGATGTAATGTTTAGACCTTTGTCATTAGATATGTCAATAGGTACAAGACATAAAGTAATATCTGTCTGATTATGATTAATATTGATGTCTGATTAATATATGTCTGAGTATGTGTTTAACAAATAAAATTTGTTTAAATGAGGCTAACAGTATATATTTATTTAAACTAAAAAGAACATGAAAAATAAAAACAATGAACTAATTAAAACTATATATACACAATAACTCTTACCTAAAATATAGCGTCAAAAAATTCCTCCGCATCGCTGTCGACTGGAAGTGTGCCCAAAGACTGGCGGCATTGCCGCGTTGTAAGGCAATGCTTAATCTCTGCTAACAGTTAGTTAGGTTCTAAAACTCTCTGCCATAACTATCAAAATTCAGTAACACGATATCTCGCATGACTGCATTGTGTGCGGCTGTCAGTTCGACGCATGACGTTGAGTGACGCGTATTACTGCGGAGTCCAGGCCTAAAACCGACATTCACTCGTATCGTCCTGAGTTCGGCCCTGCATCCGACACCGTTCTCGCGTATCACGGCGAGTCCTGCCCTGTCTTTTCATATCATTTCATGTATCGTGACGGGAATTTCGGCTTTTGAGTTATTGTGATGAGTGAAATCGTTTTAGGGTATTGATTTATTGACGCGGTTTTGGTTACGTTAGGCTGGTCCAGACTTATTTGTGTTGTGGCTTTATTTGACTCTTTTCTTCCAGCCTGCTCTGGTTAATACTCCAAACCATATCAGACTATCTATTTTGATAGTACTAAGATACTATTTCATAGTTTAAACCGACACATATTTATTTATTTACTATAAATTATTATTTAGTACAGTCAAATAGCACTGAAATAAGTTAGTCCTCTGACAATATTAAGTAAGCTTCGGCCCAGCTGATCATCAGTACGCATCAGTATATACCGTCGGCATTACATACACTGATGTAGCTGTAGAAAGTCTGGGCGGGGCAGTGCCCTTTGGTCCCCAAGCTCGGGGGCCCCCAAAACCCATTTAGCAAACCTCTTATCGAACTGCCAAAAATTCTCTCATCTTCGAAATCTAAATAAAACAGGTCCATTCGCTTAGGAGTTACAATGCCACGGACAGACATACAGACACACATACAGACATGTCAAACTTATAACACTCCTATTTTCTGTCAGGGGTTAAAAAATAGGTCGCAATACTACCTCAACCATAGCAAATCGTTTTAGTCAGTAAAAGTCTGACTTCTGACTTGACATCTTTATAATATTCCTGAACTATCACACAACGCCGTCTAGTCCCAGAGTAAGCAGAGCTTGTGTTATGGGTACTAGACAACTGATTAACATACTTAAATAATTTTAAATACATACAGATACATTTATAGATAAATTACACCCAGACACAGAACATGCTCATCACATAAACATTTGTTCTGGGTGGGAATCGAACCCACGACCCCCGGTATAGCAGTCAGGGCCACTAGACCGACAGGACAGTCCAGCTTTAAAAAGTTTTTTTTTGCCCCAGGTTCGTTAGCCACTTAACTACGGCACTGATTACATACATTCTTATTTTCTTAATTCAACAATAACAAAAACTGGTAAATAAAATACAAAGTTGGTGTAAGTGTTCGTCGGATGCGGCTGCACCTGACGCCAGCCGCAGTACGTTCTCAACGCCGCGAGTCTTTCCAAATTGTTTCCCCAGTGTTGCAACTTTTTTGACTTCTTGTACGTCAGGAGAACGGCGTGTTTTTGATACCTTGTTAATTATTTTCTTGTTCATTTTACTTTATATTGTTGGAACAGAATGCTGCCAGTACCTACCAGGTTTGTTGTAAGCTTTATTTTTATCTATCTTCTATCTTCCTTTTTAAATTTTTTCACCGATGGAAAACTGCTTTATTCCCAAGTGTCATAGACTATATTTTATATCCGCAAGCGAAGCTATGGGCAAAAGCTAGTTTAAAATATAAATCGAGGTACTGCTTTGAATTTAATTTACCTTTTTTTAAGGTCATCAGGTAGCTCCTGAAACTCTGGGTGGAGCGAGATGTCAGCCTTTAATTTTTTTTATTCCACAAGTATCACACAACGCCGTCTAATCCCAAGCTAAGCAGAGCTTGTGTTGTGGGTACTAGACAACTGATAAATATTCTTATATATTTCAAAATACATACATATTATATAGGTAGCTAAATTACACCCAGACACAGAACAAAATATGATCATGCTCAACACATAACCGTTTGTCCACGACCTCCGACAGAGCAGTCAGGGCCACTAACCACTAATACTTTATTAGTCATTAATATATTGACTAGAACCTACCTGTGTTCAGTTCAGTCCTTCAGTTGTCTTCCAGGGTCAAGGTAACTCTTTCAAACAATCCCGCCTTTACTTACAAAGTAAATAAAGTAAACAAATTGAATTTGCCTCGAGTTAAATTTCTGCAAATTCGTATTCAATCCACTTATGCAGTGAAAGGATTAACTGAAACCACTACTCAGAAAGTAACTCTCTTTGACAAACTGTTTATAAAGTCGCCTCGCAAGAGGTCTTTCAAATACACCAGAGATACGCTCTTCGGAACGTGGGTTAAAATTCAAACGTACATTTAGCAGTCCTCAAAGTAGCACTCTAAAGAACTTGGCTTAACTTCGACGTTGAACTGTAAGCTGTTAACAGTTCCAGAGGAATATGATGCATTTGCATCTATTAGTACTTTGCAGATAAATTGGCTAAGTACACAGGCGGGAATAAGTGGTTGGGGTAAGTAAATAACTTTTGTAGGGGTCGGATGCAAAACAGGAATATTTTGTTGCTTCAATAAATCACATTATAAAGCGCAATAAGTGGCAATGGGCCGAAAGGTTCTGGAGTGGCATCCGCATACCGAAAGACGCAGCGTTGGAAGGCCTCCAACAAGGTGGACTGATGACCTGGTAAAGGTTGCGGGAAACCGATGGATGCGAGACGCACAGGAACGTTCGTTGTGGTGAAACTTGGGGGAGGCCTATGTCCAACAGTGGACGTCTATCGGCTGAAATGATGATGATGATGATAGAGCGCAATATAGTCAGTGTTAAAAAAGCGGATCACGTTGGAAACACAATACTGCGCTCCAAAACATACATCGTTGACGTGGCACAAAAGGCTGCCTAGCTTAAGTGAGACTTGGCTGCACATGTCTACCTCATGCTAATCGAGCGGTGGGCCGGTAATAAGTACCCTGAAATCGCACGACGGGATCGTGGCAGGCCAAAAAGATGGCGGGAGGACTTAGATGTATACCTTAGAAATTGGCAATAAGTGGCTTAGAGCCGAGAACATTGGAAGGAATGGAGAGAGGTCTTTGCCCAGCAGTGGGACTGTATAGATATAATATAATGATGTATACAAGACTGGCGGTCAAAGGTTAAAATATTGCAATCGACTGCATTAAATAAAATATTCTCTCATTTATTTATTTATTTAATCAGGACGAAAGAATGCCAATTACACTATACAATAGGTACAAATCATGTAAAAACACATTAAAGAAAATAAAACCGATAATATAACTAAATCTCTCGTTCAGTCTTCTCGCAAATCGCTAGACATTCAGTCAATATCTCCTTTCATTCATCAGCGAATAGATCTAATCTAGGACTGGATTCAAGGAGAGCGTTGAGTGCGATTGACATTCGCGGAATAGGTGACTTACGTTGTGCAATCATACGGCAACGTGGCACTACGAATAATTACGTCTTGCCCGGCAATAGTTATCAGGGATATTTTTTTTTCTCATACTTGTAGCATAATGAAAACTTGAGTATTCAAAACTTATTCTTACGAACATTGCATGAATATTAAGACATGAACATTAATACAGTTTCCAGAAGATTCACGTAACAGGTTGTAACAAACGCTCGCTATATATTTCACGCGGCATGGCCCATAAAACTGAAGTTACGCCGTTAGAGCTCCGGTGTCACTCGTCGAAACACATCAATCTCGCAAAGTTGTCGGGAACGCGCGGAACCCGGCGATCTATTCATCTTAATGTTTTAAAGCCGCCTTCATCAATCCACCGAGCATAAGCGTGTCATTAGGAATACATATATTTTGTCTTAGAATGACTAAGTTTGTCTTGAAAATGGCGAAACTTGCTTTCAAATTTTCTGACACTACAAATATTAGAAGAATACCTATAAAAGATGCTTTGTGGATGGTTCGAAATAGTTACCGTGGCACTGGAATACAAAAAGCAACCGGACGACAAAGGTTGATTTTTTGTAAGGTGAGAAATCATCAATCTGTCAAGTCTGCCATTCTCTTTCGCTCCAGCTCCAGAGCTTGAGAAATTATTGATATATATGAATCCCACCTCTTATAAAAATTAATCAACAATATCAAAACAGTCTGTTAAAACTTGTTTCGTTTGCTTTAATTTTATCCGAGACACAGGCAAATAAATCAAAATGAGTCGAAGCACGCTTTTCACTCGCTTCTGAAAGGTACACATACGTAATACTTACATATAGGTAGGTTCATATCTCATATACATATTATAACGTTTTCCAGACGTCTCGGCTTTGACATAATTTGCATGCACTAATGTATTACTTCACTATACATACGTTTGTACATGTTGTATGCAATGTGATTGCACTTTATCTAGAATCAAAGAGCTTTGATAAGCGTTGTACTATGGCGGTACAATTAGGGAGAGTAGCTGATAATAATACGTCCTCTGTGTAATTGATATTATTATCTTAAGTACTGTTTATAGCCAGGTTCATTGTTATAGGTTCTGTATAATTACATGAAATAAGTAGAATAAGGATATGACTAGGATATGTATATGCTGGCGTCCAGTGAGTGTTTGACAATCCTGGACAGGTGGGCGAGGATTGTCACTCACTGGACGTCAGAAGGAGGTCCTAGCGAAGGTGGTGTGACGATCTGATCATGTTCGCGGTGTAAACTTGGCCAGAGATTGCCCTAGACAGAGAAGTTAGGAAGGAGAAAGGGTTGGCCATTGCCCAACAGTGGGACAGACAATACGCTAATTAAAAAAAAAATGCATATGCAATTTAATTAACACAGGACCAATAAGCTTGACCACGTCATTTTTACTGGTAAGGTAATTTCGATCGTTACAGTAAATCGCAGCAAAGATTATCCATCTATGTAGAAAATTTTATGAGTAAATTGCGGAGGTTTGTGTGGAAACCAAAAGTGCCTGTAATTGGTCTATTTGAAATAAACGTTTTTGACTTTTGACCAGCAAGCTTAGCCAAGTTGATAATATAAAGTATATCACTACATAGTATAAAACAAAGTCGCTTTTTCTGTCCCTATATCCCTATGTACGCTTAAATCTTTAAAACTACGGAACGGATTTTGATGCGGTTTTTTTTAATAGATACAGTGATTCAAGAGGAAGGTTTATATGGTAGAGCAACACCCGAGCGAATCCGGGGCAGGTCGCTAGCAAGAAATAAATAATCGTTAACGCTGGCTGGTAGAAAACTATGCAAATTTTTGGGAACGACATCATCTCAACGTTAAGTCACGTGGTCAGAACAAACGAATAGGAGGCGTTGTCGTTGTAATCGTATTGATAAGTTTTAGTAGTGTTTTGTTTGACGTTTTGTGCTCCGCTTTCGATTCCAGTTCCAATTCTGATAAACCATAGTTAAGGGAGGTTCCTTGAAGCCAAGACACCGTCTCATTCATCTGGCCTAGCTTTCATACCTATCTATGTTTTGTATTGTAAGCCACTGGTCGCAAATGAGTGTCTTAGTGATCGGGGAAAACTAATATGCAAATAAAAATGTCAAATTGTAAGGGAAAACCTAGGCCAGACGGACGGACGGTGATGTCTCATTAGACATCCCCTCGATTTCAGAGAATCACTCTTAAAAACTTCACTTTTTAAAACTTTCCTAGTGAAAACACATGTGCTTTATTTTCTTAATAAAAAACCAACCATCTACAAATTCATTCATATCGTTATCAAAATCAACTCTTTATAGAACTTTGTCTTCCGTAAGCGGCTTAGCCCGCATGAAAATCCATTTGAAATTATCCCCAGGCTACATACTTTCGTATTTTAATATCCTATGTTGTTTTCGAGGACGTGGTCACCCCATGTGACAATCCGCACAAATCCAAAATTAAGCCGTTAATAAAAAGGTTCTAAACGAACATAACAGAGACATTTTCGCATTTAAAAATAGTGTCTTTATAGCAAAGACGTCAATTAGCCGAAAAATCTTTTGCTTTTGTATATATCTCGAAATAGTTTTTGTCCACTATTTCTTTTACTTCAAGCTGTTAAAATAATATTCTTTACTCATACTCTGAAAGTAGGTCTGAAGTTGCCTGAGGAGCGGGTTGAAAAGTATCACACTTTTCATCCCTAGGGAGTTTTACTTTCACCTAACAGCTGTCAAATTATTTAAAAAAAAAACTAGGTCTATCTTCTTGTATTCGTAATGAAAAGCACAGTGCTTACCTCGGGGTTAAAGTTACTTATTTAGTCCCGCGAATTAGCGACCTCGCTACGCTCGGCCGCCAACTCCTTCTCGGGACGAAATAAGTAACATTCACCCCTAGTGTAACAATATACTATTTTACCAAGTCAATGAAAGCTATCTTCACTTTGTAGTCTTTCGCTTTACTATAGTAATTTAACTGCCAGCTACTACAGTAATTTTCCCATCAGGTACTACAGTACTTTTAAAACGCGGTACTACAATACTTCCACTGCTCGGTATTACAGTACTTTCACTATTCGGTAGTACAGTAATTTCACTGACTTACTTTTACTGTCAGGTACTACAGTACTGTCACTGCCAGGGAAGATAGTACTTTCACGGGTCAGTATTTTTACTGCCTGGTACTACAGTATTTTCAAACTTTGCGCGGATGTGACGCATATCTTCCATATCAATTTCAAGTTGTTATAATAGGTTTGTTAACTAGTTCTAAGATTGCATCTTTTTCGCGCAAATAAACTGTTTTTCTTTCTTTCTTTCTAGATAATTCTTATGAAATCTCACCGTTATCATTGTCTGGTAGCGGCAAGCTGTCGGAGGCATCTGATGCTAGAGCCATGTCTGGGGATGCTGACCCCAAAAGAGCTGATAGTCCACCATGCTCACCATCTGAAACAATTGTTTTCATTTTGGTTCATTGGTTGATGGGATGGTGTGGTTTAGTTTTTTTTTTTAATCTGATATAAACTAGTACTTGACTGCAATCCCACCTGATGGTAAGCGGTGCTGCAATCGTTGATGGTGAGGCGCACTAGTTTATTAAGAGCCTATTCACTCTAGCCTTGAAGACGCTCAAATTGTAATCTTTTTTTTTCTTCTAAATTCGTACAAACGTTACCATAATAAATATTATACACAAATTAGGGACATCAGTTAAACTAGACACTAAAAAAGGCATAGTATCTCTGGCCTTCACACTAGCATACCCTGTCGCAAGGCGGAATCCTCACTGAGAGGTTAAAAAAAAAATAGTTTTTGTGTATATTTGTAGGTACTAATATAATCTATAATCTATACTTATAATAAATCTGTAGAGAGGTCAATTCTGTACATGAAATATATTTCCAAAATAACTATCAGGGGGTGATTAGTGATCGATACTGATGCTAAAAATGCAAACAGTAAAATTTTTGTCTGTCTGTCTGTCTGTCTGTCTGTCTGTCTGTCTGTCTGTATGTTCTTTATAGAAAAAAAAACTACGCGATGGATTTTAACGAAACTTGGTACAATCATTCTTCATACTCCTGGGCAGGTTATAGTATACTTTTCATCACGCTACGATCAATAGGAGCAGAGCAGTGAAGGGAAATGTTGGGGAAACGGGAGAAATTACTCAATTTTTTAAGCTTCCGTCGCGTTTGCAGCCTTAATGGTTAAAGCTACACAGAAATTATGTATTACGGAAATATTCTCCTTAAAATTATATAAAAAATATCCCACGACAGCATATGTCTATCTTTTATGTTTGACTCACAATAACACGTGTAACTCCCGATAGCTTAGCAGTTCGGAGCTTTCTGTTTATTTTTGTCAACTCTTACGTTTATAACCCTCTCACTCATCCCTAATTTAAAAAAGTTAACATTATTATCTATTCAATAAAAAAAGAATCATAGAAATCGGTATAGAAACACCAAAGTTATACATGAAATACGTTAATAAGCCATCGCGCGTGAATACTGAATCCAGTCCCCCGGCTCTTAGAATTCGATATCAGACGTTTCAGATCTTTGATTTTGACGACCCCGTTGTCGCTGGCATAAGCAACAGGATCCGCGTACGAAGTCGCTGGCAGAAGCTAGTATAATCTAAAATTTTAAAGATGGACAGAATATTCGCTTGTTATCAAGAGCCACAGTATTTACAGTCTAAAACTACTCTAACAGACAGTTTGCATAGGTTTATTACATTACCAGAGAATCTAAAATTAATCTAGTTACTTATACTCTCAAGTAAACTTAACGAATAGGTTTCACTTACGAACAAATTAAGTTTGTAACTCAAGTATATCATCAATTATTGTGTAATTTATATGTTGAGGTTTTGCGTTTGGAGTTGTATTAAAGTGCCTACTGTCTAGTAACTGTGATAATTAAGAACACGTCGTATATATGTCAGGAAAATTATAGTTATATGAAGAGGAGCGGTGAAACGCAGGTTAGTTAAAGTGGGTGGAGTAGGTATACATGTGGATGGATCAAGGACGAAGGTCAAAAACAAGACTAGAATAGCTTTTGCCCGCAGCTTCACCCGCGTATATATAAACTATGTCACTCAGGAATAAAACAGCTTTCTATCGGTGAAAAAATTTTAGCAATCGGACCAGTACTTCCAGAGATTACCTCCTACCAACAAAAAACATAAAAAAAACTTTACCTCTTCAAGTGTTTTTTTTGAAGTGTTGATAACTTTATTGTAATCACACCAAAAAAGTACACAGGAGTAACTCAGGTAGGATCGCAGTCAAGCATTAGTTTATAATATTAAAAAAATATACACAAACTTAAATCAGTGGTGATGGAGTCAGTGGTAGATACCTAGTAGAGGTCAGTGATGGTAGAGTATCCGTTGACAAGACAACTTGAAAGAAAACAAATGTTCCTAATACGCCGATTCTAAGTAATATACGGTATACTACATAGTCGTCAGAAAAATTCTATACTTGATGATAATGCAAGAAGAGTGACTGAAATGTTTGTGAATTTTTCAATTGTTATTTAAAGAAATTTCAAAATTAAATAGAACGCTCAATTAGGCTACGTTCATTGTTTCTGAACGTTTTCAATCAACAAATAAAGAAACAAGTAGTTAGTCTATTTGAACATCATGATTATTTCAGCGCCACAGTTACCAAGTAATACCATAAGTACCTGATAGCAAAATAATTGTTTTAATACTGCCTGCGAGCGAACAGAAGAGCTCTCAAAACTTGTGCAGCTTCGAATCCCTATAAATTATTTATGGCAGTTGAACAATTTCCTTATTCCCTGACGTACAGCGGTCCCTAATTACGTAGGTCTGAAGTACCTCTTAGATGTCATACTCGATTGTTCTATTAACGAGAGTACCGTCTCATTCAGCCCTAATTTAATATTTTCAAGTTAACCCTGTTACAGACTGCTGTAATGTAACATGCGATGTAACACGCAGTGAGTTTTTGGCGGATTTTTTTCTAGTGAAGTTTAGTATCTGTTTTAATTATCCGTATATTATTGATTCCTAGTGGATATTATAATGTAAAATTGGTGCAACTGGACAATGTGTGGAATCAATAAAACAGGTGGGATCTCGGCAAAATGGAGCTGAGAATTATTGTAATATTGACTATCACAGCGAAGCTTACCGAGAAGGCTGATCCGATACATTATCATTATCATTTTAGCTGAAAGACATCCCTGGCCTCTCCCAAGTGTCGCTACAATGAACGGCCCTGTGCGTCTCGCATTCATCGGATTCCCGCATTTTTTACCAGGTCATCGGTCTACCGATCAGATCCGATACATTTGCTACCAAATACTGCAAAACCATTAGAATGTGTTACATCCGCGTTTTAATAGATTTCAAAATAAACTTGACACTGGTTAAATGAGTAAAAAAAGTAACAAAAAAAAAAACACGCAATGATAGAATTGGCAGTTTACATTATCGCAATGTATCATGCAATGACAACATTCCCATAGTGTGGACGCCCTGCGCCAACGAACCTGCGCCAACACACTACGCTCGCCGACAGAGCATTTCTACTATGTGAGTAGGTACATGCTCAGTTCGTGCGTTCATATTTATGAAATGCTCCTTTCATGTTACATTGCATGTTACATTACAGCGGTCTGTCCCAGCTTTACATAACAAATAGACGACCAAAAGTTTCGAAGCAATTACAAAATGGCGGTTTATAAAGAGCTACGATGTCTTACAAATAATTTCTATTTGACTCTCTATTTGACTAGCTTTGAATTTGATGAGAGTTGAGTATATTTTTATAACAAAGGAAACAATTCATATGTTGCTATTCCGGCAGTTCTATGTCAACAAAATCGAATCTGTCCTAAACAAGTAATCAAGTCCAATAATAAAAGGCAGAAAAGGTAGTGTTCAATCAATCATACTTCCCCAAATTCTGTAATATGGCGGCAGTAAAAAAAGGTTGTGGATTCTGTTGGCACGTTTCAGTTATCATCTTGTTTATTCGCGACCAAATGTGGGACATAATAAAACGGGAAGTGACGCGCAAAGGGTGCAATAAACGCGCGCTGCCGTGCTGCTCCCCAGCTTCAATTTCAACAATATTTTTCTTCAATCTTGAATTATGATTCGTTTACATTTGGATATTTTGAGTGCTGGCCGCATACAAATAAGCTCGCGTTCGAATTTTAAATTAAACGACAAAGTTTTTTAATTTCTGAACAAAATGGAATCGAATGTCATCAACTTTAAGGACCAGTTTATTTACTTCGTCTAAGCGAAGAAGGATCAATTCGACCCGCGTATTTTGTCCTAGCCGCTTTGACCCAATAGTTTCAAAACGAAAACCGCTTCCGAATCCACGGCAAATAATGTTTTGTGAGGCTTATTTAATAAATAGCGGTCACTGCAGGCCAGGGCAAAGCATAATTGAGAGTCGACCCAAGAAATCTAACTAATAATAAATTCATTGGCAGAAAACAACTAGAGACGGCGGCAGAATAGTTGAGTACAATTGAATAGTTTGCGATATTTCGGTTGGAATGGTCAATATTAATTACAAAGTGAGCCAACTGGGCCCAGCGGTGGCCGCGCTCCTACAAATTTATTCAGCTAAATTAAATGACACTAAGTAAATAGCGACTGCAAATTGGTAGCCGTCTATTGTGGGACAAGCGCTAGTGCTGCCAACAGCCGCTGACTTAGTTTTCGGTAGTAAATCAACTCGAGGATGATATTACTTCATTTGCAACTTTATAGTACCGCATTTCCTTGTGGGAGACCGAGGGTTCCGCTTCCCTGTCTGGCTTATGAAAAAAAAAACTTGCGGCGGTTTCCTTAAAATTATGATTCCGTTCTTGTTCCTTTGTTCCTGAAGTAGTGAGGAGAAAGTAGGTGTGTGCCCTTGTTATGTTTTCGTCAAATAAAACGCTGTATATTTAATTTGTAATGTTGTTTTTAATTTACTTTACGGAACTAGGCTACTTTTTATTTGGCTTCTACTTCGCATCCGTTATAACCAACATTTCATACAGACGAAGCTGCTGACAGAAGCTAGTATATTATAAAACTGTTTCAAAATCAAAATATTGAATTATTAGTTGTAGTTGAAGTAAACGTTGTTCGGGCATATAAATAATAAATTAATAAAAAAATGGTGGGTAGGAGGGTAAGAAATAGTCTACGACCTATTCCCAGACCTACCAAATATACATAAAAAAATCATAAAAATCCATGAAGCTGTTTCGGAGGAGTTCGATAACAAACTCTATGACATAAAAATTTTATATATATTAGACTAGCTTTTTCCCGCGGCTTCGCCTGCGTACATAAAACATAGTCACTCAGGAATAAAGCTGTTTTCAATCGGTGAAAAAATGTTTGCCATCGGACCAGTACTTCTAGAGATTACCAACAAAAAAATAAACATATAATATTAGTGTAGATTTTGAAGACTAAGTATTACAAATTCTGTTTCACCACTGAAATTTTTGATAAAGAACATATCTCATGATTTGTTTGCGAGCATATTAAAATTTAATAAGGGCAACCCACGTCAAAAATGTCACTCATTTCGAAACTACGCCGAAACTAAATGGCGCGATCAATCACGAACTTCATTCATAAATAATATATTTCATCCTTAAATAAATAACATTTCACTAATAGTGGAGCTAGGTATAGAGTAGTCGATCATTTCAGTGATGGCCAGCCAACCTCTTGGGAGCAACTACGCCAACTTTGTGCGAGGCTGATGTATGCTGATAACAATCCCTAGTGGACATCAATGGCCACTCATGTAGTCGGGAATATTATTGTAGGGATGTATTAATTTATTTGCCGAAATCATCAAATAACATCTCGGAACTAAGTAGGAAGTGAACTGGTTTATATGCTTCATTCTATTTTTAACCGACTTCTAAAGAAGAAAGCGGTTCTCAATTCGGATGTTTGTATTTTTTTTTATGTTTGCAAACGACAAAGCTATGCGCGAGCATAGCTTTGTCGTTTGCCAACCGATTTAAAAATTCCATTTTTGTTAGAAAGGGTATATATATACTTTTGAAATGGTTTAATAGTCACCAAGTTGGGATCTGAAGATGGAATCTTGGCAAAATCGAGGGAGCTCCATAAATTCAATTAAATTTTTTAGTGAAGTCGGTTAATTTTTTATAAAAAGGTTTTTTTATTTTATGTTTCTATCGAATGATTTCTTCGGTTTTTGGGTGGAGTAGAGGGAGTGTCAGACTTTTGTAGTTAAAGAGACTTTTTTTTAATTCTTTTCGTAAATATTATTTGTCTTTATCATTTTACGTACCACTACTTTTATAGATTTTTTAGCTTTTGCCCACGGCTTCGCCCGCGTACATAAAATATAGCCTATATCACTCAGGAATAAAGCAGCTTTCTATTGGTGAAAACAATGTTAGCAAACGGACCAGTAATTCCAGATGACTCCTACAAACAAAAAAAACAAACTTTAGCTCTTTATTATATTTGTGTAGATAGTATTCCATTACTTGTCATGCAAATTGATCGGTTGAGGCGTGAATACGTAATAAGAAAAAAGTAAACAGACTGACAGAAGAAAGTACAGACCATGAATATTAGTGTGAGTAATAAAATCAATGCGTCGAGCTACAGGTAAGTTAACAGTCGGTTAACTTAAACAAAAACCTTTGCCAACAGATGTTAAAATGTTTTCGTCGGAAATGAGGAAAACAACGAGAGTATTTGCACTATCGGAACCGCTCCGGTACCCGATACGATTGAGCGGTTCCGATCAGATCGTATCACGGAGGCTCGGTCGAGGCCTGCCCTTTTTATTATTTTTGTTTCACGATCATCCGATCGTGCTATATATAACATAATCAGCCTTATAATTTTCTCACTGCTGGGATTCCGGCCTCTTCTCTAGTTTAAGGATAGGGCTGTAATCCACTATGCGTGCCCAGTTTGTGGATGTCACCCTGGAGCCCTGGAACGAAAGCAAAGAAGGAACTTAAGAGTGGGTTTTAGGTCCTCACGATGTTTTCTTTTACCGTTTTGAGAGCAGTGGTGATGAAATAAATTACATAAAGTAATACGCCTGGCTGGGTTTGAACAAGCGAACTACAACTTGTAAGTCGGTGCCGTTACCACTCGGCCACCACTGCTGCACTTATATATTTCTAAATACACACCTATTGTAGATAAATTACACCTAGACACAGAACAAATGATCGCGCTCATCAAAATACAAATCTTTCTCTTTTGGTATATTATTTAGTATTAGATAGACATATAATATATTAAGAAGGTTTATATGAAATCAAAATGTTCAGTGCCAAAAATAAAACAAGGGGCGAAGAAATTTCGTCGGCCCACTTTTACCTAACTGTAAAACCAAAATCCCTAACTTCTCGAAAACAGCCTTCAACTAAAACAAACTTTAAGATAATAGACATAAGATCTACTTAATTTAATTTCATACATATTAAGATGAGCTAATTTAGAAATGCTTCCAAGTGGGTCTCGAGCGTTGAAATGGCTTCCAAATTACAGCGTTGGATAAATTTCATGACCTTTCTGTTATGTCTCGCTCTCGAGTCTTTGCCCCCTGCCAACATGGAGACAAGGGTCAGAAGGTATATTTATTAAAAAAAAATGTGTCTGAAGATATATACAAGGTGTAACGTTAAATGAGCAAAACCTGAAATTAGTTTGATCAGAATAACGAGCAGAATCAATTAAACCACTTTTTAATATAGGTTACATTTTTCAAAAAATCTTCATTAAAAACGTCGACCTGTCTATTTATGAATAGGTCAAGCCACCACGTGCGCAAACCCACTGAAATAGGTAAATAAACATAAATAGTTGTAATCCAATCAAATTTTCTCATACACGGGATAATAACAGTTTTTATTTCAATATAGATATTATGAATTTCAAACAAACTAAAACTGCACATAAACCTTAAATTTTTTTAAATGTTTTTTTTTCTCATGTAATTAGGTCAATCGAATTTAAAATCATTTGGGGTGTCTGAGATTTTGAGCATTTAACGTTACACGTTGTTATAGTTCAGTGGGAAAACGAAGTCTCTTTATCACATTCAGGTCAATCACACTAAAGGTAGAACTACACTGCGCACACGTATGCCACACACGCCGATCTGGGCGCGTTGGTCTCCATATTTCTTGTCTTTTTGTTTGTAATCTATGAAAGTACTGATTTCCGATTTCTCAAAAAAATTCACCGATAGTAAGCTGCTTTATTCCACTGGGGCCAGGGTTATCCGAAAGGAAAATCGAGCCCCGTTATGAAGAGGCTAGAAGGAACGAGGTGGGTTTTTAGTCAGTAAAAGTCTGACACTATCTCCCGCTCCACCCAAGAGCGGGGTTGTCATTAGATGATTTTTGCCCACCTTAAAAAAAAGCTGCTTTATTCCTGAGTGACATATTTATGATGTCCGCGGGCAAAGCTGTGGGCAACTAGTATTTTATATGGAAATTAGACTTGTAGACCTACACATGACCCAAGCCATGCGATGCCACGCCACGTCGTTCTACGTACAAATCAGGCGTGTTACACGTGTGCGTCGGTCTAATGTAGTTCCAGTTTAATATTATAATCATGCGAAAGCTTGTGTGTGTATGTTTCTTCCATCGTTACGCTTGAACGGCTGAGTGGATTTCGATGAAACTTTGTAGACGATTAGAACATGTCCTGGACTAGAGCGGCTGGTAGCAGCCAGTAAGGTTATAATTTGTCATCGTAACTATATTTTAATCCGTTTTCTGTTCCATTATCTTACTCTGTTTTCTTTTTATTATTATTAATACATCAATAAATTTAGTTCTTTTACTTCCTTAAGCTAGCAAAAATTGAAAGCGAACGTGAAAGCGAACGTGAAAGCGAACGTGAAAGCGAACGTGAAAGCGAACGTGAAAGCGAACGTGAAAGCGAACGTGAAAGCGAACGTGAAAGCGAACGTGAAAGCGAACGTGAAAGCGAACGTGAAAGCGAACGTGAAAGCGAACGTGAAAGCGAACGTGAAAGCGAACGTGAAAGCGAACGTGAAAGCGAACGTGAAAGCGAACGTGAAAGCGAACGTGAAAGCGAACGTGAAAGCGAACGTGAAAGCGAACGTGAAAGCGAACGTGATAGCGAACGTGAACGTGCATGTATGAGTAAATAATTTTGTGATTCTTACTCGATTATATTTTGTACGCCATTAAGGCAAAACATGACAGTGGCTCGACTATTTTTATTATGTAACATCTTGCATTTGTGTGTATACTCATGTTTTAGCAAAATAAATAATCTTGAATCTCGAATGTTGAATGTTTAGCACTGAGTCTTCTGTTATTTCTACACAACGACTTCGTCTCGGATTCTGCAGAGGACAATTATGACATCTGATACGGCTTGAACTTCTTACAAGTCTTTAATGCGAGAGGGACGTAAGTGCCCTCTATTTAGATAATTACTTTATAGATTTACTTCAAGCGCTTCTATTTTTATCGTTGTATATTTTACTTTGCCTTTTGTTATGTGGATAGTTACCAAGGCGACAAGAATAACATATAAAAAAATATGGTAAATGTTCCCAATATACGAGCTTCTATTTTTGCTAGCCCCTACCCAATTTCAAACGTAACACCTTGCTTACAAGTATACTTAAAAAGACCTTAAGGTAACACTCAAGCCATGCTAGAATTTCATATCTTTTAATGCTTATAGATAAACTATCATATACGCATTAAAAGTAATGAAATATATAACTATTAAAAGAGATACTTTATTATCTTTACACACACATGTAACAGAAAACACACACATGTAATAGAAAAAATACACGTTATACAATATTATTTTTAGTTTTATGCGAAACCTGAATATAGTTTGGTCAGAATCAGTAACTGAATGGATTCTAATAGATTTCAAAAAGGTCACAAGTTGGACACCGCCGACACTAACTACAACGTAGGTCAAGGCAGGTCATAGCGGGCATTAGGCGCCAGCAAACAGATGCATGTGCAAAACCACCCTCAGTCAACTGGATGGCCCGGTGACTATGTATTTTTGCTGACATAACAAGCTTACAACTTTGTGATTTTTCATATACAGTTATGAATATTCATAAAAAATACTAGACACGTATTTCAGCTTTCGCATAAACTAAAACTAATTTTGTATATACCTTATAGATAATATATATTTATATTATTATTGTAATATACATAATTATATTAATATCGAGCCTCCAAGTTTCCGAAGGGCTCCAAGTCATTGGGACACTCGTAAATAATTCACTAGGCACTCATAACACGCTACTTAACACACAACATTCCCTTTAATATAACTTTGGACAGCCACAAATCCTGACATGCAAATAGTTGCTAAAGACATTATTTACAAATTTCCGAGCAGACTTAAATAGTAGGGACTATGGTTAGTGTGTCAGATAGGACTAGCATCTGCCTCCAATATATTATAACATTTATTATCAAAGTTATATGAGGGTTCGCGTTTGTCGTAAAATTTAATAGAAACAGCCCCACGTGAATTTATGTGAAGCGAAATGTGGGTCGATTGGGATGCCAGTACTAATTCTGTAGGAGCTCGAAAATTTGAGAGTAACGAAAATATTTATGATAGGTTTCCATTTCAGCGAGCGGATTTTAAAAACAAAATCAATTTGGGGAAAAAATTTAGCGAATTCTGTTCAATCTTGTTAGGCTCCTGGGTATTGTTAAAAATTACGGAGGCCATTATAAAATCATCTGGTGTTACCAATTTGGAATTAGAAACCAAGTACTATACCTCTCATTTGGTGCAACAGTAATTACACTTTTAGAAATTTTACTACAGGAAATGCTACAATTTGAAGTAATCGTCGTATTTTAAAACTATAACCACACAATGTAGAGCTTACTTCGATTGTTTTATATCCTTTCATATATAAAAATCTTTGATTGCATCTCTTGTAAAATTTCGAAACGTATAATCGCACATCATTGTTGCACCAAACGAACAATATCATATTATTGTCACATTTTCACCACTCAGCATCCGGTCACAAGGCACGCACTACCCAGGCTTGCTTTGCAGCGAGTGTTTCGGACTTCATTAAGGCCGATGATTGACCTTCGGCTAGTCCAGACCTTTGAACTGAGTTGAAAATTTCTTTAGACAAAGACTTTAAAATAAAGACTTTATTTCTTGAATGGCATTCAAGAAACGAAAAAATAAATGTACGACAAATTTGTTCAAAATTAGGTGTTTGACGATTAGGTAATTAAAATAAATTTTGGAATGAAATAATTCATGAATGGCGGAAGTTAAGATGGATAGAAAATGTGACAATGTATTTAAATATCTTATTGCGCGTGACTGTATAGGTACTAGTAGCCTAGCGGTAGAGAAACGAAATAAAACTCAAAATGCAGCCCGAACTAAACACGGAGCGTAGACTACATCCAAGCAGGATCATCATCATCATCATCATATCAGCCGAAAGACGTCCACTGCTGGACATAGGCCTCCCCCAAGCGTCGCCACAACGACCAGTTCTGTGCGTCACGCATCCATCGGATTCCCGCAACCCTGACCAGGTTGTCGGTCCACCAAGCAGGATATTGTATGTAAATGCATGGAAATCATACGCATGTAGGTAATTTTACGCTCTACTTCGTAAGTCATTCAAGGTCGCATAATAAAAAATATGGCATTTTTATGATTTCCCGAAGGGTGGGGAAGAAATACGTGAACATCAACATTGTAACGATAGCTGAAATGATATAGCCGTGATGGTTGGGAGTGCGACTACTTCCTTTGAAAACCAAATGAAGCCAGTTAAAAGTCGCTTAATTCGAAAAATTTGTAATAATATCACCTGGTACACATGAGAACTATATCCTGCAATAGCATGTAGAATACTTTTTATATTTGGCTAAGTTGCTAGCAGAGGCGCTTTCATTGTTTATGCGTACTGCAACCGGCCACCGGCCACCGCAGCTGGCCGGGTGCAGTACGTTAGCAATCCGACAACAAGTGCCTACATTGAAAATGTACCGTGCGTTTGTATGTCAAAACCGAGTTGAACACGTGATGCTTGTAACGTTGCCGTGCTGTTGTCGCTCGTTCACCGCACGGTTGCCGCACCGCGCGCTTTGTATGAAAAATACGATCGTCCGTACGCCGTACGACTAACGCACCGCGCCTGCACCGCAGCAGGCCGTAGAAAACGCATAAATTGAAAGTGCCCTTAAAATTGAATAAAAAATTTAATAAGTTTAGTGAAAAAAATCTAATTCATTTCAGTAATATTATGGCTATTATAATTTAAAGGAGTGTTCCACCGTCACCTTTAAGAGGGTCCTTCTCCACTCCCTTATCGTAAACATCGAAAATGGTTTAAAAGCTTGTTACTTCATTTAATGCATTCCAACGCGATGTTTGACGAAAAGGCAACGCAAAAAAAGAGAGATAACGCCTGGAAACTCTGTTAGTATTCGGTAATTCCGAGATTTACTCGAAAATTTCACAAAACTTGCTCCAGGAAATAGCAGTTTTTTTTAAACCCTTAAAACGTTTTTGGAAAAAGTTGTCGTCATTTAGAATCTTAATAAAATTTGCAAGGTCTCTAGAGAATTACTTTTTTGACTTTTTTAATTTTTAGGCAAATTATGAAGTGTCAAAGTTCATACAAAATAGGACATTTTCAGAGGTTTTTACTGGATTAGTTTTACACAAATTTAGAAATTGGCTTCTTTAGAAACCTAGATAATATCCACAAGATACTGTGTTTCCAAAATATCTAATGAAAAATGTGTAATAACGTCATAATCAGCTATGAGCGGTTGTATGAAAAACAGTGAAAATGTGAGTCGTGAGACCTTAAGTCGAACTCGGTGACTCGGCGGATACAATTTCTAAAAGTGACAATTCATTTTTGTAAGTGCTTGTAGCTCCGATACTCGGCGCGGATGAAATATGCACAAACTACCACTTATTCATATTGCAGATTGCTTACTGCTGTTCGCTTTTTTATTGTTCCCCTTTGCTGAGGTTGTGTTTTAAGGAAAATAATGTTGTTTTTCTTTTTTTTTATGGCAACTCTTTTATGGAGGAGTAGTAATAAGTTGATTGCGTTTGAGGTTGCGTTTGTTATTTGTTTACTTCAGACACGTCACAATGTAGCACATAATTTATTGGTGTCAAGGCAACCATTTTGACGTCAATCTTTTTGGAAATCAAAACCTAAAACAAAGCAACGCATTTTTTTTTGTAAATATTTTTGGATACTAAGTCTGTATCTTCGTAAGAATAGTTTTTTTATTAGAATATGGATGTACACATTCTAAAGCTTTTGTAGTGTTTGGAAGAAAAAAGTGACTCATCAAAAACAGCAGAAGAATAGACAAGACAAAGAAAAAACAACAGCGCTCCTCGGAATTCTTAATTTGAATTCACCCTTGATCTAAAATTCTCCAAAAGTATCAACCTCGCCTCAAGGGTGATATTACAAAAAAAAAGTATGACAACACAGAATCTCTGGAACTCAAAACCTCCACTTTGCGTAATTAAAAGAGTAACAATTTCTAAATATCCTTCCCGGCGAGGCTTCCTGTTTTAAAGTACCTATATTTTAAATACAGTAGAAGTTATAGAATGTCGAAAAGTTTGTTCAAAGCACAAAGGGATAATGAACTTGTTTACCATATGTTAATTAAATACTCTCTAAGGGATTGGCTAATGGAATTCCCGAATATTTACCTACAAGGGTATGCGGTGAGCGGTGATGGAACACGTTGTTATGAAACTTAACGCCTATTTTAGTTGACTGTAACTTTAGTTGACAGCGCGAGAGAACTATCCCTACCACGAACTCTGAATACGATCAATTTGACGACCAGAGCCTTACCATGACATGTTAGAATGTCAGTCTATGGAGAGTTAAGAGTATGAAGCTATACACCCCATACAACATTGGTTTTAGTGTATGCGAAACTCGAAAAACGTGTCTAGTATTTTTACTAGACACGTCATGTTTCATTCATGTAGGTACAAAATTTCATAACTGTATTATGAAAAATCACAAAAATATAAGCTTCTTATGTAACCTGGTTGTTCGCACAAATACACGGTCATCGGGCCATTTGGGTGACTGCGGGACTGTTTTGCTCTCGAACCCAGCTGTCCGCTGGCACCTAATGCCCGCTATGATCTGCCGTGATCTGTGTTGTATTTAGTATCGGTAATGTCCAACTTGTGCGACCAAACGACCAATTTGGAACCGTGCACTAGCTTCTGACGTTTTATAAGTGCCCATGTAGGCCTATGTGAAATAAAAATATTTGAATTTAGAATTGAATTTTGTGACCTTTTTAATTAAAATATTTTTGGGAAAAAATATAACTTGGTGTAATAATAAAATTATTGGAATCGATTCAGTTACTGATTCTGAACAACTATATTCAGGTTTTGCTTAGACTAAAAATAATGTTGTATAGTTCTATCCCTTTAAAATTTTGTCTGGGTGTAATTTGTCTATAATATGTATGTATTTAAAAATATATAAGTATGTTTATCAGTTGTCTAGTACTCATAACAGAAGCTATGCTTAGCACGGGACTAGACGGCGTTGTGTGATAGTTGTGGAGTTTCCTTGGCATAATTTTCTTCTTTCACGCGAGCAAAGCCGGGGGCAGAAGCCAGTAATTACATAATTGAAATGCACAACGGCAAGATTGTAACAATTTACGTTTCAATAATAGAGAAGACATTTTCATCGTTCGCTAAGGAGATGTAATTCAATTTGGCGCCTTCAGGCTTCGTTTGCATGAGTTTGCATTTTTAAGTAAAATCGAAACACTTCTCAAGTGAATTTTGACAAGTTGATGTCCTGCAATGGCGGCCTCCTTGGGGGCTAACGGGGGCTGGCGATGAACTGACTTGACTAGCTTCCAAATTCAAATTATATATTTGAATTTGGAAGCTAGTAAAATATTATTACGTTGGCTTTGATCTTCAATAAAAATAAAGAGCAAAAGAACGGTATCGAATAAATATTTGGAGTTGTGTTCAAATATGCTCATTTTGTTTTGATATTAACGTTTTTTAGGGTTCTATACCAAAAGAGTAAAACCGGACACTACTACTAAGATTCCCGCAATCCGTCCGTCTCTCTGTCTATCAGTCTGTCACCAGGCTGTACCCCATAAACCATGATAGTTAGACAGTTGACATTTTGAAACATGTATTTCTGTTGCATGCCACTATATAACGCAATACTGAAAAAAAAAACAGAATTAAATAAATTTTTAAAGGCGTTCCCATACAACAAACGTGATTTATTTGCCAATTTTTGCTTCGGACGGTACGGAACCCTACGTGCGCGAGTCCGACTCGCACTTGACCGGTTTTTTATTACAATATTTGTGTTTACTGCGTAAATGTTAACATATTTCGATATAAACTCCAACTGAAAGCATTTATTTCTATTTTCAAAGTCGGTCGGTCACAAAAATAGATCAAGTTATTTGCTCATTCCAGAGCGTACTTATTTTTATAGATGTACTGGCTTTTACCCGCGGTTTCGCCCGTGTTTATAAATTTACTTTGATTCCTCTCCACTTTTCTTCTTCATTTCTCCCCCTTTTCTCACTTAAAAAAAATGCCTATGTCTGTCTCCAAGGTTCCAACTATCTCTGTACCAAAATTCATCAAAATCGGTTTTTAATACGTAACAAACAAACAAACTCACTTTCGCATTTTCAAACCATTCAGGAACCCACAAAATTTCATCCAAATTCGTCAATCAGTTTAGGAGGAGTTAGGTGACAAACACACTAATGCACAGAAGAATCATATATATAAACATTTAGTATATGTACCTATGTGTAAACGATGATCACTTCAAAAGCGCTCAAAGTAAGAAAAAATAAAAGAATAAACCTTCTTGACTCAATAGTACCTTTATCATTTTTGTGGGCACGTGTAACTTGAAGAAAAAACTAGAAATAGGATTTCTATTTCTCGTTTTTTAGGACCCTCTCTGGCTTCAAATGAGATCAAATTAAAATTAGTAAAGTTACACAAATCTTCCTCGTTTATCGCAGTTACTATAAGTGAAACTAGCATCAATCCGTTTCGTGGTATAGTTTTTTTTTTGTCGATGGGGAAAATCATCTTATGAGAAAACCCGCTCTTGGGTGGAGCGGGAGATGGTGTCAGACTCTTACTGACTAAAAACCCCACCCCGTTCCTTCTAGCTTTCATACCGGGGCTCGAGTTTCCTTTCGGATAACCCCGGCCCCGGTAGTTCGTGGTTTAGTTGGTGCACCTTCCCACAAAGGAGAAACAGAAAGAGGAAAAAGAGGTTTTATTTTAAATACTAATAAAAGAAATGGAATCAAGTCAAAAAAACAAGTAACGTTCTAAGTAAAAATTTCAAAACATTCGTTCCATTTTCAAAAAATCAGACACGGTGACGTTTGAAAACGTTCCATTTTCCAAATTTAAACATTTTCGCTACGGATTTCAAAATATTAATTGAAATCATATCTCTAAAGTAGATTTACAGTGTAATATCGAAACAAATAAATTATTACTCCTAGCTTTGCTTAATATTCGAGCTGCTCCGTGAATATTGGTTTTGTAAATGAACAGTGAGTCAGTTTTGTGATTCAACAAGACTTATTTTATTTAACTGGGAGTCTACTGAATTACGGCGGCCACTAAATTTGTTTGCGAACCGAGATTTTATCTTTTCAACATTGTTTAAGTTCTTATTGAGTAAAAACTTGAAATACTGCATTTATTTATAACTGAATAATTTAGATGGGCATTAATATTAATGATTGTTTTATCTTATTTTACGATACCTATGTTTTTAAGGTACTTAATTCAAGATCGTACTAAAAATAGTATGTAATCTTTGTTATAAGTAGAGAGCCAATTTTCATAAAAATCAACTTATACTAGAAGGCAAGCTTCTGATAATAAAATGATAACATCATGGACGTGCAATCTATGCACACGAGGACGATCTATGCGAACTAAATTTTTTCCTTTTTTCCATCTGCATGGCATGGAAACTGCTACCTACATAAACTAGTGATGTACAACACTCGCAAGATTTAAATGAGTCGATAACAAATGACGGAGCGATGTCCAAGCGCTGCTTCCACCCAGTTTCGAATGCAAAACTCGATATTTGAAATTCAAAATAACCGACGAAGCATTCCGGGTTCCGAGTTGTGGAATACCGCTCATGATTCTTCGTGTAAAATAAAATATCTGGAACGTTGTAGCGAAGTCTGAATGCCAATTTTGTTGACTGTAATTCAAATTTTTATGCAAAATCAAATGTAGGATAATGCTTTTACACATCTGGGTGCTCAGTTGCAGCTGAGTCTGCATGGCAGAGGTTTGTTCAACATTCAGCATGTTTTTAAATGCAATCGAAAGAACTGGATTAGAATAAGTAGCTTCTTAAAAAAATAATCAGGTACAGTTTTTGAATGGAATTCCAAAATATGGGGGACATATGTGGAAATATGGTTTGGGAAATATGTCTTAATGTAGAGTCGACAGCCAGTGCTATTTTGAAGTTAGTCCTTCAAAATAGCACTGGCTAGCTGCTGCGACATTAAGACACCTTTTGCTCAAACTTATTGCCTAAATAAAAAAAAAAATGTTTTAACTACGTGTGACTTCAAAATAATTATAATAGTTTATATTTTTTAAGCTATTGCATAGCTTCTATCGCGGGCCTTGAGCGTGGAGACCGAATCCAGAAATTCCGTAACGAAAAAAACCTAACACCCCCACTAAATGGTTGTCATGGCAACTTGTTAACTTCAATCACAAATAATGATCACCTAATAAAGAATTAAAAGTTGATAAAAAATGCTATGCAATAGCTTTACCGCGGCAGTCGCCGAGTGCCACACGTTTTTTTTCTGTCAGAATTATGCCGCTTGGCGTTTTAAAAAACTGAATGAAACTTTAGATCATGACTTTGATTGGATACATAATACGATACAATTTTTTTTATGCAATGTTTAGCTATTAAATTGTGTATGCAATATATTTGTATGTAAGCGTTTCTCAGAATTTCTTGAACATGAATTCATAAATATTCGTCGCTAGTGAATCAAGTAAATTATGAGTTAGACATTAGGTAGGTACTCATATTATTGATCGGTAGACGTTCCAAATTTAGCTTCAGCAAATGATATTATCGTTGATATTTGTATTGTAAATGATGTCTATAATCGATTAGAAGGTCGGTGGTTATCTAATCTGATCTGCTTGATCCACGTCATTACGCTAAATAAACACTCAGACAGATGAATTTATAGATGCGTACGTAGTAAGATGTAGCATTGTTTTGGACTGATTAATTCATTAAACCCCTAGCGAACGCCGGCGTTCGAGTTGTCATTGTTTTACTATTGTGTTTCTAATTGACGGTAAGAAGAATCACATTTCGGAAGAATTTATCTATCTATCTATCTGAAGAGTGGCGCGTGTATATAACGGGCCATTGCGTTGGCGATTCAGGCTCGGTGCGGACGGCTACCGGATGGATCGCTTACCATCCGGCAAGCTTGAGATCAGGCACGGGCCCTTAAAGAAAGAAAAGTACTCACCGATATCATTAGCGTTTAAAAAGTCAGCCAGAAGCTCGGGTTCATGACACGCTATCGCAAGACGGTTGTCATGGAAGCGCGCTGAGTCGCCCGGGCCGGCGTCGCGCAACTGTAGCGCCACGGAACCCTCGCCGCCCACGGACGCGCTGTACATCACTACGGCGCGCGGCGCGAACGTCGGCAGCGGCAGCCGCGTTGTTTGTACCTGTGGGAGGACACCTGTATTAGATTCCTTAAGGTCCATCCTCGTACCATAAAAAAAAATTCTTATTCATATCCAACTCTTATCTATCATACAAACTATATCGTTTTTTAGGGTTTGCCCTAAGGGTAAAAACGGGACTCTATTACAAAGACTTCGCTGTCTGTCTATAATAAACATAAAATAATAGAACCTATACATTGAGATCGAGACTAACAGCTAGCTTTTCTTAAAATTACAAGTATATATTTATTACGTCTCGTGGTTTTTAAGCATTACAATTTATATTTTCAAAATGGTTATAAAAGTAACTTTTCATTGAGAAAAGGTTTAGTTCGTAGAATAAATTAATTCTCGTCCCTCCCAACTTAAAATAAAATTCTATATTTATATAATCGTTAACATACTCGTAGTATTCTTTTACACGTTTTACTTGCAGAACAAAAACATGAATGATATCGATCTAATTTCACGATGGAGTCGTCCTGAATAATTTTCCGGTACCCACATCATTTATGGCTTAATCGGCGGCGGAAAATATCTTCAGATAACCCTTAGGTTAACAATGCGCTACTATATTACGTCCTAGGGTAAACTGGACAGGGATAAGTCGGGGAATTACCTATCAAGTTTTGGTTTATTTCTAAATCTTTTTGTTGAATAATTATAATAATATATTTATTCAGAGTTAACATTTGGTAAAGTAGTTACAAAAAATCTTAGGAATAATTACAATGTTATGACTATGTTCAGTGTCAGTACTAGGATAAACCTGTATTACAGGTGTCGAAGTTCTTAAGCTATGGTTTTTTGTAGAAAAATAAAAATGATAACAATATTTAACAATGAATGTCTTGAAACAATGTAAAAAATATAATTTACTATGTTATATACCTAGTTTACTTAAACACCGAAAGTCACAATAATTTGTTTCGTATAATAATTCCCGAATTGAGCAGTGGTGGCCGAGTGGTAACGGCCCCGACTTACGCGTTGTAGGTCGCGGGTTCAAACCCAGCCAGGCGCATTACGGTATGGCGGACAGAGCTCCGGCGGGATCTCATGGTGAAATGGCGTCAGCGACTATCGCAACCCAGTGCTGGGAACGCCACAATTATGGCGGTAAGTCCCCTCTTTGAGGCGTGGCTGGAAAGACCTCACGGCGTCCTTACCTTCCGCATGACGCAGGTCCTCACCGGACATGGCAAGTTCGGGAGGTTCCTGCATCGGATTCGAGCGGAAGAGACGCCCGGGTGCCGCCACTGTGCGGAACGCCCGGAGGACACGGTGGAGCACACAGTTGAGGTGTGCCCTGCTTGGGCGGAGCAACGCCGTGTCCTCGTGGGGGCGATCGGCGGCGAGACCTCTCGCGCCGGGCCCTGGTCGAGGCCATGGTCCGGAGCGAGGAGGAATGGCAGGCGGTCGCCTCCTTCTGCGAAGCAGTAATGCTAGCAAAGGAGGAGGCAGACCGCATCAGGCAACGGCACCCCCGCCGCCGCCGCCGGGATTCCGATCCCGATTTCCGGCCACCGTAGACGCGGGCTCGCGGACGGCGAGCCATGGGTAGCTCACTGTCCGATCGTCCGGTAAATGTCCGGACCGAGCCAAGGCGTCGACGGCGCGCACTGTTCCCGCGCGCCTCAAGGAGTTGTCAGCAACAGGAGGGGCCCATATGGGTCGAAGCCTACCGGGGTCGGGGTTATCCGAAAGGAAACTAGAGCCCCGGTATGAAGGCTAGAAGGAACGGCGCGGGGTTTTTAGTCAGTAAGACTCTGACACTGTCTCCCGCTCCACCCAAGAGCGGGTTTCGTCAATGATGATTTTCCCCGTCGAGAGAAAAAAAATAAAATAAATAAAGCCAGGCGCATTACTTTGTGTAATTTATTTCATCACCACTGCTCTCAAAACGGTGACGGAAAACATCGTGAGGAAACCGGCATGTCCTAGAACCAAAAATTCGAAGACATGTGACATTCACCAACCCGCACTGGGCCCGCGTGGTGGATTACGGCCCATTCCCTCTTCTAGAGAGGAGGCCTGAGTCCCAGCAGTGGGAACATTAAAAAGGCTGATGATGAATAATTCCCGATACCGGCGGGATATTGCTTTTTTTGTTTTATTAAATGTTTTATTTTTTGAAATATGTAAAAATGTTTTTTTATTATTATTATGAATAGGCTCGCGTTTGATCCTATCTCACCAGATGGAAAGCGATAATGTGGTCGACGATGGAGCACGCTTGTCTAGAGGCAACCTATTCACTCTTGACTTAAAGACCCCTAAGTTGAAATCATCGGGACAAACAGACTCCGGCAGGGAATTCCAATCCTTAGCTGTACTCATAATGAATTTGTTCCCAAAACGCTTTGACGTATGGGTGGGATGTCCACCATGTACCTAATGAATTTGTGTAAATAACTGAAATATAGAAAATAATAATAAATTAATTTATTTCAGGCTACGCGAGCAATGGGTAACTCGCTGAACGATCGTCCGGTAACCGTCCGGACCGAACCCAAGTCGTCGACGGCGCGTACTGTTCCCGCGCGCCTCAAGGAGTTGTCAGCAAACCGTAGGGGCTCATCAGGTGCGAAGCCTACTGAGGTAAGGGTTTGTTTCTGAAAGGAAGATCACACCCCGGTATGAAAAGCTAATAAGGAACGCGGTGGGTTTTTTAGTTAGCAAAGGTCTGACAATATCTCCCGCTCCGCTCAAGGGCTAGTGATGTCATTGGATGATTTTTACCCACCGAAAAAAAGGCATCTCCATACGGACACATTTGACTGGCTTGTTGCTCTAGTGGTTAGTGACCCTGACTGCTATGCCGAAGGTCGTGGGTTCGATTCCCACCCAGGACAAATGTTTGTGTGATGAGCATAATCATTTGTTCTGTGTCTGGATGTAATTTATGTATAATATGAATGAATTTTGAAATATATAAGTATATTTATCACAGTTGTCTGCGCTATAACACAAGCTCTGCTTAGCTTGGGACTAGACAACGTTGTGTGATAGTTGTTGAATATTATTATTATTATACATACAGACACAAGACAGCCCTCATACGTATAGCGGAGGAACCATTTGCTGTATATGAGGATGTACTACACGGTAACAAGGCTCGTGTAATTTCGCACGTCGTTTGAATACATCAAAAGCATATCCATCATAATCCAAAACACTTAATTATGAGCGTGGGAGGCGCCCTTTAGTTCTACAACTTGGATTAGTTTGTACACGCGAATGATAAACAGTAGTCATACTAAGTTGAGTTGTATAGAGGTGGAATAGAAATGTTAATTCGAATTGCATATTTTTTTATACAAGGTTATTTGTAAAACACTAGCAACCTCTTAGGTGCTAGTTAAGAACATCATAAACAGCAACTTTTGTTTTATGACTATGGTGATGGCTTAAGTGGCAATGGGCAGGGTACATTGCTCGCAGAACAGGTGGTCGTTGGGGCTGAAAAGTTCTGGAATGGCGACCACGACCAGAAGACTTGATGCGATAAGACCTGGTAAGAGTTTGATGCGATACGCACAGGACCGTTGATAGTGGCGAGATTTGGGGGACTATTATTCACCACTAATTTTCAATTAGTACAAATACTTAAAGGGCTTACTAGAAAAGGTCTTGTTATAGAAAGTAAAGTCTCAAAAAATAATTCATAAACAATAGTTATTAGCGTTTGTTTATATCCCAAAATGTCACTCAATATTCCGCCGCCAGGATTCTGATCCCGATTTCTGGTACCGTAAGCCCCGTAGGCGACTGAGGCCAAGGGTCTGTTTCCGAAGGGAGGCTCAGCCCCGGTATGAAAGGCTACGATGGAACGGGGTCGGTTTTTTAGTCAGTAAGAGTCTGACACTATCTCCCGCACCGCCCAAGGGTGGCTGATGTCATCTGGTTGAAAAAAAAAAATCACTGAAAGTCTTCAAACAATACGTCCCATTTCGTCCCAACTTGGACCACTTCCCTCACTTGTACCGTGGCAGGCGACAATAAATAGTAGCTGGCGAGTAATTATCGAGGCGCATTGTTCATTGCCGGCGCGTAACGACAGCCGAGATTATAATGCGATTAAACTGGAGGGCGCGTCGTAATGGAATAATACAACGTAACACTACCGCTGACAATAAATTGAGTTTTTGTTCACTGTAAAACGGTTATTGTGGATGAAAAGAGTTGGAAAATGTCCATCGCGTGTTTATTAATTAATTTTTCTTTTTACAAAAATTCATCTCTTGTCAAGTTCAGATCTAGGTCATAGTTATCATCATCATCATCTTTTCAGCTGATGGACGTCCACTGTTGGACATAGGCCTCCCCCAAGTGCTGCCTGCGCAACCCGTAAACATCGGATTCACACAACCTTCACCAGGTCATCGTTCCACCTTGTAGGAGGCCTTCCAACGCTGCGTCTTCCGGTACGTAACCACATAGGGCGCCATAGTTATAGGAATGAAAATTAGGTAACGTCGCTACGAAATTTTTTGCACTAAGAATCTAATCCTTTTTACGGAGTATTATTTTTCCAACATAATTGTTCATACTATTGTCAACAGTTTTTGAGATATAAAAGTCCAAAGTCATGGTTTGCTGTTGTGGAATGGAGTGCAGTATAATATGTTAAATAAATTAATGGATCTAGTTCAAAATACCAAACTGCGCTCCAAACCTGGAATAGCTGATGTGACCAGTGCGCGTTGCCAAGCTTGCAAGCACAGTCGCTTACAATGGGCCTCATCAGAAAACTAACTGTCCCTGTGCACATGGGCTTCAAAAAAACGCTGCTTCAAACTTCATTTTGAGGCGGCTTTTTTTTGTGGCTCGTGTGCGGCGGTGCTGCCACAAAAAAACGCTCGAAGCGTCTTCAAGTTTCTCCGAACACAAAGTGTCGCTCGCTTCAGCTGTTTTTTGCGGCTGCTTCTAGCGTTTTTTTGTGGCTGTTTCTAGCGTTTTTTTGTGGCCCGTGTGCGGGGACAGTAAGAAAAAAAAGACGTTGCAGCGTGTTTTACATGATAATGTAACATCACAACTTGCAGTTTTACAAAATAAACCGATGCAAATAACTTTGATAGTTCAAATAGCTTCGGTAAAGTTTAATTGCAGTGAGAGGACGGTTGGGTTTCAATTTCAGTATCAATTTGACTAGCAATACTCTCTGGTTCGCCCGCGCTCTGCAGATCCAGTCATGTTCCCTTCATTTACTTATCGTGTTCAAACTTGTAATTTGTACTAATTGTATACTTTAGTTGTGCACTTAAATTGTGCTAGATTTCAAATTGTATACAGAAGTGTTGCTATTTGAATACATATCACGCACGAAAAAGGCTATAAATTTTCTAAGGTAAGGTAAATTAAAAAGGTATTAGGTAAAGGGAAAGGTATTTTTGCAAATCACAGCTCCATATTGCGTAGTATAGTAACGGTATCGGTGCTCAAATGATACTTATTAAAATCATCATTATCTCTTACTTAGAGAAAAAACACAACAAAATTTTACCGATTTTATTAAAATGGCGACAGAATATACATAATACAATAAGGTTTTTCAATTCAGTTGGTAACTAGTACTAGAAACGTTTTTCTGTTTTATCGAGGGTACATGCCAGAGAAGAAGTTTTTTAAAAACCTATTTGGTTGAATATACACATTTTTAAATTTTGGTCGTGAATCTTTTTCTTCGGTTTTCGTGATAATTAGGGAGCCAGGTAAACTCACCCGCACTGGGCTCGCGTGGTGGATTACGGCCCATTCCCTGTCCTAGAGAGGAGGCTAAGTCCCAGCCGCTAATTCTCGTGAAAACCGAGGAGAAGTAACTGAAGAGAAGATACTTTTCCTCAGTTTTTGTAAAAATTAGGGGTCCAAGTCCTTATTTTTCACGAAAGCTGAAGTAACGGTTTCGCCACCAAAATTGAAAAGATGATATTAACCAATTTATATAAATAAATAAAAAGTCCTACTATATCTAGTTTTAAAACGGTTTGGATAACATTGTAGCTATTTACTTAGCGTTAGCAGCGTCCCACAGCGAGATAAAGGCTTCCGAGCTTAACTAGGTATATAACTTAAGTTAAACTCGTATTAAATACTTTATGTTGCGGACCTTCTTTAAGCTCAGGGGGACGCCAGGCAAAGCCCGGTGGGTCGCAACTTGAGTATAGCTTGCCAAGTATTTAAGTACTAACTTATCAAATTTTCACTTTAAGTACAACGTGTAAAACGATGCATTGTAGCGTCAGTAACTTTTATGATTACGACCTGTATCTTAATGGTGTGTAATTTTTAGTTGATTCTACAATGTAGATATTAGTTTTGAACATGCTGAAAGCCTTTTTACATACTACACAACAACAACAAAACAATCCCGCCCGGCGAAACAATTCCGGCCTTGGAACGTAAAAAACAACTAGCGAGCGAAACAGTGGCAGTCTTTAGATTGACAGTGTCTCGTTGAGTTTTAACTCGCCCACGTTCCTTATAGGTGAGTTTTAGTCTGACACTGTCTCGCTCCACCAACAGGGTCGAAGTCTACTGGGGCCATGGATCGACTTCTGAAAGGGAAACCCGTGTTCTTAGAATGCAAAGAGCAACTGAAGGAACATTGGGTGTGGGTTTAGTCAGTAAAAATCTGACACATCTTCTCACTCTGCCCTCTAGGTACGCCTCCGCCTACTGCTCTAGCAGGAGTAGTTATTTGATAGTTTCTAACCTCAAAAAAGCAACCACAATGTATAGATACATTATACCAATCAAATGTATTGTAAAAAACTCACATGCACTGTTCATCGAATAACTTTTTCTGGTCTAGTTGGATCGAAGAGTGATTCACTTAAAGATTTAACTCGCATGTTCCGACAGTTTCTTTTACTGTACCAGGGCCGCGGTGACTATGTAGCAACATATAAATGATGGTACTAAAATTGTAAATCTCTTTCAAATGTATTAGAGTTCTCCGAGTGATAAGAACATATACACAATCCTATATAAATTATTGGGCAGCGGTCTGGACCAGACATAACACCCATCTGGCGTAAAGTCTTGGAATCTTCCCATTTCAACGAAGAAAAAGCCCTGCAAGGACTTTACACCCTGTTCTAGAAACCTCTAAAAACATTTGAGAGGTTAATGAAAACATAACACAAACTACTAAACGCACACAAACAAGCCCATATTAATAACAACTAAACGCACTTCCACTTAGAGCCTAACAAGTACCTCCCACACAACCGCAGAAACGCTGTGAAAATTGATACAACACGCCATAAATTCAAGATGAACAGGCCCTAACATAATTACGAGACATTGTAGGGCCCCGGGCCCCCAGGTAGGGCCCTGATTACGTCACGATTGTGTCCCATTAGACGGTAATGACGGCTTAAATATGTTATGCGAGTTGCAATACCTCTTATTAACATGTTATGAACGTATTTTATAGGTTTAATTAGGAGTTTTTTGGATTTTAATTACTGAAAGGATTTAACTTGGACGATAAGGAAAGGTTTGAAACAGGAAATGACTCTACTAATTAATTTTGGAAGAAAATGACCTGGTTTTGGGGAAATTACTTTGTTAAACTGTGTTTTATCTTTTTATTAACTTTGTCTTGATGGTGGAAAAGCCGGTTACAGTGGTCATTAGTAGATTTTTGACAGTCGTTACAGGTAGTTAGACTCCAGAAAGTCTAACCGGAACTAGGTATATCCAAGGGTGATCCATGGAGTATCGTGATTCGCAGTAAGTGGGTTCTGGAGGCCTGACAGGCAGTCGCTTCATGTAAAACAGAGGGTTCAGCCGTATCCGATTAGACTGGATGCCGACCCCAAGTCAGTTAGGAAAGGGCTAGGGAGTGACTCTTGATGGTGAAATCAATCAGCTATCGGGAATGGGATGAATTTGCTTTCAATGCTTTACGTAGATCGAAAAGCCTTTCGTAGATGGTGGAATTGTTATAAGGATCTACTTGTCCTATATTTTTATGAGTGCTAAGTAAACAGACTTCTTTTCAATAGCATTGTTCGTCTCTATAAATCTATTTGCCTTCTAAATTACTAAGTCAGCCACAATAACGAGCGTCTTAATGATACTATCTTAGCCATCAGTTATCTACTATGTAAGACAAAGGTGTGGTTGTTGCACACCTAAGACGGTGGTTTGACATAACCACCGTCTTAGGTGTACAACAAAGTATATCCTTACTAATATTATAAAAGCGAAAGTGAGTTTGTTACGTCTTCACGTCTATATGGCAAAACCGATTTTGATGAAACTTGGTACACGGATAGACGATGTCCTGGAATAGGACATAGGAAACTTTTTATCCGGAACTATGTTCCCTTGGGATAATTTTCTGCTATTATGCGGGCGAAGCCGCTGGGAGCAGCTAGTAATAAATAAGCCACTTCATCCATTCTGGGTGGTTATAAAAAACATAACCGTAAAGGCTAAGGTGGGAGCTCCGCTTCTAACCTAACCTGTCCGTGTTGAAATACCCTATAATTCTCAGCTTGCTTCGCTCGCTCTACGACTAAGAATATACAGTAGGCGTTGTAAAAAAGAAGAATTAATTTATTAGAGGCTATCTCATTTTCCCGTTGCTTAATTATAAAATGAAAAGTTCGATAACGAGGCCAATAACTTGACATAAGTCAAGCCACACATTTCTTTATTGACATTTGCCTTTGCTTTGCCTTTATTCTTTATTGGATGATGATAACATCATTATCATTATTTCAGTCGATAGACGTCCACTGTTAGACATAGGCCTCCCCCAAGAATCGCCACAATGAGCGGTCCTGTGCGTCCCACATCCATTGAATTCCCGCAACCTTCACCAGGTCATCGGTCACTTGACTTATACTTATACTTTCTCTATCTTTATTAGTTGGTTAATAATAATGACGAAAATTAAATTCTAGTGCAATGAGAGAAGATAATAAACATTAGGTAAACGTCAAAACGTTGTTTAAACATAATATACTACAACACTAAAATCTAAAGACGTTTAACTAAGAAATTAACACGTAGTTACCTCCTCGGTATAAATAGTGCACCGCTTAAGACGTCATTATGTGGTGGCTAATTAGACATCCCATCGCGGCAGGCAATGAGGCGGCCATTATGAGCTGTTTACTGAGAGTAATGACGACGAGGGGAATGATGACGTGGTGATTGATTCACGACTGTTACTCCGAGACTGGTGAAGTCCATACTTGTGAGTAGTAAGGATGAGCTGCGGGAATGTTTGAAAGAGTTACCATGGTCCTGTACCCCTAGCCAAGTTGATAATATGCAATCGTTAACGCTAGTAGAAAACTTCAAATATACGGGAATGACGTCATCTTAACACTTAGTCACGTGGTCAGAACAAAAGAATCGGGGGCGTAACCAACTTGAAGCGTTCGACGCAAGCGAAACGGTTGTAACTTGGCTACCCTGGGGGCTTGAACGCAAAAGGCAACTGAAGCAACATTGGCGGGTTTTAGTTAGCAAAAGAGCTCCACCTAGCGTGGGAGGAATTTTGAGTATTTATTTTCTCAGAATGCAGTTGATTTGTGTATGTTGTTGTTGTTGTATTTGACAAGTATTTTACTTGTTTTTACCAGTATCGTATCAGTTTTTACCAATATTTTTTTACCAGTACGTATGTTGTCAGTATTTTACCAGTAGGTATGTTCCCAGTATTGTTATCATTAGTACAATTTAAGCTAGCGAACTTCAAGAAACCCATCTATGTGTGAGGTAATTTCATTTCCAACTACTAGATTTCACATAAACTCAACATACCTTCATATGTTCCTATATAGGCTTTGATCTCAAAAACAATATAATTACTAAGTTTTATGAGGACATTCGCCTCATTCTTTGTTTCTACCCTTCAAATGTGTTCGTAGAGCGTAATGATTGTACTACAATATTTCCCATTTGACAGGTCGTTGAAGCGATCATTGTGAAGATTGGGAATCAATCAATGATGGACATTCAGGTTCATAAGGCACACATAAACCCAGATAAAAACGTATGTATTTAGTTGCCATGGCAATAAGGATTCTATTACCAAGTAAATAGAATGGGTGGTACTATGACAAGGTATTTTACAGACTTGATATAGCGATATCTAAGGCATTCTGAAATTATTTGTTATTTTCATCAGAAACGTTTTTGCCAAGTTTTTTTGTTATGACTAGATTCGCACTTTACTACTACCTCACCACTGTCATTATTATTATTTTACAACTACCCTCAAAAACCTTTACCGCGAACGAAGTCACCGACAAAGTACTAGTTTGAAATAAACCAATAAATTCCAAACAGTGTGTATAATCAGGGTAAACGCCATAGTTGTCGTCTATGCGAGAGCTATTTACGGGCACCGCAACTCCGTCCCGTGGGCAAACCAGCCAGCTGATTACGGCGCAATTATACCCTGTTGGCCGGTAAATAAACACGAAATAGTCCGGATGAGCAATTTGACCGACACCCTATTATGTATTTAGATACCAAAGTTCGTTCCGTTTGATGTCATTGAGTAAGGAGTTTTGGGTTTCCCTGAGTTTCAGTGACACAGTTATTTTGTAAAACAAGGTAATAATTGAAATTGTTTTTCATGCCGATAAAACAAGTTAACCTAATTTCAACCAACACAAGTTTAGAGCAGAATAATTTCTGCTCTAAATTTGTGTTGGCTGAAATAAAATAATACCTTTGTAATAACCTTTGTCGCCAATATTTATACCTACATGAATTTTACCGTAAGCCATCTCCAAGCTACTGACATTATCTATCGCGCACTAGTTCCATAACTTACAGTTTAATCCTAGTGATTAATCCCTTATAGTTTCTGTAATCCGTTCTCTCATACCTACCTCCCTTAATTCAACTAAGTAGAATTTCAAAATGGTTAACCGAGTCAAGTAGGTTATCAATTATTGGCACAAATATCATCTATTTGTACATTAGTTACTCAAAATCGAACTATAATGGACCTGCTGAATAATAAAACTGTTAATTCACTTTCAAAGTCCAATACAATATTCAAATTGGAGAATTTACGATTCGCAGAAATTCCAGCGATTTGTAGGATCAAAATTTTCATTGTTAATAAAGGCTACTGAGCGTTACGACCGTACTTCAAAGAAAATAATAATATATCCCTCATACCTCGATTTAGGTCAAGAGCGAACACTAATCTTGCTTAAGATTTGCGCATTCGTGTGATGATTGCCGACGACTCGGCTCATTTGTTCGCGTTACGTGTTAAGGCATGATATTACGGGGAATCGCGTGAGTGATTAACAGTGTGTATTGTGAGGAAATGGCTCGGCCGACAATGCGTGCGCTCACCCTACCTGACCTGTTTTTACGTAATGACAGGACGTTTGGGGAGCTTCTTATTAGACTAGATGTTAATTAATATCTTGCGTTATTGTATTTTGTGCCCAAATTACCTTCGCTTTCTTCAGTGAGCGTGTCTATGTATTTATGTGTAGGTATATGAAGGGAAACCACGACGAAGCTGCGACGAACTTTGAGTAATGTTTTAAGGGTTCAGGGATTTTTATTGAACGAACAGAGACTTTTCACTGAGAAATGAGCAATTGGTTTGAGCTGCGTGAAAAAAATAGAGGGTCCACACAAATAGACATTGTAGGTGACGTTTGAGTGATGTTGATTTTTTTTTTCATGCTCGGTTACTCTCAAGGAACAAAGTGACCCATCCATTTTTGAACTTTAGATAAACCTTGATACTGGTGAAAAGGGCGAGAGATTTACCATAGCAGTTAAAAATTTATATAATACCATAATCCACTTTTCATAACGAAATTTTAAAAGATAAACACAATACATCTTTGTTTGATGAGCAGGATCATTTGTGCTGTGTCTGGGTGCAATTTATCTATAATATGCATGTATGTATTTAGAAATATATAAGTATGTATATCTGTTGTCTATTACTCATAACAAAAGCTCTGCTTAGCTTGGGGATGTACAGCGTTGTGTAATAGTTGAGGGTTATTATATTATTATTATTAAGGCCTAAATCCATTCTAGTTTGAAAGAAAACTACAGTTTATCTATTACAGTTACCGATACCCCACTTTTCTCGATTCCTACCATAAAAACTGGACGTTTATGAGTACTAAGCGTAAACTAGACAAGAAATGCGAAAAAAAATCGTACCATAGTATAAAATGTTGGCAGAACTTGGCAGAAATTTTATGGACAGTAAAATTCGTGTGTAAAATTGTTAGGTATAGGTTCGGAGGATTCATCCCTCCGGGCTCTCTCATGTGTTTGACGCGCCAATTCCTGTGTGTCGAGCTAAATTAAAATGTTCATTGTTAAAAGATAGCTGCTTTAGCGTTCTCGTTTTATAGACAATTGTTGGCAGTTATTGTTTAAATAATGGACAGGAATAGAACTGTACAGGTTGATTGTTTTTGGGAGAAAATAAGAGTAACTTTTATTCGTAAAAAACAGTAGTAAAAAAATCGGGCTTACAGTTTATTCATCATCATCATCATTTCAGCCGACAGACGTCCACTGTTGGACATAGGCCTCCCCTAAGTGTCGCCACAATGATCGATCCTGCGCGTCTCGCATCCATCGGTTTCCCGCAACCTTCACCAGGTCATCGGTCCACCTTGCAGGAGGCCTTCCGACACAGTTTATTAGTATATCTATTCTTGTATTGTACCCTACTATTTTTCTCTGCGTCACTCAAAAATAGAAAATGTCTACGGCATTAAGTCTGCCTCTGTACTTTTGTGTGCATAAAGCATTTAATTCATGAATCCCCAAGCGACCACCGGTGGCCGCGCATCTATTGTCTTACTATTGTGTCTCTAATTGACGGTATCTGAAGGGTTAATAAATAAATACTTAATTAATTTATGTTTGGCAAATAACTAAACGCGAAAATAATATCATCATCATCCTGCCCTTGGCCCGTTTTATTTGGGGTCGGCGCAACACGTTTTTTTCTTTCATTCTGTCCTGTCACTCGTCATGCTATCACTAACTCCCTTTTCTTTCATATCACTTCTCACACAATCCATCCATCTTTTCTTTGGCCTCCCTCTCCCCTTCCATCCATCCACATGTAAACTCATAACTTTTTTAGCAACATGCGTTTCGTCCCTCCTAAACGCGAAAATAATATAAAGCTTTTAAATTGTCAGTAGTTCTAAAGGATTGTTTATTGTTAATCTTTTTGTTTGTTACTTTATTCGTATGGAGGTGTTGCATGACTGAAACAATTTATTAATTCTATTAATTCCTTTATAAAATTGTACGCTTTCGAAGCGTACAATTTTATATATATTTTAAAAGAATATCCCACGAATGATTCTATTAATTCCTTAAAATATGTAACCAATAACAGCCCAAGGCTAATATCAGTGCTTCGAGTAGGAATATCATATCATGTTTGTAGCAGGATTTCCACGGAGACGATAATTGCAAGTATCAGTTTACATAGAGCCGTAGGATAATCTGTTCTCTACACAACTCAATAACCTATTTACATATAAGTAACAAATCTGAATACGTATATAGGTAATGGGGATACAGTTTTTTGATATCTACCTATAAACATATGTAATAAAAGGAGAAACTGACTAACAGACAGCAACGCACAATCGAAACTACTATGATTTGACTATGATTATGTGCGTGAAAGTTTGCACAAGGCTTCCTTTTATGATGTAAGTGAGCGTTAAGAAAGGATTTTTTTAAACTCAGCCCCTAAAAAAATAATATAACAGAAAGTTTATTTCAAATAGGTAGGTACCATTGACTTGTCAAAATGTCGGTCAGTCAAAAAAAAGTGAAGGTAAGTTGCATGCTCCAACGCTATGGAGATGAACGTGCAAGAAACTCCATGGACACTATTTTAACCCTTCAGATACCGTCAATTAGAGACACAATAGTAAGACAATAGATGCGCGGCCACCGGTGGTCGCTTGGGGATTCATGAATTAAATCATGTTATAAGTTACGAAAATCGTGGTTAAATGTTGGTTTTGTAAAGTGGCAGGAAGAAGCTAGTTTTGCATAAATAAAAATCAGTAACCGAAATTTTGTTGTGTTTGTGATTGTATTAGAATGTGAAAAAGATAAAAATGAACATAGGACGCGTTTAACAGAATGCGATTTTCTCTTCATTAGTTTACCCATATGAGGCCGAGAAAGGCACCCAGTTGCTCTATAAAAGTGGACTGAAAACTTGACCAAATAATGAGGTTACAAGGACCAAGCACCGACGTAAGGCGAGTATCCACCCTTACGTTGTTGAAACGTCTACGGTCCGGACTAAGCTAGTTCAATAAAACTAGGCTTTTTAACAATATGAAAAATAAGTTCATATTTATGCCATCCGCATAGATTTTGGGTTTTAAAAGCGATTTTTACCAATAAATCTAAAAAATAATGACTATTTATAAAAAAAATGAAATACTTATCCTTTGTTTTATTTTACCTAGCGCCATGTTTTTTAAAACGTTCGCTATTGGCTGAAAATATTTAAACATTACAAGACTATAAATATGGCTATCATTTGTCAAATATGGCGTTTTGGCGGTTTATTTGAATAATGCAACTTTATATTAAGAATTGAAATAAAACACTTTTTCTGGGCTCTATAAACAATGCATAATATTATGAAATCGATTCCAAAAATCAGTGAAATAGTTCATTATGTACATAATTGACAGTTGCAACATTTCATAATATTCGTGATTCACTTCACTGTAAGCTGTATTGACAGCTATTGTACCAAGCTACCAGGCATTATTAACGTCAATTTAGTTTCATAGTATTAGTAAGTTAGTAAAATACATCATGTATTGTTCGCAGCTTTTCATTGTTGTTTCGTTAGGTTGGCTCAGCTCGTTTTTCAACCTAAAAGCGAAATGAACAATGGATCGGGCACTAATTGACGTGCAGACTTCAAATACTAAGGTTATTGTTTTGCCTGTCTTTTTTTATTTATATATTTAAATGTTGCGCTTCCCTTTTGTTAAGGTTCCGGGATGGTCGAAAGACCTTTACCGTGGGGCTGAGGGAACACAGGTTTTAGTCAGTAAAAGTTTGACGCACTCTTACGCTCTATCCTAGAGCAACAGAAGTCAGAAGATTGGATGATTTTCCACCTAAAAAAAAAACACAAAAAAGTTTTATCAATTCGAATCAGTATTTCCAGAGTTGCATTCAAACAAATTCTTCAGCATTATAATATGAGTATAGAACTATAGATTATATTACTCCTACAAAACATAACTAAATACACTCATAAAAATAAACATCCAATATTTAACGTCCCCTTTAATACCCCGTCACCACCGCCATTGTATCGCAACACCTGAATTATGAATAACTCGGCGGCCATTATCACAGAAGCTTTTGGTATGGCACCCGTAAGTACTGCGGGTTCGTCGAATCGGCTTTGGTATGGCACCAGTAAGTACTGCGAGCTCGTTGAATCGGCTTTGCGTACGGGACCTACGAAGTACCGATTAATTGAAGGCTTACTATATTGATTTTGTATTACTGTAAGCCGATAGTATTCACTGATATTAGACAACTGCAGATGTTGATTTATTATTTAGTTTGTGTGTTTGTTTGTCGTGTAGTGTGGGTGTGTCGTGATTTAATATTAAGCCACCGTATACCTTTAGCTGTTTGATTATATTATATATACAAACACAATCAGCCTCTTAATATTCCCACTGCTGAGACTCAGGCCTCCTCTATAGGAGAGAATGGGCGGAAATTCACCACGCGGGCCCAGTGCGGGTTGGTGAATGTCACATGTCATCGAATATTTGATTCTAGAACATGCCGGTTTCATCACGATGTTTTCCTTCACCGTTTAAGAGATTATATTATATGTTCTTTAAATAATTTAGTAGGCTTTATTATTTTGCTAACAAGGGTTTCAGACAACTATTTTGTTTTTAGTAGAAAATCGGTATATGGCTCATCTTGCTCTGAATGGAGCCAGAGGTATCAGACTTTTACTCATTATAATTCACCTGTTTTCCTTCAGTCTTCTTTTGCATTCCAGGGCCCTGGTCTTTCTAACTATCTCGAAGGAGCTTTATTCAACATCTCGAGATACAGGAAGGAATCAAGTCCTATAAACGCATTATCTAGCACATAATATTTATCATAATCGAATAACAGATGAGGGAAGAGTTTTTTTCTACGGATCTCGTACTATAAAATGGTGAGGAGGACATTTACAAAAGTAAGTGACCTCGCACACGGGCCTCACTTAAATATGAGAGAAGCAGCTACAAAAAAAAAATTAAGCAACCGCAAAAACAGCTAAAACGCGCGACAGCTTATTGCCGGAGAAGCTTGAAGCGGCTTCAAGCGTTTTTTTGTGGTGGCACCGCCGCACACGAGCCACAAAAAAAGGCCGCCTCAAAAAAACGTTAGAAGCGGCTTTTTTTGTGGCCCGTGTACGGGGACAGTAAAGAAAAAGAAATTGTCATAGCCTTTCCGGCCAAGAACTTTCAGTATAAGCCCGCTTATAGCCGCTTCGGTATGATACCAAAGAATATAATTACAAGTCAATCAAAAATCATCGTCTCCATCCAACCTGTTGATCTAATCACCGTTTAAATGCACGATTTGTCCCGAATCGACGTCTGACGTTCTAATAGTCGAGTTTCAGTAGTATTTATTTCAAGAGCTCTCAAAACTTCCTAACTTCAAGTTTATACTTAAAGTTTCAGTTTGAGGAGTGGGTTTGTAAGTGAGACTGTTGCCTGAGAAATATGTTAGTGGATTGTTCACGGATTTTGAAATAAACGAAAATTGACGTCCATAGATTGTACTGTACTGATTTGTGTTTGTATTTTCATTCTATTCGTTCACTTGTAAGTACTTATAATCTCATAGGGATGTAAAAATCTTTCCTTCTTTGTACTTAAGAGTATTACTATCTTTTTGTCAGCAACCGTAGGGGCCCAGCAGAATAGAAGCCTACTGGGGCTATGGGTCATGTGAAAGAGATCCCCGGGCCCTGGAACAAAGAAGGAACAGGAGTAGGGTTTTTAGTCAGTAAAAGTCTGACACTATCTTCTGCTCCGCCCAAGTGCGGGGGATGTCAGATGATATTCCCATCTAAAAATAAAAAAAATACTATCTGTCTAGGTCATATAAGTATTTGCACCGCGCGCGAATCAAATCCGTGACACGCAGTGCATTATCCAATTGGTTGTCGCTAACCGTGTCTTCAAAATTGATCTAATAAATACGAAAAATGGTTTCACTTATTGAAAGCTACGATATCACGCAGTGTGATAACCTACTTTAATCCAGGAAGATGAGTGGCTCTGTGGTAGGCCACGGAAAAGCTACTCCGAAATAAAAAAAACAGGAAATTCTAAACCCAAAAAATACTAGTGACAAACGCTGACCAAATATTTTTGCACGATATGTTCCTTTGTATAACAAAACGGCTCGTTTGGTAGCTCACGTGCAGTTCTACTGTTGCAGATTGCGCACTCAATCGACAGTTTCGATGCAGTTTTATGAATTGCACGAAATACCACATCTAAACTGCTATTTTTCAATGCAAACTAAAAATAGCTGTTTTGAAAGCTGTATTGCGATTGCGATATGTAAGCTTAAATAAACAAAGAAAAAGGTTTGACCTACCTTAACCCTTCAGATACCGTCAATTAGAGACACAATAGTAAGACAATAGATGCGCGGTCACCGGTGGTCGCTTGGGGATTCATGAATTAAGAAACATTATGTCTTGATATTTCAGATAGTCTAGACAACGTTGTATTAAGAGCATGATAATAAAATCCACATAATTAGCCTTATAATTTTCCCAATACTGGGACTCAGACCTCTTCTTAATGAAAAGGAATGGGTCGTAATCACATACATAGATATACATAGATAACGCAAGAGAAACTATTTTGCGTGCCTAAATGCTTACGTACAAAAATCGTAAGTGGCCACTTTTGCGCTTAATCTGCATCGGTGTATAGAGCTAGTCAGACGTCAGTTATAATATATCTATGCGTAATTTAAAAAAATATTATTTTTAATCTAATACCTTTGTAATACCTGGTAATACCAAATAAAAAATAAAAAAACAAATCATTCGTATTACATAATAGGTAGTCAAAAAATGGCACGCTTGGTTATACTTACGTTATCTATGTCTATCTTTATCTGTGGTCGTAATACCCCAGTGCATATTCACGAATGTATACCGTATATGTGTAAGTGTCGATGTTGTTTAGCTGCCACCGAATTCTCCAAACGTAGCACCGGATCACAAAGCCACCCCTGTTTCGCAGAGGTACAGCTATCAACAGCTTAGATGCAGCTTAACTGATGTTGCAGATTAACTCACGTTCGCCTTTCTCTGTTCCGATACCAGACTGATTTGAACAAGTTGTTCTGAAGTGCATAGTTACAGGTTGATGCGTCGTTAACGTCAGTACTAAGAGGGTTGAGTACCGCTTTGTTGTTTGCGAAAGTTACAATGTAAACTTGGTACTTCTCATTGGCTCATTGAAACTACTTTCCGTAGCCAGAAGCGGTACGCATTGTCACGTTTAAAGTTGTCAAAAAATAAGAGTTTTGACATTTGTATTTTGACCACCTAGCGGTTTTTCCGGGGTAGTGTAGCTACTACTAAAATAGCTTCTACTAAACCGGACCCCTAATTATAATTTTATTGTGTTTTCACACAGTTCCAAGTTACATTCTAGGGTTTTTTCAAATGGCAAAATGGGTAACATTAAGAGCGCTAAATTATATCATAATGCCTCCCAAAACTTCTGAGCTACATTTCATCCAAGTATCAATTCCGTCGAGTCTTTATGACTTCCAATTGAAAAGGCTCCGTATCCCATTTTAAAAGTATCGTCCCATATCAATTCGGAAAACATTTTAGCACCCTTCTAACACATACGAGCGCCAATTCGCACATATAAATACAAGGGCCCCGAACCGAACGTCCGGAATGTCATCCGAACGTTTTATAATTTCCCCAATTATACAAAATTAATTTTATTTCTGTCTTCGCTTAAAAAAAGCGTAACGAGTTTTCAAAGCGACACGGGCGCTTTAAAGCACTTTATTGCGGCCCGCTCGGACAAGGGTAATGGTCTAAATTTATTGGGTTAAATGGCCCGTACGAGCGGAAATTCGAGCTAAATTGTTCAGTTGTCTAATTTTTGTGGATTTGATGCTTCATTTCACAGACTGAATGTCTAACATCGGACTGTGAGAAGTGGATTTTATTTTAACAAACGTTTTGTTCGGGAAGTGGATTGGAAATCTATTTGGTTCAAGATTGTGTTTAATGCATTTCGATCGGTCGCCGATAGAGATGGCTTTAAATATTTAATGTTTAATGGTTGCCTGATTGTGCAATTGTTTGAATAAATCAAAAGTCATTGTTGAAGAGTACTTTTGTGTTTAAGTTTCTCTAGCCCGTTGTTCATTGACGAAACAAATTATGTATTTTATAATAGAAAAACTATGTTATGTTTTTGCACCACCCTAAGGTCGACTGCCAGATAATGCCTAAGGCATTAAGTCCGCCTTTGTACAATTTTCATAATGCTTTAAATAAATAAAAACTAACCTTTTGGTCGATAGTTTCCAGGTGCAGCAAAATGGTAATAAACGAGCCCACTAGGTCTCTCAAGCATAACGTTACGGGTCCTATTCTGAAACCCCTCGCAAGCCACAAGGAAAACGGCAAGAAAAATAACGACCGGTAGACGTTAAATCACAGTAAATTTGAGTCTGGAACACAATAACTCAGGAGAACGCTGCCATAACTGTCGCAAACATTGTTCAGATGATTCACGCATTTGGTTATATCGTGTTTTTCTCGGGAACGCATTACCGCGTTCGAGATTCTCGGTCCGTCGTATTGCCTAGTGATTATGATTGTGACTTTGGAGTATTAGAACATCAGTTAGATTTTTAGGTAGGCACGAAAAACATATTTGAACTCAGATATTTTTTTTGAGAAAGAGTCATTTCCTCTCTATTAACTACAGTTAATATTCATTATCATTATCATCATTTCAGCCGAAAGACGTCCATTGTTGGACTTAGGCCTCCCACAAATGTCACCACAATGAACGGTCCTGTGCGTTTCGCATCCATTGGATTCCCGCAACCCTTACCAGGTCATCAGCCCACTTTGTAGGAGGCCTTCCAACGGTACGTCCTCTGGTACGTGGTCGCCAAATAATATTACCGCATATTTTACCACGACTTTTACCTAATACAGCAGAGATGATAAAACCTAGACTGACAGTTCAGACTGTCCTACTACACATCGATAAAACGTATAAAGTTAAACACACGCCAAACAGAAGACAATTAAACGACACGACATAACCACACGACATCAAACTGCTTGGTAAACACATCACTCACTCGTGTCTCGTGATTTCCCAAGGTAACACTAATAGCGCATACTCGTAATATCGCTAGCTTATTTGCTGGCGATGCGATTTTAATAATAGGCCGACACATTCAGGAGCGTTGACTAATGATGTTATTATGTTTCAGCGTCAAATAATGACACGTTAGTTTATAATGGGACTTGTGGGGGTGGAGTGCAACTGTATGATCAAAGCAAGATTGTAACATGATTTTTCAAAGATCTGTCTGTGTGAATGTGTGCAGATAATGACTGCCTAGTCTTTACTCAATATAATATATTGGTATAGGCTATTTATTTAGGTGAAGGTTTTTTTATGGTGTTGAAAATCATCCAGGCGGAGCGGGAGATAGTGTCAGACTCTTACTGACTGAATTAAAAACCCACCCCGTTCCTTGGTGCCTTCTTAAGGGGGCTCGAACTACCTTTCGGACTAATCCTGGTTCCAGTAGGTTTAGATGGATGTTACAAGTTAGCCTGTGAAATTCAACTTTTCCCAACTTTTTTGACCGTAACACGTATTCACGGAATTATAACCTAGCTCTATAAATACTCCTTTGCCGAATTCGGCTACACTGACCAGTTACTGTCATTAGTGCTGCTATGGGTTTCGATCAATGTATTCTAATACGGCTAATGTAGCCTAACCTTCGCTGTAAAGGTGCATGCAGAGTGCGGAAATGCTATAGCACCAATGATGTAAAAGTATTGGATATTGGAGGGATCCTAATCCTATTGAATAGCTATTTCATGAAAAAGTCATTAAATATGGTTAGCTGAACTGAGAGGGTGTACAATGTACGAATCGATTATTATTTTAATGATTATAATTCTGTAAATGAACACGTGTAACAGCCGCCAATTTATTTATTATGTACTTTATTGTAGTTACATAAAGAAACATGATAAAGAAAAACATACTGGGTGTAATTTATCTATAATATGTATGTATTTAGAAATATATAAGTATGTTTATCAGTTGTCTAGTACCCATAACACAAGCTCTGCTTAGCTTGGGACTAGACAGCGTTGTGTGATAGTTGTGGAATATTATTATTATATTATATTATTATATATCTGTAACATACAATGAGCGGCCTTATCACATTCCGCGATCTCTTCCTGGCAATCTAGGCCGATCATACAATCTACACGAAACTTAAAACCGACCAGAAAATGGATTTTAGGGACTATCCTGGAGCATTCCTCTTATTCTATCCTGATGCAGCTGAATAAGCACTAATCTAAACCGACATATTACGAGTATGTACAATAAATTGTTTGCTTGCACTTAGGGACTATTCATAAATTACGGCTTACGTCAAAGTGTTCGACGGGGGTCAATGAAATGATGAAATGTGACAAGGGGTAGGGGCAGTCATAAGTTTCGTGATGTCAAAATTGTAAAATCCCATTAAAGTAATAAAATCGATACTATGTTCTAATCCAGGACATGGTCTACCCTTGTATCTTAGCAGTTTGAATGTAAAGGAGTAACAAAAAATAGTTTGCCTTTATATAGCTTTATATAGCATAAGCGTAGCATAATCAGACTTTTAATGTTCCCACTGCTGGGATTCAGGCCTTCTTCCTAGGAGAGGGAATAAGCCATAATCCACCCCACGGGCCCAGTGCGGGTTGGTGAATGTCACATGTCTTCGAATTTTTGGTTTCAGCTTCACCGTTTTGAGAGCAGTGGTGACGAAATAAATTCCACAAAGTAATGCACCTGGCTAGGTTTGAACCCGCTACCTACAACTTGTAAGTCTTTACTCACCATCAGGTGAGATCGCCAGTCAAGCACTAGTTTATGTCAATTAAAAAAACACTGCTCAATTTGCCTTTAAGTATAACATATTATTTTTAGACTGATACTAATTTTACTTTACTTGATCAATGTTATGGCAAGGTATATGTTTGTTATCTAAATCCCACACACACTTATTACTACCACTGTATATGTATAAGCTGCCCACATTTACCTCAATAGTTATGTGTTCTTTGTGCTATCTTTTTTTAGCTCTAGATTACACAAATGGGAATTATTTTTTGGGCACAGATAATCTTGGTCTAAAACAATATTATAAGAGTTGACATCCTTATTACAAATAATATTGTAATACAAAGTCGTATCTGCCTGTCTGTGATAGAGTCAAAAACTACTGTTAGAATCAAATCGGTCATCCCCCGTCGGCCGATCGGTCGGTCGGGTAGTCGGTCAGTATTTTTCATCACCAATATAGATAGATTTATTCATGAGGAAGGTTTTGGTGTACGATACAATAATAAATTATAGTACTTAGAGCAATGTCGAGAATTTCAGAACCATAAAAAATAATATTTTTTTACAAAACTAGGTCGGGAAGTAAGTTTTGATTAATTACGAAACTCGATTGAAAGATTCAAAACTTTAGGTGCTTTTGTAATTTTCGTAGCAAACTATGATTTTTAGACGACATGAAATGATAGTAAAGAGAACAGTAGAAGCAGCTGTGGGGGTATAACGCAATAAATCCATAAATAGATTGATATATGTGTCACCGAAAAATTGCAGATTCCTTAAGATTGTAATCAAAAATCAGCAACGTTTATTTCAAATAGACCAATTACAGGCACTTTTAAATTGTAAAAATGAAACAAATTTTTATTAGATTATAATTATTTTTCAACATAACCTCTAGTCTTATTTGGCAACAACAGTTTACAATTTCTCGCGATATTTTACAATCTAACGGCGTTTGCAATTTCCCGGAGACATATACAAGCTAACATTTAAGCTGCACGTCTGTGAAACAATTTGCCGCGTCAATGCAATCAAGAAACGGAAGGATTATACGAGTATATACTATCAAAGCCTGACGTGTATCTTTTGTTCGTACGAAGAGCCTGGCCACACGCCTGACCTCACACATGCCAGCCGATTCAATTAGCGACGAGACGCTGTTCAAGGCAAGGTGAGGTGTCGGAAGGGCGACACTAAATCTCCGCAGAATTGAATCAAACGGCCCGGGCGACGGCTACCCCGGTGATAATGGTCGATTTATGCCTTGCATTGTCTCACTGTATGGAGATGGATTTTTAATTTTGTTATGGTGAGTGTTATGGTGGGATTGAAAATGGTTGGGTTTTGTTTTGTTAAAGGATTCGGTTGTATGCCGCCGGGATCTCGACCCCGATTTCCAGCCACTGTAGGCGTGGGCTTGCGGATGGCGAGCAATGGGTAGCATCCGTCCTGTAATCGTCTGGACCGAGTCTGAGTCGTCGACGTGTATGGCAGGTATTAGGAAGTGAGTTTTGGAAAATCATTTCTTATTTTTAGTATCCAACCTAATGGAACCTCTGTGCAAAATTTCAGCGATCTAGATTTAAGGGTTTGGGTTTGAGGTTGATGAGTTACGGAATGAGTCAGGACTTTGCCGCTTATATCAGAAGATTTGAGGTTCTACCGAGTAATTTAGCGAGTTTTTTGCGGGATTTCTTAGAGCGAAATTCAGTGGCTATTTTAATTATTATTCGCAAAATTCATATTGCGATGTAAAGCTACATTTTTATGTGCCAAAGTAGTCAAAAATAAAAGGTTGTATTTTGACTACCTGGCGGCTCGTTCCGTGTTGTGTAGCTATTACTAATATAATTGTAGTTCCCTAATTATTATTTTGTCTTTCTCAAATGTCAGATAATAATGTACAATCATCGAAACAGGCGCGGTTTCTTTAAAATGGAGCTAAAAATGTTATTGTTTTATTAACTATCTTAGGGTTCAGCAGGGTCGAAGTTCACTTGGGCCATGGGTGGTGCGAAAGAGAACCCTAGGGCCCTGGAACAAAGGTAAAGAAAAAATATACGAGTGGCACTTAGTTAGTAAAAGCAATGCAAATACCAATATGAGATTGGTAGCGCATTGGTATTAGTATCTGTTGTATGACATACGATGAATATTGACATCGATGGACTACAGCAGTCCGTCGATGTCAATATTATTTGCCTAGAATTTATAATAAAAAAACAATACTACATAAGTACATTTAAGAAAAAAAACAGTGTTGTATTATGATTGTAACTTAATTTTCTAAATAGGGTGTATAAAGAAATGCATCATCAGTAATTTCAGTTACATTTTATATAGCTTCATCTCTCTCTGACATCGGAATCATGATAGTTTTAAGGCGTCATAGTAGGGCTAAGGGCCCTGTAAATAACAATGCTAACGAGGTACTCAGCTGTGAGATACATGAGAAATGGCGGAATTTCTGCTAATACACTAATGTGTTTCATGTCATACAAGCAAACGTACATACGTACATGTTTGTCTACGTATGTCTGAGTGTGTGTATGGATGTTATGATGGCATCGTTAATATTAATGGCGAGGGTAGAGAAGATTAATTTATTGTAAAAGAGTAATTTAAAACAGATCTTTTACTATCGTGTCATATTTTTGGTTAAACTTAAGATAAAATTATTTTAACTACTTTAACTTTAGGTTTTATTTTTTGCGGTTGGAAATCGTCAAACGACTTCTCTTGCTTTAGGGTGGAGCGAGGGATCATGGGGCTTTTTGGACCAGGACTGCGGTCCCAACTTCTAGCAAAAAATTTTTTTTTTAGTAGTATTTTTGGACCACAATTAATAAAATAAATACAGTTTTTTTGGTAACTAGTTTTTGTTTTTTTTTGTGGTCCCAAAATACTACAAACAAATAATATAGGTGGATTTTGAGACTGCGGTCTCGATTCAAACAGCCCCACGACCCTTAGCAAGAGGGTTTTATATTATCTGCCTATGGCATTTTTATTATTGTTTTGGCTCGAGTCTATCTCGCCTAATGGTAAGCGATGATGTGGCGTACGCTAGCCTAGAGTAAACTATTCACTCCTAGTTGTAGTTATCAAGAAAACACGTACTTTCTATAATGTTTTCGTAATATAGATATTAGGATATCCACACCCTAGGTTTTACGTAGTATCCAGGTTGATCTCCAAACTTGGTACTTCATAGATTGTACAAACACTATTTACCTTTAGGAGAAAATAAAATAAATGTTGTTCTTTTTATAATGTTATTATTATTATTGTAATGGGAAACCTGTCTTATTAACTGTAAGTACCAATCCAAAAAAAATAGAATTCAGGCAGAGGAATAATGTGGGGCGAATTGGTAACTCGAACTATTTTCCCTTGATTCCTATTACAACCAAAATAATGTTCTTTTTATGGATTTTCTTAAAGACAATATTCAGCATTTTTGTAAAGGAGCCTTGTTCCTTTCTTTATGTCTTCAGTATCGATAGCAAAACAACAATAAAGTCCAAACATTATGCAGAAAATAAGTATCAGTGCTGGTTTTATCACATCAAACCGTTACGAATGCGTCGAATTCCCTTCGCTAAGGAATAAATTTACTAAATTCTACCGGGAAAAGAATAGTGGGCCTAAATTTACGGGCCTGGGGAGGGCAGTAAAGCCTCGTTAGCTTGAGCAATGTGCCATCTGAGACTGTATTATCTAGCAGTATATCAGTTACTTTTAGCCACAGTTTTGCCCAAATCTGTTGTTTTTGCCCGAACAACGAATGGCTATTCTTCTTGAAGATAAAGATGACGGGTTAAAACGTACGTTTTTTTGGAGCTAAACGCAGGAGATAAGGTAGAATAGATTGTTTGTGTTTCAGTAAAGGATTCTAGTAGTTTGCTGTATTGGTTTTGGATAGTTCAGTAAACGGAGCGGGTGTGTAAACTCTCGAACAGTACCTAAATAAATATATAGTCTTTCGTATATCGAGGCAAAATCAAATCCCTAAAGTCTCACATCTCAAAAAATATACTTTCTTCAGAATCCGGCCAAAAATATATCTCCGTTTTTTGTAACAAAATCGATGAAGATATTAAGTGGAACCGTTTACAAAACTTCTCATACGGATGATCAAATCATCAGGCCACAGACAGGCATCAATCTTTCTGTCAATTATGATCGGATTGGCTGGATGCCAGGCGTGTATCTAAATGTAATTGTCGGGACTTGGATTATCTTAATACTGCTGTATTAGCGGGAAAGATATGGTTTGGTTATCGCGAGCTTAGAGCTCTGCTAGTGGGGCGGCTGTGGTATCGAAATGGGAGATTTGCTGAACTCGCAGAAGCGACTGATTGGAAGAGGTTTCTTGTGTGTATCTACTTGTGTTACCTTAGTAGGTGGCTTAAGTTATTAATAAAAAGGGTTTAATAGGTTTTCGAGACACTTGGTGCCGTTGAGACAATGTTACGGGTGTTAGGTAAAATTAAGCTGTATATGCTAGTTTGAGCTTTAGTGGATATAATGTAGGACAGATTTTCCAAAGCTTATAAGTTAATGTCTTTTCTCAATAAATAAATGGCTGGGTATAACCAGACCGTTTTTTTTCAGCTACATTTTCCCAAAATTTAAACGATTCTGGTTATTATGTAGCTATGTATGTGTGTTTAAGGTACAAAACTAGACCAAATTAATACCCCGTGAATAAATAATTAAGTCACTGAATTTTACTTGAAAAAATCCCATAATATTAATAATATTACTATCCATAAATTTTAAAGTTTCCACTAAATACGATAACGCAGATTTTAATACCTACCTATATATTCAAAGTCCCTCAAAACTTAAAGTTTCCCCAAGTTAATTCGGCCCTTTCTCATGCAAACTAATACGCCATAACTCGGCCCGACAACTTTTATCGTAAACTTCGATTATCGCCATAAACAACACTAGATCGTTAGTTTTAAAATATATCGCTGCAGGGCCATTAGAGCTGGGTTCCGTGACCCACATTCGCGGGGTTTGACTAAGCCATTTATCATGAGATGCTGGTGGGAGGAAGGGGGGGGATCCATCACGCTAAGTGCAGGATCCCCCATTATCATGGCCAATGATTCACGTGTATCCAACGGAAACATTCGAATTTACTTCGGACGTTGCGATTTCTTTTTACTTTGAGGGGTTTGAGTAATATCATTTACTGTTCTGTGTGTCGCTAGTGATTCAAAACGATTGATTTGATATTTTTTTCTCCAGTAATAGCGTGAATATAATGTCTTTTAAGAAGACCTTATAGGAATTTTTTTTTTGAGTGGCCTGTTGGTTTAGTCGTTAGTGGCCATGACTTTTATGCTTGAGGTCGTGAGTTCGATTCCCATCCAAGACAAATGTTTATTTATTTATTTATTTATTTAATAATTTATGTACACACATAAAAATAAAAGAAAAGAAGAAGGAAACAGACAAATAGGACAAAGGTGATGCTTATTTCTAAAGAAACCTCTTCCAGCAAACCTGCGAAAGGAAAGTTGAAGAAAAAAGAAAAATAGACACCGTGTGTAAAAGTAAGAGGAAAATCTTTGTGTAATAAGCACGATCATTTGTTTTGTGTCTGGGTGTAATTTGATTATGAGTAAGTTTATCAGTTGTCTAGTACTCATAGTACAAGATCTGCTTAGTTTGGGACTAAATAGCGTTGTGTGATAGCTAAGGAATATTATTATAATTTTTCAATACACTTGCTCATAAAGTGACTCTTATTGCACTGCACTTAGGTATATAATGGCACTTGTTACCAAACTTTGACATTTTGATTACCATTACGCACTAGTGCTATAATGTGGTTAAAACCGTATTGTTCAACCTGTCCACCGCCATAATTTTATTACATTATCGTATCAGGATGGGCGCCCATATGAAAACAGATTTTTACCGCCACCAAAGTTTACTAGTTTTACAGTTATTTTATTCACAAGTGTATTGAAAAACGTCGTACGATACACGTGAGTAATTAATGATTACCGTTCTCGGCTTTCTTAAGACCCTCGCCATAGCTCGGGTCTAAATACCGCCTCGACTGTAATCACTTACATTACACACTTATATCATAATGTACTAGTAACCCAAAATACCTGTGTACCTATTCTAATCTACCAATTCATAATGTCTAAAATAAAACCGAATATACGTCCTTAATAATTTGATGGAGTGCCACGTTTCACAAATAAACTCAAAATCTATTCAATTCTGTGAACCGAATCGAATCAATTTACGAGTAATAGGGCGTCGATTACTTACAAAACGTCCAAGGGGAGGTGCGGCTATAACGAACCATATTCTTCATTATAAATTGCGCGATTAAACGAAGTATACCCCGGCAGATTTAAAATGTTGTCCGTTAGGTTCAGTTCACATCAAGACGCGAAACTGCGCGCGCTATACGTTAGCGATACAATATGAAGCAAATTTCAGTGAGTTACTATATACCACTGGACAGGCTGTTCCACATGTTTGACAGCTAATTTTATGTGCCGTGTCATTCTTGGTTCACGAATTATATAAAACCTATGAAAATTAAGGCCATGAGAATATTGTAAGTGACACTCGCCAACACTCGACCGACAGCGCCAAAATGGCGGATATCAAACGGGAACTAAAGCAATTTGACGACCGCCAGTCCAGTGTGGTAAATAGTAGAAGTCAATGGTTAGAGAATTGGAACAAAAGAAAACATTTGTGGCAACACACACTGTATAGAACAACGCATGGTCAGCGAATTCTAATTAGACTGATAGCAAGGTTCAGTTGAAAACCAGCGTCAGGCAACTGCTATGTAGTGGCCTGGTATCATGCTGAACTGGACCTATTTGGCGCAGCCGTGAGACATACAATGTAGATGTATTCTAGGTTTAAGTTTGCATACGATAATTATAGTGTGTACCTGTGTGCCAAGTAAACGTGTTTTCTTTCTTTCTTTTCTTTCTAATATGCCCCCGCTGCTTCAAGCTTTTGGTCTCTTTGACGCCCCAAGAAAATGTTTCTTGATACTTCTCACACGATTGTCTGATACTAAATCATCGAGACCAAAGTATCTTGTAGCGTCGCTATGCGTACCATAACACAACTAGCCTCCTCCATCGCATCGCGTCGCGTCGCATGAGTGTGAACTGACCCTTACTCGTTCGTTTTAATATTAAATGCATGAGGTGTCCGTGGAAATATTAAAAGGAAACAAGTCACGTTTAGTAGCTGCCAGGCAAGCGGTATATTGCTGTCTCAAGTTTATGGCTGAGCCAAGCTCTTGTTCTAGAAGGTGCACCTGTCTTCGTGTTTATATACTCGTAAATAGCACAAGAGTTAAATGTTTTCGTCAGGGTTATAGTTTTTTGAAACGAAATTGAATGGAGAAAACTATGCTAATACGGGTACAAATACAGAATCTTATGCTATTTGTCTAGGGGGTACGCGGAAACTACGGACCGCCATTAAGAGAAAGGGGTACGAGTACATATATATATATTATTATTTTTGCTTTGCATTTGACCACTATCTCACCTGATGTTAAACTATAATGTGTGTATCTGTCATGCAATTAATCAAGAAAAAAAATATTGAGCATATTTTTCACAATCTAATCACTCAAAATGTTCACAAAAATGTAACGGTACGGTGTAACTTATCATTCTGACAGGTAGACTAGCTCCAGTTTAGCCGTGATGGTCTACACGTGTTGGAGATAAAATCCACTTAGTTATACGTGAACCTGGCTTTATGAAAACTGTAAAATATAATACCTGTATAATATACTTGTCGTGTCGTGTTAGACTCTCTTAGTTCTTGAGAGTAGTGGTGGCCAAGTGGCAACGGCCCCGGCTTACGAGTTGTATGTCGTGGGTTCCAACCCAGCCAGGCGCATTTTTTTATTACCACTGCTCTCGAAACCATGAAGTAAAACATCGCCAGGAAAGTGACACGTCTTAAAATAAAAAGTTCGAAGACATGTGATAGCACTTATTCGTACTGGGCCCACGTGGTGGATTACAGCCCATTCCTAGCAGTGGGAACATTATAAAGTTGATAATATTATGTTAGCCTTCAACTAAAATGTGAAGTATTTGTTTTTTTAATCCATAACTATCACACAACGTCGTCTAGTCCTAAGCTAAGTAGAGCTTGTGTTATGGGTACTAGACAACTACTTAATAAGCATACTTATATATTTCTAATGATCGTGCTCATCACAAAAACTTTTGTCTGGGTGGGAATCGAACCCACGACCATGGCATAGCAGTCAGGGCCACTAACTACTAGACCAACAGGCCAGTCAAACTTGAACGTGAATTTCACTTTGGGCACCCATTGATAGTTTTCACAGGTGCCCAAAGTGGAATACTTTATTATTTAAAATTTTATTCCACTGCAAGTCCCACCATGAATAAAATTAACTACAAACATAAAAGATTAAACTAAATACTTAAAGGAAAAGCTCACTGTAGAGTCAGCGGTAGACAGCGACCCCTTCCGGCTAATAGACCACATTCATTTTATTAAATTGCTCGATTAAAAGCGCCATAAGCCGCTCTGATTTAACTACGAAACGCGAGAGAGATCGTACAAAACAGTCTTCTTACACAATAAATCAAAAAAATTGTCTGGAACTTCTGAGATTTTACTTCCAAAAGTTTTTATACGCTGCAGGCATTTTTTCCCGTATTTTTCGCAAAGAAACTACTTCAAGACAAATTTAGTAAAATACTGGACTGCAGGACGAAAAAATTAAGTACCTTTCAACGATTTGCACTATGCGCTATTTGAATGAAAATATTTTAGCTTGGGGTTTGAAAATAATGTTAGTCTTTTATATAAATGCAAGTAGGATTCATCACCTTCATTTCAGCCGGAAGACGTCCACTGTTGGACATAAGGCCTACATTATGTCCAACAGTGGAGGTCCCCAAAGTATTGCCACAATAACCAATCTTGTACGTCTCGCATTCACCAGATTCCCTCGACCCTCACCAGGTCACAAGGTCGTCGTGCACCTTGTGGGAGGCCTTTCGAAGCTTCGTCTTCCGGCAAATGGTACAGACTCCAGAACCTTTTAGCCCCATCGACTGGGTGGAACTAAACTGAAGAACCCCGAAATGTAAACGATTTCCATTGTTTCCTAAGACATCCTAAGAACTCTGCACCGATGCCAAACTTTGCAGTTTTGACTCGACGAGTGCATCATTGCCGACAATCTTTTTGGTACCTACATTCACTCACTACAAACTCACACACACTCTACACTTACACCTACACACACTCACCATATAGTTTAGTTTTCTCATTATTTAGTTTCTTAAGTAAAGTTTCTGTTTTTATAGCCACCACTTACTTAATGTTTAATATTGCTCTCTTTTAATACAATTATGACTTTGTTCGCAACGGAGAATCATTGATTCCTAAGTTACAGGCCCACACCTAGTTTAGGAGTCAGAGTACCTACCTATATATTTGTGACCTTGTATTATGCCTATATGTCCATAGTTTTATAATGTAGTTGCTGTATTTGTGTGAAATATAAGGTTTTACAATAGTCGATTTTTTTAGTAATATTTGATGTCCATGTTTGGATTTTTTTTTTTTAATACCATAGAGGCTGGGAATATTTATTTGGGTCTGGGCTTGGAATGGGCCCTTTAATATTTATTTATCTACACTAATATAATAAACAGGTAAAGTTTTTTGTTGTTTGTAGGAGGTAATCTTTGGAAGTATTGGTCCGATTGCTAAAATTTTTTAACCGATAGAGAGCTGCTTTATTCCTGAGTGACATAGGCTATATTTTATGTAAGCGGGCGAAGTCGCGGGTAAAAGCTAGTTTATTATATTTACCTACTAAATTGATGTTCAAGATATTCACAAAAGAAAATATACAGGAGTCGTAGAGGAGTTATACTCGAATATCTATTATGATACTAATATACGAAGGAAAGAGGAGCTTTCAGAAAAATGGATATCATAAATTGATATTGAAAGAGTAAGCGAAATACTTATTACTTGTATCTCCAACAAATAAATAGGAGACAAGTTATCAGTCAGTTTTATTGCTCTCGATGTAAGTAGCTGTTGAGTGATACATCGCATCCTTGTCGCGGACGTTTAGAGGAGTACAAATGACTCGTGTGATGTACCACGATTTATAACTCAACAAATGGCCAGAATTTTCCTAGGTATATCCACCTCACATAGTTTGTTTTTAATTTTTTTGGAAAAAAAATGCTAGTCGTGATTTTGATCTGGGTTTTAGTGAGTGTTAAATGAATAAAATAAAGCTTTGGTATTCCATACGTCAGGAATCTGTTTAAAAGGAGAAATAGATTGAACGAAACTTTATAAATAATAATATTCTACAACTATAATACAACGCACGCCATCTAGTCCCAAACTGAACAGTGTTTGGACAAAACATAGACGAAACTACTGGGAGTAGGATCGTGAAATTTTGTACAAGGTTTCCTTTTTATGCGAGCACTAAAAGAGGATTTTTTTAAATTCACCCTCTAAGGATATAAAACGAGAGTCCAAAGTTTGTATGGAAAAACCCACTTTCACGCTGTCGAAGCCTCTGGCAGAAGCCGTAGTTGCATATAGATATAAAATAGTGGAACTTAGTCAACTTTGCCCAAAAAACAGACGTCTTAGTGGGCAAAGTTGATTGGCCCGGACGTGGACAATCCAAAACGCCACTTACAAATGGTCTACACATTAACATAAAATATTGACTATTTAAAAATAGTCTTACAGTTTTTGCAGTAATATTTTTTAGTATTTTATCGTTGTGGCTGGATTCCAGCAGATTTTACTGAGAGTGACGTGACTGGAAGGGGTCCAAGAAACTTTAGGCGTAAACATGACAACGTCCTTTGCAGTGGTTCGGTAAACTGAGGCAGAACAAAGGATCGCGACGGGCAGCGCTGACATAACACTGACGAAAATATTAATGTTGGACCACGGGGAACAGCAAACACCGTTTTGAGTAAAATGTAAAATAGCTGCCAGTCTACATACAAATAAGTACCTATTAAAACTAGTTTTTGTTGTTAGTAGTGCAGTGTTGTTATGCTGTAAACCTACCTGAGGTTGCTAAGCTTACAATTAGGTATCTTATCAAATATTTCTTATTTGCCTTTAAAGGACGATTGCAAATTGATTCAAAAGTTTTACCGTTGAGGGAGAAAGTTTAAAGAACACAGGTGGGTTTTCGTAAGAGTGTGAAACACTCTTGTACTAGTGCTAGCAGCAGACCAGTCAAAGAACGACGTGCGAGTCGAACTTGCGCACGAAGGGTTCTGTACTATTATTTATCTATACATAACACTTTAACATAGCTATTATTTAATATCGAGCAAAAGACGACAAAAAAATCACGTTTGTTGTATGGTACTTAAATATTTATTTTAGTCGGTTTTAGTATTTGTTGTTGTAGCGGCAATAGAAATACATCGTTTGTGACAACTAGCTAACTATCACGGTTCATAACTGACAGACAAACGGACACTGGAGTCTTAGCAAGTGTCTTGTATTTACCCTTTGGGTCCAGAACCTTAAAAAAAAATAGAAATAAATATTTATTTTATTCTGGTTTTAGTAATCGTCGTTGTAGCAGCAACAGAAATATCGTCTCTGAAAATTTCAACTGTCTAGCTGTTCGGTTCACGGTTCATGAGATACAGCCTGGTGACAGACAGACGAACACGTCTAAGCAATAGGCACTTTTACCTTTTAGTTACGGAACTCTAAAAAATATAAACAACTAGCTTTCTACTCGCGGCTTCGCCCGCGTGGACTACAGTTTATATCGCGCGGGTAGAGACCAGTGCTCAGTAGTGGAATTAGGTAGCCTATGTGTTATTCCAGTGTCTCTTCTACTTACCTACCAAATTTGATCTAAATCCGTTCAGTAGTTTTTGCGTGAAAGCGTAAGAGACAGACAGACAGACAAACAGACAGACAGACAGAGTTACTTTCGCATTTATAATATTAAGTAGGGATATAAACTATCGTGTTGTCAGTATAGAACAAGATAATCGTACTATTTCAATGTTAACGGCATTATATGCGTATGATATTATTATTATTATTATTTACGTAATGTCGCAGGTAATACCATGACGTATCCGCAGAGGACGCCATCCTCCATTATTACTTCAGTATTGTGCCGTTTGGTAAGAAAACATTTACACTTTATCGTTATGGTGGCTCCCCTGGCGCGGTTGGCGATAGTGAGATGGTCCTAATAGCGGCATTACCTTCGGAATTAGATTGTAGGGTTGTCGATTTTTGGTAGCTGATGTTTTAATGGTTAGGTGTGTAAGATAAGATAGATAGATAGATTCTTTATTGTACAGCAAAAATAAAAATTACATAGGAAACTTAAAATTAATAAAGTGTCACAATGGGCGGTCTTATAGCTAAAAGTGTTTTTTTACAGACAACCTTTGGATGGATTTGACGGAGTGTAATTCAGGTAATGCCTTTTTTTTTTTCTTTAAGTTATATTTAAACCAGTGCTCAGTAATGCAATTGCAATTTGCGTTGATTTTTTTTACAGTATATTTTTTTCCTTTACTGTTTTGCCCTTATTAAAATGGAATTTCGAAGCGAATACTTCTAATATCTTTACATTAAAAATTCACTAATTACAAAGCCGTTTTTTGTTTCAGGTGTGAAGTCATCTAATGATTTCTCTCGCTCTAGGGTGGAGAGGGAGAGCGTGTCAGCCGTGCGTTTGTTACTTTTTCACGCTCAAATGTCTCAAAGGATTTCGATAAAACTTGATAAACGAATAGACCACGGATACTTTTTATCTAAGAAATATGTTCTCTAAAGAAAATTAAAAAAAAATATAGAGAAGCTTAATTTCAACACGATTTTTCATATTTTCGAGCGATTGTCGATAAAAAAGAACATCCCAGATATTACGTACATGAGCTTTAATTAGGGAATTAACAATCAAGTCTGGCCACGACCAACTTGAACTCGTACACAAGAACATTACAATACAAATGTGTGTTCAGCCGGTTTGGCGCTTAACTCGAAGCTAAACTAAAATCCTTTGTTCGTATTAAGGCATTAATGAGGTACCAAGCGTTTCGACACCACATAACACATTGTTATGGAGACTATTCGGAACGGAAACAACTGACTACAGTGCCACGGAGTAGATAGAAGAGCAGAAGGCTAATGCCAAGCAGGAGGGCTCACTCTATGATAACTTGGTCATCGTCACTGGTGATTGTTTGTGATTCCAGAGGATTGCGTTGCCACCCTAGATAATAAGGTGAAATATCTCATATTAATCGTAATTGTGTGTGCGTATTTCGGGTTTGATTACCACACCTACGGTAAAAATATTTATAATACCTACAGACAGTTTTTCCAAGACTGGGTGTGACTTTAAATGTCTGTGAATGCACCCACGATACTGGAGTCATTCCTAATGTAGGGCAAAGATTTTTTAAAGTATCCTGCATTCATATTCTTCAAATTACTACAACACAACAATGCTGTTTGGCGGCAGAAATTGGTATGGTGGCCGCCATTAAGTCCGCACCTCTAATTGAAATGTTTATAAAGATTAGATGAATACCTGCAAAGTACTTTAATTGTATCAATCTCTCAAAATAGCGAAGAAAAGCAACTTTAGGAATCCAGTATATCTTAGAACTAAAAACTCAAAGACCTGTAACACCCACTATCCATAGATGCGTGAAGGATTGTGGAGCACTTCCTTCCATAAAGAGGAGATGCTGATTCAAGTATGAAGCTGGCATTCTGTAACTCTCTACTCGTTGGCAGTAGCACTCGCTACTATTGAGCGCATACTATGAAAGTTTATGGGTGCTGCTTCGAACTTACTTTAACTCGACTGGTTCTTGATGATGTGTCTTTTTCATGCTCCATTAGCAAGGGAAGTTTTGTGTTAGGAAGTTCTGTAAAATTAAAGCCCTGTTTTTGTATAAAACTTTACAAGATTGACGATTTGTTTTGACTGTTTCTGGGCTGTAATTGTTATTGTTCAAACTATCTCCCTTTTTGGAGAGCATTTGAATCCTCTGAGGTTTTTCCTCTCTGATCCGTTTTAAAATAAAGGTCTATTGAGACTTTTGGTTAGGTCTTTTTTTGTTGAGGTGGGAAATCATCTAGTGTCAAAGTCAAAAGTCAAAGTCAAAATATTTTATTTCACATAGGCGTACATGGGCACTTATAAAACGTCAGAAGCTAGTGCACGGTTCCAAATTGGTCGTTTCCTATGGAGAAGAACCGGCAAGAAACTCCATGGTTACTCTTTTAAAAAATGTGTTCTTCCATTCTAGGGTGTACTAGATTTTTATTGACTAAAACCATACCTGTTTTCGTCAGTTGTTTTTGCATTCTAGGACCACGGGTTTTTTTTTTTCACAAATTCCTCGTGGCCCTAGCGGGTATCGGCCCTGCTGGGCCCTTACGGCTTGGTGACAACTTTTTGAGGCGCGCGTGGAACTCTACCTGCCGTTAACGACTCGGCCTCGGCTCGGAGCTATTGTTCGACGTCCGTAGGGCCGTGCCTGCGGTGGCCAGTATTCATCCTACAACTCCCGACACCTGGGCTAAAGTAATCTCATTCAAAATTATATTTAAGCTATCTCACAGCTCCTTTTCAAATTGTGTAAAACATTAGGTCTTTGCCATTTTCGACAAAGTTTAATCATATTTTTTCACTTTACAAAATCATTTTATGAATTCAAACAGGTGACAGGTTTCTTTCATCTATTTTCTACGGCGTTAGTACCAACTAATCTTATAGGTATGTTCGTAAATAAAAATGTTGTGTCATCTCTATTTAACACTGTGTCGTAAATACTCTACGGTAGATATTTCTGTGTAACGACACAATATTTATGAAGTCTCATTTTTAGAGAACTATTGTAGAAGGTGTGGGAGTCAGAATATGATGCTCATTTGTTTTATTTATTTTCATATTTTAATTTTATTCAATGAAATTTTATTAAGCTAGAGATTCTTTTTGCATTTGACATATGAATATTGTTTTAGCCCCTTTTACTTGTGTTGTAGTTTGCTTTGACAGAAGAAGCTGTTGTCCTGTATGATGTTCATCATCAGCCTTTTTAATGTTCCCACTGCTGGGAATCAGGCCTCCTCTCTAGAAGAGGGAATGGGCCGTAATCCACCACGCGGGCCCAGTGCGGGTTGGTGAATGTCACATGTCTTCGAATATTTGGTTCTAGGACATGCCGGTTTCCTCACGATGTTTTCCTTCACCGTTTTGAGAGCAGTGGTGATGAAATAAATTACACAAAGTAATGCGCCTGGCTGGGTTTGAACCCGCGACCTACAACTCGTAAGTCGGGGCCGTTACCACTCGGCCACCACTGCTCTTATGATGTTATACTTATTATAATCATACTAATATCATAAAGGCGAAGTGAGTAGACTATGTAAGTTTGTTACTTCTTTACCCTAGAACAGCTAAACAGATTTGAATGAAATTCAGCACATAAAAAGCACATAGGATACATTTTATCCCCCTAGTTGTTCCTTTGGGACGATTTACTACTTTCAGACAGTGCCAAGCCAAGAATAATATAAAGCTGAACAGTTTGAGTCGTTGAACTGAGTATTTGAAATTGAAATTAGTACTTCAGATTGAAAAAATATTTTAGTATTTTATAGCCCATTTTATTGAGAAAGACTGTACCTATAACATCACTTTACGACTAATATGTACGAGACGAAACTACTTAAATTCATGAAAACGAAGAGAAAAAAAATAAACGACACTGCTGAAACTGGTACTGATTTCCCTCATCGAACCTTCCCATTCACAAACCATCACAAATATAAATCCAGAGACAAGCTACCTGAGATTATAATCAAAGGCAATGTGAAGTGGCTTTATGGGAAGTGAAGCCGTCGTATCCGCCGGAGATTGGCCCGGGCCAAGTTATTGTGTATCGGTAACTTTGCCTGCGAGCCGGATATTGTGCTGAGACACTGACGGAGCTTTGACATAGTGATTAGGTGATTACCAGCGCTTTGCTGAGCTGAGCCAAGATGCGTGATGGGATAGACTTGATTGAATGTTGTGGAATAATGTTTGTAGCCGGTTCGTAGTGATGCCTCGGTTGGCGCATTGTTGAGCGATGGGCTGCAGCGCTGCGTTTTGCGCATTCGATTCCCGCACGAAACAAATATTTGAATGGTCTACAGATAGGTAGGTGTTCCAGGTCTGGGTGTCTTGTGATGAGATTACGTTTTCTTTTTTGTCAAAATTTCATTTTTTATGCTTGGTCTTTTAAGAGGTAACGGCGTCCCTTTTATGTGCTGATGATGATCACCGGGGTGGTTTTAGTGAAGTAAAAATCCCACCTTTTAAAGGTTTCCCCTCGAAAACAAAAAAAGGTAAGTATATAAAATGTAATTAGTAATAAAATATCATTTTGATATTACAAACAAACATTTCATTTATACGATATCATTTTCAGAACCTGAATATACTCGTGGTTGGTTCAGAATCGGTAACAGAATGGAATTCAATAGTTTTTACACCATGTTATATTTTTTCCCAGAAATATTTAAAAAGGTCATAAGTTGGACACCACCGACGCTAAGTACAACATAGGTCACGGCAGGTCATAGCGGGTATCAAGTGACATGAAATATGTGGGTGCAAGTGCAAAACAAGCCCACAGTCGCCTGGATGGCCCGACGACTGTGTATTTTTGCTGACATAACAAGCATATAACTGCGATTTTTCATGATACAGTGATGAAATTTTATACTTGATGATTCTTTAAATAAAAATACTAGACACGTGTTTCGGATTTCGCATGTACCTACTAAAACTAATGTTGTAGGTATGTATAGATTTGTTTACGACTACAGACACGTGTCGTAATATCAACAGTAAACTTTCGGTAAAATAACCCAACATTCACCCGTAAGCGTAAATACCAGACGAATAAATAAAATAGGTACTCGTATTTCTATTTAGAAATATTTTACGATTTGGATATAAAAAAGAACGTGTATTCACATATTCCCTGAGGCTAAGTCGTGGGTGTCACCTGTCCCGTCCAGTTAGATATCGGACAATAAAGTATATTGTGACTATATAATAATATATATATTTTATTTTCGGACCCCAGAGAGCTTTGATTTTGTTACAATTTTCCTTTCAGCGGCGCGTATTTTGAATATCATTGAGCCGTTCATTATGTTACTTTTCTTGGATGGGGTAATTCAGTAAATTATTTATCGGTATTTGTTTTTTTCTTCTGTCGGGTCGTATTGCTATCCTATGTATGAAAGTCAAGGAACGGAGAGCACCACGGTCTTGGGGAATTTGGACTGGGACCGCGGTCCCAACTTCCATCTATTTTTTTTTTTTGAGTACCTACTATTTTCGTACCACAAGGGAAAAGGCAATAAGGAATAGTGTTACCAAAAAAACGGTTAAATGTTTATTTATTTATTACGGCATTCCAACGAATAGTTATTGTTGGAATGCCGTAATAAATAAATAAATAAATTCGTATAGCTCAACTTATATAATAATGAGAAACTATAGTTAAAATATGGGCGATAAACCAAGACAAATACTAAAACCGAACATGCCTTTCAACCGCATGTATTCGTATTTACCGCATCACGAGTAAAAATAAAACCTGAATAGGTAGACAATATCACAGTGTGTGTACGAGATATGATGATAAAGCCATCCCCCATGTCAGGACAAATCCCTTTACCAACGCAAAGCCCTTTGCGATTCTTTTTTTTTATTTAAAACACACACGCTTTTCTTTTTTCGTTATTTGCTTTTCATTTTCAATAAAATCTGTTCTGCTTAATTATTTTACTTGTGGCTTTATTTTGTTGCTGTTAATTCTAGTAAGTGGTTTCAGTTATTGGTTCGAAGTTGGTTGGTGTTGATAGTGTATTATTTGTTTTAATAATTATTTTAACATTTTCTTTTTGAATGCTATTTTAATATGTTTCTTGTTTGTCTTTCACGCATTTTTTTTTTAATCACCCTGTATTTTGAGAGGACTGGCTCTTGTGATACAGGATATCCTAGTACAAGAGCCAGAGCACCACTGAAGTTTGTATGTACCATGTGTGTTAAATAAATTATTTTAGATATTATTTTTATAACATTAAAAATAAATATTATATATATGGAATTTCTCGTCTTTCAATGTACTACCAATGAGGTATTATTGGAAAAGTATACTAACTTGTTACAGATGTTTGATTCTTTATTTTACATTTAAAAAAAAAAAAAACAGTAGGAGTTTAAAATTAATAAGGTGTAACAGTGGGCGGTCTTATCGCTAAAAGCGATTTTTATATTTAACCTTTGTGATCCTGGAACGCAAAGCGCATGTGAGGAACGCAGGTGAATTTTAGTCAAGCCTTCTCGCTCCACCCAATAGCGAGAAAAGCCAGTTCATTATTCTCGACTCAAAAAAAGGCATCAAATAATACTAATATTATTAAATCATAATTCACATGGCACAAAATTGGTGCCATGAAATCGCACGACGACGGGGCGCGGGTGACCACGAAGGAGATGGCGGGACGACTTAGATACCATAGTAATTGACTCAGAACCGTGAACAATGGCAAGAATGAAGGAATGCATTAGCCCAGCCATGGCACAGTACAAGCTAGACAAATACTATAAAAAAGTAACATTAAGTAGTAGTATTTAACGTTTGGAAGAGTAGTGGTGGCCGAGCAGGAGGGGCCCAGCTGTGTCGAAGCCTACTGGGGCCAGGGTTATCCGAAAGGGAGCTCGAGCCCCGGTATGAAGGCTAGAAGGAACGGGATGGGGGTTTTAGTCAGTAAGAGTCTGACACTATCTCCTGCTCCACCCAAGAGCGGGTTTTGTCATAAGATGATTTTCCCCACCGACAAAAAAAAAAGTGGTGGCCGAGTGGTAATGGCTTCCGACTTACGAGTTGTAGATCGCGGGTTCAAACCCGTCTAGACGCATTACTTTGTGTAATTTATTTCATTACCACTGCTCTCAAAACGGTGAAGGAAAACATCGTAAGGAAACCGGCATGTCCTAGAACCAAAAATTCGAAGACATGTGACATTCACCAACCCGCACTGGGCTCGCGGGGTGGTTTACGGCCCATTCCCTCTCTTAGAAAGGAGGCCTGAGTCAGCAGTGGGAACATTAAAAAGGCTGATGATGAATTGAAATTTTTTAGGTTAAATACCTAAAAAATTGAGGAAAATAGTTCAAACAAAAAACAGTGCTGTACGTCACTGTTCATAAAACATTCCTTCGATTTTCGGCTATAATTTGTCACTTAGTACAGTGACAAGGCTAGGGGAAGTTCACGAGGGTATTACCAGTAAACATTATGAATAATTAAGTGCATAAGAAACAACTTTTATTCGGCGTTACCTTCGCAAGCAGGAGAGGTCATTTTTCAAGCGACGTGTTCTTGTGAACATGGAAAATCAATTTAGGATTTCTTGTGTTGCACGGCAGTTGGAGTTTTGAGAATGGAATGCTGTGTTATTATGTTATTTTTACAACTTTAGTCAGTTTTACGGAAAATGTGTGTGTTGTGTGTGTGTGACCTGTTTTTTTTTCGAAGAGAAAACTTATTTAAGTTAGTTTATTAATTTTTTTTTGGCTCACAGCACCGTGTGCCGAAGTCTTTGTCGATATTGTTACGGCCTACGCTGAAAACCAGCGCCGTAGACTCACCGCTCTTAACTCTGTGGTCTCGGCATTATGCTGAGCGTTCGGCCATTTTGCTCGAAAGTGGCGTATGCTTTACTTTGAATGCACTCAAAAATGTGTAGGCCATTCCGGCAAATAAAATGTTTTTCTTTCTTTTTTTTCTTTCTGATTATCTCACTGCCACGCATCATGCTGCATGTTGCGTGTCAACGTGCAGATTTTTAACGCACTCACGCGCGTAGTTGCGTTTTGTAGACTTACGCAGACTCTGACTCATTTTATCCAAAATCACGCATGGCACCCAGTGTGCCCCCCACGCGCGTGTTTGCATGTTTTTACGCTTGTAGGCGCGTGATCTGCATGAACACGCGTGAATACATTATCTGTATGTTGGACTGTGCGCGTTTTCTATACAAACGCAGATACTTAAAAGCAACGTTAAGACACGCATTCACGCGCTACGCTGCGTGGTGTGTGACAGTGTGACACACCCTTAGGCGCACTGAGTACTTTATTTAAGTACGTATAGAATAAGTCAAAGCCGTCACGATTGGCTATGTAACGCTCCTCCGGGAACGGTCGGATCGAGTCGAATAAGAGACCAAAAAAGATATAAAGTAGGCGCCAGATAACCGTGGTATAACGGTCATTGACCCTTCTACATTTGTTGACATTCTTAATTTAACCTTTCGACGGCGCGTAGCACGCACACCTCAAGGAATTGTCAGCAACTTTAAGGAACCCAGCAGGGTAGAAGTCTACTGGGACCATGTGTAACACTATCATCCGCTTCGCCCAAGAGCGGGGGATGTCATTGTATGACTTTCCAAACAAATATTTAACAGTTTTAATGTGTTAAATCTATCAAAATACACATGTATATCTGACACTACAAAAAGAGGCAATTTGAACACGTGTCGTATAGTTAGAAATTTTTAAAACTGGACTTAGATAATAATTTAAATCCAGCACAAAGTCTTTTACCATCTTAAATTCAATTATTAGGATCTCACCTTGGTTCACACCCGTGAGATTCCGATAGAACACCAGGTATTGGCTTGAGAAAAATTGTCCAAATAACCATAATAATAAGGTTTATTTGCCAAAAAATTACATCCAGGTTTATTTTTTGGCAAATAAACCTAAAAAAGGCCTAAAATTTAAGTGCCTAAAACAGGTAACACATTTTTTGCCTTGATAACAATAAACGAGGATTTTATGATCTTAAAACATTGTATAAAGTCTATTTCAACATCTCCAAAAACCTCTCAAAAACCGTTAAGTTACCAAGCAAGTTTGAAATTCGAAGTTCGAACGTTTAATATTTTAGCTAAGTTAGTGCACGAGTGGGCTTACTGGTCCTTTCACTTATTTATTCATACTGTTTTGACGGCCCGTCAAACTTTTATTTTTCTTATTGATGATGGTGGGTTTCGTCGACGAGTTCGCATTTATGTTCGGCCGCCATATTGGCTGATTTTATGTGGTTTTAGGGTTCCGTACTCAAAAGTGTAGACCGATGACCTATACTCCTAGCCAAGTTGCTAATCTGAAATAGTTAACGCTAGTAGAAAGCTTCAAATGTATGGGAATGTCGTGCTCTCAACGCTCAGTCACGTGGTTAGAACAAAAGAATTGGCGGCAAGGTCAACTCGAAGCGTTCGATGCAAGCAAAATGGTTGTTACTTGGCTAGGGGGGCTGGTAAGGGTTGCGGGAATCCGATGGATGCAAGACGCACAGGACCGTTCATTGTGGTGACGCTTGGGAGGGGCGTATGTCCAACAGTGGACGTGTTTCGGCTGAAATGGTGATGACGATGACTGAAAGGGTAAAACGAGACCATATTACTAAGACACCGTTGTCCTACTGTTTGTCTGTCTGTTTTCCTGTCTCTCTGTTGCCAGGCTATCTCTCATGAACCGTGATGGCTAGACAGTTGATTCATAGATGATGTAGGTATTTCTATTGCCGCTATAACTAAAAACAGAAAAAAAAAATAAGTAGTGCTCCCGTTAAAAGCCTTATTTTTTTTTGCTTTTTATTTTGCTACGGGCCGTACCGAACCCTTTGTGCGCGAGTCCGACTCACAGTTGACCGGTTTTTTTTTTCTGCGTCGCTCGCTGCTAAGGATTACAAGTTTTGACACTCGGCTAAAAGTTTTTATGTTATTTTTGTGGCCTATATTTTTTTTATTCCTAGACATAGTTATGAAAGATATAAAACGGACTATAAAATATGTTAGTAGAACAATTTGTTATGCCTGATTTAACAAATTTTAGTGATGTTAGAGTGAGTTGCACCCACCTAAACGATAGCCAATGCCACATAAGCCGTCAAATCTCTGGTTAAGCGAAATTTTAAGTCGTCAACGGGTAAAATGACGCCACAAATACCGATAATATTAATCGCTGAAATTCAGGCGGTTTACGGTTATAGCCAATGACAAAAATTACGTTTTTTTGGCAAAACTGTATCTAACGTTTGATGTGATAGTCAACAGCTGTCAATAAAATTCAATGGTCATTGATACTGTCAAAATTAACTTTGACGAAAGTTGTGATATAGCTTTTTCTTATTTACCCCAGTGTTAATTATTAATCTATTGGCAATTGGTTCATTTTTTTATTATTATTCATACGTTCACGCTTGATCACTATCTCTATTTACTCTGACTGAAAGATCCCTAGGTTGTAACGACCAGGAAACATAGAATCCAGTAGTGCAATTCCACTTCTTAGCTGAAACATTGCTAGAAGTCGAGATTTATGGTAGATACAATATACAACCTTATATACCTAATAGTTGTGCACTAATTTGTGCTACCGACTATTAGTTGTGCCAATAGCAACAGACCAAGTACGTGCCTAGCCGATGAGGCCGCACTAATGGCGAAACAAAACTTTCGGTATTAGTGTAAAACTATTTCTCTACAAAGCCGACCGACAAGTTGGCTGAACGCATCCGTTACAAAATTATCAGACGCCGATTAATTGTTGTTGGCTAACGTTAGTTTAGCTAAAATTGGGTTTAAATTGAAAGCAAAGTTTTTTTTTTCTGTTTTAATTGCGTTTTTAAGGAGTCTGTTTACTACACCATATCGTGCCATGACCGTGCTAGGAAAGGAATTTAATTAACGATGGTTTAAACTCCTAATTGTCGCATTTTGCCGCATAGGTTCAAGAGAGAAAACACTCGAAATGTTCGCCAAACACCGTAGGTTCATAAACAGGCGGTTTAAAATACCTGATTTTTATTGACGTTTGATATAAGACGATAAGTGCATGACGGGTTAGTTAGGAATTTGATATAGAAAATTTACTATTGACAGGTTAAGAAACCGCTCGGAAAGATATAGGCCATTCAACAAATTATCGAGAGACTCTATCAGACTTTTACTGACTTAACCTGTTTCTTTCAGTTATCCTATTTCCTTTCGCTTCGGACCATGGGCCTAACCAGGGCCAAGCGACAGTGGTCACCGCCGTCGATTGCCTTATAGCGGAGTACAGCTTTGATGATTTCTAATACCTGCTATGACCTGCCGTGACCTGTGTTGTATTTAGTGTCGGTGGTGTCCAACTTGTGACTTTTTTAAATATGTTAGTGAAAAAATATAACATGGTATAAAAACTATAAGAATCCATTCAGTTACTGATCTTGAAAAACTATATTCAGGTTTCGCATAAACTAAAAATAATATTGTAAATTCTCCATCTACTGTTCACTCTACCTGCAAACAACGTCGTGATACTATTTTCAAATTATCCTCGTGTAACAGATAAGTGAAAACTTACAAATAAAATGGCGTCGCTATAATGGATGCTCATTTACCGCCGAGATTAAAATGAAGCTGTACAAGTGGCCCAATAAGAAAGAGCTCTTTCATGTAAACAAGTATGTATCCTGTTATACTCGTAGATACTTTAAAATAGAATACATGAGTAATAGACATATATTTGTAGTTGTTTATTGGCGTCTTTTACGAAGAATAATGATATTATGAAATTAAGATATCTGAAGGAGAACCAAGGTTGCCGATATAGCACGAAGAATCGCAAGTGGCAATGGGCAGGGCACATTGCTCGCAGAACAAATGGCCATTGGTTCCGAAAGTTTCTGGAGGGCGACTGCGTAGTGGAAGACGCAGCGTTGGAAGGCCTCCTACAAGGTGGACCGATAACCTGGTCAGAGTCGCAGGAATCCGATGGATGCGTGACGCACAGGACCGGTCGTTGTGGCGACGCTTGGGGGAGGCCTATGTCCAGCAGTAGGCGTCTTTCGGTTGATATGATGATGATGATGATTACGTTTCGAAACCACGTTAACTCTTTCAAACAATCCCGAAGAGCATACTCTTTTCAATATTAACCCTAAAGAAGTACTTCTAATTTCCCTACAGACGGTTATATATAAACACTGACAGTATATTACAAAACCGTGGAACATAAATTAATCATATGCGTGGAGTTGATCCAAACATCGAGACACCGCTATCTCATTTCCGTTGTACTTTATGAGAGGCCGCGAGCGACTTCCGTGACCCAGAGTGTGCTACAGGAGGGAACATGTCTTGAGAAAATATTTGATATTGTATAGCGATGGGCCATTCCGAGATGTTATAACAATCGTATGAATCGGAGTCGTTACAATCAACCATCGAGTTACCAATAGAATAGAATAGAATAGAATAGAATAGAATAGAATAGAAATACTTTTATTCAGAGCAGACACAGCACGACAGTTGTAAGCATAAAAGTTAATTTAAAAAGTAACAAAACTACAAAGTGCGCCGAGCGTGCCCGCACCGAAAGGGTGACCACCTCAGCATTTGCTGGGCGTTAGACACCCAGCGCTGATTTTCAGTTGGCACCCCGCAGTGACGCACGGACCAGGGTAAACAAATAAACATATTACAATACTTGTATAACATAATACGACTGGTGTATAATAATAAATAAATATAAGCCGGTAAAAACAAAAAGAAAAACATTGCCTAGATGAAAAAAAAATTTCAAGTGCCAGTAAAAACCAACCTGCAAGAGAAATTTGAAAATACCTCCTACTGTGTTTTTTTAATCAATCGACTCGCTGTTTTACAAAATAATCGAAATGTCTTTCGATTGATTCGAGTCAACGGAATCGATCAGTCATTCTAGGGTTGCCAGATGAAAAAAACAAAAATCTGGTGAAAAGACCCGATTGCCGTTGTAAAATCCTGAGATTTTTTACAGTTTGAGAATTTTTTCACATTGCGGGTTTAACACATGTGTTGCACATCGCACGCTAAGTGGTGGGGGTAGCAGCGGAACCCCCCTTTGACAAAAGAAGATTAATTTTAGTTTTTATATTAAATGGCTTCAGATTGTTGAACTTTTAAGTGTATCTAAGCTGTATTTTATTAAAAATTCAAAAAATCCTAAGACTTCATTAGATTTACAAAATCCAGCCGCAATCTTGAGAAGAGTCCAAAAATCCAGAAATATCAGGACAAATCCTGAAATACGGTAACCCTATGGTAAATATGTTACTCTTACGGCGAAACTAAACCATCAAGGAACAACTCGCGAATGAACGCCTCCTGCACCAGTCGCAGTAACAGATCGAGTCGGACTCGAGTCAAAGTCAATACAATCGAGATGTTCGAACAATCGAATAAAACCTTACGCCATCACTAATACCATATCTCCCGTGTTTGTTCGAATTATGAGGGGAAACGGACGGCTTCTTGGTACCTACAAATTTAATTAGTACTCAGGTCAAATGTTCAGTATTATTATCTTACTAGATGTGGATGTTTTGACATCAGTACCTGGAAAAGAGGAAAGATAACAATTAGAAAATTTATACAGATTCACTGTAAACACGATTTATTGTAAAGATAATATTTTGGAGCTATACAACAGCTGTGGACAGTAAATGAATGAAAATTTTAGATTTATATCTACTTACCTACTAATATTTGCACTTATGTTTATACTGAACAAACTCAAAGACCGATTAACCCTTCAGATACCGTCAATTAGAGACACAATAGTAAGACAATAGATGCGCGGCCACCGGTGGTCGCTTGGGGATTCATTAATTTAAAAAAAAACTTCTTTTGAATTAGTTTTTTGATCAGTATAAGACTACTTTAAACTACTTTATCACTGAGTGATAAAAAAAATTGAAGTGGTTTTTTAAACCTATTTGCAAAAATAAATATCATTTATCATTATAGTTTAGTGACATAGGTATATGGTTTCTTTTTGACGCGGGCACTGACAATAGCAGAAGCTAGTTTTTTTTAGTACAGTGAAATCTCCACCGCACCTCTGTTCTTTGACAACGTCTCGTACGACGTTCAGTTCCTATGTGCTGCCGGTATCATTTCCGTCTCGACTCGTCTCATGAGTCTTCGTGACACTACAACACGAGTCACGATGCGACGAAATAGACGTCGACGTCGCGCTCCACTTCTCTCATTTAGAACGTCAAATGACGTCGGTATCAGTTGAAATGTTTTTGCGATGTATGTGTCCGTCATATTTGTTTGACAAATTAAACTTATTTCAATTATTTAATTTTGTACATTTGATGTTCTGAGAACAAAAAGAAATAGTTTATTTTTAGCGGCCGCTACGGGATGTGACATATTTTAAAGTGAAAGTTCATATCTGACTTTTTTTTCTTATCGGCAACTTTGAAGGTTTATAATTTCATTTTTGAGCTGTGGTGGCCGAGAAGAACACTGGTGGCCGAGCAGAACAGTGGTGGCCGAGTGGTAACGGCCCTGACTTTCGAGTTAGGGTAGTAGGTCGCTGGTTCAAACCCAACCAGACGCTTTGTGTAATTTATTTCATCACCACTGCTCTCAAAACATTGAAGAAAAACATAGTGAGAGGAAACCGGCGTGTCCTAGAAACAAAAATTCGAAGATAGGTGAAATTCACCAACCCGCACTGAGCCCGCGCGGCCCGTTATTATTATTATTATACAACCGTTCCAACTATAGAAAATGCCTGAGTCCCAGCTGTGGGAACATTAAAAGACTGATTATGCTATGCTATGCTATGCTATGTTGATGAAGAGATTTTCAACATTATTTTATGTTTTTTTACTACTGCTAAAAATAGTATAATTTTGAAATTAAAAAAAATTGATTTATTTTTCTCCTATTGGGTCAACTGCCTACCGATTAAAAGAGGTTTTATATTTTGTTCAGCATGTTTATTTATAAGACCAAAAAATTCTTTATCGTTTAATGAACACCGTTTTAGTAGCCTTGTTAGTGAAATCTAATTTACGATCTGGCTTATTAAAATCTAGATAATAAAGTTATAACGAATACTCCAATTTACAAACCGTCGACAGTAATTATGTTTTAGGTCCCTTAGTTAGGTTTCTTAAAAAGCCTGGGTCCTTGCGTTTATTTAGTAAAATAGAGGAAGATTTAGGGTTCTGTACCTCAAAAGGAAAAAGCCTTTTAGGATTAGTTTGTTGGTTTGTCTGTCAAGACCCTTTATCTCGCAAAAGTAATATGGGATAAGGGCAGGAAGTAATATGGGATAAGGGCAGGAAAAAGAAGAAAACAGGACAACCGACTAATATTGTAAACGCGATAGTTTGTATATAAGGATGTTTGTTACTCTTTCATACAAAAACTGCTAAATGGATTGCACTGGAATAGCACATAGTATACTTTTTATCTTAGAAGTATGTTCCCTTGGAATAATTTTCTACTATCACGCGGGCAAAGCCGCAGGTAGCAGATAGTTTTAAATCACTGAAATATTTGCGTTATTGAGAAATACACCATAATAGGAGCACACAACACACGCCGAACCTCGGATTATTATGAAACGTAACCGAAACCGCGTCGTTTCGGTTTGAGTTCGATTTAATTAAAACCGAACTACCCTCCCGCGGTTTTAATGAACTTTAAAAAATATACATAAATTACAGGGCCTGTTAAAAAAATACCAGACCCATTAGAGTGTCGGATATTTTTCGTATCATTATTGAAAATCTACGTCTTAATTTTTAATAGGTGCTTAAATCTGTCTCATTAATTAAGTTTCAATTTCGTGAAGTATCAATTTCCTGCCTGTTTAAGCTGTGATTTTTTTTTAAACAAATTACCAACTTTATTGCGAAGTCATTAAGGCCTATTTTTATTAATTCATGAATCCCCAAGCGACACCCGGTGGCCGCGCATCTATTGTCTTACTATTGTGTCTCTAATTGACGGTATCTGAAGGGTTAAGGCCAAGATCTGACGCGACTTACAAATGTCATTGGAAATAATTTGTCTCCATGATACTGAAGTTAAAGTTTGTCTTGTGATATCTAGTTTGGTAGCTATGTAACATATTTGTGTTTCATATTCATGATACCTATATATAACTTCGCAAACAAATACCGAAATAATGTATGTATGTACATATAATTAGCTACCAATATTCCTATGATCTCATTTCTGTGCCAATGATCAAAGAAAGTCGTTTTATCTGGAAGTAAGTTAGGTCAAACTAGACTTAATTTGTGGTTCAGACAAAGTTACATAAGAAATGTAGTTTAGTTTGTAAGCCAAGGCTTGTATCCGATCAAGTTCACTGATAACATGGCCATCAGACTTCGCAACATTCACCCAACTAATATACAGGGTGACTTGGTTGATGAGCAAATTCGACAAAAAGTATATTTGATTCTGAATTCTATTACGTAATATGGAAATATGTTTGGGTTTTTGGCGTGATGTTTTTGAGTGAAGTTCAGTGTATGTTTTTATAATTTGCCAATTAATTCACAATGGATATTGTGATGTAAAATCAGTGTAGTTTTGTTTATACGACTGGGCAATATGTGAAACAGGCGTGATCTCGGTAAAATCGAGTTGAAAATTTTATTGTAGTTTATTTATTGACAGCGTAGCTTGCCGAGAAGTTTGATTCGATTCATTTGCTGCCAAATACTGCAAAAACATTATACAATGGAATCCGCATTCCAATGGAACTCAAAGTACCTGAAAGTTTCTAACCTTGGTACTGGCGAAATGCACATATAGTGCGAAGCCAAGACTAAAACAAAATCTTCGTTGAAGTTATGTCAAAATAAGACATGAATAGACCTGGTCGGACCTGAACCTACTTCCTTAATTATTCCATAAAACATTATGAATTACTCGTATACTTGCAATTTTTCCTATTTTCGTACTAGTTTGAATAAAGTAGGGCAAATCGATTGTAACAAGTTTCCTGGGTTACCAAAGGTCACCCAAGACGATACTATGCAAATGGCACCCATCAACCTTTACGATAATTGGAAAACTTATCGCATAGACCGGATGTCACGTGGTCGGCTTTTTGGTCGGAGAATTATATACTTACACCCCTATTTTTGATGTAGTCAAAAGTAAAAACACAGAATCCCAAAATTAACAACGAAAATTTGTCATAATTGGTAAATACATAATTGAATCAATTATTCGTAACAATTGCCACAAGAAAATAATACACGCAGTATTTTTACATTGTTTTTCATTCATAATCAATAGCCCGTACAGTATTTCCATAAATTGAGTGACTTTTTGGGATATAAACAAACTCTAATAACTTTGCTGTTTATGAATATTATTTATTGAGACTTTGAACGAGACCTTTTCTAATAAGCTCTTTAAGTATTTGTATTTATTAAAAATATGTGGTGTATAAAGATGTATTGGAATATTTGTAGGACTACCTTCTTCGTTTTAAGGCTGCTCACCCACGTCCGATAATCGGTGACCGATTTTTTGTAGGAGAAAAATAGAACACACTGATAGCAATATATAGACGTCCTACAAAAAGTCAATCAGAAATACAGAAAAATGGTCAAATATACAAAATCGGTCTGATTATCTGTCCTACAAAAAGTCTGTAGGACCGATATTCAGGCCGAGGGGGCGATCGGGCAGCGTACAGGTCACACTGTATAGAACACGGAATACCCAATCGTCACAAACAAGTTTACATCTAAACCAACGTTAGGCTTCGACTAAGACCGCGCAGAACTTCGAAAGTAGGACGAGTCGGCTCATTCAGAGCCTGTATCAAATTACCGAGGTGCTTGAGATGGCGGATGAAAGCAATCTCCGTCTAAATACCCTCTTGATAGTTCACGAAGGAAAACAAAGTAGATGAAATGCTCCAGGTGTTATTTAACACTGTTGAACATTTTTGTACAAGGAAACTAGGTCGGGAGGTGAAGGTAGACGTCTTTTGTTATGAGTTTTAAGTTCAAAGTTAGGCTCAGACAGTTTCTTAATCAAAAGCATTACTCCCTTTTTGACGCAGTCGGGCAAAAACGGATCTTTTGTTGCTAGATTAAACAATGTAGCGTAACTATGGAGATTTGAAGACTACATAATTTTCAGAAACGCTAACGGTGAACTTCGTACCGCCTAACAGTCAATGACAGTAGTATATATCTTTCGATGTAGTCAACCGAATGCAATGAAACAAACCAACTAAAAACTTTTAAAGATTAATTATAATAATATATATATATATATATAGGTAGATAGTATATTTTGTATATATATATATATGTATATATTTAGAAATATTTTTTGCAACGTGAGTATTTTCATTTTCGCCAAGAAGAAAATTAATATAGAAGGTGAGAGATGATCAGATTAAAAAAAAGAAACATGCATGAAGTAGGTACTAATGTTACTGAGGAAATTGGAAATTGGTATATAACAGATATATTTAAAGTCACTTGAATATCGAAAATTATATCAATCAAATTACGAAGTAGTTGGTCCAAGATATTTCAAACCCCAAAGTAGGACAAACTAATTACATCCACTCCTCTGAATATTGGACTAATGAAATTATGATGAAATGTCCCTAAACAGCAAGTTTGAAATATAAAGCAGGACGGGGAGCCGAGCGGCCAGTTAGATTGATGACGTCACGGCCCACCGTCACGGACCAGATAATTGATATTCAGTAAATATTGGCGGATAAAATAAACCGAAAATTGAGTTTCCAAAACCGGCCTAAATTAATTTGCAAGTTCATAACGGCTTCGTGTCGACGTAAAATTTTTATTAAAGGCAGATCCTGGAGCTTTTCAACATACTTTGCCAGTTGAGTAGATACTGTAATACCAGATAAAAACATCATGTTTACATTTTTTATGTTTAAGGATAAAATATTAAAGGAATCATTTTGAATGTCCGGATATTTTTAGTAGTACTTCAATTCAATTTATTTTATTTCAAATCATATTTGTTTTATAAGGTTGGACAACACTGACATTTTGCAAAGAGGTGCCTTTAGGACGAAAATACAGACAAAGAAAGGGTTTTCCAAAATGTACTCTCTAAGGGGATAAAATGGGGATCAAAAGTTTGTATGGAGAAACCAATTTCACGTGGCGAAGCCGCTGGCAGAAGCTAGTTAAATAACAAAAACAAATAATTGAATTTTTTTTTAATTATTTGGTCACACAAATCCAATGAAAATAAAATAAAGTAGGTGTTAAAATAACATGTCAAAAAAGTAAACTAAAAAGCAAAAAAAATATCAAAGGCAAAAGCATTTCTTCACTCACTGGCTAAACACGAAATCTTGGATATTACTTGATTAACAAAACTGAAATCATCACAGACTTTTTCTAGTTTTTTTGGGCAGTTGTGTATGTAATTAATTACTGGCATACAAATTACTTCTCACCATACACATATACCTAGTTTTCGTAGATTAAACATAAGTGCCTACAGAGTTTTCTAATCAGAAAACAAAGAGGTATGTTTATGTTTATACCTAGGTAGCTGATATTTTAAACATTTAATTACCTTCTGCAACAACAGCGGTTCTCCGACAAGCATTGTTGATATTTTAACGACTCATCCCCGCTTTATCTTCATTTAAAGACCCGTCGATTAAACTCTTTCAGTCCGTGTAATAAAAAACGCTAATTACCTCCAGCCCAGCTCATTACAATAAAAATGTTGAATAATTTCAAAAATGTTTGTGCAAGAAGAATTTGTTACAATGCAAATTTGGCAATTTTCCAGTTCTATGACATTGTAATGTAAACGCATTATGTCACTGGAAACCATTCATTTAGAGTTGTAAAAAGGAAGTGAGAATTATAATTAAAATGGCGTTTCCAATTTATTTTTTGTTGCGTTGGATATTTATTTTTTATTATTAACTGCCATATTAGATTAGACGAGACATCATATTAAAATGATTTTTATTTTGCGAATAAGTTTTTAAAAACCACACACACGTAATTTTTTTAGTCAATTGAAACTACGAGCAGATAAGGTTGGTGTTTCCTAATTAGCTATTCTAAGAAACAACATTGAAACAAACTCAGAGGTATATCTATTCTTCGTTTATTTCTTCTTTCTCGCGTTTCGACTCAAATTTCCGTTCAATATTACCGTTTAACTGTCCCCGCACATGGGCGTCGAAAAAACGCTAGAAGCGGCCACAAAAAAAAGTTAGAAGTTGCCGCAAAAAACAGCTGAAGTGCGCGACAGCTCGTGGCCGGCTCGAAGCTTGAATCCGCTTTAAGCGTTTTTTTGTGGTGACACTGGCGTACACGAGCCAAAAAAAAGGCCGCTTCAAAATGAAGCTTGAAGCGGCGTTTTTTTGAACCGCGATGTTACGCGATCATTTAAAAAAATCGCTTGAACCCTGCGGCGCGGCGCCAAACCAAACCCTTTAAGTTTTCGCTTCGAGTACAAGCAAAAATGAACTTGGCTGTGGTCAAGCGGAAGTGTCTTTGATGGTACATTTAATTGGTTGTTTGTAAATACTCATTATTTTGTTTATTATTACCGCGTATTTAAATCTGCGTTTAAGTGGCAAGTAACCATCAGTTCGCAAATTACGCTTAAACACTCAATAACTGCAATGTTTGCTTTCCATGCTCAATTTAATACGAAAATTAAATTATTTAATAAAAAACACGATTCATCGCTGCATGATATACAAAGGAAATCTTGTTTTAATTTTAAAATAAAATCATGAAAAACCGTATCGTGGTGCAATTAGTAGCAACTCCGGTTTCGTTGTTAAACTTGAAATAAACCGTGTATTATTTATTTTTCAATATCCGAGTCCATTTAAATGCAGCATGGAACATGATATATTAAAGTTTCATAGCCACATGTTCACTACAAATACCGAGGTGGTTCATTTTTTAGTTTATTTGTTTGTTACGCGAACCGACTGCGTTTTTTATTTGTCAAGTGGGAAATCATTAAAAAACTTCTCCAACTTCTGCAGAGAGAGGGAATGTCAGACTTTTACTTACTAATATCCACAATTGCATTCCAGTTAGTTAGTCTATTGTGCCGCCTCCCTCTCCCTTTTCCGCACACGTCTTCGGCTACCGGTGGTCGCTTGGGGATTCATGAATTAAATGTAATGTTGTTATGTGTTAAGTTTATATACACTACTATTTTATAATTCGTACAAAAAGGGGGGGGGGGCTCTATCTCTACCCGTGTATCATATTTGTGTAGTCAAAAGTAAAAACACGAAATCCCAAAATTGACCACGAAAATTTATAATAATTAGTAAACTCATAATTTAATCAATCATTCATAACAATTGCTACTAGAAAATACTATGCGCAGTGTTTTTTCATTTTGATCACCATTGATTCATTCACTATTATCTGCCTGTCTGAATTCCATAAATTGAGCTACATTTTGAGATATAAACACAAGTAAATAAATTTGCTGTTTATGAATATTATTTATTGAGACTTTACTTAAATAATAAAAAAACCTTTTTGTACTAATTAAAAACTGGGCAAGTGATCAATTTGAACTCGATGCCTCCACACGTTCCCGAGATAAAGGCTCTTGACAGACAGACAGACAACAAAGTGATCCTATAAAGGTTCCGTTTTTTCCTTTTGAGGTACGGAACCCTATAAATTAGTGGTGTATATCATACTAATCTTCCTATTATTAAAATTTAATTTAATTTGTTGTTTATGAATATTATTTATTGAGACTCTACTATTATTTAGTGATTAGCATTCAATAGGTTAAATAATAAAAATACCATTAAAAAATGGGGAAGTGATCAATTTGAACTCGATGCCTCCACACGTTCCCGAGATAAAGGCTCTTGACAAACAGACAGACAAACAAAGTGATCCTATAAGGGTTCCGTGTTTTCCTTTTGAAGTACGGAACCCTATAAATTAGTGGTGTATATCATACTAATCTTCCTATCTTTAAATCTGTCTCTCAGTCAATCAATCGCGCTAAATACCGTCCCTACGAGTACAACAGATATAAACGCCCCTCACCCTCTGAGGAACTCTCATTCACTTTAATTAAAATCTTCGGAATTATTTTACGAACTAGTAATTTAATTACGGCAGCTTTGAACCTCGTTTCCAAGTGTATCGACCGTAAATTTGTACGGTTCCTAATATTATTAAGTGTCTTAGGAAATATTAATTAGGTACCAACATTTTCTTACGTATCTCTGGAAATGTGACGTCATTGTTGGCGGGCATTTTTGAAACCAGGAACTGGGAGTTTGTGGTAAAAGTATTTGGTTTTTAAAATTGGTGTACATTGAAAATTGTGCCTGTTTTATTTTTTAATGTTTTTACTGTATATTTTTAATTTATTTAAAGTTTTTGTAGTCTTTAATTATATAATATCCTACAACATAATATTCCACAACTATCACACAACATCGTCTAGACCCAAGCTAAGCTGATTTTTAAGCGTTTTTTTTAACAGATAGTGATTCAAGAGGAAGGTTTATGTGTGTACAGTTTTTCTGTAGTGTATTTAGTATCAGCATTGCACACGAGCGAAGCCGGGGCGGGTCGCTAGTTATAGATAAATTACACCCAGACACAGAATAAATGATCATGCTCATCACAAACATTTGTCCTGGGTGGGAACCGAACCCACGATCTCTGGCATTGTAGTCTGAGCCACTAACCACTAGACCAATAGGCCAGTCGAATTAACCAATAATAATGCTTATTTAGTGGCACTCATTACCAAACATTTTTGTTAAGAAGCATAATAATGCTACCACCACTATTTTGTGTTCATGACTGTTGTGTTGTGTCTTCAAAAAAAATCATCCAACAAGGTAGTGTCAGACTTACAACTGTGTCCATCGGTAGCCCTTTGCGTTCCTTTTCGAAAATTCCCGGCGGCACTATCGGGCATCGGCTCTACTGGATCCCTACGGTTTTGACATCTCTTTGAGGTGCCCTTGAAACGCTACGCGCCGTAGACGATTTCGGTTTGGTCGTCGTTTTGTGTCTGTTTAATAAATATTTTCTTTTCTAGTTCAAAGTCAGCGGGGTTCTACGCGGCCGCTGGTGGCAGTATGAGTAAGTGTGCATTTAACTCCATTTAGATGTTTAAGGGACATATCAATGTTAGTCACTATCTCACATCACATACACATATACGTTCTTACATAATATCTGATTGTAGCACCAACTACTTTTTTTAAAAGAGTAACCATGGAGTTTTTTGCCGATTCTTCTCCATAGGAAACGACCAATTTGGAACCGTGCACTGGCTTCTAATGTTTTATAAGTACCCATGTAAGCCGATGTGAAATAAAATATTTTGTCTTTGACTTTTAGACAGCACGTATATTTTCCCTACCTATCCTGTGAACAGGTAGCATCAAGTCCAAAGAGCAACTTCCAACTGCAGTCGGCAACTTGGTAAATATCACGAGTTCCATCGCCCATAACTCAAGTGAATGCAATCTCTGGCCAGCGCAGGTAAGCCGAGGCGTTTAATAGCGCCCTCAGCGATTGTTGGACCGAAATATTCCGGAAAGGTGTAAATTCTACGAGCACAAACTTGGTTGACGTTTGTTCTGATTTTCTTTGATGTTGTCTCGGCTTTTTGTGTTGTGCAGAGGTTGGTTGTTCTTGGGACTTTGACTCAATGCAGTGTTTTGAGTCAAAATGTAATTTTTTTCTATTATTCTGACATTATGATTCCTTTGACATAATTGTAGTACTATCTATTCTACTCTAATTAGCCTATTTTGTCCCACTAGTGGGCGAAGGCCTCCATCTTACTTTTCCACACAATAGGGTAGTTTCCAGGGTCAAGATAACTACATTTTATTTGGTCTGTATTTTAGATTATAAAAAAATATTGGACACGTATTTATCTTTTTTCGATTAAACAAAAAATAACAAAGATATAGCCCATTAAAGTTACCTGTGACGTCACCCCGTGCGAAAAAATACAGCATGGCGTGACGTCACACGTAACTTTAATGGGCTATATCTTTGTAATTTTTGGTTTAATTTACAAATAAAAAAATACGTGTCCCTTATTTTTGAGTAATCTAAAAGACGGACTAATTACATTTTCTGCGGCAACTAGCTTATTCTATCTTCTGCCTTTAAGTTACTCGTCATGACGAAAACTCGTTTTACACCACTACACGACTCCACACTCAACGAAATCAATCGAAACAAATGGAACGCTACCAACAACTTTACCTTCCTATTATTACAGGTACTCTAGGCCGTTAGCAAAAGGTTATCTAATATCACATTCATTCAACCCAATCTATCCGAGGCTGTGGTGCTCAAGGCGTTTGCTTTGTGGGCCGCAAACAATTCATGTATCTACGGTAGATTGTTTACTATTTTGAAGTATTATCATTAGGGTTTATTTTTAGGTGGGAAATCATCTAATGACATCTCCAACCCGCGTGGAGCGAGAGGGAGTGTCAGAATTTTACTGACTAAAACCCACTCGTTTGTTCCTTCTCCCCGGGACATTTTCACTTACCCCAGGGCGCAGTGGGCTTCAAGCATGCTGGGACTCTACGATATACTATAAATTATATTATTAATTTAATAAAGCATCTGTTAATCTCTTATAAATCGATGAGATAATCCCAATAACTTCTAAATGCAAAAGATTACAAAAACTGAAAAACTGGGTAAGTTTATTTTACTGAGAAGTTGGAAGTTAGTTGACATATTTATTGAGAAAGCAAATTACTTTAAAATTATTATGCTATCTATATAAAAGTGCCCTTTGCCTATGTCTGTGTCATTATTTCCCTTGGGCACGCCATAACTTGAGAATTTCTTTATTCATTTCATTATACTTATATGTATACTTATGTTTTTTAAGATTTTGAATATTGAAAAAGAAGTAAATGAATTTATGCTGCTTATGTCGAGTTAGCTACTATTGAGAAAATGTTTCAAGATAGTATAGTAGGTATTACAATTCCGTTTTTCATAATAGCGCGGTAGAAAAGAACCGCCAGTTACACAGATAAATCAGATACGTCTAGCGGGCCGCAGGTTGGGTATCACTGCAAACCAAGTTCCATCCATATATTTCACCATTATCTGGGTACCCTGCAATTCAAAGTTGGTCTAGATTCCAGTAACTGTGACCCTAGTTTCAAGTTTCTCCTTCACTTGTGTTTGGGAGATTCTCTAACTGAGAATGCTCTTAGCAATTCGGTTTATAGAGACGTAACAATATGTTATGCTATTGAGACGTATGCCTTACTAGGTTTAGCCCGTGGTTTCGCCCGCGTACATGAAATATAGGTAATGTCACTCAGGAATAAAACGGCTTTCTAACAGTGAAAAAATTTTCAATTATCAATCGAACTAGTACTTTCAGAGATTACCGATTACCAGAACTAAAAAACAAACTTTACCTCTTTATAATATTAGTGCAGATTGGAGAATATTACAATGAATCCAACTTTGCTAGTTTAATATAATATCTTGTCACCGTAGGCGCGGGCTTGCTACCCATTACTCGCCGTCCGACCATCCGGTAACCGACAGGACCAAGCGTAATGTTCCACGCACGCCTCAAGGAGTTGTCAGCAAACGGTAGAGGCCCAGAAGGGTCGAAGCCTACTGGGGGCATGAGTTTGCTTCTGAAAGAAAACCCGGTCCTGGTATGCAAGTCACGGAAGTAACAGAAGCGGGTTTAGTCAGTAAAAATCTAACACACCCTTTCGCTCCGCCCAAGAGCGGGAGATGTCATTGGATGGTTTTCCCACCTACTAAAAACAAAGTATATAATTCTTGTAACATAATATTTATAATACATACCTCCAATACAAGTTGCCGCAACTTTCGATCAATGATAACCCAACTCGAGTGTATTGTTCAAACTTATGGATTTCGCAATAATAGCGCTGTTCTCGAATATCAGACACGGTGTTAGTTCGAAACGATTATAAGATATCTTGTACAACTTACTACGAACTCCGACTAGACTTAGTTTCTATCAGTTCGCACTTCGAGGTGTTCATTTGATATTTAACGGTTTATAAGTAGACTTGCTTTGTATTAAATATTTGGCGGATTCTTAGAATGTGGTGGAAAATACTGATCTATACTTATCATTGCGACACATATATATAGGTATATATTTACTTTACTTTTATAGCTCGGTATACCTATATAATTAATATTCGTCAAGACGATTCATACGAGCCCAAACTCGATGGGGTTGTGTCGTTTAACTACCAAGTCCCTATAGCCACCTTCCTGTTCCATCATCAGATGTAGATTTACACATGCATGCAAAATTTCAGCTCAATCGGTAACCGGGAAATGGGTCAAATTTAATTTTTAAGATTTGATTACAGACAAACACCGGGACAGGTGAAACTAAATAAAAGCTTGTAAAATTGTACAAAACATTGGAGATAAAATATAATATCTACTCGTGCGTGCGTACCTAAATATTAGGTAGTTATACTTTGACAATATCGATGAAAAATACAAGAACAGATTTATCGGAGCAGCCAAGCAGAGTCTCATTCGTCTCAATTATGGAGACGGGCCATCTGTCAATCAGCCTCCCGATGGAGTGATTCGTTACCGATTTCATTGGAAGAAAAATAAAAATGGAATGATTTTGTTGTATGCAATCTTTGGTTTTGCTGACCTATTGGATTATGCGTGATTGGTTGAATACTGGTAGTATTATGAGAATTAACTTGGTTTTTATTTTTTAACATGTATTTTTATGCTAAAATTTTTTAACAGCATGTGTTGCTGTATTTTGTTTAATGTAAGAACGTTTATTGGAAAATAACAAACGATACATCCAACGCATAAAGTAATATATGTTTTGAGTAAAATGGTATTAAAAAATTGTAAAGAGTAAAAATAAAAATGTTTTTTTTTTTATATAAACGTATAAACTAGTGCTTGGCCGCGATCTCACCTGATGGTAAGCAGTGATGAAATCGTTGATGGTGAGACACACTAGTTGTTTACTCTATCAGGTGGGATTAGGGTAATTATTATAATTGCATGTCTGAGTAAACAATTTTATGATTTTTACTCAATTATATTTTTAACGCCATTAAGGCAAAACATGACAGTGACTCGACTGATTTTTATGTAACATCTTGCATTTATGTGTATACTCATGTTTTAGCAAAATACATAATCTTGAATCTTGGGAACGCAGTCAGCACTACTCTATGAGAGATAAAAAAGTCTTGAAGACGCACAAAGGAAAATATGGTATTAATAGAAAAACAAAATACACTTGGGCATCGAAGTACTCCTCCAGATCGCTGTCATCTGGTCATCTGAAAAACTGGTACCTAGCATTGGTAGCATTGTCACTAATGTGACAATGCTAATTCTATGACCTCAGAAGAAGCCAGTCTTCTGGTCACGCGAAGTGTCGATTAGTCGGCGAAAAACCTCTTTTTCAAAAGATAACGTGCACACGGGCTTCGTGACCCAAGCGTTTCAAACTCGAAAGGGGTCAAAACTGTAATGACCAGTGAAGTTACAGTAATTGCAGCGCATTAGGCCTACTATCCACCGACGCATAGCTTCATAAACAAATATTCATCATTATACGCCTGCGTGAAGCTTATATACAAAACAAAAAAACTGTGTCGATGAAGCGGCAACGATACGACGGCACGTTGCTGCCGCTACGTCACTCGGATAGTGATAAAAGTCTCTAAGCAGCTAACCAGCAGAGCCGTACTTGGAACATGAGGTGGCATAAGGTGGTCGATATAGGTTGCGTTTCACATTGCATTCCTATCCATGTTGCTTACTGGGGCCAGGGTTATCCGAAAGGAATCTCGAGCCCCGGTATGAAGAGGCTAGAAGATACGGGGTGGGTTTTTAGTCAATAAGAGTCTGACACTATCTCCCGTTCCACCCAAGAGCGGGGGTTGTCATAAGATGATTTTTGCCCACCGTAAAAAAGCCCTATTCATGTTCCATAGCACTATCGTCATTTGGCCAGCCGAGTTGATAATCCACAATCGATAACGCTATTAGAACCCATAAAATAATGAGAACGACTTCATCTCAACGCTCAGTAACATGGTCAGAACAAAGGAATCAGAGATGTTACCGACTCGAGGCGATAGACGAAAGAGAATCATAACTTGGCTAGGTCTGCAGGTCTCTTCTGCAATGACCATAAGCGATGATTTATGTATCAAGCCGCTAGGTTCTAATACCACAGGTACAGTAACAAAAGCAAAACTGTTGAGGCTAATCGATTGACTGCACAGGTTGCACCCTGGCAGAGCGATTGGCTGTTGCGCTACGTGTCGCGGGTTGTATGTAATGTATGTGGTGGGATTGAACCAAACCGATTCCCATTAAACCCAGCTGAGATACTTGTAAAACTTATTTACAAAAGCTCACAGTGATTAATGCATATTTCATATCTGCTAATAAATAATGTACGATGGGATTGCCAAAAAACCGCCAACTTTTGACCATTACTTATGAAATTTAATCATGAGCCAAATAAGTCGTGCAAGTTATAAACTTGGCTCAGTAAAAAATGGTTTTTCATAATTTAAAAGTTGAAATGTTTTAAACGTAGTCGGTATTTGTTTTATCTTACTTTTCATGTAGTTAGAGCGTGTAGTTGACCTTGTAAATTGTATCATTTGTGTAAACTGTAAGCATATTAATAAGCTTTGTTATCATTACTAAGCACTATTATAATTAGTTAGCTCAGTTATAATCAATTAGCTTCATTATAATTAGTTAGCTCAATTATAATCAGTTAGCTTCATTATAATTATTTAGCTCAATTATAATCAGTTAGCTTCATTATAATTAGTTAGCTCAATTATAATCAGTTAGCTTCATTATAATTAGTTAGCTCAATTATAATTAGTTAGCTCAATTATAATTAGTTAGCTCAATTATAATTAGTTAGCTCAATTATAATTAGTTAGCTCCATTATAATGACTATGCATTATTATCATTACTAAGCACTGTTATCATTACTAAGCACTATTATCACTACAAAGCACTATTTTCTAAACAGAGCTGGTGGTTCATACCACAAACGGTATTCATGTACCCGATAACTGATAATGATCATGCACACACAAACATTTGTCTTGGGTGGGAACTGCCACATAATATGACCACTACACCAACAGGTCTGTCGAATCACTGTTAGAATACAATAACCTGGGTCATAGACTAATTATGCGTTTTGAATAGATAAATGATCGTCTCAAACATGATAAATAATTCTGAAAAACATGACGTACTCTTATTTATGAACTTATATTGTGTCCCACTGCTGCCCAAAGACCTCCTATGTATCCTTCCAAATTTCTAAGTCTAGAGCGATCTCTTACCAAGTTTGTCCCGAGGACACGATCAGATCGCCACACCATCTTCTCCGTGGTCGACTTCAACGGTGTAGACTTCCCCAGGCGTCCAGTAAGTGACAATCTTTACTCATCTGTCCGGGTGCATTCGTGCCACGTGGCCAGCCCATTTCCACTTCAGCTTAGCTGTTTGTGTATCATTCAAAGTTATTGTTAGATGAGCTATTATTTGTTTCTGAAAGAAAGATTCAGCCCCGGTACGAAAGGCAACGAAGGAACAGGAGCGGGTTTTTAGTTAATAAAAGTTTGACACTATCTCGGCCTTATTGCGGGGGATATCATTGGACTACTTACCTAAAAAAAAAACTGAGCTATAATTAAAATTTGTTACTTCAGCAAATAGCGACCTCGCTACGCTTGGCCGCCAACTCCTTCTCGGGACGAAATAAGTAACTTTCACCCCTAGTGTAACAATGTACTATTACACTAAAATAGATTTAAAAAAAATGAAGAGACTAGGGAGATTGTTTGCTTACTATTTTCTGTGAAAGATGGCGACTGTAGTTTGACGTATTGTAGTTTGACAAAAAAAAAATAAAGATATGTAAATTACATTTACCTAGCAGTTATTACCACTACAGTGGTTTTCTTAACATTTATTCAACATCATCAGCATCATATCAGCTGAAAGACACCCACTGTTGGACATAGGCCTCCCCCAAGCGTCGCCATTATGACTAGTCTAGGATTCCGCAACCTTGACCATGTCATCAGTCCACCTTGTGGAAGGCCTTCCAACGCTGCGTCTTCCAGCACGCAGGCGCCGCTACAGAACCTTTCGTCCTTACCGATCATCTGTTCTTAACATTTATTATTCCGTTTTTTTTATATTATTACAACCCACAAATAGAGACAGAAGAAAATCTCTACTGTTAAACTCAATATACGGCTTCACATGCCAACTAGTGATGTGCCAAAAATCCGACACATAGATTTCTACCCCCGTCATCCCCACGGAAGGAAATATCGTGCGGATATCCGCGCAACTGACAGGGGGACGGGGGATAATTCGCGCGTGTTATGGGTACTGTAGGGTGACGGCATCCCTTAGTAGGCGCCGTGGATGTCGTTCAGAATAATGATGGTCGGTATGGTGAGGGATGGGAGGGCTTGGGATGGCTTAGGGAACAAATAAGTTCCAATAGCTATTACTTTAACTTGAATATCAATACTATCTATTTTGTTTTCTTATTGTTTGTGGTAGAGATTAGATATTTAAGTATTTGACATACTACTAAAGCTTTTTTTTTGAGGTGGCAAATCATCCAATGACTTTTCTCGCTATAAAGTAAAGCGGAAGGACGTGTCAGACATTCGGGGATTGTAGCACGGAACCCACAGTGCGTGGCATCGACTTGCACTTGCCCAGTTTTTATTTATTGATTTGAATGTAAAATAATGCTACGCATTTTACAAGCTTTTATTTCGTTTCTCCTGTCCCTATGTTTGTCTGTAATCAAATCTTTCAAATTAAATTTGACCCACTTCCCGGTTACCGATTGAGCTGAAATTTTACATGCATGTGTAAATCAGATGACTATGCAAAATTATTATGACATGGAACTGATCTGATGATGGAACCCGAAGGTGGCTATAGAAACTTGGTAGTTAAACGACACAACCCCATCGAGTTTGGGCTCGTTTGATTCGTCTTGACGAGTATTTATTAAATAGGTATACCGAGCTATAAAAGCTTGCCATAAAAAAAATATTTTCATCAAAAGTTGTTTTTTGACAATGCAAAATTATTATGACAAGGAGCTGATCTGATGATGGAACCAGAAGGTGGCTATAGGTACTTCGTAGTTAAACGACGCAACCCCATCGAGTTTGGGCTCGTTTGATTTGTCTTGACGAGTATTAATTAAAGGTATACCGAGCTATAAAAGATTGCCTCGAAAAAAATATTTTCATCAAAAGCTTGTTTTTTTACTTCAATGTAAAGTACTTATGGCTTGTAAGAATCCCTTACCAATAAAATATTATGATTATGACAATATGAGATAATGAGATGACAGGCCAGGGAGAGATTGGGCGCAGGACTGGCAGCTTTAGGTGCTTTACAAAGCACTCGGATAGCAAACCTGTGCGTCCAATACAATAATATTTTTAGGATGTTGTTGAGGCTACCCCGGTTCTGAAATGCATCGGAGATGTCTCCACCGAATCGTACTGACGGCTTTCAAGCGATTATTCGGAAGAAGCTAGCATCTTTGGCGGCTAGGACCCGGGCCAGTGGCAACGGCATTCTCTCGTCATTCAACAGTAGCGGAGAATGTGCTTTCCCCTTTTTTCAGGCATTTTGTGGAGAGGATGACGCTGGACTCATCTTCTGTGCTGAATGCTTATAGTAATTGTAATATAAGACTAGCACTAGGTTTAAGGTATTTGCTTACTAACATTATGTTGTCTGAATATATATAAATAATATAGATTTTGACGATTGACATTTTCCGAATAAAAATTATGAAGTAATCAAAATCAGAGTAACTGTACGAGCCAATAATGCTCATAAAGCAAAATACTAAACTTAATAATTTAACTCAGTCGTAACTACACCTACGTCTCGAGGTAATGTGTTTGCAATAAGTAAGTGTGGCTCTATACTTGACTCTATTCATCATCATCATCTTCCTGCCCTTGTCCCGTTTTATTTGGGGTCGTCGCAACACGTTTTTTTATTCCATTCTGTCCTGTCACTCGCCACGCTATCACTAACTTCCTTTTCTATCATATCAATTCTCACACAATCCATCCATCTTTTCTTTGGCCTCCCTCTCCCTCTCCATCCATTCACTTGCAAAACTCATAACTCTTTTAGCAACAGGCGTTTCATACATAACTCTATTGTATTTACCAATAAACATTTTAAAGTACTACTAAGTGGTTTGGTGTTCATTTATTAACAACCTACTGGAGGATCGTCAACGGCAAAATACTCTAACAGAAACTAAAGCAACAGAAATTCACATAAAAGCTCTTAACAAGTTTAATTTTAACGAAACCTGTGTCAATGCATGTCTGCACTCTTTAAGCGGATTAGATACACCACAAATTAGTTATATTCACATAGTTTCACGTTGAAATATAGACGGTGAGGTGCAGGTGGTCGGCGCTTCGGCATAAAACCGCATGAACACGGAGTAGCGAGCAATTGGAGTCTTAAGTTTGTACATTTTGAGGCATGCCGGGTTCATCCGCGTGATATGAGTACTTTCAATTATGTGTTATCTGACGATAAGCTATCCTGGTACCAAATTCATTCGGCTTTTTAAAACATACTCGCATACGTACTACAAACACAGCATAATATTAGTGTGCTTTATGTCTCTATAAATCTTGTTACTCGTTTGGCGACTAAGTCCCGGGGTACATCTGGTTTGTACGACAATATGAGATGTCTACTAGAGTAATATGTTTGTCAAGAAAAGAGGAAGTAGTCTAAACCATTGGACAGTCACCAAAATTACGACACATTTAATGCTCTTTTGATTGTCATTTGAGTAGATTTTAATAACACCATATTCCTCCATTTTCATGTTAATCTCTGTCATGAACCCGCGCCAAGCTACGCTCGTAAATAATCTCCTTTTACGAGCTACACCTTACAAAGTTTTACCAATCGAAGACTTTTACGATTACTACAAGTTTATACCGAACCGTTCCAATCCTTTCTATGTTTTCCACGATTTGATTTTTATGCTGAATAGTTTTATTGGTATTGGAACTAGAGTTTTGATAAGAGTCGTTAAATAAAGGAAATGGGTTAGATTTGTAGTAATTCTGTCTTTAGGAACATAGAAGTTTATTGAAGGTCGTTTATTTACGAGGTCATAGTCGGGAATGAGCCCTAAAGTCTTTGACAAACAAGGAGAAGTTTAGACTTGAATATGTTGGAGTGTGTTGTACCACAACACATTAGTGTAAGCTTTCTGATGAACAATTCCAACTCCCTACACACAAGATCAAACTAAACACCAAAACTGTTACAAACGAGAACTAGACCAAAATGACAAAACAAGTTAAAGCCAACATGCCAGCATTACACAGCGGCCATGTTTCGGACTGTTCTAAAAACTAAATGAGAGAGTTTAATGCTGACAACACGTCCGTAGGTAGGCGCACGTAGTGACGGCTGTAGCATGTTGCACAGATGCCTCCCAGTACGTTATTACTCAAGTTCTCGTGATAAACACATGCGACTCATTGTCTAAACTTTCCCATGAGTAATGGACGTTTACTGCTTTTAAAACTGTCCCAACAACGATTCAGATGTCGGAATGTACGTGATGAGAACTACGGACCAAGTTACAGAATGTGTATTTTGTAGTACACGAAATTGAAGGGATTTTTGTTAATAAGGATTTTTGTTGCTATACTACAGTTGTAGTGTTTTTTATTAAAAGCTTTATGACTTTTCAACCGTGATGTTCGCATTAAATGTTCATTTTTGTCGTTCTTATACAGGAATTTCGACAATTTATTTTATCTATGTCATGATTTTTTTTCTATATACTAGTACTTGACTGCAATCCCACCTGATGATAAGCAATGTTACAATCGTGGCAGGTAAAGCGTAGGTACTAGTTTACTAAGACCTATTTTTCTAGCCTTGAAGACACTTAAATTATAGTCGGACGGGAAGACCGCAGCAGGTAAATTATTCCAGTCATTCGATGTACGCGGTGCGTTTTGCCTATACCGTCTATGTCGTTAATAGACACAGACGGTATAGGCAAAACGCTTAGTGCGGACCGTAGAGGTTTCAACAACGTAATGGTTTAGTTGGAACTTGATGTTCGAAAGCCGCCAAACTCTTTGGTCGAATGTAACAGGTATAAAAAATTTGATATCATTTCAAAACTTGTGAGATACTAATCGATCAATTGCTACGCCAACCGTACTGCCAGTACTTGAGTTAATTCTACTTCAAGCTAGTTCATGGAATAAGCTTACGACTTTCATGACTACTTAGTGTTGGTTTCCTAGATTACCTAAGCAACTCATTTTGCCAGAAGCTCTATAGTGCACAAGTTACCGAAGTAGGGATTTGTTTTGTCTCTAAGAAAATACCCAAAACTGCTGTGAAACTTCAGTAAAAACGTTTGGTTTTTATCACATTGTAAACTCGAAATAAAAATGACAAAACTGTGCCATTTGGCCTATATTTAAAACCTAGATTGTGTAGAAAAATTTTTGGGTATGTGGTTGGTAAATGTAGGGTGTAAAAATATTAGAGTTTAATTTTTTTAAATGTTTATTTGTATTTTGTTGTTTTTTTTTATTATATTATTAATATTTTAAGTATGTATTGCTGGGTGATTGTTGCTGAAACATTACTCACAAACTTATGACTTTATAATTTGCCTGCTGCAGTCTACCTTAGGCTAGAGTGAATAGGCTTTTAATTAATAAATTATTGCAATTCACCATCAAAAATTGCATCACTGCTTCCCATCAGGTGGGAACGCAGCCAAGAAATGGTTTATACCATTGAAATAATAATAATAATATTGGGGTGCTATAATATTTTGAGACTTTCGTCGTAACAAAAACCGTGTTACCGATTAAAGTTTCTCAGACAATGAAATCAGACAATTAGATGGAAATAAGTCAGTTCCTGTACGTCACGCATCCATCGGATTCCCGCGACCCTGACCAGGTTGTCGGTCCGCCTTGTTGGGGGCCTTCGTTGTGGCGACGCTTGGGGAGGCCTATGTCCAGCAGTGGACGTCTTTCGGCTGATATGATGATGATGATGAAGTCAGTTCCATATACGAAAATAGATGATCATGTCATCATTTAATATGACTTCCTTAAAGTGGTTCATTTCTATGTGTAGCAGCAGTATTTAAAATATGACTACTCATTTCCGTTACACCCTGTAGACTGTTTTTCCTAATATTCGGAAGAAGCTTAAGCGTTTCCTTGGAAAACTTCCAAAGAATCTTTTAGCAATATCAATTTTCAGAAACAAAATTGCTTGGCTTTGAATTTTTTACTGGGAAATACATAATACAAGTAGCTTTATTGCAAACTATCTCCATATTAACCTATACATATTCTGCTCCTAATTTGTAAATAGAGAATCGTGGTTGTTTCCTTTATACTGAGACTGACCTGTTGGTCTAATGGTTAGTGGCCCTGACTGCCATGCCAGAGGTCGTGGATTAGACTCCCACCCAGGACAGATGTTTGTGTGATGAGTATGATCATTTTTTTCTGTGTCTGGTTGTAATTTATCTGTATATGTATGTATTTAGAAATGTATAAGTATGTTTATCAGTTGTATGGTACCTATTCATAATACAAGCTCTGCTTAGCTTGGGTCTAGATGGCGTTGTCTGATAGTTGTGGAATATTAAAAAAAAATGATTTTGTTAAAAGACCAGCATCATCACCACCACTGTTCGACACAGGCGTCTCCCAAGAGTTGACACAATAAACGGTCTTGAGCGTCTCGCATATATCAAATTCAAAATCATTTATTGCAAATAGACCAAATGTAGGCACTTTTGAACAGTCAAATGTCGGTCACTCCGTATAAGTTCAGATTTTTGCCCACAGTAAAAAAAATGTCCAAGAAAAGTGAAGCTAAATTGCACGTTCCAAAGCGTAGATCTCTATGGAGAAGAACGTGCAAGAAACTCTATGGACACTCTTTTAAATCTATGTGTTACATATAATGTTTGGTTACATTATTTCTTGTTGCTTCTATTATGTGAGCACAATGTAGATAATAAAATAAAAATTAAAAGATAGAAACTGAATTAAGCCACTGGCAGGTAAGGGATGACCAGTCTCAACTGACGGCACCCGTTCACGAGCATGACGCTTGCATCAGCCCTACTCAACTTAACCATTTTCAAGGGAACTGAATGACCCAATAACACATGCCTCCAAGTGCGAGACATTTGAGTGAGCATGACAAACTCTCATCTATGGCAGTTGCTCGTAATGTCAAAAATCAAAAGAATAAAAATTCGGAACCTAATAAATATGCTCCATTGTAAAAAAAGTGCATAGAATTCACAGTTCCTTCACCAGGAAACCACAATAATCTGTAATCATCTATGAATATTTAGCCCGTAATTTGTAATTGAAGTGACGAATCACAGTTGTTCCCAGCACATCAAATGTTCATTTGACATTACCTCAGCGCACACCACTCATCAGGTCACATCATGTTTACAGGAGTCAATCAGCGGCATCAACACTCACGCTCCGCTTCCCTCAGCAAGTAATATTCAATCCAATGAACATCTCACGCTGTTAATTTTAAGGGATGAGACTTTACGATAGAGGGGTGAAATTAGTCGAATTGTCATTGAAGTTGACTTAGTCGAGTACCTAATTATTGTGCATTTTATTTAGTTTGACTACATAACAACACTTAACTATAATAATATACACACTAAAGCAATAGGAAAAAAAAAATACTCTTAATTAATTAAAACTAATTAAAATATCCGCAATGGGCCCACGTGGAGGATTACGGCTCATTCCTTCCTAGAGACTCTTTCCTAGGAGGGAATAATGTTCCTACAGTAGCAACTCAGGCCTCTGTCTGAGTTGCAACTGTAGGAACATTATATAATTTATGATTATGATGAGCATAACTAAATTTGTCGCACTTTTTTCATAACAATTAAGCTTTATCGCGCGGTATAGTACACAAGTACACATCAAGACCATTCCAAAGATCTTCAACACGATAGGGTTATCTTGTTGCGTTCAGTAGTTCTTCATGGCTTCTATCCAACACCACCATCAGATCAGCTCCATGGTACCATATTAATGCAGTATCATCCAAATTATATATGTATATCAATTTTCTGCTCATCATCATTAACCCTTCAGATACCGTCAATTAGAGACACAATAGTAAGACAATAGATGCGCGGCCACCGGTGGTCGCTTGGGGATTCATGAATTAACATCATCATTTCAGCCGATATACGTCCACTGTTGGACATAGGCCTCACACAAGCGTCGCCTCAATGAACGATCCTGCGCGTCTCGCATTAATCGGATTACAGCAACCTTCACTTTCATTTTCTGCTCACTTTTATTTATTTAATCTTCGTGCAACACAAAAACATGAAGGTGGACTTAATGCCTTAGGCATTCTCTACCAGTTGATATTGGGTGGTGAAGAGACAATATGGTAGGTGCATTAAAAAGAAAACGTTATAATTAACTCAATCTGTTAAGGATATATATTTCAAAATCCTTTTCCAATATTTGCTCTAAGTAAACTTACATACAAACATTGAAAGTTAAGTAAAAACTAATGCAATTAAAATCATTTTACCTCCAAATTCACTTCAAAAGCCATCTACATTCCAACTTCGACAAACAATCCGCCATTCGACTACAAACTTGCCAGTTTCACTTTCATTTAGTCGATTTGTATTCGATTTGCAATATCGTCCGAATCCTTCCTTATCAATTAGTAAGACAGCGACGTAGCCAGTCACTAGCTCAGGAATTTCTATTGGATCCGATATAATTGCCCTTTAATTATCAACTTGGAATATTGGTAATGAATGTTTGTTCCGAGTTTGGCGTTCCGTTGACATGGTTATTTGAATTGTTTAATTTGTGAAATGTTTTGATCAAGCTTAGCGTGGCATGGCAGACGGATTATAAAATGAATTATGCATTGTTAATAAACTGATAACTGTAATTTACTATATCATTGTAATTGTTAGCAATGGGCCTCATCAAAAACCTTACAGTCGACCGTATCAGGCAACGGCGCTCACAGCGCCTCGACCACCGCCGGGATTCCGATCCCGATTTCCGGCCACCGTAGGCACGGGCTTGCGGACGGTGAGCAATGGGTAGCTCGTTGTCCCACTCTCCGGTAACTGTCTGGACTGAGCCCATCTCCCGCTCTACCCAAGAGCGGGGGCCGTCATTACACGATTTTCCCATCGAAAAAAAAAAAACCCATTGGGTAATGGAGTTTCCTTGAGTGATTACATCAGATGTGATGACTTCCACAGAAAAAACAAGGGTACCGATATTGCCCGAAGAATTGCCAGACTTAGTGGCAGTAGGTCTGTAGGGCACATTGCTCACAAAACAGATGGTCTATGGGGGCGAAATGTTCTGGAGTGGTGGCCATGTATCAGAACACACAGCGTTGAAAGACCTCCTACAATGTAGACCGATGACCTGGTGAAGTTTGCGAGAATCCAATGGATGCGAGACGCAAGAACCGGTTATTGTGACACTTGAAGAAGGTCTATATTCAACAGTGTACATCTTTGGCTGAAATGATGATAATGATGATGTACTGGTGAGCAAAGATTTCTCATGGCTTCCAGATTCCGAGGGCTGCGGGATTACTCGAAAGAGACTCCAAAACCTGCAGTGCAAAGAGCAGCTGCAAGAATATAAGTGGGTTATAGTTAGTAAAACTGACGTATTTCTCACTCCACCCAGGGAAGAAGATTTAGAAGAGAGAAGCGGGATTTGAGAAGTGAGAATAAGTTGCTTTATTAGTAACAAAAAGTAGAAGTTTCACAGGCAGGTCATGCAAAAGAAAGAAAAAGAACACTGGCAGACAGCCGAGCTAATGCTAATAGAACAAAAAAGAATAATGAAATTAATAAAGAATTAGCTGTTGCGTCTGCAATGACATTTTATGTAATTATAGCACCAAATGCTATGTCAACAGTCCGCGTTGGAATAAAAATAGCTTTTGTTTTTTTAGCTTTAAGCTTATTCCGTTTTGTCTGATATTTTCTATCCTTATTTTAATTACTATGGCTGCTGTCGTTTTTGTTATATTGTGTCTTTGTTTATAAGGCACTGGCTTTTGCCCACGGTCACGGCTCGCATACATATAATATAGTCTATGTCATCATCATCATCATCATTTCAGCCAAAAGACGTGCACTGTTGTACATAGGCCTCCTCCATGTATCGCCACAATGAACGGTCCTGTAGACTATGTCACTTACTAATATTGTATAAGTAAGTAGGTAGGATACAAAAAAAAAATTATTACCACGAGGACACGGCAGTGCTCCGCTTAAGTGGGACACACCACCACTGCTATGCTCCATCATTTCCTTCGGGCGGTCAGCACACAATTGTGACACTCGGGCGTTCCTACTTTTAGAATCCAGTGCAAGAACCTCCCGATCTTACCTACATAGTAAATGAGGACCTGTGTCAAGTGGAAGATGAGGATACCATGAAGCCTGTCTAGTCACTCCTCAAAGAGGAAACTTATCGCTATGATTATAGTGTGCCCAAGTGTACTTCAATTTCTTTTATAAATCGTGATCGGACGAATAGTAAATGATGAAAACGTCACGAATCTATCTACCAAATATAGATCTGAAGCATCTATGGCGCCACATAAGAACTGCGAAGAAAATACGAAATCTTACATTGCGAAATCAATGTTCTCTGTGCGATTTGAATATATACGATAGCCTGAAATCGGGCAGTAGCCCACCAGACTATACCATCTGTCTGGTCAGAGGATCCTCCCTTTTCAAAGGAGGTATCTGGGACTTTACTCTCTGTTCCGCATACCTCCAAAGATCTTTTGCACAATTAGGCGTTCCCGAAGTTCATTAGTTGGAACTTGAACAACACTACAACCTGATCTAGAACTGTTCATTTACGGACAGTAATAATTACACGATACGCATTGACTACGAAACTTCATATTAATGAAAACAACAACATCATTACAGCCTCGTATTGCATGAAATTGATCATCACACACAGCTCGCTTGTAGCATCGTTAAAAACATACACATTACAAACCGAACTGATTTAATGAACACACCATATACTACACCGAATTAAATTATTTTCGATGAAAGCGTAAACGTACTTGCAGAATTACTTGTGAATAATTTATATATATTTGGACGGAATTAAATCACTAATATTGGACGGATTTAATGGAATATTGGACGGTCGGACAGCGTGGCCCCGGGCAAGGCTTTCTGAAATGTTGATAAATATGTCGGTTACATATTGACGTTGTTTACTCTTGTAGTTTCGTCCATGTATTTCTTTGTGGGTTTGTTTTGGGAAATAAATATAAGTACATGCTTACATTATTTTTATTTTTACTTAGAAATGTAGCGTCACTTGCTTGGGTTTCAGGTTATTTTTGGTCTTTATTTTTCTTAGCATCTATTTTTGTCTAAGTTATGTGGTTACGGTCCACACAAAATGACACTAAATCAAAAGTTTCATACACTACGAGTATTTATTATTTGTTGCATCACGACAATCTCCTGATAGCTGCAACCTAGTGCCTTTTAAGTCAAGGGTGAATTGGTTACTTTTAGGCAAGCGTGCTCCAGCGTCGGCCACATAATCACTTACCATCAGGTAAGATATATATATATAGAGGTTAAATGCAAGTCTATTAATAAAACTATTAACTGCGTGACTGTTAGCTAATTTACACCAAAAACATTAAACGTTAACAAAAGGTTTGACGTCACACAGATAACGGTCCTAATCCCATTCATTTGCTGGGAGCGATTTAGTCCTGTTTCCACGTCAGTCGACGTCGCGTGACGCGTTGGTCCGTACTCTGTGTTTTGTAGCTTTGAACTCAGTTAGGGAAATCGAATGAAGTGCTGCGAGCGCTTCACGACCTGCACGGTTATATACGCCTGTATGACGCTTAATAGGGTCGGGTTTTGATACGCAGGATCACAGGGCTGCCCTGTTTAAGTTAGCTTAGGGTGGAACTAAACTAGCTTCTTTTTTAACTCTTCGTCCATCTGTGGACTATAGAGCAGAGCAGAGCTATAGTTAGCTCGCCGTCTGACCGTCCAGTAATCGTCTGGACCGAGCCCAAGAAGTCAACGGTGCCTATTGTTCCACGTATGTCTCAAGGAGTTGTAAGCAAACCGTAGGGGTTCAGTAGGGTCGAAGCCTACTGGGCCCTAGGATATTTATGAAAGGAAAATTTGGCCTCGAGACGAAAGGCAACGAAGGAACAGGAGTGGATTTTAAGTCAGTAAATTCTGACTATCTCCCCGATTGACGAATTGACGATACGACTGGCGCAGTGGTTGTGCGATTGACAACTACGCTGCGTGCCGATTCCCGCACGGATTAAATATTTGTTTGGGCTACAGATAGGCGTTTCGTGTAAGGGTCTCTGGTACACAGGAGTTATTCTTGTTGAGATGTAATTTTGTTTCAAGAAAGAAAAGATAAAATATATATCAAGGGGCAGAAAGAACATCTTGCACACATTCTTATCATTTTAAATACCTTCGAAGGTAAGAAATAATTAGGTAATATGGCTAAAGGTAGAATTATTAACGAGCAATTTCATATCAACACTCTAAATCACCTTCCATACAAAGAAAATTCAAAAGCCACACATTAATTCACGAACAGAATGCCCTCAAAATCTTCTGCACTTAACGCACAAAAACGTGCACACAAAGCAGGTGGGTGGGTACACCAGACCACGCGACACCCTTTGTGTAACACGCACAAAAAGCTTTTTCTTACCAGTCTAAGGGCTACCTAAATCCGTAATGAAATATTTTTGACGACCGGGCTCAAGCCACGAAACTTTAATGAAAATTTCATAACCACGGGCTGCGTCATTTTATGAATGTAATAATGCCAAGTGGGGTCTTTATCACTATTTCATATGTTAATTATGAGATCCGTAATTATGTGAGTTATTTGTTTATCCTTTGCTAGAGTTTGTGTGTTATTTGCGAGATATTTGCGTCAAAACACCGTTTGAAGGCAGGATTGCCGCAGTGGTTAAAGGATTGGCTGCTGCGCTTTGTGTCGCGGGGTCGATTCCCGAACAGAACAATTAATATATTTGCATGGTTTACAGGTATTTGTAGTTGTTCCAGGTCTGAGTGTCTTTTGTAAGTGAGTTTATATGTTTATGAACACACTCAAAATACAAATGATAAATGATAAATGATAAATGATAAATGATATTTATTTTTGCAAATAGGTTTAAAAAAACACTTTTACACGTCAATTTTTTTTTTTTTTTTTTTGTCTGTTTAAGCTAGATGAGGCCGGTGTAGCTCCTAGTCTAGGAAAAGTCTTTTTATAAAAAATGGTTGAGAAATCGATGATATTTGGTTTACTTTAATAAAATTATGGCAATCAGGGTTTCATTAATGCCTGAAAAAATATAAAAACCTAACTATTACAAAGTAAACTCACGTATAAAAAAACAGTTGTCACTTTATTGTCTTCAACCAACGCAAATATATAAAACTAGCTTCTAGCAGTGACTTTGCTCGCTTAAAATAGAAAATATATATAGCCTAAGGTCACTTAGCCATAGTATAACTACGTATTTTGAAAAAAAAAAAACAGTTTTGGTTTAGTAGAGTCAGAGATAACCCCCTACATACACACTTATAAATTTTATCTTTGTATGTTATAATATTACCAGACCCTCGCCTGGAGAGAAGACCCACTCCTGCTTCATACAGTTCTTACGACCTGATACCGAGATTCCTTTATTATAGGTAAGTTAAATATTAAATACACATAAGCCTGCCGTAATAAATTCGCAAAATGATGCCAAAACCCGCATTAAAATGCGTAACGTAGTTTAGAGGAACAACGCGGCCCCACCAACAGACATGAAAAGCGACTTTATTTTATTACGAGGCTGTATAGATATAATATAACATCCATATGTAAATGCACACAATACAGACTTAGAGCAGGGATGGCCAACCTCTGGCATGCGTGCCAATGGCGGCCCGCGCCAATACAATTTGGGAACGTCAGCGTAAGATGTACAACATGTAGGTGATTTAATCATCATCTTCCTGCTTTTGTCCCGTTTTATGTAGGTGATTTAATATGGGTGCTAATTAAACAGACTTTTGTTCAATAGCATTATTTGCTTCTAAAAATCTATTTTGCTTTCTAAATTACTAAGTCAGCTACAATTAACAAGCGTCTGAATGAAATTGTCTTAATCACTAGTTTTCTTTTATGTAAACCACTTTCTGTTTGGTTATAAAAAAAATAACCACAAAGGCTAAGGCGGGAGCTCCGGTCCACTCCCGTTTTAGCCTTCTAACCTAAGTTGTACCTCCGAATGTTAGTGTACTTCAAATCACAAAAATATCGAGCTTGCTACGCTCGTTCATGCACTAAAAATATTTGATTAGCATTGTAAAATAGATGAATTATCGACCCGTTACTTAGTTATAAAACGAGAAGTTTGATCACGTGGCCATTAAAGAAATGTGTGGCTTGATTATAATTTCCTATTTAATATTGCAATAAGCATATTAATTTTGTGTTTTGTTTAATTAAATAAGCTAACAATTGTTACACTATAATCTATATGAATGTTATGAGTTTAATAGCATTTAGTTCCAAAATTTGTTTAATAAATTACAAAGTATTTTTTTTTATATATTTAGTGGCACGTTTTCCAATAAGGGTTCACCATCCCTGACTTAGAGGCTCATCGCGGGCGTTGCGGCTGCGAAAACATGGCGCCGCTTGATTACCCTGCATTCATCGGCGGTACTGATTCAATCAATCAATTGGCTTGTATATCTTGCGTGACATAGCGAAGTTTTAATTGATATCGTTCTCTGCCTGAGGTGGCAATTTGGTGCGATGTGTAACGCTATGTCGTTGTGTTAACATCTTGGGGGAATTCATCTGGGAATGGGGAAATGTTTTGAGCTCTGGATATTGCACTAATACTATAATAGTACATTATGATATAAGTGTGAAGATGATTTGCTGTGTGTTATAGACATTGCCTATCTATGAGAGTTTCGGCAAGTAAGCTGTGTTTATTGAGTTAACTTGATTCCCTGATTTATAGAACATACTGACTGACTGGCCTGTTGGTCTAGTGGTTAGTGACCCTGACTGCTATGCCGGAGGTCGTGGGTTCGATTCCCACCCAGGACAAATGTTTGTGTGACGAGCATAATCATTGTTCTGTGTCTGGGTGTAATTTATCTAATTATGTATGTATTTAGAAATATATAAGTATGTTTATCAGCTGTCTAGTACCCATAACACATGCTCTGCTTAGCTTGGGACTAGACGGCGTTGTGTGAAAGTTGTGAAATATTATTAATATTTTAAAGGATATTATTTATCAATTCACAATGATTGTACTCTTTATATTATCTAATAGAAAAATTCTTTATAACTGTAGGTCGTCTACTACCTACACTTATAAAGACCCTTTTGTGTTATATCATTCTAAAAATAATATTCGATGTTTATAAATTATGTTTCTTTAGGATAGCCCACGCTAGTAATGTTCTCTGTTACGTTTTGTCTTGGAGATTCATTTAAATGGAGTCTTAGGCTTCTGCCTTTGAAACGTGAATTAATAATGGCTAGGTTATTGAACTTTAGTGGTTTAAATGGGGTGGCTAGCTCCAATGTATACCACTTTTTCTCAACATTTCAATTCTCCGATCCCGATTTTCCGCAGGCGCGGTCTTGCGGACGGCGAGCTTTGGGTAGCTCGCTGTCCAACTGCCCGGTAACTGTCCGAACTGAGCCCAAGTCGTCGACGGCGCGCACTATTCCTGCGCGCCGCAAGGAGATGTCAGCAACAGCAGGGGCCCAGCTGGGTCGAAGCCTACTGGGGCCATGGTTAGCTCCGAAAGGTAGCTTAACTCCGGTACTAACTTCTGTAATTGTATTTTAAAGTTTTAAAAAGACTTGGAAAACGACCAAATACCAATTTTTTTTAACTTGGGAAATCTTTTAATGACTTCTTTCACCCTTCCTCTCTTTTTTACCGTCGATGACTCGGGGTCGGTCGTCGGCCGGACGTTCAGACGACGAGCTACCGTTGCTTTTCGTCCGCAAACCCACGCCGACGTCCGTTCCCTCACGCATGCACCAAATATCTGTACCTATATCACCTATTGTTTTGGATGCTGAACTATCTAACCCTGAATTCATGATATCTACTCTAATATTAAAAGAGGGAAAATTTGTATTTTTGTGTGTATGTTTGTAATGAATAAACTCAAAAACTACTGTGCCGATTTCAAAATATCCTTTACCATTGGAAAGCTGCATTCGCCCTGAGTAACATAGGCTATATTATATATTTATTGCCCGTGCAAAGCCGGGACGGCCGCTAGTATTCTATAAATCATGATTTTTCCGATGAGTTTATCTAAAAGGACAATTCTGAATAATAAAAGTAGAATTTAATAAAATTATTTCTTTTATAGAGAAATTACATTCATTAGGAGCATTTTTAAAAAGCAAACTGGAGAAGATTGCGATACCTGAATAATATATTATGATTACCAAGAAATTTCCTTTAAATAAAAAGTATATCTTCATTTACAGTTGACGTATGATTTGGTGAAACTGTATTTATGATAAAAAATACATTCAAACAAAGTTGTCATTTCTTCGAACTTCTTTCTAAGAGGTCGCGTAGGTATATTTTTGGAGAAACTCAAATGGATATTCCATGTTTTGATATTTAATATCGCTACTTTATTTATAAACAGACCGTGTATTCAACATTCTACGAATTTTTCGCGGGATTTCTTTGAGTGAAGTTCAGTGACTGATATAAATATTCGCAAATTGATTCCTTGTAGATGTTGCAGGGAAATGAGGCTATTAGGGATTTCACGAAATCCTTAGGGATATTACGAATTCCTGGTAGTTTAGTGAAATGATATATCTCTGACTTTATATTAGTATTTTTCATATCTCTAGATACTTTTAGTAAGAAGACGTATAAACAAGAATATTCGACATCTACCGGGGTTTCGTGAAATCCCTGATATCCTCATTTCCCTGCGACATAGATATTGTGATGTAAAATTATTGTATTTCTACATCTCAAGTGTCTGCGCAACTGAACAATATGTGAAATCATGCTCCGTTCTAAGCCCCTTTGACGAGTTCAAATTTTTCAAAGGACTTAGGAACCAAACCAAAAGCAACAGCATAAAAAAATTCAACATTCCATTTTCAAAATTCCAAGTGACAAAACTTATCTAAGCAAAGCTTATAAAATCTTTATGTGAGTGCGACAGTGTAGATTCACGTGACACAGCGTTTGTATGTGTCATGAATGCACCGCTTCAGCGCTAACACCTGCACTAAAAGAAACTTTAATATCACCTTACTATTGTTCTTCGCGAGCTTGACTTGTAAAGTGTCGAGTATGAGTTCTAAAATGTACATAGAAATACAAGAACTGTATTCTCTACATGGTAATGTTTGAGTGGAGATACTTTGTATATAGGCATATATCTATCAAGGCAAGACTGTATGTAACTCATAATATTATTTGAAAGAGTCTCCATAGAGTTTCCTGCATGTTCTCCATAAAGATCTACGCTTAAAAAGTAAAAATAAATTACACGTTTCAAACGTGTAATTTATTTTCACTTTTTTTTTGACTGAACGACATTTTTACCATTCAAAAGTGCCTTTAAATGGTCTATTTGAAATAAAACTTCCTGATTTCTGAAGACAAAATTCATTAAAGAATGACGTTCTTAAACGTTGTAGAAATCACATTAATATTATACAGATGATAGTTTGTATGAATGCGTGTGTTAGTTACTCCTGCTCGCTCAAATGGTTGAACAGATTTGGATGAAATTAAACATACGAGTAGAACTTAAGAAATAACACAGGATATTTCCTATACTAAAAATATATTTTCTAAGCAACATAGTTTATTTATTTATTTATTATACATACCTACTATAGTGTTGTGTTTTATAACCCAAAGGTTGATTGGAAGAGAATGCCTTGTTGCATTAAGTCCACCTGTGTGGTCGTGTACAGTGGGCTAACATAAGTCCACTGTACATGAAGTTTAAATAAATAAATAATTTTTTGCTTTCGCACGAGGGCAGCAACTGGCAACAGCATGACCTAAATATTTTATGTCGAGTCGGGGTCAAGTTGGCATAATAGCAAAAACCATAATGAAAGCTTGAAATTTAGCAATAATCTATTTTTAAATGTATTTTAGGAGACGAGTGAGTAATAATCCTAATCATTATCATCATTTCAGCCGAAAGACGTCCACTGTTGGACATAAGCCTCCCCCAAGTGTCGGCATAATGATCGGTCCTGTGCGTCTCGTATCATTGTAGTCCCAGTTTAAATTAAATCTCTTTTGTCTACATCGTTTTATTATCTATAGGCACTCACGTAAAATACAGGGACATAAAACCCGAGGCTACTTTAACGAGAGATTAAAAGCAATGATAGCCTACTTCAAAACTGAGTCCACTCATTCAGAAGTCGACAGTTCGATTGAGCTGAATTAAAATATAGCCGGCGAATAGCCTTCCAACATAAAAAAAAAAACGAATATTCTCTCTACTATGTACGTTCGGCGATTTTCGGAAAATCAACGAATGTTATTTTTTCGTTTGAAAAGCGAATTCAACAGTGCTGTTAAGCTACAAGCGGCCGGTGGACAGACAAACATACAGAATTTCACTAATAATAAAACTTCAAAGCCATCACATGTTTGTGTTTGGTTTGTACACATGGACCGTGTTACAATTTTGGTTCAAACCCATGTTTTAGACAGCGATTTATTTTATAGGGTGTTTATTAATTTGTTGAATGTTTGGCAAAGTAAACGAGCTGTACAAAGCAATGTGTCATTGTCATGAAGTTGGTTAGCAAAAATATATGAATTGAATGTCACAAAATTAATTATAAGTATTCATTTCGTCGTGCCCAAGACGTCGACGGCGCGCACTGTTCCCGCGCGCCTCAAGGAGTTGTCAGCAACAGGACCCAGCTGGGTCGAAAACTTACTGGGGCCAGGGTTATCCGAAAGAAACTCGAGCCCCGGTATGAAGGCTAGAAGGAACGAGGTGGGGTTTTTAGTCAGTAAGAGTCTGACACTATCTCCCGGTGCACCCAAGAGCGAGGTTTGTCATTAGATGATTTTTGCTCACCGTAAAAAAAAGCTGTGTCGAAGCCTACTGGGGCCAGGGTTATCCGAAAGGAAACTCGAGTCCCTGTATGAAGAGGCTAGGAGGAACGGGGTGGGTTTTTAGTCAGTAAGAGTCTGACACTATCTCCCGCTCCACCCAAGAACGGGGTTTTTCATTGGATGATTTTTGCCATCCGTAAAAAAAAGTATTTATTTCGTGGAATCAAAGATATTTCTTATTAAACTGTAGTTTAATAACTCAAACATATTTTTGAATGATTTTGATTAGACAGACATCTTATACAATCCTTGGTCTATAGAATTGTGTTCCAAACTTAAGACAAGTTATATTGTTATGATTTTCTTAGAATTATTGTTTTATAAATAACTTTTATTTCCATCAAATTAATTTAAACAGATTCTAAGTAAAACTTTAAAATATTTTGTTAATTTTGGGTATTTTTTATATATAAAAAACTTGTTTTTAAAAACTAGCTTACTTGGCAAACATTGTTCTACCATATATATTATTATCAAAGAAAAAAAATGGAGCGTGGTGGTAGAAGGGTGAAAAATACCCTACGATTTAATCTCAAACCAACGCAATATAAACAAAAAAAAAACATAAAAATCGACTAAGCCATTACGGAGTTCGATAACAAACAATGTGACTCGAGATTTTTCTATATATTATTAGATACATAAAATATTAAACAGTAGTTCAATTCAATGTTTCACGCTAATACGGCAAGCATTTCTGTTTGATAATATTTCAAGTAAAAATGATTATGACGTAAATGACATTGCATAAGGTTGTCTGGCACATATCGATGTCAGCGATAAAACCGCCATTGTTTCCATAGATTGAAGTTTCTGTGAATTTGTTACTATTTTGGTGTATAATAAAGTTTATTCTATTCTATCACCCCCATCTAAAACTACGCCAAATTTGTGTGGCCTATTTTATCCGAAAAGAAGTATAACTTAAAAACTAATACCAAACATTTGCAAAACCTACGAATATTCATCTAAAAACTCCATCCCTCAGAAGACAGTCCCAAAAAAATATTCGTACAACTTGAAAAACCATTTTATTCTCGTCACAAGAAAGCCTCCGTCTTTGTACACTAACGTCCTCTCATGTATTGCCGTCTCAGAGAGCGACTTGTTAGAAAAAGTGTAATTTATTTTTCCCTAGACATGTCAAACGCAGATAGTTTGACAAACATGTCGATAATGTATTTACTTTTGAAATATTAAAAGTAAAACATACTTTATTTTGAAGGTAAAGTAGACGGTTCTTATTTAGCTTTACTTTATGTGTAGTAGCGGTATATATATGGGCACTTAATGCAACTAGGCGTTTTTTCTAGTCAACTTTTGGATCAAAAAAGTACTACACATTATAGGTGCATAAAAACAAATAACAGTCCATTATGAAACTGTCTCACTACTTTATACATCTGCACTAATATTACAAAGAGTGAAAATTTGTATTTTGTGTTGAATTTATAATGAATAAACTCAAAAACCGCTGAGCCGATTTCAAACACAGTTGAGGTGTGCCCTGCTTGGGCGGAGCAACGCCGTGTCCTCGTGGGGGCGATCGGCGGCGGAGACCTCTCGCGCCGGGCCTTGGTTCAGGCCATGGTCCGGAGCGAGGAGGAGTGGCAGGCGGTCGCCTCCTTCTGCGAAGCAGTAATGCTAGCAAAGGAGGAGGCAGACCGCATCAGGCAACGGCGCCCCCGCCGCCGCCGCCGGGATTCCGATCCCGATTTCCAGCCACCGTAGACGCGGGCTCGCGGACGGCGAGCCATGGGTAGCTCGCTGTCCGATCGTCCGGTAACTGTCCGGACCGAGTCAAGGCGTCGACGGCGCGCACTGTTCCCGCGCGCCTCAAGGAGTTGTCAGCAACAGGAGGGCCCCATCTGGGTCGAAGCCTACCGGGGTCGGGGTTATCCGAAAGGAAACTAGAGCCCCGGTATGAAGGCTAGAAGGAACGGCGCGGGGTTTTTAGTCAGTAAGACTCTGACACTGTCTCCCGCTCCACTCAAGAGCGGGTTTCGTCAATGATGATTTTTCCCGTCGAGAGAAAAAAAAAAAAAAAAAGGCGATTTCAAAAATTTTTCACCATTGAAAAGCTACATTCACCCTGAGTACCATAAGCTATATTTATTGCCCGTGCGAAACCGAGACGGGCCGCTAGTTATAAATATAAAAGGCATTATAAACATTTCATTTTATAACATTTAACTTTTGATTTTATAGTTATTAAAAATCATCAATAATAAATAAGATTGCAATATTAGCTTCATTAGGATTGAATTTCCTTAAATAACAACTTATTTAATTTCTTATAATTCAGTTAGTTATGTAGCCTTCTGTGATGCACGTATGAAAGACCCTGTGCCATTTCAGGAATGCTGGCCACGCGATTCAAGTAATTTTGATTCACGAGAGTTACATTCGTTCGTTCGTACATTCATTCTTTTGTGCAAAGTCATTCAATATTGCTCCTAATTTATTTGATAGTCGTGCTTGTAGCACTGAACTGAAAGTGAAGCTGTAACTGATTCTGTAAAAATGAAATCGATGTGAACTGTCTCTTTTTTATGTGACTTTGCACTTCTGACTTCGCCGATATCTACGTGCGGCTACGGCGTAGCTCACAAGCCTACGAAATAGGACTTTAACTTGCGTAGCCAAGCTACGAGTTTTAAATGCTACGAAAACCACTTCGGCCTGAGCTACAAAAACCGCTACGACCTGTGCTACGAAAACCGCTTTGGCCTGTGCTACGAAAATGGCTATAATACTTTTTGTCGTAAATTTTCAATAACACACAATTCTACTGCAAGATACACAAACGATTTAACATTCAGTTAAACACAAACACATATTCTTAATTCATTGTTCATAAATTGATAAACTTTATAAAACCAAACATTTGAGCGGGGCCAACAATAAAAATAACATTTACGTTTCTAACACAAATGTTGACAGAAAGAGATTCGCTTCAGATAAATTTACATTGTAATAAATCCGTGTGGTGTAAAATTTTCGTATATTTTCTATTATGTTTAACCAAACAAAGAGTTATAAAATAAGGGTGGCAAACAGAAACAGTTAGATAAAGAATTGTTTTTCAGGTGTGGGTAAGATAAAGCCTCGGTACAATTATCGGCAACCCTTGAGAATTATCGGCGCGGGTGGTGGCCAAAGCGATAATTATTGTTTGAAGTCACGTATAAGGGAACGGTAATGGCATACAGGCGTACTTAATGTGTGGTAGATAGGTATTTAAATAATAACAATTAAATTTTAACATGCCAGATTGGTACGTGCTTAGGACCTCGATACTTGTAGTTTCGGAATGAACAATATGAATTCAGAAATGTAAAAGAGTTAAAGTTTAATATATTTAATTTTTTAACAAACAAACTGGGCAAGTGCGAGTCGGACTCGCGCACTGAGGGTTCCGTGAAAACTACAATTCCGGATGGAGTTTCGACGATTTTTCCGATGTGCAAAAAAATATTATGTGGCGTAGGTAACAACAAATTTATTATTTTCAGAATTATTAATATATCTGTGCTATAAGACCTTGCTTTGTGCCAAATTTCAGGATTCTGGGTCTACGGAAAGTACCCTATGAATTTCGATCTTTGAGAGTATCAAAATGTACGTTTTTTTGCGACATAAACGGCCGTATCTTTTTTATTCGTTAACTTGGAAGTTTGTTTTTCACAGCTTGATGGGACCGCAGACCTGAGTATAAGGTTTTAATTTCAACTCGATACCTTCGCGCTTTTTTTGAGATAAAGGTTCTTGACAGACAGATAGACGGACAACAAAGTGATTCTATAAGCGTTCCGTTTTTCCTTTTGAAGTACAGAACCCTAAAAACAACAAAATAACGCCACGACTGTATTCCCTAAGGGTTAAACAGAGCATAGGGCTACAGTGACCATCATTCATCATCATCAGCTTTTTTTAATGTTCCCTCTGCTGGGACTCAGGCCTCCTCCCTAGGAGAAGGAATGGGCCGTAATATACTTTGTACTTTTATGTTACATAAAGTTTTAATAAAATGGGCCGTAATCCACCACGCGGGCCCAGTGTGGGTTGGTGAATGTCACATGATTTCGAATTTTTGAATCTAGGACATGCCGGTTTCCTCACGATGTCAACATTCGATTCGATATTCACTAAAATCATTATTTAATTTCACCTGAGTGCAACGGTCCCTCTGCCCTTATCTTAATTAAACTGTTAAATAAAAGAGCACATTAAGTTACGACCAATTTATCTAAGCCGGTATCAATGCAAAAAAAGTTTCACAATAAATCTTAGTACTTTCGCGAGTTCGAGATTACGTCATTCATTGAGCAGTGCTTAGCTCACCTTTTTATAGGTCAGGCCCGATATAAGCGAAGATTTAGGAGCTATTTTTAATTTATGCTGATTTATGAATCTTTTATTATTAATTTGAAAGTGTTCTAAGGTCAAAGTATTCAACATTGATGGGATGTTTTATAAAATATTTTAGTTTAATTCTTTAAGCCCTACCAAAACGACTTAAGAGGCTCCTTTTCCTCTCGCCTATTGTCAACATCGAAAATGCTTTAAAAGCTTATTACTTCATGTAACGAAATCCAACGTGATGTTTGACAAAAAGGCAACGCAAAAAAAGTGAGAATACGCCTGAAAACTCTGTTAGTATTCGGTAATTCCGAAATTTACTCGAATATCTCACAAAACTTGCTCCAGGAAATAGCTATTTTTTTTTAAATCTTTAAAAGTTTTAGAAAAAAGTTGTCGTCATTTAGAATCTTAATAAGGCTTCTATAGTTTTATTTTTTTGACTTTTTTAATTTTTAGGCAAATTATGAAATGTCAAAGTTCATACAAAATAGGAGATTTTCGGAGGTCTTTACTGGATTAGTTTTACACACATTTAGAAAATGATTTCTATAGAAACCTAGATAATATCCACGAGATACTGTGTTTCCAAAATATTTAATGAAAAATGTGTAATAACGTTAGTTACCAGTTATCAGCGATTGTATGAAAAACAGTGAAAATGTGTGTCGAGATGCTTCACCTTAAAAGTGTTTTTAAAATCGTACGGATGTCATCACACATGCAATCAATATAAGCAGAAATTTAAAAAAAAATGTGCGTACTACACAAACATACTACATATACACCATAAAAAGCATACTATATGCATTTTCAAAAGTGTGAACTAGATAGACTTTTGAAAATGGAACAGCATTAAAATTTCAATAATCGTGCCATAGACTTTACTTTTAAATGTAGGTACAGTCTGTCCAGAACCGAGTAAACTGACACTTATTATATGGGTCGCAATTCTCGATTTCCTGGACCAAAATCGACTTGGCTTCGTAAAATGGTCACGTACGGCAACTACTGGGTCACGTGCACACACTAAGTGTCCAGCATGGAATGGCCCAGCGTATTCCAGCATTATGACTGACGTTTCATTTAGTGTACAAAGTTAATAATAATATTCCACAACTATCACACAATGGCATCTAGTCCCAAACCAAGCAGAGCTTGTGCTATGAATACTAGACAATTGATAAACAGACTTATCATTTATATGTATTAAAGGAGAAACTGACTGACATATCAACTCATAGCCGAAACTACTTGGAGTAGTACGTAGACGAGCATTAAAAGAGGATTTCCCAAAATTCACGCCTAATACTAAGGCCGTCTGTCCACCGCCACCGTCAGCGGGACGTCACCGAGAACGAGATTATTTCGGGCCGAGTTTAAGTTTAAGATGCGCTCGGGTGACGGGCGTGCGGTGGACACATGGCCATAAAAATGTATGTATCGCTAAATTGGTGCCGTCATCTCGTTCTCGGTGACGTCTCGGTGACGGCGGTGGTGGACAAACGGCCTTAGGGGATGAAATGGGGGTCCAAAGTTTATATGGAAAAACGTACTTTCTCGTGGGTGAAATAATTATAACATATAAATAGATACATATAAATAAATTACACCCAGACACAAAACCAGTGATCGTGTTCATCATCACATAAACATTTGTTGGGTGGGAATCGAACTCACGATCTCCGGCATAGCAGTCAAGGCCCCTAACCACTAGACCAACAGGCCAGTCTAATTGTTCATTTCGCTTTTGAATCACAGTTAATCTGCATGATTATTACTCGAGTATTTATGAGAACATAAATTCAATGGACTATCGGATCGGTATAATTTTAGTTGGCATAATTTTACAGTTTAAAGTATAACATTGATAAGCTTGATTAAAATATTTTACGTGTATATGACACGTTAAAATTTCCGCAAATAAATACAAATTCCAGGTGAATAAATCTAGTTAAACATCATCATCATCATCATTTCAGCCGACAGACGTCCACTGTTAGACATAGGCCTCCGCCAAGTGTCGCCACAATGATCGATCCTGTACGTCTCACATCCATCGGATTCCCGCAACCTTCACCAGGTCATCGGTCCACCTTGTAGGAGGCCTTCCGACGCTGCGTCTTCCACTCCAGAACCTTTCGGGCCCAACGGCCATCTGTTCTGCGAGCAATGTGCCCTGCCCATTAAACAGTCAAACATGCCAGTTAAATATGTGTAAATGTAATCTAAACACGCTGACTAAATCACCAATCGTTTTCAATGGGTTAATTAAATCAGAAGGATCAAAGTATTGAATTAGACACAAAAATCATCCCTCCATTAGGGATTTCCGAGTATTCGTTAAACAGGTTTTTTTTACAAAAAGTTACACATATGAAATTACACTAAATAAATAAATAAATACAGAAGTTTGTGTGTGTGTCTGTTCTCCACTCTCGAACGGCTGAACTTTTGATGAAACTGACTGACCCGTTGGTCTAGTGGTTAGTGACCCTGACTGCTATGCCGGAGGTCATGGGTTCGATTTCCACCCAGGAAAAACTGTTGGACATAGGCCTCCCCCAAATGTAGCCACAATGAAAGGTCCTGTGCGTCTCGCATACATCGGATTCCCACAACCCTTGTGGGAGGTCTTTCAAAGCTACGTCTTCCGATATAGACTTACATGGGCACTCATGAAACGCCAGAAGATTATCGGTTCTTCACCATAGGAAATGACCAGCGTTATCTAAGGCAGAACTTATATTTCCTGGTTACGAAGAAACTACATGTTTACTCTTTTGGCCTCAGTGAAATAAAAATACTTTTTTTTTAAATTATTGGTTTTTTTAGTAACATGTAGGTATAACGTGTAACTCTGAATATGCCTCTGAATATGCCTTCAGCAAGTTTTTAAACAAGAAAAAAACTCCGGTATATAACCTAGCCTCACAATATGAATAGTAACTAACATTGTGTGAATAAAACACAATAGCAAAGATATCGTAGTTACCTCAGCTTTGTGGCCTTAAGAAAGAAAGAAAGAAAGTCCGTGCTTCCGTATCGCTTAATCTTTCTGTCGGCGAGTCCGTTGCTCGGCGATTAAACACGTCTTCTGAGATCGATCGCCCGAACACTGTTTACGCTCTCTTTCTTATATTTGTAAAGGTATTGTGAGCTATTGTTGGAAATTGAAAATGTTTTTAGAAAAGAAATTAAACACTGTTAAAACCTAAATAACTTAGTATTTATATGGGTAAGGACCGGTTTCTGATTTGAATAGGTGTTTGCGGTCCATAGTCGGCCTATAATTTTGTATGGTGAGGTTGTTTTTTTTTTCGTTTCCTTAGAAAAAATCTTTCGGAACGTTGTTCAGTTTCGTCTACCGAGCAAGCCCTTAAAGTTTGCGGAGGGCTGTCCCTTACACCTTGTATATACACATTATATATAAATTACACCCAGACAGAACAAATGACCATGCTCATCACATACACATTTGTCCTGGGTGGGAATCGAGCCCACGATCTCTGGCATAGCAGTCAGGGTCACTAACCACTAGAACAACAAGCCATTTTTTTATATTTTGCTACTGAGGCATTTTAACGCAGCATATATTCAAACTGGCACAGTTCCGTCTTTTTCTTCTCTGACACGATGAGCGTCAAATGAGATTAAAGTCGTAATTGTAAGAGTTTAAGTTTGTTAACCCTCCTACTGGTGTATGTTAATTATGACATCTTAGGTTAGAGTAGAGGCGCTGTGCTGTGGCTTTTCTCGAGGTTTTGCCGCAGTTAGTGAACATGACAGCGTTGATTGGTACGTAGTAATTTTGTAGATGATACGTGAATATTACTTTTTGTTCATCACGACATAAGTTCACTATCGAAAAGCGTGCCCTAGTGTGTGAATGGATATCTTTGTGAGGTTATAGGTTGGTGTAATTAGTGTTTATTTTATATGTATTAAAATGGTGATAGTGCCCCATTTTATCCACTAAAAGGCGTAGCGTAAAGACTCTTTCGTCAAATTCTCTTTAGTTCGTTTCATAGCATAATCGTGCCTCAAAAAAAGGTCACCTCAGAAAGAAGCTTGAAGCGGTTTTTTTGAGGCCGGTGTGTGGGCACTTATTGTTTCTGTTATTACTAACCCGTATTGTCCCACTGCTGGGCAATATTATCCCTATATTTCTTAAAAATATATAAATATTATATTATAATACCACATTATATTATAAATAAAAGAAATTTCTAAACACTAATTTAAGTTTAAAAATAAAGAATTTGATCACGAAAGTACAGCTATAAGTCTTCTATTATAGGCTAGCTGCTCCTAGACGCTTCGCCCGCGTGATAGCAGAAAATTAAAAGAAAAAAGTGTCCTATGTCCTATTTCAGGATATGGTCTATCCGTGTACTAAGTTTCATCAAAATCGGTTTTTGTCGTGAAGACGTAACAAACAAACTAACTCACTTTCGCTTTTATAATATTAGTAAGAATTATTTTCTTACCAATAAATCCTACAGTTAAACGCGTATATGCCCTTATTCTTCCTCTGATCCTTATAGTACCATAGGTAGACTGAAGGGTCGTTTACTTACCATTGATTGAAGGGGAAGTCAAGGGACACTTACGGGAAACGAAGATACTTATAATTCCATACAAGTTTCTTCTGGGTTACAATCAACTCCGGCAAAGGGGTCGTTAATGACCCTTGCAACGGATGAGTTACACTAATGTTAGTATTTTGTCTATGTGTGGTAGGTAGGAGTAGTGGTGACATAGTGGTAACTACCCCGAGTTACCGAGTCGTGGGATAAAACCCAGCCAGGCGCATTACTTTGTGTAATTTATTTCATCACCACTGCCCTCAAAATGGTGAAGGAAAACATCGTAAGGAAACCTGTACGTAGAAGAAGGTTTTAGTTAGTTGAAGTAAGACACGTCTTACCCACCCAGAGTGTGAGAAAATAAAGAAAATAAATGATTTCCGACCTTAAGGAAACTCATATATGATGGACATCTCACTTATACGCACAACACATTTTTGTGAACACAGGGCAAGATTTTAAACAGGAATAGCTACAAACTCTGAGCGCAATTGGTTACAATTTATTTTGATGCATTCTCGGTTTTATCCTCTCTCGGAAAGGCCACAGAGCATAGCCGGCCAAAAATAAAATGCGCGTAGTCGTAAGCTAGGAGGTAATCAGTTGTAACATTTTTTTTTTTTGCAGGGAAATCGTCAAATGACTTCTGGGTGAAGCGAAACGGAGTGAAAGCCTCTTGTGTTCCATCAATTGTCTGATAACTCTTTTGAGATAGACCACATTTCATTACCATGGATCTATAGCTGTTGTTACATGTGTCAGGTCTTATATTGTCAAAATTGTTGTTTTATTGTAAGATCGGTACAGCAGGAGCTTTACATGGCCGACGAGGGTCGCCCTGTCTACCGCCATCTTTTACCTTATCTGATAAGGCATCTTTATCTTTATAGCGACTCCTTGTTTTTACGGCCTGATTGGATTATAAGAGTTATTTTTATTCTTTTTACGAAAGTTTTCGTTATGGTTTTTTTTTATGTGGGAAATCATTAAATGCCTTCTATCACTCTGGTTTTGTTTTTTGCCCCACTCATTGCAAGAGTGAGTGTCATTACGGTGAGTGAAGTGCCTCTCCATCACTATAAGGGAGAGGGAAAGAGGAAGGCCCCAAACAACCGTTGTATGAGACGTTCGAGTTAGATTATACATAAATGGCGTTGCATGATCAGGAAAGCTGATACGCGTAACGTGATAAAAGCTAGATAGAAGAAGAAGGAAATGGGCAGGGCACATTGCTCGCAGACCAAATTGTCTATGGGGACGAAATGTTCTGGAGTAACGATCCCGTACCGGAAGATTCAACGTTGGAAGGCCTTCCACAAGGTGGATCGATGACCTGGTAAGGGTCGCGGGTACCCGATGGATGCGATTCGCACAGGATCGGTCGTTATAACGACACGGGGGATGTCTATATCCAACAGTGGATGCCTTTCGGTTGAAATGATGATGATGATGACGATGATAAGAAGAAGAAGTTCTTTCAATAGCCCTTTGCGAAACACGGTAACTCTTTAGAACAATTCGCAGCCTTGACAGGAAGTCGTGGTACCTGGAACTCCTTTTACACAACAATTTTATTTCAGAAAGTTACGTTGAAATATAAAAATCTACGTGAAATTTTCAACAGCATACTTCTCTCGTCGTCTAACATTAATTGTACAATACAAAGCTTTGAGCGTCCCATGTTTGATTTAAAAGCATTACACAGTATTTGTCTTATTCCTACAACAGCGAATATGAACGTCTGTCTTTTGTAAAAATAAAATCAAGGCGAAACTTCTCAAAGGGAAGTTAGCATATATACTGCTATATAAAATGCACGCAGTAGCGTAACTGTAGGGTGGTAAGGCTGGCAAAATGCCACGGGCCCCTGACCTGGTGGGGCCCCCGATCTAAGGTATTGAGCTCAAAAGAAGTATATATACAAATTCAAGTAAATTAATAAGGTTTATTAAACGCGTTCATAAGAAAAGGATCAATTTCCCGTGGTATTTACACCATATTAGATACGCCACTTGGAAGCCACCTTCAGAGACAGAATTAATATAAAGTCCTTATGTATTAGAGAACATGCCAATTTATTCATAACTAGCTTTTGCCAGCGGCTTTGCCCGCGAACATAAAATATGGCCTATGTCACTCAAGAATAAAGCAGCTTTCTATCGGTGAAAAAATTTTAGCAATCGGAACAGTACTTTCAGAGATTATACAGACCTACAAAAATAAAACAACTTTACCTCTTTATTATATTAGTGTAGAAGTGTATATTTTATGTATGTCAGTACTTCAGTGAATTATTCAAATTAAATAATTACAAAGTTGTCAATTTTTCTGGGGCCCCATCCAATGATTTTGTCAGGGGCCTCAGATGGTATGATTACGCCACTGAATGCACGTGTAAAAATGCGCATAATGTTCAAAAGCCGTGTTCGCTGAACTGAGGGCAATATTACGACAAATACGGCAAACAGAAAGTTATCTGACATGTCAAAGCGAGCGGCCGTTTGTTGCCGTTTTACTTGCACTGACAATATTGGATTTAGCTGTTATTAATTTTTTCGAGTTTCGAAGCTGTATTTATGTTTCAAAGAGATGTGTAGTGTGTTTATTGTATGTGTTGAGCTTTTTGTCCTCTGTCTCTAGAGTTACGTAACCAAAGAGTCCGCTGTCCGTCCGTCTGTCTGCCCGTATGTCACCAGTCTAAAAAACCGTGATAGTTATTTGAAATATTCTTTTGACGCTATTACAACAAATATTTAAAAAAAAACAACAAATATTTAACTGTTTCCGTGTTTATAGATAATGGTACTGAACCCTTCGTGCACGAGTCAGACCCACACTAGTTTGGTTTTTTTAAGTTATTTAGTTGAATTTATTTATGTTCGTAGGTATTTATAATTACCAGAAGTTTTTTTTCACCAGAGGTCGACCTATTCTATAGTTAGTGTATATTTACCTGTACTATTTAGTTTTGTATGTAACAAATCCATGATAATCTTGAGTGTTATTTATATTTTTATACAAAAAATGCTTTTGTTATTTTGTCTCCGACTCAAAGAATGTATGGTTGGTTTTAGTACAGAATACAATATGAGATATGAGTGTCGATACATCTTTGTTCCTAAATCGGTACAATAGGTTTTGGCGCTGTTGTCCACGAAGTAACTACTTCCAATGCTTTCACAGAAATACCGTTAAGATACTATCTGTTATGCCCGAGAAAAATGTGTTGATTTATATCATATAGAATGGAGTTGCGCTGCGATCACCATTATTCTCCATATTATATATCTACTCTAATATTATAAATCGGTAAAGCTTGTTTTTTTTTTGTTTGTAGGTGGTTATCTCTGAAAGTATTGGTCCAATCGCTAAAATTTTTATACCGATAGAAAGCTGCTTTATTTCTTAGAGAGAGTAAAAGCTAGTATATGGTGGTGGCCCAGTTATAACATCCTCGACTTATGAATTGTAGGTCACTAGTTCCAACCCAGTCAGCCGCATTACTTTGTGTAATTTATTTCATCACTACAGGGCCTCAAGTCTGCTATTACAATAGTGTCAGAATGGTCTATCATTGACTTCATAATTGTTGATTTTGACAAGTTTTGGTAATCTACTAATATAATAGCGTCATAATGACTTTCCAATGGTCAACCACTGACAGTTCATCAAAGAAGTGGCTTAAAATGGTAATCTCGTACATAATGACAAATGAATATCTGACGTATGCGGAAATTTGCAAAACTTTTGACAGTTGTTTTGATCAGTGACCTATCATTAGAACGTTATTGTGCAGTTATTAGTTTTAATAAGCTCGATATTGTCATTCTACCACCACTCTATTACGAGACCATTGTCCAATCAATGATCGATCATTATGATTTAGCAGATTACGAACTTTTAGCAAAATGACAATGGGATCGTGTTGGAATGACGAACTTATAAAAATAGCAGACTCGGGCCCCAGCTCTTAAAACGGTAAAGGAAAACATCGTGAAGCAACCGGCATTTTTAGACGGATATTTACGGATATCAACCAAACAAAACTTTCTTTTCCTAAAAGAAACAGATGACGGTTCAAGATATAAAGACTTCTTTGTCTAAGCTCTCACTCATTTTGCTAAAATCTGGTAGATATAAGCTACGCGCAGATAATTTGGTTCAGCGGATTTGTCTTGAGTTTTCTCAAATGGTTCGTCTTTTTTCCTAAGGCACCCGTTTCAACGTCCTAAGTTCATGTTTTCCTGTAAAGAGGCGTCGTTTCGACGTGGCACTAGAATACGCCACGTCTAAACCCAGACATTTCAGCGAATTTTATTTTTGTAGGATTGCCTTTATCTCTGCTATTTCAATTGCCTACTTACAGAATGGGATAGTACTTAAATTTATTTTTATATTATAGTCAATACTGTTAATTAGTGAAAATGTTTTGTCTAACTTTAATTACTTGATACGATCTTACAATAAAACGTGTATGTTTTATTCATGTCGATGGTTTTATTATCTACCAATTTAGCAGGTTGGTATTAGTAATTTTAAAGTCTGTCTCAAATACTTTTGAACAGTTGAAACTTGGTAGTTTCAACTGTTCAAAAGTACTTCAGACCGTTTCTTCTTGTTAAAAGTGGGTTTGACCGAGTAACAGCTTTGACTATAAAACTAAACTGAAAACAATCACGGCGCCATGAAATGTAGACTTGTATATTAGATATTACACTACTGCTTATATGTATAAGTCTACATTTCATGCCCTTGCTTATGTTGCAAAGTCGCAGAGAGATTGCCAGTCACGAATCGTAAAATCACGAATCAAATGCAAAGCGGACAGCAAGTAATGGTTAGCTCACCGTCCGGATCAGAGATTAGTATCAAGTGTGTTTCAGTTATTAAAAGTTTGATAGTCACTCTCGCTCCACCTAGAGTTGGACCACATATTCGGCGAATTCGGCGATATTCCAACTAAAAAAAAAAAAAACAGAAAAAAGGTTTTTCTAGACACAATAAAACGGCACCTGAAAGATGGGTGTAACCTAAACAATGTGAGCTCAAGTTGGGATGACATATGCTTAAGAATATATCGTTTCGTTTAGTTGACAGATCGGGGTTATAGACTTGACGATTTGTACATTTTATTTTCCAGGTAACCTATGTACCTACGCAGTGTCGAGAGGCCGATGAAGCTTTGAAGCCTAGGAAGGTTTGCGGGAATCCGATGGATGCGAGACGTACAGGACCAGTCATTATGGCGAAATTTTGGGGAAGGCTAATGAAATGATGTTGAACTTACCTATGTTAAAATATTTACTTCAGTTTTTATTTTATTAAACTACTATGGCCAGCAGTTTCACAACTGAAATTAGAAAATTATTTCAAATATTTTTTTCAGGCGTAAGTATATCGATGCGCCACCGTTACACGGTGGACATCCTACCAATACACACAAAACGTTTTGAAAACTCAAATATCGTGTGTACAGCTAAGGGGTGTAATTCCCTGCCGAAGTTTGTGATTCCTGATGGTTACAACCTGGGGATCTTTTGGTCAAGGTTGAATGGCTTTCTGCTAGGCAAACGCATTCCATCATCGATCAAATCGTCGCTTTCCATCAGGTGAGACAGAGGTCAAACTCGAGCCTCTCAACAACAAAAAAAAGGGAACACAGTTCCGGGATATAAGTAATAAGTATTCTGCTATTCCAGGTTTAACGTCTACCATAGTGTATCAGATTTAATTCAAATTCATTCAAACGTCTGAGCATGCAGGAGTAGCAAAAAATTAACCTTTATAATATTAATGTAGAATAACAGAGGAATTCATGGCATTTGAAAGTAACATCTACGTAAGTATCTGTAATAATTATGAACTAAATTATCAAAGTCACTTTATTAAATAGCTAATAAAGCGCTTTAAACCGAGCACTTTATCCAGCGCTCCATCCCACGAGTGAACTTTCATAAATTAACAAATTCTCTAGCTCCAGCCTTTGAGACGGAGATGTATCAAGATAAATCCAAACTAAAGTCAGCTAATTTTGTTATAGGGGAGTATCATTCAATTAACTTCACACCGCATTAGACGAGCTCCGAAACGTCTTTATACATTGTAAAGGCAAAGTTTCCGTTTGCTAAAGCCCCAGTTCAAACAGCGATGCGCCGAACTAAAGCGAATTCGCATGTTGACATAGACGCCCCCACGTCACTGCGCTACTGTGCGCTCATAGGAATAAGTTTTACAAATAAGCGTTGAACAAATATTGGTTTGATATTGGCGCGTGCGGTTTTTGTTGACGCTTCCTGCGACGTCGACGCGACGTGACGAACTCGCTCGAACGTCACCGCGATTTGGCAGATTTATCGCGATTTTTCACCACATGCGTTTGTTTACTTGAGTTGTCTTGAGATACTTTTTATTGTTGACAATAGAAACGCAGATAAGGTTCGGTTTCATCGACTCATGAATCACGGTAGCTGTAAATCTGAGAGATTTAGTTCACGAAAGATGGATAGGTATAAGATTTTTTGCTTATTCCTTTACGGCGTGAGAAGAATTGCCAGCAGTGTCGTTACTGAGGCGATATCAACAAGAAAGCTCTAAGCACGTTTAAAATGCGCGTTTACAACCTTTTTACAAAAAACGTTGTTGTTTGCATGCCTTATTAAACATACATGAAGCGCTTTTCATCTTAGTAAATTACCGTGAAATCTTCACGTAAAGCCAATTTTCTATAAAGGAAACGTGTAGGAAGTTTACAAAATGTTACGTACGTTGTGTTATGTCTACTTTGTCGGCGTCCCTACTCATGGTCCGGAGCAAATGGTGCAGCTGTTTGTAGTGTCCTTGTGTTGCGTTCTCTTGAAAGTGAAGCGGTTTAATGTAACGAAATTGTAGTTTTACAAGACTGATTCGAACTGGGAACTAAAGTAGATCTAGATTTTATTCATAGTTTTTTTTTGTCAGTAAGCGGTAGTTACGGAATTATTTTCTACTCAAATAGCGGTGTTGTCTCAAAGACCCCTTTCTTTTTATTTATATATAGATATGTGGTGGACATCCCACCTACATGCACAAAACGTTTTGGAAACACATTCATTGTGCGTGCAGCTAAGGAGTGGAAAAATCCGGGAATCTTTAAGTCGAGAGTGAATAGGTTTCTTCTAGGTAAGCGCGTTCCATCGTCGACCGCATCGTCGCTTTCCATCAGGTGTGATAGCGGTCAAGCGCAAACCTATCAACAATAATAAAAATAATAAAATACTAAAAACTACTACTACTACTGTAAATTGAATATATCTATGTGTACTTTTGTACTCTCTTTTCTTAATAATCTTTACTTTTAAATATTTTAAATACATTAAATATTTTTGCTACAGGAAAATTCATTGTTAAAAATGCTTCAGCACAGCTTCGGTAAGAGTTCAACAAAACCATAACTCACGACAAAAACCCACAATAAGTCGTCAAACAAAACAGTAATGCAACTGAAATGGAAAGCCGCTTAGAAAGTACCGACCGCCATAATGGAATACAATATGAAGAATCGTCGTAATACCAACAACATACGAATTGAATACGTCACAATTCAATACATTCGCCTATCAATTCCGCCCGAATAAGTAGCGTCAATGTCCCTTTCAATTACTCAAAGATAGGTTAATGAAAAGCGGGTTCTGGTTTTAAGGCCCCCTGGGTTGAAAAGGGGTCCACGTTCGGTCGAGAAGGCTCGGCTCATTCTCTATAGATGATGGAATATCGCTGTATGGTTCCTATCGGGAATTATTCGCCGGCTGTTTTCGACAGAAATGGGACGAGTTGAATTTACGACGGAACTTGTCTAGGCCGTGGACTGGAGTGTCGCCATTTTAATAGTTTATGGCTTATTGTTGCCGATAACTTGCGGCTTTGGAAGTATTTCGATTTTTTTTGTGTACTTTTAGGGTGCTTTCAATTTATGCGTTTTTTGACGGCCTGCTGCGGTGCGGATGCGGTACGTTAGGCGTATTGCGTACGGACAATTGTATTTTTCATGTAAAGCGCGCGGTTGACAACAGGACGGCAACGCCTCAAGCACCATGTATTTGGGCGAGACGCGAGACTTAGTAGACGTGTACTTCGCATTTATTATTGATGTATTAATTGAAAAACAACTTAAGTAGTTCAAAAGTAAAGTGTGTCGTGTGTGATTTTACTTACATAAATGTTGTGCAATATGAACTAAACATTTTATATAGTCATAGTATATTGTGGTAGTTATGGCTAATCAAGAAGCTAGCCCTTTTGGGCGTAGCCAACTTTTGCGACGTAGTCCTCCACCGACTCCAACCCAACCTGTACCAGTCCATCCTAGGGAGCAAACTTCACCTCGAGCTCCACCCGTGTCGTCTGGTGAGCTACCAGAAGAAGTTATTTCAACGGCAGAGATCCAGAGATGGATGACATCAATAGACGGCATACTAAATGAAGTCTGCGCCATAGTTTCGGAGGGAAAAATGAACAGCGATCAAAAGCTCCGTGTCTCCACTCTCTGTCGCAAGGTTTTAAATGGAACATCTCAGATGGCCGTCCTTTATCAAGCGCTAAAGCAGAAAACTATACAGGCGCACAGCACAGTACTGCACTTAAATGATCAGCTGGAACTCGCTGATTCTATTAAGGAGATCAAAGAGGCCGTAATTAATAAATTAACACCTTCTGACGCTACACCTTCTTCTTACGCTAGTATGGTTAAAAAAAATTCCGAAACCTTCATACGTCCTGCAAATCTAAGCTCTGTGGCCATTTATCCTTGCGACAAAACTAAATCTAGCGAAGACACGAAGACACTTGTGCAGAAAATAATATCGCCTGAAGAACTGAAGCTTCATGTCCGTGGCCTAAAGAAAGTGAAAAACGGGGGTGTTCTTATTAGCACCGAAAGCAAAGGCGATATCGACAAGCTTAAGAACTCCACAAAGCTGGTATCGTCAGGCCTTACAGTAGAAGAAACTCCTAAACGGCGTCCGAGAATTGCTATCGTTGGAGTTCCAGTAGCACTGACTGAAAGTGAAGTATTTGACTGCATTTACGAGCAAAACCTCTCAGGGAAATTGGCAGACACTACTCGTGAATCCTTTCTTGCTACTGTCAAACTGAGCCATAAGTCGGGTAAGAAGGGTCTTTCTACCTGCAATTATATTTTAGAATTACCAGCTACCCTTAGAAAAGTCCTAATAAATCAAGGCCGAATTTTTATAAATTGGACATCATGCCCCGTGAAGGATTTCACAATCGTCACAAGATGCTTCAATTGCCAGCAGTTCGGCCATGCAGCCAAGTTTTGCAGAGAAACCAGTCCAACTTGCAACCACTGTGGAGAGACTGGTCATTCCCACAAGGAGTGTGGCAGTAAATCTTCTCCACCACAATGTGCGACGTGCAAGCGGTTCAAGAGAAAGTGTGACCATCCGACCGGTGACGGAGACTGCCCAGCGCGTAAATACGCCGAGGTGAATTATATAAATTCAATAGACTATGAAGGCGCCTAAGAGCGCCCACGAAGAGTTTATTTTAGTAGCACCTAGCACTAAATTACAGGTACTTAGGTTTAGTTTATTTGTTTTTCTTTTTTTACCTATTATTGTATTATTAGTTGTAATGTCCAGTCAGTTAATCGCTGATTTGGATGGTTTTTCTGTGTCTGAAGCCAATACTTGTAATGTAGAGGACTGTAAACTCCTTCTTCCTTCTGGGGAAAATACGCTTACACTGCTTTCACAAAATATTCGTAGCATTAATCGCAACATGGATGGGTTTGAAGTTCTGTTACAAAGTCTTGACATTAATTGTGATATTATTGTCCTAACAGAATGTTGGCTGTCTAGTCAGACAGCCAATTTACCTTTCCTTGACGGCTACTGCACTCACAAAACAAATTCAAACATTAATCAAAATGATGGGGTGGTGGTTTACATCAAAAATAACTTAAAAGCACTTGTAGAAGAGCCCAAAGCTCAAGACAGTAATTGTTTAATAATTAAAATCAGTCCGGATATTGTAATTATGGCCATTTACAGGCCGCCGTCTCAAAACATAGACAGATTTTTGGATTTTCTTGATGTAAATCTAAAACTTCTATCAACTTTTAAGAATATAGTTGTAATGGGTGATATAAATATTAATATTGCTGTCGGGAGATCAGATTCACATGTACATAATTACTTAAATATTTGTTCATTTCATGGTCTTTTACCAACTCATTACTATCCCACACACCAAAGCGGATCATGTTTAGATCATTTCATCTTAAAAACAAGACACCCTAACAAAACATTGGTGACTAATTCTACGCTTACGGATCATCAAGCTATTTTACTAACGATACAAAAATCTTCTCCTAGAATAAACTGCATGCGATGCTATACAAAAATTAATATGACTAATCTTGAATGCGACATTCGCGCAATTGACTTTGACCCAGTTTACAAAAGTGATGATGCAAATATTTCTTTACAGAATTTCATATGTTTGATGCAACATGCAATAAGCAAAAATACAATTACCAAAACTATGTCTAGACGGTATAGTTCAATTAAACCGTGGATCACTCCGGGTCTTGTTCGATGTATACGTCATAGGGATAAACTACATAAAAAATCGAAACTTGCACCTGATAATGAAATACTTTTTGTTTCATACAAAAGGTATAGAAACTTTTGCAATAATCTTTTAAAAAAAATTAAAAATAAATATGAGAAGAACGAACTACAGAAGGCAGGTAAAAACAGTAAACTTATTTGGAAATTTATTAAAACAAATACCTTTCGATCAAAAAATCCTGAACCTCCACTCGAGTTACTGTCAACAGAGATAAACCCAGTCGAAGCCGCAAATAAAGTAAACAGATTTTTTGTTAATGTTGGCAAAAACTTGGCTGAAAAATCCTTAACCCATATTAGTTCTCCCCACCAAACATCGACTGTAAATATACCTACGACAACATCAAAATCTTTTGTTTTATTGGACACTGATGTCAATGAAATTTTAAGAATAATAACAGAGTTAAAGGATAACTGCGCTGTGGGATGGGATAACATTTCTAACAACATACTAAAAAGGTTTAAACACCTTCTTGCCCCCCCTTTAACACACATTTTCCAGTCATGTTTATCTAACGGTATATTCCCGAAACTGCTTAAAAAAGCAGTAGTTACGCCAGTGTTCAAAGCGGGAGATAAGACCTGTGTAAACAATTATAGACCCATTTCAGTACTAACAGGACTCTCTAAAATTTTAGAAAAAATTATAAATAGCAGATTAATAGATTATCTTGAAGCTAACAAATTACTTTCCGATAATCAATTTGGTTTTAGGCCTAAACGATCAACTAACCAAGCAGTTCACAAGCTATCTGAATACATTAGTACGAGACTAGATGGAGGGATGTATACCATTGGGATCTTTCTGGACCTCGCCAAAGCCTTCGACACAATTTCTTGCTCTATTTTAATGCATAAGCTTGAAACACTCGGGATAAGAGGAGAGCAACTTCTATTGCTCTCCGATTATCTTAGAGACCGTCAGCAATGTGTTAAAATAGGGCAGTATTCAAGTTCTGAGATGGAAAACAGTGATTTCGGAATACCACAAGGTAGTATTTTGGGACCGACATTATTTTTAATTTATATTAATGACCTATGTAGTTTAGTCCTTCGTAATGGCCTAATAATATCATATGCGGATGACACGGCCCTGTTGTTTTCTGCTGAGTCTAAAGGTGAAGCATATGAACATGCTCAAAATGGATTTAATATTGTGTCAAATTGGTTACAGCAAAATCTTCTAACACTAAATATAGATAAAACTAAATATCTTTTATTCTCAATGAGAAACATTAACTTACCGCTTACTAACCTAAACATATTTGCACACAATTGCAAGCATGCTGACATTGCTTGTACTTGCCCTAGTTTAGTTAAAGCTGATCACATAAAATACTTAGGTGTTACAATTGACACAAATCTAAATTTCCGTAAACACATTGAGCTACTGTGCACAAGAGTGCGTAAATTAATATATATTTTTAAGAACCTACGTCACATAGCCGACTACAAATTAATAAAACAGGTCTATTTGGCTTTGTGTCAATCTGTTCTTACCTACTGTATTACTTCATGGGGTGGTGCAGCAAAGACTATTTTACTTCCTCTGGAACGTGCTCAAAGAGCAATTCTAAAGGTTGCAACCTTCCGGCCTTTCAGGTTTCCCACACACGAGTTATACACAGCATGCAAAATAATAACAGTACGGCAACTTTTTATAATGCACATCATACTTCATAAGCACTCTGAGCTTCCCTATCGCCCAGAATCTTCAACCAGGAGGAGGAAAGATATGGTATGCGAAAAACAACAGACTAGACACGCTTTTGCTAAAAGATTTTACGTATTTTTAGGCCCTTTTTTGTACAACAAGCTGAACAAATTATTAGATTTATATAGCGTAAATAACTTCAAATGTAGTACACTGATATCAGAGTACCTTCTAAAATTAAATTACACAGACACAGAGAAACTTTTGGAAGTTTTAGTATGAGTGTAGGGTTAAGTTAGTAAGTTGTTATTCTTAAGTCTGTAAACATACATGCACCTTAAATGATAAGTCTCGTCGAGTGGTGACCTGAAACACAGGTTTTTATAAACCTAGCTCAGGAAAGTCGCTAATTTTACATAACTTTAGGTTTAAAGTATTAGTTTTATAAGTCCTAATATATAGTTAATTTTACACATAGTTATTTGCTGGATACTAGCATAGTTATTAATTTAAGATTTACTTGTTGCAAAAATATGTAAAAATATTGTGTAAAGGGTTTAATAAAGATTTTATTATTATTATTATTATTATTATTATTCAATTAGGTGTTGAATAGCACCTCACTGGCATACAAACAGATACGTTTTCAATTTAAGCTCTTGTTGTCGGACTGTTAACGTACTGCAACCGGACCTGCGGCCGGTTGTGTCACGGTAAACGTGCGGCTGTCGACCGGTTGCAGCACGTATAAAATGAAAGTGCCCTTACTGTTTTTGTTTAGTTAGTTTTTGAATTGTCAACTTGGTAAAGACTGTCATGGTAGGTTAAATAGAGCGTTTTGTTCAATAAGGACTAAGCTTGGGTCGACGACAGCGCGTTGTATCCCTCGTGCAACCACAAAGAGCTCTCAGCTAAAAAATTTCATTTACTGTCATTCTAGAACATAATGATTTATAGTCAGCAAAAATCTGAAAAATCTCATTTCAACCAGAATACGGAAAAGTGATTAAATGAAAGAAAAATGATAAGCTAAACAGAGCTTTATTTACAAAAAAAAATTCTATAAGATATGGTTCAATCACTTATACATTTTATAAATCACTAAAATCCATACCTTTATATCAATTCCCTGCCTATTTCAAATGTTATTGCAATTTTATTCCCTCTCAATAGCCTCTTGGTCCCTCTATCTGGCCAACGTAAGTATAAAGGAAGGCAGTTTTGGTGTATAACGGCCACGGTTAGTTAGGTGGTCGTTGAGTTTAAGCGGCCTCACTTTGACCTTTAAACGAAAGGCTTCGTTTCAGAAAAGTTGCTCCTTTGAAACATTTTGACCTTATTTAAAATCCACTCACTAAGTAGCTTTTGAATTAACTATTTGATACCCGTGATGTTGGAAATTGTTATGTATTTGATTGGTTTGGTTTTTCTTTTTAATGTATTTGTTATGTTGGGAGTCCGCAAAGCAGTCAACCAGTAGGTCTAAACAGCGGGCTCGCGTACGGCGAGCCATGGGTAGCTCGCTGTCCGACCGTGCGGTAACTGTCCGGACCGAGCCCAAGACGTCGACGGCGCGCACTGTTCCCATGCGCCTCAAGGAGTTATCAGCAACAGGAGGGGCCCAGCTGGGTCGAAGCCTACTGGGGTCAGGGTTATCCGAAAGGAAGCTCGAGCCTCGGTATGAAGAGGCTAGAAGGAACGGGTTGGGTTTTTAGTCAGTAAGAGTCTAACACTATCTCCCGCTACACACAAGAGCGGTTTGTCATTAGATGATTCTTGCCCACCGTAAAAAAAAAGGTCTAAACAGGGTTTATTGAATAATCTAAATAAAACATACAGTGGACTTACGACAATGCGCATTGAGTAAAGTACATATTGAGAATTAATATGACACCGTTTTGTTAAAGGTAAGTAAGTAGATTCACTTAAGGCTATTATTATTTTTGAAGATAAGGGGCTATGCATCTCCCGTAGTGTAGGGGATGTAGTCATTGCGACCTAAAAGATCTATTGTGACTCGCCACCTTGTTAGACTAAAGCAACTCTTTTAGTCCGGGGGCTTCCAGGAAGTCTAGAATACTCCTAGCTTTAAAAGTTTTAATCTCCTCCGGGCGAATAATGTGTCGGCCCAGATGGATTTTGTAATGCTTATTATCTGTTTTATTGGCCAAAAGTTTAAGTTGTAAAATAAAACATACGTAGAAACTAATACCAACCCAACCCAAGCTAATAGCCGAGTGTATCTGATTACCGTTTGCAGTGCATATATTTTCCAAAACGTCATCTCGATGATTAATTGATAGAGGGACGACAATTTACCTTCATGAATAAATGCACACCCATTTACCACAGACAAGCTAAATGACCGAACCAATTTGGAGGCCATTTGCGTATATACCGCGTCACATAGAAGCCTCTACTTAGAAATTAAATAAAAATCCAACATGGCGACAGTTTTTATTGCTCACATTTTTTATAATGATCATCATCATCATCAGCCTTTTTAATGTTCCCACTGCTGGGACTCAGGCCTCCTCTCTAGGAGAGGGAATGGGCCGTATTCCACCACGCGGGTCCAGTGCGTGTTGGTGGACGTCACATGTCTTCGATTTTTTTGTTCTAGGACATGCCGGTTTCCTCACGGTGTTTTCCTTCACCGTTTTGAGAGCAATGGTGATGAAATAAATTACACAAAGTAATGCGCCTGGCTGGGTTCGAACCTGCGACTTACAACTCGTAAGTCGGGGCCACCACTGCCCATGAAGTTGGTCATATAAAAACCAAGTGTAAAGTCTACTTAGAAATTAAATAAAAATCCAACATGACGACAGGTTTTATTGCTCACATTTTTTATAATGATAACGAAAAGTTATTTCGTAGCGTGTGCTCTGCTGAGGTAAGTATTAGAGCTCTTGCTATGTTCCCTTACATTATAAGATATTACTACAAACATGGCCTGCATACCTACCCTCGCATTTTATGTGTGCCAGTACCAACAGGGACTGTTTTTTATGAGTCACAAACTGACATAAAATGTGACTTGAGTACCGATTTTTCACGCATTATTACATAAGATGGTAAGTTATAAACAAGAATATACAGCCCGCTGCGAGGTAAGACGAATAGAAACTTAGCTGTATGTGTGTAGCTTGATGAAATATGTGGCTGTTTTGGTGGAGAAGGAAGGAGTGTAATTACGGTAAAGCTAAGATAGCCTCGTTCATATTGCACTAAAACTATCTCTCTAATAAGAAGTTGATAACACTAATAATGATGTGAAAGTTTTTATGTATGTGTGTTTGTTTGTTACTCCTTCGCGCTTAAATGGCTGAACGGATTTGAATGAAACTTTGCACACGGGTAAACCATGTTCTGTAATAGCCCAAAAATACGTTCCTTTTGGAGATTTTTTTTTCAAGGTAGGCGAAACCGCCAGTTCAAGTTGACTCTTTAATAAAAAAAAAAACATTTAGATAAAGGTTAGGGTTAGGGGGGAGTGTGTTTGGGTTAGGTTAGGGGGGAGTGGGTTTGGTTAGGTTTAGGTTGGTACCTATATGTATGCCTAATTGGCAGGACATAATGGAACTATCATTTACTACTAATTTTTAACATCTAAAAACTTATGCCCACGATAAAGACATTTGACTGGCCTGTTGGTCTAGTGGTTAGTGACCCTGATGGCTATACCGAAGGTCGTGGGTTCGATTCCCACCCAGGACAAATGTGTGATGAGCATAATCATTTGTTTTGTTTCTGGCTGTAATTTATCTATAACTAGCTTTTGCCCGCGCTGCTTCGCTCCCGCTCTTCCCTACTCCACCCTACTATACCCAACTCTACCCTACTCTACCCTACTCTACACTACTCTACACTACTCTACACTACTCTACATTAATCTACCCTACTCTACCCTACTGAAATTGATAAGTATGTTTATCAGTTGTCTGGTACTCATAACACAAGCTCTGCTTAGGTTGGGACTAGACGGCGTTGTATAATATATATATAATTGTTGTGGAATATTATTATAATATTATTCTGATTCTGATAGTAAATATAGCCAAACTACTTGCAGCCTTAACTCTATAGATATAGTTAGCTAGTTCAATGTTTAATTATCAGCAGTCAAACAAGAAACATCCCCCAGCATTCCATTTGGCGGCGACTACACAAGAAGCGAATGTCAGTACCCGACGGGACAGTTCAAAGGCGCCGCCGCGGCACGACAAAGACGGCAAATTTCCTCGCCATTCACACGGAAGGGACCAGCTATTGGAAATTATTTCCCCAAAGCGTCTGTCGTTGACGTAAGTAGGTTGAGATATTTTACACCAATACTTTTTATTTACAATGGTTCCTACCTTTGGCACCTTTGTATTGGCCGCTTTGCCGTGACAATATGCACTGATTGAGTAATGAATGCCGAGCTGAACTGTATAACCAGTTACATAAAGACATAAAAGAATCGAAATCTCTTCCAACTTTTAAAAGGCTATTAAAACACCATATTTTAAATGTTATCAAGTTTTAAGTTTACAGTAATTTTACTTTGGTTTATTTTCTCTTTCTTTCTGCGTTACCGTCGCTTAACTTAACCCTTAATTTATTTTTATTTTCCTCATAAAAGTGAATATGTTATTCTTTTTGAGTGAATAAATTTCTTTAACCATATATGAATAGCAATAGGTGCGACCTACTTGGCTTGCTAACAAGTCTTTTGCTCAGTTTTTAGGGTTTAGTACGTCAAAAGAAAAAACGGTACCCTTATAAGATCATTTTGTTGTCCATCTATGTCTGTCACGAAACTTTATCTCGGGAACGCGTGGAGGATTGAAATTAAAACCATATACTTAAGACTGCGGTCTCTTGAAGCTGTGAAAAATTTGAACATCTAAGTTAACGGAAAATCAAGATTCAGCCATTTATGTCGCAAAAAACGAATATTTCGAAACTATCAAGGGGATCAAAATTCATAGGGTACTTTCCGTTAACCTAGAATCCAGAAATTTAGCATGAAGCAACGTTTCACAGCACAAGTATAAGGAAAAATCTGAAAACTCTATTCGGGAAATGAACTGTTTACTTATGTAAGTTTGTATGGAACCCTCAGGGCGTGAGTCCGACTCGAACTTGCCAAGTTTTTGTACCTCGATGCACTTTTGTCCAGTTTAACAATGGGAATGGAATAAAGTGCACCAGTAAACTTAGAATTGTTGGTTGTAAATAGAATTGTCGGACTAAGTCATTATTTAATTTTGCTCATTGTAAAGTATAGCTTACTGTAGCTGTTTAAAGTTCAAATTATTCTTTTGGCTTAATTTCAGCGCCTGATAAAAATAGTTTCATGTTCTGGCATTCATGACAAAGGATTATGACCAAATAATTTGTATGAGACGCGTCGTCTCCCTCCAACATAATTTTTTGTATATGTTAGTAGATTTTTAAGGATTTTAAAAACTAGTCAGGTGACTAGTTTTTAAGATCCTTAAAAATCGACTTACAGCTAAACAGGCGTAACTAGGTTGTTACGCCTGTTTCAACTTTAAAATCCACGGGGGTTTAGATAGAAAATGAAATTAAAAAATCGTTTTCATTATTACTTCCAATGACTTCCAAACATGTTTAAAAAATTAAATAACAATATTAAATGCTCTTATGTATCATCTCACGACTTGTTTAGTACACAATACGTATTAAAAACGTTTGATTTTTTATTAATATTAATTGCTTTCACATATTGTAATAGTTAATAATAATAATATAATAATAATAATATTCCACAACTATCACACAACGCCATCCAGTCCCAAGCTAAGCAGAGCTTGTGTTATGGGTACTAGACAACTGATAAACATACTTATATATTTATAAATACATACATAATATAGATAAATTACACCCAGACACAGAACAAATGATCATGCTCATCACACAAATATTTGTCCTGGGTGGGAATCGAACCCACGACATAGCAGTCAGGGCCACTAACCACTAGACCAACAGGCCAGTCAGTTGTAGGTTAGGTACTGCGCAAAACTTTAAGAAGAATTATGAACTAATAATAGTACTTCTATCAAAAGGCTTCCATTTCAATTATGACCTAATATGAAAAATCCTCTTCGTATTTAAAGTCGATTAAAAAGTCCGTTATTTGAATGAATGAAACCACGGCGATAAATACTAATCCTAAAAAAGGCATTCGCCCATTTCAATTCCAAGCAAAAAGTTTGTAAGTCCCGCTAAAACGTCACGTCCACTAAACGTAAGTAACAAAAAGCTAGACAATACAAAGTACGTGAACAAACACGTCATAAAAGAAAACATTTATCTGATAACTGTAGCGTTACTTGAGCGGCCATGTTTCTTGTCTATGGTCCGTAGTGTGACCCAGAGACACTCGAACTTGCCGTGTTTCTGACATAGCGTGTTTATTTCCCGCGCTGCGTTTATTTTTCTTAAAAGTTTCTTACTTTTTATGTACTCTCGCGTCTGTTTTATTTCCTCATACTTTAGATTAAAGTGAACGGTCCATTGTAGTTTATGATATTATTTTTAAGTGAGAAATCACCAAAGTACTTCTACCGCGGCTCTAGAGAAGCGATAGAGCGTGTCAGACTTTTACAGACTAAAACTCACAGTGTTCTTTCTCTTGCCCTTTGCAAGAGCCACGGAAAGTCTTTTGATTTTCATTGTTGATAAAGATAATGCCCTTGTAAGCATCGGCCTTAACTCGATAGATTCATGGTAGTACAAGTTTAAACCATAGTGGTTTTTGGCTGCTATTTAACATAGATAATCCTGTAATCTTTTTTATAAATGATAAATAAATAAAAAAAACTGGCTCCGTCAATTTTACTGATATTTTTTTAAAGCACGTGTATGTCACAATGCATGGTTGACCTGGGCTTAGTCCTTATTAGATGGTGATGTACTCATTGTTTTGCCCAAGTGTGGGCTAAACTCCACCGTATGCTCCACCGTGTTCTTCGAGCGATCTGCGCAATGGTGACACCTGGGCGTTTCTTCCCGCAGAGTTCGATACAGGATCCTTCCGAAACAACCATGTCAGGAAAAAACCTGCATTAAGCGGCAAGTGAGGATACCTTGGTGCCTCCTTAGCCACTCCTCAAAGAGGGGACTTACTGTTACGATAGCTGTGTGCCCAACACTAGGTTGCGACAGTCGCTATCTCTAGTCTGTGTCGCTCTCTATATCTAGTTTGATGAATTCAGTATTGTTTTGATTTGAAAATAGAACTTTATTCGCCATTTTGGATTTAACGGTTTACCTTATCAATTGGACTCAGTTATTTTTGAATTTCGAACAGTCAGAAGATTGGTGTTAAACCTAATCTTCTCTACAGAACATAAAACGACTTCCATACCTCCATCAATCAGGAAAATTGGATGAACGTACCTGAAAAAAAAAACATCTTATTTAATAAATCGAAATACTTGTACAGTTTCTGGCATATCAAAGAAAAATATGGCGGTTTTCCTTAAACTGGAGATCAGTCAAATTAATTACGAAATACTTGTGCAGAACGAAAAAAAAAACACGGAATTGATCATTTACTTATTTGCGGTGGCAAAAACTTTTCCATAAACCCGCTGTATCACTACCGTTTTTAAGTATGCAATTTACTGATTCTCGTAAGTGCGGAAAAGTGCGTAAGCTTGCCTCCGCCACAATTTTACGTTTATAGTATCAGGCTGAATGCTAAGCGACCCCCACGAGTCGCATGTCAACCCCTTTTATTAATTTATATGATGATATACGAAGGTAAGTATAAGTACTTATTGAAAAACGTCGTTTGATACACATGAGCGGTCAATGCAGCACTCAGCTTCATAATACCGTCACCTACGGCTCGGGCGAATTCTATCTCGATCGCAATGAGAAACAAATATATATACCTAGATACTATTTCAGTATTTTAACGGTATTATTACTTCAGGTAACTTAAATTATTTGCCAACTTAAAATATTTTCATTCACCTGCTTGAGCACGCGAGCTAAGAATTTTCTTTAACAGCTCTTAAACTACGGCACTTCCATAAAACACTGCCATTAAGACCTCACAGTCAATAGCACCTGATATCCAGGTACCTATGTATATTGTACATTTAAAAAGTTTTCCTAGCACGGGGCGTTTAAATTGTAGCCGGGTATTCCCCGAGCGGCCATTAATCCATCATTGTGTCCAAGTGCTGAGATCTCCCGGACTATAGCTTTTCTAAAACCTTTCCACTTTCTGTTAGGGTTGTAACAATTCTGTATGTATAGAATATACTAATGGTAAGAATGGTTTCCATTTTGCATAGTTTTAAACTGAAAGGGATCGAGTCGAGTTTAAAATATCCTAATATATATAAATAAATACCTTTGGGTTAAAAAAGACAACACTGTGGTGCACAGTAAATAAATAACAGATAATATTATAATATATATTTTTTTATATTTTAAAGAGGAAAAGTTGTTTTTTTATGTTTTTGGTTTGTAGGAAGTAATCTCTGAAAGTAATGGGCCAATTGCAAAAAATTTCGTCCAATAGAAAGCTGCTAATATTCCTGAGTGACATAGGCTATATTTTATGTGTATGAACGAAACCGGCAAAAGCTAGTAGGCTATTATTTTATGTATGCGGGCGAAGTCGTGGGCAAAAGCTAGTCTAGTATACCCCGCCGATACTGGGGCTTCAGAAAGTCACTGTTTTATGGCACCGCTCGGGAGCCTTAACCGTTGACACATGACGAAATAATTCTTCAAGCCCATTCTTTCCACGTTATCATTTTCGCTTCACTATACTAGTTGAAAAAAAAAAACTATATACTGTAACATGACTCGGTCGCTTGTCGGATATAATCTAATCGTGCGGTAGGAACGTTGCGGTTTCCGTGTCGGATAAGTGACGTCACACTAAACGCAGTGTGGTCGAAGATTAGGTCTCGCGGCGGTTACGCGGATCACGGTTGACATTAATGCACGTTTCAGTAACACTAAACGACACCTAAATACCATTATATTGTTGCGCTGTTGCCTAGGGCAAAACTAGAGGGTTTTTATGTTTTGTTATTATTTTATTTGTCGACCGCATCGTCGCTTTCCATCAGTGACATAGCAATCAAGCGCAAACCTATAAAAAATATATATAAGCTCGCGTTTGACCACTATTTCACCTGATTGTAAGAGATGATGAAGTCGCTGTCGAGCCGAACTTTATATCAATTTAAAAAAAAGTCAACGATGGAGCACACTATCCTAGAAGTCATTCTCTCTTGACTTAAAGGCCCGAGTACCTATTTTATATTCACACTAAATGAGTGTAAGGTAAGTAATATAATAATTTATAAACAGTCATAATTAGGTGGATTTTGAGGCAACCATTTGACTAACTTTGATAAAGTGGAATGACTAATTTTAGCAAATACCATTTCTTTGACTTAACAATAGTCCCATACATTAAAAGCAAAAAAAAAACTGAAAAAAAAAAATGAGTACAGCGCCGTCTAGCCAGGAAAAGAGTGACTTTCACGTTTCACAATAAAACCCATTTTTTTCCCACAACTATCACACAACATTTAATCAATCAAAAAAAAAAAAACAATTTTTCAATTTATTTCGTTTCATTTGGGTTTCGTATAGGTTACCCTATTGTCTGCTGGCTTTTAAATATATCTGTCTCAAATTCTCAATCCATTTTTCTAGTCTAGGAAATTGGAAGCATGGCAACACAAACTATTTACATCTGTAAACGGTATGTCAGATCGCGCGTGATACATTTCTGGTTCTGCACATGATGCATGATGGGTCTTGCACGCGATGCTAGCTATGGATTACAGATTTTATTAATGGTAAGTATTGTTCAGTAAAAAAATGACAGAAACAGTTTGTAATAACGTCAATATTTTTATTTGAATGGCATCATATAGGTAAGTAGCTTAATCAGCCATATAATGTTTCCACTGCTGGAAGTTAGGCCTCCTCTTTAAGAGAGATGGGTCGTAATCTACCATGCAGGCCCAGTGCGTCAATGTGGGTTAAACTCGTTAAAAATAAAAGGCTGGTTATGACATTTGAGAAAGACCCTAGAATGTAACTTGGAACGAAACTGAAAGAAACAATAAAATAATAATTAATTACATAAAGTGTTTTAATTTAATTACATAATGTAATATAGACGGTTACATGCCGTAAATAAAAAAAAGACCAAATGTCAAAACGGGCCTTTTGTTTTTTGGCAACTTTAATGGATTATCATGGCTTTGAATTTTTGGTTTTAAGAGGGTCCTTCTCCACTCGCTTATCGTAAACATCAAAAATGGTTTAAAAGCTTGTTACTTCATTTAATGCAATCCAACGCGATGTTTGACAAAAAGGCAACGCAAAAAAAGAGAGATAACGCCTGGAAACTCTGTTAGTATTCGGTAATTCCGAGATTTACTCGAAAATTTCACAAAACTTGCTCCAGGAAATAGCTGTTTTTTTTAAACCCTTAAAAGTTTTAGGAAAAAGTTGTCATCATTTAGAATCTTAATAAAATTTGCAAGGTCTCTAGAGAATTACTTTTTTGACTTTTTTAATTTTTAGGCAAATTATGAAGTGTCAAAGTTCATACAAAATAGGACATTTTCAGAGGTTTTTACTGGATTAGTTTTACACAAATTTAGAAATTAGTTTCTTTAGAAACCTAGATAATATCCACAAGATACTGTGTTTCCAAAATATCTAATGAAAAGTGTGTAATAACGTCATAATCAGTTATGAGCGGTTGTATGAAAAACAGTGAAAATGTGAGTCGTGATGCACCACCTTAAGACATGCTGGTTTCCTCGCGATGTTATTTTCACCGTTTTGAGAGAGAAGTAGTAGTGAAATATATGACAAAAGTAAAGCACCTGCCTGGGCTTGAACTCACTGCTGAACGCTCGTAAGTCGCCATTACTGACGCCGGTACTGCTGGTAATGGCGCTGACTTACGAATGGCATCAGAGCATTGATATTGATATACTGCCTCGTCGGCCTGGTAGACCCACACTATTACTGAATGTGAGATACTAGTGATGTATACGTTCTTTTGTCTTGATGAAGTTTACCGACATAAAATGTAAGCCAAGTTACTAATCAATCTAAAGGTTATAGATAAAAAAATCGCTTTTAATGATAAGAGCGTCTATGAGAGCGTCCTTTGTCTCCCCTATTCATTATAAGTTCCTACTGTATTTTTTTATGGTGCACTATGAAGATATTTAACTATCTATCTAATAATGTAAGCTGCAAATTACAAATGAGGTAGAAAGGATACTACCGTTCAACCGATTACAGCTCACAAGACCTTTTTTTTTTTCGTTGGAGAAAATCATCTTATGACAAAACCCGCTCTTGGGCGGAGCGGGAGATAGTGTTAGACTCTTACTGACTAAAAACCCCATCCCGTTCCTTCTAGCTTTCATATCGGGGCACGAGCTCCCTTTCGGACAACCCTGTCCGTAGTAGGCTTCGACCCAGCTGGGCCCCTCCTGCTGCTGACAACTCCTTGAGGCGCGCGGGAACAGTGCGCGCCGTCGACGTCTTGGACTCGGTCCATTACCGGACGATCGGACAGCGAGCTACCCATGGCTCGCCGTCCGCGAGCTCGCGTCTACGATGGCCGGAAATCGGGATCGGAATCCCGGCGACGGCGGCGAGGGCGCCGTAGCCTGATGCGGTCGGCCTCCTCCTTTACAAGCATTAATACTCTAGTTTGCACGATATAGGTACTTACTACAGAAGTTGCGAGCACACCTCAAACCGAACCGAAAGTAGAACTGGTCTGTTATAAAACACGCAATAAATCATCTTGCTTTTGTGAACTTCACACTATTTGTATACCTACGTATCTACAAATATACAGCATAATGGAAACAAAAGAGTAGCTCGGTAGCCGTGGGGGAAATGGCTCGGAACTGGCATCGTTTTAGTGAGCGGCGTCCAACCGCAGTAGCTCGCTTAGCCTACGGTATGAAGCTAAAAGTTGATTCCCCACTGTTCAGTGAGCAAATTGTTTTGGATTGAAGTTGCTCGTAAAAGATACGTTAGTTTTTTGAGATTTGGAATGTATATCTATCTATAATATAAAAATGAATCGCAAAATGTGTGGGTAAGCGCATAACTCAACAATGCCTGGACCGATTTGACCAATTTTTTTTTTGTTGTTTTTGTTATTGTGAGGAGAAGGTTGTTATGGATAAAAAAAATGAAAATTAGGGTAGTGTAGGATAGAGTAGGATAGAGTAGGGTAGTGTAGGGTAGAGTAGGGTAGAGTAGGGTAGAGTAGGGTAGAGTAGGGTAGAGTAGGGTAGAGTAGGGTAGAGTATGGTAGAGTAGGGTAGAGTAGGGTAGAGTAGGGTAGGATAGAGTAGGATAGAGTAGAAAAGAGCGGGAGCGAAGCCGCGGGGGTACAGCTAGTAGTTTAATACAAGTTTGATATACATTGTCACTGTCGTTTGGGACACGTCAAGTTCGGACACAGTGACAGCCAGATGAGAAAAATTGTTTGATAAATATTAATTTATACTAAGATAGTAGTAGTAAGTATAAACGAATATTTATCAAACAATTTTTTTTCATCTGTCTGTACAAAATAGATTTTATTTACAAACGGTGTCCGAATCGTCACCAAAAAAAAAAATTAAATTAAAAAGTTTCAATTGGGATACTGTCCGAATATGACATGTCCCAAACGACAGTAAGCTCTTTTAACAATACAAGAAAACCAACTCAAGCTAAATTTTGTTTTGGGTTTTTGGCCGATTTTTTTCTGATGTCCGTTTTATACGATCAGTGTCTGATTTAAACATTTGTTAATTGATTTCGAGTAGATATTATTATGTAAAATTGTTGTAGTTTTATACAATTAGTGTAGTTCTATTATATAGGGTGACTGGTAATTAGTGACCGATTATTATCCACGTGATTCTCAGACTCATGACTACAGACAACTTTCCCAAAGAAACTTTTTTATACTCATTATTTAACTTATATTATTTAATCGGAACATATAGGTACCTATACTGATTACATACACTGATGGGTTTGCAAGCGGCGCGGGTGCAGGCGCGCGCGCACGAATTTGTGCGAACAGCTGTTTTGTTATTGTGATAAAACTAATGAGTATATAAAAAAGTTTCTTTAGTGGAGTTGTTTATAATCATGAGTACAATAACGTGTATAAGTATCGGTCACTAATTACCAGTCACCCTATATACGGAATTCTTTAAAGAGATGCTATCTCAGTAAGTTCACACACACACCCTACACACACACTACTTCAGCCAAAGTCAACTTACTGAGATCGTATAGAACTTTTTCAATGAAATACTAACATACCCAAAAAAAAAGAAATACGTTTTCAACTAGCCACGTTAGCCAAACGTATAATAAGAAGCAAAAAAACTTTTTTCTCAAAGTCATATTACTGCAATAAAAGTCAAAATTCACATGATTGCACCTGTACCTCTCAGGCTATGCCTCGTTTGCAGCAATGCCTCGTTTAATCGAGGCTCCGTCCGTACTAGCGTTAGAACGTGGATTTTTATGAGACGGCATAAAATTTCACTTAACCTAACGTACCAATTCGGTTTGTTGGGCTGACTTCATTTCGTATGCTTCCAGCGTCATGTTCCCCGCATCACGTGGAAATGTGAGCTTTTGTTTCGCATTTGACGCACATATACATAATTAAAATGTTATGTCTATACCTCTAGGTAGGGTACGTTATCTGCATTAGGAACATGATCCAATTAAGAAGGTCTGAGAAGTGGGAAGGGTGAGTTTATTAATTTTCTTGTAGTATAGTAAAGGTTAGAGATTTTAAGGTCATTGCTTTTTTAGAGTCAATTCTCTAAAAAAGCAATGACCTTAATCAAGACGTCAAAAACGAAAAAAAAAAACGTTAACGAAAATCTCTAATTACATTCTACTAATCTCTAGCAGCGATCCGTGTGAAAGTGAAAAAATATATTCCAAGAAAACACATTCCTGTGATAAAAACGTTTTCTGAAATATCCTATGAAAACACATTTCTGCGATAAAAAGTATTCCAGGATATGTTTTACTCAAGTGCTAAATTTTATACAAATCTATTCAGCTATTTAACAGCGAAAACAAACCTACTCACATACATACACGATAAACTAACTCACGTCAAATAAAAAAATTATATCAACAAAAAATTTGAGTTTCATACTCAGATATTTCACCAGCTAAAGTAAGTCTAGACAAATATTTGTATGTTTACATACTAAAGTTTCTAAGAACAATTTTGATTTAAATCCTATACCAATTCTATGTGAATTGTACATAATCGTACATTACCAGTTATGATAAATAGTGTTGTACCGCAGAAGTTTTATTAGAATTAGGTACTTGCGTGAGATTACTAATAAAATAAAATAAAATAAAACATACAATCTAAAACGGTCTTATTTCAAAAAGCTCTCTCAATTTATGTCGGGGTACATAATTTTGTGAAAAAATGTTATTTCGTTGAGAATTTATTAGAGATATTCTTGTCTATTTATTTTGTAAGCTCTCCCAGTGCAGCTGACCTTGCATAGCTCTAGGTCATTGAATCGAGAAATTAGAGTTTTGTTTTTCTAATTTTGTTTTTGTTCGCGTTTGACGACAGTGAAATAGTCCTGAATCGAAAACAAATATCGTGTAAGATTTCAGACGGAGGAGTTTTTCGACGCCATATTTTGAACAAGCTTTTAAATTTTTTTGATTTGACTTTAATACCTCTCCTCTTTTCTTCACTCTTTTTCCCAATTTTCTCATGTAAAAAAAAAATTGCCTATGTTCGCCTCCAGAGTCCCAATTATCTCTGTACCAAAATTCATCAAAATCGGTTATGCCATTTAGGCGTGAAGACGTAGGTAATAAACAAACAAACACACTTTCGCTTTTATAATATTAGTAAGGATTGCTTCTAATTGGTTGGTTACAGACATAAGCCCGAAGAATCACCAAACTTAATTGGCAGTGGATAACCTATCCTGGTGGGGCTTATTGCTCGCAGAGCAGTTGATCGACGGAGCACATTTGCCAAGCAAGTAACCTATTCATCATCATATCAGCCGAAAGTCGTCCTCTGTTGGCATAGGTCTATTCTATTCTATTCTATAAGCCTCACCCAAGCGTCGCCCCAACGGCCAGTCCTGTAACCTATTCACTCTCAACTTAAAGATAAAAATAAAGGAAGGTTGTTGCTATTAACCCTTCAGATACCGTCAATTAGAGACACAATAGTAAGACAATAGATGCGCGGCCACCGGTGGTCGCTTGGGGATTCATGAATTAAGAAACATAGACTAAGCAGGTAATTCCATTGCTTAGCTGTACGCATAGTTACTTCATTTAGTTCCTTTACAGTTTATACATTGTTGTCTTTTATTAATTCATTAAACCCCAAGCGAACGCCGGCGTTCGCGCTGTCATTGTCTTACAATTGTGTCTCTAACTGACGGTATCTGAAGAGTAGTTATTATCAGTATCATTAGAACAAATCTTTCAATGATCCCAACAAATTAATGAATTCTTCGCATACCTCAAAATTTGCCACAAATATGTGATTTTTCCGTCTGTAATTTCGCCTGTTAGCCACATACCAATACAGAGTAATCAGCAAGCAAGGCTAGCAAAGCTGTCGCATCGCTAATTCGCGGTAATTGCGACCAGCCGCGTCATCTCTTCATTAGAGACCTATCCGTCACTCACTGCGACAAAATCGCACGACTAATCACATCCATGGTCACGTTTCTACAAATCCAATGTCGATGCTGTTTCTGTTGCTTAATTAACGCTTTTTGTGACTTTTTCTCGCTACTGAAATGAGAAAAACGGAAAAAAATGAACCTAACCTGTAAACTGTCTTGTCTGTCTAAAAACTCAAATGACTTGGGAATTTTTATTTAATCATATAAAAAATACTTATTTATATTTAAAACTTTTTATAAGGTTTTTCTATTATTAAACAATAATCAAGATCTCTTAATCAATCTTGATAATGAACCAGTGTTGAGTGCTTACGTCAGATTTCATTTTGCCCTAATTCTTACTCAAGTCCTTTGACTTTTTAGACAGACTCAGAAAAAAAAGGAAAAGGAAAGATCTTTATTTATAACCAGCTGCTCTCAGCGGCTTCGCCCGCGTGATAGCAGAAAATTATCCCAAGGGAACATACTTCCGGGATAAAAATTATCCTATATCCTATTCTAGGACATGGTCTATCCGTGTACCAAGTTTCATCAAAATCGGTTTTGCCATTTAGGCGTGAAGACTTAATAAACAAACAAACAAACTCACGTTCGCTTTTATAATATTAGTAAGGATAAATAAACTCAAAAACTAGTGTTCCAATTTTCAAAATTCTGTCATCGATAGAATGCCAGTTTGCCAATGAGTTACATAGGCTATATTTATGTATTCTACTATCACGTAGTAGTCGAAAAATGTTTTTTCCTAAAGCAACATGGTACTTATAAAACATCAGAAGCTAGTGCACGCTTTCAATTGGTTGTTCCTATGGAGTAGAATTGGCGAGGAGGACACTACGCGGTAATTAAAAAAAAAAGTTTTACAATATTTTCATATCAAAATATTAATAGGTATGAGAGAAGATTACATCAGTTATCGTGCAATATTTTTTTTTAATTGGATCATAACAGAAAATAATTTATAAGTCCACGGATTTTGCCGTGGCCTCACATGCACAATATAAAATTAAAATAAACCTATTCAAATTCAAATTCAAAATCATTTATTTCAAATAGACCAAATGTAGGCACTTTTGAATAGTCAAATTTCGGTCAGTCCAAGAAAAGTGAAGCTAAATTGCACGTTCCAAAGCGTAGATCTCTATGGAGAAGAACGTGCAAGAAACTCCATGGACACTCTTTTAAATCATATTATGTGTTACATATAATGTTTGTTTACATTATTTCATGTTGCTTCTATTATGTGAGCACAATGTAGATAATAAAATAAAAATAAAAATATATATTAAAAGATAAAAACTGAATTAAGCTACTGGCAGTTAAGAGATGATCAGTCTCAACTGACGGCACCCGTTCACGAGCATGACGCGTGCATCAGCCCCACTCAGCTCAACCATTTTCAAGGGAACCAAATGACCCAATACACGCGCCACCAGCAGCGAGACGTTTAAGTGAGCATGACAAACTCCTAACTGCCATGCTCGTAATGTCAAAAACAAAGAGAATAAAAAGTCGTAACCCAATAAAAATGCTTCATGGTACCTCACATTCACAAATAGGAAAAAAAAAGTGCTTCTACATTAAACAATGCTATGGTTTTCAAAAACAAAAGAAATAAATGATCACAAGTTTAAACTATATTTTCAAATTACAAAAAAATAAAAATAATTATAGTTTCCAAACTAATCAATACACCCTAGTGTGGTAGTGGAGCGGGACCAGCATTGAGCCAAGCATTTTTATCTTGTATATAATCCTCCAACTTATAATATGCCTGCCTGCATAGTGTGCGTTTAATACATTCTTTCATTCTTTCTTATTATTCATCAATATTTCGATTATATAACAATAAAAAAACACTAATGAAGTTAGTAGAATAAATAATGAAAAAAACATTGCAAAAACAACGTCACAAACAGAAAAAAAAAATTAAAACAAAGAGGAACAGTTAATAGAAATTACTAGTCGCAATCTTTTAGAAAAAAATATCAATACTCTGTCTTCATTTTCGAAACCGAACTAGAAAGTCAGTGCTTTGTTATTCTGAACTCCTGCCCGAGGTTTGTGTAAACCACAGGACAGATTAAGGTATCCTGGCCGATAGGTACCTATGTAGGCGCGACCGCTGTCTGTTACACACCGGTTGACTTAATTACTGTCAGTCGGCACCTTTAGTACCTGTAGGTACACCTGTCTAGGTGGCTAAGCTCACCTTTGGTCTGTTATTGGGCGGGCTTTCGATTTTCTCACAGATATTGGTGTTGATTTTGTGATAACAGGTCGTAACAGGGATTTGTGTCTAATTTGCTGATGTGGTTACTACCTAAATTTTCGAGAAAACATGTTTTTCGTCTTGTAAGAAACGATATAATGAGAGCAGTGGTGGCCGAGTGGTAACTGCTAACGACTTACGAGTTGTCATGACATTATAACGCCGACTATGCTATACTCTGAGTACCCACCCTTTTTTGGGCAAAGAAATTATCAAATAACTTCTCTCACTTTGGGTGAAGCGGGACGGAATGTCAGACTTTTACAGACTAAAAACCACCGATATTCCTTTAGGAACCCTTTGTGTTCCAACTTCAGTGACTCTTAAATTCATCATCTCGATTTTGAGATTCGTCCTAATAAAAAATACTATCAAACAAGATATTTACGGTCTTCGTAGAAAAGACCGTCAAACATCGATACGGCGCCCAACCTCCGTTGTACAGTCAACCAAATCGGCTTTTGTCTTTGTTGATGTGCCTTCAAAGACCCATTTGCTTGGCTGAGCGTTCCGAATGCGCCAATGTACTGACTCGCACGGCAACTAGAATTTATTTGAACTTGGAAGCGAATTTTCGAAATGTTTCGACAGTTAAAAGATTTGGATATTTGGGTCTTCTATGTGTTAATTTAGAGAGATGCTTGTTGGAAATTAACTGATACATTTTTGGAATTTTTGTAAGTTACAGTTAGTAGTGACTTGTAAATTACAGTTACCTTAGAGTCAGTCTTTTAATGGTATGGCTAAGTTTAGGTTAGGTTAGTTTTGAAGTGGTCATTTCATGTAATGGCCAACGATTAGGTGAAACGCCCCAACACCTTATGAAATGGTAAATTTTGCAATGTGACTACGACAGATACATTGTTTACAGACTAAAGTTTTTATGGTAAACTGAGAGATAGATTGTTAAAACTATGAGCAACTAATTTCTGCCCACGGTTTCGCCCGCGTACATAAAGTATAGCCTATGACACTCAGGAATAAAGCAGCTTTCTAACGGTGAAAGAATTTTAGCATTCCGACTAGGGCTTCAGAGATTATCTCCTACAAAATAAAAGCAGCTTTACCTCCTTATAATATTAGAGTAGATAATGTACTTACCTTTGAATTGACTCACTAGCGAAATTCAGTAATTAGGCACCTACTCTTTCATCTAAATATTTATCTGCTTCGGCACCTTGATATCCTAACAACTGTTTCTACTTCAATTTCAAACCCTTCAATATCATTACTAAGAACATTTACAATATCTAGGTTACAGAATTTTATTCCCATAAAAATTTAACAACTGCGACACAACTAAGTTACTCCTTCATTAAGGTGTTCATTAAAATGGACGAAAAAGTGTTAAATTGTAGGTAGGGGGCCGTTCTAATTTGTTCAGTAATTGCGAGAGATGCCGTCAGCATTAAAAAACGATCTGTCAGTGCTGCCACAAATCCAGCAGACTGATCATCCCGACGATAAATTGGGACAGACGCTCTTTTGGACAGATTGGATTTATAAAATAGTTGCTCTTGATTTTTTGGGTTATCTGTTAAGGTGAATATACTAGAGCAGTCTGAAAAAAGCAAAATTTTTGAATTTGCAGATCAATACACTCGTAAAAATATAATTGAGTAGTATGTATTTACGTAATTACACTAATTATAACCATAAAATAACTCTCTTAATAGCTAAAATGTGTGATTATCTACACTATACTATTATATTATAGAGAGGTAAAGTTTGTTTTTTATTTGTTTGTAATCTCTGAAAGTATACTGGCCCGATTACTAACATTTTTTCACCAATAGAAAGCTATTTTTTTCCTGAGTGATAAAGACTATATTTTATACAACGTGTAACGTTAAATGCGCAAAACCTCAGACACCCAAATGATTTTTAATGTAATTGACCTAAAACTGTGAGAAAAAAATCATGTTAAAAAAATTAAAGGTTTTATGTGCAGTTTTGGTTTGTTTAAAATTAATATCTGCATTGAAATAAGAAGTTTTATTGTCCCGTGTGTGAGAAAATTTGATTGGACTACAACCATTTGTGTTTGTTCACCTATTTCGGTGGATTTGCGCACGTGATAGCTTGTCTTCCTATTCGAAAATACACTGGGCGACATTTTTAATGAATATTTAAAAAAAAAATGTAACCTATATTAAAAAGTAGTTTAATTGATTCTGTTCCTTATTCTAATCAAACTATTTTCAGGTTTTGCGCATTTAACGTAACATATTCGGGCCAAACCGCGGCCAGAAGCTAGTAATATTATAAAGAGGTAAAGTTTTTTTTTGGTTTGTAATGTATGAAGGCTTACTGGTCCAATTGCTAAATTTCTTCACCGATAGAAAGCTGTTTTAAGTTATTCCTGAGTGACATAGGCTGTATTTTGAATACGCGGGAAAAACTAACTTAACGTGTTACTTTGTCTCTAAGTTAGAGAAATGTGATGTTAGTTTTAATGAGTATTATTGCGTAATACATATCGTTACAGCAAATAAACTATTTGTTACCATATTATCCGATACTGAGTTTAGCATAGCATAGTCAGCCTTATAATGTAGCTGGAACTCAGGTTTTTTTTCTCTAGGACAGGAAATTTGGCCTGCTTTTTTTTATTTTACGTGACAAAGTGGACGAACTAAGTCCCCATCACACTTTTTTGTACTAATGAATTATCACTAAAAAAGAACGTCCCGTCTACCTAAGTAACTACTTACTTAGGTCTTCTTAGGTTTAATCCAACTAGATTAATAAAAAATTTTTTTTTTTACATAAATGGTGCTTATTTTTTTTAACTAGGAAAAAATAAACTTGGTTCAAACGGAAATAGTTTTCCGAAAGCCAATAATCTGAAACGGAAAATATTGAAACCTAAATCTTGACTCCAATCATAGAGGTAAAAAAAAAAGTAACAAATTGAACGCTAAGCTTTTAAAGGGTAAGTAATATAAGTGAAGCAAGAATTCAGAGAAGAAATTGTGGCGGTATCTGAACCCAGATTTGATATCACCCCGAGCATAGAAAGGGAACACAAAACTTTATTTCTTTATTATTAGTGAAATCTCGTAATTAACCTCCATGAGAAACCCAGGGCCCTGGAATGAAGGCAATGAAGGAACATAGAAGAAGATATTAGTCAGTAAAAGTCTGACACGCCCTCCCTTTCCACCCAAGAGTGAGAGAAGTCACTGGGTGATATCCTATCTAAAAAAAAGGAACGAATTCAACGCTAAGCTTTTAAGGGGTAAAGGAGGCGAGAACTAGGAGAATAAATCTTGTCGGTATCTGAATCCAGCTTTGAAATCACGCCTAGCGCAGAGAGGGTACACTGAATTTTATTTATTTATTATTTGACAAATCTCGTAATTAAACTCCATGAGAAACCTAGGGCCCTGAAACAAAGGCAATGAAGGAACATAGAAGAAGATATTAGTCAGTAAAAGTCTGACACGCCCTCCCTTTCCACCCAAGAGTGAGAGAAGTCATTGGATGATTTCCTAGGTAAAAAAAAGAGGTGAAGAAAAATAAACAAATTCAACGACAAGCTTTTAAGGAGTAAGTAATATAAAGGAAGCAAGAACTCGGAGAATTATTCTTGGCGGTATCTGAATCCAGCTTTGAAATCACGCCGAGCGCAGAGAGGGTACACTGAATTTTATATATTTATTATTTGACAAATCTCGTAATTAAACTACATGAGAAACTCAAGGCCTTGGAACGAAGGCAATGAAGGTACATAGGTGTAGGTTTTAGTCAGTAAAGGTCTGACACGCCCTCCCTTTCCACCCAAGAGTGAGAGAAGTCACTGGGTGATATCCTATCTAAAAAAAAAAAGAACCTAATTCAACGCTAAGCTTTGAAGGGGTAAAGGAGGCGAGAACTCGGAGAATAAATCTTGGCGGTATCTGAATCTAGCTTTGAAATCACCCCGAGCGCAGAGAGGGCACACAGAACTTTGTTTATTTATTATTTGACAAATCTCGTAATTAAACTCCATGGCATTTTAAGTGACTTCGCCTTAATTTTCCGTTTGCAACTTCCAATTTTATTTAGGACCGTAATTGTTTTTCGAGTTTGTGGATTTGTAGAGCATTATTGTTTTAAAATTAGGAGCCATGAATAAAGAATTATGTACTGAGTCGATATTAATGGGTTTTTGTAGCGAACAGATTTGCAAACGTTAATGTATTATTTTTGTGTTAGTATCTACGTGTGGTTTGATTACTGAGCTAATGTATTATTTATTTAGGTAAGTATCATAACTAGCGATTGTAATTAAAGTGTATACTAGCTGCTGCCAGTGTGTTCGCCCGAGTGAAAGTAGAACATAGTTCCAAGGGGCAAAAATTAAGTACCGTTGCCTTACACTAGGAATTATTCCTGTACCGTGGGTGCATTCACCAACATGTAAATTCACATACATAAGACACAACCCGGAACACCTATCAGTAGGTCATCATTTCAGGCGAAAGACGCCCACTGCTGGACATAGGCCTCCCTCAAGTGTCGCCACAATGAACTGTCCGGTGCGTCTCGTATCCATCTGATTCCGGCAACCCTTACCAGGTCATCGGCTCACCTTGTAGGAGGCCTTCCAACGCTACGTCATTCAGTACGTGGTCGCCATTCTAAAACCTATCGGCTTTTTTCAGTAGTTCAATCAAATATTTCTTCTGAACCAAGGGCACAAGCACAGCAGACAAACGCTCAACACCTGTGCCAATGATAGAACCAGTAAAGAAAAATAAGTGTGGTCAGAAAAAGCTAGACAAGCTCTTTCATTCCAACCTAGAGCGGGAAAAGTCATTAGATGATTTCTCACACTTTAAAAAAAGACCATGGTTTACTAACTCGTGTACCAAATTTCATCCAAATCTTTTCAGTCGTTCGAATGTGAAGAAGTAACAAACATACAAACCCAATCCCAAACTTTCGCTTTTATAATATAAGTGTGATAGTAGATAAGTGCTTTAACGCATTGCCAACAAGTCAGGTACTTTGACAAAGTCAAAACCATTAACTCTCAAACTACCGCGGACCCCAAAAACTTCCCCTCTGCTCAATAAATGCGGTTCGAAATATGAGTGTTATGTGTCCCAATACATAATAACAGCAGCTTCATGGAGTCGCCCAAAGTTTTCAATCGAAGGGCCGGACAATGATTCCCTGTTCGGTCCTGCGCGGTCCTTCAAAGTTTCTCTATAAAACCTTCGAAATATGTTGTGATATTTCTTGGATAACAAGGAAAGTTTCGTCCTTCGCCAGTCATAAAGGCAGGGTGCTAGATGTTTGGCCGCGGTTGGACTCGAGCCAAGAATTCGAGCTTCCCTCGCGCCTTGCTGCTGAATGCGAAAAGTAAGATGTATTTGATAATCCGAATTATTGTTCTGTTGACGTTATTTGAATATGGAAGTAGGAGCGGTTATTGTTTGTGGTTTTATTTGATTATTATTAGATGGATGGAGCCATGAAACTACTACAAAGTAAGAACATAGATTTGTACAAAAAATTCTATACTGTTTTTTGATATGGGAAGTTATCAGATATCTTCTACTGTCAAGAGTGGAACGCGAGGACGTCTCAAACCTTTGATGACAAAAACCCACAACATTTCATACCCTTACAGTTAAAGTAACCAAACTCAAAATTCTATAAAAACAGCCCAGTACCATTTGAGTTTAGTTATCACTTAAAATTAAAAATTCAAATAGGTAATTCCTCTTCCTGTATAAATGGATTAAAACTAAATACACGAAAAACCTTAAATAGATAATTAATCGGGGAACATTAAAACCTTACTAAAGGTAAGACCTTTTTTTGGTTTCGAGGAAAAACTTTCAAAAGGCGCCCGGACTTTGGGGATAAGTCCAGGTAGTGTGGGATTTTTACCTCACTAAGACCACCCCGGTGATCACCATCAGCACGTAGAAGAGGCTTCGTTACCTCTTAAAAGACCATTCCAGAACCCCCTTTATGCAACGCCTGACGAGACTGTATAACGGTCTTCCCGAACTCCCTCACTTTAATATAGACCAGGGTCGATAATTTTAATTTTTACATAGGACTTGTAGTTTTGTCGGAAATCGAGATAAACTGTTTTTAAAAACGCACACCCATCCATTTCCGGACCTCAGATCGCCCGTAAATTATTTTTTTCTTTATTTTTTGTTATATTCTCTTCCGTTTCCAATAGGTTTCATCATACTATGATTTTATTTCACTTTTTACCATTTTCAACGGCTTCAGCACTGGTCTGATATACGTAGGTATCTACACAACAAGAAAACACACCCCAATTCACATAAAAAAGTCTTTACGTAAAGACTTGTTGTAAGTCTACATAAAACCTTATTGAGTCGAGCCACTTAATTACTTCAGCATCAAAGCTAATGAGAATAATTTTTTCGTCTATTCTGGTCCGTTCACGTGTTAAACAAAATATTATTTAATTAAACAGGAAAATTAAACTAGAAGCCGCCGACAGCGCTGTCAAATTGCTTTGGATTAATTTTGATTCATTTTGTTGCTCCCACCTGTTCTAAATTTAATTATGTCGGAGTTCGCTTCATAAGTACCTATCTTATTTCACATGATCTACAGACTTGAGATCTAATTAAATTATTTATAGGAGATAACGTTGCAAGCAAATAATGATGACTGAAGTAGGAAGGTTTTCATATTTTCTTTGCAAGCGTTATTGAGAATTATAATATTTTCAGCGTGTTAAAATCAATCCATGATTTTTCCTTTTGTCATTTCATGACACAGCTTTGGACACAGATTAATTAGCCGACCTCGTTACTGCTACTACTTCTGGAACCCTGCGGTTGCTGACAACTCCTTGAGGCGCGCGTCGATCACTACGCGTCGTGGACGACTTGGGCTCGGTCCGGATGGTTACCGGACGGTCGGTCAACGAGCTACCCATTGGTCACTGTCCGCAAGCATGCGCCTACGATATTGGATCAATGTTGTCCTTTAAATAAATGTTATTATTCATTAACAAAAAAGTCATTATCTTGACTATTTCAGCCGAAAAACATCCACTGCTGGATAAACACCATAAGAAACATTGCAAAAACAATGTCATGAATAAAAAAACATAAATTAGTAGATGCCTTTTGTGAGTTAGACAGTTAAGCGTCTCATTATATTTTTAATAATAATATTCGGGGTGTTTTCCTTCAAAGACTTTTGGAGTAAAGATTTCATGTGGCAGGTATGTATGTTAACAAGGGTAAGCATACATTTTCTTTTGTCTAAGGCTGGTTTTCCACCAGAGATAGAGGATGTACCAGCGAGGCTGTGAAACTATGTAAACGTTTCCACTGATACTAAGCTATGTAGCGGTGAGAGTAAGATGTGGTATGAAGATGCACAGTTCGAGCTATTCGATGTATCGATAGTAGGGATCCATAGCAAAATAATACGCATCCTTCCATATAAGAGCATTGCCGTGTTCTTCTGGGAGTGATCGGCGGCGGCGACCTCTCGCACCTTGCCTTGGTACTGGCCGTGGTCCGGAGCGAGGACGAGTGGCAGGCGGTCGCCTCCTTCTGCAAAGCAATAATGCTAGCAAAGGAGGAGGCCGACCGCGTCAGGCAACGGCGCTCACGCACTTGCCGCCACCTGGATTCTGATCCCGATTTCTGGCCACCGCAGGCGCGGGCTTGCGGATGGCGAGCAATGGGTAGCCCGCCGTCCAACTGTCCAATAATCGTCTGGACTGAGCCCAAATCGTTGACGGCGCGCACTGTTCCCACGCACCTGAAGGAGTTGTCAGCAAAAGTAGGGGCCCCGCTGGTCAAAGCCTACTGGGATCAAGGGTCTTTTTCTGAAAGGAAGGCTCGGCTCCGGCATTAAAGGCAACGAAAGGACGGGGTGGGTTTTTTAATAAATATAAGTCTGTCATTATCTCCCGCTCCGCCCAAGAGCAGGGGATATGATCAGGATGATTATACCCACCGAAAAAAAAACTTTCCAAATTAAAACATATCTCACTTGAATCCGTTTCCACCAGTACTAAAGCTATGTGCACCAATGAATATGATTGGTATTTATCAAACGCATCCATAACAACGTAGCATAGTACGTCTTTGGTAGAAAAGCACCCTAATTCTATCTTGGTAATATCTTTAGATCCATTTTGGAGCGGGTGTTTAGTGGTTTGTACAGGGTTACGTCGACCTGTTGCTACCTGACGGTTCTCCTAACTTGGAAGCTCGTTGGCCTAAGCTTTGAGAAGCTTAAATACCTCAGCTCCGAGCGCTAAGAGCCTCCACAATTTTCGTTGAAATATGTGATGCGATATTTTCAAATGGTGACTTGAGATATAACAAACTCATTGTTAATTAAAATGCTATGTTAGTCTCGTAACAAAATTTAAAACTTAAAAATCGCGTCAAAATTACTTTACACTCATAATTATAAAGGCGCAAGTTTGTACCTATTTATGTTTATTGTTGTTTATTTTGCAAATCATCCAATGACTTCTTCTGTTCTAGGGAGGGGCGGGAGGGCGGTTCAGACTTTTACTGACTAAACCCACACCTATGTTTCTTCTTTGACTACTTTCCAAGACCCTGGGTTTCCTCTTCGGAAGCCTACCCATGGCCCTAGTAGGCTTCAGATGGTGACATGGGAGTACTTGATATAACAACCTCATTGATTTTTAACTACTTACATAATTAATCAAGACGCTTTGTTAGTCTCGAAACTTCTAGTACTTCATTTGATTAAATTGTGTTAAGATTACATTACACTAATAAATACATAAAGGCGAAAGATTGTACCTATGTATGTGTACATTATACTTGTAGGTATGCGTATGTTTGTTACTCATTTACGCTGAAACGAAACGATTCAACGGATTAAGTTTTTTTTTTTCGATGGGATAAAATCATTCAATGACAACCCCCGCTCTTGGATGAAGCGGGAGATAGTGTCAGACTCTTACTGACTAAAAACCCAACCCGTTCCTTTTAGCCTTCATACCGGGGCTTGAGTTCCTTTCGGATAACGCTGGCCCCAGTAGCTTCGACTCAGCTTGGTCCCTGCTGTTGCTGATAACTCCTTGAATTCGACTTGGGAACCAATAAAGTATATTCTATTCTATCAAGAATAATATGATTCTCAACAATTAATTATTAACTATATAACTTCAAATACAGAGTAATAAGTGACGTAATCCCCGCTGTATCGGCCCATTTATGCATGTAATGTGTAATCTAGAATATTGCCCGTTTCCCGGGATTGCGAACCGCGTGGGATCGCAATAGCCTCACTAACAGGAACTAGAGCGAGACGAATTCCCGGGATGGCTCATTACATAAAGTAATAACTTAAAGTAATGCTAAGTGCCATTGTATCGCATAGGAAAAAGGTTTTACGTGAAATTATTTATGAATAGTTTTTGATGAGTTTATTTCATATTTTTGACATTAACCAACCCGCACTGGACCCGCGTGGTGGATTACGGCCCATTTCCTCTCCAGAGGAGTCCTGAGTCCCAGCAGTGGGAACATTAAAAAAGGCCGATGATGATGATGATGAGGCATTAAGTCCGCCTATGTACTTTTATGTTGCAAGAAGTTATAATAAATAAATAAATATACATTTGGGCTCAGTTTGACTCAGGACCCATGCTCAGGACTCAGGTCAACTTTGAGTAATTTATCACTGCTCTCAAAAATTCGAACGGAAACGATTTGAAGAAACTGGTAGATCCTAGAACCAATAATTCAAAGATATGTGACATCCACCAACCATCACTAGGCCTGAGATACCTCGGAAAGGCACATTCTCTCTTCGAGAGACGGCCTGAATCCCAGCTGTGGTAACATTTTCAGACTGATTATGCTATTATATTACTGAAATTTATGAATTAAAGCACATATTTCAGAGAATTTTTTTTCTCATATAACGTGTCATTAAGAACAAATTAATATATTTTAGACTGGAACAAATAAACATGATAAAGATTTGCTAAATCTGAATAACTAAATAGTTTAGTGTAATAGCAATACTTTGTATCTCTGATATAATTTCAATCGTGTGGAACATAGCAAACCCATAACTTTGTCCACCCCTTGCGGAAAAACAGTGAGACATAACTCTGGAATATTCGTCGAATATGTACGATTTGTGGTAGCAGAATAATGTAGTTCCTACGTGACGCGCAAGAGGGCGCTCTTGTCACGGGTTGGCCCAATTTATGTAGATGACGTGCTCCTCCGAAGTGTACAGTTTGCTCTCATTCACAAATAAGGACTTGTGGAAAATAAGTAAGAAGTTTCCGTGAATCGCAGCGGTGCTTTTGTCAAGTCACAGATAAAGATCAATAGACTTTTCTTTTTTTTACGAAATGATACTGTCCATAGAAATAAACAACTTTTTTTTACAGGAAACGTAGAAAAAAAATGTATTAGCTAGCTGCTTCCCGCGGCTACGCTCGCGTGAATATAGATAAGGGAACATACTCCCGGGTTAAAAAGTTTCAGGTTACATGTATTTGTCATACTGACTACCTTAACTAATATATACCTTGTGCAACCCCATTTTATGTCCAGGCAATCTCTTTCCATACCAGGTTGCTTGGAAGAGATCGCAGAAAGCGATAAGGCCGCCAATTGTATGTTTTAAATATAAGGCTCAAATGTATGTAATTTATTATCTTGGTGTACAATAAAGTATATGTAAATATAAATAAATAAATAAATACCTAGGTATATATTCCACAACTATCACAGAACGCCGTCTAGCCCCAAGGTAAGCATAGCTTGTGTTATGGGTGCTAGACCACTTGACTGATAAACATACTTATATATTTCTATATACATACATAATTATTATAGTTACATAATTAAGCATGCAAAACATCGTTATAATGATAATATTATTATGTATTTGAAGTCGAGTATTTCTCTACTTTAGCCTAAAGCTAGAACTACATTAGACCGACGCACACGTGTAACAGGGCTGATTTTTTTAAATTGTTTATAGGTTTGCGCTTGATTTGTACGTACGACATCGCGTTTCGTGGGTCAAGTGTAGCTCTACATCTATTATAAAATGTATGGAGACCGACGGCCCAGATTGGCGTGTGTGGCTCACGTGTGCGCAGTGTAGTTCTACCTTAAAACTTGTCAAAATTTGGCATAAGCCTACTTATGCCAAGTTTTAAGTTTGAGACGTTCTTAAGTCAAAATAATAAAAAAAACCCACAATGTCTATTTTTATCCGCCAATCATTTGAGTGTAACTAATACCTTTTTAGATAATTATTAATACCTTTCAATATTCTGATCAGTGTATTTATTTGTTACCAAGTGGCAAGTTAAGGAACTTGCAACATTGAATGCCGCTCAGTCTCGACAGGATGTTGCAGCTGCCGGCAAATAGGGCTGCCACAAGTCAAAATTATTTTATTTTTCACATTTTAGAAAATTTTATAGAATAATGAAATTATAATAACAATCTACACTAATAATATAAAGAGTTAATGAGGTAAAGTTTGTTTTTTTTTTGTTTGTAGAAGGTAATCTCTGAAAGTACTGGTCCAATTCATCATCCTCATCATCATGAGTCTTTTCAATGTTCCCCCTGCTGGGACTCAGGCCTCTCTAAGAGAGGAAACGGGCCGTACTCCACCACGCGACCCCAGTGCGGGTTGGTGAATGTTACATGTCTTCGAATTTTTGGTTCTACGACATGCCGATTTCCTCTCGAGGTTTCCCTTCGCCGTTTTAAGAGCAGTGGTGATGAAATAAACTATACAAAGTAATGCGCCTGGCTTATCTACAACTCTTAAGTCGAGGCCATTACCACTCGGCCCCCACTTGTTCGATTGCTGGTCCGAAAGCTAAAATTTTTTCGCCAATAGTAATCTGCTTTATTCTTGAGTGACATAGGCGTGTGTGAGTGATTTTATGTACGCGGGCGAAGTCTTTGAAATCAACACTATATTCTCAGGCCTGTGGTACCTTGAAGCTGTGAAAAAATCAAACTCCTAAGTTAACGAAAAAAAAAAAGATACGGCCATTTATGTCGCAAAAAAAATATATTTCGACACTCTCAAGGGAATCAATATCGACGTGGTGTATAATATAATCTAACTACATATATAAGATAAACATCACTCAGAGTTTTTTTATTTAGAGATAGGAAATCATCAAATAATTTCTTCCATTCCGAAACGAGAGTGAGAGTCAGAATGGCGGGTGTACCTCAACGAAATAAATTATATTTATTACCGTTAAAATGTACCTAATAATAATAAATATAAATATCTCGACTTAGCACACGAGGTTGTTGACATGTGGTATGTGGACTCGGCTAGCATTGTGGCGATTGTCGTGACCGCCAATGGCCTTATAGCCAAAAGCTTCGACGACCATCTGTCGAAGCTGTCGTTGTGCGGTTGGATCAAGGAACTGATACAGAAGGCAGTACTCCTCGATACGGCTCGCATTGTGAGGAGGTTCCTGTCTCTGGAGCCCTAACCACCGGTAGCTTGGACCCTGCTCCCGACACCGGCGGAAACTACAGTATTATATTTTTAAATGTTTTTTGTTTTTATATAACTTTGTTAAAATTTATTTAAAAATGTAATACAGTATGTATACTTAATAAATAAAGGGAATAATAATCATTAAAAGCACCTAAAAGGGCCTTTGTGAGTTGGTTTCGGCTCCTCGTACGCCTTCCAAAGGTCCAGGACCTTAGAGTCCTGAGATAAATAAATAAATATATAAAAATAATAATAATAATATTCCACAACTACCACACAACCTAAAATACAGATATTTTAGTTACTATTCAGTAACTAGCTCTAAAATATCTGTACCTCCTTCAGAATTAAAATATTCCACAATTATGGTACACCCGCCATATTGATGTCAGGATTGCGGGTGTTCTGTAATATTTTATTATTTAACCAGTACTCATAAAATATAATTACACCAAAAAATTTACTCAAAAAGTAAGTCAAGTAAAAAAGACCACATACTAAAATTATAAAACGTTTACTAGCTAAAACCCACCAGTGATCCTTCAGTTGTCCTTTACGTTATAGGACTGCGGTGATTTTTTAGAACAATCCCATCCCGTAGATATCATTCAGCGTGACAACCCTATTTAGTAAATACCTCGGCACATGGAACGAATAGCATAGCCATTGCGAAGCCAGTTTGTTACAAACTTCAAAGAAAGTATACCCGCTGTTGTTAGGAACAATCAACTGTATTATTATCTTTATCAACTTGCGCTTTTCATTTATTTTGAACTAACTGCTGCTAGAGGCTTTGCCCTAGTGATAGTAAAAAAATATGCAAAGGGATATTCCCGGGATGAAAAATATCGAATATGCTATATACGATACTTTTTATCCCGGGAGTATGGTCCAGGAAATGGTCTGCTCTTGGGCCAAATTTAGCCGAAATCCATTCAACCATTTGAGCATGAAGAGATAAAAAACATACACACACACTCACTCACAAGCTTTCAACTTTGGCCAACAGACCCGGTGGGCTAATAGGAGCCCACCGCGTCTGTCTGTCTGTCAGCGTAACAGACAGACAGACAGACAGACAGAGTTACTTTCGCATTTATAATATTAGTAGGGATAGTAGGGCTATCCCTATTAGTATTCCTATTCCTATTATCCCTAGTATCCCTATTAGTAGGGATAGTAGGGCTATCCCTACTATCCCTACTAATATTATAAATGCGAAAGTAACTCTGTCTGTCTGTCTGTTACGCTTTAACGCAAAAACTACTGAACGGACTTAGATCAAATTTGGTAGGTAGGTAGAAGAGACACTGGAATAACACATAGGCTACCTATAATTCCACTGCTGAGCACGGGTCTCTGCCCGCGCGATATAAACTGTAGTCCACGCGGGCGACGCCGCGGGCGGAAAGCTAGTAATTTATATTTTTAAATGTTTTTTTGTTTGTTTTTTTTTTTTTTGAGAAATATTTAAAAATGTAAAAAGTATGTAAATAAGATCAATAAATGGAATAGGTAATAATAATAATATAATTTATTTTCTATATAAACAAACAATTAAAAATTGTAGGTACAATATGAGAGATAGCAGATACAAAGTTTATCTTCGAAAATGCATTATAATTATATCCATTATTTATTTATTTATTTACAATATGCCTACTTGTACAACATTATGTAGATTTATTGGTATTTTTAGTATTAAATCCATTCTTTCACAGAACTTTATTTTGCGCCGAAACTGTAGATGGCGTGTTTCCAAAAATAAATATTGAATATGTATATCTGTCCTGCAAGGGGCCTTCTACTTTACTAAACTTATTTTTTCTTTCAAATTGCCAATTAAACTGGGATTTTCTCTCGAGCGATTTTTTTTTTACGGTTGGCAAAAATCTTCTTATGACAACCCCCGCTCTTGGGTGAAGCGGGAGATAGTGTCAGACTCTTACTGACTAAAAACCCACCCCATCCCTTCTGGCCTCTTCATACCGGGACTCGAGCTTCTTTTGAGATAACCCTGGCCCCAGTAGGCCTCTCTCGAGCGATTAGTTTTTGCAATTAGGTCATACAATCACGTCTTGTCAGGAAGTTAGAAGCACTAGAATACATCTGACGAACGCCAGAGAATCGCGCATTAAAATAGAAAACATTCTCATTAAATAACAGTTTTGAGAAACCACTGATTGTAGCACAAACAGCAAATGAGGCTACAGAAATTTTCACTTCCATAATATTTGTGCCACCTATGGACAAATGAAGATCATTTATCCCGCTGCGGTGGCATACCATTTGCCCGATAAAAGGTGAAATTCCAAGTCCTAATGACAGAATTCAAGCTCAAACAGCCCATTAGTGAAATAGCTCAGCGTCAGATTCTTTTCTTGTCTCAACTGAGGCAAAAATGTAAGATTTTCGTACGAAATAATAAAAAATACATCCAATTTTCTAGTAGTCTTGTAGTTCCCTCAGGCATTAAGATTTAAGTGTTGGCTAGTGTAAGGTCATTTTCTAACCTACAAATACAAAAATAAACCATTGAGCTATTTTGAATGTACAGAATCTATTTAGGATGCCTCACTCAGCTAAAACTGGATTAATACAAAACAGAGACTGACTAATCGTGTACGTAATGCTACAGGATGCGAATACAAATCCAGGTCAAAGCTGCGTTAAAAAAACATTTGATAGACTTCACTATTTCCCAAATAAATACCGACCAAATAGAGTGTCCATTTAGTCGGTATTTACGGAATAATGGCTTCTAACAGAATGCCATGCTGCGAACGTTAAAACTTTAACATTAAACGAGCGAATTACTTATATCAACAAAGCCACATTAAAGCCCATTGAAAATTCGCTCGACAAACGAGATTGCGACCTAGTTGTCTGAATAATCCCTACATAAGCTAGATATCCTGTTATCCCGTAGCAGGCGAGTGGCGGGACACATCGCTGGCTCGCCTCCAAGCTGTCCGATGGCGCGATGGCCGTCATCTCGCCGCTCGACATCGCCCGTTGGGTCTCGTTGTATCGCGTCACGCGGGACAATGCCATGCCGTCTCGGTGTCAACCCGCTATGACTCCAATTTGCTATAAAGCGGTCGCGCGCGGCACACTTCGCTACCGCCGCCCGTTTTGCGGCGTCGTTAAAATTTTATGTTCAATACGGCTTTGATAGCGGAGTAAAGCTAACATTATAGAGAAAATTAAGATATATCTTTTTTCTGAAGTGGTTACTCAACTGTTTGCTATTTCTGTCCGCGTCACTGACGGACGTGTACTTGTCATTTGAGACATTCGGCCGCCTGACACGTGACGTTTTGATGCATTCGGCATTTGCGTCAACGGAAATGGAAAAGATAATTATATTTCTAGCGATTTCATGAATATTTTGATGGCTGGTTAAATTTTGTTTAGACAAGAGTCTTGATTAAGTAATCAGAATGTTTTGGTTTGCGTCTATAAAATCAACGTTTGGCTATTTAAAATTATTTTGGAATAGGATAATCTCAATTAAAGTTGAGTAAACAGATTGCTGGCATGTTTCCAAGGCGGTCGGCCGGCGGCGGGGGGTTGGAGTCAACTCAGCGATTGTGATCCACTCACTCGCTAAAAGGGTAGAAAGGACCCGTCGCCTACTCGACGGGTTAGAGGCTCTTGAAATAGTTTTCATTTCTAGTTTAGATTCGTGTACATATATTATACATAGAATAGGTTTATGTTTGTTTTTGCGTAGGTGGTTAATTCTATAACTGTTGGGGTTCAGTGGCGATAGTCCCGACTTACGTTACAAGTCGTCGTGGGTGTTAACCCAGACAGGACCTTTACTTTGTGTAATTTATTTAATCACTAAATATTGCTGTCAAAACGGTGAAAGAAAACATTGCCAAGAAACCGGCATGTCCTAGAACTAAAAATTCGGAGACACATTATGTACCTAACTTCCGGCATTTCACCTAATTACCTACGCTTAAGCTAGAACTACATTAGACCGACGCACACGTATAACACGGCTGATTTGCGTAGAACGACGCTGACGTCGTGTGGCATGGATCAAGTGTATGTAGCTCTATAAGTCTAGTTTTATGTTTGTTTTTAATCTGATATAAACTAGTGATTGATTGCAATCCCACCTGATGGTAAGCAGTGATGCAATCGTTGATTTAGAGGCGCACTAGTTTATCTAGTTACCATATAAAATGTATGGGGACCGACGCGTCCAGATCGGCGTGTGTGGCACAAGTGTGTATATAGTTCTAGCTTTATGCTTATGTGGTCAATACTTTAGTTATTATACAAGAGCAATCATCATCATCATCATATCAGCCGAAAGACGTCCACTATCGGACATAGGCCTTCCCCAAGCGTCGCCACAACGACCGGTCCTATCAAGAGCAACCACGACTCCGTAACTCACATTTTAGTTTGTCTTCTTAAAAAAAATGGTTTCTGCTTTTATGCTTTGTATTTGCATTGTATTTTACCATTTACAAAGTTACGAAATTACTGTTGTTTTCACAGTTCAGTGCCAAACGTATAATGGAACTGCAGATGTGAATTCTCCTTTTACGATCTAACATTCTTTAGTTCATCTCTATTTTGTATATCACATAACACACTACATTAATATGGGCTGGCCTGTTGGTCTAGTGGTTAGTGAACTTGACTGCTATGCTGGAGTTTGTAGGTTTGATTCCAACCGAATCATTCATCACACAAACATTCGTCATTTTTGTGTGATGATCACGATCAATTTTTCTGTCTCTGAGTGTAATCTGGTATATAAAAGAAGAAACTGACATATTAATGCACAGCTAAAAGTACTAGGACTAGAAGCGTGAAATTTTACCCAAGGTATTCTTTTATACGAGCGCTCTAAGAAAGGATTTTTCAAAATACACCCCCAAAATGTATATATAGGAAGCTACTTTCACGCGGTTGAAGCCGCAGGCATAAGCTAGTCTATAATATGTATATATTTACATAGTCCTTTTTTTGTCGATGGGGAAAATCATCTTATGACAAAACCCGCTCTTGGGTGGAGCGGGAGATAGTGTCAGACTCTTACTGACTTAAAACCCCACGCCGTTCTTTCTAGCCTTCATACCGGGGCTCAAGTTTCCTTTCGGAAAACCCCGGCCCTATTTACATAGTCCTGAGAGGTTGCCAGTGTTTTACAAATAACCTTGTATATAAATATTTATCAGTGGTCTAGTACCCATAGCACAAGCTTTGCTTAGTTTGGGAGTAGATAGGGTTATGTGAAAGATGATGGAATATATTTTATTTTATATTATCGAAACAGCATAATATTGCGCGGCTTCCGATACGTCGTATAATTCGCTGTGTCAAGGAATATCCTCCAACCGCCGTGAAGTGCTCGATGCCTCAGTTTTATGCCCATGGGGTCAGTTCCAACTCATTATCTGCAGCTCTGAGGCTTCAGCTATCATGAACATGCGATAAACGTACGATATTTTATCTTGAGACTAAATATTTTGGCTGAGAACGAGGGGGGACTTAATTTAAAGTCTTTTCTAATAGGAAAGATTTTTTCTTGTTTGTTTTCTATCACACAACGTCGCGGTCGTCTAAATCTTAAGCTAAGCAGAACTTGTGTTACGAGTTCTAGACAGCTTATAAACATACTTATGTATTTCTAAATACATACTTATTTAGACTAACTTTTGTCTGCAGCTTCGCCCGCGTACATTAAATATAGCTTATGTCACTCAGGAATAAAGCAGTTTTCTATTGGTGAAAGAATTTTAGCAATCGGACCAGTACTTCCAGATATTACAAAATAAAAAAAAAACTTTAACTTTTGGTATGAAATTCGACTGAAAATTTTGTTCTCGATATCTTCGTTTTTCCTAGAAAAATCCAGAAAGAATTTTTTTTTATTTAATTTGATTTATTTTGACGATTTTACCTAAAAATGCGCAATAAAGCAATGATAATAGGTACATGTGAAGGGTTTAAAGAAATATAAATTTTACAATATTTCTACTTTAAAAGAAGAATGAACAGTTATCAGGCTTACCTGGTACAACAATAAAAAACCAAGAGGAACAGTTAAGAAGTAGAATTCAGACCACCTTATTGAGTGTATTCGAAACCCAATCCTGTATAATTCATGGTCTGAATTGAGTAACTACCGGGGTTTGGATGTCTTTCAGTGCCCCTTGGAGACGTAAGCAGTTGAGCCCAGCTGTCATTAGCGGCTTTAGCTGGAGGGGATGTAAATTAAACCTCGTTGAGAACAGGAGGCAGGGAGTACTGTGCTGTTTTATATTAGTATCAATCAGGTTTGGTCTAAAAGCCACTGTTTAAGTAATCTTGTGCTGCTTACTGGCTGACTCTGCAAATGTGAATAACGTTTGCCATATCACTACATAGTATAAAACAAAGTCGCTTTTTCTGTCCCTATATCCCTATGTACACTTAAATCTTCAAAACTACGCAACGGATTTTGATGCGGTTTTTTTTAATAGATAGAGTGATTCAAGAGGAAAGTTTATATGTATAATATTGCACCCGACCCGAGGCAGGTCGCTAGTAAATGATAAAAAAAGGAGGAGAGAGGGTAGAAGAGTCAAAATTCAAAGCATTCATAAAAATTGGTCAAGATTCGGAGGACTTTGATAACAAACAAACACTATGATAAGAGACTTTTTATCTCTTATAAATCTTAGACTAGCTGGTACACATTGTTTCGCCATATAAATGATCAAAAAAAGGGGTAGGGGCAAGAGAGTAAAAAATAGCTTTTAAGACCTATTTTGCGACCGACCGTTACCTACACGAAAAAAATAAAAATCAGTCAAGCGGATTAGGAGGAATGGAAACACAATGACACGATTTTTTTATACACCCCTATTTTTTATTTAATTAGTATAAAAAATGGGGCGTAATTTGTACTGATCTTATTTTTGTAATCGAAAATAAAAAAAAATAAAACCCAAAATGGTCAATGAAATCATTCAATCATTCTAACAATTTGCTTGTAGAAAATACTGCGCGCAGTGTTTTTTCCTTTTTGATCGCCATTTATTAATTCATAATATAATCAATAGCTTGTACAATATAACCACAAATTGAGTGACATTTTTGGACATAAACAAACGCTAACAACTTTGCTGTTTATGAATATTATTTTTATCTTATTTAAACCATTTCTAATAAGCCCTTGAAGTATTTGTAAAAACAAAAAAATAATGGTGTATATTAAGGTGGACCGACGACCGTGGATGCGTGACGCACAGGACCGGTCGTTGTGGCGACGCTTGAGGAGGCCTATGTCCAGCAGTAGGCGTCTTTCGGCTGAAATGATGATGATGATGATGATTATATTAGATCAATTATTTATTATTAGTTTCACGTGTTGATAATTAGACAAAAATAAAAATTAATACCAAGAATACCGATCCAATAAATTTCAAAATGTTATTTGTTTTCTATGAAGGGAAACCTTTAATAAACGACGCGACCTTTATACAGGCTCCATTAATTGGGTTCACTTTTGGTATTATAAGTACTTGAGTCAGTTCAAGTAGTTATACTGAACAAGGGTTAATGAAAATAACTGTAGCAAGTACCTGGTATTAATTCCGGTTACTTTTTCGCAAATTGTAAAGTACCTACAGTCCATTCATACATCACTTTTGGAATTACTCCTGTATCGTGGGTGCGTTCACAAACATCCAAAAACAACCAGACATGCACAAGATCCAAAAGTCACCCAAAAGGCATTAGAAAAGGGCTATGATCGGAGTTTGAACAGATGACCGTTGGGGCCGAAAGGTTCTGTAATGACGACCACGTACTTGAAGACGTAGCGTTGGCAGGCCTACAAGGTGGACCTGGTAAGGGTTGCGGGAATCCGATGGATGTGAGACGTACAGGACCGTTCATTATGGCGACACATGGGTGAGGCCTGTGTCCAACAGTTACACAAGACACCCAGACCCGGAATAATGATCTGTAGGTAATACATACATATTTGTTCCGAGCGGGAATTGCGTTTGCGGGCGAACCCGCAACACGTAGCGCAGTAGTCAATCGCTCAACCACTGCGCCAAAAGTGCCATCTAAACTGACATGGTATGTGGATTTTTTTAAAGAGTTTCCGTAGCACTGGAGCGCTAAGGGTAACTGAAGAACACAGAAGGGATTTTAGTCAGTTTATTTTACACGTCCTCTAACTTCACCCTAGAGCATAAGACGTCATTTGACCATTTTTCGACAAAAAAAAATTGCAAACACATAATTTTTAATTTGTTTTTTTAGCGATATGTAAGAGTACTTCGACACGTGAGTGTATATTGTATTTAGTATAAAAGGACCTATTTATAGTTAATATTTGAGTAAGTACACTTTGTTACACCAATAAAATAAAATATTCCTACTTTAAACATTTCTTAGAGGATACTACTATACTTTATCTCATAAATAAATAAACGAAAAATTGAAATAAAATACACAAAGAATGCCACAATTTTTCGAGCCAGTTAAACAAAACACACCGGTACAATCATTACTCAAATCAAAACAAAACACCAGAGGGTCATTAAGATTTGATAAGAGCGTCCTTTAAACGGCCAATCGGGATAAAACAACATTTTCTGCTCGTATTTTTAATTAAATTGAAATATTCGTTTATTGCTGGGCCTACTTTACCGACATTTATTTAAGGACAGAATTTCTTGAAACAAAAGGGTCCTCTGTCAGATTAAATTTCCGTTGGGTCCACTTGAGTTCTAGAATGCTTTTTATTACCCCTTACAAAAGGTTCCAGTGTTTGTAGCACTAGAATATTAGAATCTCACTCAGTTGTTTCCTTGCTGTACTGGCCTGAAAGCGGAATTTTAATGGCTTTTTATTTTGAGTTAATGAAACGTCTTTGTTTAAGTTTAGTGTTGCTGGGAAATGTTTTCATGATTCGATGTAATAATGTTGGTGACAGACTAAGAGAACTGTCTGGACTTTTTATAAAACAACTTTTCGCGCTCTGTGTGGAGACGTTGTGTCAGACTTGTTTTACTTATTTATGTATTGAAACATATACAATTTAAAAGCAGCAACAGCATCCTGAAAAGCCCTCTGGTATCCGCCCTCACCCTTAGGGCTATATTTCACCGGGACACCATAGTAGCGCAACTGGTCGCGTCGCCACGGTGAACTAATGCCCTAAGCTATCAAACTGGACAATACACAGACACCAGAGTCGCCACACGGCCGAGCTGATCGCGCCACCAAATTGGTTGCGCAACCAAACGGCCACTAGGTGAGTAACTCTCTATAGAGCTGTATACATTTTGTTGGTAGCGGCAACTGGGTACACTTCCAGTCGACAGCGATGCGGAGGAATTTTATGACGTCATATTTAGCTACGCCTTTAGTGTATATATTGTTTTTAATTAGTTAAGTGTATTTAATTTGTTTAATAATTATTGTCCTTTTTTTTTCGGTGGGCAAAAATCATCCTACGACACCCGCTCTTGGGTGGAGTGGGAGATAGTGTCAGACTCTTACTGACTAAAAACCTCACCCCGTTCTTTCTAGCCTTCATACCGGGGCCCGAGTTCCTTTCGGATAACCTTGGCCCCAGTAGGCTTCGACCCAGCTCCTCCCAGACCCTCCTGTTGCTGACAAATCCTTGAGGCGCGCGGAAACAGTGCGCACCGTCATAATTATTGTCCTCAAATTAATTAATTTATAATAATAATAATAGTTTCAAGGATCCCCCCCACAAACTAACAAATTCCAACTCTTTATATCAGTATAGTTATCGTAATCCCGGCTACTGTACCACATGGCATTCTCATTCATTTTTATTATTATATTATGTGAGTAATATTCGTCGAAAATAGGGATGTTACAGGCAACACTGTTATTTGGGAGGCTCGAACGTCGCGCGAACTGCCACTTAACACTTTATTAGGTAACAATGAACTGTTTATTGTGTACGTTAAAATGAAGTAGTCACTAATTTTGTCATGAAATCATTTTTGCTGGTATAATTTTGGCAGCTTTTTCAACTACACTACAACTTTGTCATACTTTTTTTATGTGAGTGAATGATTTTCAGAGCTGTGTGCCCTTGAAGGTGGCTCAGCTATATTATAAAGAAGGAAGTTTGTATGGGTTTGCGTGTGTGTTTGTTACTCCTTTTTTGCCAAGCCGTGAGGCCTATTTAATTTTTGTTTGCCTATTAAATTGCAATTTCTATTTGTGCGTTTTGTTGTGCCTAATGAAGCTGTTTTCTTTCATTCTTTCTTTTTTTCTCAAAAGCCTGAACAGATTTGAATGAAATTTGTCACACCTGTCAATAATCCAGGGCGTGGTTTATCCTAATTAATATTCCAATACTGCTTAAGACAATATTTATTCCGGAAGTAGATTTTCTTCGTATATTTATTTATTTATTTATTTAAACTTCATGTACAGCAGTGGTACATAGGCGGACTTAATGCAACAAGGCATTCTCTACCAGTCAGGCGAATCCACTGTCAAAAGCTAGTAAAGATTGAAAGCAAAACAAATGAACTTTTAATCGATTCTAATAATAAACAGACCGGAACCCTTGATTCCATTTTCATTAAATATTTGCCGATATCAAGCTCCGGACATGTCTTGTATATTTTATGGACGAAATCCGGCGCTCATTAGCCTAATCCCGTTCGATCCGAACCGACGGAGAACTCCGAAAAACTGGTAAACTTGGCCCTTTTTTCCCTTTTTATGCCTTTTAAATGGCGAAACGTTGTTTGATTTAACTGATAAGTCGTAAAACATTATCTTAAGTAGGTACCTACAGGATGTTTTATGTTTTTTTGTTCCTTAGACTCTAAGAAGAATATAAACGAAGTTCGTTGCTTTTAGATACAGTCTGTCCGAGTGATATTTTCCCCTTGTTTCTGTCTATTTAATTCCCTGTTTCTATTGTACTTCTTTCGAAATAAAAGAAAAGAAAGGCTTTGCTTGCTTTGTAGTTTCGAAGGTAATTCTATCGTGTTTACTTTGTAAATGCACGTAGTATTTTTTGTTATAAGTCTCCTAAAGCTTACGTTGTTCCTCCCTGAGCGTTCAACAAGTAATTTAATGTATTAATGTGAACAAGCAACGTCGAGAATAATATGAAACAAAATAAATAAAAAACGAAATAAGAACGGGGAACAAAAATGAAAAGTGTTTTTTTTCTTAAAAAGCCGGGCTTTAACCAGCTGTGAAGTGTGGAACTTGACAGTTTGTTATGATGAACATGTTGACAGAAATCTTTGCTAGGACCTTTCATAAATAAATAAATCGTCAGAAAATACAACAATACGAGAACAATCACAAGTTCTAACGTTTCCATGACGACCTGTGTAATTGCAAGTCTGTTTAGTTTACAACATGTATCAAACAAAGCTAAGAATAAATCACAGCTATGAATAATCGGTTACACATTCTTCCACCACACGTTAACGCACGACTATCATCAGTTTCTAAAAATAGAACGAAATAAAAATCGAAATACCAGCTTTAACATCCATCGTTGAGTTCCTTACATACCGTTCAGAAATACCATTGGTTAAACAGCAATGGAACGGGGTTTTAAAAAAGGAATCTGACACTGGTTTCATTTGCCCCACTGACACTGGCCAGCGTAAATCAACACACAAAAATACAGACGGTTAAAAAATAAATGAGGCTGACACGTTGGTAACGCGTTCCATATGTGCGGGGTAAATTGACTCCCAGCTGATTCATAACAATCTGTATTACATTGCATTCGATAAAATTAAATGGTTTGTAAAACGTTGAACACTGGCATCATAGGAAGCTGTCGGGGCTCACAAAGAGGAAACAGATGGAACAAGACATGAATACAATTTGAAGTACAGAAAAAAAAATTGCGAACAATTTGAGATAAAAATATTTATTTATTTAAATTTCATGGGCGGGCTTAATGCAACAAGGCATTCTCTTTCAGTTAAACTTTGGGAAAATATTTCTCACATACCTTCTGATGCAAGTCACCGTGATGATGTTATAAGTTATAACCAATGTTTGGGTAGCTCAGTGCAATATAGACCTTTGGACGAAATGTCAACTTACAATGAATTTAACGTATGGCCTACTGCATGTACATATTTAGGCCGAGAAAATAAAGATTGTATGATATTTTCATCATAGTAAATAGAAGCCACATATAACTATTTTAAAGCATTTCGGAAGGTTGAGCAATGGTAGTAGCGTTATCATTTGTGGTTTCAATTCCAGGCAGAAACATTATTTTTTGTAATTATTTTAACACCACTGCTCTTAAAACGATGAAGTAAAAATATTGTGAGCAAATCGGCATGTCCTAGAACCCAAAAATTCTAAGATATTATGGTACATCCCACGGTACCGGTAGCTTTTGGGCTATACCCTCTCCCAGTGAAGAGACCTGAGTTCAGCAGTGCGAAAAAAAAATAAGGCTGATTATGCCATGATTATTTTTATTTTTGTGATTCTTTCTTCAAAAGACCATAATGGTTGCAATTGCATGGTTCTCATATGATTTGACCACTACATGTTAGCTGTATACTTAGTTTGTGTCGGTGTTTATTCTCAGGGTATTCAGTAACACCGGCCTCATCTAGTTTAAACTGACTTAAAAATTTACGAGTAAAATTGTTTTTAAAAAACCTATTTATAAAATCAATGTCATTTAAAAGTTTGACCAAGTAACGTCGCTAGGTCAAACTTATAATAGTCTTTACTCTACCCAATGACGTCACTGAGTAGAGTAAAGAGTACTCTTAAATTGCTAAGTCATAAAGCTATATTTTACTAACATTAAATTATGGATGTAAAGCACGATCAGGCTATAAAATTCGGCCTAGAGCCTATGTACTAAGATCACTTCAAAATAAATGGAGCTGTATTCTATAGAGTACGAATAAGACCAAGATTAGAAAAGGCAAGCGTGCTCCATTAACGACCACATCGTTGCTTTCCATCAAGTGTGATATTGATCAGGCGCAAGCCTACCAGAAGTATTAAATATCATATACATAAGACTTCCAGAACTTGTTTCGTACGTTAATCGAACCCCCGACAAACAGCTTAGCACACAATCGCTCAATTACCGCGCTAACTGTGCTGTTAATTTTTGACGCAGACAGTACAGTAGAATCTTGCAACATCTCTACCTTTGTCATTTATCAAGAAGACAATATAAGTAATAATCCTATATACTCTGTCTATAGCCTAAATGCAGAGATTATTTTGCCAAATAGGGTATTTTCGACCCATCACAAATACAGTGCCAGTATGGAGCCCCTTCCTTGGGTATGGATCACCTCCTTTCCTGCTCAGCATGCATACTGCCTGCACCTTCCACGACGTATACGAGGCCAACAATCGAGCTTTCCAGGTAGCTAAATATTTGGCAGGCGGTCGCCTCCTTCTGTGAAGCAGTAATGCTAGCAAAGGAGGAGGCAGACCGCATCAGGCAACGGCGCCCCCGCCGCCGCCGCCGGGATTCCGATCCCGATTTCCGGCCACCGTAGACGTGGGCTCGCGGACGGCGAGCTATGGGTAGCTCGCTGTCCGATCGTCCGGTAACTGTCCGGACCGAGCCAAGGTGTCGACGGCGCGCACTGTTCCCGCGCGCCTCAAAGAGTTGTCAGCAACAGGAGGGGCCTATCTGGGTCGAAGCCTATCGGGGTCGGGGTTATCCGAAAGGAAACTAGAGCCCCGATATGAAGGCTAGAAGGAACGGCGCGGGGTTTTTAGTCAGTAAGACTCTGACACTGTCTCCCGCTCCACCCAAGAGCGGGTTTCGTCAATGATGATTTTCCCCGTCGAGAGAAAAAAAAAAAAAGGTAGCTAAATATTGGTCGTACAAGATTTGAATCAGACAAAAAATAAATAAATAGAAAATGTTTATGATGACAGAACATGAGACGTCATTCAATTTACAAACGTAGATTAAGCCCTGAACTCCACACAAGGATTTCCACTCGAAACTAAAAAAAAAGATATCCTAAATTACCCAACATGTACCATATTACCCCCAAAGCAGTGTACACGTTGTCTCATTTATACTTCAAGGCTATCTCATGTAACCGCCTAGTAGGGTAATAACGAAAGACGGATTTATACGAGTGTGCGGTGATCCAGTACTAAAGTCTTAGCGAAGTCGGGCTTCCACAGATCTCTTTATAGCCACACAGCTACAACTCTAGGATTGACAATTGAATCTAAGACATTTACGAGCATTTCGGGTTAGTTGAAGTGTGTCTTCTATCTTATTGTTACTAAGGAATTGGGGAGCACATGTAGGTGATTTGTTTTGAACAAGTAATTATACTTATTTAACTGAAATGATTTGTACTTATTAATATGGTTATAACTTATGGTTCAAAAGTTAAAGGACACATTTTTTTTTTTTAACTTTTGAAACGATTATTTCCCAAAATATTAGTATTATCAAAAAATGATTTATATAAACCCCTATTCATTTTTAACCCTTCAGATACCGTCAATTAGAGACACAATAGTAAGACAATAGATGCGCGGCCACCGGGTGTCGCTTGGGGATTCATGAATTAAATACCTATCCAACAATATATTACACGTAAGGGTTAAATATATACAAACGAGTAAAAAACAAAAGGAACTTATAGGGCATCAAAAAATTCGTCCACATCGATGTCAATGGGAAAAGGGTTAAATTGGAAAAAAATCACTCCGAACTTTACGTGTAGGGAGGGAGGGTACCTTAATAATTTTTTTTCCACTTTCTTTTTCACCACTTTGTCGGCGTGATATACATATTGCTACCTCAGCTTTCTAGTGCGGTCACTGTGATTGTCCGCGGATGGCCGGACAGACCGACAGACATGGCGAAATTATAAAGGTTCCTAGTTGACTACGGAACCCTAAAAAGAATTTTCCCAAAAAGACCTTTTTAAATATTTTTGGGAAAAAAATATAAAAAAGCTATTGGAATCCATTCAGTAATACTGATTCTGAACAAACTATATTCAGGTTTCGCATCATCATCATCATCATCATTTCAGCCGAAAGACGTCCACTGTTGGACATAGGCCTCCCCCAAGTGCCGCCACAACGAACGGTCCTGTGCGTCTCGCATCCATCGGATTCCCGCAACCCTTACCAAGTTATCGGCCCGCCTTGTAGGAGGCGTTCCAACGCTACGTCTTCCGGTACGTGGTCGCCATTCCAGAACATTTCGGCCCCAACGGCCATCCGTTCTGCGAGCAATGTGCCCTGCCCACTGCCACTTGAGTTTGGCAATTCTTCGTGCTATGTCGGTAATCTTGGTTCCTCTGCGGATATCCTCATTCCTGATTCGATCACGCAAGGAAACTCCGAGCATAGCCCTTTCCATTGCCCTTTGGGTGAATTTGAGCCTTTTGATGAGCCCCATTGTAAGCGACCACGTTTCAGAGCCATATGTCATTACTGGTAACACACACTGGTCATAGACTTTCGTCTTGAGACACGGTTTCGCATACAGTACTAAAATTATGTTGTGTAGATTAACCTATAAGAATAGAAATAAATGTCGTTTCAAATTGACGATAGCAAGAAAATTACTGAAATATAACAAGAAAATTGATTTGAAGATATTGTTTGAGTTTAAAGTGTAACTAAAGGTGTATAAGTGCCACCATTTGGCAGAACTTCTTATGATCTTCAGTTGCCATAAACGCGGTTCCGGTCCGCTAGTTAGCACCCGTTATTGTTTATGGTTATTAGAACGTTTGAAAATAGAACAAAGTATTTGTGCTACATTGTTGTATTGTACCGATCTAAGTTATTTTGGCACTCAAGTTTAAATGTTGTCAGCAGCAGGAGTGGCCCAGCTGGGTCGAAGCCTACTGGGGACAGGGTTGTCCGAAAGGGAGCTCGTGCCCTGGTATGAAGGCTAGAAGGAACGGCGCGGGGTTTTTAATCAGTAAGAGTCTGACACTGTCTCCCGCTCCACCCAAGAGCGAGTTTCGTCAAAGATGATTTTCCCCGTCGACAAAAAAAAAAAAACCGTCGGGGAAAAAAAACTGTCAAATTAAAAAAAAAGAAAATTATCTATCTAGACAAAAAAATATATATATTGTTTTGGCCCTTAGGTTAGGTTAGTTTTTAAACGTGTGAGTTTGCATATTTGTTACTTCTTCATGCTCAAATAGTTAAATGGATTAAGATTTGTGCCATATTAGTAGACCATGTCCTAGTTTAGTACATACACATAGACCCAGCTGGGTAAGCCTACTGGGGCCAGGGTTAGTCCGAATGGTGGCTCAACCCCCGGTACGAAGGGCAATGATGGAACAGAATTGGGTTTTTAGTCAGTAAAAGTCTGATACTATCTCCTGCTCCGTCCAAGACATCCCCCGCTGTCATTAGATGATTTTTCCGCCGCGGAAAAAAAACCTATCCATTTTTATCCCGGGAGTATGTTCCTTTTTTTGAGTAAAAGGGCGAGACAGTAAAATGCTGCTAGGTCGAGACAGTGTTGTTAGCGAATTGTAGAGATGAGCGCTCGGGGCTGTGTTTACACGTACCGAGTACTCGGCCGAGAGCAGTGTCTCGCCCGTTTACTCGGTACGAGTGATCAAGGCATTAAGGATAATTATCTATTTCATGAAGCCAAAGTCACTGGCAGAAGCTAATATGTTATAAAGGTGAAAGTTTATAAGTGTCTGTGAGTTTGTTACTCCTACACTCTCAAACGGCTAAATGGATTAGCATGAAACTTACACAGTAATATAGTGTATATAAACGAATAATATAATTCATAACAAGTACTGGGAAGTACTCATTAAAGACGAGCGAAGCCGCAAGCCGAAGCTAGTTTCCAATAAATATTCTTTCCCTAATAGGCATCGTTCACCGAAGCGAACAGTTTGCTTACCAATTATTGAGTCATATGACTGACGCCCAAACGATCGTCTAATCAAATAAAATCAAATATTTACGTTTCGCTACTGAGTAGAATATATACTATCATATAACCAATAAATAAACAGTTAATAGCCCTGAATAATTTAAACATAACATTATCGTATAGATAGGCTAATTTTTCCAATTTCTAGAATATAAATGTAGCCAGTTCACAAAAGATTACTCAGATATGGATCGATAAAAGTTAAACGACTATCGCCAAACTGCAGTTGCTATTCAAATGCGATGCGATTTGGAAGGCGTCCATGGCAGAACGTCCAACGCGGGCACCATTATAACCATGCCAGAGTAAAATGGTCTCGGAAACTGTTAAAAAAATAGTTCGTCGAGGTCTATTCAATCTGGTCACGTTACACCTGGGAGAGAGCAGTGATGAGCCAACTCGCAGTTACGTCCCTCAATCGTCGGCTGTTAAGCTCTGAACGAGGCCTTATGGCGGGAAAAAATAGGAGATAAAACAGTGAAAGGTGTGAAGTAGCCTGTTTAACTGATTCGATACGAACGAGGAAATTCTTTGCAAGTTAGATGTGGTTTTCCGATTCTTTGTCTTACTTTGAGTAACTTAATCGTGGTAGAAAATACAAAATTCTTTTTAGTTTAAATAAACCTGAATAAAGTTTGTTCAGAATTAGTAAATGAATGGATTCCAATAGTTTTTACACCATTTTTCCCAAAAATATTTAAAAAGGTTACAAGTTGGACACCACCAACATTTAAGTATAGCACAGGTCACGGCAGGTCATAACGGGCATTAGACGCTAGCAAACGGCTAGTTACAAGTGCAAACCAATCCCTCAGTCGCCTGGATGGCCCGGTGAATATGTTTTTTTTACTGGTATAACAAACTTTGTGATTTTTCATGATAAAGTTAACAAAAAATTTACATAAAAATACTCGACACGTGTTTTTCACATATATTAAAACTAGCGATCCGCCCCGGCTTCGCTCGGGTAACAGTATTTCTCCACTATTTAATGGATGTTATTATACATATAAACCTTCCTCTTGAATCACTCTATCTATTAAAAAAAAACCGCATTAAAATCCGTTGCGTAGTTTTAAAGATTTAAGCATACATAGGGATATAGGGACAGAAAAAACGACTTTGTTTTATACTATGTAGTGACTAATGTTATGTACACCGCTAAATTTTGATCGTTTTAATCCCGTAGATGGTCGATCCGGTACATGAAACACTATCTATTTGTAACGATAAAATTCAAAAATAAAGTACCTTTTTTATTTAAAACTCGTATTTATTTACGCATGTACGAAATTAATTTATTTAAGAAAACGTCAGCTGAGCGAGTCCAACGACCTGTAGGTAGTTAGTACGCAACGCCGACTTAGACACTTTTTTATTTGACTGGTGTTTTTTTCCCTTATTATCCCTACTTAATATTATAAATGCGAAAGTAACTCTGTCTGTCTGTTACGCTTTCACGCAAAAACTACTGAACGGATTTAGATCAAATTTGGTAAGTAGGTAGAAGAGACACTGGAATAACACATAGGCTACCTAAAATTCCACTGCTGAGCACGGGTCTCTGCCCGCGCGATATAAACTGTAGTCCACGCGGGTGAAACCGCGGGCGGAAAGCTTGTTAAGAATAAATTTCTTAATAATTGATTACAATCTAGCCTAAAAGACTAATAAGTAATTTAACTCTAACTTTTTTTTATACGGTTTTGTTTAAACTAAGAATAACGTCCTTTAGCACTTATATAAGTTCAAGCACTTTCTGGTGACTGGTGTTTAGAATAAAAAAAGAACCTTCTAGTGAAGGATGTCAGACAAACAACCACATTTCGCTTTGTTGCTGCCATATTTTGACATATAAAAGCGCTTTCCACTTAATCTACCCCTCGTAGCTATGCCAAACGAGTACTAATGTGGAGTGTGACGTCACAAACCTTATATCAATACATATAAATTACATTGAAGTGTATGTTTGTAATTTCAAAATATAATTTTTATTTACTAAATGCAGTGTTATAGAAGCACGTACGAGTATATTCGATATCAATAGCAAAAATGCATTTTTGTTTTTTTTTTGTCTTGCTAATCTCCGAAACGTCTGGAATGATTTTGAAGGGATTCTCATAATACCTGATATTATGAGGAATAACTTGGGATACTTTTATTACAAGCTTTTATTTAGTTTCACCTGTCCCGATATCTGTCAGTAATCAAATCTTGTAAATTAAATTTGATCCACTTCTCGGTTACCGATTTAGCTGAAATTTTGCATGCTAGTGTAAATCAGATGACAATGACTATTATGACAAGGAGTTGATCTGATGATGGAATCGGAAGGTGGCTATAGAAACTTGGTAGTTAAACGACACAACCCCATCGAGTTTGGGGTCATATGATTTATTTTGACGAGTATTAATTATGTAGGTATACCAAGCTATTAAAGCATGATTTTCATTAAAAGATTGTTTTAGAAAAATAAATTAGATTCCGCGCAAATTTCACTAAAATTATGACCAAATTGTTTTACGAAGTTGACGCGAATGAAGTCACGGGAAATAACTAGTTTTTCTTACATGTATACAAGCGCTTGCCACTTAATCTACTCCACGTAACTATGCCGCATTTCTTACTAACTTGAAGTATGACGTCAGAAACTGTGGTATTTATTAATATTAGAAAACTTTATTTATTTGTAGAACGGTTTCTAAGTAAGAGATGGCAATTTCTTAGCAACCAAGAAGCTCTGTATAAATTATATCTACCAGATAATATTACTGTTTTCCTGAGAAGAAAACATATTTTGTAGATTAGGTACCCACATAATATTTTTATTCCTGTGTTATGAAAATACACGAATAGGTGAATAGAGTAGTGAATAGGTTACTTCTAGACAAGCGTGCTCCATCAGGTGAGATGGTGGTCAAAAGCAAGCCTATATAATAATAAAAAAAAACGTTGGTACAAAGTTTTTTTTTTATGTGGTATAAACTAGTACTTGACTGTGATCTCACCTGATGGTAAGCTGATGCAATCGTTGATTTGTTTTTATCTGGTTATATAATCAGGTGTTTTATTTTATCTTTAGTAAAAATAAAGTGGAATGAGTGGAGGGAGGGGTTTTTCCGGGAGTAGGACAGAAAAAAGTGGCAAAAAAAAGTTAATTCAAATAATGTTATTTTTAATTTTTATTAATATCAACATTGTTTGAGTATATTTTTATCTGCTTCTTTTACAAAAGTTAATAGATTATTGATGTTAGAAATAGATAAAAAAAAATAGAAACATTACATCACATTAAAAATTACTCCTGTACCCCTAGCCAAGTTGCTAATCTGCAATAGTTAATGCTAGTAGAAAGCTTCAAATGTACGGGAACAACGTCATCTCAACGCTCAGTCACGTGGTCTGAGCAAAAGAATAAATTGGCTGTATCGTTAAATGCGTTCACAAACATGTCCACATAATACACAAAACACCCAAACCTGGAAAAACTGTTTAGACTTGTAGAACAAACAAATATTTGGTCTGAACGCAAGTGTAGCAACCGATCGGTCACCCACTGCGCCAAGCGAGACATCAATTTAACATTAAAATTTGATAACATCATAATTTACAAAGAAAACAACTTTATCACAGCCCGCTGTCGCGATAATCTATTTAAAGCCCTCTAAACCACTTCGAGCTATTTAAAGCTATTAAATCATTCGATATTTAAAAACGAATCATTTCAAACAAGTCGACGATGTTGTGTAGAACACGTTCAATCTCGTCAACAGTGCTCTTAATTATAAAGTCTTCGTCGAAAATTTATCACATCACGAGAGATGAGTCACAAAATAAATAGATACAGAAGTCAATCTCATGTATTATACCTATGCCACAAACTAGATAGGTACAGAAGACAATCTATATACAAAGCGCGCTAGAGCTATCTGAGATCAATGGCCCCAGGCCCGGTCGCACTCGTACAGTTCAAAGCAATGCGGTAACGTGTGTTCGATCGCCTAGCGTAGGTATAAAAAGTGAAGTAAATACATGAGATTGACTTCTGTACCTATTTATTTTGTGCCTACGCTCAGCAATCGCGCTAGGGTCGGCGCCCCGCGCCGCTTTGTCCAAACGCGCTCGGGCGCAGCGATAAATACCTCATATAAATTGTAAAAATATTATATAGCCACAAAGTCATGTACTTATCTACCTACTAACTGTTGTGAATTACGTAAAAACTATGAAAGTTCAAGCAAAGTAAAAGCAAACCTAATTACGTCTAGAAACTAATACACACAAACTAATACATAGAAAACGATAATTCAGCGATTAATGTTGAATTTACAAAAAACCGTCCACTAAACAGTTAAAATATTTTTTGAGATACGTAGTCGCAATGAGCCGAATTGAGTCGAGACATCGTGTCCGTAAGCGGTGTTTATGTGTGCGTTGCTCGAGCGCGCTTTGAATGGAGATTGACTTCTGTACGAATCTATTTTGTGAACGAAGTCTTGTAGCGAGACGGTGCCAATTAGTGAATTGTATAATAAGACAGATATTCACGACGGATTGCACCCTGTTAATGAGATGACTATAATAGGTACTCGCGTTAAGAACTGAGTCGTCGGGCCGTAATTGCCGTAAATTATTGTAACCTATAGTCTGTCTCACTCGCACTTATTGGTTTATATTTACTTATTTACCAATTGCTTGCTATGCTTTAGTATACACCAAAACGTATCGCAAGCTAAAATCTACAAACTAAAAAAAATAGTACAAACATTGATTATTTCATTAGGTTTTGTTACATAAAAACAGGCTTTTAATGAAAATATTTTTTTCATAGCAAGCTTTTACCTATATAATTAATACTCGTCAAGACTAATCATACGAGCCCAAACTCGATGGGGTTGTGTCGTTTAACTACCAAGTTCCTATAACCACCTTCCGGTTTCATCATTAAATCAGCTCCGTGTCATAATAATTTTGCATTGTCATCTGATTCACAATTTCAGCTCAATCGATAACCGGGAAGTGGGTTAAATTTAATTGACAAAATTTGATTACAGACAAACATCGGGGACAGGTGAAACTAAATAAAAGCTTGTAAATGTCGAATTTCGGTTCCAAGTACAGTGAGTCAAGGCGTGTGAAGCTTATAATGAGTAGGTAGTGACCTATCGACATGATACAAGGCCATTTTTTTACTGGCGTGTAAACATCTCAGAACTTCTCAAAGCTCTAGGGTGGAAAGAAAGGGTGTGCCAGACTTTTACACACTAAAACTCACTTGTGTCTTTTACAATGAAAGACACGAGTGACTCATGGTATTTTTTAGAAATTGTCGTGGTCCTAGCGGGCATCCGGACGGCCTGACGGTGAGCTATCCATAGCTCGTCGCTCGCAAGCCCGCGCCTTTAATGGTCAGGGAACACCCTGCAACTCGCAACGCCCGAGGCGTCTCCTGTGACTCTTGTGTTATTGTTGTCTTCCTTTGGGTATTCACAAAGTTTTGCCATATTATTATTGTTACGGATATTTATAACTTGATGACTCAATTCTTGACATTGCATGACTTTTTTTTTTAGGATGGAACATCATCTAATGACATTCCCCACTTTTGGGCGGAGCGGGAGATTTTTTTTTTTTTGTCGACGGGGAAAATCATCATTGACGAAACCCGCTCTTGGGTGGGGCGGGAGACAGTGTCAGAGTCTTACTGACTAAAAACCCCGCGCCGTTCCTTCTAGCCTTCATACCGGGGCTCTAGTTTCCTTTCGGATAACCCCGACCCCGGTAGGCTTCGACCCAGATGGGCCCCTCCTGTTGCTGACAGCGCGGAGCGAGAGATAGTGTCAGAATTTTACTGACTAAAAATTCACTTAAGTTCTTTTCCTTTGTTCCAGGGCCCCAAGATCTGTTTCGCATCACGTATGGCCCCAGTTGGCTTTGACCCTGCTGGGCCCCTACAGTTGCTGACAACTCTTTGAAGCGCATCGTAGACGACTTGGGCTCCGTCCGGACGGTCGGACTATACCTGTATCCGTATAATAACAACCGATTTTACGATATTAATTTTAAGCTACATAGAGTTGGCAATATGAAAATTATTTTGGAATAGTAATATCAAAGCTTAGTGGATGAATTCAAAGGAACTGTTTGTTCAATGTTGTACACGGTGGTTTATTAATTCTTGTATTTCAATGACCGAGAGCGAATTTTAGGAGCGAGGTGGATTAGAGAGATATTGCATCTGTGGATTCTGTGTAACTTTAGTGAGCTGGTTTACGATGCTTATTTGTTCATGGATGAATAGCAGGAATTTGGTAATGATAACAGAGCGCTGCTGTTCTTGATTTCAGAATATTTTATGAATTTTTAAACTTTAATTTTACAATTATTATTTAGAATATATTCACTGTTTTAAAATATTTTATATAATTAATTTTAAAATTGTTTTCAGCTCTGTGCCAGTTCATGTCAATTTCTAAGCAAGACATCTAAGTCATCCGTGATCTCCTTAGAAGGAATGGAGATCTTTGCTCAGCAGTAAGATCATATTATATGCTAGCTATCCTTACTAATATTACAAAAGCGCCTAAATGGCAAAACCGATTTTGATGAAACGTGGTACACGGATAGACCATGTCCTGGAATAGAACATAGGATACTTTTTATCCCGGAAGTATGTTCCCTTGGGATAATTTCCTGCTATCACGCGGGCGAAGCCGCTGTTAGTAGCTAGTTAAAAATAAGGTTGACTAAGTCTAGATTTTTTTATATCAAACCATTTAAATCAATTTTTTACCGCAAATTGTTTTATATCTATTTCTCTTTCATACATTACGTAAATAACGAGTATTGACAGCTTAGTGAACTAAATAAGCCCTAGGCTGTAACCACAGTATGAAGCTTACCGAATTGACTGCCGCCATCATGCATGGGCGGTGACGGCTACCGACGCATTCTGAAACAAACAATACTGGAATTAACATTAGTGTCAACAAATATTTATGTTATTAAAGATTATCAACAAATACACAACACAGTGCGGAGAGCAGTGGTGGCCGAGTGGTAATGCCCCGACTTACGAGTTGTAGGGCGCAGGTTCGAACCCAGCCAGGCGCATTACTTTGAGTAATTTATTTCATCAACACTGAGGAAACCGGTTAAAAAAAATGTTCTAGAACCAAAAATTCGAAGAAATGTGACATTCACGAACCCGCACTGCGCCCGCGTGGTGTATTACGGCTCATTCCCTCTTCTAGAGAGGAGGCCTGAGTCCCAGCAGTGGGAACATTTAAGGCCGACTATGCTATGCTATAGTTACGACTTTTGGACGTTAATACTGCGTCCACACGTTACAGACTGACGTAAAGTTCTATAGAATTTTGTATATGAAACATAGCAGCGCAGACAAATATCGGTGCGTAATCTACGTAATTTCGTACTAGCAGCTAACATCACAGCCGTAAATACCCATAGACCAGAACACTATCGAATACGAAAATATTGAATGATCATAAAGTAAATTAACCTAAAAGCATCGTAAACGCTGTAAGCGGGTCGGCCTTGTTGACATCTTGTATGATGTGACTCAATGAGTCAATGCTGTCTCGCGGGCGGGGCGACTCGTCTTACACGTAGGGCTGTTACTTGTTGACTGATTTCACTGTACCTACATATGTTTCGGTGGGAACAGAGGCTTTTAGCGCTAGGCCATAGACTAATATGATATCGAAAAGTTTGATCGTATTTTATGAAAATTATTTGGTAGGTCTGTGAATATGTATGCTATGTTTTACCCTCCAACTGCCCATTTTTTTTTGGTACGTTAATTTGGACAGGTTATTTTACCCTCATTAAAAGATGATTACTTTACGTTTGGAACAATTGACCTGCTACGGTCATCCCATCTGATAACAATGTAGGTGTCTTCAAAGCTATGTGATTTACCATCAAAGATTGTCTCACTGTTTACCATCAGGTGAGATCGCAGTCAAGTATAAAGTTTAGTAATAAAAAAAAAATGTTAGACGCTATCGGCTACCTTCGTCAGGCATGGAGCTGCTGCGCTAAAATCTACATATGTTTTAGTGGGAACAGAGGCTTTTAGCACTGAGCCATTGACAAATATATTACCAAAGAGTTTGATAAAAACATGGATTTGGATAGGAAGATTGCCTTAATAACCTTAATTGAATGACACACATCTTGGCTATTTTACCCTCATTAAAAGATGAAAACTTTCAATGCAGGTAACGTGCATAGTTTTTTTTGAGTTGGGATAATATCAAATAGCTATTCTTGCTCTAGGTGGAGCTGGACGGTGAGTCAGACGTTTACGGACTTAAATCCACCTGCGTTCTTTAGCCACGGTAGATACCTCTTTGGAACACTCCTCGCAGCCCTAACAGACATCGACCCTCTTTGAGACGCACGTGATACACAACGCATCGTATTATACATACTTTAGCAATACAACTGTAAATTGTTTCAACTCTCAACCAAACAAAATTCAGATAATTTTATTCAAGAAGAAAATATTTATCGCCACTGAAAGTGTTTACTCGTGCCTAGCTACCGATACGATATAAAATCTTCAATAACAACCCTACAACAAACATTATGCGTTGACTAACAAATATAGACTTAAACTCAAACGCATAGGTTACAAAATCACTCGTCAAGATGGTTGTGTCGCGACAAATAGAATGGTAGCGTTCACAGTCAGTGGGGCAAGTTTCCAAGTCCATTAATAAAATTGAATCAGACGGACATTCCACACAATGTGCACGTGTGGGGATAAATAAAACTTGACGATATTAGTGGATGCAGACGATGGTTTTGGTCGTCAATAGTGAGTTCAAGACGTGCTCATAATAATAATATCTAATAATGTGCGACATTTATAGCGTCACATAAGAACTAATCCTGCATCGCGCAATTAAAGTTCTCCGCGCCATTTAAACATAATTATAGAGCAGCCCGAAATCATGTATCGGGCAGTTGCCTATCAGACATAAGACATGTCTGGTCGCAAGATCCTCGCTTTTCAAAGGAGGCCTCCAAAAATACAATATTCCATAACTATCACACAACGCCGTCTAGTACCAAGCTAAGCAGAGCTTGCGTTATGAGTACTAGACAACTGATAAACATACTTTAAATATATTTCTAATTATATATATTATAGATAAATTACACCCAGACACAGAACAAATGATCATGCTCATCACAGAAACATTTGTCCTAGGTGGAAATTGAACCCGTGACCTCCGGCCTTCGCGTTCCTGGCGACTCTTTCTCACACCTCGCAGTGAAAAAGTCACAGGCTGGTATTATCTATTTGTCATACTTTTAAATTACCCACGTTTAATTTAATAACACTATTGAATTTCAACACGAATATTCTCCAACGAATTCTTCTTATCATAAAAAATCTAAATTAAATTTTCTATCGCTCTGGCGGGTTGACTAACCGACATTAAAAAAACCTAGAAAGTTCGAACCGCCGGCTAATAGAGGAAAAGCCAATAAAAATGAAGAATGGCGGAAGGAGCTTAAATAGAACTAACCAGTTGTCAAGGTGCTTTTGTTATTAAATTAAAAACTTTTCTCTAGCAAGGGTTTCCTTTTTTTTCTTTGCTTTGGATCTTCGACAAAGATAGAAAATTGTGCGGAAAATCAACAATGAATGGGTTACGTCTAGGCAAGCGTGATCTATTGTCGGCAACATCATCTGTCACCATCAGGTTATAGAGGTCATACGGGAGCCTATCAATAATTAAAAAAAAATACAATGACATTGAGGGCCTCTTATTGGTGATCCTTCAGTTAGATATAGGAGACTACAGCAATCACATAAGTATTATTCCTAGGTAAACTAAGTAAAACAGAAAGGAATAAACACTAATTGATTTTGATGTTTTTTTTTTATTAGAAATAACCTATTAGAAGTAACCTATTCACTCTTGACTTAAAGACCCCTAAATTGTAGCTATCAGGAAATAGACTCCTGCGGAGAATTTCACTCCTTAGCTGTACCTACGCACAATAAAAATGATCACAAAGAGTTTCTTTTCCATAGAGATCTACGCTTTGGAACGTGCAATTTAGCTTCACTTTCCTTGGACTGACCGACATTTGACTATTAAATTATTATTTTTTTCAAATTATAAAAATTTAATAGACTTTCAATACCTAATTTAGTTCTGAATTCTGAAATATTTATTCACATCAATAAACATTTGCTAACCATTAACCATATCCAATTCAGTGGATGTATTACGTGGTCATCCACAAAAGTCAATAAATAATAAACTAAATGTAAAATAGCAATCCAATCAAATACCACAAAATGTGATGGCAACCTCAATTATTATTTGAAATTAATCAACGAAAATAAAATAAAAAATTGCCTGCAAATGGTCTATTTGAAATAAATGTTTTTGATTTTGCTTTGTACCTACTAATGGGTAGGATGTCAACTATGTATCGATGGCACAACACCATACCTACGTCTAGTTGTCCAGCGATGGAACGGACTTGGCGGAATTTAATTACTTACCAGATTACCAGCAGAGTTTCCACGACAGGAAACCGTCCGACCGAAACTGAGTCTTCGACACGGTGCGTAATGTTCCATGCGCGCATCAAAGAGATGTCAGCAAAACCGCAGGAGTCCAGTAGAGCCATGGCAAATTTCCGAATAGAAAACTCGTAGTCCGTGAACGCAAAGGGTAACTGAAGGACGCAGTGGGTTTTAGTCAGTAAAATTTAGACACGCTTAATCCCTCCACCCTAAAAAAAATTTTGAGGCTCTGGAACTTCTATCTGAACTATTCTTAACTTGGACACTAGTGGGGTTTCAGTCAATAAATATACGCCACCCTTGAGTACCGATTGTACAACTTGAATTACCTTGAAAAAAGCTTAATTGTCGTATTTTACAAACGAAATTATTGTGAATTTACTAAACAAAAACGCTTAATTAGGTACGTAATAATAATATCACCTGGTGATTAAGACAAATCATGGATGGATTGTGTGAGAAGTGATATGAAAGAAAAGGGAGTTAGTGATAGCGTGACGAGTGACAGGACAGAATGGAAGAAAAAAACGTGTTGCGCCGACCCCAAATAAAACGGGACAAGAGCAGGAAAAATGATTAAGACAAATCATGACAGTGACAACTGAACATTATGATAAGCTCTTGCACTTATGATTAAACCAAATAATCTTGAATCTAAGTCTCACGCCCTCTCGCTCCACCCTAAAACGAAAGAAGTCATTGGAGGATTTTCCACATAAAAAAATTTAACGCAGCCATGTTTCCTCACCGGACTTCCTCAGTGACCACGGGATCAACTCCGGCACCGATGACGTCATAACATCTAACTCGACTTGCCACGCGGTGCCGTGCCAGTGCGCTCGACTGCTGCTTACACGCTACATTTAACGTGTCAATATTAGTTATTGGCTGTAAGAGATACTAAAGTAGCTCGGTGTTTAATAGGTATGAGTCTAGGAGTTTAATAGGTCTTGTATCTGTGGCGTCAATCCGGAACTTTACTTTACGTCGGGGTCCCGGGGTCGGGGTTATCCCCGGGGTCGGGGTTATACGAAAGGAAACTAGAGCCCCGGTATGAAGGATAGAAGGAACGGCGCGGGGTTTTTAGTCAGTAAGAGTCTGACACTGTCTCCCGCTCCACCCAAGAGCGGGTTTCGTCAATGATGATTTTCCCCGTCGAGAGAAAAAAAAAACGTTGGTGTCACCAGTTTGGAGGTATGCGGAACAGAGAGTTAGGCTCAACTCACACCAAAAGAGCGTCGAAGCGCAGCGCAGTTTCAGTGTCATATTAATTTTAACTTTATTTTCTTTAAAATAATACTTATTACCGACCGAGCTTTTTCTTCAAGAAGGGTGACAATGCCCTGCTTAAGAATTACAGGCCCATCTCACTTCTGAGCCATGTCTACAAGCTGTTTTCAAGGGTCATCACGAACCGTCTCGCGCGCAGGTTTGACGACTTCCAGCCTCCCGAACAAGCCGGATTCCGAAAAGGTTTCAGCACCGTAGACCACATTCATACGCTGCGGCAGGTTATACAGAAGACCGAGGAGTATAACCTGCCTCTTTGCCTAGCGTTTGTGGACTACGAGAAAGCCTTTGATTCGATTGAGACTTGGGCGGTGCTGCAGTCTCTCCAACGGTGCCAAATTGACTATCGGTACATCGAGGTGCTGAAGTGTTTGTACGAAAACGCCACTATGTCAGTCCGACTACAGGACCAGATCTCGAAATCTATCCTTTTGCAGCGGGGTGTGAGGCAGGGAGACGTTATTTCTCCGAAACTGTTCAGCGCCGCAATGGAAGATGTCTTCAAGGTTCTGGACTGGAGTGGACTAGGCATTAATGTCAATGGCGAGTACATCACTCACCTTCGGTTTGCTGACGACATAGTAGTCATGGCTGAGACTATGGAGGAGCTCAACACAATGCTCAATGACCTCAGTAGAGCTTCCGAAAGAGTGGGTCTTAAAATGAACATGGATAAAACCAAAATCATGATTAACAACCATGTAGCGCCTACTCCTATCAAGATCGGAGACTCTACACTCGAAGTTGTGGAAGATTACGTCTACCTCGGACAGACAGTCCAGTTAGGTAGGTCGAACTTCGAGAAAGAGGTCAACCGTCGAATCCAACTCGGCTGGGCGGCGTTCGGGAAGCTACGCGGTGTCTTCTCGTCCAATATACCACAGTGTCTCAAGACGAAAGTCTATGATCAGTGCGTGTTGCCAGTGATGACATATGGCTCCGAAACGTGGTCGCTCACAATGGGCCTCATCAGAAGGCTTAAAGTCACCCAAAGGGCAATGGAAAGGGCTATGCTCGGGGTTACCTTGCGTGATCGAATCAAAAATGAAGACATCCGCAGGAGAACTAAGGTTGCCGACATAGCGCAAAGAATTGCCAAACTTAAGTGGCAATGGGCAGGGCACATTGCTCGCAGAACAGATGGCCGTTGGGGCCGAAAGGTTCTGGAGTGGCGACCGCGTACCGGAAGACGCAACGTTGGAAGGCCTCCAACAAGGTGGTCTGATGACCTGGTGAAGGTTGCGGGAAGCCGATGGATGCGAGACGCGCAGGAGCGTTCGTTGTGGCGACGCTTGGGGGAGGCCTATGTCCAGCAGTGGACGTGTATCGGCTGAAATGATGACCGACCGAGCGAGTCGCACGGATGCCCGCGGCGCCGCTGAAATTCCATCCGCGCGACTCGTTCGAGTTTCTCATGCAATAATAAGTATTATAGCAATAAAAATAAAGTTAAAATTCATATGACACTGAAACTGCACTGCGCTTCGACGCTCTTTTGGTGTGAGTTGACCCTAAAGTCCCACATACCTCCTTTGAAAAGAGAGGATCCTCCGACCAGACAGATGTTATAGTCTGGTGGGCGACTGCCCAATAGTTGATTTCGGGCTGCCGTATATATTCGAATCGCGCGGAGAACTTTGATGCGCGATGCAGGATTTGGTATTTTCTTCGTAGTTCTTATGTGACGTCATAGATGTCGCTACAGTTTGATGCGAATACAATCTACCCCGATAAGGTTGTAATTTCACAAAATTATACAGCGCGTTCCATCTTTGACCGCATCATCGTTTTCCATCAGGTGAGACAGCGGTAAAGCCCGAACCTATCAACAATAAAAAAAAAGATCGACGATTCCAAAATGGGATGATTTCAAGTGTCCAAAGATAGATTTAATATAGTCTTTTTTTAGGCTCTGTTCTCTGTTCATTGTGGCTACACTTGGGGGAGGCCTATGTCCAATAGTGGACGTACTTATATCGGCTGAAATGATGATGATGATGAAATTAAACAAAACACTTTGTCGTTGTATAAAGTGAGTTTTACAGTTCAGCTTTTTAAGTCAGGCCACTTAAAATTCTCCCATCTTCTAGATATAGTCAGTAAAATGAGATGAAAAATACAGTCACGTTTAGTCACGTGAAGCGAGCGATAAAATCGTTGTTTTATGACCAAAGTTTAGATAGAAGAGACGGCGAAAACTTGTTGTTTACGTATAGCACGTAACTCTACAAAACTTGTGAATTTAAACGCTTTATGTTTAAATCCTACTACAAATGCTGGTTGTATATTCTCTGTACGACTTCATATGAAACCAGAATTAATTTAACCCAGGAATGTATTGCTTTAAACGTGGAGCAGTGGTGGCCGAGTGGTAACGGCCTCGACTTACGAGTTGTAGGCCGCGGGTTCGAACCCAGCCAGGCGCATTAGTTTGTGTAATTTATGTAAAGAAAAACATCGTGAGGAAACCGGCATGTCCTAGAACCAAAAAAATCGAAGACGTGACATTCCCCAACCCGCACTGGGCCCGCGTGGAGGATTACGGCTCACTCCCTCTCCTAGAGAGGAGGACTGAGTCCCAGCAGTGGGAACATTAAAAAAGGCTGATGATAATGATGATGATTGCTTTGGGAGCAGTGGTGGCCCAGTAGTAGCTGCCTCGAGTTAAAAAAAAGTGTATTTAGGTGTTCTAGAACTCTTAATACTTAAACGTAACTATATTTTCTCGCTCGATAAGGGACGACCGTCACAGTACTGGGTTTAAAAATTCATTTATAACAAGTCGTAAGCCCGTGCCAAGTGCTGGACGGAGATGATTGATAGCGTGTCAGAATGGGTGCGTCTTGTTATGATATATTATTACTGCGTTATAGCAGCTGTATGGAGATTTTAGACGGATTTTTTAAATATTTTAGTCTTAGGAGACGAATGTCTTAGAATTAAGTTATAAGATCATGTAGCATAGGAGAGGCCCAGCTGGGTTGAAGCCTACTGGAGCCAGGGTTATCCGAAAGGAAGCTCGAGCCCTGTTACGAAGAGGCCAGAAGGAACAGGGTGGGTTTTTAGTCAGTAAGACTCAGAAAAAAAGGTCATGTAGCATAATCAGAGTTATATTGGTTTTGGAACGCAAAGAGTAACTAAAGGAACACAAATGGGCTTATGTCAGTAAAGGTGTGAACGGTCTTTTAAACATGTTGTCTTAGAAGACATATAGCCAACTAATCATTTGGAGACCTTCCTCAAAGAAGAGTTTTGGCCGAAGGGTGTCGTGTATCGACGATTTCGTGGAAGGATACCGACCTCGCAGCGGAACACGACGCCGTCACTTCGTGTGCAATAGTTTGATAATAATTAGTAATAGTATCTTTTTTATGTATTAGTTTATTATTTTGTAAGATTATTTGTGTATTTTATCTATGGGCCTTAGTTGTCTGACAATAAAGGATTATTATTATTATTATTATATATCTTAGAACTAGGTTAGGTTAGGCATAAACAGAGTTACAGTGGTTTTGGAAAAGACAGGGTAATTGAAAGAATATTGGTCTGTTTTAGTCCGTAAAAGTCTCATACGCTTTCGGTCCACCCAGAATGGGAAGAGTTATTTGATGATTTTCCGCCTCAAAAAAGCCTTAAAAATTTTCTACTGATAAGTAGGACTTAGGCTTCCTTTCTAGGTGAGTGAGTGGACCGTAACATCACGCGTTCCCAGGTCTTTAAATTTTTGGTTCTGGGATATGTCGGTTTCTTCACGATATCTACTGAGCAAGCCCTAAAAGTTTGCGGAGGGCTATCCCTTACACCTTGTATAATGGTTTTATTTTCACCTCAATATCTCCACGCGTTCCCGAGATAAAGGGTCTTGACAGACAGACAGACGGACAACAAAGTGATCCTATAAGGATTCCGTATTTGCCTTTTGAGGCAGGGAATCTTAAAAACGAACTAATTATCATTTTGGTTCACCTTTTAACCGAGCGCAAGACGTTCAAAAGTAATAATTTATCTGTAAAATCATAGTAAAACCTTTCAATTGTTAAAAAACAATTTTGCACTCTAAATTAAGCTAATATTGTTTCAAGACTTAGGTTTGAAGACGGCTGAAATAGATTTTACAAATTTCCCATCAGAAATAAATTAGTTCTTAACTTTAGTTAAAGGGATTATAGAGTTTGATATCTGTTAGGTATTTCAATGCATATAATTTAGAATACGAGTTTTAGATTAAACTAGCTTCTGCCAGCGACTTTGTACGCGGATCCTGTTGCTTATGCCAGCGACATTCAGTGTTATAAACGTAAGAGTAGACAAAAATAAACAGAAAGCTCAAAACTGCTAAGCTATCGGGAGTTACACGTGTTATTGTGAGTTAACCATAAAAGATAGACGTATGCTGTCGTGGGACATTTTTTATATAATTTTGAGGAGAACATTTCCGTTTTACATGTTTTCTGTGTAGCTTTAACCATTAAGGCTGCAAACGCGACGGAAGCTTAAAAAATGGAGTAATTTCTTCCGTTTCCCCAACATTTCCCTTCACTGCTCTGCTCCTATTGATCGTAGCGTGATGAAAAGTATACTATAACCTGCCCAGGAGTATGAAGAATGATTGTACCAAGTTTCGTTAAAATCCATCGGGTAGTTTTTGTTTCTATAAAGAACATACAGACAGACAGACAGACAGACAGACAGACAGACAGACAGACAGACAGACAGACAAAAATTTTACTGTTTGCATTTTTAGCATCAGTATCGATCACTAATCACCCCCTGATAGTTATTTTGGAAATATATTTCATGTACAGAATTGACCTCTCTACAGATTTATTATAAGTATAGATTAACAATATGTTTATAATTTTCGCGCTGCTGAGACTCTGGCCTTTTCTTTAGAAGAGGGAGTGGACCGTAATTCATCACGCAAACCCCACTTAGTACGAGTGGAGGTCACGTGAATCTAGGACTTACCAGGTTCGGCCGTTACCGCTGGGCCACCACTGCCAGTTTCAGAATAGCTTATTATTTTAAAATCCGTATTTTGGTTTATATGCACTGAATTACTGAGCTATGCTTGGAGTTTCCTTGTATGATCACTCGCAGAACAGAGGCCGTTGGGGCCGAAAAGTTCCAGAATGGCGACCGCGCACCGGATGACGTTAAAAAGCCTACAACAAGGTGATTGATGATCTGGTGAGGGTCACCGGAGTCATAACCTAATAGATAAATAAGTTGCGAGTAACGGGTAGCTCGACGGGTAACGAATAACCGTTTTGACCGAGTCCAAGTCGTTGACGAGCGGGTTTTAGTCAGTAAAAGTCTGACTCGCCCTCTTGCTCCGGCCTAAAGCGAGAGAAGTCTTTACATGATTTCCCACCTAAAAAAACCTAATAAATATGTTGTGTTTTGACCCATAACGAATTCTGCTTAACCCCTCCGGATTGTCAGCGTGAACTTTTTTTTTACGGTTGCAAAAATCATCCAATGACAACTCCCGCTCATGGGTGTAGCGGGAGATAGTGTAAGACTCTTACTGATTAAAAACCCACCCCGTTCCTTCTAGCCTCTTCATACAGGGGCTCGAGTTTCGTTTCGGATAACCCTGGCCCCAGTAGGCTTCGACCCAGCTCAGCAGTTCAGCATTGTCAGCGTGAACTTCACAGGTCATTGCCACCGTCGTCCTTTCGTGCATAAATAAAAGCGAGACCAGTTTTTATTAAAGACTACAAACAAAATATAGACAAAGCGAGTTAGTTACGAAGGCCCGCCCATCATTTTTATCACTTTGGCTCGAAAAACTTTAATAAACCAGACAAGGTTACATACTAACACTGCAGGTAAATTATGTTATTTTTATGCACAAGAAGTGTTTTTAATTTTGTCACGTACAACAAAGGCGGGGAAAGGTATTCAAGAATATAAATCAAAGAGGATTTATGAAGTAATGTTATGAAAACAAGGAAAAGCTTTGGCCTTTCTGGGATTTTTTCAAGATAATTTATGAATAACTTAGAGAATGGTTCACGGGGCGTCTAGACGTTTTGGTTAGAAGTACTAAACATATTTTGACTGGCCTGTAAGTCTAGTGTAGAGATGTGCCGTTGCCGGCAATATGGGAATATTGCTGGCAATATTGACACCAATATTCATACATCAGGCAATATTCCCGGCAATATTCCTACTTCACGGCAATATTGCCGGCAACGACACATCTCTAGTCTAGTGGATAGTGACACCCTAGAAAAATATTTGTGTGATAAGCATGATCATTTGTTACATGTCTGGGTGTAATGTAGGTACCTATAATATTTATCTATTTAGAAAAATTAAGTATGTTTATCAGTTGTTAAGTACTCATAACACAAGGTCTGCTTAGCTTGGGACTAGACAGCGTTGTGGAATATTCTAAAAAAAAAAATTGTATGTATGGGACAATGTGGGCAAGATATAATAATAATAATATGTATTGACAGCACGGTTAGCGCAATGGTTGAGCCATTGGCTGCTGCGCAGCGGGTCGCGGGTTTGCTAGCATGGATCATAATATTTGTAGGGCCAACAGATAGTAGAGTAGAGTAGTCTGAGAGTATAATATACATGTGATTTTATATGTTAGTGAGCACACCTGCGATCCGCGGGCTCGAGGACGGCGAGCCATGGGTAGCTCGCTGTACGACCGTCCGGTAACTATCCAGACCGAGCTCAAGACGTCGACGGCGCGCACTTTTCCCGCGCGCATCAAGGAGTGCTCAGCAACAGGGGCTTAGCTGGGTCGAAGCCTACTGGGGCCAGGGTTATCCGAAAGGAAACTCGAGCCCTGGTATGAAAATGCTAGAAGGAACGGGGTGGGTTTTTAGTCAGTAAGAGTCTGTCACTATCTCCCGCTCCACCCAAGAGCGGGGGTGGTCATTAGATGATTTTTGCCCACCGTAAAAAAAAAACACCTGCGATCCAGAGGTAATTTCTAAAGTGTGAAGACGCTTCCATTAAAATAAACGTAATTTATGATGTCTAAATTATATTCATTATTCATCCATTCATTTTAATATTAGCTCCATAAACCTCTTTTTGAGGTAAAAAATCATCAAATAACTCTCCTACTCTGGGTGTAGTATGTGTGTCTAAAGTTTGCTCTAAAACGCCACTCAAAAATCTCCACAACTCTTCACGAAACACGTCCACTTTTGGATATAGGCCTCCCCCAAGCGTCGCCACAACGAACGGTCCTGTGCGTCACGCATCCATCAGATTCCCGTGACCCTGACCAGGTCATCGGTCCACCTGCTGGAGGCTCTCCAACGCTGCATCTTCCAGCACATGGTCGCCACTCTAGCAACAAATCAACAACTCTTCAACTGTTTCGAAAAATCCCGCACACCTAAAGGTGTTACTAGACCGGTCGAATGCGTCACTCGCGAGCGTCTTGAAAGCTGCTTGCGAACTGCGGGCGTGCATTTCATGTTCTTACACACGTATATTTATGTTTGCACCCTAAGGGTGCGTCCACATCTGGCGAATATGCGGCGAATGTGCAGCTCGCGTGGTCGGCGCCCTAGGTATTAAATCATTCTTTACCCGCTGAGTTCGTTTCAGATTACTGGAGGCTAAGTATGTGTTGTCGTGAAGTAGATGGAGGAGAATTATTAAAAGCACTAGTGTCGTCTGACATCTTCGAAAGTACTGAGCCAGTAAACGAAACTGTAAGTGCGAGAAAAAACCACACGCGAGCAACACGCGCGCTGCTCGCAAGTAGCGTATTCGCCAGGTCTAGAAACACCATTACAGAAATCGACCCCCTATGAACCCCTTCAGTCTTCTTGACTCTATAAACCCTCTTCAACAAAAGAACAATACCAGTCAAAACACGTATCTAACGTGTGTAATCTCACAGACAAAATGGATGATTAATTTCTGTAGAAATATCCACATTGTTCCAAAGAGTTAATTTGGTATACCAGCCCGCATCAAAGGCTGGTTCAATTACCTACTTTATAAGCACAGTCGAGAGCGCCTCTATAATCAATCAGTTCAAAGAACAGATTTGAGTAGTCAACCTTCAGTCGACCTAGACAAGTTTTTGGCTGCAGGACGATTACCGGTCACTGTGGGCGCGGGCTTGCAGATGATGAGCAATGAGGAGCTCGATGTCCAGCTTGGGCTGCAGCTTTGGCGTTTCGTTTCTTGCGCACCTCAAAGATTAGAGACGTAGCGTAGACTAATTTAGACGTAGGCGAAGGCATGTCCGCGAGGCCCTTTCATAAATTCAAAAATGAGACAGCGAGTATTGCAAACCAATGTTCGACCATATCGTCGCTTACCATCAGGTAAAATAGTGGTCAAAAGCGAAAACCTTCGTTCCTAAAGAACCCTTGCTTGTGCGAGGCACCCCTTTGGATGCTAAGTCGTGGGCGAGGGTCCACTTCGCCCACGCCTTGCTACGTAAAAGATATATCAGCAAAAATGCCTGAGCCAGTTGAGAGCCTGCCAAGGCTGCGGCTTATTTGAAGGAGTTAAATTAACTCTTCCAAAAGAGAGCAACTGAAGTTACACTGTTGGTTTTAGTCAGTAAAAAAATTATAGTTATTTTATCTAGCCTATACCACAAAATATACAGAATACAGTCTCATGTATGTACTTCACTTTTTATACCTACGCTCGGTGAACACACACTAATGAGTGTTTGAGCCGGAACTGTTGAGTGTTTTCCGTGAGCGGTGTCTATGTGTGCGTTGCTCGAGCGCGCTGTGTATGTAGATTGACTTCTGTATCTATATATTTAGTGCCTATTGCCCCACGGCTGCGCAAAGGCATAAAGAAGGAAGACATCTAAGCCTTTCTTCATAATCTGCCGCGACCTTGTCATGCGATGTACCTAATCACATATGTATAATACAATATCAATTCATAGTGCCACGTGTAATTGATAATTTCTTGAGTTTGCGTCTTACATAGAGTGTGTCGTATTTGAATATGATGGACAATGTTTGCCAGCTAATTACTATACATTACCTACTCATACTTTAGCGATTTTCTTTTTAACTTAGTATCACATTTGCATGTTATGTAAGGCAGAATGTACATGGATCCTATTATATTATTAACAACTTATTTTTATGTACCTACATTCTAAGCAAATAAAATATTCTATTCTATAAAAAGTATTAACATTCATTCGTAATTTCCCTCCGTTTTCATCATTCAATAATTTATGTTTTTTAGGGTCTATTTTTGAAGTCTGTTGTTTTAGGTTTTATACAAGAGGAGAAGGCTGGTTTCTCGGAGTTTTTCCCAAAAATCATAAACGTTATAATTGCTATTTCTAAGAAAAGCTTGTTAGTGTAAGATCGGTAAACGGAAATTGTATTATTGATTTCGTTCAAGCATAATCTTTTAATTAGGAAAATACCTTGTTTGTTAATATTCGTCAAAGAGGACCTTCGTCCTTCGGTACAAAATGTTGTCTAATAAATATACTTCTGAAGATCTTTACGAAAACGTTCAATGGAAAATATTTCCTATCTGTTACTGTATATTTATTTAATAATTTATGAACAAACAAAAAATAAAACCCCCGTCCTGCAACGCAAAGCAACTTTAAAAAAACAACTTTGACACAATGGAAAAATTAAAAAAAAAAAAAACAACTATGACACAATGGAAAGATACTGGCTTTTCAAGATACGTTTAAATACTGGAAAAGTTTGGCAGTCCCTAATTTCAGGCGGTAGTGAGTTCCACAACCATTAAGGTTGTGGAACATGCAAGCGTGCACACTTGCACAGTGAAAGAGTAGGAATAGAAATTAGTAAAGCAAATGAAACAAAAGCTCACCATGTAAATAGTACGATATCTGTAGAAGAAATCTCTTCCCTCATCTGTTATTCTATTAATCTGGTGCCAATGATGATAGACAATAAAATTTGTCTAAGATCGCGAACATTTGATATTTTCGACTTTATCAAAATACTTCCTAATTGAGTTCTGTCTGAAAGAGCATAAACAACAATTAATCAATCATTCATTTATTTTGTACAACATAGGTGGATTAACAGGTATAATAAAATAATAAGTGCACTATATTTTGCCAAAGCCCGGCTATACAACCAGGTGAATAAAAAAAAAGCACTAAAAAATCGCTATCCAAATCAGACGCGGCCGTCATATTGAATTAGGCATAAAGTGAAATGGCCGAAACCATTAGTAAAATTGAATTAGTGGCCGCTATAGGATGACAATGGCACTCCACCGGGGACAAAGCTGGATAATCCGTAAAGAACGAATTCGGTCCAACTGTTCAATACACATGCTTCATTCACTGTTTGGCTGACAAAGACCATATGGGATTAAAAAGGATGGATGTCTAGGTTAATAAATACGGCCTGTCTGCTTTGTTTACCTACTCTTTGTTGTTTCGGGTCCATATTCTCATTTCGCTGGAGTACTTTTATTTTTGGGCCTCACTCGAATGAAAGGTTTATTTATTTCTCTATATATAAAAGGTGAAATTGACTGATTGATATATTAACGCATAGCCAACATTACTGCGACTAAGAGCGTGAAATTTTGCACAAGGTTTCCTATTATGATGTAGGCGAGCTAAGAGAGGATTTTTTAAATTACAAAGTTAAAGTCAAAACGTTTATTGTAAACGAAGTGTATTTGTACAATGATGAAATTATATTATTTCAGTGCTTATGACCTAGCAGCCTTTTTCAAGGTGAATTATTGAGAGAGGGAAAATAGGGATGATAAATAATTGCAATAATTATTTATCTTCCCAATTTATTCAGGCGGAATAAACATGTTTTCTTTCTTTCTATTTAGCAATTTACCCCCTGAGGGGATGAAACGGGGATTCAACTTGATTTTATCGTTTAAGAATAAAAAAACCGGCAAGAAACTCCATTTCTCGCCGGTTTTTTTCCATAGGAAACGACCAATTGGAATCGTGCACTAGCTTCTGACATTTTATAATTATAGGCAGTTATAAAATGAAGACCTATGTGTAATAAAAATATTTTGAATTTCGAATTTTTAGATGATCACCCATCAGCTGTGCTTAACTTTGAGGTTCCAGTCAACTCAAAGTATAAAAAAACAGCGATCACTAAAACATTATAAAATACCTGCGCCTGTATTTTATGATAGGTATAATTTAAACGTATATGCGAGCGGTGGCCACATTTTATCGGATTGGCATGAGAGATGTTTATTGCTCTGGCCCGAATCTCGGACAAGTTCCGATATGGGCCAAATCGGACGTTTAAAATTGGCGCCTGATTCATGCCATTCAGAGAATGCCTTTTTAAATAAAACTTGTAAGCGTTAAAATATTTTATAGAGATTTGGATCCAGCAACTAAATGAACTTAGGGGCTCAGAAAGGCCGGAGCCTACTGGGGCCATGGGTCGATTTCTGAAAAGGACGCAAAGGGCAACTGAAGGTACATAAGCCCTTTTGTTTCGCCCTACTGCCGAATCAATTATACGATTTTCCACATTAAAAAAGTAGCTCAATAAAACTGCACAGTTTTACTATTGAACACCAAATAAAAAAAAAATTACAAAGTCATTCATCATTCTACGAAAAAACTCAAAGCAATCACACAAAGTGTTTTTAGCATTGAAAAGCAGCAAAAGACAATAACAAGACATTTCGCCAGGTCCCTTTCATGAAAACTAATTAATTTACTCATCTAATATAGAACAAAAGCACCCTTTTCAATAATGAAAACGTTAACTGCAAAGTTGAAATGAGCTCCTAAATTACATTAGTGCACATAAAGAAGTACAGGACTTGATGATGCAATACAGATCTGAACAAAGCATATAAGCTGAAACAAACGTTTGCCAATTTTTTAAAGCCTTGTTACTGCATGCGAACGTAAAGTGCTCATTACCGCATACATAAGGTCTAATGCAGACGAATGTTTTATCTTCTTGTTTATGGTATAAATCGGCACCATTGGTTGAAACTGGTCATCTCTTAACTGCCAGTGAGTTATTTCAATTTCTATTTTTGAATTAGTTTTTTTTCTTTTTTTAATTTACATTGTGCACATACAAGTGTCAAGAAATAGGTAACCAGTATTTTCGTTGCTTATATTATAATTTAAAAGAGTGTCCAAGGAGTTTCTTAAACGTTTTTCTTTACCAAGATGGAACACAGATCATGTGATGATTCCTGTGTTCTGTGCTTTGGAATGTTTAATTATTAGCTTTACTTTTCTGACTGATCGACGGACGGGTCGGGATCGGGATCACAGGACGATGATCGACCTGTAAATGAAATTCATTTGAAATAAATTTTTAGTTTGTTTAGATTTGAACGATTACCGATAGTCTAGTTACCGATAGTCCACATGATTTTCAATTTGAATAAACAAAGTGCACATCATTTCTATTGTGTACATTGCTTGCATGCCTTTTTTGGCTTTGGTTTTTCTTACTGTACTTTAAGTATTTTTGGATATGATCAATGATAGTGTGGTGTCAATCTGAGATGGCGTACTACCAACATCACGACTATACTATGAGTACCAAGCCAGTTCTGTTTGCGATGTGTAGGTGTTGGAGAAAATAGGTCAGCCAGTTGTTTATCTTAGCATGTTGTTTTTGATATGGGCAATCATCAAATAGTCACTGTGGTCCTGGATCGCAAAGGGCAATGAAGAAACTTAAAGCCTCGACATTCGCAATTTTAGTCACCAATTTTAGTCAGTCGCCCGTCTACGTAACCCGTAAAGTCGGCCGTCAATGGCTGTCTGTCGGAGCCATGTTTATATCACAATAAAACATTGTTTTACGACAAATGCCGAGCAATACCGAGCAATTCCGAGCACCGACGAGGCGGGTGATTCTTTTATTTTCCTACACAATGGTGTCAATTGTTCTGGCCAATGTTTGCTGCAGTTCGCGTGTCTTTTGAAAAAGGCGCTCGCTAATTTGATTGTTGGCGTTTGGAATTAGATTGTTCATTTCTCCGGATATTTCAATGTAAGGAATACGTACTTTGAAACCGCATACGGAAAGACGTAGCGTTGAAAGGCCTCCTACAAGGTGGACCGATGATCTGGTAAAGGTTGCGGGAATCCGACGGATGCGAGACGCACAGAACCGTTCTATACCATGTCCAACAGTGGACGTCTTCCGGCTGAAATGATGATGATGATCATGTACTTTAAAGTAATTAGCCACAGGTTATTTTCCACTACAAGAGTTTTTCTTGTAACTATCGAATTTTGTATTGGCACATACTTTAAAAAAAAAACCCACACAGACCAGTTCTTGGAACTTGATCTGCAAATAATAGTATAGTAGTACACAAGATATCGTATTTCATGTGCTACGTCAATGGATTCCGTAACATTCGTTGGCTTGACGTCAAGATCCATGGTTTCCGGCCACCATCTCACTTCTAATGCTTTATTTGGACCGATGATATCTAGTGTATATCGTAAATATGTACGTAATGGTGGAGTGGTGCATGATGCAGTTATATTTGATGTTTAAAGTTTACGTCAATTGAAATGGTGTTACCATATTTGGGGCAAACTGGCTACGTTTAACTGCCAGGTATCTCGTTTTTAGTGTCGATTTTATTTTTACACGTGTCGGTTTTTGAGGTTGTAGGCGGGAATGACTTAGATACTATAATATTTATATTCCACAACTATCACACAACGCCGTCTAGTCCCAAGCTAAGCAGAGCTTGTGTTATGAATACTAGACAACTGATAAACATACTTATATATTTCTAAATATGTACATACATATTATAGATAAATTACACCCAGACACAGAACAAATGATTATGCTCATCACACAAATATTTGTTCTGGTGGGAATCGAACCAACCACTAGACCAACAGGCCAGTCAATATATATTGCATTTAATATATTTAAAATTGTACAGTTGAGCTACTACGGATAGACCAAAGTAGCATTAGACGCGTAAAATGATTGGACCGCAGACTATCGTAATAGTTTGGCACATAGCTTATATTGGACGCATTTCAACATTCATTCATAAATTATTATGGTTTGGATGAATGATTTTGAGTACTACTCTTGTATTGCTGAGAACAATTATGACACTCTAGTCTATTTGTTCAAATTGACGGAAAATTATTGGCTAGAAAGAATGTAAGTACTACGAGAGTGAAAAAAACAAAATTCTTCAGATCATATTCATCATAGAAGTATATACTATTGGACTTGGTTGAGAATAATTAACACGTTGACTGCGTTATGAGGTCGAACAAGCCACATGGGTAACTTCTGTCAGATACGGCAGTCAGAATTGCTTCCTTTCACTCTGTGCGGAGAGAGCTATATTGTTGTTGTTCTAAGTACATACATATGTATGTATTTAGAAATATATAAGTATGTGTATCAGTTGTCTGGTACCCAAAACACAAGTTGTGCTTAGCTTGGGACTAGACGGCGTTGTGTGATAGTTGTGGAATATTATTTTTATTATATTTTATTGTAATTTTTTTGGTATATCTTTAGAGTTTCATCCCTTCTCTTTACATTACCATACCAAGGCAAACCAAAAAAAACTGGGCAAGTGCGAGTCGGACTCGCGCACCGAGGGTTCCGCACATAATTATCTTTTTTTTTAAGTTTCGAAGTTACGACGATTTTTCCGAATCGCAATTAAAGTTTTTTTTTTGTTGCGTAACTACAAACTTACGTGCTAAGAGACTTTGCTTTATGCCTAATTTCAGGATTCTAGGTTAGCGGGAAGTACCCTATGAATTTTGATTCCCTTGAGAGCGTCGAAATACACTTTTTTTTCCGTTGACTCCGAAGTTTGAATTTTTCACACAGCTTCAAGGGAAAGCAGACTTTAATATGGTTTTTATCTCAATTCGATAGCTCCACGCGTTCCCGAGATAAGGGAGACAGACAGACTGACAACAAAGTGATCCTATAAGGGTTTCGTTTTTTCTTTTGAGGTGCGAACCCTAAAAATTACAAACAAAGAAACCAACTTCTCACGTTTCCAATATCCTACACTTCTACTTACATCCTCCAGCGAACACAGTCGTAACATTCACATTCGTCGTTCACCTGATAGATGTCTCATCGTCGATGAATGTATTAGATCAATCATGGTAGGCCAATGTATCGCCGTCTGCCTCTGACAGGAACATAGATAGCGACGTGTCACTGGTTGATGAAGTGCCTCAATTATACCTTAGTGTCTTGAGGAGGATAGCTTTGGGAAAAGTTATTTATGCCTTAGAGAAAGAAAAATCACTTATTGCAAGACTTCATTCAAAGTCAAAGTATTAATTAGTGTGCTTTTTAGTGATACAACAGGTCACTTTAAGACAACACAACACACAAACAACCAATCTTGGGGGTTCAGACGCCTCCTGCCGGAGGCTCTACGCGGGGATCGTTCGGTCCATGGCCCTCTACGGGGCGCCGGTGTGGGCGCCGTCGCTGGCAAAGCGACCGGCGTCCATACTGAACGCCTGCCAGAGGGTCATGGCAATACGGATGGTGCGGGGTTACCGCACGATCTCCCGCGAAGCGGCGAGCCTTCTGGCTGGCCTACCACCGTGGGATCTGGAGGCAACAGTCCTTGCACACATGCACGATAAGCGCGTGGAGATGCAACGCCGGGGTGAAAGTCCACTGCCGCAACATGTCAAGGCATGGCGGACAGAGCTCCGGCGGGATCTCATGGTGAAATGGCGTCAACGGCTATCGCAACCCAGTGCTGGGCACGCCACGATTATGGCGGTAAGTCCCCTCTTTGAGGCGTGGCTGGAAAGACCTCACGGCGTCCTTACCTTCCGCATGACGCAGGTCCTCACCGGACATGGCAAGTTCGGGAGGTTCCTGCATCGGATTCAGGCGGAAGAGACGCCCGGGTGTCGCCACTGTGCGCAACGCCCGGAGGACACGGTGGAGCACACCGTCGAGGTGTGCCCTGCCTGGGCGGAGCATCGCCGTGCCCTCGTGGGGGCGATCGGCGGCGGAGACCTTTCGCGCCGGGCCCTGGTCGAGGCCATGGTCCGGAGCGAGGAGGAATGGCAGGCGGTCGCCTCCTTCTGCGAAGCAGTAATGCTTGCAAAGGAGGAGGCCGACCGCATCAGGCAACGGCGCCCTCGCCGCCGTCGCCGGGATTCCGATCCCGATTTCCGGCCACCGTAGACGCAGGCTCGCGGACGGCGAGCTATGGGTAGCTCGCTGTCCGATGGTCCGGTAATGGACCGAGTCTAAGACGTCGACGGCGCGCACTGTTCCCGCGCGCCTCAAGGAGTTGTCAGCAGTAGGAGGGGCCCAGCTGGGTCGAAGCCTTCTGGGGACAGGGTTGTCCGAAAGGGAGCTCGTGCCCCGGTATGAAGGCTAGAAGGAACGGCGCGGGGTTTTTAGTCAGTAAGAGTCTGACACTGTCTCCCGCTCCACCCAAGAGCGGGTTTCGTCAAAGATGATTTTCCCCGTCGAGAAAAAAAAAAAAAACACACACAAACAACAACAACAATTAAATAAGAACTAAGTACCCTATAAATTTTCATTCCTTGGAGAGTGTCGAAATATACTAGTTATAGATTTTTGAGACTTTAACGCTTATATCTTTTTTATTCGTTAACTTTGAAGTTTGATTTTTCACTTTTTTAAGAAACCGCAGACCTGAGTATATGGTTTTAATTTCAACTCGACATTCTCATGCGTTTCCGAGATAAACAGTCTTGGCAGACAAAAAGACAGACAGACGGCCAACAAAGTGATCCTATAAGGGATCCGTTTTTTCTTTTTGAGGTTCGGAACCCTAAAAATGATATCATTTCCAATCTTGTTATCTAATGTGGTGACGTGATAATTGCATTTGTTTTGACAGATCTTGGGCCTTATGACGATGTGTTAAAATGTCAGTCGGCAATTCAAGCAGTTCAGTCTAGGTCGTCAAATGGATCGCGTTAAGAGCTCGTGGTAGGGCCTCTTGATTGATGTGACACTCTCCTAATGATAGCTCTCTAGAAAATTCTCCTTTCTAGAGATCTTCAAAGATCTAACAAAAGATTTTCGACTTTCTATTTCAGTATTCAAGACAAATAACTCCTGCCGAAAGCGCAGGTTTCAGTAGCAGAACACAAAATTCAGTGGAAAAGAGATTATTATATAATACATGCACACCAGTTAGATTAGTTTAGATACCAGCTGTAACCATTACCATAGGAATATTATTATTGATACATTTAAGTATCAGTAAGGAACACTGTAGAAATCAGAACATGGAAAAAGAAATACAATATTAAATATCTTCTTAGAAACATACAAATAGACAATGTTATTATAAAAACTGAATTCAACGAATCAACACTCTTATAACTCTAGCAAAATATGTTCACGTGAATCCATAAAAGAGAACCAACTATATCACAAGAACCAACAACGTTCAACATAAATAGCACATTAACACCATCCCATACCGATAATTTCAAAGAAGACCACACTTAGTGCAATAACGTGCAATTCCAAGTAATTCCCGCACAAATGTTACATAGTATGTAGGAACCTGCACGAGCTGCGATGCACTAATTATGTCAACGAGATTCATCGCTAGAGGATTGTGTCGCTAACTAGTTTTCATACAGTGTTGCGGCTGCTGTTACTATTGCGACGACAGATCTCAGGGTTTTATTCAGTAGGAATTTGGGCGAGATATACTACGTACTAGCTTTTGCTCGCAGCTTTACCCGCGTACACAAAATATGACGCAGGATGAAAAAAGCTGTCTATCGGTGAAAAAATTTTTGCAATCGGACTAGTACTTTCAGAGATTACCTCCTACAAATACAAAAAAAAAACTTTACCTCTTTATAATGTTACATATTAATGTAAACTAGTATCTGCCAGCAGGTTCACCTGCGTGAAAGTAGGTTTCTCCATACAAACTTTAGACACACCTTTCATCCCTTTTGGAGGTGAATTTAAGAAAATTCTCTCTTAATCTTTACCTACGTTATAAAAAAAAACTTTGTGCAAAATTTCATGCTCCTAATCTTAGTAGTTTTGGCTGGGCGTTGATGTCAATCAGACAGTTTTGATGATGAAGAACCAAGAAACTCAAATACTAAAATGCTCTGTTCAGACAAGGCTAACTTAACAGTTTGCAACTGTTTTATTTTTAACACAGAATATACCTAGACATATTAATAATATCCACATCAATATCCCGTATAAGGCCAGGTATCCATTCACGGCGCTACCCGAGTGTCTACCGACATGATTGAGTGTAACCGTCACACGACACGCCTGACGTAACGTCTGACGCCGTCATTCACAGTGTCACAGTACCCGCTGCGTCAGGGAGTCCCGGGTGAAGCTGTTAACGTCAACCTCCGCGAACGCAGCGAACGCCACGTTGACGAGTAGGTTATGGAACTTTATAATGGCGATTGGTTTTCGTGAGCAGAATTTATGGATTGACATGGAACTGTGCATAGGCAACCGGTCGTATATCAATTTTTTGAAGATTTTACTTTTTAATATCGTGATATACTATTTCATACTCCGCATCGATGCAGAAAGTCATGTTAGATACATTGGAATTTGGAGCTAGAATCGACTTTATCCAACTTGTACTAATTTCAACTTCTTTTGTTGATTTTATGTTGTCCTATCTTGTTTTTATATTAGAAGCAAGCATATTATGCAAATGTTGTTTTTTATAAGATGTGCAATCAAAGTTTAAAACATGTATGTTTATATATTATTTATAAACATATATGCTTTTTTATATTCTATATACCAGAAGGCTTAGCCAAGTTGATAATCTATAATCGTTAATGCTAGCTACGAAACTTCAAATGTATGGAAATGACATCATCTCACTTGGTCAGAACAAAGGAATTGGAGGCGTTGCCGACTGTAGAAAAAGATGCGAAACAAAACAAGCGTAACTTGGCTACGCTTGCAAATAATAAAGGTTATTTTTTTCTACCTGTAAAGTTGTCAAAATTGAGATAGTACCGGTTACCAGTACACATTCGATAGGTAAAAAATGAGTCTCATGAACATCCATATTGCTACAAGACAGAATTATCTGATTGCTTCGCAATCTTACAATCGAATATACCTACTCACAATCCAATAGCCCATGTTATCCAGATTGCCAAAGGAAAGGAGATAAGATCCACAAAACAAATTCTTGGTCGCTATCCGATATAAGAAAAACAAACTAACAATAAATCCGGCGAATGAGCTCCAATATTTCTATTTACGTCGCAAACGGTATCATTTGAATAATTTCCACGATTCCGCAGATTCCTAATTTCGAGTTGTCTATAGAGATTCGCGACAATAGGGGCTCTTTCTATGGCCGGGTGGGAGGGGGGAGGGAGGCCCCGAGTTGGGGCCCTTACAAAGTAATGTCTTAAAGTGAATGCTTACGACGCTTTTTGTGAGAACTGCGCTAGTAACCTTGCTGGTGACTTGAAGTTGGAACTCGTTTCCGATCCTCAGTTCCACGGATTCTATGTTTGTGTTTGTTATGTCTGTTTCCTTTAACAGAGTACTTTAAGGTATTTCGAAGTTTCTCCAAGTCCGTTTTTGTTGTTGCTTTTGCGCTCACCGTGCATTTTCGACATCAAAAGTACATAAAAATTATAAGTTATTGGATACGTTCGGAAAACGATTTGCGCGAACCTTGCTGTAAAAGTGCACAAGTGTTATAAAAATTGTTACGTTATGGACAAAAGTTTCTTGGCATCATAACAAAATTAGAACGACTTTTGAAAATGGATTTTTGCAAATATGAAAGACATTTTACGCTTCAAATACCTACAACTAACTTGTAGCATTTTAGAGATAGTTTCACCAACTAACTTTGATTGTAACCAATAACTCATTTGCCGCTAAACCACTGGTTATGCAAAGTACGGGCTGCATAAATTAAAAAACCAGCATCAAGCAACTACTACGAAGTTGTTTGGTATTATACGAAACTGCACCTATTTTAATTCTTTTCTTTTATTTCATTTCAGTAAAAGTCAAAATTATATTATGAACTAGCTACACGCCCCGGCTCCGCACGGGTTCTTTACAAAAAATATAAAATAGCCTATAATATCTCAAAGGGTTTAGCGTTTCGTTTCGTTGAAAGCTCCCAGACGGTTTATTTTTTCCCGAGATCTTCAACAAAATCGTTAATGTACACAGAAATAAATACAAAAATTAAACAAATTATATACTAAAACCTCGAAAATCATGCTATCGAGTGGTTAAAACCGCTTGAAAATCGGTGCAGTAGTTATTGAGTTTATCGCGAACAGACAGACAGACAAACGCGGCGGGGGACTTTGTTTTATAATAATGTATTGATAATGATATCATTAACCGCTCAAATTCGGATAATTAAGGGGTGTCGCCACATTGAACGGTCCTGTGCGTCTCGCATACATCGGATTCCCGCAACCCTTACCAGGTCATTGGCTCATCTTGTAGGAGGCCTTCTAACGCTACGTCTTCCGGTACGTGGTTGCCATGTGTGTTACAAGAACCATGGCTGTTTGTATTTTTAATGTGTTCAATAAATTATTTTCTTAAAAAAATAGTATTCCACCGGTGTTGTGAGCTGGGTCCGAGCAACCAGTAGTTAGGGCTCCAGAGAAAAGAACCTCTTCAATATGAACGCCGGCGTTCGCTTGGGGTTTAATGAATTAAAAAACCTACTATAAAACTCTGAGTACGAATTGTGGTTGGTGGAGTAAAAAATCTTACCATCAAGGATGCTGATCTCAAAATATATATCCATATATACCAAATATATGGATATAGATACTTTTGGTAGATCAACATCCTTGGATCCATCCAAAAAATATCCACAATCACTGTTTACAACATAACGTACAACCATTTCTATACAGACAGTCAATCTTAGGGACAGTTCAATTCGGTTCGGTACTCCCCATTCAATACACAGTTACTGAGTCGTCTCCAACACGCCTTAGGTAACACACGACGAGACTTCCGACCTTCGGCGTCGGTGCTCACAGAATATACAAGGACTATGTTTTACTAATGTTCGTATATATCTTCATGTCAGCATTCAGTTTCAGAGAGATAATCTATAAAGGGAACATACAGATACAAAGTTATGGTACTGAAGTTCTCGTCTTGTGTTACTGTAGGACGAAAATCGATACTTGGGAAGTATGTTCTCAATGTGATCTTGTTTTGAGTTGCTTGGTAACCAGCAAACAACAGTGAACCATGATATAAAGCGGAGTAAACGTAATGAAATTTTTAAATTAAATACTCGCTTTGAAATTTCGCTTATTGTGCCAAGTACAAATAATAATAATAATAATAAGGCAGCTGGATCAAGGGCCTGATCCAGAAAGCAGTACTCCTGGACACGGCGCGCATTGTTAGGAGATTCCTCTCTCAGAAGCCCTGGCCACCCGTAGCTTGGACCCTGTTCTCGATGCCGGTGGGCTACTATTTTTTATATTTTTAAATGTATTTTTTTGTTTATAAATACTTATAAATTATATTTTTAAATATTCATATTTAAAAATATAATTTATAAGTATATAATAATAAATAAACGAAATAATAATAATAATTCATTTATTACCGATTGCCTCGACCGAAAAGCCTGATGACCATCAGGCCATCATTCTGTCAGCGTCGAGGTTGGATCAGAGGCCTGCAGTACCACTCGATACGGTTCGCACATTGAAAAGGTTCTTTTCTCTGGAGCCCTAACTACTGGTTGCTCGGACCCTGCTCACAACACCGGTGGAATACTATTTGTTTTAAGAAAATAATTTATCGAACACACTATGAATACAAACAGCCATGGTTCTTGTACTAGTAGATCCTGTGCCAGAAGAGCCATTATATAGGAAACTAAGAGTGACTTACACCAAGAGCTACGTAACTCTTTCCGTCAACATTAATTTAAACAGTAACGTTAACATTGACCATTGATTCTTACGATCTGCTCTTATATTAAAGTTATGTAAAACTTTACTAAGCCGTAACGGGTTTTACCCTTGATCATCCGAATTTGAGCTGTTAATAATATCATTGTTCATTATATAATTTTGACTATTACTGAAACGAAAGAAAGAAAAGAAAAGAATTAAAACAAGCTTTTAATGAAAATCATTTTTTCATAGTAAGCTTTTATAGCTCGGTGTACCCATATAATTAATACTTGTCAAGACGAATCATACGAGCCCAAACTCGATGGGGTGGCTATAGGAACTACCAAGCTCCTATAGCCACCTTCCGATTTCATCATCAGATCAGCGCGGTAACCAGGAAGTGGATCATATATAACTTGCAAAATTTGATGACAGACAAACATAGGGACAGGTGAAACTAAATAAAAGCTTGTAAAAAGGTACTAATGTCTTGTCAAATCAAAGTCAACAGAAACAGTGATCACGATCGAGGAAAACAAAAGAAAATTGTTTAGAGCGGCCATTTATTATTTTAGAGAGACAGCGTCACATGAGCCGCTCACATTCCATGTCTTGTCTTAGCAACGACATAAAAAACTGTGCGTTAAATAATTCGGACTTATTTTGATCGTGCCTTGTCATACGGACGTAAATTCTAGTGTTGTTTTTTGTTGATCACGCTCTGTAGTCTAATGTTGGGTTTGGGTTCTTATATCTTACCAGCCGTTTTTATTTTTATACGACTAATGGGATGTGTTGTTTTATTTTTTTAACTAGTTTATGCTCGTGGTTTTGCTCGCATGAAACCTCTTTTTACTCCCAAAAGGAATAAAGTTCAAAAACAGCATTTTGACTCGTTTAAGTCTTATAAAATAACCCGTTCAAGAGTTCAGACTGGGTTTTGTTGAATAAGTTTATCAGGCGTTCTCTTTTTCTTATATACCAGCTGATACTCGCGACTTTGTCTGCACCGGACTTAGAACAGCACAATGCCATTTGGTCACAATTTCAAGAATATTTTTTTTTGCGCGTATCTCTAATTATTATTTTTCTAAAATAAAAGTAGCCCAAGTTACTCCTTATAACATCAGCTATCTACCAGTAAAAAACCCGTCGAAATCAGTCCAACCGTTTCGTAAAATAGCCGAAAAAAACAAAAAGATAGACAAAAATTAAAAAAAAAAAACTGTTCATGGCATTAAACACACTTTCCTTAGGATTTAAAAATATATATTTTTAATATTACAAACAGCAGTGGAACAGTTATGGCTAGAAACCAAATACAAACAAACACTTTAATTTTGTTTATGGAGTATATACATAAATATATAAATAAAATATAGATTAATTCAAAGTTACTCCAAACCAGTTGAAGAATTAGCAAGCTGTATCATAGCTCGCTAATTCTTCAACTGTTGCTAAAAAGAATTTAATTTTTTCATTTTTTTCAGAAGGAAATAGGAAAATCAAAAATCATGGCTAAATACCACTAAACTGCTACATACCAACATTGTAAACAACTGTCATCTAGCACCTGATTTGGTCAACCATCACATAGCAGTCGAGCGACCGCTTTGATCTTACGCCATCTTGCGCTTAACGGCCCACAGTGGGGCTGCCGTATCGAGACATTACACATAAGTCACATGTACTATGCAAACAGTCAGACGTCTTGTGAGGCCTTCAACTGTGTGACTGTACATTGGCAGGAAGTGGACCGGTAAGCATGGAGTCAGTGAGCGAAAACATCGGTGGTGTAGGGTTGGATCACCAATAGAACTGAACTGAATGTGTAATTCTATGCAACTCGAATATAGTTTGAGATATTACGATGAATTATTACAAACGTTGTAGTAGTAAAAGCATCATTATCTGATCATGACTGGCCTGTTGGTCTAGTGGTTAGTGGCCCTGACTGCTATGCCGGAGGTCGTGGGTTCGATTGACAGGACAAATGTTTATGTGATGAGCATGATCATTTGTTCTGTGTCTGGGTGTAATTTATCTATAATATGTATGTATTTAGAAATATATATGTATGTTTATCAGTTGTCTAGTACCCATAACACAAGCTCTGCTTAGCTTGGGACTAGACGGCGTTGTGTGATAGTTGTGGAATATTATTATTATATTATTATTATTATTATCAACACACATTATAACAAACAAAATCCCCCGCCGCGTCTATCTGTCTCGCTGTTTGTGATAGACTCAAAAACTACTGCACCGGTTTTCACCACTCGATAGCGTGATTCTCGAAGAAGGTTTTAGTATATAATTTGTCAAGTTTTTGTATTTATTTCTGTGTACGTTAACGATATTTGTTGTAGATGTCGGGAAAAAATAAGCTGAAAGAGGAACCTTGTTACCCCGAAACGTGAGCGAAGCCGCGGACAAAAGCTAGTTTTGAATAAATGTTAAAACTGTTTTTATAGCATAGCATAATCAGCATTTTTAATGTTCCCACTGCTGGGACTCAGGCTGCCTATCTAGATGGAGAGGGAATGTACCGTAATACACGCGGGCCCAGTGCGGGTTGGTGAATGTCACATGTCTTCGAATTTTGGGTTCCAGAACATACCGGTTTCCTCACGATGTTTTCCATCACCGTTTTGAGAGCAGTGGTGATGAAATAAATTACACAAAGTAATGCGCCTGGCTGGGTTAGAATCCGCGAACTACAACTCGTAAGTCGGGGTCATTTCCACACGGCCAACACTGCTCTTTTACTTTTTCAAAAGTAAGAATAGTTCCTATAGAATTTTAATATACCTATATCATCATCAGGCGGGGGCGATGTGGGTCTCGCACACGGTCTCGCAATCAAAAGGGCCTTGCAGACGCGAGAGCTATTTAAGAATGAGTCCTATTTTAAAATTGATAGGCTTGCGTTTGATCACTATATCACCTGATGGTATTTGACGATGTGGTCGAACACTGGGTGGCGACAGTCGCTGCCATATTTTCACATTTATGAAAGAAAAAAAGCCTCGCTAATGTGCTTTTGCCCACGTCTAAATTAGTCCATGCTACGCCACTGATCCACGGACCAATCTTCACATTCTTGTACAAACTTTTAACACAAATAAATAATCCAGTCACACGATATTTTAATAAAATAAATACACATTAACAATAAATAACAAAATGTTATTTGCACTAATTATTACTTGAGTACCGACGGATACATCAATTATCCGATTCATTTTAATTAAAGCAAATCAAACAAATATATTGTGAAGTATCCTGTTAAATTGGAAACGGCAGTCCACTCTGATACCTTCAATAATGTAATTTGCAACAGTACGTATCGGTATATACCGATATTTATCAGTATTTACCAGTATTTACCCGACACAGCAGTTTCAAGTTGTTGGCAATTTCAACTTGTGAACAGGCATAGATTGGCTTGTACTACCTACTGGAAATCAAACACTGGTAATTATACCAGTGTTGTTCCTATAATTTGTACCTATTTAGAATAGTAGATCTTACAGCTTTGTTGATCTATGGGTCTGATTCTGAGATAATGTTCTTTGGGTATGTGTGTAAAATGTATAAGTTAATTTATAATAAGTCTCTTAAGATTATGAACTCTTTCTTTTTGACAGAACGCTGATACATTATAAAATATTCAATTCTGATAAGTTTTAATATATTCGATTTTTTAAAATAAAATATTGAGAGTAATATTGTAAGACTTATCCTTGACTTATCACAATCATTCGAAGTTTGCAATAATTTTAAATTTATTTAATGTAAGTAATTATATTATGTGTCTTAGTTTGAATATAGTGCCACATATAAATACCACTTATTTGCGTGTTGTCGACTGCCTCGTTGATTTTGCTGTGTGCGACAGCGATGGCAGTCCGCTTTTTTTTACGCTCTTGTAAATGATGGTTAGTCGTGATAGAAAAAGATAAACGATACGATTATTACGATTCAGTCATTTGCAAGCTACTACGTTATATATTACAAAAACACCTTTGTTATAAATGTTTGTACATTAAAGAAACTGCAACTACGGTTTCATCCTGGGAATTTTCGAGCCGAGAATTCCCGGGAACTCTATGGGCAATGTTCTCGGGAAATATCACTCAAGAAAACTCGAGAATCCAAGAAAACGTTTGAGTCTAAAATATTGTTAAAGAAGACTATTTTGCCTTTGCTGTTTCGCTTATAAACGCGTGCCACCGTGCAAAGGGCACTGTGCACTGTGTTTATTAGTGTTTTTCAATATTTTTTTTTAAATTTTAGATTTTCATTTGATTTTGCTGGAATTCTTGATGACTCATGCACAATATTCATACACCAAAATCGGTTAATAGTTTAGAGGTATGTGGAACAGAGAGTAAAATCCCACTTTCCACCGTTTAAAAGGGAGGATCCTCCGACCAGACAGGTGCTATAGTCTGGTGGGTGACTGCCGATGTCGCTACAATAGTATAACAGAATAAACAGGTATACACAGTATAGCAGAAAGTAAATATAGGTACACGGTAGATCTTCGTCTGCCTGACAGTACCGAATCTGGTTGTCTGCATTATTGATTGTGTAACCAAAAGCCGTTCAGTGAGCTTAGCCCCTTTTCGCATATGTACAAGAACATACAGATACACGTGTATCTGTTCGTTGTCATAACAAACATATGCGAATACTTCCAGATGAACAAATCGAGGCAACTGGTGATTAACTTTCGTACATTTAGAGTAAATTAACGGTATGTTCGGTGCGCTCCCGAAATTTTATTAACACATTAAAATGATCATTAATGTTACACCCAATAAGCAATTATATTGCTTGATCGGATAATTATGTAGCCATGTGTGATTTTACCTTTTTAATTACTATATTGATGTAAGATTTTGAGCGCTGTTTTTATTACTGACGGATTTTAAAGAGAAAAAATTGTTATGTCTGAAACCAAACAAAATTCGTAAATTGCGTTTTTTTTTTATTTTAACTTATGATTTCGGAGAAGAAGCACTCTTCTTTTTTTGGTGTAAAATTATTACGCATTCACTCATCACGCCTGTCTGTTTTGTATAAACGTGCTAAAAACTGCTGAACGGGTTTTCATGCAGTTTTCACCAACAGACAGAGTTCATTATCATCATTTAAAAAAAGCTGAAAGACGTCCATTATTGGACGTAGGCCTTCCCAAGTGTCGCCACAACGGACAGTCCTGTAGGTGTGCATACATCTGGATCTGGGTCTGGATTCCCACGACCCTCACCTGGTCACTGGTCCACCTTGCAGGACACTTCCAAACCTGTGTCTTCTACTCTGTCACTTAGACAGAGTGATTCATAAGGAAAGTTTAGGTGTATAAAACCATGGATAGCTGGGCTAGGTCGTCAGTAAATAAATAAATCCACTAATATAGTAAAGTTTGTTTTTTTTTTGTAGGAGGTAATCTCTCTGGAAGTACTGGTCCGATTTCTAAATTTTTTTTCCAAAAGAAAGCTGCTTTATTCCTGAGTGACAAGCTATTTTTCATGTACGTGAGCGAAGCCGCGGGCAAAAGCTAGTCATAAATAAATTGACAGAATTTTAACACATAACATTATTTTGCTTCTCATTTTTTTGCCGCTACTAGCTCAGTAGTTCCATCAAAAACTGTCCCAAAAATCTCTTTTCCTTGTAACTCGCAGCTGTTTTCGTAGTAGCGTTAATATTCGTTCTACTTCTGTGGAACTGCCCCAGTTCCGTTGCATAAATATATTTTTAATGTCATTGTTAACATTTTGGCAACAGATCTAATTTTGTTAAAATTGTATCTATGTGAGACTAAAGAAAAAAAGTATTAATTCTACAATGCATTTCAAGAGCCGTTTTATGACGTCATCTCTCTGAAAATAAAGTGATTGGGTAGGGTCGGAAAAACGAAACTTTTTTGTTTTGTTTTGTTGAGGCATTTGAGCACTATCTCATATATGTACATATACATATATCATGAAAGTAGAAAGTTTAATTAGAATCCAGTTCTTCAATTCTTCTGATATCTGCATCACTATGTGAAGAGTTTGAGTAAAGGCAAATAAAAGAAGGGGAATTGTTGCTAACAATGAAAAAAAAAACGATATAATATACTACTTTTAAATTATTTCTAAGAGCAGTGGTGGCCGAGTGGTAATGGCCCCGACTTACGAGTTGTAGGTCGCGGGTTCGAACCCAGCCAGGCGCATTACTTTGTGTAATTTATTTCATCACCACTGCTCTCAAAACGGTGAAGGAAAACATCGTGAGGAAACCGGCATGTCCTAGAACCAAAAATTCGAAGACATGTGTCATTCACCAACCCGCACTGGGCCTGCGTGGTGGATTATGGCCCATTCCCTCTCCTAAAGAGGAGGCCTGAGTCCCAGCAGTGGGAACATTAAAAGGCTGATGATGAAATTATTTCTATTTTTACTTTACCAACATTTAATTGATTCATTAAACCCCAAGCGAACGCCGGCGTTCGCGCACCCATTGTCTTTCTATTGTGTCTCTAATTATCACGATTGAAGAATTAAGACTCAGTAAAACAAAGTAAAAAAAACCGTTATTGATACGCAAATAAGATTTCTTTGCAAACCGTACTTTTCAATCAACATTTGACAGATCGAGGTCATTGACATTTCTATTCTTGTTTGGAACACATTGTAAAAGTTTTTTTTTAGGAGGTTAATTAGGTTCACAATTGCAAGAGTTTAATTCTTTAAGATGTTATTCAAGTTATGATGAGGTCTCGTAAAATAAGATGAAAGTCTTCCCCGCTAACAGAATCTTCTTAACGAGGTTTGTAAGAAGAACATTCTCGAAGTGACAAATGTCGTCAGCCTTTTATGTATGTACCTGTGGTATTGTTACTAAAGTTCTTTGGTGATTAGAACTTTATATTTCGTTTGTTAAAAAAATATAGAACTTTAAAGCTTTGAATGTTAATATTATATACTGGGCTCGAATGGATGGTGAGCTATTATTTTTTAAGCCTTCTTACTGTGTGCCAAGACCATACCAAATAGGAAGATACAAAAACGGAAGTTTAATGTAACTAAAAAAAACAGTAAAGTGCGAGTTGGAATAGCGTACAGAGGGTTCCGTAAAAAACTTACCTTTGTAAGTAGTTCGATTCTAGAAGATATTTCAGAATCCGTGATGTAACTATTCCATTTTCAGATATTTTTCTTTACTTGTGCTTTGAGACCTTGCATTTTGTCAAACAGTATTCTACGTGAACGGGAAGTTCCCTATAGGTTTTGCTTTCCTTACGAGAATCAAAATATGCGTCTAAACGAACGCATATATATGACTTAATCTTTAGTTATCATTGACTTAGATGTTTGAATTTTTTAGCACTCCCAATGCTGATTTCAGGTTAATACCTCTATGTGTTTCCGATAAAAAGTCTTGACCGACGGCCAACAAAGTGATCCTATAAGGGTTCCATTTTTGCCAACTGAGGTTACGTAACCCTAAAAAAGCCGACATATTCGAGTATAACTGCTTCATCCTTATTCTCCGGACACCAAACAATTTAGAATTCCATTCAAATACCAGGACTATAATGACTTAACGTCAAACTTGTCAACTGTACGCCGATTTGACATCCAATTACAAATAGGTGTATTCAGGTACATTCTCCCCATTCGAGTAGGTTTCAAATTCACCGGTAATCATCAGTTCCGTCATACTGGCTGGTACAGGCTGAATAGCCATAACAGTAATTGCTACAGTCATCGGTACATTACGCAGGTAAACACAGTACTCTAGGTACTGTGTGTGAATTTGAGGCGTGCTTCTGGTATTATGCTCGGTTTTATTCGGATACCCGGTTTACGGTTAGATCGTTTTTTGGTTTGAGAGAGGACTGGAGGAACAGTGTGGGTTTAAGTCAGTAAAAGTCTGAAACTCACAGCTACTACCAAGAGATGAAGAAGTTTGTTTGATGATTTCTCAAGAAAAAAAAATATAGGTCATTATCATCATTTCAGCCGAAAGTGACAGCTAGTAGTAGGTGGACGTTGGATCTAGTTAATGGTACGCCTACTAATTATCATCAGCATCCTTTTTAATGGTCCCACTGCTGGGACTCAGGCCTCTCTAAGAGAGGAAACGGGCCGTAATCTACCACACGGACCCAGTGCGGGTTGGTGAATGTCACATGTCTTCGAATTTTTGGTTCTAGGACATGCCAGTTTCCTCACGAGGTTTTCCTTCACCGTTTTGACAGCAGTGGTGATGAAATAAATTACACAAAGTAATGCGCCTGGCTGGGTTTGAACCCGGGACCTACAACTTGTCAGTCAGAGCTATTACCACTCGACCACCACTTCTCTCTGTTTAGTACAGTTAGATAAAAAAAAAGTTTTAAAGTTGCCTATTCGGATACTGTATCCGAATATATTGTGTCCGAATCGTCATTCGGCTTAGTAAAAAGTCACTGCGACGAACTCACTAATGTATTTTTCTCACATCGCGATTTATGATTCTTTAATTACGACACTCGACCAATATTACTGTCAACATAGGAACAGCAACAAAAGCTTGGCCACGCAGGACTACACATGTTTGTTATATGGTATTTTTAGAAAACATTATCGGCCATAATGTGTGCCAAACATATGCAAACGCGACTCATTTGCATGCTTTTCGAATACGTTATACAATTAGTCGCGGAAAATTGTGCCAGAGTTTTTAATGTTTCGTTTATAAAAACGGAACGAAATATCTGAATAAACTTTGTGGGTGACAGGAATATATAGGTATACGATATTGTGCTTGACACCATTCACTATTTCCTTTCTCTCTAACACTATCCTGATTATTAGTAATTTAATTTCTTCCACCAACCCTAATATTTTCTCTTTTTTTATGCACCTGCCATATTGTCTCTGCCCTACCCTAGGTTGACTGGTAGAGAATACCTACCCAGTCGAAAACACATGACCCTGATGAATAGGACGCAAAAACACTCGTCGAACCAATTCGACGTATGCAAAAAAAAATTGACAACAAAACTGTATTTTTTTATCATTCAAGTAATAACAACACAAAACGTCTTCAAAATTAATATAAATTTTGTCCTAACATCTCAATTTTTCCTTATTAATTGTAATGAAACCAAAAAAATGATGTAAAGAATTGGTAGAATGAGGTCAGGGCTGCCATAGCAACCTTGATTTTACGCTCCTCGTTACGACCTGTAAAAGTAACACCGACTTCCCCCGCCCATAATTTAATTTAAAAAAATAAGGAAACTCTTTTGTTCCAAAATTAAGTTAGGCCTGTAATTAAAACATAATATAATTGGGCCACGTTTATGAATGGCCTATTAATTTTAAGCTGGAGTCAAAAGGATTTTAATGTAAGGGTAGGAGCGTTTATTTTATAGAAAGTTTGCCAACTAACACTGGGTTCCGCGGTGACTTGTTTGGGATGACACATAGACCACGGAACGTCGGTCGCGCCGCACTGGTAGCGACAACTGATGCCATTGTTGTTAAAAGTCTTGGTTAAGCAATCGCGCTGAGCATTTTTGGCCATTATAGTCATGTCATTAATATAAAAGAAAAATTTTTCTGGCTTCAAATAAATCAAGATGAGAACAAGATAACAATATCGGAATTTATTACTAGGATCATATTTTCTTATCATTTGTTTCAAAAATTAACTTTACGTAACAAAATATCAAATAGAAAGGAGGTTGGATTAGATTCTTAATTAAGTTAGCTGGAAACCTACCGAAAATCTGGTGGAAAGGAAAACTGTCAAGTTACAGAAAAATTATGCACAAACTGACTGTCACTGCCTTTACATACATACAAAAGACAAAACGAGATGTCCCCACCTTGGTCTCTCTCTTTCTCATTCCAATATTTGAAATGCTGCTTCATTTAATAATCAATTTTAATCTTGTTTAAAGACAAAAAAAAATTGTGTTATAGATTATACCGAAGTCATTTTTGAATGATCACTTAAAAAAAATCGCGTAAATCCTGCGGCGCGGGGCCAAACCAAAACTTCTAAAATTTTCGTTTTGAGCGCAAGCAAAAATGAACTTAGCGGTGGTCAGGCGGAAGTGTTTTTGATGGTACAAAAACAAATAAAGGATAATAATCTATTTGTAACCATTCGTTAATTCCTATGGAGTGTAAAAAATGGCGTGTTTGTTGTATACAAAAAGCTTAGACAATGTCGACTGTATTAGTGGCCACGAAGGCGTATCAATGGTCTGTGGGATCACCTGTATTGCGATTCTGACCGGGAACGAATGAAGCCTTTGCAAAAGTTCTGGTTTTCATTACTAGTGGCCGACACGCGTTGGGTTTCAGACTTACAGTTGTAAAAGCTTACCTTTGTTACGCGTAGTTATGTGCCGAACTTGTTTATGAAAGAGTTTTATTACTTTCGGTTGTATCAGTCTTCGAATGAGAGAATGGAATGCAATTCTTTTCTAAAGGTACGAACTCTGAGTATCTTTGTGATAATGAGGTTGTTCAAGAAAATTCACAGCACCAGTTGGCGCCGCGTGGTCTTTTATATGATACAGATACATATTGGCTTTCTCAGTGTCCCCGCATACCTCAGGGCCTCAAAAAAACGAAAAACGCTAGAAGCGGCCACAAAAAAAAGCTAGAAGCCGCCGCAAAAAACAGCTGAGAAGCGCGCGCCAGTTTGACGCCGAAGAAGCTTGAAACGATTTCAAGCATTTTTTTGTGGCGGCACCGCCGTACACGAGCCAAAAAAGGCCACCTCAAAAAGAAGCTTGAAGTGGCGTTTTTTTGAGGCCCGTGTAAAAAAAACGCCACTTCGGCTTTTATTTTTACAAGCGACATTTTCATTCGTAAAAATATAATCCTGAATTTTCCTGAGACACTACGTCTCAACAAAATTAAGGAAATACAATAATATATTTATTATTATGTTACCTACATTATGATGTTTCAAAGTAAGTGAATGCATAATAAATACCTGTTTAGATATTTCCATTAGCAAAATGTATTAACGTTCCTGCTTCATTCCGAAATTTCAGAAGTCAGTGAGCTTGCCAAAAGTGATGATTACCAGGGACTATTTAATCTAAATGATAGTTTTATTGACACAATAGCTTACAGTCATCCGAAGGGGAATGGAAAGGGCTATACTTGGAGTTTCTTTGCGTGATCGCATCAGGAATGAGATATCCGCAGGAGAACCAAGGTCACTGATACTGCCTGAAGAATTACCAAACGTAAGGCAGAGGGCAGGGCACATTGCTTCTAGAACGGATGATCGATGGAGCCGAAAGTTCTAGAGTGTCGCCCGCGCACCGGAAAATGCATCGTTGGAAGGCCTCCCACAAGGTGAACCGATCGCCTGGTGATAGTCGCGGGAATGCGATAGAAGCGAGATGCACAGAACCGTTCATTGTGGCGACACTTGGGAGAGGTCTATGTCCAACAGTGGACGTCCTTCGGCTGAAATGATGATGACGTTTTATATCTCAAGCAATCGCATCAATAAACTTCGACGGATCATCATGAATCCATCTCAATTAAGCATTAAAAGACTAGGTACCTCAACAAAGCATTTAAAAAACCGTTAAAAAAAACAAATTAAATCACGGTCAATATGTAAACGACATATTAATATCTATAATAATAGAGTTCATAGAACAATGCCATTCGTCCATATGTCGGATATCGCCTGGCAATGCACCAACTAATGGACAAGGCAACAAACATATCGTGCTGAACGGAAATTTTATATCTCTCATCATTAATATTCAGCCGCATGTTGGCTTTGAATATTGCTTTATTTATTTGTCGTATATGAATGATATTGGGTCATCCATCGTTTTTATAAATCGTGGGATCACAGCGTGTGCTAAATACCGTCATTTATGAAATAGTAAAGATATTGCTTAATTTACCATGACTGTGGTTTGTGGAATTAGAGGCAAGATTTTATTATGAGCTACGCTCATAATAAAATATAAAATATTACTTTGAAGGGCAAAGGAATATCTTCACTCTTCCCGCTTTAATTTTGTGTTTTTAAAATCAAATATTTATGTAAGATGTCTTTATGTGTCGCAGCACTTTAATAGTGTACCTGTAAATTCCACATAACTCTAGTGTTGGCGATCCTAATAAATAAATAAATCCCAGTCTTTCTAATTTTTAGACTATTCTTTTAAAACATAATTTGTTACCCTAGACAAAAATAATGCGCACCAATGACATTTTAATTTTAAAAAAATATTTTAATCAATTGATGCACACCGATTACAAAATGAAGTTACAATAATTAAATCACTGAATTTTTTTTTGTTTTTAAAAGTAATTATTTATCTTGATTATACGTTGCTTTTATCTTAACTGAAATCTATTAAGCAGCCGACTCTGAACTCACCACTTTCAGAATGTGCGTTTACTGTGTTTTTGTGACTTTAACTTCTTTGGCAATTTATTAGTCAATGTTTGACGCAAATAAACTCTTTTTTTTTGCTTTCTTTCTTCCAATACAGTACTCGGCTCCATAGCACCCACGCCAGCGGCTCGGGCGAATTCTCCACTAGTATCAAAATGTACTATCGCCATGCCCGGTCTGCGTAGCCCCTTAGGGTGTGAAAGTACTTATGAATATGAACGATCTCCCGGCCAACACTGTAATCAATCAACCTGCCTCACCCTTTCCCAACTATGTTGGGCCCGGCTTTCACTCTAAACGAATGCAACCACCAAACCAGTATTTTACATAGAGTGACCGTCTGCCCTTCACAGCCTAGTAACTGGGAAAACGATAGCCCTAAGATTGGTCCGATTTTTTGCCTTTTTCTGATTACTCGTAATGACCGTCAAAGATCTACTAATTAAGTACAGTCAGAAGCAATGGATAAAGTTACTGTCTGGGGCACGAAGGATTGTCGATATTTTGAGATAAAAAAAAAAAGTTTATTCAAAATGATCACCTTGAATACCATCCACGAAGCGACCTCGGCAAGGGTTGCTTAACCTTGAAAATTTGTTTTTTTTTTTTTTAGTAATTTTATTTTCTTGAAATATAGCTAATAAACTTAATTAAGTGACAGTGAATTTTAGAGTCACAGTCACAAACTTTTTAGACCGGAAAATGTTACTCATGGGTGTGCTAGGGTTGTCACCTATTTTGCTTCTTCAAATCTTTTACCGTCTTTGCAATGTCTGACTGGCCTGTTGGTCTGGTGGTTAGTGGCCCTGACTGCTATGCCGGAGGTCGTGGGTTCGATTCCCACCCAGGACAAATGTTTATGTGATGAGCATGATCATTTGTTCTGTGTCCGGGTGTAATTTATCTATAACTAGCTTTTGCCCGGGCGGCTTCGCTCCCGCTCTTCCCTACTCCACTCTACTATACCCAACTCTACCCTACCCTACTCTACCCTACTCTACCCTATTCTACCCTACTCTACCCTACTCTACCCTACACTACCCTATTTTTTTTCCGTAAGAACCTTATCCTCACAATAACAATCACAACAAAAAAAAATCAGCCAAATCGGTCAAGCCGTCTTCATGCTATGTCGTGACAACGGAAAACGGGTTTCATTTTTATATATATAGAAGATACGTATGTATTTAGAAATATATAAGTATGTTTATCAGTTGTCTAGTACCCATAACACAAGCTCTGCTTAGCTTGGGATTAGACGGCATTGTGTAATAGTTGTGGAATATTATAAAAAAAAAGAATATTATAAAAAAATGTATGACCAAAAAGACCAAATTAAATATAAAAAAATATTGAAATGTCAGGATTTCATTCAGTTTAAGTCAATATCAGAATCAAACGGTGCCTACCTTCTTTGCACCTTGTATTTTGTTTTATTAATAATCTATTTTTTTAGTACCTGCCATGTTTTCTCTTCACCACCCTTGGTTGACTGGTACAGAATGCCTAAGGCATTAAGTCCGCCTTTGTACGTTTGTGTTATTAAAATCTCATACTCTCGTACCTTCGTATCACAAAATAGAGTAGAGTCTGTGTAAAAAGTCAACCGACTTGGGTAATTATTAGGATTTTATGTAATCTGTTGTAGTCAACACTGGTTCAATATTCAAGGTTGATTAAAAGATATTGATCATTTTTTACTAACAGAAGAACCTTTACGGGAAACCGATGGATGCGAAACGCACAGGAGCGTTCGTTGTGGCGACGCTTGGGGGAGGCCTACGTCCAGCAGTGGACGTGTATCGGCTGAAATGATGATGATGAGAAGAACCTTATAAAAAGTATTGAATTTATGTATTTTTTTAAATGATTAAATGGTTTAGTCGATAAATGTCAGATTCTACAAATGTCAGATGAGTTTAAAATGCCAGATTCTACAAATGTCAGATTCTATAAATGCCAGATTCTATAAATGACACATTTTTATTACAATCCCAATATAATAATTTCCTTCGCGAGTATATAAATTTCGCTAATTTCCAAAGTAGTTATTGCTTGTTGTTGTTGTTTTTTTTTTGCATTAAAAAGATTAAATATTATATATATAAGTCGGTTGACTTTTTAGATAGTCTCTACTAGACTCTAGTAGATTAGAGTACGGTTGACAACCAAATCATCTTTAGCTGCTCAAAAGTAGTAAACTCATTGACGTTTAATAGTATTGTTGTTAATAACATACCTACTAAGCGTTGCGAGGCTGAAGGAGATAAATCTTCATGTTCAACTCGAGCCAATAATTTTAATTTTGTAACGCAGAGGTGTATGACCTTTGCGCAATTTTATTTCGCTTGAACAACACGTTATACTGTTTTATGTTGTTTTGAAACATCGCGTTTCTACAGTAAAACGCCATTTTCCAAAACTCACATGACAATAAATAGTACTCGTACCGTAATAATATCGTAATACCGGATTTCGAGAAATAATTCCCTTTTAAATCTAGGCGATCATGAATTCATACTACTTTTGGTAAAACTTAAGGTTGGATTAGGAATAAAATAACCTTTCATTTGATGTACTTAATACGATTCAATAACTGACGAGGGATATATTATTATCACAAAACAAAAAATACAAATACAAAATGGTTTATTGTCACAATTAGCCATAACATATTTACAAGTATTTGGAGCCTCCTTTTAAGCATAACAGTGCCTGTATTAGGAGACTCCGCGCTTCCATATCATTGCCGTACTCTACATAAACTAAAGGTTACAAAAACTTTTGTGCTGTGACACACGAAAAAAATAAATTAATAAATAAAGTAGGAAAATAAATAAACTGGTTCTTAATTAGTTAAATTACTACAAGAATATCTTAAAAATCTAATTGGTAAGTATATTATAGTATCATTTTCTTTACATCTTTTTTTCCATAGTGGCACCGAGGAAAAGTAGACAACCTCTATTTTTTCATTTCTTTGACGCACATCTTTCAGCTGATGAAGATGATAAAAAAAATTTAGGTAGGTGCAGCTTTTTTTTCGGTTCCGTGATATGTCAATATACATTATCCACACTAATATTAAAAAGAGCTAAAGTTTAATTTTTGTTTTATTTTTTGTTTGTAGGAGGTAATCTCTGAAAGTACTGGTTCGATTGAAAAAAAAATTATCACCAATAGAAAGCTGCTTTATTCCTGAGTGACATAGGCTATATTTTATGTACGCGGGTGAAGCCACGAGCAAAACCTAGTGTAGCATATGATCTTTATCATAATTAAATAACATATTATGAGGGGAATATATTTCTTATATCAGATCTTAGATCAATCATCATCATCTTCCTGCCCTTGTCCCGTTTTATTTGGGGTTGGCGCAACACGTTTTTTTCTTCCATTCTGTTCTGTCACTCGTCACGCTATCACTAACTCTTATTTCTTTTTCCATCCTTTTTTTTTGGCCTCCCTCTCTCCCTCCATCCATCCACATGATGTAAACTCATAACTTTTTTAGCAACATGCGTTTTACCGGATCTTAGATCAATACGAATAAAATATTTAAACTCTAGATTTTACAAGCTAAACTCTCAAAGGAATGAATAAGGTAGGGAGTAATTCAGTTTTATTACAGGTACAAAATTAATGTGGTTATCAGATTGAATATCAAATAAATTATCGTCTACAACTGGGAGAGTTAATCTGCAATTGGAAACCCAACTTACGAATGGATATCGCGTTTTATTTTCCTTTGACGTTAGTAGGCATTTGAGAATTAACGGAAATCTCTGAAATTACCTTCTTTCTAGTTAATAAATATTCTTAGGTATTAACTAAGAAATATTGAGAAAAAACTAAGAATGTACATCCTTGTTTTTAGTATATGCGAATCCTGAAACACCTGTCTAGTATTTTCATGTAAAGAATCTATGTACAAACTTTCAAAACTGTTTTATGAAGATCACAAAGCCCATTATGGTACCTGGTCGGTGGCATAACTAAATGGACACCGGGCCGCCCTGGCGACTGAAGGGTTGTTTTGCTTCCGCGCTCAACTGTGTACCTAATGCCCGCTATGACTTGCCGTGACCTGTTTTGTACTTAGTGTCGTTGGTGTCCAACTTGGACGAACTATAAAATAGTGTAAAAATTATTGTAATTTATTCAGTTACTGATTCTTAACAAACTATATTCAGGTTTCTCATATACTAAAAATAATGTTGTATAGTATATAAAACCGAAAATACAAAAATGAAGGTACCTACTTATAGACAAATATAGAATACTAGCTTTTGCCCGCGCGGCTTCGCTCCCGCTCTTCCTTACTCCACCCTACTATACCCAACTCTACCCTACTCTACCCTACCCTACTCTACCCTACGCTACCCTACTCTACCCTACTCTACCCTACTCTACCCTACGCTACCCTACGCTACCCTACTCTACCCTACTCTACCCTACTACTCTACCCTACTCTACCCTACTCTACCCTACTCTACCCTACTCTACCCTACTCTACCCTACTCTACCCTACTCTACCCTACTCTACCCTACTCTACCCTACTCTACCCTACTCTACCCTACTCTACCCTACTCTACCCTACTCTACCCTACTCTACTCTACCCTACTCTACCCTAATTTTTATTTTTTTTCCATAAGAACCTTCTCCTCACAATAACAATCATAACAAAAAAAAATCAGCCAAATCGGTCAAGCCGTTTTCATGCCAAGTCGTGACAACGGAAAACGGGGGTCATTTTTATAATATAGAAAGATAGAGATAGATGTGTTACACATATCTTATTATATCCAAAAAATATCAAATCAAATCGTCACTAATTTGTAACAACAATGACTAAACAAACTTCAAATGTGACACTTGACGCTGCTCATTGGCTCAGAAGTGACATGACGTGGAAACCTCACTGAGGCGGAACGCCAAAGCGGCTGTAGGTATAGGTTGTGAAGTACTAACGTACCTTTGAGCTTGTTACCCTTGTGTATATCGTTGACTTGAGGAGTCTAAAATTAACTGGACATACACAGGTTACCTACGTTGGAAGTAAAAGACAGTTTCGGATAACTGCTTGAGGGTGATCGTCCGGTAACCATCCGGACCGAGTTTGTGTCGTCGACCGCGTGTAGTGTTCCAAGCGCGACTCAAAAAGATGTCAGCAAACCCGTAAGGGCCCAGCAGGACCGAAGCTTACTTTTTTTATATTGTAGGTGGGAAAATCATCCAATGACATCTCCGCGCCCTTGGGTGGATTAGGAGATAGTGTCAGACTTTTACTGACTGAAAACTCACTCCTGTTACTTCGTTGACTTTCGTATCAGGACCGAATCTTCCTTTCAGAAGCAGAACCTTGGCCCCAGTAGGCTTAGACCATAATGAGCCCCTACGGTTTGTTGACAACTCCTTGAAGCGCGCGTAGAACAATACGCACCGTCAACGTCTTGGGCTTAGTCTGGATGGAAGGAGATAATACGGGGTGGAGGTTCATAGTTTGTATGGAGAAACCTACTTTCACGTCGGCGGAATTGCTGGCAGAAGATAGTCAAACATAAAAATCACAATAGATACACATAAAGCTCTATCTCGAAAAATCTCCCTCCTTAAAAAAATTCCATAACGCATTTACAATCACGTTACAATTCAATAAACATCAAGGGTACTTGTGACAGGGGCACTCACAGGACGGGCGGTAACAAATCCGATACACGGAGGTAATATGGTAAAACTCTCTCTCTCTTAGCTCGCCTTCAGCATGACATAAATAAGTACAGAAGATCAACTTCATACAACAAGCGGCAATGCACGCACACATTGGCACGCTTCTCGTACGGTGAGTGCAAGTGAACTCACAATTGGCCTTCAGTTGTTTGAGATTGAAATAGTTTTTGGATCTCTATGTCATTCCTCAGAACCTAAAGATTTAGTTTCCAATCAGTGCACTTACAGGGCAGAAGTCGACACTTGCGGTAAGGCTGGTGTACCAGATCAAGGAATTCGGAACGAAGTGGTGTTATTAATACGCGGTCTTGTGGACAGCGGGCTATGGATAGCTCGCCGTACGATATGGACGCGCGTATGGAGGATGGCGAGTCTGAAAGTGATGTCAGTATAAATGACGAGCCCCTCTAGGACTAATGACTGATACTCACTCTCGCTAAATCCAAAGTTATTTGGTGATATTCCATTCTAAAAGAATAGTGCTATATATGCTATGCAAAGGCTGGTAATGTCAACTGTAAAACAGATTGTATTCGCAAAATGGCTTGACGACATGACGCTGAGTCAGAATTACTGAGCATCGAACTGAATAATGTGCGGTTGAGGCATCCTATGTCAAACAGCGAACTACTTTGTAGGCTGATGAATAGCATGTGCCTTCTGTGCGTGTCTGTGTTACGGCGTAAGCGCCCACTGATCTGGAATGCCAGTGATTGGATAAAGGGTGCCGCGCATTTCGAACAGAACGGGAGTGCACGAGACGGCGGTCGGTACGTACGGTACGAATTATGTATTTAGTACGTTGTACGGGGATTCAGTAATGTACTGGGATGAGGACTGTTTGGAGATGTTTTCATTTTTGTTAATGCGTATTTGTTTCTTTATGCTAAAAGAAAATTCACACCGGTGCAGAGATGAGCACTTCAGTGTGATACAATTACAAGCTTTTATTTAGTTTCACCCAATGACTATACAACCACGTTTCGTACTGTACAGTACTGATGTATGTCTGTAATGAAATCTTGCAAATTTTTGACCTACTTCCCGGGTACCGATTGAGCTGAAATTTTGCATGCATTGTGTAAATCTACTAATTATGACATGAAGCTGATCTGATAATCGAAATGGAAGTGTGGATTGGCAAAGAGGTGATTTTCCACGTAAAAAAAGGTAGACAGATACTCAGCTACTATCAGTATTGAATAGCAAAATAAAAGGTATTTTCATTTCGAATAAAACAAAGCATCACAATCAATAAACTATAGTGACGAAACTTATTGTTCCAATTAAATGCCACGATTTAGCTTCTTTCCTGCCGTCAAAGCGCGGGCCATCTGCCAAGAAGTATGTTAAAATATTGTTGTCATGTGGACTAATAGCCCTCTGAAAACAGTATATTATTATACTCATTAGGTAAGACATAGTATTCGCTAAAACGAGGAAGAATTTAGAGGACATTTTAAAATAAAACCGCGTATTTATATTTGGCTATTTATAATTTGGATGTCACGTAACAGAATTTCACTCTGAAAACACGTGTGCATTACGTGAAGATTGTGCAATGTGTTGCGTGAATACTGAAATATGGGTATTTTTAATCCATGAGACATATTTTCGACTAGCTTGTATGGAGAAGTCTATATTTACGCAGACAGAAGCAGCTTGCAAGTCGGTTTCTCCATACAAACTTTGAACCCCTGATTAATCCCCTTAGGGGGTGAATATTGGAAAATTCTTTCTTGTTCTTCAAATACATCATAAGAGGATCCTCTGCGGAGTATTTCTGCGTTCTAGGTCCAAAGGTTTGGGGTGGGCGTTGGTGAGTCAGGATTTTACCTTTTATTATATATCTAGATAATGACATAATTTTATCTGGTGGTAAAAAAAAAGACAATTCGTACCTATAATATTTTACAACCGAAATAAAAGTAATAAAAACTAACACATTTATTTACATAAATACTGTTATTTTTTTCTCTAAACAATTACCCAATAGTTTAAAATAAAGGTTAACTTAAAAATAAAATATATAAAACGCTAAGAAAAATCCACGGTTTGTCATTTGACCAGACTATTCCGGTCCGAGTCGGAATGCGTTCCCAACATCTGTTGAGCACTAACTCACTTCTGACGTAGCCGTATTATACTCGTATACAACGTCAACTCGCTTAACTAGGAGAATAACAATTGAATAACCTTATCAAATAGAACTGGAAATACAAAGATATTGTAACCAGATATATTATAGGGTAGTTTCAAGGGTCAAAATAACTACATTTTATTTAGTCCGTATTTTAGATTATAAAACAATATTGGACACGTATTTTTCCTTTTTTCGATTAAACAAAAAATAACAATGATATAGCCCATTAAAGTTACGTGTGAGGTCACCCCATGCGAAAAAATGCAGCACGGCGTGACGTTACACGTTACTTTAATGGGCTATATTATCTTTGTCATTTTTGATTTAATTTACAAATAAAAAAATACGTGTCCCTTATTTTTGAATAATCTAAAAGACGGACTAATTACATTTTTTATGGCAACTAGCATATTGTCTGGAACGGATGATTCATGGTTCATGATCATGATCCATGGCTCCATCTCTTTACCGTATGTCAATTTATTCGAGTGTACCCGTTGTCCACGTTATCTTTGTTTTCTTTAAAAGGGACAAAGGGAATTGATTAAATAATTATAGTTAATTCCCTTTGTCCCTCGTATGCTATTCTTGTTAATTTATTGTAATATTTAGGTCTCAACCACATGGTTTAACGAGCCATATACAAGAAAGCGCGCCAAGCGTACTTCAAAAGGACGGGAGTGTCGTCATCACAACGCTCAGTCACGTTGTCAGAACAAAAGAATCGAAGGCGTGGCCAACTCAAGGCGTTCTATGCAAGAGCATCGACACGAAACGGTTGTAACTTGGCTAGGGAGGCAGTACCCTTGTTACAGGACAATTTCAGATATTGTTATTGTATCTTCAACAATTCTTCGTAAAGATCAGAATAAACGTACACGTTAACAAAAGATGTCTCAAGCCGTTATTATTATTATTGATTGAAATAGATATCGCATTATTTGTAAGCAGACCACGATGAGAGCGATGAGAATGTAGACGTATCCCTCTCGTATAAAAATGGAATCAATGTTCTGAAAGGCCCTAGAGATATCTGAAAAAGAAATGTATGTTTTATATACGCTGTAATGTAGATACGGTTTTTTATTTTATAGTATAAATACGAGGACTAGTAACAAAAATAAAATAAAAAGAATTCACCGTGAAAAACGTATCAACCGGTTTGTTCGATGCCTCCTACGCATACGATCGTGAGGCAAGGAGTCCATTTTTTCGGGAGGGGCGTTTTTGTGATTGATAATGATATAAGTAATTTTTTAAACACTTTTAAACTATGTTATTGCATTATGTAATCAATAATGAGCTTAAGGTAGCACTACCAAACGATATATGTACCAGATAATATTACTTTTTGTACCTAGGTACAAAAAGTAATATTATTTTTTAATTTTTTACTAGCGCTCCCGACAGATGTTAGCCTGTCCTAAAGCTGACTACAGCGCCACCTACTTGGTCAAGTTTTATTTTCAAACTGTCTAGGGACCTATTCAAATATGTACACAAAGTTTCAATCATATCGGTCAACCTGTTTGGGAGAAGTTAGGTGACAAACACATATAGTGTCACAACCCAAAAAAATGATTTTTGCTTAATTTGCTGATAATTATGCTATTAATTTCAGAATTCATCATACTTTATGCTCAAGTAGTGTAGTGAGTGTATTTGAAGTTCAATTATTTACCTACAAGAGACCCATTTTATTTATTTATCCCTAAATTTATTACAATTTACAGTCGTTGATTTTTGAGTTGTGACACTTTTTGAGCGGAGGTGCGATATGTATAAGTCTGTTTAAAAATGAAACGATTTGAGAAATTTGTATTATATATTTTAGTCATTTCAAAAATACTTATATACGATACTTTTTATAAAGTTCTTCTATTAGAACAATGATCAAGATCTCATAATCAACCTTTTTGGTAAACAATAAAGTTTATTCTATTCTATTCTATTCTTGATTTTTGAACCAGTGCTAACTACCTACATCAGATTTAATTTTGCACTAATAATTACCCAAGTCGTTTCTATACAGAGGAATTATATATTTAAAGATATTTTTTTTTAACTTAGGTTGTCATAATGGGCGTTTAATTTTAAGTTCCTTATTTAATTTTAATTTTTGGTTTACAATAAAGAATATCTATCTATCTTTTACTTAGAAAATATGATAAAATGTTATGTGCCGTGTTGTTCTTCGATTTTTATTGCCAAGTCTTTAACTCATTTAACAGCACTTCTGTTAGTCGGTCTTCTGTCTCAAACTAACATTGTTTTTGCTACAATCTGTACTAACAAACTTAGCACGTAGCTATCATCAACAGCCTCGCTATCGCAACGGTTGTTTGGTTTGTTCTCAATTTGTGTTTGGCTGAGTTAACGTCTCTACGCTCTGTTTGACAGGGTTTCCATCCATCGGTCATTGTGCAGTGGCTTTGACAACTGTGTAATATGGAAAGCATATCGCTTGCTATTGCTCATGAATAGTCTCCAAACAGTCTAAGAAAAAGGTAAATCACAAAAATATCTGCAAAAAAATACTGAATATTTCTTAAAAAATTATGATAGAGTTAGATAACCAGTATAATCAACCTTATAATGTTCCCACTGCTTGGACTTAGGCCTCCTTTCTAGGAGAGGGAATGGTCTATGGTCCAAGTGGGCCCACTGTGGAAGTCATGTATCTTCAATTTCATCACGATATGTTTTCGTTCACCGTTTTGAGAGCAGTCATGGTGATTAAATAAACTACACAAAATAATGCATCTGGCCGGGTTTGAATACGCGACCTAAGGCTTATAATACATAACCAGCCGCTTCCTGCTGCCTTCGGAATTTTTCGAAAGAGTTACCACGTTCCTGCAACGCAAATGGCAACTGAAAGATCACAGGTGAGTTTTAGTCAGTAAAAGTCTGAGACTCCCAATCTCGCTCCATCCACAGCGGGAGTAGTTATTTGATGATTTCCCACCTAAAAAAATACCATTGGCCACTTATTTTTTATCTATATCAGTCTCAGAAAAAGAGTTACAAAACCAATAAAAAAAATGCTAATCCGTTATCTACAATATAGGTATAATGACTATACAAGACCAGCCAAGATAGTTTTATTCAAGAATTCGTTTCTCGTAAACATAGACGCTTTTATTCAGCACTTAACGTTTTTAATTTTGCGTTGAATGCATTACGGACAGACTAAATAATGAGAACCATTATAGATCTAATGCTTAAGCGCCTGATGTAATGACGCACATTTTTATAATGGATATTTACACAAAATATGCCATTTCGTCGATTGATTTTTATTTTTCAGAACTGATTACCTGAATGAAGATATTTTTTGGGCTTTTCATAGAGATTTAGGCCAACTAAAAATGCCATAGCAGAATAGACTCCTTGGCATTTATTCATGAAACCCCAAGTGAAAGCCGGCGTTCGCACACCCATTGTCTTTCGTCGTTTCGTCGTTGTAGAGTTAATAGCATTTTACATGTTTTGGCCAGATGGTAAGGCAGCCAATGGGCTATCGTCGAAGCATACAGTTCACAAGTGCCCTCACAAATGTGTAAGGACACTTGTGAACTGTATGCTGTGACTATGCTAACATCATCATCATCATTTCAGCCGAAAGACGTCCACTGCTAGACATAAACCTCCCCCAAGTGTCGTCACAACAAACGGTCTTGTGCATCTCACATCCACAATACTAACATAGACTAAACAAACAAACAAATATTGTTACTAACCTAATACAGCACATGTAATTATATCGTTTTTAGATGGAAAGTAGATGCATAATGTCTTAAAGAAGCTTTAGGTACAGTCGTTGTTACTACATTACCAATCAACAAATGGAACGACGTGGAAGTCAAAGCTTGGATTTCTTCCAAAAGAAAAGTTTGTCAGGAAACTAAATACGCATCGTTTATAAGCGATACAAAAAAACTGAACAATAAAACAACAGAAACATTGATTTTATATTAAAGAACCGACCTGACACATCTTTCTCTTTTTACTGTGCATGTAATTCTTCGCAGCGTTGGAAGTCTTTCCTCTTCTTTTGCAAGCAGAATTGATGACTGCTGAGTATCGCGGGAATCTGATGGATGCAAGATGCATAGGACCAGTCTTTGTGGCAAGAGAAGACGTATGCCACCGCAACGAAGGTCTTTTGGTTGAAATGACTTTGGTGATGATGATAAACTTCCCGAGCTACATTTACAATTTTAAGACCTGTGACCCTACCACGAGTTCTTAACGCAATCCAACTTATGACATAAAGTGAACTATTAAAAGGATGGAGGAATATAGAGTGTATAGCTCCATCCCCCTTTCTCGCTGGCACGACTGAAATTTTAACACGTCTTGGTAAGGCCCTTGAGTCAGAGTTAGAGCTGAACCAGAGACCTACCAATACCAGCTACACCACAAACATTCCAATAAAATGTTTGCGTTGCCAAAATACCCTTCAATAAAAACTTGAAAGTTTGATAATCATTAAAGGTCCGAAACAGCATCGATTAACCATCGATTGACCTACTAGCATCGAGAATAACATTGTTTACAGAAACACATGTTTAGTGCGGGATCGTAAAGGTCTTGCACTCCCAAACACTTGAAATAACTTTATTGATGGTTCAGCCATTAAAGTTTGATGATCGCTGTCAGAATGGCCGTCGTTTTGCTCATGTTTACATTGTCGCACGCATTAATTCGCACAAGCAAACCGACAAACGGATGATTAATTATGCTTTATTGCCACGTGTGTAGTTTAAACAAAGGAAATGAGCCATTTCGGAAGAAAAGTTGAGTTGTAGCCATGTGGTAAGCCACAATATTAGCATCGATTTTCAAATGTATCAGCCCTTTATCTTCACGCATGGATTTACACATAGACTTGTCTCTGTTTTACGGTCTAGTTGCTAAATTTTTCGCAAACCATGACCGCTAAACGTCAGGGTCCTTGGATCGATCCAGGTTCAGGTAGTGTTACATAGATTTTCCGGTAACAGCTCAGAGGTTTTGAAGATGGCGGTGTGCTATTCTTTTTTTGGATAGGAAACATAGTGTTCGACTTTTGCTAACTAAAACTCACCCGTGTGCATTCAGTTATCTTATCGTTTAAGGACCACTGTGATCTGTGGTCACCGTGCTGCGATTTGTCGCGGCTGCTGAGTGCTGCCCTGAAGTTAGAACTCTACGCGCCACTCGTGCGTGTGTACAAGGGCTGTTGCCTCCAGAATTCAAGGTCTAGGTCTAGCAAGGAGCTTAGCCACCTCGTATGGTGTGATACTCCTGTACTTCGAAGCACACGTAACGTAACGGTTTACGGGACTTATTATGGGTCCTGCGCTTGAACTCTTCCCGTGTCGGATTACTATCTCATCGGACTATCAGAGTGTAGGAACAGAGCGAAGGCGCTTGCATGTTGCATACATTTATGCACTATAATATTTCCTGCTCTTGGCCTATCTCCGCTATGGTTGGCTACTGTGAGTGAAATTTGGATGGAAGGATTATTATACAGGGCTAAAATATATTGTACATTCTGCCGTCCACTAACTAAAAGGCCGTTAAGCCACAGTTGGTCGTTTTTCACTTTTTAATGTAGTCTTATACAACTTTCGATGCTCTATCTTTTGGTCTAAGACTCATTTTTCTATGATTGATAGTTTTTGAGATACAGAACATTAAATCACAATGTCTGTTTTTAAATTGCTTAGCTAAAGGTTAGAAAATGAATTTAAATAAAATATAATAAATATAAATGAATATTAAAATATATCACATATTGTGCACAAAGACTATGCCTAATAACTTGTAACCTTGTTCCTAGGTAGCATACTTTTCAAGAGACATCAATTCCCAATTTTTGTGTTTTCTCGAAAAATACTTTTTGCACTTAGCTGCCTTTTAGTTAGTGGACGGCAGCATTAATGTTGTTACACAAATTTATTTTTACTATTTTATTGTGTGGGTGTAGGTACCCAGTAGCGGCCTCACCGAAAATGAGGGAGAACAAAAAACTGAAAAATAAAATGAGATTTATTAAATGAAAATAATAATTACTTACAAAAAGAAATGAATAGCTTTATGTTAAATTACCTAACTACGTTAAACTTTTTAAATAAAAATATTTTCCGAAAAATACAAAAAGATTATGCGGATGAAAAAACATGGCCGACTGACACTTTGTTAACGCGAGTTCCAAATATGAATACTACAGAGTGACGTCACGTAACAGTTTGTACAATGTAACGTCAGAATCGACGCATAACTTCAGCTCATAAAAGAGTTCGCATACTCGTTCATTCACTTTTATTTAATGGAAAATGTAGTCGATCTTTAACTCTCGTAATGCCTAGTAATGGCTTTTTGTTTGAAAACGAGCCAAACGCATTTATACATTCTGTCAGAATTGTTTTAACACTGTTTTAAGTGTAGAACTCACACACGGAGTTACGGGCATATTATACCCTAGAACGAAAATGGATTACAATTTTTTATTATTATTTTTGTATGGAATGGAAATCATCAATCAGCTTATTCAATTTTTATTTAGGTACTTTGTTTGTTTATTATTTATCTACATTGTGCTCAGATAGAAGCAACAAGAAATATTTAACCAAGATTTATGTTACTTACAACAATATTATTTAAAAGAGTGTTCTATGGAGTTTCTTGAACGTTCTTCTCCATAGAAATCTACGCTTTAGAACGTGCAATTTACCTTCACTTGTTTTAATTCACTGACATTGCGACAATTCAAAGTGCCAGTAATTGATCTATTTGAATTAAACGTTTCTGGTTTCTGATCAAATAATTTCTTCTATTTTAGGGGGAGCAAGAGGGAGTGTTAATTTTTTACTTTCAAACAATCACGCAATCTTGGCAGGCAAGGGTCTAAGCGAGCCATGTCCATTAAGTTGACATCTCTTTGAAGCATTCGTGGAGCACAACGCGCCACCAACCCTGACCTGGTCCTTTATCGGCGAACTTTACACATACAATGAAAGTGACCTAACTCAAAAAGTGTACTCTACAAACTTGTGGTGAAAAAGATCCCGAATTATGAGTAAGAAAGAAAGATGGTAGATACACATTTTTACTCATAATATCAAATTAAAACATTTTGAAAATTTTTATATCCATCTACTCATTTTCCGTAAGATGCAATTTTGAGTTAGTTAACTTTAGAATAGAATAGAAATACTTTCATTCCCAATCGATTATAATTTAGGTGTCCTCAAGACTCGACTGAATTTGCTCTTAACGAACTAGTGCGCCTCACCATCAACGATTGCATCACTGCTTACTGTCAGTTAGGATCACAGTCAAACGCTAGATTAAATCAATAAAAAAAATCGAATCATGTCAAATAATTCAGTCTAAGTACTTTGATAAACATAGTTGTGAACATTGTTGTGTGTTTGCTGTTTACTAAACCAGACCACTAAAGCTAGTATTAAGAAAAATAAATAAAAGTGCTCCTATAACAACAACAACAAATTATAGTTTATTTTGTCAACAACACATTTGGCGGAGAGACACTTCCAGATTTATGGTACAAATTATACAACAACACGTGACTTGTCTTATAAATGCTGAACAATAAAAGCCACAAGATAATATTTCACTCTATTTAATGCGATAGGATTCCTGGTAACAACAACATTTTACAGATGACGCAATTATTTTGCCTGATACTGAGGATGCTAATTTTAAAAACATTACATCAAATGGATAAATAGACGGCCAAATAGAAATAAATAGGCGGATGAAGTTCCACGATAAAATCTTTATACGCATCGTGACAGCAATTCGAATATTTATTTTTGAAATTCGCATTTTCACACCATTAGGTCTCGAGTGTAGAGAGAGCGCGAGATTATTTTAGACTTCTATGTTTTTATTTTTTTATTATTAGGTTTTTTTTTTAATATAGGTTACATTTTAATTTTTTTTATATCTTAAACATCTACTCTAATATTGTCGTAGTAAAGAGAAAATATTAGCATTAAAAATTTACCTACATAATTATCTTTATTTCTTTTTGCTAAAAACCACAAGAGCTTTTTATGTCTTATATGTATATTAATATGGCTAGTGAGTTATTACAACTAAACAAATAAACAACTCAATAGGTAACCCAAACTGAAATTATTAGTACTTATGTAAAAACTCTTTTTTTTTAATTTCATCGGGCTTAAAAATGGCTGTTACGTTGATTCCGTAAAACGTATATACCTACAGCGTTCAATTTAGATAGCGGCTATTTCATAATCCTGCTAGGGTTGTGGGAATGTTAGAATGAGTTACCGTGACTCTGAAAAAGCACAAAAGGCAATGCAAAAGAACTGGTGGGATTTAGTCACTACTGGGGTCGTGGGTTCACTTTTGCGAGGAAAACCCGAGGCTCTGAAACGCAAGAAAAAGTGGGTTTTAGTCAATAAAAGTCCTGCCGCTCGGGCTTAGAACGAGAGAAATCAATGAATGATTATCCACCTAAAAAAAGGTGGGACTTAGTCACTAAGTTTTACACGTTCTCTAACTCCACCAGAGCGAAAAAACGTATTCCATAATTTCCCACTAACAATAGATAAAATAAAAGTCATCATCATCAGCCTTTTAAATGTTCCCACTGCTGGGAATCAGGCCTCCTCTCTAGGAGAGGGAATGGGTCGTAATCCACCAAGTGGGCCCGGTGCGGGTTGGTGAATGTCACATGTCTTCGAATTTTTGGTTCTAGGGTAAAATAAATGTAGATAACAGTTACTTAGTGACTGAAAAATATGATTAAAAGTTGTTGAAGTATATAAGTAAAAATATGATTACAAGTAGCGACGTAACACATGCTAGAATGTAGGAAGTATTGACATGTTGATGTTATGAGTAATGGGGCTTGGCGCAGCGCAGCGAACTAAACTTGCAGTTTTAGAAATTGTTTTTTTTTTTTTTTTGTAGAAAGTCAAATAAATTACAGTCAGTGTTGCGCCAAGTTCAAGCCAAAAACAAACTGGCACACAAAGCATTTGCAATCACTTTTTGCCTTTTCACCACTAAATCTAGTTTAAATTAAAATATCAACTTATAGCTTGGCAAATTTTTAGCGTCCAGATCATCTCGTCACCTCTTTCTAGGACGACCTCGATGGCGCTTTCCCTTTGCAGGAACCCACTGTGTGACGTCATTTGCACTGTGGTCACTGCTCATACGGCTGACGTGATCCGCCGAATCCCATTTGAGCCTGGAAGCCTTTTTGCCCACGTCTATTATTTTTCGTTTTAGAACGCAGCGTGTTATTTATTTGATATATTTTTTAGAAGCTTTACAAGTTGTCAATTTGCACATTGGCTCTTATACGTAGGACCCATCGATTTATGTTAGAGGTGGGAGGGCCGTTCAATCGACACTATAAGTAGTCTCTTAAAATATCTCTAGCGGACATATTGAAAACTTAACGACTCCATTACCTAAAATGGCCAGTGCGGTGACCGATTCCAAGCAGTCTACGAGCATCATAAACCTTTAAATATTATAACTTCCATAAAGTTCCATAACGTGAGCTCACCCGTCCGAGGTTGGCAACCCTGGCTCTGTTTGTTTGAATATTTTATACGAACATTTCTCGGGAACATCCTCCGACGCAGCTGGAGTGATGGTCACATGTTCAATGTATTTATACGATTTTTCTTCGGCGCCTGTCGTAAATTGCAATACGCCATGAAAAATGACGCATTTACCGTGTTATTATGATCGTCTTTTGTTGAGAGATTATAGTTGGAAGTTGTAATTTATTGGATAAACATAGACATTCCGTAAAAATATAGTTTCGGTCTACAAAAATCGGCTGTATTTGTTTCGGCAGCGTATACACACTCCACAGGTGTTATATACACGTATTATATACACTCACACACAGGTGTTATATACACTCACAAAAAGTTGGTATGACATCAATGAGAAAACTCTCAATGGTGAAATTGGTACGTTTTATTTTTTATTCACTTTTCAATTTATTGTTTTTAGGTGGGAAATCATCTAATGACATCTCTCGCCCTTGTGCGGAGTGAGAGCGCCTGTCAGACTATTACTGACTATAACCCACTCGTTTGTTCCTTCTTTGCCTTGAGCCATTTCCACTTAATCCTCAGTAGGCTTCGAGCCTACTGGCCCTCCCAAGATTAGCTGACATTTTTGAGTCACGCGTCGAACACACTACGCGTCTTCGACGATTTGGACTCAAGCATGAATAAGAGAACTTAATACATTTCAAACCTAATAATGATTTAAAAAATCGAATGTTCAAATTATGCAAAAACATTCCTGAATAAAAATCTACATTCCAACATGTGCTCGGCGCGTTGTTTATTACCGCCAAACACAGATTATAAATAGTAATTTATGGCAACATTGAAACAGCTACAGACAATGAATTCCGTTATTTCGTTGAATTATTGACGCAATTTGGTAATGATTGTATTTACTGGTTACGTTATTCCGTTATTGATATTAGGTCACAATTTTATTATCTAATATATACGTATTTTGGGATAATTTTTTTTTATAAAAAAAAAATATGTGTCCGGAATGACTCTTGTATCGTAAGTGCGTTCACAAACATGTAAACTCACCTAAACAAGAAACCCAGATCCCGAACACTTATCTGTAGGTCATAATTACTTGAGATTGGTTCCGGAAGAGAATCGCTGAAAACCAGCGCTGTGAGCTCATCGCATTATGCGTGAGGTCACAACTTTATGCTGAGCGTTGGGCCGTTTTGCGCGGATGAGACGCATATCTTCCCTATCGACTGATATTTTGTTATGTTTGTTATTTAGCTATTGACTGATTTTTTGTTTATAAGTATGCGTCTAATTCACATAAATAAAATGTTTTTCCTTCTTTCTTCTTCAGAATGAAATCCGCGACGAGTAACACACGAACCAAACACTCAGACTCTGAGGCAGCTGTGCTGAATACCTAAATGTTTCTTGTAAACAACAACCTGGAGACAGAACATGTTTCAGCGACCCATAGACAAATATGCCAAAGAATGATCAGAAGAGTCGACCCGAAATAATGGGATTAGACTATGCAAAAAGACAGACGCAGAATCTCTTATTTATTTTGCTATGGCAACATCTAAGCTGACCTTTATACCTTAGATAAAAAGTGGAAAAATAAGCTAAACAGGAGGCCCAAGCTTGCCAACATAAAAAAAATAAACCCCGTCGTCCCTAAAGTAAGTTGGTAACGTTTTTGTTAGGATTACCAGTCGCGTCGGAGCGGTCACGTAGGCGCCACGGATTAACGTAAACACAAGCTTTAAAAAATTGAATACAATAAAATCTTACTTTTTCGCACTTTTCATGTCGGCGCGATGGAAACGTGAGCTGCTTACTTTTATTTTTATAGACATCGGCGCATGAGTAATGGATTGATGTTTGATCTTGGAGAAGGGCATGGGTTTAACTTGTTTTTGGGTTATTAAATTATTTAAGTACATAATATAATATCTCTACCTTCTCTTCTTAGTCCATTTGAGCCATCCTAATAATATGTCTCGTTGATATCGTTGTCTATGATTCGATCGCCATTGTACCCATAGATTTAAAGTCTAGATCTAAAGTCTAGGTATAAGTTTTATTACTTATAATGGTGTAGGTACAATCAATGATATATTGTACAATAAAGTTTATTCTATTCTCTACCATAAATATCTTAAGTTTTTTTTTTCATAACCCTTGTATCTATTACTAAAACTATAAAAAAAATACGATTAAGCCTGTGGTAGATGCATAGATACCAAAGCGTGTGCGTCACACAGACAAATTAATTAAATAAAACAAAATGAAACTCATTCAGTAAAATAAGCCATAAAAGTTTAAATACCCCTTATCTCACGTATCTAAATATAAGAGCGAGAACACATTCGCAGAATGAATAACTAGACACAGATAAAATAAAGGGATAGTTAGAATGCAAATGAAGTACCAAAGAGTATTCATTAAGTACTTACTATACGTAAAATTAACGCAGTAAATAGAATTTCCTTCGCATTTTATTTAAAAAAGTGTGCTTTTAAATTTGGAATTTCCCGCGAACGAGTTTCGTTTTTTTTATGTTTGCACCCTTGATCTAAAATGCTGACTTCGCTCTCACTAAATGCAAGTGCCGAATTTTTCACGTTATGTTTTTTTAAAAACGAAATGCTTGATACAGTTTTTATTTTAAGAAGCTAGTTTAACTTCCTGGATGGCGAATAAAAGTCTTTTAAATATAACAAAGAAAGATATTCCTATTTAGCCGTAGATAATGTAGAACAATCTCGCCAAGATAAACTACTTCAGGAAAAAAAAAAAGAAAATTAAACGGAACAAACGTTTTCTTAGAACACCGCTAAAAGCCCAAGATGAGGTTATTTTTATGATATTTATCATTTTCTCGTTCGAAACTCAAACTCGCCGTCTTAATTTGCGTCCCGTAACAAATTACACACTTTTTCTTAACAAAAAGTTGTTTTATAAAGTGCCTGGAGTAAGATTGATGTCCATTAGTAGGTAATTTCCTAAACAATTTCGGCAAAGGACACAACGTTAATCGAACGAAGCATTATTATTCCATGTTTCTGTTAAATCAAAGAAATGCTTGCTTTGTTCTCAAAACGAGCGTAACTCTTTAAAACGAATAAATCATATTTTACATGTCCCTTGGCTAAAATATAGCCGATAAAAGAGACTAAAAAAAATTAACACAGTTTGTATTATTTTATTTTTTACTGAGATTTAAATAATGTTAAAAATTCAGGTTTATTAATTACCTACTAGCGTCCAGTCCCAGCTTTGCATGGGTGTTGGATATCTTTGAAATCCTTGGCTTTTCTCTACTGTAATATCGTATTGTACATTTAAACCTTTTACAATTTGTGAAAACCGCATAAGTACTAGCTGACCCGGCGAACTTCGTACCGTCTAACAGTCAATGAATATCGTAAGTAATCTAAGTATATCGTTCGATATAGTCAATCGATTGCGATGAAATAAAGCCCAAGTAATATATCAAATTACACACAATTTTAATGTATAAAAGTTATCTACATCGATTTCGTACATTTTACCTCATGTGCGAATAACTAAAATCTTCTACAGATTCATTATGTATGCAATATTAAACATTAAATAATCTACAGGAAGATATAGACAAAAAATGTTTTCTCATTGTATTGTATTTCACTTATGTCGCCTCAATATTCTTTCCCGTCATACCTTCGAGGAAATTCAACGAAAATTATTTCAGTGGAATTTCTTAATTTATTGTTCTAGAATCATCGTTGTGAACGAAACAAAACCGTTCTTTTGATTTTAAAAATAGAACGTTTTAAAATGCTTCCATAGGTGACAGGTACATAGAGATAATAAGTTGTTCTAACAAAACCGTGCTACTAATTTTTAAAATAGAACATTTTGAAATGCTTCCATAGGTGACAGTACATAGAGATATTAAATTGTTCTAACAAAACCGTTCTTCGGATTTTAAAAATAGAACATTTTGAAATGCTTCCATAGGTGTCAGTTATAAGTGTTGTTCTCATCGTCGCTAGGACCGAATAGTTTGACAATTGGAACATTACGCCGAACGGTCGCGTGACCGAACACCCGTGGGTTACATTACAAAGGGTGTCAGTCGACTTGTTTTTATTTGTATTGCTCCTGATTGATAGAGACCCAATTCTTCAGTAGTTATTTTAAGCTGCCGGACGCGTTACTCACGTTGTGACAGTTTCAGTTTATTATAGAGCTGACATTTAATTTTTGAAACTGTTTGTGTGTTTAACTACTTTTAGAGATTTGGAACAAAATACCAAATAAATGTTTCTATTATAGAATAATAATATTAAGAACTAGGTTTTCCCTGAGGCTTTGCCCGCTTTGTCATTCAGAAATAAAGCAGCTTTCTATCGGTGAAAGAATTTCCGCAATCGGATCAGTACTGTCCGAGAATAACCACAATAAAAAAAAAATCATAAAAACAAAAAACAAACCTTTTAATAATATTAGTGTAGATTTATTCGTAAGACAAAATTATTACATCACATCACATAGTAAATTAAAGATTAAACATTTAAGATTCTAATTACAACTTAATAAAGTAACCGTAAATCCATCAGCACCCTCATTGGATGATTTAGCAAAATCAAATTTTTACAAAATTTATCAGCAACAACACCAAAATGCCATTACCGCTAAATAATGCCGATGCCTCTTTGAGGAGAACCAATGTGTCTATCAGTATTGAGATTCAACTCGGTTCCGGATCCTTAACCAAAACGATCAGTGACACAATCAATATGGCGCATTGTATTCGAAACGTTTATTCGACCCACATTCGAACATTTCCTGACGATAACCCGAGCAAGCTTCGCATCGAAATTAATTTAAATAGGCACATCCTTGTCTTTCTGCTCCACTGAACGCGATTCGATTTCCAATTCCTACACCCCAATAGTTCCGTTTCGTTCACTGACTTAAAATTACTACAAAGTTTGCGACTCCACTCGCTTTTTATTTGTTTCGGAGTCGTTCGCCTACGTAAGCTGAGTTAGTACTTATTTTTTAGCTTTCAAACCTTGTGGTCGGCGATGTGGAAAAATCCCCGTCGCTGCCTCGGCTGTGATAAATTACCTGCAAATAATGGATAGCTACTTTAATTATGTTGCTTCGGTAAATGTGTTGTAGTTTTTTGTCGCAGACAGGTATTGTTTATGTGACAAAATAATTCAGACGATAAAGCTTCTTTGCCAACATCGGGAAGTATCTTCCTCGGCAAACAGTTGAACATCACTACCAATGACATCTGTTCGAATGACATTTTAAATTGGAGAAGAACACACAATCCACTAACAAATGGTTTTACGCAGAAACAATGACACAATACAAAGAAAATATCTACGCAAGAATCATCAGTTTCACACAATGTGATATAACAAGAAAAAAAACATTCTACAAATCTTCGTAAGCGAACCACATAAAGTTGTCCCTACGAAATATCTTGATGGGCTCGTAAATCCGTGAGACAATGTTTTTTAAATACGCATAGTACAATGTAGTCGCCATTTTCAAGGAAACGTCGCGCGTCGAGTGAAACGGGACGTTATTTGGACGGATAGAATAAATGGAATCATGTCGGCGAACGCTCCAAGACGTCGACATTGAAAATCACATTAATTTTTGAATTTACGTTCCATGAAAAAAAAGTTGTCATCTGATTGTCATCCGGAATTCGTTCTTTGTTGTACCATAATTCTATTTACGTCACCTTAGTGGCCCAGCGTCTTTTTACAGCATCGTAAACTACGCCGGAATAAGAAAAAAGTGACAGTTGTTGATCTATTATAAATTATTTGTTGTACATTGATGCTCTGTTTACCCGTTTAAAACTGAAGTTTAAATGTTCAAACAAATGTAGGTAGACAGCTGATGCTTTGAAGCTAGGGTTACCTGATGAAAAAATCAAAAGTACGGGGAAAAAATCCGATTTCCTTTGAAAAATCCTGAGATTTATTTGAGTTTGAGAATTTTTTCACACTGTGGGTCTATTAACCCATGCGTTGCAGATTCCACACAAAGAGGTGGGGGTAGCAGTGGAACCCCCTTTGCCATTGGAAGATTAGTTTTAGTTTATTTAACTTTTTATTAAGTTTTTTATTAATTTGTTTATTAATTATATTTTTATTTAGTTCTTTAGTGTTTTTATTTTTATTTTTTAAGTTAGTTTTAATTAAGTTTAGTTAAATTAATTGAAGGTTCGTTTTTGGTAAATCAGATTAAATTCCCTTATAAGTTAAACAAATGGAATAGGTCAATTATTTCATTTGTTTAACTTATAAGGGAATTAATTGAAAATTCTAAAAATCCTGAGATTTTATGAGATTTGCAAAATCTAGCCGCAATCCTGAGAAGAGTCAAATAATCTTGAAATCTCAGGACAAATCCTGAGAAATGGTAGGCTAGGTACTCACGTAATTTCGAGCGTTGCTAATGCGTTATGTCCAACATCTCGTAGACCACAGTTGAATTACTGCCGAACCGACGTGAAACACGAACTTTGCCGAACATACATATGTGCGCTGTGCATGCATAATGCATTTAACATTGCACTAAGTCAGCTCTACTCGCAAGTCTTATCGCGAAATGGCTTGACTTTGAACTTCGAGACAAACACGTAAGCCGCTAGATGTATTGGACTTAAACTTTTAAACAAACGAAGTTAAAAGCGAAAAAATATACAGGGTTATTTCTAAAACACTAACAAGTTAACAACCTTGCATCACTTACAACATAAACAACAACAACTTTTGTTTTATGACTTTTTACAAAACATAGTAATTTTACCAAAAACAAACCTTCAAGATTTTGTTGTTCTATCTAACGTATTTTAATTCTGTATTTTGCCCACGCACTTTTTTCATTCGTAGTAATAGTAAGCAGGCTTTCAAAACATTGTCATCACACTAGCAAGCATTCGCACTATTTCCGTGTACTTGACATTAGAATATTGATACACCATCATGTAAAGATTACGTCCGCACTGCCGAATTTCGCTAAAAGAAATCGTATGACGCGATGCGAGCGCATTACGGAGACCGAATGACTTATGAAGGCCGCCCGTAAATAGGTCAAGTTCATGTTCAGCTACCCTCCGCTATTAATTGTACTATCGCTTGCTTCACATAGACTTCGTAATATTTAGAACGTTCAATTTAAATATTTTTTATTTTTCTATGACAATCTGATGATCTAAAATAGGTATGACAAATTTTTAAAAGTCATAGAACGTAAGTTATTGTTTATGATGTCCTTAACTAGCACAGAAGTTGCTAGTGTTTTACAAATAACCCTGTATATATAAAACGTTAGAAGCTAGTGCAACCTGTAGTTTAGCAAAAGCATAATCAGCCTTTTAATGTTCCCACTGCTGGGACTCAAGCCTCCTCTCTAGGAGAGGGAATGGGCCCTAACCCACCACGCGGGCCCAGTGCGGGTTGGTAAGAAATAGTTCAAGTAGTAGTTTAGTATGGATACTCTACTCGTATATATCGAGGCAGGTGCATAACATCACGTAACTACGGTGAAACCGCGGGAAATAAACTAGTCTCCATTTTCTAAATAAAAGTAGGCCGCCTATAATATTACTGTCTCCTATACTACAAATTGTTCTAAATAATTGACGGGCGCATAGTCACTAGTGGACTTGTCGCGTCATCTACGAATAAACACTAGTACGCACTGAAAATAAAATATTATGCGATCGCATTTGTAACGCACGGTCAGAAATAGACCCGTGTGTCACTACAGTGTCCACCGGCCTAGTATGGCAGGAGGGGCGGTATTGTCTCACACATTGGTGCCACAAAATAGATAGGTACAGAAGATAATCTCATGTATGTACTTCACTTTTTATACCTACGCTCGGTGTACGCACACTAATGAGCGTTTGAGCTGCAACTGTTTGACGAACGGGCCGAGCACAGAACAGTTTCTGGTTCTGTGGGGCCGAGGCGCTCGGAGATATCGTGTCCGTGAGCGGTATCTATGTGTGCGTTGCTCGAGCGCGCTTTGTATGGAGATTGACTTCTGTACCTGTAAGTATATTTTGTGTTGATGCCGTATTCGAGATACCTATTGCGTGCCAATTTTGACTGCTTATTACGACAAAAATATAATGACTCTTGTATGACAGGTCTGTTGGTCTAGTGGTTAGTGGGTCTGACTGCTATGCCGGAGGTTTTGGGTTCGATTCCCACCCAGGACCAATGTTTGTGTGATGATTATGCTTTTTGTTCTGTGTCTGGGAGTAATTTATCTATAGTATGTATTTGGAAATATATAAGTATGTTTATCAGTTGTCTAGTGCTCATAACACAAGTTTTGCTTAGCTTGAGACGAGATGGTGTTGTGTGATAGTTGTGGAATATTATTATTATGTATACCCCTTTGAAGAGCAGTGGTGGCCGAGTGGTAACGGCCACAACTTACGAGTTGTAAGTCGTGGGTTGAAACCCAGCCAAGCAAATCACTTTTTGTAATTTATTTCACCGGAGAAAAAAAAAAGGAAAACTTCACAGTTTTGAGAGCCGTGGTGATGATGATGATCGAGAGGAAACCGGCATGTCCTAGAACCAAAAAATCCGAAGATATGTGAACCAGAAACACAGATTCTGTGAAAATTGCAACTCTCTACTTCTTACGATTTATGAGATACAGCTCGCTGACTGATGGATGGAGAGACAGATAGACGTACTGACGGTCGCACGTGACAGTGAAGGCTTAGTAATAGGTCAATATTGGCATCCTTTGATTTCGGAACACTAATAATGATTGTGTCGCATGATGCGTGCAATGATATGTTAGTGTTGGGTGTGCAGGTTTTTAAATAATTTACACAAATGTAGGTTGAGTATGGAATGAAATATACTTTGGAAATCTTCTTTTTTTATACAAAATCCTAATAAAACAATAAAGTGTTTTGGGTACATTTAAAATATTAATTCGAATACATTGGTTTAATATGTAAGTAGATTTGTAAGGATGACATTCCTCTACATTAGTAATACTTATTAGCTTTGTCTGAATGATATTAAGAACTTGCATATTTGCGGTTTCCTACCTACTACAGCTTACGATAGTTAGTTGTGTTTTTTCATAACTTTTAATGACCTCTCTTTTTACAATATTTAATAGGTACATCCTCTCGAATGTTCGTTACTAGCTCTAAAACGCAAAATGCAACTTTTCTTTATTTTTTCAAAATTATTAATTTTATTTTAATTTTATCATTTAATTTGTTTTTTAAAGGAACAACAACATAAGTTTTTTGTGGTGGAAAAAATCATCCAATGACACCTCCTCTCTTGGGCGGCGCGGTAGATAGTGGCAGACTCTTACTGACTAAAACCCCACCCGTTCCTTCGTACCTTTCGTACCGGGATCGAGCTTCCCTATCGGATAACCCTGGCCCTAGTGGATAACCTTGGCCCCAATAAGGAACACAAGTGGGTTTTAGTCAGTAAAAGCCTGACATTCCCTCTTATTCCACTATTTGTACATTTCTAACCTCAAAATATGAAGGTAAGCATACAATATATTCATAAACTCAGCATATATTTGCATAAGGATGTTTAATATACATTTAACAATATATCCAAAACAAAATCAAAGATCAAAGTGTAACATAAACAAAATCATCGTAACTTCATGTAATAATATACAGATCATTAATTCGCTGCCTGTGACTGTACTCTGCACTAAAACTACATTGTTACAGTTGTCTATGACGGACTTTAAGGAAGCTTTTCACGAACTATTTGTTACCTAAAACACGTTACAAAGTCATTTTTGGTAAATAATAGAAACAGATTGCGCCCATATCTATCTTCTTGAGTACTGGAGGCCGAGTGTGTGGTAACGGCCCCGATTTACAAGTTGTAGGTTGCGGGTTCAAACCCAGCCAGGCGCATTGCTTTGTGTAATTTATTTTATCACCACTGCTCTAAAAATGGTGAAGGAAAACATCTTGAAGAAACCGGCATGTCCTAAACCAAAAATTCGGAGAGATGTAACATTCACCAACCTGCACTGGGCCCGCAAGGTGGATTACAGCCCATTCTCTGTCTTAAAGAGGAGGCCTGAGTCCCAGCAGTGGCAGCATTAAAAATGCTGATTATATTATGTCTATCTTCTTCTTCTTTCTGCCCTTATCCCGTATTACTTGGGGTTGGCGCAACACGTTTTGTTCTTCCATTCTGCTCTGTCACCCATCACGCTGTCACTATAATCTGTCTAGAAAGTCAAAGAACTTGGGAATTTTGTAAAATATTTAATCATATATAAATACTTATATTCGATACTTTTTATATGGTTCTTCTATTAGTAAACTATGATCTAGATCTCTTAATTAACCTTGATTATTGAACTAGTGTTGACTACATCAAATTTCGTTTTGCCCTAATAATTACTCAAGTTGTTAGACTTTTTAGACAAACTTTAACTCTTTTTTCTTTCATATCACTCCTCACACAATTGCGCCCATGCCTATGCGTTGTACCAATTGGCTGTACGCTTTGATTAAAACCGTCAACGCAAAACACAGCCAGCTGTGTATAAATTGAAGGGTATTTTTGAAAAAAACAAAATGTCTCTCTCTGAAATCCCATTTTATCTTCACGCTATGACTGGCTGGAGCCCCAAATGAGTTCTTTTTTGTTAACCTCCTCTCTTCACATCAATTTTCTACTTGAAATTTGTCTAAGCCTCTCACGGATTATCGCCTTTCGTACCTCAGCGAGCGTTTAATAAATGACTAGTCCTAAAGTCCTAATGTCGTGAAAAAGCATTATGTATTTTAAGCTGATAACACGTTACTCAGGCACGTTCATAGAGTGCCTGAATTCTTTACGACCGCATTGTTTGTATTAGGGTGCGTTTTCACTGACGTGAAGCTGAGCGTAGGGTGCGAGTTCAGAATTGGCCAATCATAGTGCTCGAAATCTCCACTCTATCATCATCGTGTTCCCTGTGATGACATAATTATAGCTCCGAAACATGGTCACTTATATAATGGGCCACATCAAAAGGCTTAAAGACACCCAGGGCCATGGAAAGGGCTAAGTTCGGAGTTTCCGAACAGCATGCAGCATGCATCGTCAAACTTAAGTGGCAATGGACAGGACACACTGCTCGCAGATCTCAACTCCGCTTCAGTGGATACAATGATAGTAGAAGAAGTCAGCTCAGTGACTTTCAGATAAAACAAATGAACACGCGGCTCGAGCCAGACAGAACGGAGTGGAGCGTCTGCTCCACTCCGTTCGTTCTGTACCGAGCGGAGAGCACGAAAGGTAACTCAACTCAACTTCGTCCCGCTTCAGATGAATGGAAAGACTTGTCACTTTTCACTGCTCTTTTCCGTTCCACACCGCTCAGCTCCGCTCAGCTCGACTTTAGCGAAAACGCACCACAAAACGTTAGTGACTAACGAAAATTGTATTATCCGTTGCAAAGTATATCTGCTCATGGCGTTGTTAACATATTATAGTAAGCCACAATGAGATTAGTCAATCAATAAGTATATGCAGGGTACTTCAAAAGCTTTTACGAAGTTGCGGCTCTCGTCTAGGGAACGTCGAGGCTTGATGAAGCTGGTTGACATTCTGAATAATCTCTTTTATTAGCATAAGCAGACTTATAACGTTCCCACTGCTGGGATTCAAGCCTCCTCGCTAGAAGAGAAGATTATCTTTTACCCTTAATAAAATAACGATACTGCTTTTACAGTGGTGGCCAAGTGGTAGACGCTGGTTCAAACCCAGCTTTTACCACTTTACTTTGTGTAATTTATTTCATCATCATTACTCTCAAAATGGTAAAGAAAAACATCGTGAGCCAAAATGACTGGTAATGCCGATGGCACAGTTGGAGCAGTGGTTGAGCTATTGGTTGCTGAACTGCGTGCCTCAGGTTCGATCCTCACACAGAACAAATATTTGTATAACTTACAGACAGTTGTTCCGGTTTGGGTGTATAGTATATGTGATTATATATATAATATGTGCACACACGATATAGAAGTAATTTCTAGTGTGTGAGGCAGTTTCAATTTTTTTTTTAAACAAAAAAAATGTTCAGTTGGTATTATTATTATTAGTATTATATAACATGATTAGTTAAAGAACAACCAAATTTTAAGAATGCTTTGTTCATCAACAACTTTTTTGGAAAGCTAGTAAAGTTTTTTGAAAATTAGGTTAGTATTTATCTTTCACTTACTACAAAAAAACACTGAAATCTATATATCCAGATATAAAAAGTAAATAAAATACAATTTGATGCCTGAAGTACGAGTATTTCAAAACATTTTTTTCGAGCACGGTTTCAATTAGATACAGCCAGGTTTATTCGAATTCGGAACCGTTTTTCAATTTTCTGCGTAAAATTGTGTAAAAGTTCTGTCGAAATAATAGTGGTGAAAAAGCCTTTTTTTTTCTAAACGAAAAAAAAAAAACGGTTATTATTAAAAGGTAAATCTGACAAAGATTATTTAAACTAAACACTGGTTATTTTTCATTTTATCAATGTTATACTTTAAGCCGGTTTACCTTGTGTATAGAACGAACGCTTTAAAAAGTATAAATGCGTATTCAACTGCTACGATTCTTTGAGAAATATAAATCATATTATCTGATGTTCATCTCCATGCTGCCTTTGACGATAAAACCCACGATGATACTTATTTACTTACTATGTACATTGGTGAAAGGAATTTTCCACCAAATAGGATCTATTTACGTCTGTCTATCAAAACAGTACCGCTTTAATCTTTTCAAATAGCGTATTTTCGCAAAGATTGTGTAGGTACGGAATTGCGTTCAAACATAGAATTGTGAAGGAAATTGATTTCATAAGCAGCAGCTGTCTCTTCACATTCCAACCTTTATTTGCTGAGAAATAAGAAAATGTGAGGTCATGACGTCATTCATTCTGTGCGAACATCAAGTAATTAGGGGGATGTTTGGTACGTAGAACGAAGGTATTATGTATCTATATGTATAAAAAGAGGAAGATGAGAAATTGAGTGACTGAAAAGTTGAAGGTGAATCGTTTATCTTGGTATCGTGATGTAAAGAGGAGGGATATAAGAGGAGAGCATGTTACTAAAACAGTTGAGTATAAATGTGAACGGGTGGAGAGGGAGAGGGCCAAAGATAGGATGGATTGTGTGTAAAATGAAATGAAAGAAAAGGAAGTACACGCACTTGTCAAGGGCAGAAAGATGATGATGTATAAAAGACAAAAAAACATTTCAACGCACAGGAAACCAGAACCGTGAAATTTTGCACAAGTTTTCTTTTTATAACGTAGATGAGCTATTGCTCTTATTAGAGAGGAACTTTCAAAATCCATTCCCCAAAAGAATGAAACGGTTTTTTAAAGTTTGTGTGGAGAAACCTAGCCCTATAAAAAAATCTTACATTGCAATGGTAACCAATAATGTTCATCGAAAACATTTCATTTGTAATAGAATAGTTTTTTTTTAATTTTTTATTTTTTATTTATATACACATATACGCCTTAATTATTAAATATTATAAACTAATAGGTATGTATACAAACTTAAAGTAATAATATGTACAAACGGGTAAAAAACAAAAAGGAACTTTAGAGGGCGTCAAAAAATTCGTCCACAATCGAATATATAGTAATTATTTAAAAAAAACTTTTTTTTTACTTTCACGCAGATAAATTATTATGTATTATGTATGTTATATATTTATATTAGAAGTTATATATTATTTTTATATTTAGATTAAGACTTCAAACATTCTGTTTTTTGCTTCCTACACACTATTGTCTACATTTCCTTTTCATTTCTCCTTTCGCAGTTCTGCTGGAAGAAATTTCTTTGGAAATAAGCAGTACCTTTGTACTAATGTCTCTTATGTATTATCTTTTTTTATTGTTTTGTGTGTACATAAACAGTAAATAAAGTGGCTGGTAGAAGCTAGTCGTTCTATCCAAGAAATATCGCAAGAAAATAATAAAACAAACGATCACTTATATAGTAGACCAAAAGTCGAGTTACTCGGAGCTTGGGCGTCCGTGACATGCATGAGCCGTTACGAAGGAGGCCTCGGGGCGAACCCCTTTCACGTCATTTCTATTCAGGTCCTATGCCCATATCACGAGACCTAAGTGCTAATAGTGATAACGGAGAGTGTTTCAGACTCGGCTCCACCAATAACCGAGGGCCAATTATATCCCGACCTTACTATGACTGGGGTTATTTTATCAGAGGGACCGCTGAACGATTTTAATTGGAAAACTAAACTGCGGAGGCAAACAAAAGCTCTTTGCGGGGATGTAGCTTTGTGAAAAATAGGTCAAGTGTGAGTCGGAATTGCGTATAAACCAACAAAAAAACTGTTTTTTTTTTTAATTCGTAAACTAGTGCTTGACTGTGATCCCACCTGATGGTAAGCAGTGATGCAATGTCTGATGGTGAAGCGCACTAATTTATTAAGAGCCTATTTACTCTAGTCTTGAAGATAATTTAATTATAATCGGACGGGGAAGACCACAGTAGGCAAATTGTTCCATTCCTTCGACGTACGTAGTATAAACTTCGAGGCGAAACGCTTAGTCTGGACCGTAGAGGTTTCAACAACGTATTGGTTATACTGATACTCATCGTACGTCTGGTTGGAGTTAGTCATGGGTCGGGGTTCGGGTCGTCGGGGGATACGTTTGTTGTTGTCTCATTCAATAAACGGGATTTTTTTGCCGTTTTCTGCTCTATTATGTATACAGCATTACATATTATATAACCTTTTCTTTTTAGTTTCACCTGTCTGGGTGTTTGTTTATTGAAAAATCACATCACGTTTGTTGTATGGGAACCCCACTAAAATATTCATTTGGTTTTGTTTTTAGTATTTGTTTTTTATAGCGGCAATAAACATCTGTAATAAAAAAGTCTACTGTTTAGCTATCATTTTTCATGAGATACAGTCTGGTTACACACACACGGACAACGTTTTTTTTTTATTAATAATCCGTGTTTGACCATTATCTTACCTGATGTAAAGCGATGATGTGGCCGACAATGGAGCACGCTAGCCTAGTAACCTATTCACTCTTGCCTTAAAGACCCCTAAGTTATAACAATAGGGATTTTATCCTTTGGGTACGAAAACCTTCAAATTATAGGAATTTCGTTGGGAAAATTGTATGGAATTACTACAGTGACTTTGTCACTGTATTGGAACTTTGATAGCGCTGTGAGCGTCCCTAGAATGTAAAATCAACTAGTGGTCTACCTTCATATGTCAGGTAATTGCCTGCGTGTAGCGTTACTTCTAACAAGCACGCTAATATTTCAACTGGAACTTAGTTCCAGTTCCGATATCAGTTTAATTGGTGGTGGTGGTACCTGAAAATACTCTTGCCTGGGAATATAGTCGTGGAAACTACTCATGGATTTAAATATGAAGTGCTTTGTAGGTCGGTGGAAAATCGTCAAATAACTTTTTTGTTAGAGTGGGAAGAAGTGTCAGAAAACTCACTTGAGTCTCTTTAGAGAATTCCGCCACCCTCATGTTATGCCACAATTTTTTTCCACAAAATGATTTTTTCAATACAATTACTGGAAAACTCGCTTTTATTCCTACCACTTCTAGGCTCGCAATTTAGGTACTGTTTTCCACCCTAGTGCAAAAAAGTGCGCATACTCGCCGCCACTACAATTGACTGTATTTATCGTTTTAGGCAGGGTTCTTAGGGTTCGTACGAGTCGCTGATCAACCCTCGTTTATTTATTTCTTTAGCGTAAATCTATTGAAAAACGTTCGATATGCTACAGAACTCGGTCCATAAGACCGTCGCCTACGGTTTGGGCGAATTTCGTATCGTCCGCATTGCAAACATTCTCAACTGTTTTCAAAAAGTATTATTTCGAAAGTGTTCCAAAAACAGACAAACATTCTTATAAAGGTATGTTAGAGACGTTATCCACAGGCGCCTAAGCGGCCGTTGAATTATAAAGCTATGACCACACTGGCTCGCTCGCTTACACCGGCCACTGTGACAGCCGTACTCATATATTTGCAGCGTGGACTCGGTGGGCGGCGCTCTATTGTGTTTACGTTAGGGTTGACCGGCTTTGTTCACCACTAATTTAAATATTTTCACGCTTGCGGCCAGTGTAGCTCTGGCTTTTTCCACAGAAATAATATAGAGAGCATAAAACGTGAAACTGTGAGAATAAAATGATCTTGAATTTGATGAGTTGTACAAGTCATTGGTTGTTATTAGTTTCTCTGTAATATTGGCACAGAAACTGCAGTTCAATGACTCAAAGTGATTCATTTATTTAATATGATATCTTTATGCAGTCTGAAGTTACTCGTGACGATGGTTACCACGTGTTTTGAGCGTAAATCGTTTATTGCACCTATCATTATTTTTTTCTACATCGCCCAAAGGTTGACTGGCAGAAAATGCCTAAGGCATTAAGTCCGCCTGTGTATTTTTGTGTGCATAAAGCCTTTAACCTTTCGAATACAGTAATTAGAGACACGATAGAAAGACAATGAGAGAACGAACGCCGGCGTTCGCTTGGAAACCCCAAGCGAAGCCAATTATCCTTACTAATATTATAAAAGTGAAAGTGAGTTTGTTTGTTTGTTTGTTACGTCTTCACGCCTAAATGGCAAAACCGATTTTGATGAATTTTGGTACAGTTGGGACCCTGGAGACTGACATAGGCAAATAATTTTCTTAAAGTGAGAAAAGGGGGAGAAAGAGTAAAGTATATTAATAAACGCGGGCGAAGCCGCGGGTAAAAGCTAGTAAATAAATAAATCATGTCTTCGAAGGCAAATTGTATCGCTTTTCTACGTCTACAAATCAATAAGTCAACAAGAAAAATATATGAACCATTAATATTGACAAGAACATAAGATAATACGGTAAAATATTTCTTTTAAAACGATTTATAGTGAATAAATATAAATGGTTAATAAAATCGACCGTTAGTCAGCCCTATAACCGTCACTCAGCCATAGTGTCGCCGCTGGCCAACCGCCAGAACAAATGTGGAGCTATGAGCAATCCCCTTAATAATCTGTATCGGTTAATCAACCCGATACGGCGGAGGTTGTGCAATTAGATCCGACTGTCGTGTGCAAGCTGCTGTCTCATTAATTCTGTGATTCAGAACATATTGACAAGAATTGTATTGCGTTTCAAAGGTATTATCTGTTATCATTGCTAGTGACATATGGGAGAAAAAATATCTGGTAGTAGAATTATTTTCTCTCTCTCCTGATTATGTACTCTCCATAGATGTTGAATAGGATGGGCGATAGAATGCAGCCTTGTCTTACACCTTTTTCGTAACTAAAAGAGCCCGAAGTTGCTCCATTAATTTTAACGACACACTCGCTGATGATCTGGTCAGGGTCGCGGGAATCCGATGGATGCGTGACGCACAGGACCGGTCGTTGTGGCGACGATTAGGGGAGGCCTATGTCTAGAAGTGAACGTCTTTCGGCAGATATGATGATGATGACTCGCTGTTAAGGTACACATTTTCTATGAACGCAACTAGGTGTTCAGGTACTCCCAATCCCTGCAGTACCCCCCTACAGGGCTGACCAAACAATGGAACGTACTTTGTTATAAAAAGTAGATATTCTATGTGCTGTTCCAGAACATGGTCTACCCGTATGCCAAATTCCATACAAATCCGATCAGTCGTTCAAGCATGTAGAAGTAACATAGATACACACACACTCTCAAACTTCCGCTTTTATAATATCGGAGTGAAAGCAGAAGGGAAGGTCCTTTTGTTTGAGAAAATTGTTGCGGAAAATCCATAGAAATGACATGGTTGCGATCACAAAGACATATTGCCTTATACCCTACAGTTCCCTAACAATGCATGGATTCTATAATAAAACTGTTACACGAGACAGAATTCTAGTTTAATTTACAATATCAGTATAGACTCCCATCCCTTTCATATTGGTACAATAAAAGATATCAAAAAACAAGGTTCAAGCATTCTCGTGTTTTCATAAAGAACAGCATGTTTTATTGAACAAAAACAACTGACGAACTCGGAACGCATCGGTACTGAAGTATTTAATCCTAGCCCTCTTTGACAATTCCGGAAAAACGGGACTTTTTTCCGTGAATGACAACAGGTTAATAAAAGCGAACAAATTATCAAAGAGAACTTTTTTTTTAATTTTTTTTATTATTGATAGGTTTGCGCTTGACCGCTATCTCACCTGATGGAAAGCGATGATGCGGTCGACGATGGAACGCGCTTACCTAGAAGAAACCTATTCACTCTCGATTTAAAGAGCTAACTTGTTGTGAAATACTCTAGTATTTTTATCCGAACCGCTACGTTGGTATTTATCGGAAGTATACAACATCATTTTTAGTACATGCGAACCCTAAATATAGTTTGTTCAGAATCAGTAACTAATTCGATTCCAATAATTTTTATACCACGTTAATTTTTTTTTTTCAAAAGTATTTGAAATAGACTACAAGTTGAAAACCACCGACACTAAGTACTACACAGGTCACGGCAGGTAATAGCGGACTTTAGACACTAGTGAATAGCTGAATGCGGGAGTACAACCCCTCAGTCACCCGGGTGGCCCGGTGATCATGTATTTGTGCGGCCAACCAGGTAACATAGCAAGCTTATAACTTTGTGATTTTTCAACGTACAATTATGAAATTTTGTACACTGATTCTTTACATAAAAATACTAGACATGTGTTTCGGGTTTTGCTTATACAGATTTGTGTGTGTGGAATAGAACATAAGATATTTTTTATCCTGGATACTACGTTCCGACGCTGACAAAAGCTAGTATCATACAGTTATTACCTATCAAGAGGAAAAAATCATAAGAAAATTAACCGGGTAATCAGAACCGAGGCACTTAACTCAACAATACTGTTTGTTCGCTAGATCAACGATCCCTAAGTCAAGAAACGGAAAAAAAAACTGAAAAATTGAAAATGAAAGTAGTTCCCGCCATTTAACATGATCCATTTCTCTCATTTTCCGAATTATATCCGTAATCCCAACAACTCATCAGTGTGACGTACAGATAGCCCAGAATTTAGTGCCGGTAGCACGGGCGGCACGGACCAGGTACTGTGACGTCACGTAGCCAACACACCACACGTGAGACTACTGCAAATAGCCCACAAAGCCTTTGGGATGCTCCACCAATCACGCTCACTGGCGCTCTAAGTACGTGCATACTAAATATTGGACGAAAAGCGAACGTGGCCCCACTACGTGACGACTATTGAAAGGGCATTCGATTTTTCCTTACCTCCTTTTACTTTTTTCGCATTCACTGAATATGATATCGTTTTTAATAATTTATGTCTCTGTTTTCGGGTTAAGGGTACTCTGTTTATACAAAGTTGGCAGACGCTGAATTATGTCTGCGTGCACTAAAGTTTTCGACAGAAAGTTGGCTTTGGACTATGTTGTGATAAATGCAAATAATTTTACATAATAATTATGATACAATACACAAATTATGATACAGATTATGTGTGTATTATGTCAACGTTCTTTAATTCATGAATCCCCAAGCGACCACCGGTGGCCGCGCATCTATTGTCTTACTATTGTGTCTCTAATTGACGGTATCTGAAGGGTTAAGAGCAATGTTTTACTGATCAACACACTAATAAATATAATAAAGAGGTATAGTTTGTTTTTTATTTTTGGTTTGTAGGAGGTAATCTCTGGAAGTACTTGTCGGATTATAATTTTTTTTTCACCAATAGAAAGCTGCTTTATTCCTAAGTTACATAGGCTATATTTAGGCAAAAGCTAGTTACATATGTATAATGTCGTCAAACACGGCCATCAGAAAAGGTCACATGTTACAAAAAATATATAGGTCCTACATTACGTAGCTTTCAAATTCTCTTCAATAAAGCCTACATACAAATGGAGTAACTGATGTAGCATCAACTTGATTAATACGGTCGCAGTAAAATTACAACCGTAAACGAGAAATGTTACCAGTCAAATTACTTCGCTAGAGTGACTCGTCTCGGCCATCTTCATCTGTAATTTAGTCCACGACTAACTTTTCGAAATTAATGTATTCAATTTTAAATGCGCGCCGCAAAATAACAAATCGAAGCCAACGCAGATAAATCTACGTCTCCAACCCGGTGAGGGATCATAACTTTGTAAGCCACCTGTAATTGACTTGACCGTCTCAACGTAATTTTCTAATTTTGTGACGACAAAATATTAGATGTCCCGTTTTACTAACACGGTCCATTTATTTTAAATCGTACTCCATTTGCAGTGACGTAGCAATATTTAGGTGGCGCATGTTGTGAAATTCAAAAATGGAATATATGAAGATTAAGCAACATTTTACTTGGGAGTTGCCACATAAAAATATTGCAAGCGCAAAATGGCACGCGCGGGAATTGTGCAGAACAATCTGCGTCTCATTTTCGGTGGTTCTTTTTAGTGTCGTACTTGTTATAAAAGGAAGGCAATTTCGCTTATCGCTCTTTCCTTCTAAATGGATACGAGAATATAAAATAGACCTCACTACAATGCACCTGTGCGGTGCGAACATCAAAATGTGATTTTGTTTTGTCCCACGTTCGGATGTAAGTGCCATTTTTGGTCTAATACATTACCTGTATAAAATTTGCGGCTAGAAATTCTTTCTGGATTTAAAAATGTAGACTCCGAGGCTTTGCAGTTAGGTCTAAAGTATCTATGTACAGTTTGCATGACTGCTTTTGATTTATTTAAAGATTGGCCTACTCCGAATTGTAGGTAACTGGAATCATAGTTATAATTTTGGATAATCTGATTCAAAGCTCAAACTCAAAGCTTTTATTTAAATTAAAGTATTTAGGTACACAGAACTTTTGAACTGTCAAAATTTGTTAATCAAAACTCGTTAATTGCACGAATTTTCTCCGTGCAAGAAACTCCTATGTTAAATCATAAATGTTGGAATTATACCTACGTACTAGTATTATGTGGGAACAATGTAAAAAGACATGAGAGTAATAAAAAAACAATTCAAAGAACTAAAAATAATGAGAACAAATCATGGCAGCTGAAAGATGACCAGTCCCAACTGACGGCGCTCATTCACGAGCATGACTCATGCGCTAACACCATTCAGCTTCATTTTGAAGGGAAGCGAATGATCCAGCACATGTGCCACAATCTGCAAGACGTTTGAGTGAGCATGACGGTTCTAACTGCCAAGGCACATTTTTTTTAGGTGGGAAATCATTCAATGACTTTTCCCGCCCTTGGGCGGCGGGAAGGTCGGGTCTTTGCCTTTCATACCAGGACCGAGTTTTCCTTTCAGAAGCAAATCCAGGACCTAGTAGGTTTCGATCCTGTTGGGTTCCTACGGTTTACTGGCAACTCCTTGAAGCGCAAAGGGTATGTCTTATTTTTTTTTGCATTTATAGCTCTTTGTCAAGTTTTATATTAAACAACATAAGTAACATAGATATAAGTTTTTCTGCAATGTTTACTAATGGATGTTACTAGTTCGAAAAACAGTTTTTTTAAACCATTAAATTTTAAGTGATCATTGACGAACATTCTAAACATAATTACCCTCAACCCAAGAGCCTTGGACACGTTTAATAAAATTCCTCTTCGACCGATGTACTCAGATATTTTTCAAAGAGAGCAGACCTTGGTAGGGAAAAAAGTAAAGTTAAAATGTTTAGCTCGCGCGAGGCAAGGGTTCAGACCGCTAAAACATTCAGGCTCACGTGGGACGACCCCATTGTTTTTATTATAAGCAAGCATTGCACGCATTTTGTTCTTTTTTCTTGTTAGAATTATGATAATGGAACCTTTTGAACCGCGGCTGTGTTAAACGATTTAAAATAAAATTATATATTCTCATGCTGTCAACGCAAATAAGAACTCCTTAGAGCACACTCATCACAGATAGATATTTGTTGAACGAATACAGAACTCAATATTTAAATAACCTTTTGAAAGTATCTCTCATTATAAAGTAGACGTGAAAGTAAAAAGAAAAGAATTTCTTTTTACTGTTTGATAACTGTACAAGCTCTTTGAAAAAAAAGTTTTCTTTAACAATAAGTCCGTACTAACGCTCTTCTTATTATAAAACAAAGTTACATGTTTAGTTGAATTTGTTATGTATTCCGTCGTCTCCAGCGCCTCGGGCGTCAATGTCACACTGTGGTTATGCCCTCTTTTATATTCTTTACTGGAGCGAGCATTCCTTCAAACAGTCGCAAGACGGCTCTATACCGCGGAACTTAAATCTCTCGTACTAAAATAATAGAGTTGGGAAATAGAACGTCTTTGTTGACACTCAGTGTCTGACACACGGCCCTGAAGGGCCGCAAATAATACCATTCTTCCTTTAACTCGACACTGTTTGTCTCAAGGTTCTGGGAGAACAAATACACAGTTATCGTTCCAATATTTTTTGGCCAACCACCGTAAGCGATTAGTTACGGCATATTAATTTTGTTTTGGCGTTTTCTACGAGATAAATGAGATATTTTAAGATACTAATAGATCTGTTATGAAAATGGTATTACAGTGTTATATTATAACATAAAAACGTTTAAATTTTAAATACTTATTTATACTTTTCTAAATATATACTTCATGGATATATTTATTATAAATAACATTCAATATGTAATTATTTTTATTTTATTTATTTATACTTTTGTGATTTTGTTATTTAAATAATAAGTATTTACTGTACATTTTTATGCACCTGGCATAATATGTCTCTCCACCACCCTTGGTTGCGTGGTAATGAATGCCTTAAGCATTAAGGCCGCCTTTGTACTTTTAGTTGCATAAAAATTAAATAAAGCAATACTTCTATCAATAAAATTAAACCGAAGCCAGTGACCTTATTATAGCAGTTTGACAAAAACAAAAAATAAAAATGCTCCACAACTCATTGCCACTGTTTCATTAGAAGAGGCAATCAAAATTCCAAACGGGATGTGGTGTGAAATATTTCTATTAATTAGAAAAACACATAAATTGTGCATTGCAAAGTGAATTGTGAGTATTAAAAATTAATTCAAAATACTGTGAGACCAAATAAAAGCTGAAAAGAACAATTTCTGATAGGTACAGTCTTTAAACATGGCATGGCTTCTGTAAACAATTTTTAGGTTAGGACTAGAATATTTTTTTGTTTGTAGGAGGTAATCTCTAAAAGTCCTGGTCCGATTGCGACAATTTTCTCACCGATAGAAAGCTACTTTATTCCCGAGTGACATAGGCTAGGCATTTTTATTATCGAGTGAAGCCGCGGGCTAAAGCTAGTCTTTTATATCCCTCGACAAAGGTTATACTAATCGTAATAATCCTGAAAATAATACAATGATATACCATTTCTATACGTAATAAACTAATGCCAATAATTGTGTTTATTTTCCTATTTCCATTAAATACATACATCATTTAAATATTTTACCATAATAGGCAGATAAACCGTCCTAACTACGCTAATATCAATTAAATACAGTTTGAGGTAAACCAATATCAATTAGTCGATGTTATTCGTTATTACAATAAATCAGTTTTAATCTCACTATTAATTGTGTTTTAGTTTAGAAACGTGTAATGATTTTAAGCTCATTATAACTTACAATACTCACCAAGTTCTATTTATTCTAGAAACAATTGTAAGAAACAGCTTTTGTATTTATTTGTAACTTAAATGAAAACTGTTTAGTATTATGAATTAATAAACTCTCAATGTCTCAACACAAAATGTGTCACAAAATATAAGAATCTCCTACTTAACATAACCTCCAAAATATTTTCTCAATCTTCGCAAGCAGCACTTAAAAGTCACTTGTCTAAGCAAACGCATACCAAGTAGGACTCACGCATACAGATCTCAGATAATATGATTACTGCTCGTTGCTCCGACGAACTGTGAGTCACGGGGTATAAGTGAATTGGCCGTTGGCGCGACGACCCGCCATATTGGAATATGAAATCCCCACGCGCCACGCGGCTGTGGCTTTTATTGCCCGACTTTTCCCGAAAAGAGTTGCCGATATCTACCCTCTTGATAAATAGTGTTGTTTTCGCCAAACCGAGTCGTGTTTGTGACCGTGGTTGGGCTCCACTATCGAACGGATCCACCATTACAGAACGGCACAGTTAACAAGAAAACATCGTCGGCGCCACCATCTTTGTTTATGTCTGAAAGCCACGATTGGTTTATAGCCTGCTTGATTTCAATAAAAAATGACACAAAACAAAAAATATTATGGGGACACAAATAGGCTGTTTTCAGCGTTTACGGATGCGGCAACGATCGTAAATAGTGTTTTTATCAATAAGTTATGTATGGTAAACATTTTTGTAAGAGCCTTTGACGTGAAAAGTTTACGTTCTTGAATATGGAAGCAACGGATTATTTACTATGTAGTTAAGATTATTTCGAAGAAAATAAACTAATTATAATACCGCATTCGGTTTCAAATATCTGTTATTTATTTATTGTGCACACCTACCACAGTATTGTCTTTTTTAACCCAAAGGTTGACTGGTAGAGAATCATCATCATCATCAGCCTTTTTTAATGTTTCTACTGCTGGGACTCAGGTCCGCCCCAGGAGAGCGAGAATGCCTTGTGGTATTAAGTCCATCTATGTACAAGTGGCACATAGTTTTTTTTTTTTTAATTTAATGATATTATGCCATCCAAATTATGTAAGACTTGAAAAAAATGAGTCCCAAAGAACAGTTTAATAAGCGCAGACTTCGCTTTATCTCTTAATTACCTAGGGATTACCGAAGTTCCTACGTGTAGGCATAATAAGAAAATCTAGTTTCTTAGCCCGTAACGAGAGTTGCGAAAGAAAATGTCGGAATAAGACGATAATTACGCGGACGGGTGTATAAATAATGTTTTATATTAGGTGGTAACAATAAGATGGCGTAGTGTGGCGCTGTTGGGCGCCATAATGAATTTCATAAATTATCCGCTGCACGCCTGACACGAGAACATTGTTCCAATTAATCTTTGTTCTTTTGTTTTACGAGACTTATTGGAGATTTTGACAGCGCAAAGGTACGCCACGTATAATGTTATATTGAAGTAGATATTCGTCCTTTTGCGGATACCTATAACGTGTATCTCGAAGTTAGTTAAGTCGAGAGTGGATAGGTTACTTCTAGGCAAGCGTGTTCGTCGACCACATCATCGCTTACCATCAGGTAAGATGGTGTTCAAACGCAAGCCATCAATAATAAAAATAAAAATAAAGTTAGGTCTGGAAAGGTCTTGCGAGACAGTTCGAAGTGCAACTGAAGGAGCACGGATGGAGTTAATTAGAAAATGTCTGGCGAGTTATCTCATGAATTTCTACTAAAAATTAAATGGTAGGTTCTGTTAGAGACTTACATCGTGCGTGAAAACTTTGTGAAAAACTATGTAAAGAAATATACGGCATATAAACCCGCCAAGATCACCATGTTCCAGATAAAGAACCACAGAAGAATTAAGCTTTCAAGAAATACCAACATAGTTATAAAGTTTAAAAATATCTGTTGCGAACTACGCTTCCTTATAGTGTTAAACGCGGTTGAACTTGGTACGTCGGATTTCGTCCGTCCACGTCATGACTCAGCATCATTTTGGTGCGTCGTACTAAGTTTAAGCGTGTGTTATTACTAATACAGGACCCAAGCTCGATCTTCGTACGGACGAACCAAATCCATCCTACCAAGTTCAGACGTGTGTTAAAATGTTAACACTATAAGAAAGCTAGTGTATCTAAATTTTAGTAAAGTGACATCTTATTTCCTTATGTTGGCTCGCACGATGATGTAAGGGTAAATAAACCTTGGATACACTGTATTTTTCGTCAGTTTTTAGATTCGCAACAAGCGTAATACATATATCGTATGTACTTAGGTATTTACTTTAAACTTGCTTTACTTAAATAGCTCGTAGCATAACGTAACCAAAAAAAGTTTTTTCCAATAAAATTGTTTTTTTTTTTCTGAAGATGGCCACTATCTCATCTGATTTAAAACGACGATGTGGTCCATTCACTCTTAATTTAAATGTCCCAGGTTGTAGCTATCAAGAAACACAGACTCCGAGAGGAAACTATACTCCTTAGCTGTACGCACAATCAATGTGTAATAGTGTTGTAATTTCAGAGATTAATGCATTTGCAAAAAACAATGAAAACTCTTCCTTTTTTATTATATAATGTATAGGTACCTATATTAATAAAATATCATTTTAGTAAAGATAAAATCCTTGAATTAATAAAGTTAGCAATGTGCACACTCAACAAAGTTCATGAAATCCTGATCCCTTTGTAGAATAGAGGTAGATAAAACGGGACGGAATTACTTCAAAAATAAAATATTTATCTATCAACAACAGTTCAGAAGACAGCTCGACACACAGCATCTATTACATAAACTGAAACATCGGACTCAAATATTAATCTCGCAAACAAACTTTGCGAAAACTTAATCGTTTGTCAAGTATTAAATAATACTCGAGTATACTTTTGTTTGTTGAGAAAACAGAAAGGGACAGATCTATAATTAAAAGGCCGGCTTTAATTAAAGACAGCTTGACATTTCAGAGAAAGAGGACATAGGTTTAATTATAATCGAACACAAATATCATTGGGGCAGCGTCGGCGTCGAGGGAGTGATTGCAGGTCGACGTGCGAGCGAGACAGACGTAGCAGACAATTTATTAGGGTTATCCACAATCAGATGTCATTTTCTGACACAATGTTATATACACTGTCATACAACAATTTAAACAAGCCACCGGGCAGGAATTAAACCTTAATCAAATTGAAAAAGCTAAAAAATATATATTTAGTACAAAACGCATATTATGATTTCGGATTCCGGAATATTTTACGGAGAAGATAATATCTTCTATTATATATAATATTATTATTATTTTCATGTTTAATTTTATTATTTTCTATTTATTTTTATTTTATTGACATTTCAATCGTGACATTTTTAACCTATTGACATCTTTGATTGTATGATCAATGCTACCTTGACATTTTTAATTATATAGTTTCTATCTCGACATTCTTATTTAAAATTTATTATTATTGATATTGAATTTATAGATTTTTTTAAATTCATTCATCCTTTTTCGTGTCGATCTGGCTCAAATGTGGTTCAATTAATATTCAACCACCTGGACAGCTCTGTCGCCATATTTTATTTAAAATTGATAAATTATTTATTGGGTTTACTTACTTTATAATATCGTGTTGCGCCGACCCCAAATAAAACGGGACAAGGGCAGGAAGATGATGATGACTTACTTTATAATATGTCATTATTGCACACCTGATTGTGGTTGAATATGACGGAGAATGTTAAATGTTAAAACGTAGGTAAGAAAGGTTCTAAAATTTTTCGTCGAATAAAAACACAGTTGACTTTCTTTAACGAAAAGATCAAATACCTTATGCGTTTATTTTAATGGCAGCTTCAAATGCAAATGTCAACCCAGCGTTCAGTTCAACTATATTTCATACTAACCCTATCTGTGTGTGAAGTTTAAAAGCTATAACCAAATGGTCATAATCCCTCGGCTTAGCAGCCCTACGCGCATGACAAGGAGCGATGTCGGGATTGCCCCAGTTTAGAAGCTATCAAAGCATTGTTTGTCGCGGCGGCCTCGTAATGGGCACAGACATAATGTCAAGCAGGTCGACGGAGATATCTTGTCAGACTGTCTGGAGACCGAAACTACGCTAGTTTCGCCCTTTCGGGATAATCCGATTGAAGCGAGTGACGTTTGTGACGCAACCCTGATGAAGATCTAGCGACGTCCCAAATTTACGTCATTTTTAACGCTTGAAAGATCACAAAATATTTTCTTTTTAGTGTTATTTTGTTTTTATTGCTTAGCTGCCAATCTTTATTTAAATTCGTGAGTACGACGGCTGCATACTAAGTATTTTGTACTTGAAATGTTTTTGCGTTAGGTAGGTTGATAGATAAGTAATTTATCAAAAGAAGCAGTGAAATAAAAATGTACTCGTACCTATCTAATCGAAAAAGAAGGAATTGAAATGTTGAATCTGAGCTATAACCAATTGAATTAATCAATTCATTGCTTGTCTAGTCATTCTTTTTTGGGGTACCGTACCCAAAGGGTATAAACGGGGCGGGGTGGGGGTGTATTATCTTTTTCTGTTCTTTGTGTGTACATAAATAAATAAACGGGAACGTATTACTAAGACTTCAATGTCCGTCTTTCTGTCTGTCACCAGACTGTATCTTATGAATCGTGATGTTTAGACTATTGAAATTTTCACAGATGATGTATTTTTGTTGCTGCTATAATAAAAAATAGTAAAAACCGAATAAAATAAATATTTAAGTGCAGTGTGTGTGTTCATACTACAAACGAGATTTTCCAACAAACAAACACGGAGTCAGGTGAAACCATAAAAAAAAGGTGAGATCAGTGTCTAATGTTATAAAGATACATCGATGGACTGGAACAATTTGCCTGCTGCGGTCTTCTCGTCCAATTATAACTTAGGTGTCTTCAAGACTAGAGTGAATAGACTATTAATGAACTAGTGCGGTTCACCATCAACGTTTAACGTTTCGTTGTTTTATTCAATTGAATCGCAGTTAGGCACTGATTTATATCGTTTTAAAAAAGAAAATAAAATAATGGTACAGAACCTTTTGCGCGCGAGTCCGAGTCTCACATAGCCGGTATATTTTCACAATCATACAAAATCCAAATTGATACGGATTAAAAAATGCCCGGGAAAGGCAATAAAGCGAAAAACGGCGATCATTAAAAATCAAAAAGCAAGTCGTCGCTCGCGGCTCGTTGCATTTGACAGGAACGAGTGAAGGTTAATTATTTTCTTGAATACGTTGGCCCGACTTTGAGGAAATTCTGCAAAATTTTAAACATTAAGGCTCCTGCTCCTGCTAGCTCCTGAGCAGTGTCATAAAACAGAGACTTACTGAAGCTTACTTCTCTGTAACGGCTAGGTTGATAGATTTGAAAAATATTTAAAAAAATCATATCTGTACATATAACAATAATCGAAATAATCCTATGTTGATAGATTATTTCGTTTGAATAATACTTTCGCCAAAAAAAGAAATTGGTAACAACATGATATTTTTAACCGACTTCAAAAAGAAGAAATGTTCTATATTCGGCTGAATGTTTTTTTTTTTCACTGGTTTTCCCTACTCATTTCAAACGGCTTTAATCTTTAGAAAAATGTTTACACGAAAAAATTGCTGGTTAATTGTTCTTCAGAATGTACATAGCATTATGTAAATCAATCAATTTTTTCGCAAAAAAAATGGTTTTTAAGGTCATGCGGGCACACGAGTATGTGCGCATTTAACTCCGGCCAGAGAAAGTTCAAGGGACCATAGCATAACATAATCAGCCTTTTAATTTTCCTACTGCTGGCTGGGACTCAGGCCTTCTCTCTGGGAGAGGGAATGGGCCGTTGCCACGGGCCCAGTGCGGGTTGGTGAATGATGTCTTCGAATTTTTGTTTTAATATGTTTTTTAATTTTTGGTTCTAGAACATGCGGTTCAGTTTCCTCACGATGTTTATCTTTATAGTTTTGAGAGTAGTGGTGGTGAAATACATTATACAAAGCAATGCGCCTGGCTGGGTTTAAATCCGCGACCAACAACATCGTTATGAGAGCAGTAGTGATGAAACAAATTATAAAAAGCAATGCGCCACGCTGGGTTTGAAACCGCGACCTGCACTCGTAAATCGAGGCCGTTACCACTCGGCCACCACTACTCTACAAGGGACTACACGCCTTAAAAATTAATTCACAAGTGCCGCAATCAGGCTGCCATTGTTATATAACTCGTAAACAGCCTGTTTTCGTTAATAATTGCGATTAAACACTTTTGAATACTTAACCCGCTGAGGTGGAAACTTTGGACGGCTCCCCAATTTTTATTTGCGAGAAATTTTATTTGTTTGAAATTTTATTTGTCGAAATTGAATTCTAAGTATTACGTTGCGCTAATTAAATCTTTTATGAATGCCTTCTTTAATTGAATGTTATAATTAAAATTGTGTCTGAATTTTTCCTCGCATAATTTATTCTTCTAACCTTGAATAACATAGACGTCTGGCTGTCTAGGTTTTTCTGATGGCCAATGATTTTTTTTACTTATGAATTTTTTTTTGTAGTTGAATTTTTGTTTTTCATTAAATAACTTCTCCCGCTCTAAGATGGAATAAGACTACTTTTAGATGTCAGACTTTACTGATCTCACTTTGTTTCTTTCAAAAATCCCATAGGTCTAACAGGCCCTGCTGCGGCCCTTCAGTTTTGCTGATATCTCTTTGAAGCACGCTTGGATCACTACGTGCCGTCATCGTCAACGACGACTCGAGTGCGGTCCTAACTGGATGGCCGGACGACGAGTTACCAATTGCTCGATGTCCACTATTCCTCCCCCACAATGGCCAGGGATGGCCCTGCGACTCTTATCTCCCGGAGCGTCTTCTGTGGTTTTACTTAAGATACTACAACACATTTTAAGATTACAAAAACCGCAACGGAACTGTAATGGAACAAAACTTCGTACTCTGTGGTACTCTACTGCAATATCACTGAAGCTATGCGAAAAACCACCGGCATCCCGGCGCAAACTAGTTCCTTACACGAACTAACTTATATAAACCAACTTACAAACTACATACTTTCTATAACGGGATGTCGCGCCCGCAGCCATATTCCATAAATTAAATCCTTCCATAGAATAAGTGAAACTGGGAAAAGCGTAGCGAAAAGAAGGAAGAAGGCGACACACACAGAATTCGTCATAACGCCCGGCGAAACAAGTTGGAAACTTGCCGAAGAATATATTAAAACTTTATCAAAGCTGAAAGTTCCATTTCCTCTCCAAGTGTCGTGGGAATCCTCCTCCCCTCCGAGGGCTGAGGGTACGTCTGCCAAATGTACTCTCTGACAGGTGAAAATTAAATTAATCGGATATCACGTAGCGTGTTTTTCATTATGTTTTAGACTTATTAAATAACTCTAGATTCAATTAAGCGTCGTCTTAACTTCGAAATAGGTTTAAATTATAATTTGAGATAAACAAACTTTAAGAAACTTTATAATTCAAAGCCATTCTAGGAAAAAATATCTGTGAATGTTTAAAGCGGCTGTGATATTAAAGGGCTTATTACATTAAGCTGAATATCGGGTACGATATTCAGACTCGTCAGAAACACCCAAAGACAGTCTGACCCCTATTACACTACGCGATACGTCGAACCATAGACGACCGGTTCTCGGACTAACGGTCTGAATATCGCGTAGTGTAATAAGGCTCTTTAGCAAAGAGAGTCACAACACAATTTTAACTTGAATGGGTTTATTCGGGGAAAACTCAAAATCATTTCATTTTATCCAGAACTCGAACGGTACTCTTTGTGCTCACACTAGACTAATTAAATCTATAATAAAGAATTCATTCATATTAAAAAATATTGAGTAGATACATTCAAAAGTTTTCTTTTTTTTACGGTGGGCAAAAATTGTCTTATGACAACCCCCACCCTTGGGTGGAGCGGGAGATAGTGTCAGACTCTTACTGGCTAAAAACCCACCCCGTTCCTTCTAGCCTTCAAACCAAGGCACGAGTTTTCTTTCGGATAACCCTAGCCCCGGTAGGCTTCGACCCAGCTGGGCCTCTGCTGTTTCTGACAACTCCTTGAGGCGCGCGGGAACAGTGCGCGCCGTCGACGTCTTGGGCTCGGTCCATTACCGGAGGATCAGACAGCGAGCTACCATGGCTCGCCGTCCGCGAGACCGCGTCTACGGTGTCCGGGAATTGGGACCCGACTGAAATCTGTAAGAATTAAAAAAGTTTTCATATTTTAATTCTTACAGATTTCAGTCGGGTAGAGCAAAAAATATGATTGGAACTAACGTCCGCATTCCTCATAAATATTCATTGTAGTGTAAAGTTTCCTTTCGCCGTTGAGTCGGAGTTATAAAACTGGTGGTATCAATGGATTAATTGCTTCCGAGTTAATTGATGTTCGGGCCGTATGTTATGAGCGATTTTGATGATGATGATGCCATCTAGCCGATTTCGGCCACAGCGACCGCACTCTTTGGCCTCTCATAGTGGTTGTGAGCTCAGATCTGCAGCTCTTTTATGCGCCCTCATGTGGCTTGCATATCCAACCTTGGCCGAAAAACTCCGAGCACAAAGCGGACATGTCAGGACACCATTAACGACATTATAAATTATAGCTGTTGGTGGTCTAGCTTTGAGTTCATCACGCTTCTGGTCCAATTCCAACCTCCTCCTATCTTCGAAGGCCTGCACGTGCTGTTGCACACGACGTCTCCATTCAGGCCGATCTTGTGCCCGTTTCTCCCAAGTGGCGGGGTCAATTTCGCATCTCTTCATGTGCCTATTCTGAACATCTTTGAAGCGCAGAAATTGTCCGCCACGATTTCGCTTCCCTTGTTGGAGTTCAGAATAGAAAATACGCTTCGCTAATCTCTGTTCGGGCATCCTAGAGACATGCCCACACCACCTGAGCTGCCGTCTCATCAAGTAGGCTTCAATGCCCAAGACCTTGGCTCTCCTCAGGACGTTTGTGTTTCTAACACGATCAGACCATTTAATGCCCATAATGTTTCGAAGGCATTTAAGATGGAATCTGTCCAAAGTACGTATATGCTTCCGATATAGGCACCACGTCTCCGATGAGTACAAAAGATTTGGAAGAACTATAGCCATGTACACAGAGATCTTCGTGTTCAATTTGAGATCGTGAGAACGGAAAACCTTTGGCTGCAGCTTACCAAAAGCTGCCGCTGCCGCACAAATCCTCTGATTAACCTCAGCGTCGAGATCTCCTTTGCTTGTGATCATGCTTCCAAGATACCTGAAGTTCTCCACTTGCTTCAACTTACTAGCGCCGACTAAAATGTCTGGGACTACCGACAGATCCTCTTCACTCATGACCATAATTTCGGTTTTTTTGACATTAATTTTAAGTCCAAACCTAGTACAAATATCATTGAGTCCAGTTATCAGCGCCTGCAATCCATCGCACGTATCCGCCACAAAGCATAGGTCATCGGCGTACATGATCTCTGTGATGGTGTCATAAGAAACCCTTGTGCGAGCCCTCAACCTGGCAAGATTAAATAAATTGCCATCAGTTCGGAAACGAATCCGAATACTTCCCGAAATTCTTTCCAGGGTTTCCCGAATGACGACAGCAAAGTATAAGGCAAAGAGTGTAGGCGCAAGTACACAGCCCTGCTTCACGCCACAGGTGACATCAAAATAATCTGATTGCTTGCCTTCTACCGAGACGCAACAGGACATGCCGTCATGCAGGAGTCGCATCATCCTCACAAACTTTTGAGAGCATCCCAGTTTTACCAGCAGGACCCAAAGAGCTTCCCTGGGAACACTATCGAAAGCCTTTTCGAGATCGACAAAACAGAGGTACAGAGGTCGACCTTGTTCCCTGCTTTTCTCTTGAAGCTGGCGGATGGAGAATATAGCTTCACATGTTCCCCGCTCAGGGCGAAAACCAAACTGGGTCTCCGGAAGGATTGCCTCTGATATAGGAATAAGGCGGTTGAGAAGAACTCTTGCAAATACTTTTCCCGGGGTTGAAAGAAGCGAAATTCCACGATAAGAATTACAATCAGATCGGTCTCCTTTATTCTTATATAGGGCGCTTATTTTTGATACTTTAAAAGTATCCGGAACTCGTTCCTCCTCCCACATAGTCACGAAGAACTTCCAGATAAGCTCATGCAGTCTCTCACCCCCATATTTAAGAAGTTCCCCTGGGATGTTATCAATACCGACCGCCTTTTTATTATGTAATTGCAAGAGTGCATCCCTGACTTCCTGCAATGTTGGTGGCTCGTCCAACCCAGTAGCTGTGGGGAGTGTGGGCACAGATATAATATATTCCATGTCTGCTGAACGGTCTAAATTAAGAAGCTCGCTAAAATGCTGAGCCCAGCGCGCAAGCACAGCGTTCTCAGATGACAGTAATTCTGAACCGTCTCGACATTTGATAGGTACCTTGGCACGATAGCTTGAACCAATCAATTTTCGCACCTCCCCATAAAAAGCACCCAGTTGTTTAGTATCTGACAGCCACTGAATGTATTTGGCTTTTTCAAGCCACCACCTGTCCTTCATATCCCTAGTCAACTTCCGTAACGCAGAACTACTCTGCTTTATGTCACATTCGGAACCGTTTTGTCCATAGCGGTTCTGCTGATTTAGTAGATTACGATGCTTCATCAATGCTTCTGCTATAACCTCATCACTCTCATCAAACCAATCCTGATATTTGCGCGATGTTGTACCTAGTATCTGAGAACTGATGCCCAGTAGTCGAGAAGAAAAGTCCTGCCACCGGACATCGAGATCACCGACTGTCGCAGCAAATGCATTCAGTTCAGTATTAAGAGCAAGGACGTACTCCTTCCTCGTATCACGATTCTCTAGTCTTCCTACATTTAGACGAGCAGATTTCACTAAGGACGACCTACGAGGAGGATGAAGGCGAAGCTTAAGCTTCGTAATAATCAGCTTATGGTCTGTCCAGCAATTTGCACCTCGCATTACACGGGTAATTCTAACCTGGGATATATCTCTTTCGCGAACAATTGCGTAGTCAATAAGATGCCAATGTTTGGAACGAGGATGCATCCACGTGGCCTTGTGTTTTGTTGGAAGTCTGAATATTGTGTTGGTTATAGTCAATCTGAACTGGGCACAAAGGCTAAGTAGTGTTGTAGTGCGATTTTATGTCCATACTAATAACAATTTTACGATTCCATCGTTCTGAGAGGAACAATCGACATAATAAAAGCGCTGATCGTTCCAATCCGGGACTTTATGGAGAAATTTTTAATCTTTCGTCATCACTTCAAATATCTCGTTCGAGATTGGTTCATTAAAAGTTGAGATTTTGCAGAAGCTTGCACGTTTCAAATATGTATTAATATGATACCTTTTTTATGTTTTACATTGCACGGTAGATGATCTTACCTGAAACAGTAAAAAAGAATATTACAAAACTTTGCAAATATGCTTAGAAGGAAAGAAATATATTTATTTGTGACTAACGGAACAAAAAAAAATTCAAATAAAATGTTAGCTAAACTATAAATTAAAAAGAAAATAAAAAAAACAACAGGTATTTTTTTTAAACGGGTAGATATCTAGATATAAAAAGGCTCTTATACCAGCATATGCTGCAATATTTAAAACAAAAATGTAAAATATACAGCGCTAGTATTCTGATAGGGCGTGGTAATGCCACGGACATACTCAAACACAGAGACAGACAACATAGGTAGTAAAAAATAAATCAACATAATTATATTGTGTCCACATTTCGTTCGTGGCAACCGAACTATTTTTAAAAGTACCGAATATTTCATGTAACTATTCGGTACTTTCAAAAATAGTCGGTTGCTACTAGGAGTGTAGGCGTTGTTCACATAATATTATCAAAATCATTGCATGTTTGCATTAGCACAGTAAACACATGAAATAAAATTATCGCTAGCTAACGTATTTTCAACGTGCTAATTGGATTTGATCTTAAATAGATAATTGCTTTCGCCCGCGTACCTACATAAAATACAGCTTATGTTACTCAAGAATCAAGCAGCTTTCTATCGGTGAAAAAATTTTAACAATCGGACCAGTACTTCTCAAAGAAACCAAAAAATAAAAAAGCAAACTTTGTCTCTTTACTATATTTGTAAGATATTTATGTATTTAGAAATATATAAGTATGTTTATCAGCTGTCTAGAATTCATAACATCAGCTCTGCTTAGCTTGGGACTAGACGGCGTTGTGTGATAGTTGTGGAATATTATTATATTGTTAATGTAGTACAAAAAAGATAAAAATATCCGTTTTTTCCCATAACTGAGTAAGTAAGTGAATTATATTTGCAGGCTTTAAAAAATATCTACAACGAAACCAAGATCAAGGCACTCATTAAAAATGAATAAATGATTTATTTGATTCTTAGAAATTTGTTTACATTCTTGAAAATTATATGTGTCATCTTACAAATTCAGATGTTTTCATTTCAATAAGCGCGAATATCTATGACATGTCATTATTCATAACGAAATATCATATGTATTTATTTAATATATCTGTACTAATCTTGATCTAATTTTATGATCTTATAACGCACTTTTGGTTTTTCAGGAAATTTAGAAGGCACATCAGGGAGTTAGTGATAGCGTGACGAGCGACAGGACAGAATGGAAGAAAAAAACGTGTTGCGCCGACGCCAAATAAAACGGGATAAGGGCAGGAAGATGATGACGATTAATACCTAATTGCATTTTACTGAATGACTTTTGGTAAAATGATTATCAATTTATTTTAGTTATATTAATATATTTATTTAACTTTACGTGTACTTATTACTAGAGATTTTAGACGCGAAAATTACGTGCTGCGTCATTATTTTTAACTTCCCATAAACAAACAAACAATTGACTTTTCCATAATATTTTAGACAGGTGGAGACATATCTGACATTAATATATGATTTGAATATCCTTCATAGAGTAATGGTAGACTGATGGTAAATTGGAAACGCTCCGCCTTACGAGTAGGTACTAGGGTGGGTTCTAACATAGCCAGGCGCATTGTAAGTTATTTCATCACCACTGCTCTTGAGACTGAAGAAAAAGCGGCATGTCCTAAAACCATCAATCCACACTGGGCCCGCGTCACAAAATATATAGGTACAGAAGTCAATCTACATACAAAGCGCGCTCGAGCAACGCACACATAGACACCGCTCACGGACACGATATGTCGGTAGCGTTAGGCCCACTCATCGAACAGTTCCGGCTCAAACGCTAATTAGTCTGCGTCCACCGAGCGTAGGTATAAAAAGTGAAGTACATACCTATGATTGTTTTCTGTACCTATCTATTTTGTGCCCGCGTGGTGATGTACGTCCCATTCTCTCTCCTAGACAAAAGGCCTGCCTGAGTCCAAGCATTGGAAACATTTAAAGCCATATATCCGCCAAAATTAACTTCACTATAGTTCCTACATTCCCTCCTATCACTACGTCATAATTTCCAGAATTCTATTACATCTCAACAAACGTTCAAATAACAAACAAACAGCATTAGTTAGGATTGTTCTACACTAGTCTAAATTATTCGGAACGCGGGCGGGCAAACAGGCATCGTGTAGAACTGCCTTCATCGCCTCTAATAACACACTCGGTTGGCTCTCAAAAGAAGAGGGGGGAGGGGCTAAAAAGTTGACTTCTCTACAGTTTAATTAGTCTACATAATTATTTGCTACGAGCCGTTATAGAGAAACAATATTACGTTTACATTGTTAGTTTTGTGACATTTATTTTGCCGTAGAAGAAAATGCCATTAAAAATTCAACGTGGCTATACTGCCAGTTTTTTGGCCACGTTGCCTTTATGTCCAAATGTCAACGATATGGAGGACTACTTCAAGGCCTTAGTGATTTTTTTTCTCTATATACAAGTAGGTACTACACTGGTAGCGAATCTATATCGATATATACGCAAGCATACACAATCCAGAATATTCCCTCTCCTAAAGAGGAGGCCTGAGTCCCAGCAGTGGGAACATTGTAAAGTTGATTAAGATATGCTATACACAATCACGCTGGTGACGCCATGACGCTATCAAAATTGGTCTTAATTTAATCAAAATTAAAAAAAATAATGCTGAATTCTATTCAGATGTTTTGGTGTTTAGTTAGGTCTCAGAATAGGATAGAGGCTATTTTTTTGCCTCCTAACCCCCATTTTTTCCTTGGCAGAACAAAGTTTGGTAGGATGGCAAGTTTTTAAACAAAATTATAATGAGTCTAACCTGCAGACTGCCTTGAGATAATTGAACCCATATAACAGTCCAACACTCTCATCACCACACATTTCAATGTTAACCTTTTCAAGTAACTCATATAAAGGTCGATGACCTTTTAAGTAAGGAGAGCTTCAAGATTAATCGTAGCTTTTCATCCTACAGTTCAAAGGAGAGCCTTCTGTCAAAACAGAAATCAAATGTATGATTACACTAGCTTCTCCCAGCAGCTTTGCCTGAGTGAAATTGGAAAATTATCACAAACGTTCTTTATAACTGAAAAAAAATATTTTGGAAGGTTGTTCAGTTTCGTCTACTGAGCAAGCCCTTAAAGATTGCGGAAACCTGTCCTTTGCAGTCTGTACGTCATTACAATATTGTTCTTAGTATATGCAAAACCTGAATATAGATTTTCCAGAAACACTAATTGAATCAATTCCAATAATTTTTACACCATGTTAAATTTTTCCCCAAAAATATATTAAAAAGATCACAAGCTGGACACCACTGACACTATGTAAGTACAACACAGGTCACGGCAGGTCATAGCGCGCATGAGACGCTAACAAACAGCTGAGTGAAAGTATAAAACAACCCTTCAGTTGCCTGGATGGCCCGCTCACTATGTATATTATAACTTTGTGATTTTTCATGATACACTTAATAATACATTTTCATAGCAATCTTTTATAGCTTGGTATAATACCTACATAATTAATACTCGTTAAGACGAATCATACGAGCCCAAACTCGATGGGGTTGTGTCATTTAACTACCAAGATCCTTTAGCCATCTTTCGGTTCCATCATCGGATCAGCTCCATGTCATAATAATTTTGCGTTGTCATCTGATTTACACATGCATAAAAAAATTCATCTCAATCGGCAACCGGGAAGTGGATCAAATTTAATTTCCAAGATTTGATGACAGATAAACATGGGACAGGTGAAACTAAATAAAAGCTTGTAAAAATGGCAAAATGAAATAGTAATAAATAAAGTAAAAATACAGTTGTAAAATACTAGACACGTGTTTCAGGTTTCACATAAATACTAAAATTAATGTTGTATAAGTATCCTTATCCTTACTAATATTATAAAAGCGAAAGTGAGTTTGTTTGTTACGTCTTCATGCCTAAATGGCTAAACCGATTTTGATGAAATTTGGTACACGGATAGACCATTTCCTGGAATAGGACCTAGGATACTTTTTATCCCGGAATTATGTTCCCTTGGGATAATTTTCTGCTATCACGCGGGCGAAGCCGCTGGGAGCAGCTAGTGTTGTAGAAGTATGATTTATAAGGTTACGGAGGCCGTGGCCTAATCTCATGTTAAAACAATTTATGATCAGACTGCTCATCAACGTTGCTCTTACGTCTACGGTTCCTTATTTACGAATCAATTCTAATCATGATATATATTGTTTCCCAAAAATATTTAAAAAAGTCACAAATTGGACACCACCTACACTAAGTACAACACAGATCACGGCTGGTCATAGCGGGCATGAGACGCTAGCAGACAGCTGGGTGCAAGTACAAAACATAAAACAACCCCTCAGTTGCTTGGATAGCCCGATGACCATGTATTTTTGAGCTTATTATGTTACCTGGTTGGGTAACATAATAAGCTTAATTATGAAATGTTGTACATAGATTCTTTACACAAAAATACTAGACACGTGTTTCGTATTTCACATAAATACTAAAACTGATGTTGTTTTATAAGTATGATTTATAAGGTAACGGAGGCCGTGGCCTAATCTCATGTTAAAACAATTTATGATCAGACTGCTCATCAACGTTCCTCTTACGTTCACGGTTCCTTATTATGTGTTAATTACGAAGTAATTACACATCTTACAAGCTGCGTCTATTAAATCTGTTTATTTTGTTAACCAGTATGTAGCGTCTTTATACCTTAGAGTAAATTAATTTCATACTGCACGAGTGTTTCGTTTTATCACAAGTATCAAACGGTTCTATATTACAGAAAATTTGATTATTATTTTTAAATACTGTACCTAGGAAATACTCATGTATCGTAAGTGCGTTCATAAACATGTAAACTCACACACATGGCACTAGATTCGGAATAAATATCTGGCCATATAAATATTTCTTCCGTACAGGAATTGCACCCATTACACGTAGGTCAGCACCCAATAACTCAACCTCTGTGCCAACCGTGCCGCCAGATCAAAAAAATCAGAACTTTCATGTTCTAAACTACCCATAATTTTCTTTTTGGTTTTGATATAGTTTCTGACGGTAAATTAGCCCTCGTGCAATTAGTACTTTTCCGCTTTCAAAATTTTTGTCTATAATATGTGTGTATAAACTATTATGTTGTAAAGTTTAATCAAATTCCATTCAGCCATTAATTACCCACGCGTTACTCTTTCACGCAATTTTAATGCGTGAAAGAGTAACAAACATAAAATCGTTATCTCTTTTTATTGTAATTTAGAAAATATCGACACAACACATAATTTTTGATAATAGTTTCATTAGTTGTAATTATCAGATTTTTAATTAAAATTTTCCATAGCTACTTGAGTCTAAGCATGCGCTCCTTATAAATCCCTTTACAAACTATTTCATCAACAATCCATCATTTTAGAGAAACCAATAAAACATTTTATTTCACCGTGATAACTTCAGTCTATAGACTTCATAGTTAATGACTTTCGGCATTATCAACAAAATACAAAGGCGGCATTGTGTCCCAGAATCTCTCTCCATTCAAGTGTCCAATTACCCACTGCTACACTGTTTATGACACATTTTATTACAGTACCTAATGAACCACTGCGTAAACATCGTTTTAAAGAAAGATATTATTTTTATTTTTCTTAGGCTTACTGTTCACAGACGCGTACCTACATAAACGCGTTTTTTGTGTTATCCTTACTAATATTATAAAAGCGAAAGTGAGTTTGTTTTGTTTGTTACGTCTTCACGCCTAAATGGCAACACCGATTTTGATGAAACTTGGTACAAAGATAGACCATGTCCTGGAATAGGACATAGGATACTTTTTATCTTAAAAGTATATTCCCTTGGGATAATTTTCTGCTATCACGCGGGCGAAGCCGTTGGGAGCAGCTAGTCTCATATAAACTAGTGCTTGACTGCCATCCTACCTGATGGTAAGCAGTGATGTGATCGTTGATGGTGAGGCGCACTAGTTTATTAAGAGCCTATTTACTCTAGCTTTGAAGACACCCAAATTATAATCGGACGGGAAGACCGCAACAGGCAAATTGTTCCAGTCCTTCGATGTACACGGTATAAATGACGAGGCAAAACCGTAGAACCGCGGACCGTAGAGGTTTCAACAACGTAAGGGTGGATACTCGCCGTACATCGGGTTGTCCGATGGTAGAAATGAGATGATGGAATCATGTCATGCAATTCCCGCGCACACTCTCCAAAATCAACATCATCATCATTTCAGCCCAAAGACGTCCACTGTTGGACATAGGCCACAATAAACGGTCCTATGCGTCTCGCATCCATCGGATTCCCGCAACCCTTACCAGGTCATCTTGAGACACTGACTCTCCAAAATGCAAACATCAGCCCACCTTGTAGGAGGCCTTCCAACGCTACGTCTTCCGGTACGTAGCCGCCATTCCAGAACCTTTCGGCTCCAACGGCCATCCGTTCTGCGAGCAATGTGCCCTGCTCACTGCCACTTAAGTTTGGCAATTCTTCGTGCTATGTCGGTAACCTTGGTTCCTCTGCGGATATCCTCATTCTTGATTCGATCACGCAAGGGAACTCGAGCATAGCCCTTTCCATTGCCCTTTGGGTGACTTTAAGCCTTTTGATGAGGCCCGTTGTGAGTGACCACGTTTCAGAGCCATATTTCATCACTGGCAACACACACTGGTCATGGACTTTCATCTTGAGACACTGACTCTCCAAAATGCAACCTGCAAAACACCGAAAGGCTGGCTACCTTACGCTTGTGCTGGGCTTAACCAAACCAAGGGGTCTACTCGCTTTCTCCGAAACGAAACTTTCGTAAACAAACGATCGTCATTTGACGTTAAAATTGCAAACAATCCTCTGTCATAATTATATTTTTTTTTCGAATCATAACTAAACATACTCTAATGTGTAGTTATGTTTCGAAAAGTTCGTTAACGAAAGTTTCGTTTCGGAGAAAGCAAGTAGACCCCCTGGAGTTATACTGGGTGTAAGGGACAGCCTTCCGTAAATTTTAAAGGCTTGCTCAGTAAACGAAACTGAACCATTTTTCACGAGATTTTTTTTCAGGAAACGAAAGAAAATATCAGCCCCTCCATACAAACTGTCCAATCAAGTTTATAATTTTGTATGGTGAAGCTGATTTTTTTTTCGTTTCCTGAAAAAAAGTTTTGTGTAAGGTATTCAGTTTCGTCTACTGAGCAAGCCCTTAAAGTTTGCGGAGGGCTATTTCTTACACCTTGTATAGTTTGCTGTGTAAACTCGGAGCAGGCATGTACCAAGCGTATAATGAAGAATACGCGTCTATGAAGCTACGCGTCAGTGGACAGTAGACCTTACTGAAATAAACAGACGTTCATAAAGACTTTTTCTACTAAGTTATGCTAAGGGTTCAACTAAGTTAGACCTTTCATTTACGCCACTTATTGTGTTACGTCGTTACCAAAAACAATGAGCGCGTGGCGTATCCACAAATGACTGCGAGGAAAACCGAAACAAAGGGTTCATCAGGCAAATAGAACATGCCGCTGATTATAAGAAAATAAACAGGAACATCATGATCAAAGAGTAACGGTTCATTTCTTCTGACTCATTTCTCTCTTGATCTCCGTCGACAACCGTATCGGGTATCGTCAAAAATACGATAAATTCTAAAACTCCCGCGGTAAACGTAATAGAAGAGACACATTACTGATTCCACACAAGATCGAACAAATAAAGCCCCTGAACGGAGCCGAGAGCTCCTGCGAGCTTCCGAGCAGTACCTGCCAAAACAATAGCTAGCAAAAAGAAAACGAACGATCCTGTTAAAACCCTCGTGACGTCACCTGAACGAATTAAAACTTCCGTCCTTGTCACACGCGATGATCCCTACACCTCTCACTCTAGCACAGGAGGCAATTGACCTATTTTCGGGCGGGCGTGCAATAATTTCACGAAGGGCGGTCTGCGTAGCTGTAGTTATAGATTTGCCGGCTTGCACATTCTTAGGATCGCATCGACCGAGTTATACTTTCAATTTGGCCGTAGCTTTGTAATCGTTATGGCCAATAACAGCACGGATCGCTGTTTACGAAGATTGGATACAAACTCGCCAGTTACAGCTTTTATTGCGTACGTAGTCCGCTGGAGGTCGTACAAATAGAATGTTTTGATACAACCATTCGTATATCAAGTAACCGTAATCACTGTTGTTTGTTTAATCTGAAATTAGTTGCCGCTTATATTTCGCTATGAGAGAACTTGGCCTGTTAATATCGTTTATACTTCAGATAAAGGCGTATCTACTCTCATTTATGTATGACAGTGCGTTTATTTCACGTTTATTGTTAAACAAGTCTATATAATTATAAGGTACTGTAAGTAATGGACTTTTGCTGGAAGTTGTAGCTAGTTGAGTTTGTTCAGCGCGGCCTTCTCAGTCCTCGAGGGAGTCAAAGTCAAACATAAGGAAACAAATATTATGAATGTTCCCGGCTCAAATTGTGGAGTGAAAAGTAAGTTAAGTCGTATTCGAGCAAAGAAATAACGATACTTATATTTAGTTTTTTCGTTAAGTAGATATTTATGTAGCTTCTTTATTTAGCAAGTTTTACATCTATCTTTAGTATTTTCGCTGAGGCCGTGTTGTAATAAATTTCCTTGCCACACAGTCTACAGATATTATCTTACAACAACTAAGCTAATACTCAAGTCCCAGACCTACACAAACAAAACAACGGAGCCTTGTCAAAATAAATTAGAATAACCATCCCCCGCAACACATGAAAATGAGTAATGTTCCATTTTGAAGTGTTTTATGTTACACAAAAGACCTAAAGTTTTTACAACCAACCTTGAACTTTAAAAAAAAACAACAAAAATGTTACGACCTTTAAAACGTGGCGTCCATAGGCCTCAAGCATTTTCTGAAACATGTTTTATAATTTATTCCTTAGAAAGTTCTGTGTAAAGTAGACTAGGGTACCCCAATATCCCTTATCAATAGAGGCCGGGTAGCGCAACGTATAGACGTACAAAACCCGTCAAAGCCGCGGTTAGGCAGGCAATAAAACGTTATATTTCAAATAAAATTCCTGCGCAAGGCCTTGCCATCGGGCCATTATTATATTTACATATTATACGTAATAAAAGGTAACTGACATTACCAGTGAGAAAGCCGGGGCGGGTGTTCCGCACGAGTGGCTCTGTAAGCCCAGCCCGAGGCCTCAGGGCTCAGCTACCAACTAAATTGCACACTGAAATTGCAAAGAATAATTGGGAATGAGAACTAGCTACTATTTTTTTTATAAAAGAAATTATTCTAAGTCTGTTCTATTACCTATTTATTTTAGAGAGCTGTTTAGCTTTGATGTCTCCTTTAAGAATTAATTGGTAAGTACACATTTGGACGGGATGTCAAAAAATTATTCTGCTCTGTGCGGTTCGAGAAGGAGTGTCAGACTTTTACTGACGAAAACCCAGCACAGGTGGGATTTTTCTTCAATATGTTTGTTTTTTTTTTTGGTTTTCATAAAACGTTGCTCCACACTAGAAAGGATAACATGTTCATGTCGCGTGTTGATGCATCCAGAAACATGTAATCTCATATCGGAACAACAATCTGTAGACCAAAAAAAATATTGTTTCATGCGGGAACCGAAGCCGCGACATGCAGATCAGTAGTTGATCTCTAAACCAATGCGCCAACTGTGCCATAAAAACACAATTACCCTTTGCGTTCCAAAGCCGCGGTAACTTTTTCGAACAATTTCGTAGCCCTGGCCGACTTCGCCTTTAGCGGACCTTGTCGGTTTCGCTGACATCTCTTTGAGAGAAGACAAAAAGTTACCTAATAACCGACCGAACCATTGCGAACTGAAAATAGGCTAAGGTACCTATGTAATCGCTCAATCATGACATTTCCTTGAGGAAAAGCTGAAAAAACAGTTTTATTAATAGTCTGTCGGTTGTAACTTTTTAAATGGCAAGAGGAGATTTTGGCGGGATTTTTATGCGGAATTTATTCGCTTAATTACTGGTTCAATAATCAAGGTTGATTAGGAGATCTTGATCTTTGTTTAGTAATAGAAGAACCTTATAAAAAGTATCGAATATAAGTATTTTTTAAATAATTAAATATTATACAAAATTCCCAAGTCGGTTGACTTTTTAGACAGACTATAGTTATCTATTGGAAAAGTATCTGATCGGGATAAAATGGAGCTGAATTTTTTTTGTAGTATTTCATATCTCAGCAAAGCTTGCCGAGAAGGCTGACTTGATACATTTGCTGATAAATACTGCAAAAACCTTGGAATTTAATTATAACATCCGCATTCCTATAGAACTTAAAATAGCTTGAAGGACTTATTATCCAAGTAAAACTTAGTAGTTTTACAGTGGATAATGATGACTATATATTTATTTGATACATAATTGAAAATAGAACGTGCTCAGTAACCCATACATTAACATAACATTTCAAATTGACACCACAGATCAATAATTTCAAACGAATTTAACGGTCACAGTATAGAATTGGCACAACGTTACCTGTTTCTCAATTCAATTTGAAAAGAGAAGCTTTGACGCCGCCGTCGGTGTAACATCCGCTTCCAATACATGCCGACTGAAATGCGTAATTTAGAGCTGTCATAAAAAAGGTGTAAATATACCTACGTCAGAGAGTTTTTTAAAAATGTATTGCACTTATCACGAGGCGACGGGACAGGCACACACACGTGTTTTTTTTTTTGTGAGGTGGGAAATCATTCAATGACTTCTCGCACTCCCGAGTGGAGCGAGGGATCGTGTCAGATTTTTAGCGTCTAAAACCTACCTATGTTACTTCAGTTGTCCTTTGTGATTCAGGATCACAGGTTTCCTTTTTTACTTTACTGACTCATCAACACTCAGTCTTGGACTTAAAACGCTGAATTGCACAGAGGTTTCTTTTATAACATTTACAAATAATAAGATTTTTTTTCCATAATTCACCCCCTTGAAACTCCAAAATCTTGAGCATCGACGCCGAGTTGCTAGCCTGTCTGTTTTCTATCGTTTACATTTCGAGGAGTGTGCACTGGAGTTACACAATTTAATTCCGCCAAGTCCGTTTCATCATTGGACCACAAGACGTACGGCGTTGCATCACCGGTACATGGTGGATATCCCACCCATACGTACAAAGCGTTTTGGGAATACATTAATTATGCGTACAGCTAAGAAGTGGAATTCCCTGCCGGAGTCTGTATTTCCTGATAGCTATAACCTAGGGGTCTTTAAGTCAAGAGTGAATAGATTTCTTCTAGGCAAGCGTGAGCCACATCATCGCTTACCATCAGGTGAGATAGTGGTCAAACGTGAGCTTATACATTATAAAAAAAAATCTTGAAGGGAAGAAAGCAGGTTCAAAGTTTTATATGGAGAAAGCGACTAAGCATTCACATCAGGTGGGCGAGCGAAGCTGCCGGCAACCAAGCCCAAGACGTCGACGGCGTGCACTGTACCCGCGCGCCTCACGGAGTTGTCAGCAGCAGGAGGGGCCCAGCTGGGTCGAAGCTGGGGCCAGGGTTATCCGAAAGGACGCTCGAGCCCCGGTATGAAGAGGCTAGATGGGACGGGGTGGGTTTTTAGTCAGTAAGAGTCTGACACTATCTCCCGCTCCACCCTATAGCGGGGTTGTCATAAGATGATTTTTGGCCACCGTAAAAAAATAGCTGCCGGCAGATGTAAAGCGCGTAGGTATTTCGAACATTTGATTGTTACGACTGAGGCACCGACCTTGGGATGTACGAGGTATGTAAAGCTGAAACATGGAAGTTTTCCTTAATTTCCGTTTCGCGAGCTTCGGGCGATGCGCAACAACTCGGTACCCGCTAGCTTTGTTAACCCTATCTAATTTTCTGTATTGACAGGGAAAAAAATGGCCAAATGCCTGCAACTAATAAATCTTTTCGTACAATAATGGCAGATCTCTTTTTACTAAATCCAGTGTGCGATCGTGTTGTGGTTTTGCTAATGCCCTGTTATCCTCGTTTATAAATCATTCGCGTCGATGCCACGTTTTCAGCTTAACCGGGTTTATGGTTAGTATAATGGTGGGCACGCTAACAATAGTATACTTTTAAAAGAGCCCGTAAATATTGAACGTGAGCGCTTTTATGTTTAAAATGGCTATAGCAGCTTATGAGATTAGCAGATTTAGTGGGGAATAGTTTGTTGAGGAAATTGCTTTGTTTTCACCTTCATTGAGCAGCTAATTGGATGTTGAATGGAGTTTCTGGTGAGTGAAACACACTAGTTCCTAACATCGGCTTCGCTCGTGTGATAGTGGAAAATTATTCCAAGGCAAATTGGGATATTGGGATTTAGTTGGCAATTATTCTCGAGAAAAAAAAAATCCTATGCTATTCCAGGACTTGGTTTACCTGTGCTGGTATTAGACCATGTCCTTGATAGATTTATTTTTTCGATAAAACTTTGTAGTTTCATCGAAATTTAATGTTCAGCCGTTCGAGCGTGAAGAAGTAACATACACACATACAGTCAAAAACTTTCACCTTAACAATATTAGTGTGATATGTTTGTGTTAGTAAAAATATAATCTGTAGTTATAATAATAATATTCCACAACTATCACACAATGCCGTCTAGTCTTAAGCTAAGCAGAGCATGTGTTATGGGTACTAGATAACTGATAAACATACTTATACATTTCTAAGTACATACATAATATAGATAAATCACACCCAGACACAGAACAAATGATCATGTTCATCACACAGACATTTGTCCTGGGTGGGAATCGAAACCATGACCTCCGGCATACCAATCAGGGTCACTAACCACTAGACCAACAGCTGAATCAAAATTGCTACAGCAAAGAGCAACTGAAGGAAAGATAGTTGGGTTTGAGTCAGTAAAAGTCTGATTCCTACTCCCTCTCGCCCCACTCACAGCGTGAGGTTTTAAATATGAACGAATATCAAAGAATAAAAAAATAGTTCAAATATTATTGTGGCTTTAAAAGCTCGCAATTAAACAGATAATTGTTCCAAATGAACATAAGGCAATAAAATAGACACCACATTCAAAAAAAGACCTTAAAACGTGGCACTACATCCGAAATTACAATACCGTTTCCTTAAGTAGAGCAGTATTACAATCAATCTTACGCATACAGTTTGATATCGCTAGAGATTGGTAAACACACAAATTAGCCTTGTCCTCCACTGACTGTTACGACTTCCGTAATGATAGGTATCTGATACATTTCATGCTTCCTCCCCAGATGTACCTACATAAATTAATTTCATGTAAACTTTGAGGTATTTTAGTAACAGAAACAATAATAAACTATACTCTGGTAGTGAGTTGAGTAAACGTGAATAATAAGCAGTGGTGGTAGCGGGTTGAAACCCAGCCAGGCGCTTTCATCATCATCATCACTTCAGCCGACAGACGTCCACTGTTGAACATAAGCCTCCCCCAGTCGCTACAATGATCGATCCCGTGCGTCCTGCATCCATCGGATTCCCGCTACCTTCACCAGGTCATCGGTCCACCTTGTAGGAGGCCTTACGCCGCTGCGTCTTCCAGTACGTGGTCGCCACTAAAGAACCTTTCGGCTCCAACGGGCATCTGTTCTGCGAGCAATGAGCCCTGCCCATTGCCACTTAAGTTTGGTGATTCAGGCGCATTACTTTGTGTAATTTAATTCATCACCACTGCTCTCAAAATGTCGAAGGAAAACATCGTTAGGAAACCTAGAACCAAAAATCCGAAGATATGTGACATCCACCAACCCGCACTGGGCCCGCGTGGTGGATTACCGTTCATTCCCGTTCCTAGAGAGGAGGCCTGAGTCCCAACAGTGGGAACCTGATAAGGTCGACTATGCTATGCTATGCTATGCTATGCCATCACCACCACCATCCATGCCACCTGCCATGTTATGTTTCTGCACCACCCTAAGGTCGACTGGCAGATAATGCCTAAGGCATTAAGTCCGCCTTTGTACAGTTTTTGTGCAGAAAGCTTTAAATAAATAAATTGTACTCTTTTATATAGCACTAGCGACCCGCTCCTTCTTCTTGAATCATTCTATCTATTAAAAAAAACCGCATCAAAATTCGTTGCGTAGTTTTAAAGATTTAAGCGTACATAGGGATATAGGGACAGAAAAAGCGTCTTTGTTTATACTATGTAGTGATGTTTATATATCTTTGTGTTACATCAATCAACCGTTTTATCTATCTATCTATCTACCTAATCACACCTACAGAGATCAACTTACTAATGTAATTTAACTCAGTATAGGACAATAATTATCCCTTTAACAGCCTTTAACACGATTATAGATAATTAGCATAATAACGTAATTGTAATCTCTGTTGATGACGTAGACGTTTACCTCGTTAGCTAATGTTGTTACATCGTGATTGAATTACCTTTGCAGCCAATTATTAGCAGTTTAGATGCCTGATGAAAGTAACTTAGGCGGCAATTACACGATAGGTTATGCTGTCAGTTTTCCCATAGGCAAAAGTCAGTCATTTATTCAATAACAAGAAAGTATCTGAATTACATAATTAATTAACAAATTAAACATTTTCAATTCAATAATAATAGGAATAATAATTCACAAAACCAATTCATCATCATTATCATCATTCCAGCCGAAAGACGTCCACTGTTGTACATAGGCCTCCCCAAGTGTCGTCACAGTGCGTATCGCATCCATCGAAGTCCCGCAATCCTTACTAAGTCATCGGTCCACCATGTGGGAGGCCTTCCAACTGTACGTTTTCCGGTACGTGGTCGTCATTCTAGAACCTTTCGGCCCCAACAACTCTATTCAAATCCAATTCAATAGTAATCATTACAATATTAATAATACAAATACTAACAATAATCATTGAGAGACATTTATAATTCATCAACAGAATATAGACACCTAATTAAACAGGAACTCTTTAGGCTGAGTTTTAAAATTATTGGTGTAGGTAGTTACAACTTAACTGATTGATATTTTGGACTGTGTTCCACTTCAGAATTCAGCGTTTTTATTGACGAAAAGCCTACCGTCTAATGGAATGATTGACGTTTGCATGGTACTGACTGACGAAAACCATCATTCATGATTGATGGAATTGATTGACGCCTGCATGACCGTGTGCTGGACGCCTTACAGAACAGATCATAATTGGATGTTATCTATTCAATTATGATCTGTTCTAAGGCGTCCAATAATTTAACTGCCAATCTTTTAACCCTAGAAAGATAATCATATAGCAACTAACGTAAAAGATAATCATACGTCTGTCAGACGTACCTTAGTTAATTAAGATTTTTTAGTAAGCCTACGGAAGTATTATCTTCCTTTATAGGTTGAATTAATTGTTTGTATTCTATTTAAGGAAATAAAACGATAAAATAGCAATAATAAAGTTTAATTGACAAATTACAAACAAAAATCGCAAACTTCTTTACAAATTAACAAAAACTTAACTTGTATTCTATAGGAACATTTAAAATCACTTTCAGTACTTAATATTTTCATATTTGGTACTTTTACACTTAACGTAAACAATACTTACTACAATAATCAGTATTTTACTTTCGGTTATTAAATGCACTTATGCACACAACTCTGTTGTGTTCTCCACACAAGGGTTTTTTGCACTTCACGCATGATAATTTTGACATCCTACGGAGTTTAGATGGACAGTAAGAACAATACCTCTTTTTTTACAGGCGGCCCTTTTTGCTGAGCCTGGCCACTGTTTGCATTAGGATTAGGCAACAATTCCTCTACATTTTGCCGCACAGTTCTTTTCAGAGTTGGCATCTGTAACTTTTTGTCTATCCAAGGCGAAGTGAGATCTGTACTAAGTTTCTTTTATAAAGTTCTTACGGCTTAGAGGCTTTTCGTTCTTTGATAGAATATTAGAACAATATAATAATAAATTATTATTATTATTATTATTGGCCATCTGTTCATTTTTCTGGATCATGACATTGACGAACACATTTGGTCAGATGTGTCGACACCTCCCTTCGCAACAACGCCTATTTTCACCTCTGAGTGTGCGCTGAGAAGTAATAATTATGCAGAAGGCGCAGCTTGGTCGGCAGTAGACTCTGAATGGTCTTCAGCAGAGACTTCGGGTATATCCACAGCTTCATCGATGTATTCGTCTTCAGTGTCACTCTGCACACCGTCTTCTAAGAGGCTATCATCGCATTCGCTTTCAGATTCTGATGGCGATTCCTCTTCATTTTGATATAAAAAGTTCTCAATTTGAGCACTATCCAACACCCTTCGATTTGCCATTATAATATGATAATAATCAATACCTGAAAATAATAATAAATAAGTGTAAATAACAATAAACAATCAGTTCAAATGATTGCAAAAGTTACATTAAAGATAATCATACGTCTCGCGGACGTACGACATAGGTATATCTTTTATTTGAACGTACTTACCGTGACGCTACTGCTGCTTAGCGCGAGCTCCGGCCACCAACTGAGTTGACTCCCGAAGCTAGCGCGCTGTGATTAATAATAAAAAAACTACAACGAAATTTAATTTCATAATACGTCTCGCGGACGTAGATTATCTTTCTAGGGTTAAGCATATTACTAGTCGAGCAATGTGGAGGGTTTTTGACGCCATATTTTGATTTTTTAGATAGTTTTATTATGATTTTTTGCTTTGACTGCAAATTATAGTTAGTTATTTTTAATGTAAATAATATTTATGTGTATTGGATAGGGAATATAGATGATAAATTTTTTTAAATTATTTTAAAATTCAATAATGTTTGACTCTAATAAACAAATATGAGAAAATTTCAAAATATCTTCATTTACAACAAAGTTATAAGATTTCTAAGCTGCTAATAAGAACGAGAAGTCCGACATGGACTTTGACGTCAAAGTTCATCTCGCCCGTAGGGCCACCTTAGAAAATGAAGTATTAGAGAGACAGTTTTTTTTGTTTAAAATTGTTATATCTCGTTTGCTTTTCTACCAATTTTAATATTTTTTTCGTAGTTAAAGTTTATTGGTAAATCATCCTTTCAGACAAAAGACAACCACTGTTGGACATAGGCCTCCCCCAAGCGTCAACACAACGATCGAATCTGTACATCTTGTATCCACCGTACAAAAAAAAACGTAATTTAATAAAACAAACATATTGCCTATTGTGTTCTGTATTTGAAATAAACTCCAAACCATAAATAAATGATGCAATGGTTAATTAATAAATACTGTATTAGTAGTTAATTTGTTTAAGCAACTTCAGGTTTGCATCTACGTGCAATTAATCTGCAAAAGTCTGAGACGCCTTCTTACTCCACCGTCGACTGGAAAAAGACATCGAAGGAATTCCCACCTCAATAAAAAAAAAACCATGTGCAATAAAATGAATGAACCTAAAGAAATAACACTGATTTAAACAGGTAATATAGGTAAACTTGGGTAGGTACACAAAAGTATTTTTCCGGGCGACATCTGCCTTGTGTATAAAAAAAACCAAAAGAAAAAACATTTCCCTTACAACGTAATCAGTCAAAAAGATAAAGCCACTCAAATCAACTTAAAAGGGTATGTTATAAATAGGAAGACCTTTAAAAATACGCCATCTATCGGAGCGTAGCGCAGTTTCCTTGTTGACTCGCCCCCTATAATGCAATTATTGAGTGATCAAACAATTTGCGGCCAGACTCTCGTCGGATCTCGAAGAACTCACTTGCGTAACGCTCGTACATTTATTATGGGACAAGCGTCTCCGAGCGACAACATAAATCATTAGCATTCCCCGTTCCCCTCCCCCGCCTCCGTCGCATGCCCTCCCCCCTCTGTACTGATTCATCAGGTCATCGTCGAGATAGATTTAGATGCTGCTACTACAATGGTATTAATGTCCGTAGTATTTATTGCCTCTGAGATTAAAAACGACGGATGTTAGATGCTTATCATTATTGTTCTGTCATAAAAGTCATCTAAGGGAAATCTTTTGTTTTGTCAGTAAGTGTCCCCGCACACGAGCCACAAAAAAACGGTACAAGCGGCCACAAAAAAAAGCTAGAAGCCACCGTAAAAAAAAACGGCTGTAAGTGACAACTTGGGGCCGGAGAAGCTTGAAGCGGCTTCAAGCGTTTTTTTTTTATGGTGGCACCTCCGCACATGAACCACAAAAACGGCCGCCTTAAAAAGAAGCTTGAAACGGCGTTTTTTTTTGTGGCCCGTGTGTTTTGTGGACAGTTAATATAGCAGCCGAAGACGCGCCACTCAATAGTGTAATTTCGCCATGTTCGCTTTAGAGTGTTTTTAGATGTTTCAGTAACTGGAAGTGTCGTTGTTTTTCTCATGGGAACAGTTGAGGCTTGATGTGGCAGAAAATTACGAGAAGAAAATCCATGAAGATCTCTACCATATATTTATTTAAACTTTCTTTAGCTACAGTAGTGGTATATATTTGGACTTAACCCTTCAGATACCGTCAATTAGAGACACAATAGTAAGACAATAGATGCGCGGCCACCGGTGGTCGCTTGGGGATTCATGAATTAAAGCAACAAGGCATTTTCTACCAGATAACCTTTAGTTAAAAAAGGCTACACTGTGGTAGGTAGGTTTGCACAGTAAATAAATAATAGATATTTATAAGAAATACAAATAGAATGAAGTATCACTAAAATTAGATGCTTATAATAATAAAATACATATATTTGCTAAAATAAAAACATAATATCAAATAATTTTATTTAATAGAACTCAAAAGATAATAATTATGACGAAAACCAGTCTAAGTTTGAGAGGACTTCAAGTAGTTGTTCCAATGTTATCGTTTTTATTGCTGCTTAATTTATTATGATACAATTTTGATGACAAAAGCTTTCATATGCTATTAAAGAACCACTAAATTTACCCATACCCCAAAAGGACCAAAAAAAAAAAAACAAATAAATCACGCGAAAAATAATCTAGACTAGCCCTATTTTCGATTATTATTTTTGATTATTTTTGATTTTCGTAAACCTACATATCCAAGATCCCGCATCGTCTGCCTGAGATGATGAGGGTACATGCCCAATACCCGAAAGATCGATGCAAGATTTAGTAAAGACCCTTATGGTCGAGCAAAACGTCTGTATATACGATCAGGGTCGTCACCTGTCATTTTATTATGGGAAATTTGAATAAGCGATTACCCAACGATAAAAGATACGATACTCGCTCCAACTCCGTAATGGCGTTTGTAGAGGGTTAGGCGACGTGAAAAATAAATGTTTTGGGGATATACGCCTCTGGAATGTTGGAGGAAAATAGTTTAAGGTCCATAAATATTTGGTTGTATTTTTTAGCTTTTTTTTACCGACAATTTTTTTTTGTGGACTACTTATACTCTTTTTATTATCTATAGGTTCACGTTTGACCACTATCTCACGTGATGGTAAGTGATGATGAGGTCAATGATAAAGCACGCTTGCCTAGAAGTAACCTATTCACTCTTGACTTAAAGACCTTCAGCTTATAACTATCAAGAAACACAGACTCCGGCGGGGAATTCCACTTTTTTGCTGCATACATTTAAATGTCAATATCAAAACAACATTGCAATTTCCAGTCTGAATTATGAAACAACAAACAAGGCTTCCTCCACCAAGGACCATATTCAAACATAAATTACCTGTAACATAATATTATCGATTAATTATTTATTTTTCAATGAAAGTATCAATTGTCAAACAATTAAGTAACTTTCGGAAATTGGAAAGTAATTCAAAATTAATAATATCAGCCAAAAGATGGAGGAGTATTAAAAACTCAAAGATATCATGTTGCAAACTAAACAAGACGAAATCAACTTTGTTACAAACTCCGATCGATCAAATTTCGCTCTTCCAAGTAATTTAATTACTGATCATTACAACTAACAGTTAATTAATGGATTTCAGAGCTACTTTTACACTTCACCAGAGTTTAAGAGTTTGTAAAACGTAAATAAACGTCTTTTCTAATCTTGGGACTTTGTTGATACACTCTCGGTACAAATATTTACCGTTATGTGCTACTAGGCCAGTTTGAAATTTTATTATTATTATTACGTTACTCTTTTCTGTCAGTGGCTTCGCTTGCGTGAAATTAGCAATTTATCCTAAGGGACACATAATTATACACATACATATTACCACAGTAAAAGTATGGTACATTCAGGATATAGACTTCTCGTGTGCCATACTTTTGTGCAAAAATACATTTACACATACATACATACACACAAGCTCTCACCTCTGTTAATATCAATGCTTTTTATCGTTAGATTAAACTGTTATCCTACTGCTATATTTATTTTTCATTCACGATTTTGTGTAGGCAATGTTACCATGGTGATTTTTCTTTGAACGAGAATCTTGTCAAAATAAATGCATGGGACAAAGCTTCAGAGAAACTCGTAGGGGGTGTGGATAGCTTTGATGTTAAGCCCTGACATCATTCCATTTGTTTGATGTCCTCTCAACATAAATAGACAGATTTCGCCAGCTAGGCCAAAAATATGTGTCAGCTCATTCTTAAGACTTAAGCAAAGTCTATACAAATCCTTATAAAGTGCGGCGTTCCAAAGTGCAGAGGGCACCAAGACTAGCAGAGGGCATATATCATTGGTGTCGAACGCCTTCTATCGGGCTGACACCTAAATCGCAGGAGGCATTACTCATTGGGGACACGCTGCGAATAAATCCCAGTATTTTTCCTTTTTTCCTTAACGACATTCCACTTTGCGCCTTGGAGACGGTTCCGTATAAGCGCTGATTTTTATGTGTTGTCAAATGTAAGCAAGACGTCGAGTCTTCGTCCTTGAGAGATAATACCCAAGTTTATTGTACGCTAAGTGTGTATTTGTCCTTCGTAAATCATTTTATGGAGTTGTCAGTTTATTTTTTTGGATGGAAAAGTTGTTGTCCCTCGGGAATTTACGACTTAGACGAAGTTTATCGCGTCCAACTTGTATTTTTATTTGTTTTTTCCTATTGAAAAACAATGCAATGACAAATCGAGAGCCTTTCTAAAGTATTTTATGTAATTACAAAGCAATAGAAAACTCGTAGTAATGCATAAAGATCTCGATATAAACAAAACGCGATAAGGCGTGTGACAAACTTTTTTCATTTCAGGCATCGAGATTCGAGTGCCAGGGAATCCGACTCACATTTAAAATATGGTATCCTTAGGAAGGAGGCGCGAAGCCTAGAGAGATGGCCGTTTTAACGGCGACACAAGTGCTTGCTCATTTTAATATTTCCAACTTTCCTTGAGCGCGGCGTCATTAAGCGAAAAAAGCGCTGCGGGCGAAAGTGGGCCAGCCGTGTCCTTTAAAACCTCTTCAGCCCATTGTTGTATTTTTTTCCCTTTCAGTCCGCGTGTTTTAGGAATTTTAGTTACGGTGAAAATAATGTTTTCTTTTTAAGTCTACCCGGTCTCAATAGGGGTTTTGTTTAGTTAGGAATAATTGGCATCACCGTCTTTATGATGCGGGTTCTTCTGAACAATCATCTTGTGTTAATAGAACAAAAACTTGATTCAAATATGAAATTAAAATGGTGGCCTTTAGATAGCTATAAATAATGTTATTTTTTATGACCTAGTTAGATCAAGGCCCTACCACACATAACAGTTTGTTTTGAGAACCATTTACGCTTCACTTCGCGTCGGTAGGCACAAATCTCGTCACGTTTACCACACACTGTCTGGTTACGTCATTAAGGCCGACAACTAAATATCGGCCACCAACACCGCCCCTTCATACATAATTACTTTAGATGACGCCCAACTTCAACGAACACGTAAAACATTCCTCTACAAACATTTAAAAACAACGCGTCATCATAAAAAAAAAACATCAGCACATACGATCGTGGAAAGTTAATTTAGACGAGCACTAATAAAGCGGAGTGTTCACTAGCTGACAAAATGTTGGCTAGTGCTGACCACCTCTAACAATATGCCACGCAAAATGTAATAAAACAGGTGTTTAGATATTCAGCAACTCAGAAACGTTTAATAATGGGCGTCAATGTCACAAATAATGTTTGCAGACATTAAAAGTTTGGCTACCTAATAATTCTAAGTAAAACGTGATCAACTGTGATGTGAAGTACCATGGAGCAATTCAATTTAATACTTGTTTGACATAAACGAGCATGGCAGTTGAGAGTTTGTCATGCTCACTCAAATGTCTCGCTGATGGTGGCACGTGTAGTCAGGTCATTTAGTTCCCTTCAAAATGGTTGTGCTGAGTGGGGCTGAAGCACGCGTTATGCTCGTGAACTGACATCAGCCGAGACTGGTCATTTCTTAGCTGCCAGTTGCTTATTTCTATTTTTTTATTTATCTATAGTGTGTCGTTTCAGTCATGATTGAAACGACAAGCAACATGTAACCAAGATATTATGTAACTCATAATATGATTTAAAAGAGCGTCCGTGGAGTTTCTTACATGTTCTTCTCCATAGAGATCTATGCTTTGGAACGTGCAATTTAGCTTCACTATTTTTGAATGACCGACTTTTTTAAATTCAAAAGTTCATGTAAATGGTCTATTTGAAATAAATGTTTCTGATTTCTGATCTACTGGGCAAGCTTTTTGCCTTGGGCAACATATTGTTCTTACCCATTTCCACCAGTGAACACACAGCTTTACACCGTGAAAGAAAATGGACACTGTGACGCTCATGAATTCGTTCGGTTTTGTTTTACGTCGAAATACCAAGAAACGTGATTCACCTGTGCTGTGCGTAATGTGCGTATGTAGACAGTTACTATGCGTAATGTGACTTAGTGAGTACATTCAGTACATTTCTGTATCGGTGACGTCAAAAATAATTGCGTGCCGAGAGAAGTAAACAACGAAACTGCGGAAGGAAATCGTATCTCAAGATATCTCGAAACTATTATGTACTAGCTGCTCCCAGCGGCTTCGCCCGCGTGATAGCAGAAAATTATCCCAAGGAAACATACTTCCGGGATAAAAAGTATCCTATGTCCTATTCCAGGACATGGTCTATCCGTGTACCAAGTTTCATCAAAATCGGTTTTGCCATTTAGGCGTGAAGACGTAACAAACAAACTCACTTTCGCTTTTATAATATTAGTAAGGATTAGCAAGATCAAATTGTATTGTTTATTAACGTGGTGTATATTGAAGCACAAATATAATTATATATTAAACTTACAAATAGTAATAAATTATTTTATTACAAGTCGCACATATTACATACGCCAATATACGACACCGAAACGTAACAGCGTACGAGAAAGTTTCCGGAAAAACTACTTAACTAGAAAAATTAACGAGTAAAAGTCAAGCAAATAACGTGGGACCCAGCGTGCGACCCAGAAGTAGCCCCCGAACGTCGGAGTGTCAAAACAAAGCTTAATACGTGATCAGTCTATTTTTGCTTGAGTCTTATTACCACAAAATATACTAGGGACAGAAGTCAATCTACATACAAAGCGCGGTCGAGGAACGCACACATAGACACTGCTCACGGACACGATAGCTCAGTAGCGTGGAACAGTTCCGGCTCAAACGCTTATTAGTGTGCGTTCACCGAGCGTATGTATAAAAAGTGAAGTACATACAAGAGATTGTCTTCTGTACCTATCTATTTTGTGGTCTTACTTTCAAGATCTGCTTACTTCATAACGCTCACATGTGCGTGTGTACGCACATTTGTATGTGCCATCCCTTTGCCTACGACAGTCCAGTGCGATCATAAATCAGGGTTGTCAAACAGTTTGAAACTTGCTAGATATATTGCAGTTCGAGCTGTTACTCGGTCTACTAAGTTAAAAACTTGCTGACAGTTCGTACGGTCAGATGAATAGAATAATTCTACTAATTTATTCAGAAGAAAATAATGAGATACGCAATCGAGGTTCATACCTTCACGCTAGTTAAGTTTCTGTGTAATTTTTTATTTTTTTTTATTTTTGGTGTACGATAAAGAATTTATCTATCTATCTATCTAGTTTGTTTTACAGTCATTTTCACACTAAATAAAAATATTTTTTAATTCAATTCAAAAGCTTTCAAAATTGAGCTGACAGTGTGTTTTCAGTGCTTATTGGCATTAGTAAAATGAGGCTTTTCAGCAGATGTCCATTGAATGACATTGGATGTTTCCTCCATTTAAAAGTTTAAATTACATGTGAGAAAAAATCGTTTATATAAACACTATAATAAATACGCACAGGATCGTTCTTTGTGGCGACGCTTGGGGGAGGCCCATGTCCAACAGTGGACGTATATCGGCTGAAATTATGATGATGATGAAATAGTATAATCAGTACTAATACTATAAAGCTTAAGAGTTTGTTTGTTTGGTTGGATACTAAGACTTAATAGGAACTGCTGATTCGAATTGAAAAAATGTTTTAATATTCGATAGCATATTTAAGAGATTATAGTAAGATAGTGGTAGGACAGAATGGAAGAAAAAAACGTGTTGCGCTGACCCCCAATAACACTAGACAAAGGCAGGAAGATAATGATTGTATAGCATACTAGCTCTTGCTCGCGACTTCGTCCGCGTACACAAAATATAGCCTATGTCACTTAGGAATAAAGCAGCTTTCTATAGGTGAAAATTTTAGCAATCGGCCAGTACTTTCAGAGATTACCTCCAACAAACAAAAAACAAACTTTACCTCTTTACTATGAGTAGATTTATTGAGGAAGGCTACTTCTACTAATATCATAAAAAGGTAAAGTTAAATTTTCATGGTTTTTTTGTTTAGAGAGGTAATCTCCGAAAGTACCGGTCCGATTACGAAAATTTATTCATCGATTTTTATTCCTGAGTGATACCCGTAGGACATATTTTATGTAAGCAGGCGAAGCCGCGGGCTAAAGCTAGTAGTTGTTAATAACATCACGCTACAACCCACGGGAGCAAAAGAGTAAGCGAGTAAAACCGCGGGTGCCAGTTAGTAGTTTATATTTTTGTTAGAAATATTTCTAAAGGTCATTACGAACACAAAAATAATGCAAGTATACGAGCCGTCAAAAATGAGTGGCCGACATATTTTAGTCTTTCCCGCCCACAGTTCATTTTTACTAAGCCGTTTTATTTTTAAAACGCGAACCAGTGATTCACGTTTCCTAATGCCTCTGAATATGACATTAATTAGCGACTTCTTTTTTAAATGTTAACGCAGAATTCAAATTAAGTCTTTGATAATAAAACTCCTTACAGCTCGTGATGAAGTTTGTGTTTGCTGTAATTGTACGAGACAGGAAGTTTATGATGTTAAATTGTTTTTCTGTGATTTTTGGAGTCTCAGATGTATTAGGGGACTAAATGTCCCCCTACATGACGCGCAACGCTGTCAAATAGGTTACTTCTAGGTAAGCGTGCTTCATCGTCGACCACATGCTTACCATTAGGTGAGATGGTGGTCAAACGCGCGTGCCTATCAACAATAAAAATATTTTAAAAAAATCCAACAACATGTCTCACATGATGTGAATGCGTTGTAAAAAGTTGGAGGAAAGTTACGGGACAGTGGGCCACGTTGCAGCGTCATGTGGATTTAGCGTTGTGCGTTGTTGGGGGACATTTTGTCCCCTAAATTATCTGAAGCTTTATGCAAAAAGTAATTTAAAAAGAATGTAGTATCATCTAAGACATCACATAGGAACTAAAATTCAAATTGAGATTAGGATGTAAACAACCGTTTGAAATCAAATATCGGGTAGTTGCCCAGACCAGAGACAGCACGTGTCTGGTCGGAGGATATTCCTTTTTCAAAAAAGGTTTGCATGATTTTATTCCGCGATGTTCGTTCGCGAATTCGTAATCTCGCTATTTCTCTCGAGGTTATTTATAATGAAATTAATAACTCTAACTATATGTAGGTTAAGACTTCACTTAGGCCTACTGTCCACGAGTCCGTAGTTTTATTAGACTCGTATTTGTCACTATACGCTTGGTGTACGCCTGCTTTTTTACCTTAGGTAGAAACACCGAATCAAAATCAGAGGTCTCTTTTAAAGCCCAAACAGTAAACATATAATCTATACTAATATTATAAAGAGATAAAATTTGTAAGAATAGAATAGAATAGAATAGAATAAACTTTTTTTTTTGTAAGTTTGTATGTAGGGGAAAATCTCTGGAAGTACTGGTCCGATTGCTAAAATTCTTTCACTGATAGAAAACTATTCTATTCTTGAGTGACATAGACTATATTTTATGTACGCGGTCGAAGCTGCGGGAAAAAGCTAGTAGTAAATATATAAAATCAGTTAAGCTTTGCTTTCCTAGGATAGCGGTGCCGTCATATAGCGGCCGTTTTCCGGAGCAACGACTATTTTCCTCTTCTGATGATAGTTCATCCTCCAAGTAAATTACTAAAGCTAAATCAAGGTCGTCCATTTTCTATCTTGGATACTTTTCGTATGACGTTTGTGACGTTTGTTCTGAAAAAAATTACTGACGATGTGTTAAAATGGCTGCTATATGACGGCACCGCTTTCCTAGGAAACCAAAGCTTTAGTGCCAAAACTATTCCAGACTATCTTCCCAAAACACATAAGAACAAACCCTAATTCCAAATACTTATATCAGGTGCTCAGCAATAAAATGAATTTCGCTAGACTTTCTGCAGTCAAATAAAAATTTCCGTTTCATAGCGAATTTTCCCCGTGGCCCATAAAATAGTTTTACGAGGCTAGAATGTAGTTAGTTATTACACACGACTTTAACGTGAGACATCAGACTGTTTTCATTTTCCTGCATTGCGTCAAATTAAAATGTCATTTGTAGTCATAAACATTACGTATACGTAATATTACGTAGGTACAATTTTTTTTATTCCACAACTATCACACAACGCCGTCTAGTCCCAAACTAAACAGAGCTTGTGTTATGAGTACTAGACAACTGATAAACATATTTATATATTTTTAAATATGTACATATCCTTTCTAATATTATAAAAGCGAAAGTGAGTTTGTTTGTTTGTTACGTCTTCACGCCTAAATGGCAAAACCGATTTTGATGAAACTTGGTACATGGATAGACCATGTCCTGAAATAGGACATAGGCTACTTTTTATCTCGGAAGTATGTTCCCTTGGGATAATTTTCTGCTATCACGCGGGCGAAGCCGCTGGGAGCAGCTAGTATATACATATTATAGATATACACCCAGACACAGAACAAATGACCGTGCTCGTTACACAAACATTTGTTCTGGAGATCGAACCTACAACCTTCGGCATTGCAGTCATGATCACTAACCAGTAGACCAACAGGCCAGTCAACTATACACCACAAAATTTTTAATTAGTACAAATACTTAAAGGACTTATTAGAAAAGGTCTTGTGACTAAATAAATAAAGTCTCAATAAATAATATTCATGAACAGCAAAGTTATTAGAGTTTGTTTGTATCCCAAAATGTCACGTAATTTATGGAAATATTGTACCTACATTAAATGAACAAATGACGATCAAAATGGAAAAATACTGCGCGTAGTATTTTCTGGTAGCAATTGTTTTTTTTTTTTGGCGTGTTTTTCATTTTTTTTTTGTACTAATTAAAAAAAGTGAATTTCTTCGTAATAATGCGACGAATTCTTGAATCTTCACTTGGTCGCTCTCAATAATTTGGCTCGAAGGACCATATGTTGGGGCGTCTACTTGGAGTTGGTTGATGACGAAATGAAATGCGGGTGATATTTCTATATGTGTTTACTCCAAGGACTTCTTTGGTACAGTGTAGAATTCAAAATTTTATTCTTAAATCACAATTTCACAAACGAACGATTGAACATGGATTGCAAGACCGAGACCGTTTCGAAGAGCAGCCAATGAGTTGCCGCGTCGGTCCGGAAGATGGCGTTGTCGGTAGCGAACAGTGAGTACCTATGTAATGTTGGAATTATCTAGATACAGGCTGCAGGGACCCATTGCTAACTTTTAAGTATTATTATTACTTTTAATTTCTACTAGCTTCTGCCAGCGACTTCGTACGCGGATCCTGTTGCTTATGCCAGCGACAACGGGGTCGTCAGAATCAAAGGTCTGATAAACAGAAAGCTCCGAACTGCTAAGCTATCGGGAGTTACACGTGTTATTGTGAGTCAACCATAAAAGATAGACATATGCTGTTGTGGGATATTTTTTATATAATTTTAAGGAGAACATTTCCGTTATACATGATTTCTGTGTAGCTTTAACCATTAAGGCTGCAAACGCGACGGAAGCTTAAAAAATGGAGTAATTTCTCCCGTTTCCCCAACATTTTCCTTCACTGCTCTGCTCCTATTGATCGTAGCGTGATGAAAAGTATACTATAACCTGCCCAGGAGTATGAAGAATGATTGTACCAAGTTTCGTTAAAATCCATCGAGTAGTTTTTGTTTCTATAAAGAACATACAGACAGACAGACAGACAGACAGACAGACAGACAGACAGACAGACAGACAAAAAATTTACTGTTTGCATTTTTGGCATCAGTATCGATCACTAATCACCCCCTGATAGTTATTTTGGAAATATATTTCATGTACAGAATTGACCTCTCTACAGATTTATTATAAGTATAGATATAGATAGATAGATAAAGTTGTTAATATACGTATGTTTAAAGGACATCTAAATTGTTTTCAATTGAAAATAAAGTAGAACTGTAAATTAAAACAAAAGAACTAGCTAAGTGCGAGTTCGACTCGCTCACAAAGAGTACTACAATAGTAAAATTAATTAAAATTTTATTAATTACTAGCGACCCGCCCCGGCTTCGCCCGGGTGAAATATTATACATATAAACCTTCCTCTTGAATCACTCTATCTATTAAAAAAAACGTATCAAAATCCGTTACGTAGTTTTAAAGATTTAAGCGTACATAGGGATATGGGGACAGAAAAAGCGACTTTGTTGTACCGGCAATAAATAAATAAATACACATTCTATGAAAATTTAAACTTTGTTCATCTTACCGCTGACAGACGGACGGACAAAAGAGGCTTAGTAATAGGACTACCCTTAGGGTGTGGAACCATTGAATTATTGTGGAACCCTAAAAATGAATTTTGAGTTTAATTTTACTTTAAATTACTGTGTAAATTAGCTACGTAGCCGCAAGCTACACTCCAATTTGTAATAGCATGGAATGATTCTTCCATTTCCTTCTATCTTCTTATGAAAGAACTAGCTTAAGCCAGCGGTTTTACTCACGTGAACATTGGTTTCTCCATACAAACTTTGAACCTTTGAAAAAGCTAGAAGCGGCCACAAAAAAAAGCTCAAGCGCGCGTTAGCTTGTGGCCATGCGTGCAGTATCATAATGGAATTTGGCGAAGAAGGATTAAATACGCGAATGGCATGCGGCGGCGTCTTTGTTATAAAAAACGTCGCTACAAAAAAAAGATAGAAGCGGCTTCACGCGTTTTTTTGTGGCGGCGTTTTTTATTCACAAAAGAGGCCGCCTAAAAAAAAGCTTGAAGCGGCTTTTTTTGTGACCCATGCTGCCCCCGTTAGTAAAAAAGACGCATCTAACATTTTTTCCAGAGTTTAATTATATACATTGCCGGAATCAGAACATAATGGCGCACCTGCCTTTATTTTTTATATTTTGCTAACTTTCTCCAGTGCAGTTTTAACACAAGGAAAAAGGCCTGATTTACCCTTTCATTTATTAAAAAAAAATTATCCGTTTTTGTTTTTGTTAGATACTTACGTCGTTTTAATTATCAGGGGCAGCGTGTGCTTGCATATAAGAAAACCGTGTGCAAAATTTCACTCTCCTGTCATATGTCAGTCAGTCAGTTTTTCCTTTTATATAATACTAGCTTTTGCCCGCACGGCTTCGCTCCCGCTCTTCCCTACTCTACCCTACTCTACCCTACTCTACCCTACTCTACCCTAGACTACTCTACACTACTCTACACTACTCTACCCTACACTACTCTACACTACTCTACCCTACACTACTCTACACTACTCTACCCTACCCTACTCTACCCTACAGTACCCTACTCTACCCTACTGTACCCTACTCTACCCTACTATACCCTACCCTACCCTACCAAACTTCACATAAACCATCTACTAAATAGTCCGAACAAAGCCTAAAAATTTGGTTTGGATAGGTGAGTTCGTTCTTGAGTTATAAATTAACAACGAAAAGTGGCATTGATTTTTATATATTACTAGCTTTTGCCCGCACGGCTTCGCTCCCGCTCTTCCCTACTATACGCTACTCTGCCCTAGTCTACCCTAGTCTACCCTACACTACACTACTCTACACTACTCTATCCTACTATACCCTTCTTATCTTATCTTATCTTCTAAGATAAGATACTATACCCTACTCTACCCTACACTACTCTACACTACTCTACTCTACTCTACACTACTCTACCCTACTCTACCCTACTAATTACTATACCCTACTATACCCTACTCTACCCTACCAAACTTCACATAAACCATCTACTAAATAGTCCAAACAAAGCCTAAAAATTTTGATTGGGTAGGTGAGCCCGTTCTTGAGTTATAAAATAACAACGAAAAGTGGCATTGATTTTTATATATATAGATATAGAATAGATGTATAAGATAGAATGGCTATGTTTTATGAAGTGCTACGAAAATATTTCAACTCATTGTCGCGTAGCAATTATTGATTTGCGTAGCGCTACACCTGCTACGCCGTAGCTCATCGGTGGTGATTGATAAATCCGTAACACAAAAAGGATATAATAAATCGCATGCTTAATCATAAAGAGAACTAACTCAAAAACAGGTGGTTTGAATCTTAAAACATACATATGTGGCAATAATAAGGTTCAATTGTCACTCGAACGGTGGTTGCTGAAAACCAGCACCGTAGATGGCTGAATTTGCCCAGCGTCACGGTATATGCTGAGCAACGGCCTATTCTTGCTTATATGCGACGCACAACTTAGATTCTTAGATTGTTTTGGTATAATTATTATGTTTTTTTTTTATTTTTTTCTTATATTTTTGGTAATTTATAGGTTAAGTTTGGTTTATGTTTGTCTTAATTTGTCTCTGTTGAGGCTGGTGTTAAAAACACAGATTATAATCACGGTAATAGTATCATACAGTATTGTAACTCGGCCGTATCTTTGAAATAAATGTCTACAGCCGCGCGGTACGTAAACATGCGATAGGGCTGCCCGCCTCCAGCATTCTAATTACATTTGCCTACTTTGTGTTTCCATTTAGTTTTGTGATTGTAAATATACTTACTTTTTTATATAAACAAAATACTTTGTGGATTGAATAGGAAGTGTTTAATAAAAATGCAACACGCATTTTTATTAAAATTTTTTGATTGGTAGATTTAAATAAAATGCTTTTTCTAGTATTATTCATACACATAGTACAATAAACCACTATTATTAATAATAAAATACCACGTCTTTCTTTGAATTATACAAACTAAAAATAATCGCGCGATTATTGTTAAAAAAAACCGTCGTGTCCGCTCGTCGTTGCGGCACAGTTGCGACGGCCGCGATTGTCACCATGCCGAGCCCATGCTACGACCGAGGCGCGCAGTTGGAATACTGTATGATATTATTACCGTGTTATAATGTTCAAAACAACATAGTCAACTTCTTTGTCTATGGTTGTAAGGCGTAATACACAAATGGCCTGATAGGGAAATTTATTTTTGTATTTTTATGATGTTTTGTGCGTCTGGGCGAAATAAACGTGTTTTGCTTTCTTTCTTCTTTCAATTTACAAATACCCTCTTTTTGAGTTTGGTCACTTTATGATAAAGCATGCTTATTGCGAATGATTCTATTCCAGGTTGTGTATGAATTATGTTTAGCTACAAAGATTATATTACATAGTAGACCATAAAAGACAAGATTAAAGAAAAAATATATTTGAGTCAAAAAAAAAATGAATCGTGTTGACATACATTATTTTATTACTATAAAATGCTAAACGAAGCAAGTCTCATAATTATATTCTTTGTTTTAGTACCCCAAGTGTCCTTATTAAATATATAATGTTATAAACGCAACTGCTTTTCTTTTTTTTCTGTGGATAGGCTCGCGCTTGACCACTATCAAATCATCGTCATGAAATGTATAAAAAAACCTTTCATCCACAAAACAGTACTATTGGAAAAAAAACCAAATTGATGCGAGCGAAGCAGCCAACTAAAGCTAGTGTTACAAATTTTTTCTTTTTACTGTAGCTAGGTAGGTGAACTATAATGAAAGAAAATTATTTCTTCAATGCATTTTCAAATATTCGTTCTTGGTCGTTGTACTTGACCGAATTCTTTCGATAAACACAACTTGTGACAGTAAAGCGCTGCGCAAACGGAGACACTTTTTGCTACCGACACCAAACACTTTATATATGCAGTGGAAGCAACTGGACACAAAAAAAAATCCTTACTAACAATTATAAAAGCGAAAATGAGTTTATTTGTTTGTTTGTTACGTCTTCACGCCTAAACGGCAAAACCGATTTTGATGAAACTTGGTACACGGATAGACCATGTCCTGGAATACGACATAGGATACTTTTCATCCCGGAAGTATGTTCCCTTGGGATAATTTTCTGCTATCACGCGGGCGAAGCTGGAAGCAGCTAGTGTTTACATATGCTAGTTGCCTGATAATAAAGGATTATTATTATTATATGTGCAGGGACGATTTCATACTGGTCCTATAGAAATCAAATGTTCATCGGTAGCTTTTATCTGACACAAGAGTGCCTACGTTTGCGCCCTGCCTTAAAACAAAACACTCATAGATCTGATACACTCATACAATACATGACTTTAACGCACATAACACAAAATTATAAAAAAAAAATAGCTTTTGCCCGCGGCTTCACCCGCGTAAGTAAAATATAGCTATATCACTCAGGAATAATGCAGCTTTCTATTGGCGAAAAATTTTAGAAATCGGACCATTACTTCCAGAAATTACCTCCTACAAACAAAAAAAAAAAACTTTACTTCTTTATAATATTAGTGTAAAAAAAAAAATGTCCGTCTGTTTACGGTTGCTGATCTCGGGAAATGTTGAACAAGACTGATTGTCGCGAACTGATAGCAGACACGAAGATAATCTTACTCACAATACTACATTATTATTATAACTTTTGATTTCATGCCAATATGAGTAAAGAATTTATTGTTTGTAAAAAAAATTTTTCATTTATAAACGCCTATAACTTTTTGTAGGACTGAATGATGTAGAAACATAGGTTGATATTTATTTCTCGTAGTAAAATTTTGTCAACTCTAATGTAGTTCAGTAAATTGATCCATTAACATAAAAATGTTGGTATTTAACGAGCAACGTCGAGTGCCGTGGCTAGTTTATGGAGATAAAACATTTTAACGAGGTTTTTTTTTTATATGTTTTCGATTGTGGGTGTACAAAATTGTTTGTGTCAGGAGCGTACAGTCAAACACTAATTAACTTGTCGCTTAGAATTAGTTTTTCTTTGGCTTTTATAACATTTGGACTATCAAACAGAAATATATTTGCGAAAATGTGGCTACATTAATTTCTAAACATCATTAGTTTTATTATTACGAAACCCGAAACACGTGTTAAGAATTATGTACTTTCGTCACCGAATCATTTAAAAACACTAAGTTCATTAAAAAACACTAAATATAAGCTTGTTATGTCAGCAACAATACATAGTCACCGGGCCATCTGGGTGACTGGGGGTTATTTTGCACTTGCACCCAACTGTTTGCTGGCTCCTAATGCCCGCTATGATGTGCCGTGACCTGTGTTGTACTTATGTCGGTGGTGTCCAACTTGTGACCTTTTTGAAAAGTTTTGGGAATAAATATGACATGGTGTAAAAAGTATTAGACCCCATTCAATTACTGATTTAAAATAACTATATTTAGGATTCGCATATCATCATCATCTTCCTCCCCTTGTCCCGTTTTATTTGGGGTCGGCGCAACACGTTTTTTTCTTCCATTCTGTCCTGTCACTCGTCATGCTATCACTAACTTCCTTTTCTTTCATATCACTTCTCACACAATCCATCCATCTTTTCTTTGGCCTCCCTCTCCCCCGCCGTCCATCCACATGTAAACTCATAACTTTTTTAGCAACATGCGTTTCGTCCCTCCTTTTAACATGACCATACCAAGACAAACGATTTCCTTTCAACTTTTCAGTCACTGGCGCCACTTTCAAACTTCCCCTAATATACTCATTTCTCACTTTATCCATTCTCGTCACACCACACATCCATCTTAACGTTTAGGTTTCGCATATATATTTAAGTTTTGTATAAACTACAAATAATCTTGTATCATTGATATACAAAAAACTTAAGAGATATTTTTTATGAAATGAACAGAATTTGAGAGTTTTTTATTGTTGATAGGCTCGCTCGTTTGAGGAAGGTTTGTGACCACCAGGACATTTTTCGGCTAAAATGATGGTGGTTGGTAAGTAAGTTAACTATTATTTTAGTTTAGTTTTTGATAGGTTAACGCCTAATCACTATTTCAATTGATGGAAAGCGACCATGTAGCTGACATTAGGGCACGTTAGAAAAACAATTTACATTGTGTGTGAATATTAAAGCTTAGAAACTAGGAACACAAATAGTATAAATAATGATATTTATTTATTTATGTACACACAAACACTTAAAAAAGAAAAGAACAAACGAAGAACGAATAGAAGAGTACAAAGGATCTGCTATCTCTAACGAAATTTCTTCCAGCAGACCTGTGACAGGACAGTTGGATAAGAAACGTAGACACAGTGTGTATAAATTAAAAAAAAATATATGTATATATTATTGTTGCATGATATTATTGCATTGCTTAAAATTTAATTACATTTTAAATAAAAATAATTGTAGAAAGTATTAAAATTATGTACCATTAATAAAACCACACAAAATAAAAAATAATCAAACAAATTGTGAAAATAAACAATGTCAATTAATGTCAAGAGATTACTTCAATTTTACTCTTGAATTAAAGATCCCCAGGTTACAGGTATCAGGAAACACGAACTCCGAGAGAGAATTCCACTCCTTAGCTGTGTGAATTATAAGTTAACTAAATTAATACTGTTTTTTGTAGGTAACAATGTTTACAAATGCGAGTCGTAATTGGAAAGTCATTTATAAAATTAATTATAATGTTTTCATGCGCGAATGACTTGGCTGTGGAGAACAATGATTGTGCTGGCGACACCTCAACCTCACTGGGCACGCCACGATTATGGCGGTAAGTCCCCTCTTTGAGGCGTGGCTGGAAAGACCTCACGGCGTCCTTACCTTCCGCATGACGCAGGTCCTCACCGGACATGGCAAGTTCGGGAGGTTCCTGCATCGGATTCAGGCGGAAGAGACGCCCGGGTGTCGCCACTGTGCGCAACGCCCGGAGGACACGGTGGAGCACACCGTCGAGGTGTGCCCTGCCTGGGCAGAGCATCGCCGTGCCCTCGTGGGGGCGATCGGCGGCGGAGACCTCTCGCGCCGGGCCCTGGTCGAGGCCATGGTCCGGAGCGAGGAGGAATGGCAGGCGGTCGCCTCCTTCTGCGAAGCAGTAATGCTTGCAAAGGAGGAGGCCGACCGCATCAGGCAACGGCGCCCTCGCCGCCGTCGCCGGGATTCCGATCCCGATTTCCGGCCACCGTAGACGCAGGCTCGCGGACGGCGAGCTATGGGTAGCTCGCTGTCCGATCGTCCGGTAATGGACCGAGTCTAAGACGTCGACGGCGCGCACTGTTCCCGCGCGCCTCAAGGAGTTGTCAGCAGCAGGAGGGGCCCAGCTGGGTCGAAGCCTACTGGGGACAGGGTTGTCCGAAAGGGAGCTCGTGCCCCGGTATGAAGGCTAGAAGGAACGGCGCGGGGTTTTTAGTCAGTAAGAGTCTGACACTGTCTCCCGCTCCACCCAAGAGCGGGTTTCGTCAAAGATGATTTTCCCCGTCGAGAAAAAAAAAAAAAAAAAAACACCTCAACCTCACTTGATGGATCATTTGCTATTTTGATGGACTTCGTAAGTGAGTCATCATTATGTTGTTTGTATCATCGAAGGTAAACAAAATGTTTCTGAGACTCGATAAAAATATATCATCTTATCCCAGGGAATTCAGAGATTCTAAAGGACACTGCGGAATTGTTGAAAATTATCAGAGGAAGAAGTTATGTGATGGTGTCCCACCTTAACCCTTCAGATACCGTCAATTAGAGACACAATAGTAAGACAATAGATGCGCGGCCACCGGTGGTCGCTTGGGGATTCATGAATTAAAACGATGAGGGGTTAGAGACAAAATTATATTTTATCTGTGAAAAGACTGCCATGATGTTGTTAATCCGAATTTTTTTTTCAGTATTCTTGACATACTTACTTTACATCTATTTTTAACTTATCATCATCATCTTTAAGGCGACGAGCCGTCTTAATTTTCGATGTAGGTAATTATTGAGTCGTGGATAAAAATCAAGCTAAGAAATACTTATACAACATATAAAGGGAGTAATGCACATCTTTATACACCTCAATCATAAAATTAAGTTGCATTCATACTCAGACACTGAAACTTCTAAATATACTGAGAGAGTATTTAAAAAAATCTTTTATCTTAACTCTAAACGTATAAGCATTGACGCACTCATTAGTAGCGCATCGACACTAATCTGCAAACTCACAAATACTCTAATGACGCAATCACGATTTATCAATCAAAATAAGTAATTTTTATCCTAAAAAATCAAGTATTATTTTAGGACAAAAAAAATCCCTAACATTTATTTTAAAAGCAATGCTCAAATATATTTATTATTACAAACGACGGCCATCTTGTCACTCGCTAACCTAATTTATATTAACAAAAACAATCAAACGCTTCTAGTTTAGCTTTCAGTGAGCAATAATTACGAAACGTAAAAACCTCACACCTACATTTGACTGACAGAATAATTAAATTGACACATCGTGTACCGATGATTATTGCACCAAACTACGTCGCCACTGAGTCCTACATGACGGGTATACAAAAACAATGTGACAGCACCAAGGAACGGTGACGAATCGACTGAAAGCCGTGTCTATTTCTGTTTTGCATTTTTTCCGCAACGGTAGCCTTGACTCAGGCGTACACAACGAGCGATGAATAGAAAAATGGGCGTTTTGTTCTTGTCTCCGTGAAAACGAATGTGATTTTGGTGTGACAGAAAATTGTGGAATGTTTTGAGGGAAAATATTGTCCTTGTTCACAGTTGTGTCATTCTACGAGTATGTTTTTATTCTATCGTCTCTCTATGATCTATTGCCAATGTCTCACGTCCATCTGATAACATACTACTTATTATTTTTCTTGCAATATCTACCTTTTCTATGTAAGATTTTTTTTTTTTTTTGTAAAATTTAGAATAGGTTATAATGAAGATTTAGATAATTATAAAACACAGTTTCTAATAGCGGTATCGCCAGCTTAAAAGCAGATAAATTATCTCAAAAAAAACATACTCCACCATTATACCCATAATAATATTTCGTTACTACTTTGGTGTACATGAAAGTTTATTTTATTCCTAGATAAAAAGTATTTTGCGTGTATTCCAGTACATGCATGGTCTAAACGCGCGCCAATCATCCTAATCCATTCAGCCACTTAATCGTGAATGATTAACAAACATACACATATTATACAACCTTTCACTTTTATAAAATAATGCCTCACTATTGTAATCATTTTGTTATAGCTGTTTTCTTATTTCTTTTTTAATTCATGAATCCCCAAGCGACCACCGGTGGCCGCGCATCTATTGTCTTACTATTGTGTCTCTAATTGACGGTATCTGAAGGGTTAATTGTTAAAAAACTAGTGGTTGACTGCGATCCCACCTGATGGTAAGCAGTGATGCAATCTCTGATGCTGAGGCGCGCTAGTTTATTAAGAGCCTATTCACTCTAGCCTTGAAGACACCCAAATTATAATCGGGCGGGACGATGATGAAATTAATAAATAATAATAATATGATCTAATTTTAATTTCAATTTAAAAAAGTCAAAATTAATTTATGGGTCAGTAACGTTCAAAAACTGGTTTACATGCAGAAGTCTATATGAAAACTCATATTAAAAGGGAACATCTCTCTTTGTTTTGAACACCACTGTTTGAGCTTTTAAAATTAGATTCAAATTGAATCATTCATAACAATTCCTACTAAAAATACGCCGAGCAGTGTTTTCCCATTATTTTTCATTCATAATAAATAGACTACAAAAATTTCCACAAATTGAGCGACATTTTAAGATATAAATAAACGCCAATAACTTTGCTGTTTGTAAATATTATTTATTGAGACTTTACTTAAACAATAACAAGATCTATACTAATAAGCCCTTTAAGTATTTATACTAAATAAAAAGTAATGTTGTATATTCTTATATACAGTCATATCATTTAAATATTCCTAGACTAGCTGCTCCCAACGGCTTCGTCCGCGTAATAGCAGAAAATTATCCCAAGGGAACATATTTCCGGGATAAAAAGTATCCTATGTCCTATTCCAGGACATGGTCTATCCGTGTACCAAGTTTCATCAAAATCGGTTTTGAAGGCGTGAAGACGTAACAAACAAACAAACAAACTCACTTTCGCTTTTATAATATTAGTAAGGATTTGACTCGGGCGTGACTCGGAAATGTCATGATTATTATATTAATCTGCGTTTTCTGTGTAACTTTTTTTTCTGATACAATTTCATGTTAATGTCAGAATGAGTGACATTGCCACGCCCTTTCCTTGAGAATAAAATATCAGGATTGACGCAATATTGTATATTATTTTAGACTATGACTTACTTTTTAAACTTTCTTTTTTTATTTAATTTATTTACAGTGAACAGGAAATTGAAACCGAAGAAGATTGTTATATTCTAGCTCTTCAATCGTGATAATTAGAAATACAATAGAAAGACAACGGGTGCGTGAACGCCGGCGCTCGCTTGGGGTTTAATGAACTAGTAGCTACTCAAAAGAGGAAAAGAGAAAGAAAGGAAAACTTGGACTAGACTGGAGCTGAAGTGACAGGATTGGAAAGTGTTAGTGAATAATTCTTCAAAAATAAAACAATAATGAAAAATGTATGATAATATACATTAAGATGTATTCTGAAAGAAGAATATAAATAAAATAACAAATTATAAAGCAATTATCCAAAATCAATCACTAAACATAAAAAAACACCAGTACGATATAATGTGAAAATAAGCTAACACAAAACTTACATCAGAAGTTCCTTTTTTTTAATGTGTTACTTTATATTTTGGCGTAACTTTTTTTTTAAATTACATAAAATAGGCTTTGACTGCGATCCCACCTGATCGTAAGCAGTGATGATCGTTAATGTTGGAGGAGCGTATTAGTTAATTAAGGTCCGTATTACAGAACATAGCTCAATACTTAAAACTAGATTCAAGCCATTTGATTGGTTGAAACTAGGTTTAAAAGTAACGTTTGAGTTTTAAGTGACGTTCAAATACGGGACTAAGAGCCTATTCACTCAAGCCTTGAAAACACCCAAATTGTAATTGTACTCAGATGGTGTAAAAACCGACTACTAGTCCACTTTACCCCACGACTGTACCAAAGAAATGTCCTACTGTCGGAGACAATAGAAGGTCACTGGTGTATCATAGCAATAGAATTCGCCTTGGCAGTAGCAGTACATTACTCGGCCGCGATTTGGCTCGCACACAACTGTTAAAACAGGGAACGGCCGACACCGAGCAATAACAACCGCTCAACGCGAGCGTACTTCCAATCATTATTCGTGTTTTGGGCATTTATTTTTTTGTACATACGCGTACAGCTGTGAAACTGATCTTTAAGGGTTGTCCGTGAGTGTACTCTTGTTGTTATAATTATAATTCCCTTTAGTCATGAAATATCCATATAATTTTCATTTTTAAATATTTTTGTTTTGAACAAAATATTATTACAAAAAAGCATACTTATGAAATATAGAAAATAATCATTATTATTATTATTTATTTATTTGTTACGTATCCTAACTTATGATAGAAGAAACATTTATAATAAGTGTACAATAAGCAGTCTTATTGCACAGGGCATTTTCTTCCAGACAACCTTTGGATGGACTGAATGAAAGGAAAAAATTTGGGGCTGTCTGTGTACAGCATAAATAAAGTAAATGATATAACCTATATAGTAAACTACAAAAAAATAAATAAATCGTATGTGTGATTTTAGCGTAAATAATGCACGTAGGGATTAGTTGAGTTTATATTCGATTTTGGAAGATCACAGGATGTGAACAAACTAATGAATAACGAGTAATGGGTAAACAAAATACTACATATGTTTTTTTTTTTTTTTTTTGTCGACGGGGAAAATCATCTTTGACGAAACCCGCTCTTGGGTGGAGCGGGAGACAGTGTCAGACTCTTACTGACTAAAAACCCCGCGCCGTTCCTTCTAGCCTTCATACCGGGGCACGAGCTCCCTTTCGGACAACCCTGTCCCCAGTAGGCTTCGACCCAGCTGGGCCCCTCCTGCTGCTGACAACTCCTTGAGGCGCGCGGGAACAGTGCGCGCCGTCGACGTCTTGGACTCGGTCCATTACCGGACGATCGGACAGCGAGCTACCCATGGCTCGCCGTCCGCGAGCCCGCGTCTACGGTGGCCGGAAATCGGGATCGGAATCCCGGCGACGGCGGCGAGGGCGCCGTTGCCTGGTGCGGTCGGCCTCCTCCTTTGCAAGCATTACTGCTTCGCAGAAGGAGGCGACCGCCTGCCATTCCTCCTCACTCCGGACCATGGCCTCGACCAGGGCCCGGCGCGAGAGGTCTCCGCCGCCGATCGCCCCCACGAGGGCACGGCGATGCTCCGCCCAGGCAGGGCACACCTCGACGGTGTGCTCCACCGTGTCCTCCGGGCGTTGCGCACAGTGGCGACACCCGGGCGTCTCTTCCGCTTGAATCCGATGCAGGAACCTCCCGAACTTGCCATGTCCGGTGAGGACCTGCGTCATGCGGAAGGTAAGGACGCCGTGAGGTCTTTCCAGCCACGCCTCAAAAAGGGGACTTACCGCCATAATCGTGGCGTGCCCAGCACTGGGTTGCGATAGCCGTTGACGCCATTTCACCATGAGATCCCGCCGGAGCTCTGTCCGCCATGCCTTGACATGTTGCGGCAGTGGACTTTCACCCCGGCGTTGCATCTCCACGCGCATGTCGTGCATGTGTGCAAGGACTGTTGCCTCCAGATCCCACGGTGGTAGGCCAGCCAGAAGGCTCGCCGCTTCGCGGGAGATCGTGCGGTAACCCCGCACCATCCGTATTGCCATGACCCTCTGGCAGGCGTTCAGTATGGACGCCGGTCGCTTTGCCAGCGACGGCGCCCACACCGGCGCCCCGTAGAGGGCCATGGACCGAACGATCCCCGCGTAGAGCCTCCGGCAGGAGGCGTCTGGACCCCCAAGGTTGGGCAGGAGCCGCTTGAGAGCAGCCCCAGCCCGGAGAAGCTTGGGAGCCAGACGTCGGAAATGTTCTACGAAATTCCACCGGCTGTCGAGGACGAGTCCCAGATACTTCATCGTCGACCCGACGCCGATGCGAACTCCTCCTACCGTAAGCTGGGAGTCCGATGGTGGCGCGTTCCGAGGGCCGTGGAAGCACATTGCCTCGGATTTATGCAGCGCCACCTCGAGTCCCAACTCCTGGATCCTACCAACGGCTATCGCAACCCCGCGTGTCGCTAGAGCGACCGCCGCCTGGTGCGACTCTCCCTGCGCTAGGATCAGCGTGTCGTCTGCGTAGCAAACCACGCTGACCCCGTCAGGGAAGTCGCCGCGCAGCACGTAATCGTAGCCGATGTTCCACAAGGGTGGGCCTAGAACCGACCCCTGCGGAACACCGCACGACATCTCTCGACGATTCCAGTCTCCCTGGTGACCGGGGTAGACAATGTACCTGTCTGACAGGTACGCCTCGACCACTAGACAAAGGTATTCGGGCACCCGGTGGTACCGGAGTGCCCTCCGGATCGTACTCCAGGGCAGGGAATTGAAGGCGTTGGCAATGTCCAAGGACACTGCCACGACACACCTACCCTGGGACACCGCTTCCCCTGTCGTGAGGGCTCGCACGCGCATGATGGCGTCTATTGTAGAGCGCGCCCTGCGAAAGCCGAACTGTCCGTCCAACAAGTCCGGCCCCACCCGTGTTAGCCGCACGACGAGGCGGTTTGCAATAACTCTTTCAAAGAGCTTGCCCACCTCGTCGAGCAGCACAATGGGCCGGTACGCGGACGGAGAGTCCGCAGGGCGCCCTGGCAAATACTACATATGTCAATATACAATAAAAGACAATGTCGTTATTAACTGATTGATCGATCAACACTTAGCTGGCATCACTGAAATTATGGTACGCGTAGTTATTATGACATGCACTAAAGAAAAAAAAACAAAATTCACTCCCTAAGGACTTGAATTGATTATCCAAAGTTTCTTTCGAGAAAATACTTTCACGGGACCAAAGCCGCTGGCTAAAGCTAGTATTAACATAAAATCGAAGTGGTCTACAAGCTCCGCATTGAGTGCCTTAGAGTTAACTCGAATACAGATTGACCTGATTTATATTTGTTGATGCAAACTATTTTAAGATGCAGTAAATATCGGCTAATCCGAACGATCGTAGTTGGAATATCATAAACACCAGACAAAGGTCAAGGCGCTCTGAAATATACTGCAATACCCAGCAACACAGAACCATAGTCATAATTCTTCTGTCTATATGTCCAGGTAATAGGGTTTTGGAGCAACAGTGGGCGAGGGCTTGTGGGAGACGAGGGTAACTTGCCGTCCGGTAGCTATCCGGACCGAGACTGAGTTGTCAACGGCGCGTAGTGTTCCACACGTACCTTAAAGAGGTGTCAGGAAAACCGTTGGAACCCAGCAGGGCTGAAGCCTACCGAGGCCATGGGTTGACTTCTGAAAGGGAAACCCATTGTCTTGGAACCCAAAGACAAAGAAAGAACACATATGTCTTAGTCAGTAAAAGTCTACCACGCCTTCCCGCTCCGTCCTAAAGCGGAAAAGTTATAGGATGTTTTCCCACGCGAGGAGTGTGAGAGAGTGTCAGACATTTATTGACTAAAACTTATTTGTTTTCCTTCAGTTTCCCTCCGCGTTTCAGGACAACGTTAAAGGTAGAACTACGAGTACACTACACACACATGCCATACACGCCGATCTGGGCACGTCGGTCTCCATACATTTTATATGGAAACTAGACTTGTAAAGCTTGTTGATTCACGCCACGAGACGTCGTTCTACGTACTGATCAAGCGTGTCACACGTGTGCGTCGGTCTATACTCGTAGTTCCAGCTTTACTTTTTAGACAGATAAACTCTTTATTGTAAACCAAAAATGAAAATTACAATATGAAATTAAAATTAATGTCACAATGGGTGGTCTTATCGCTCAAAAGTTAATTTTTATTTTTTTTAACTTCATATTTATTACTGACCGACATTTTGACAATTCAAAAGTGCCTGTAATCGGTTTATTTGATATAAACGTTTATGATTTTAACCCTTCAGATACCGTCAATTAGAAACACAATAGTAAGACAATAGATGCGCGGCCACCGGTGGTCGCTTGGGGATTCATGAATTAAAGCTATTTTTCACAGGCCTACCACAATACGCTTAACAAAAATCACGCTTATTTCATGTCACATATCCATACACACTTCCACAACATGTGCAAAGCGTCCACAAATTTTTGTTCGCCCGCAGTCCTTGGGTGAACATTACAATAACAACGCAGCGCTCTGCTGTAATCACTCGCCACCTTAATGTGCCGTAACTCAAATAAACTAGTTTTCGATGACACGTAATTACTTTCAGCTGAACTATAAATCAGGAAGGCTTACTCCACTAATCACTGACGCAGAAAAATGTGACAGGACATTTTTTTTTTAGTGGGTTATCATCCTATGACTTCTTCTGCTTTTGGACGGATCGAGAGGGCGTGCCAGATTTTTACTGACTGAAATCCACTCCTATTCCTTCTGTGCCTTTTTTCTAGATCTAGGTTCTCTTTCTCTTAATGGCCCAAGTAGGCTTCGACCCTGTTGGGGTCCTACGATTTGCGGACATCTACTTGAGGCACGCGTGGAACACTACACGCGTCGATGACTTGGACTCGGCCCGGATGGTTTACTAGGGGACTCTCCTCCGGTGGCTTCCCTCGCCTGCGTTTCAGGTGAACTCCACCTCGGTTGCAATGACAAACTTTCTCCACTTGTATCAAAATGTGCTATTACACGTCACGTTACGCCAGGTATTATAGATACATATAACCTGTAAACACATATTTTTTTCAGTGGAAGAGTAATATCACATGAACACATTATTGTTAAATATGGATGTTTCTGAATGGAATGGAAATCTCACACCTCGTTCTATATTTATTTTTACAACACATTGCTATGCTAATAACATATTTTTATGGCAGACACCGACGAAAAATGGTAATGTTTAGCATAAATCTGTCACCAGTATAATCATAGGTAATAATTTCTACAACCTACTGCCTAGTTCTGTTTACTCTCGTAAATATATGCGTGCTATTATCATCTTTATGTGAATTGTTTCTATGACCAAAATAGCATACACTAATTTAAGGTTTAGTGATATTTACCGCTGTGTGAGTTGACAAATCGAATAGAAAGACGGTAGTTTGTAAAGGTGGGATGACAGTGAAAATTGTATTATTAATGCGGTCATTCACTGTTCTAATATTAGAAGCTATAATTCATAAACCCACTGAAATATGTTCTAATATTTATTAAAATTTGTTGTATCCACGGATGTTCTTCAGTTAGATTTGTAGACTAAAAATAAAATCAAGTAATTTTCAACATAAAAAAAGATCCAGAAATAATCTCCGGATTTTCCATAGCGTCTAATTTCTTTGTATACAAAATGATTACAGTAAATTGTACTTATTTTCTGCGTCAGATCATCAGACGAGCTCAATTGTAATAACAGGCTTCATTAAAATTCACTACAACAAGAGTTTCAAACCTACGAGCTTGAGAACAAATACGAAATGCTTGAAATGTCTTAGGCCGCCCTGTCACCGCCACCAGCACTGGGTCTTGACTTTTGATACTACGCCTACTACAGATTCAGACTTTATGATTTCTATAATAAGTACCTTATCTAAACAAACTTTATTATCACAAATCGTACAAAAAAATAAATTATAAACTGTTTATATCATTCGCCGCATAATTAACTGTTCCGAATATAAATACCAGTGATTTCGGTATTCGGTACCAGTTCCATTTTTCACAAACCAACTTCAATTCTTTCATTAGTCGACGTCGAGACTCATTTTAGTTTTTCTTTTTTGTCTTACGCTTTGGTGAGAACGGAAGTGGAAATTGATTTTCTTTCAAACTCTTTCTATTTTCTCTTCTAATTAATTTCTTTAGTGGATGAAAGTTTAGAGTTCTTTAAGAACAAGCGACATTGCTCACTGGAGCGAGACTTGGTAGGGTTGATCTAGATTTATGAAATTACAGTGAACTAATTAATTCTACGGTTTATTTGTCATTCCTTGCCAGCGATAACTGTTTGAAATTATTTGAGCAAGACTGCAATATAGCTTGTTAGTTTAGTTTTATTTTCCTACATTCATGCAAAAAAAAGACAGCAAAAGTAATAGATAAAATATTTATACTTTTTCAACGTCTTAGTCTTAGATGCACACTTCCATAACATTTTTGAAAGCTATGATTGCCATATCAAATTCAGAATTTCAGACAGATGACATTTTTTTCTAAAAATTTTTCCTCGATTACCATTCATTACTTTTCACGAAAAAAAATACAACATCAATAGGAATGCGACGTAAATTAAATTGTCCGTTTCTTTTTTCTACACAATTTCATCGGGCAGGGAGTTAACACACGCGGAGCAATCAACACGCGATTCGGTTGCTCGACATCATGTTCATCATTTTGTGGCACCTCCCTGGGGTTCGAGAAATTAGCGAATGAATATTGCAGCTTTTTCATGTGTACCTACGTTAATTTGTAACGATTTATATGTATATCCGTAGAGAGTTTGTATTTATTTTACACTTTTTATCATTTATATTTACGATAGATCTCTTACAAAAGTAGATATAGAGATTAAGTAAACTACACTCCTGCAATGTTTTTGAAACATTTTATGGTTTGTTAGCGAATGAATACTGTGGTCTTTTCACGTGTATCTACGTGAATTTGTGACGATGTCAACGTATATCTGTAGAGAGTTTGTATTTATTTTACTCTTACAAACTACGATTCTATGAAATAGTAACTTGTGATAGAAATAAATTCTGTAGTTTAACGCGCATAAGTTAAATCATTAACTTTGTTACTTATAGTAACTTTACTAGACTCTGGACAAAGTGACAACAGAGCACTTTTTTGAAACTGATATAGTATAAGTATATATTGGTTTTTATTTTTATTAGTAGTGGCGTATATTTTTATATATCAGACTTATTTTAAATTATTTAGGTTTATATTGCACACTGTATGTGATCTCTTTCAAATGTTTACTGGGAGAAAACTTATTGTCGAGCAATGTCTTTGTTGTCGAGTTAAGCTGTTAAATCACTGTATAAGATATGTTTTTCAGTGTACAATAAAGAAGTAAGAAATTAACAAACCCTACCGCTAAGTTCGATTTTATTAAATCAATTAGCTGCTACCACCGGCTTCGCCCGCGTGAGAGTAAAAAATAAGGGAGCATACTCCCGGAATAAAACGTCTCGATATCTGCTAGTCTAGGACATGGTCTATCCGTATGTCAAATTTCATCCAAATCCGTTCAGTAGTTCGAACGTAAAGATTTAGACTTTACAAAATTAGTGTGATTTTCGCTGATAGAATGTCACTTCGTCATCATGTCGAGACCATGGATAGGTAATTATTATACAACTCATAAAATAATAGTATCTACCAAACCGAAGATAATCCCAAAACTCTTCCACTGACATAACCCCTTTCTCCAACCATGCCACATCTACATAGATGGTTATATCTCAAATACATGTACGATTTACGAGAAGCGTCCCTTTGGGTTGTAGCGATGAATATTTGACGAGTAAACACTCGTGAAGTCCTTCTAGTATACATGGATATCTATGGTGACGTTACGGCGACCCGTCGGTAGAATTCAGAGAATGCTGGGATTCATTTAATTAGGACCCGTTTCGATAATATACGAAAAATAACTGTTCTTTTTATTTAACAGTTATATTTTGGTGATACTTTTAGGGATTTCTATTATAGTGTGGGTTTTGGTGTTAGTGATCACACTATATTATACAGGTGAAAGTATATATATGTTTGTTACTTTTTCACGATCGAACGGCTGAATTGATATCGATGAAACTTGATACGCCGATAGACCATGACCTGCAACAGTCTATAAGATACTTTTTATTACGATTTATGGGTTTTTTTGGGATATTTTCTTTATTATTTTCTGCTATTACGAGTGCAAAGCCGCTGCTGGTTATTATTTGATTATTCAATGTTTGTTACATTTAATAATTTCAATTACCAATCAATTATTGTTAAATTCCCGTCCAATTATAATTTCGGTGTCTTTAAGGCTGAAGTTAATAGGTTCTGTGCGCTTCACCATCAATAAATGTTTCACAGCTTACTTACTGATCGCAGTCTAGCGCTAGTTTATATCATATAAAAAAAACGCATTGTCTTACAATTTGAACATCGAAAATATTTTGTTTTCTATTTTAAATATGAAAATTGTCGCGATCAATGAAAAAGCTATAATTAAAAGCATTATCTTAGTATTAATAAAAGAAAATAAAATTTGAATGACTTGTGGAAGTCGTCCGCGTTTATATACGGATGTTTAAATTATTTTCATGACGAATATTATTAGTGATCATTTATTATTATTTTTAAAAGTTGATGAGCTTTTTGTTAGATTATTTATTTTAATTCATGAATCCCCAAGCGACACCCGGTGGCCGCGCATCTATTGTCTTACTATTGTGTCTCTAATTGACGGTATCTGAAGGGTTAAGTAGGTGTACGTAAGTAGGTATATTACTAATGTATGTTTATTCTAAGTCGAAACAAATTCGTTTAATATTTATAACTGTGTAACATCGAAATATATTATTGAATAGGTCTTATAAATACTGCATGTATATTTGTTGTGCTTAAAGCATAGAATTCGTTATCAGAGTAAAATTATAATTAATGTTAATTAAATGTAGAAATCATCATCAACATCATTATATCAGCCGAAAGACGTTCACTGTTAGACATAGGCCTCTCCCAAGCGTCGCCACAACAACCGGTCCTGTGCGTCACGCATCCATTGGATTCCCGCAACCCTAACCAGATGTAGACATTGACAATGTAGAAATATGTAGATGAAAAACATCAAAAAAACTATTACTTTTCAATAAAGTTCCTTTTTTAAACGATCGCATATCTAATAATTCACTCATACAAAAGACAGTAGAGAGACGGAACTTTAAATAATTTCCCTCGGGCTTGAAACGAAGATTCATAAATAAAAACTAATTTCAATGTGCTCACACATGCCGCTCTACTCTTATTTACAAGGGAAATGAACATTGCGCATATATACTTCATTTCATACAAAACCTTACGTTGGAGACGAACGTCTTTGTTTTTCATGAAAACATGATTTGAAATGCAAACTTTACATAATTTGTTGGAGATCGCGGGTCGGATATTTAGTCTACGCTTTGTATCAATTGGATAGTTTATACAACAACGTTGTTTTTACAAAGTGGATGCAGGTATATCGGTATTAGTTTATTTTATTGATTTAGAAAGCAGATACAGGATTTCTTTTTTGCTAGAATTAGGTATTGATTGGTATTGGTCAAACGTGAGCCTATCCCTACTAATATTATAAATGCGAAAGTAACTCTGTCTGTCTGTCTGTTACGCTTTCACGCAAAAACTACTGAACGGATTTAGATCAAATTTGGTAGGTACCTAGGTAGAAGAGACACTGGAATAACACATAGGCTATCTATAATTCCATTGCTGAGCACGAGTCTCTGCCCGCGCGATATAAACTGTAGTCCACGCGGGCGAAGCCTCGGGCGGAAAGCTAGTACATAATAAAAAAAAAAAAAATTGATTGACTGATTGATATAGTATTTATTGTACGCCGTAAACAAATTTACAATAGGAGCTTAAAATTAATAGGGTGTCACAATGGGCGGTATTATCACCAAAAGCGGTTTTTATATACAACATTTGGATAGATTTGATGGAGAAGGAGAAAAGTATACGCAGGTGTGACGTTCAAGACGAAAGCAAATATTATATCAAGTAAGTAATAAAAGTAAATATCAGTAACCAATATCAATAAAAATGCTTAAGTTTGGGAATATTTAGATTAACAACAGTTTGGTTGGTTTAATAACAGTTTTTTAGTCTATGTAAATAACAATTGAGAAAACAGGAAGCTTTTAGTAACATCTAATAAAGGAAATATTGGCCTGTAGATCTGTCTTAAACTGTGTGAAATATTCAGCCGTTTTGTGAAACTGTCCTAGGTTTTCCGAGCTAGTGTCGCTTTCCGCACCGACCTTATTTAGTATTAGTGGCCGACATTATAGGCCACTTAGTGTTATGAGAGAACAGACAATCAACTGGCAGTTTGTCACTTCGTTATTGCATTAACTTTAATGTTTTATTAACGGACCATGTTTCTTTATCATTGTTTTATTTGTTCATAAACTAAACATTACCTATTTCCTTTGTATGGATTTGAGATGGGTAAATTTTAGAAAATCTAGTTTTAAATTACCAAGTTTTATTAGCCTCTTGTTTATAATTTTCATTGTCTTTTAAATATTTGCTTACATAAATCATATTATATCCATTAAAAGACCTGTGGTAATGTCAGCTATTTTGTGAAACTCCAGGCAAGTGTCACTTTCCGCACAAACCTTATTTAGTGCTTGTGGCCGACTTTATAGGCCACTTAGTGTTATGAGAGAACAGCCAATCAACTGGCAGTTTGTCACTTCGTTATTGCATTAACTTTTATGTTTTTTTAACGGACCATGTTTCCTTTTCATTGTTTCGTTTATTCATAAACTAACCATATTTGAAAATATAGTTTGAAATAACTTGTTTATAATTTTCATAGTCTTTTAAATATTTGCTTACACAAATCATTTTATATTCATTAAAAGATTTGTGTAAATGGCAGTCTTTCTGTGAAACTGCCCATTATTTTCTAGGCCGAAGTGTCGTTTTCCGCGCAGACCTTATTTAGTGTTTGTGGCCGACATTATAGGCCACTTAGCGTTATGAGTGAACAGCCAATCAACTGGCAGTTTGTCACTACGTTATTGCGTTAACTTTATTGCTATATTAACGGACCATGTTTCTTTTTTCTTTAGTGGCATTTTCATTGTTGTAAAATGCTTGATTGATCGATTTATTATTTAATTCATGAATCCCCAAGCGACGTGGCCGCGCATCTATTGTCTTACTATTGTGTCTCTAATTGACGGTATCTGAAGGGTTAATATATTTATCGTAATAGGCGGAATAATATTTCAGACAAGTTTGTAATTTTTGGTTCCTACCTTTTATTATTTTACTCTGTTAGAATTTAAATATGCATAATTTCACAATTATTTGTATAAGCGTTGTATTATTTTTGTTTCGATTCTGTGATTGTTTGGTATAAGTTTGTAAATCAGAAATTTAGTCTATATTTAAGCCTATTCTCATTTTAGAGACTTTGTATAAATTAAATTTCCGATCATTTAATTATAATCTTGAATTCCATATTCAAAATAACACTCAATGAATTTCCAAAAAAGTGGCAATTGATTTTCGTTATTCTATCTTCTATTCCGTTTCTCAAATTAAACGTTAATCAAGAAGATGATTATTAAACAACAGCAAATAAATAATCAACTCAAAGAAATGATGAATAAGTAAACTTAATGAAAAATTTTCAAAAAGCAATATAAAAAAACAAGACAAAGGAAAAGAAAACTAATTATTCATAAAATCCGCGTCCAACTCAGTTGGTGTTACAATTGTACGAACAAAAGAAATCACCTGCTTTCTACCCGACAGCTTCGCTTAGGCAATTATTGAATGCGAAATAGACAGAAGTTATGTGGGTCGTAAAATATTAAGTACAATAATTTAATACTTAATATATTTACTTATAAACATGTAAACTGATCAATATTATAACTTAAATTATTAAACCCCAAGCAAACGCCAGCGTTCGCGCACCCATTGTCTCTCTAATTATCACGATTGAAAGGTTAATAGATAATACAAACTAAAAATAATAATCACTAAAAACGGTCAATAAAATAAATTATTTGTTTTTTTTTTTTTAATTATCAATGGGTAAAGTACCCAGAACACTGGCAGCATTGCCACATTGGATAGCAAAAATAAATTACATACAAACACAATAAATTTTGAGTTTATAGTAAAACTTCTTAAGACACTCATGCTTGGACATGTAATGAGGTGTAGTAAAGACCATGTGGTAAAAACCACTCGAAATTTATCCGAACAAAAGAGAAGGAGAGGCCGCCCGCCTAATGGCCCGCCTGGTGGTAACATCGAGAGAGTTCTCAAGACAGAAGACAAAAATGACAACCCAGGACAAACTGTCCTGGCACAGAATTGCGAGGAGACCTGACCCTATACTATGGGAGCAGGGATGGACAAAGAAGAAAGAGTAATACTGCTTAAGATTTAACAAAAACTTTGAGATTAGAAATATAAATTTCGTTTTTTAGCAAGCCAATTGTTTATATTTTTTGCACTCTGTCCATAAATCATCTAGAAGTAAATATACGGTATTCGGAACTCAATAAAGTAAGCAATGAGAGCAATCGTGAACCAGTGGTAACGGACATACGAGTTGTAGGTCGTGGATTCAAATCCAACCCTCGCAAAAAGACCACTAAAGAACTGCGTTTAGTCAGTAAAAGTGTGACACTGCCTAAAAAGTTAATTGATGATTTTCCCCGTAAAACTACCCTCACTTTATGTTATTAATTTTATCTCAAAACGGTGAAAGAAAAGATCGTGAGAAAACTAATATGTCCTAAAACAAATGAAAATCGAAGATATGTGACACCCACTAACCCACATTGGGCCCGCATAGTTTACTACAGCCTTATCCTTCTCCTAGATAAGAGACCTGAATCCCAGCAGTTGGTACTTTATAAGACTGATTACCTTATGTTTAGTAAATAAAATTAACTGAAACATACAATACAAATAACATAAATCTTACCTTGATTGAGTCGACGTCTGGAACCCGGCACACAGATACAAGTCCCAGTACTGCACTATATATCACTATACAACACGATGTACGGACAATCACATCTCAATGAGCACGGAAATCCCAAGTTTTTTGCTCCAGTTTGTTTATTGTAGTAGTCACAACCTCATGGGAAATTATCCTCGAACTCCCAACGACAATCTCTCAACGTTTGTAATGGTAATAGAAACGCAAACACTAAAACAGGTACCAACATATGTACATAAAATACTTACTTAATTTTCACAATTTTATTTGTACATACATAAATATATTTGCTTTCCTAGCGTTTAATCACAACTTACGGGAGTATTAACAACCAGAATATTTTTTGTAAGTCTTATCAGGACCGTAACGAACGCACTCCGATTTTTTTCTTTTTGTTTATCACAACCTTTGCCACCCATCCGTCTTTAGTCTAAAAGTCCTCACTAGTACACGGCTACATCTCCTTCAAGTTCTAAACACTAATTATATCTTTATTCACAACACTGAAGAGGTAAACATTGAAACGGTATGATTCACATCGTGTTAACTTTCACTGTCATTTCTTAACAATTCCATATTAATTCCCGGAAACATCACAAAGTAGATCTTTACGGTGTACTTTCATATTTACAAGTTGTTTATAAGATAGTTTTTGGCACAGTTAAGTTTGACGAAGTTCATGTTAACACGTGAAGTTTGCCGAAGCGCGGACACGCGCGCGTTTTCCACTAACTCTCGACCGGCCACTGAACACACGTCGCTACGGAATAATATGCATTTATAAATAGTTATATATATCCACGTCCAAATGTTTCACTGATACGCGAACCCGCCGTAGTTCGGAACGGCGGTGAATGTCAGGTGATGTCGGAGCTGTCAGTGAAACTGTGTTTTCAGTTTTCCAACGCGACGTGTGTTCCTCGTACTGTTTGTGCTCTGTTACTAGAGGCACGCGTTCTACTGCCACCGCTGAAAGGCGAAACCTGTTGAAATAGGACAGGGGACTGCGTGCGAGCGAGACGGCACGAGGTGCGTGGCTCCGTCCCGAGTTTCAGGCGCTTATTTTGCTCGGCTTGCAAGTGTGCGTGGAAAGTCGCGTGCTTACGACCGCCGAATCGGTGTTAGTGAGTTGTGGAAAACTCTCTTTAGGACGCTTTCAGAAGCGCAAGGATTTTCATCATTCAAAACAGCGCTCCTAATAGATTGTATTGAACATAGCATACTTTGTGATGGCTTTAGTATATATGTAGTCATACGCAAAAAAGTAATAGGTAAGAAAAAGGACATAGAAAAATAGGTACAAATGTAATATTATTAACTACTAGGTTTATTTAATAAAAATATCAACTAAGCAACGACTTTTGTCTTTGTAAAAGATATTAATACGAATTTTATTTATGGCTATTTTTTTTTAAATTAACTAAAACAGTTTTCATGATAATCAAGAATGCTAACTATAAAATTAGCTTACTAAAACAAAGGTATAAAAAACTCGTTAATTAGGAAATCAGAACACTAGTATTTTGTTACAGATCTAGACTTCTACCAACTTTTATGTTCCATAGTGAAAAGTTTCTAGGACACAAAAAAAAACAGAAAATTTTATTTTTAACATATTAATCGAAATCGTTTCTTAGAATCGGAGGTGTCGTTGTAAGAATTAATCAATTTAAAGTGGCATCAAGTCCAATATAAACAAGAGGCCACACAGACGCGTGTAATCAAATAGCACGCAACTTTGGAGGCTGTGTAGGTCGTCGAGAGGGACAGAAGCACGGTAGCAGGACGAGCGTGAGCGGGACCAAGACACGCACCGTGGTGCGCACGCAGCGCTCGATACACCCTACGACCACCACACTCACACCCCCTCCAAATCTATACCGAAATGGGCGACCACCTCTGACAGCTCGCTCCAATGTAGCGATGTACCCTTCATTATATCGGGAATCAATTGACAAATGGGCACCGTGCGTTTGTGGTCGCCCACACCGCCGCCGCACCGGCCAACGCACCACGACCTGCATTGTCTCGACCACGGCCACGTCGACGGCCCTTTGTTTATCTTTTTTAAAAGCCTCCTAATGGAGAGACTCGTGCCCCAAAATCCTAAAGGACGGTCGCTTTGACGACCGTACCTAAGAATGTTTCGTCACAAATTAATTTAATGTCTTTACCTTTTGAATCTCCTTGATGTTACAGAGAAATACAAACACAAGTACTTTCTCTTCTTTTCGTCTCGTATTCTTTAGTATTGTCTTATTTATTTCATATTTTCAAGTCTTTTGTAGAAGGGTTTGTCTGCGTAGTTGAAAACTAAATTGAGTTTTAAAGTTGACGGAGCAGACAAAAAACTAGAGCCCCGTAGGGATGTACTCGTAAGTACAATTGTTGGAACATTTCAAAGAGCATGAATTTATTCTACAACAGACAATTGCAAAACAGTGTATAAAAACCGAACATCAAGTATTTTTCTATCATAAAATGAATCAACATCAGAATAACAAAATTCCATTCATCAAATCGAGTACTATAAACAAAGCAATCGCTGCTGGCTGTTGAAAATTTACTTGTAAATTTTTTTCATCGCACGAACGTTTTTGTATGACCTTTCATTGTTCTGGAAGCCTTAGTCATGCTCAATTATGAGTAATTAGGTGAACATGAAAGCGGTGCAGGTCGCGCTCCGAGACGGGGGCACAGCTCCAAGGGCGCACGAGAGGCCTCCACTCTCCAATGAAAAAAAGCCTTTCAGAATTATTAAATTTGACCTCCGCCAGCGCTCTGATTGCTTGTTTTGAAATATCAGGGGACGACAAATAAAATTAACATTTAAAGGATCAGCGCGTCCCTTGGTATGTCTTTACAATTACGTTTGAAGTTTAAATAAGAATTGAACAATATTATTCCTAAAATGTTGCGGCGTATTCTGAGCTGAATATTTTACAATACATAAGTAACTGGGGTTACATTTTTGATCGTATCCTTTACTTACCGTTAAAACTGTGCCACGCGAGAAGAAAATTCGAGTGAACTTGAACTCTCTCCGGCCGCGCACGTGTTGCGACCAGTAGTGCCATCTGTAGGTTACACGGAGAACTGGGAACTAAAGGCGCCAAGTGTTTACAGGACTACACAATTCCGAACATGCATAAACCTATTTTCAGCCTACAAACCTAAATATGTCCTAAATAACTATAGTAGGTATTTGTGTAATAGTAAATGGGACGTTCTTTTTTATCGACTATTTCGTCCACTCTGTCACACAAATTAAAAAAAAAGGAAAACATCCAATAACCAATTTAAAGTCCTTGAATAATGGTATTATTGTACTAATAAACTTAAAATAAAAAAAAATTGAGAAACTTGAAAATATCCTTACTAACATTATAAAAGCGAAAGTGAGTTTGTTTGTTTATTTGTTTGTTTGCTACGTCTTCACGCCTAAATGGCAAAACCGATTTTGATGAATTTTGGTATAGAGATAGTTGGGGCACTGGAGACGGACATAGGCCTTTTTTTTTAAAGTGCGAAAATGGGGAGATAAACTAAAGTATATTAAAAACACGGGCGAAGCCGCGGGTAAAAACTAGTCAATCATAAATACGATATCTACATTATTTTGCAAGGGGACAAGCGATTGTCGGTAAAAAAGAAGAACAAATACCAAATACTTTATGAGTTTATGCACACTTTGGAAAACAGGACCCGGTACCTATGGTTGTTGAGATGGTAAATCATCCAATAAAACGATTTAGAGTGGAGTAAGAGGGCGTATAAGACTTTTACTAACTAAAACCACACCTGTGTCCTTCAGTTGCCCTTTGCGTTCCAGGATCACGGTGTCCTTTTCAGAAATTCCCCGTGACCCGGTGCCCAAGGCTTTCGACAGCTCTACTGTAGTGGCAACGATAGATATGGAGCAACAAAAGGCACGCCTAGGCATAGACAGATCGTGAACCGTAACGATGCGTCATCCTTTATAGGGAATGCCTATAGGAGTGCCTGAAGCCACAAACCCGACGACACGAGAAACGTAAAATAAAAACATACTTTATGCTAGTAGGTGTCCAGCAGGGCCGATGCCGGATTTACTGAAAAAGAAACCAGCGGTCCTAGAACGCAAAAGCAACTGAAGGACACAGATATGTAGTTTTTTCAGCAAAAGTCTAATGCTCTCCCACTTTATCGTAAAGCGGGAGAAGTCTTTAGATGATTTTATACCTCAATAAAGGTGTCGTATGGGATTGCAAAATTTGTTCAAAAGTAATCACCGCAGCCCTATCATCATCATCATCATCATCATTTCAGCCGATACACGTCCACTGTTGGACACAGGCCTCCCCAAAGTGTCGCCACAATGAACGATCCTGTGCGTCCACAAAACTATAAAGCAGAATAATTTGCGCTCAAAAAAAAAAAGAAAGCCACTTTATACTAATAGAGAAACGACGGGTTTTACTTACTGTTACTAGACTATAGACTACAGGTATTACATCACTTAACAAAAAAAAAAGTAGACATACAAATGAAATATTTTTCAAAAGATTTTATTTCGGTAATTGACCACAAAATAATACGTGGACATTTGAAGAACTACGAAACCATCCATGAACTAGTAGAATAAACAGATGCTGTTACAACGCCAGGCAATTTTCACTGTACCTTTTCAAACCTGAACTAATGCAGACGTCCATAAAAAACCTAATGAGACCGATTAATCGCTTATGTGAATAAAATAACCTCTTAACAACTTGTCACAGTGCCAACGCCGGCTCTAACTCAAGCAGTTTTGAACCACGAAAATAATTAGTATGTCGCATTCTCCTTCTATTGTTAGTACGCAACGTTATTTCTAAATTGTTAAATTTCGTGATCTTCCATAGTAATTAGTGGACAGCAAGGGAGTACACGCACATTTGGAGCGCTTAGCTATAGGCTAAAATTATCGCTGTCTATAGTATGAGTGTTGTGGTGAAGTTGTGGAAGATTACGTCTACCTCGGACAGACAGTCCAGTTAGGTAGGTCGAACTTCGAGAAAGAGGTCAACCGTCGAATCCAGCTCGGCTGGGCAGCGTTCGTCCAACATACCACAGTGTCTCAAGACGAAAGTCTATGATCAGTGCGTGTTGCCAGTGATGACATATGGCTCCGAAACGTGGTCGCTCACAATGGGCCTCATCAGAAGGCTTAAAGTCAACCAAAGGGCAATGGAAAGGGCTATGCTCGGGGTTACCTTGCGTGATCGAATCAAAAATGAAGGGAAATACCATCCGCAGGAGAACTAAGGTTGCCGACATAGCGCAAAGAATTGCCAAACTTAAGTGGCAATGGGCAGGGCACATTGCTCGCAGAACAGATGGCCGTTGGGGCCGAAAGGTTCTGGAGTGGCGACCTCGTTTCGGAAGACGCAACGTTGGAAGGCCTCCAACAAGGTGGTCTGATGACCTGGTGAGGGTTGCGGGAAGCCGATGGATGCGAGACGCGCAGAAACGTTCGTTGTGGCGACGCTTGGGGGAGACCTATGTCCAGCAGTGGACGTGTATCGGCTGAAATGATGATGATGATGATGATAGTATGAGTGAGTAGTGCGTACTGGAAGACGCAGCGTTGGAAGGCCTCCTACAAGGTGGACCGATGACCTGGTAAAGGTTGCGGGAAACTGATGGATGCGAGACGCACAGGAACGTTCGTTGTGGCGACGCTTGGGGAGGCCTATGTACAACAGTCGACGCATAACGGCTGAAATGATGACGATAGTATGATTGGCGATAGTGTTTTTGTATGTTTTCTTATGTTCAATAAAATTGGAGATCAATCTTATCGAATATTACTTAATATTGGCATAAACAATTCTAGTGCTCGACAAACCTTATACGAAAGCTAATATGAAATACTAGCTTTTGCCCGCAACTTCGCCTGCGTACATAAAATATAGCCACCAGCTATGTCACTCAGGAATAATGCAGCTTTCTATCGTTGAAAAAATTTTAGCAATCGGACCAGCTAAGTACTTCCAGAGATTACACCCTACAAACAAAAAAACTAACTTTACCTCTTTATTATATTACTGTTGATTGGTTTTTTTTTTTTTAGGTGAGAAATCATCCAAAGACTTTCCCGTTCTTGAGTCAGCTGCGCGAGAGGGTGTGTCAGAATTTTACTGACTAAAACCCACTCCTGTTCCTTCTTCGCCTTTGTTCTAGGGCCCCGGGGTTTACTTGACTGGCCTGTTGGTCTAGTGGTTAGTGACCCTGACTGCTATGCCGGAGGTCGTGGGTTCGATTCCCACCCAGGACAAATGTTTGTGTGATGAGCATAATCATTTGTTCTGTGTCTGGGTGTAATTTATCTATAATATGTATGTATTTAGTAATATATAAGTATGTTTATCAGTTGTCTAGTACCCATAACACAAGCTCTGCTTAGCTTGGGACTAGACGGCGCTGTGTGACGGTTGTGGAATATATTATATTATGTATTATATATATATTATTATACTTTCTTAACCCATGGCCTCAGAAGGATTTGAACCTGCTGAGCCTCTAAGGTTCTGCTAACATCTTACACCACGCGCCGTCGATGATTTGCTTGGTCTGGATTGTTACCGGACGGTCGGATGGTGAGCTACCAATTGCTTGTTGTCACTAGCCTGGTAGCCAGGCTGGATATCGAGATTGGGGTCTTGGTGGCAGGGGCGTGGGGATATCTGTTCCCTGTTGCGTGCCTCCTTCACTAGCATTCCTACTTTGCAGAACGAGTCGGACGCCGCCCAAAGTATTTTTTTTTATGGTGGGAAAAATCATTCAATGACAATTCAATGATTACTGACTAAAAACCCATCCCGTTCGTTCTAGACTTCTTACCGGAGCTCGAGCCCCCTTGCGGATTACCCTGGCCCCAGTAGGCTTCGACCCGGCTGGGCCTCTGCTGTTGCTGAAAACTCCTTGAGGTGCGCGGGAACAGTGCGCGCCGTCGAGCCCAAAGTGGTTATGGATTGCGCTGTCCTTGAAGAAACGTTTCTTATATTTGTTCAAAAGAAGCATTCATAATAGATAAGTACGTAGTGTAAGCATTGCACAATCACACCAATATGCTACCTAGCTAGCTTGGGACCACCATCCATAATAAGATCTATACTAAGGTCCAGAGTAAGTTCCAAGTTCCATAGTAAGTACTTTAAATAGTTTTAAGGTTTTTTTTGGAACATGTTCAAATAAACGTTATACCATTTCTTCTTATATACGCTGAAAGGTTTAGGCTTAGAGTTTGCGGAGGGCTGTACCTAACACCTTGTATACACCACATATATCACTATGCATGAAATCGGCAAATCGTAATACAATCACAATTAATTTGGTTAAGAGGGTCCTTCTCCACTCGCTTATCGTAAACATCGAAAATGGTTTAAAAGCTTGTTACTTCATTTAATGCAATCCAAGGCGTTGTTTGACGAAAAGGCAACGCAAAAAAAGAGAGATAACGCCTGGAAACTCTGTTAGTATTCGGTAATTCCGAGATTTACTCGAAAATTTCACAAAATTTGCTCCAGGAAATAGCTGTTTTTTTTAAACCCTTAAAAGTTTTTGGATAAAGTTGTCGTCATTTAGAATTTTCATAAAATTTGCAAGGTTTCTCAAGGATTACTTTTTTGACTTTTTTAATTTTTAGGCAAATTATGAAGTGTCAAAGTTCATACAAAATAGGACATTTTCAGAGGTTTTTACTGGATTAGTTTTACACAAATTTAGAAATTGGTTTGTTTAGAAACCTAGATAATATCCACAAGATACTGTGTTTCCAAAATATCTAATGAAAAATGTGTAATAACGTCATAATCAGTTATGAGCGGTTGTATGAAAAACAGTGAAAATGTGAGTCATGATGCACCATCTTAAGGAAAGGATTAACTACAATTTTATTTCACAGTAAGACCTGATGCTGGCTGAAAAAACTTAAAAACGTATTTAAAAATCTTCATCGATTGAGATTTTAATGTACACGACGCATTTGAGGACACCAAACCCGACTGGTATCATCTAATTCTGCCAGCCTTAGATACAATTATCATAAAAAGTTGCCGTTTAGGAGCCAGGTAAAAGCACTAAAAACTCAAAACAGTCCTCCATAAAAACAATTCCAAGTAAAACAGTTTCACTTTCACATGACGACGAGTAACACAAACGGTGCCTCGTCAGAATAAACGGTGGGGGCCTTGTTTGACGGAACAAAACGCGGTTAGCGGATAGCTGCACGCCAAATTTGACATAGCTGCTAATCCAATAACTCCCTGGAGTACGTTTGAGCTACTTTTGTGCTAAAGCCACCAGGCATGTAGGAACAGAAGATCAGATTAATATTGTTGGTCTAGAAAATAATACCGAAACTGCAACTAATGAATAGTATGTTGGTCTAATGATTAGTGGCCCTGACTGCTATGACCTGCCTGACTGCTGTGACTGCTATGGCCTGACTGCTGAGTTTGAGGGTTCGATTCTCACCCATCCTTTGTTTTTTGTCTGGTTGTAATTTATCTATAACTAGATTTTGCTCGCGTATTAAAATATAGCCTTTGTCACTCAGGAATAAAGCAGCTTTTTCTTGGTGAAAAAATTTTTGCAATCGGACCAGTACTTTCAGAAATTACCCCCTACAAACAAAAAACAAAATTTACTTCTTTATAATATTCATATATATTGTGATATGTATGTATTTAAAAATATATAAGTATGTTTATCACTTGTGTAGCACTCGTAGCACGAGCTCTGCTTATTTTTGACTAAATTGCGTTGTGTGCGTTGTAGGTTGTAGTTGTTGTTGTTGAATACGATTTCCTTCACATAAAGCATATTAGACAATATAGTCAGATTGGGGTACTTCTGCCTGGTTCATAGTATTTAATGGGACTTGCAAAAATAAATTTTACGCAGTGGTTACCACTGTTATTGAAGACGGAAAGTAAGCCTTCGAAACTTTTCTGTCTTGTGTAAATACTTTATGAATAATAAAAATATCGCAAGAGACAAAAGTTTAAGGTCAAAAATTGAAATAAATGTAACAAAACAGTGAGGGATAAAGCTAGAATTACATTCGAACGACGCACCGTGGACCGCATTGCACGTATAACGTACAAAACAGGCGCGGTCCACGTGTGCGTCCATCCTTACTATTTATCACTACATAGTATAAAACAAAGTCGCTTTTTCTGTCCCTATATCCCTATGTACGCTTAAATCTTTAAAACTACGCAACGGATTTTGATGCGGTTTTTTTAATAGATAGAGTGATTCAAGAGGAAGGTTTATACGTATAATATTGCACCCGACCGAAGCCGGGGCGGGTCGCTAGTAATATTATAAAAGCGAAAGTGAGCTTGTTTGTTTATTTGTTTGTTACGTCTTCAACCGATTTTGATGAATTTTGTTACAGAGATAGTTGGGTTAGGGATAGTTAAAACATCGTGAGGAAACCGGCATGTCCTAGAACCAAAAATTCGAAGATATGTAACATTAACCAACCCGCACTGGGCCCTCGTGGTGGATTACGGCCCATTCCCTCTCCTTAAGAGGAGGCCTGAGTCCCAGCAGTAGGAACATTAAAAAGGTGAATGGTGATGATGCTCTTCTTTAGATTTTGTTAGTAAATTATATTTTCACTTGTATGTACCTTATTTTGAGTAAAAGCTTCCTCCAGATGTTTCCATATTTCTTTATATTTGCTTTTGCTCATCCAGTCTTTTCCTACATTCTTTACGGCTTAGTCACGACTTTGGTCTTAGCAGAGGGCACCGCAGAGCAGGGCGGCATCGGTAAGCGGGCAAGGGGCGCTATGAGCGGCGTCTCGTGGCTTGCTTCAATCATTTTCATACAGTTGATCTTACCGCTCGCCGCCCCACGCTTAGCTACCGCTCACAACCACAAAGTCGTGAACCGGTCGTTATGATGTCATCAGCTCGTCAAATTGGTCTTCTAACCTTCCTTTTTCTTTTTCAGAAGTTGGTACTCTTCAACGAGTACTCCGTATAGTCCATCTGTTGTCTGCGTAACGTGATATGTGATCTACTCATTTCTACTTTAAGCTCTGAAGCTTTTATAAGCGCATCTGTAATTATAATTTTTTTTCTTAATAATCAAGTAATTCACCAACCCTCACTGGGCCCGCGTGGTGGATTACCGCCCCATTTCTTCTTCTAGAGAGGAGGCCTGAGTCCCAACAGTGGGAACATTATAAGGCCGACTATGCTATACTACTCAAGTAATTCCAAAGTAAGGTACTGACGTTTTCGTCATCAGAAAAATCTTAAAACGTTAGCAAATAAACAAAAATGCGAGGAAAATGTTACACATTAACACCACAAAATCCTAATTAAACCCCTATTAACTATAAAAACACAATAAAACCAACAATAAAACGCCACATAAGAAAACAAAATGAACGAAACATTTTGAAACAATAGTTTTAGATCTGTCCTCGGCTACTCCACGACAAAGAATTGGGTCAGTATCGGGAAAGAAATAAAAATATCCACTCGTGTCTATATCGAACGTTACCCTTTTCATCTCCACTAGTGTAGAAATAAGATGTCACACAACTCGACAGCCAAACCGCGAGTATTAATATATACTTCTGACGATATATTTTATCGATAAACTCGCATATTGCTGACTGGACTGTTGGTTTAGTGGTTCGTGGCCGTGACTGCTATGCCGGAAATTGTGGGTTTGATTCCCACCCAGGACTAATGTTTGTGTGATGAGCAGGATCATTTTGTTCTGTGTCTGGGTGTAATTTATCTATAATATTTATGTATTTAGAAATATCTAAGTATGTTTATTAGTTATCTAGTACTCATAACACAAGCTCTGCTTAGCTTGAAACTAGATGGCTTTGTGTGATAGTTGTGGAATATTATATTATATTTGTTCAATATTCTTAGCTTTAATGAGAAAAAATCAAGAAAAATATGTTTTTAGCATAGCATAGCATCATGGGCTTTATAATGTTCCCACTACTGGGACTCTGTCTAGGAGAACGCCACAACACAAAGCCAATGCGGATTGGTGATTGTCACATGTCTTCGATGGGTTAGTATATAGATATACTTTTTATTGTAAACCATAAAAAAATGCATCATCATCATCATCATCATCAGCCTTTTTAGTGTTCCTACTGCTGGGACTCAGGCCTCCTCTCTAGGAGAGGGAATGGGACGTAATCGACCACGCGGGCCTAGTGCAGGTTGTTGAATGTCACATGTCTTCGAATTTTTGTTTTTTGGTTCTAGGACATGCCGCTTTCCTCACTATGTTTTCCTTTACCTTTTTGAGAGCAGTGGTGATGAAATTAGTTATACAAAGTAATGCGCCTCGCTGGGTTTGAACCCGCGACCTGCAACTCGTAAATCGGGGCCATTACCACTCGGCCACCACTGCTCTAGGCACTGATCTAAAAAAATACAATAAGAGCTTAATTCATGAATCCCCAAGCGACCACCGGTGGCCGCGCATCTATTGTCTTACTATTGTGTCTCTAATTGACGGTATCTGAAGGGTTAAAGTGAATAGGATTATTAGGAAAAAAATCTTTATTATACAACCTTTAGTTAACTTTTAGTTCTAGGGCACACCGATGTTTCCTTCGCAGTATTGAAATAAATTACACAAAGTAATGCGCCCTGACGGGTGACCCATAACTCGTAAGTTGAGCCACTACTACTAGGCCACCACAGCTCTAGTTTTTTTTTTTTATTACGATAGGCTCGCGTTTGACCACCATCTCACTTTATGGTAAGCGATGATGTGGTCGACGATGGAGCACGCTTGCCTAGAAGTAACCTATTCACTCTTGACTTAAAGACCTCCAATTTGTAGCTATCAGGAAACACAGACTCCGGCAGGGAATTCCACTCCTTGGCTGTACGCACAATAAATTTACATTAAAATAATTATAAATAAATAAATATGAATAGTTTTAGAATACGTGAAGTGTATGCCAAAATCGGCTACTTGTCGAAACAATGAAAGATCATGAGTGTTTGGTAAGTATAGATACCTGCCTACGCAAACATTGATCCAACTCCTCGGGGAGTCATCCAATAAAGATCTAACTGCATATAGTGAACCCACCTCAGAAGGACACAAAGCACTTACACTCCCTTCGAATACGTAACTCCCTTGGGACGTAGATTAACTATTATTTCCTTTTCCAACAACATCGCTATCGAGGAATATTAAATTGCAACATAAAAGAAACTAATAATACGTATGAAGAAATATTCGAATTTTGTTTACAGTGTTCAACATTTGCTGAGCCTTTTCAAACTTATTTGGAATCGGAATCTAGTCAACTAATCCTTACTAATATTATAAAAGCAAAAGTGAGTTTGTTTATTTGTTTGTTTGTTACGTCTTCACGCCTAAATGGCAAAACCGATTTTGATGAAACTTGGTACACGGATAGACCATGTCCTGGAATAGGACAGAGGATACTTTTTATCCCGGAAGTATGTTTCCTTGGGAGAATTTTCTGCTATCACGCGGGTGAAGCCGCTGGGAGCAGCTAGTCTAACTATAAGGGTCATTTGACTTCTATGTATTTGTATTTGTAAGCAGCAAGCATTGTAACTTATTTTTAACAAAAACACAAAAAGTAAAAATAAACAAGTATTATCTGTATATGACTTGTAGGAATCCTTTTCCTTATACCTTTACCGATATACTACTATGGCTATGACTATTAATATTAACAGCTTATTTGGCCAAGTTACACAGCTATTCTCATTAGAGGATGGGATGACAACGGAGAAAGACTTTTTTTGAATTTTTCCCAGAATTCGTTACATATTTGATTCTTAAAAGCGTTATCTTTGAGGTACATACAAACTTTTCATACAAACGCTATTACGTGATTATGATGTCATTACCGCCTCCTGCCGGAGGCTCTACGCGGGGATCGTTCGGTCCATGGCCCTCTACGGGGCGCCGGTGTGGGCGCCGTCGCTGGCAAAGCGACCGGCGTCCATACTGAACGCCTGCCAGAGGGTCTTGGCAATATGGATGGTGCGGGGTTACCGCACGATCTCCTGCGAAGCGGCGAGCCTTCTGGCTGGCCTACCACCGTGGGATCTGGAGGCAACAGTCCTTGCACACATGCACGACATGCGCGTGGAGATGCCACGCCGGGGTGAAAGTCCACTGCCGCACAGACAGAGCTCCGGCGGAATCTCATTCACATATTAATAAATTAAAAAGTACATCAACTAAAGCCTTACACGTTTAATCGCGATTCTGAATGACATAATTTCTGAAAAACCTTTAAGGTTAAAAAACATGTTTTTCTTGCAACAAGTTTTGTGAAATATTCGAGTAAACCACCGAGTTCCAAATGCCAACAGAACTTACAGGCGTTATCTCTCTTTTTTTGCATTGCCTCTTCATCAAACATCGCATTGAATTGCATTAGATGAAGCAACTAGCTTTTAAACCATGCTCGATGTTGACGATAGGCGACTGGAAAAGTACCCTCTTAAACCAAATTGAATACTTGAATTTTCTTAGAACCCATGGGTTTTTAGTTAAATTTCTTTAAATGTTTAATTATTGTAAAAAGGTCACGTCCTGCTGGGAATTCGTTAACAATAAATCTATATCTTTATTTATATCTGGTGTCCGAAGTCTAGTAGGTAAATAGATACCGTTTACAATTTTCCAGCGACCCATAGCGCCATCTATTGCTGTAGCCATAAACTACAGGCGGCAATGGTTCACTGAAAACGTACAGGATTTTAGCATCGCAGAGAGACGTCCGCCAGTGTCGTTTCTAACTCCTACGTAGGGTACAAAAGTAAGGGGAGATACTGCTACAAGCAAATTAATCATATCATAAGAACTGACCAATTGGCACTTGTGACCATATAATTATTATCTTCAAAACTACTGAGAATAAAAAGGTAATATGTATTTAAATACTTCTAGATTACAGAAAAATCTTCCAGAAGTAGAGATGTGCCGTTGCCATATTGCCGTGAAGTGGGATTATTGCCGGGAATATATGTAGCCCGATGTATGAATATTGGTGGCAATATTGCCAGCAATATTCCCAGATTGCCGGCAACAGCACATTTCTATCCAGAAGTATGTTGTTTTAAAATATATTACTTAGGTATTCAAAAAAACATGATTTGCTTGGAACCCTTTGCGTAACTACGACTCGCATAAATAATAAAAATAAAAACGAAAGGGCAGTTCCCTTTCGTTTATTATATATTTATTATTAGGGGTGCGCGTGTGACCACTATTTCACCTGATGGAAAGCGACGATACGGTCAACGATGGAGCTTAGTAAGTTAATATGCTTGCCTAGCAGTAAACTCGGTAAACTCTTGACTTAAAGACCCGTAGGTTGTAGCTATCAGGAAGCACTGACTCCGGCAGGGAATTCTACTCCTTAACAGCAACTGTATGCACAATGAATATATCAATCATAATCATCATCATTCCTGAAGTAATCCTGGTCTCTTTTTTTTAAACAATGCTGTTATCTATTTGGTTCAGTTTACAATTCGTAAAGGCTAGAAGGAAGGGGGTGGGTTTTTCGTCAGTAAGAGTCTGACACTATCTCCCACTCCGCCCAAGAGCGGGGTTGTCATTGGATGATTTTCCCCACCATAAAAAAACCTGAGAGATGTTATAGTTATCACAGACTCCGCCAGGTAATTTCACTACCTTTATAGACAGTTGCAGTGTGCATACCAGAAACTTACCGTCCAGATCATCATAGACCTGATTATCCTGGATTTAAGGACAGCCGCTCTAGGGCTTAAGTTCTTAACGATAACCAGATCTGACAACTGGACTGAAGTCTGACTGAGTGAAGAAAGACTTACTGACTAAAACCCACTATTATGATCCTGCAGAGCCCCTACGTTTTTGCTGACTTCTCATTGAAGCGTGTGTGGAACAGGAAACGCCGTCGACGACTTGGGCCCAGTCCAGACGGTTACCGGACGGAAGAACAGGTACAACCAGTGCCAGCGTTAGGGGGGAGCACGGTGGGGTGACAAATTCAGGGGGAACTCAAAGTCTGGAGTTGGAGACTCCTGCCTCCTCTGGTGCAAACCCTCAAAACTGTGTTCTACGCTCTGTGCATATGCATATTTTTATTGCCATTTTTTAGATGGATTTTTTGAGGGTTTGTGGTCACACGCGATATCGTTAGAGTCGCTCCTCGACCACACTGCGATTACGCTTACGATTGGTGCGATACTTCCACCTAGACGCCACCAAATTTTCTCTCGGGGTGTCAGTGGCCCTTAAGCCGGCACTGGGTACCACTTACGATGGCTAGTGCGTATCAGCGTTCTTTATTTGTTCTCTGACACGTCTCCCTGCCCTTTCGATCAGCCTGACAACCACAGCGATGGAGCTATTAATGCGCTGACGAACGGCTTGTTATGACTGCCACTGTACTTCGTGCCAGGTGCTCCAATTTTCATTTAGGACTGCTCATGTCTGTGTACCTGATGACATATCAATTACTATTTATAAATAGATCCGTTTGAACAGTTTTAGATGTGACAATATATAATGGTTATCTTAATTGAGTGAGGTAGATGGATTTTTATGTGGTAAAGACGAATGTCAAGTCTGAAAAGTATAGTTTTTTATTATTATTATTACTATTTTTGTTGTACAACTTTCACGCAACGCCTTCTAGTCCAAAACTAAGCAGAACTTGTGCTATGAGTTCTTAGACAACTGATAAAGACACTTATATATTTCTAAATATATGGGTACATATTGTACACAAATTATACCCAGACACAAAATGTAAATAATCGTGCTCATCACATTTGTCTTGGGTAGGAATCGATCCTACGACCTCCGAAATAGCCCTAAGTAAACCAACGGGCCAGTCAAAAAGTTAGTAGGAATGAGTTCCAATAACATACTTAGACCTAGGGGTCTTTATATCACAACTTACCATCAGGTAAAATAGTAGATAAGCATGAACCTATCAATAATGAGATAATCTAATCAGACTATTTTTCTCTGCTTTACCCGAAGGTTGGAGGGAAGAAATCCCTAAGGTATTAGGTTCCCCTTTATACAACGTGTAACATTAACCCTTCAGATACCGTCAATTAGAGACACAATAGTAAGACAATAGATGCGCGGCCACCGGTGGTCGCTTGGGGATTCATGAATTAAATGCGCAAAACCTCAGACACTCCAAATGATTCTTAATTTAAAAGACCTAATTCTGTAAAAAAACATTTACATTTTTTTAAAGGTTTTATGTGCAGTTTTACTTTGTTTAAAATTAATATCTGCATTGAAATAAAAACTTTTATTATCCCGTGTATGAAGAAATTTGATTAGACTATTATTTTTTGACACAGAAAAATGTAACCTATATTAAAAAGCGGTTTAATTGATTCTGCTCGTTATTCTGATCAAACTATTTTCAGGTTTTGCGCATTTAAAGTTACACGTTGTATTTTTGTGTGCATAAAGCATTTATTAAATTAAAACAGTTTTTCTTATAATCCTTTTCGATTTATACCTACGTCAAGTATCTAAATAGATTTACTTCCTTCAACTTGATGAATACACACATATCTAGACCCGATTTTATTTTAATGATAATTTAACCGACCATTTAATATATAAAAGAAGAAACTGACTAACTGACATATCAACGCACGGCCAAAACTAGTGGCACTAGGAGTGTGATATTTTGCACAAAGCATCCTTTTATAAAATAGGCGAACAGTAAGAAAGGATTTTCCAAAATTCAGACCCTAATGGGATGAAACAAAGGTCTAAAGCTTGTATGGAGAAACCTACATTCACGCGGGCAAAGCCGCTGGCAGGAGCTAGTTTGAACATAACAATATAAATAATGTGTTGACTGAAATGTCAAGATGAACTGTCATTTACGAATGTTCGTGCTTTCAGTTCGCGTTGAATGAGGTAGATGGCGCTGTCAGTCTCTCATTTTAACATGATACTTTAATTTATTATAGTACCTATGCACGGAGTACCTATGACACGGACAATTTGTATTTTTTGCTTACTTGTAGGCACTTCATAAGGAAAATCATTAAAATTTAATATAAAATAAACCTAATCAATCAACGTCAATTTTAATTACCTCCCAAAAATATTTTGATTGTATTACCTAATAGTACAGCTAATAGATTGTACCTACCTACGTATTCTACATTTTTCTACATCCTACTTGTTGCGAAACAATTACAAAAAACAATTTAGTTTGTCATATTACCGGCGAGTTTGAAAAATAAAGCTTAAAACAACTTCTCTTAAATTGTCGACTTAGTATATATGGCTGAGCAACGGTAAATATAGCCGAAGGGAAACAACATACAAGCTAGGACTCAAATAAGTAGCTCTAGCAGTATCTAATTGAATACTTTTTCATTTGAATTTAAAAAAGAATCGCAACTAATTATATTTATACAAATAGCCAAGACCGCCTATTACACTGAACTCTACTATACAGAGGTTTTTTTTTGTCGATGGGGAAATCATATTATGACAAAACCCGCTCTTGGGTGGAGCGGGAGATAGTGTCAGACTCTTACTGACTAAAAACGCCACCCCGTTCCTTCTAGCCTTCATACCGGGGCTCGAGTTTCCTTTCGGATAGCCCCGGCCCCGGTAGGCTTCGACCCAGCTGGGCCCCTCCTGTTGCTGACAACTCCTTGAGGCGCGGGAACAGTGCGCGCCGTCGACGTACTATACAGAGGCGAAGTAGCCCATTGTAACAGCATATTAATTTTAAGTTCCTATTTTTTATATTTTATTATTGGTGTAGGTACAATAAAAAAAAAATCCATCTATTTTTTTTTTCTTCACTATTTGGCGAATTTATATAATAGTGTGAAAGTAATTTGGTAATAGAAGAGAAATCTTCAAATAACTTTTCTCGCTTTGGATGGAGCGAGACGGAGATCTTTCATGTGAATTCTTTCAATTGCGTTTTGCGTTCCTTTTTTGTTTTGTTTTTAAGAACTTTTTCAAACTAGGAATACTACTGTATCATGCCTTAACTCACTTAGGTATAACATACCCAGACAAGAAGTAACTTTTTGTTGGCCATAAAAATATTGATGATAAATGATATTTATTTTTGCAAATAGGTTTAAAAAACACTTTTACACGTCAATTTTTTTTTTTCGTCTGTTTAAGCTAGATGATGTCGCCTATTTGTTTCGTATAGGAATACATTTGAGAATTAAATTATGAGCTCTACTAACTAAAGTGTACCAAGTCTACTACCTACTAAATCAATTCAACCCTTTAAATGCCTGCGTCGGTTTGGTCCGCCGAGTGTTTTCGTGTCCTATTCGCCAGGGTCGTGTGTTTGTGACTGGGTATTGATGAGCTAAATAAAATGGAATAGATACATTTTATTTAGCTCTTCAATCCCCATACCTAGGTGACAGATATATTTGATGTAGGCGGTTAAATGAAGACATCCGCAGGAGAACTAAAGTTACCGACATAGCACAAAGAATTGCCAAACTTAAGTGGCAATGGGTAGGGCACATTGCTCGCAGAACAGATGGCCGCTGGGGCCGAAAGGTTCTGGAGTGGCGACCGCGTACCGGAAGATGTAGCGTTGGAAGGCCTCCAACAAGGTGGACTGATGACCTGGTGAAGGTTGCGGGAAACCGATGGATGCGAGACGCCTATGTCCAACAGTGGACGATGATGATGAGGCGGTTAAAAGATATAAGTCTTTACTATAGGTTTTTATAAATTATACCTTTTTTTTAGAAAACAACTTGTTTATAGAGAAATCTAGTTTCACAGAGCTAGATGCATCTTAAACAAATATGCCCTTTGACATCATGTACATACAATCATACATGTATGCATTCCATAAGGTGTCTGTAGGAAAATCAAGCGATTCATAGCGCATGGGTATTTTTAAAGAATTACCCAAACATATTCATTGAATACTTACAACCTATTTTAATTTCCCTAACCTAGATCAAACATACGAGGAATTTATTTATCAACAATAACCTGCAGAGTTCCTGAAATAACATATTGTGTTAATGCCAGTAGGTACTTCCTCAAAAACAATAATGATAAACATATTTAATAATACCTACCAGTAGGTAAATACTCGTCTCATTCCATAACTAAAAACCCCAACCGAGTTATTATAATTATATAATTAATAATCGAACATTTTTCAAACGTCATGATTTAAACTAGTTCATAATCTATCTTCTTTATATACAGGATTACTTGTAAAACACTAACAACCTTGCAGGACTGTATTACTAACATCATAAACAACAACTTTTGTTCTATGACTTTTTACAAAACATAACACACTTACCAAAAACAATCCTTCAAGATTTCATTGTTCTATCCACGGAGGTTCTATCTAACACATTTAAATTCTGTATTTTGCTGTATCTATTTACGGTTCCCGCGCACTGTTCTCGTAATAATAGTAAGCGTGTACTCAACATATAATACACCACAAATTCATGTAAAGATAATTACGTCCGCACTACCGAATTTCGCCACAAGAACACACATGACGCGGTGCAAGCGCATCGACCGACCAACTAGTGAGGGTCGCCCGTAAATAGGTCAAGTTCATGTTCAGCTACCCTCCGCTATTGCAACATCGCCTGCTTTGCATGAACATCGTAATATTTATAACCAGCTACCTTACGAACTAGACAAATGTGCCAGCAGACGCCGGTCAGATCGGGTTTGTAATATAAAACCGCGTTCTACTGTAGCTACACGTCGCCATTTTGCCTATTTGAGCTCAAAACTATACAATAGGATTAACAAAAGTTTAAATATCTATTCAATGACCAGGACTGAATGCAAGAAACAACTCGCAATATGGTTGAAATCACTTTCCTATGATGCTACAGAGGAACTTGTGAAAACTTAACTAATAAAATAATATGCAAAACAAACACACACATTCATTCACTCTCACACAAGTTAGGTACTCACACACACGGCACTCATTAGCGATTAATTTATTTTTGTATTTTATTTCTTCTCATAATATTGTATAAGTTCATAAAATTTATTTCTGTCTGGTACAACTATCCCTGTCACTGGAGTCGGGCGTTGATGGCTGCGCCACAGTTTTAACTTTTGCAGCCATCATCGTTTTTTATCTTTTGCTTCCTGTATCTAGTTTTTAGTTCCTAATAAACGATTATTATTATTATTTAAATATTTTTATTTTTGTATAAAAATCTGATGAAATAAAATACGATAAATTTTTAAAAGTCATAGAACAAAATTTGTTGTTTATAATGTTCTTAACATAGTCTTAAGAATATGTTGCTAGTGTTTTACAAATAACCCAGTCATCATCTTCCTGCCCGTTCCTTGTCCCGTTTTATTTGGGGTCGGCGCAACACGTTTTTTTCTTCCATTCTGTCCTGTCACTCGTCACGCTATCGCACACAACACACACACACACACACACACAACACACAAAACAATCCATCCATCTTTTCATTGGCCTCCCTCTTACCCTCCATCCATCCACATGTAAACTCGTAACTTTTTAGCAACATGCTTTTCGTCCCTCCTTTTCACATGACCATACCAAGACAAACGATTCTCTTTTAATTTTTCAGTCACTGGCGCCACTTTCAAACTTTCCCTAATATACTCATTTCTCACTTTATCCATTCTCGTCACACCACATATCCATCTTAACATTCTCATCTGCGCTACATGCAATTTTTTATCATACAACCCTGTATAGAAGTGAAATACCACTCACTGATTAATCACGAACTCTCAGAAACTATAACAACTACAAACTTAAAATTTGGCAGGTTCCTTATTGGGTGTAGACATCCGCTAAGAACGGATTTTACGAAATTCATATCTGAAACTTCCTCTCGCGTCATACACATCATCATCATCTTCTTGCCCTTGTCCCGTTTTATTTGGGGTCGGTGCAACACGTATTTTTCTTCAATTCGGTCCTGTCATTCATCACACTATCACTAACTCCCTTTTCTTTCATAGCACTTCTCACACAATCCATCTATCTTTTCTTTGACATCCCTCTCCCCCTCCATCCATCCACAAGTAAACTCATAACTTTTTAGCAACATGCGTTCCGTCCCTCCTTTTCACATAACCATACCACAAACGATTCCCTTTCAACTTTTCAGTCACTGGCGCCACTTTTAAACTTTCCCTAATATACTCATTTCTCACTGGCACTGTATTGGAGAGACTTCCGAAATCGCAGAACAAGTGCTCTGTTTTAGTTCTGCTCAATTTCAGGCCAACACTCTCCAGTCTGCTGCACACTCCAGTCTCGCGTCATACACACCGGATGACAATATTCTATAAAGTACCACTAAAAAAAAACCTCATTACTTGGTGACTAGTTTCCGACAACACTCCTAAGGTTTTTTTATGACATCTCAAATGTTCAAATCAAACTAAATTAGACTAGGTAACCTTCAAATTGTTAGATAGTAGTAGAATCTGTCATGAGTCATTCGATTTACTTAGAATATAAATAAACGGTAAATTACCTATATTTATTACTAAGTATCGGGTTCCTCAGTCAGGGTCAGGGTCAGTAACCGTAAAAGATCATTTTTTACAACTGATTTCCAAAAATCACATAGCAACTTTAATTTTGGAAGTCGGTATTAAAAAACGAATAAAAAACACCGCTTTTTTTTCATTTTTTACTTATGTCACAAAACCACAAGTTCTCCTGGAACAGGTACCATATACCATACCTAAGGTATTTATGGTAAAATAATGAATGAAAGGGCTATGCTCGGAGTTTCCTTGCGGGATCGAATCAGAAATGAAGATATCCGCAGGAGAACCAAGGTTGCCGACATAGCCCGAAGAATCGCCAAACTTAAGTGGCAATGGGCAGGGCACATTGCTCGCAGAACAGATGGCCGTTGGGGCCGAAAGGTTCTGGAGTGGCGACCTCGTACTGGAAGACGCAGCGTCGGAAGGCCTCCTGCAAGGTGGACCGATGACCTGGTGAAGGTTGCGGGAAACCGATGGATGCGAGACGCGCAGGATCGATCATTGTGGCGACACTTGGGGGAGGCCTGTGTCCAGCAGTGGGCGTCTGTCGGCTGAAATGATGATGATGAATGACCATAATGACACAACTACACATTACTTTTTAAATAAAATAATTATGAAATATTTTGTGAAATTACCACGGAGTTATAACTTAATTTAATACAATAAAAATAATCAAAATCGGTCAATAAACAAAAAAGTTGTGCCCAAGTTCATCATCATCCCAAGTTCCTTGCCGGAATATAATAATTATGTTGAAATCTACCAGTGTCAAGTGCACGGTCTAAGTTATCGGGGGCTCCAGAGAAAGGAACTTCCTCACTATACGAGCCTATCGAGGAGTAGGCCTTCTGTATCAGACCCTTGACCCAACCGCGATTTAGCTTTGATAGATGGTCGTCGAGGCTTTTGGCCATCAGACCGTTGATGGTCACGATACACATCATCATCTTCCTGACCTTGTCCCGTTTTATTTGGGCTCGGCGCAACACGTTTTTTTCTTCCATTCTGTCCTGTCACTCGTCACGCTATAACGAACTCCAAGACAAACGATTTCCTCTCAACTTTTCAGTCACCGGTGACACCATGTCCAGAGTCACTTTCTGGATACACTCAAACTTACTGTCACTTTATCCATTCTCATCACACCACACATTCTTCATCTTCGCCACATGCAATCTTTTTTCATCCGTCTTTTTCTCAGCCCAACATTCTGGTCCATAGTATGACAGTTTATTTTGTAGTAAAGTTAGTTGACAGACTATTATTTCACGTGCTTATAGGTCGATCACCACTATATCTGGAATAGGACTACAATATGAGGATGAGAAATCATCAAATTACATCTCCCGCTTTGAATAGAGCGAGAGGGAGTGTCAGACTGTTACTGACTAAAATCCACACATGCTCCTTCAGTAGGCGTTTGTGGTCCAAGGTCGTTATGATTCTTTCCAACAATCCTGTAATCCTGGCAGGCAAATTTAACCTTCTCCTTGGTCATCAAATTAAAAAAAAACTTGCTCAAACTTAAGGCGTTGCGCAAACGGAGACACTTTCTGTTCCAGTTACCGACACCGAACACTTTTTGATCGTCATGAGTATGTGTTAAGTTTAAGCAACTGGACACAAAAAAAAAGTTTACGTATATACATAGGGAGTCGATGATTTCATACTGGTTCTATAGAAATCAAATCATTCATCAGTAACTTGTATCTGACACAAGGCACAAAAGTGTCCAATATTGCAGAGTAAACAACAATTATAAAAAATACAACATAATTTATACCAATAAAATAAATAAAGGAAAACATAAACTGAACATCATTACAAAATAAAATAATAACACGCCAAAATTAATACATTTAAATCTTTCAAAGCGAATGAAATATTTCCATTAATTGCATACAATCTCGCGAGTTGACATCGTAAAGCTTTGCATTGAACCCTCGCACTCCAAAACTCGAAATAATTATGTTTTAATTGTGATATGAGTGAACTATTCGGGAAATGGAACGTAGCGGATGGACGTCCATCACTTTGAGTTCTACTGTGGCCATAATTCCAGCTATTGAGCCTTTGACAAAAAGATTAATAGTACATTATGATATAAGTGTGTAATGTTAGTGATTACCGTCATGTACATGCATATTTAAAGTACCTAAAGAAAAGTCGAGAATTCCAAAGATTTCTAACACCCGTGCGAAGCTAGTTAATTTCAAGTAAATTAATAAGAGACAAACTTTGTTCTCCTATTGCCAATATGACATTGGGTAAATTCAAAAGTAATAATTAAGGATAATCGAGTGCTTCCTTGACGCAAATTCCTCCATAAAATATAGACGTACCTAACAGATCATTGTAAGCTTCGGCTCATCTACGTAAAACATACATCAATGACGTGTATATGACGACTATTTCACAAGGAAAAGGAAACCATCTTATTTTAAAGTATATACATAATACTATACATTATAATTAGGTACTTAAGTATCCACCGGGAACGTTTTAAAGAGTGACAGAGCCCTCGGACGTAAAAGGATTATAATCTAGGTGTCTTTAAAGTGAGAGTAAACTTAAGGCTCTTAATAAAATAGTGCGCCTCATCATCAATGATTGCATCATTGCTAACCATCAGGTGGGATCGCAGCCAACCACAAATTTATATATCAAGTAAAAAAAGCTGAAGAAATTTGCATGACACAGAAGGGTTTTATACTTATGAGTATTACCAAAACTCAAATTTACATTTACACACCGCCTAAAACTAATTACACTACCCCAACCGACTAAAAGACAATTCACACTTTTGAATTGTCTTTTAGTCAGTCAGTTAATCCTTTTACCCTGACGATGGCAAAAATAGTAGATTTATTTTGACTGGCCTGTTGGTTTAGTGGTTAGTGACCCTGACTGCTATGCCGGAGGTCGTGGGTTCGATTCCCGCCCAGGACAAATGTTTGTGTCATGAGCATAATCATTTGTTCTGTGTCTAGGTGTAATTTATCTATAATATGTATGTGTTTAGAAATATATAAGTATATTTATCAGTTGTCTAGTACCCATAACACAAGCTCTGCTTAGCTTGGGACTAGACGGCGTTGTGTGATAGTTGTGGAATATTATTATTATATTTTCTTATTATTATTTCCTAAATTAAATTACTTACCTGGCCACTGGGCGTAGCCGAATACTTATTCGGCTACGTCAATACCATCCGCTGACGCCGTCATGAAATCTTTACATGAATAGGTAACAAGCACATGACGCAAAATAGAATGTGGGACATGATCTCAGTTAAGAGAGAGGACACCTACCAGTAGACATAGTCCTTGCTGCGGCTGTACATAAGTGCATTGTCTGTTTATAGTTTTCCAGGCTAGTCATAACAACGCGTGCCCAGGCGAGGGGCTCTCCCAGGGCTCGATGAAGTCATTAGTTAGTCAGAAAATTGGCACGTTCCAAAACGTGAATCTTTATAGGAAAAATTTGAGAAATTCGATACACAGACACTACTGTACAGCATGACCATTCGTAGGTACATCGAAACAGTGACTCACTTTGAGCATGGCCATGACCGGAACGTCCCATTCGATACGAGACGAGTACCTTCTTATCTATGACGAACTACAGGACATCATTGATCGGGTCATATTGGGTATTTAGTCTGGGAACCCCATATTCCTGATGTTAAAGGGGTTCATGTAATTTTTTAAGGTGTCTGAGATTTTTGTATTATCGGGATTCGGTGAATATTTGCATTACCACGACAATTGGCCGAGTAGTTCGTCGAATCACGAAGTATCTGGACGAAAACGGTTGTTTGACGACAAGCATTTACACAGGCCCATAGAAATGCGATTGAACGCTAATGTAGACAACAATATCGCATATACGATGTTTTTAATCGCGACAACGTGACACGAATATTTGCGCGCCACAGCAGTTGAAAAAGATGTACAATAGCAACCGCAAGAATAAAAAACGTATGTAAATAGTTCAATACCCAAGTGGACTCGTTTTTTTTTTCCAAATTGAATTTGTTGTTACGTCACAAAAAAAAACTAACAACAAATTCACTGTTTTCAGATTTATTCCTTTACTAGCTGCTCCAAGCGGCTTCGCCCGCGTGATAGCAGAAAATTATCCCAAGGGAACATACTTCCGGGATAAAAAGTATCCTATGTCCTACCTGGGCCTTCAGCAACCAACTCATGCCTATGGATTATTAACCTAGGCCGGCCCCCGAAAAAATTTAATAGCAATTTTAAAACCAGTCTTAAAAGTGCAGCCATAATGTTTTGTCTCGATCTCCCACCGGAGTTATGAATATTTCAAGACGTCACAGTAGATAGAGCCTTCTAACTCCTGACCTACACACCACAGGCTGACTTTAGGAGTCCTATCCAACTTTTTTAATCCTGGGAACAACGCTGTCAGTGCCATAAGCGTAAGCGGCTTGCCAGCTTCAATTTCTTTTGAGTAACCACCATAGCTAAGTCAGTTGGTTTTTTTTCTTCAACTTTGTGTATAAGGTACTTTAAGGAAAACCAATTCAATTTTGATATCTGAGATAATATTATCGTTAGTCAGATTCACACTCAGATTCAAAACGAAATCATACCTAATCAAAGTTACATCCACCAATTCTTAAAATAAATTATCACCGATATTTCGTAAGAACCAAACTGGTTTCATGCTACAAAGTTGTGTTTATATAATATACTAGCTTTTGCCCGCGCGGCTTCGCTCCCGCTCTTCCCTACTCCACCCTACTATACCCAACTCTACCCTACTCTAACCTACACTACCCTAATTTTATTTTGTTTCCATAAGAACCTTATCCTCACAATAACAATCACAACAAAAAAAAATCAGCCAAATCGGTCAATCCGTTTTCATGCTATGTCGTGACAACGGAAAACGGGGCTCATTTTTATATATATAATAAAGATTATTTAATGATAAAAAAGGTGTTATTAAAATTACGACTTGATACTTTTCTATGCGAAAAAAAACGCAATTAGGTAGGCGTATGACTAATAAGATTTCAGAGTATTTGCCGAGTCACTGACACAATCTATACTCAATTAAATTAGGAAAAATATCAATTACTTATTTCAATTTTCACTAAAATAGAGAGACACATGACTCAGTAAAAAATCGCAAATGATTTCAGTTACTTTTTCTTCAATAGTTTATGAGATTATGCCTTTGACAATCAAATTGTATTATAATAATACCGAACTACATAACACAAAGGGAAAACATGCGGCCTGTTAATTGATAATCTGTACCAATAATATATTCCACAACTATCACACAACGCCGTCTAGTCCCAAGCTAAGCAGAGCTTAAGTTATTAGTACTAGACAACTGATAAACATACTAATATATTCCTAAATACATCCATAATATGGATAAATTACACCCAGACACAGCACAAATGATCATGCTCATCACACAAATATTGTCCTGGGTGGGAATCAAACCCACGACCTCCATAGCATAGCAGTCAGGGCCACTAACTACTAGAACAATATATAAAACCATAAATTCGTTTGTAAGGAAACTTTTGAATCGAATTTAAATTATCTTGTTATGTTTATAACAATCTCACCATCAAACTCGATTTATAATTAATATGATAATTTAAATCACTCGTTTAGTAGGAAACATAAAAATAAATAAGCAGGTTGTAATTTAAACTATGTTTTTTTAAATAAATTAATAACACTGAGAGGAGATATCACATTTCTATAAGTCTTTTAATTACGGTGAACACTAAAGAAAGGATCACTTTAATCCGTTAAGAGAATTTCCACATCCAAGGTTCCACGCTGGTTACGAGGTCCGTAAGCCTAGTAGTCGTCATCAGGGAAGCAGAAGCCACCTCGTCGTGTGTAGCCAATCGGACAGGAGCCCACTCTGATGCTGTGTCGGTTCCCAATGGTCGGCACGGCCTCCGTGGTCGACCCTCCAAAGTTAACAGGCACTGGCTCACCCAGAGACATCACCACTTTCTTATCCTTCTCGTTGATATCAATGTTCATTGCAGACACAACTTGTCCGTCTCCCTTGTTCTTTACTGTAATCTCTAGTACCATGCCCTCCGGTGATAGTGCTACTTCTTGGTGTTTGATAACATGGCTGTTGACGCAAGCGACTAGAGCCAGGCACACGGCAATCTTCACGCACATATTTGAATACATTTTTGTACTTTGATGAACGCCCGGCTGTGGCCAGATATTGAATGATTGTGAGTCCTCGGCAGCGTTTGTTTTTATATGTTACATATGGAAGGTCGGAAGTAGTTACGTCTCAGCCATTACGCATACAAATATTCCCCGGAGGACGACACAGGGTGAATCATTTGGTGACGATTTTAATTTGCATTCAGTGATTTTTACCTTTTTTCATATAAAATCAAATCAGATTTTGAGTTTGATGGTCTTAAAATTTAGAGTTGTTACAGGTAAATTAAATACATTATATTAAATCCGTGTTAATTGAATTACTAATTAGGTTGTAGACACCTAAATCCTACGGTATCGTTTTTACCTTCGGCGTAATGGAATCCTTAAAAGTGATGTATGGCTTATTGATGTATCAAATAAGTATCTCATAATGAACAGGAAAACCTTTTTATTAATTTTTTTGTTATCAATCAATCGATTTAAGAGGGTCCTTCTCCACTCGCTTATCGTAAACATCGAAAATGGTTTAAAAGCTTGTTACTTCATTTAATGCAATCCAACGCGATGTTTGACGAAAAGGCAACGCAAAAAAAGAGAGATAACGCCTGGAAACTCTGTTAGTATTCGGTAATTCCGAGATTTACTCGAAAATTTCACAAAACTTGCTCCAGGAAATAGCTATTTTTTTTTAAACCCTTAAAAGTTTTTGGAAGAAGTTGTCATCATTTAGAATCCTAATAAAATTTGCAAGGTCTCTAGAGGATTACTTTTTGACTTTTTTAATTATTAGGCAAATTATGAAGTGCCAAAGTTCATACAAAATAGGACATTTTCAGAGGTTTTTACTGAATTAGTTTTACACAAATTTAGAAATTGGTTTCTTTAGAAACCTAGATAATATCCACAAGATACTGTGTTTCCAAAATATCTAACGAAAAGTGTGTAATAACGTCATAATCAGTTATGAGCGGTTGTATGAAAAACAGTGAAAATGTGAGTCGTGATGCACCACCTTAATAAATGTTCATTCAATTTTGGAACCCAAACATAAATCAAATACAATTGATTTTACAAATGAAGGAAGGCAATCGAGTAAAAATAATAATTTTCTGATTCAGAACTATGTATTTTTTATTATTACGAACAGGTTATACGTATTATGTATGCAAAACTGGAAACCGTCGGAACCAAATTAAAAGTAGTCTATGTCCATTCTTATGGTACAAACTTACCCTGTACCAATGCCATCAAAATCGGTACTGTATTTGAACCGTGAAAGCGTAAGAGACAGATAGAGTTACATTCGCATTTATAATAGTAGTATGGGTTTGAATAGTTGATATTTCACTTAGTTTAATTAATGAAACACTGAATGAAAGGTAGTGTATATTAAAACAAAAATAATAAGACTAAGAAAGACAATGAGCTATTACAAAAATATGAAGGGATATTGTTCACATTATGAACATTTCCGTTGAAGGATGAATGACAACGTCGTAGCTATAGGTACCTACTTAACCCAGCATTAGAATATCTGCTGTTGATCGATCGAATTAAAAAATAATAATGCGTTATTGTATTTTAAAAAATAAAATTTATTTGGAGAGATATACTTTCTGACTAATTTAGCGATTATCAAAAAATGACAGTTTTGATTATGGGATAAATGAGGAATTATTTATAACTATACAACGTGTAACGTTAAATGCGCAAAACCTCAGACACCTCAAATGATTTTTAATTCAATTGACCTAAGTAAAAAAAAAAAACATTAAAAAAATAATTAAAGGTTTTATGTGTAGTTTTAGTTTGTTGAAAATTCATACCTACAATGAAATAAAAACTTTTATTACGTGTATGAGAAAATTTGATTGGATTTGTGTTTGTTTACCTATTTCAGCGGGTTTGCGCACGTGATGGCTTGACCTATTCATAAATAGACAGGTTAATTTTTTTAATGAAGATTTTTTTTTAAATTTAACCCATATCAAAAAGTGGTTTAATTGATTCTGATACAACTAATTTCAGGTTTTGCGCATTTAACGTTAAACGTTGTATATTGAAATAACTTATAGCCGATAAGTGGACCTGGTCTATAAGGATTATGTATGCATAATATGAACATAATTGGGCTAGGAATTTTCTTTAAAAACTATCACTTAGAAAAGTAATACTGATGAATCTGTGTCTGTGATAATGAAGAAAAAAAAACCAGCAACATCATCTTACGAAGTTGTTTTGCAAACGTGTTTTATTTTGGTCAGATTTTTGGAAATTCCCTAAAAATTATAACTCGATAAAGTTGAAGGTAGTTGAAGGGAATCTTTGGGCACGCCACATTTATGGCGGTAAGTCCCCTCTTTGAGGCGTGGCTGGAAAGACCTCACGGCGTCCTTGCTTTCCGTATGACGCAGGTCCTCACCGGACATGGCAAATTCGGGAGGTTCCTGCAGCGGATTAAAGCGGAAGAGACGCCCGGGTGTCGCCACTATGCAGAACGCCCGGAGGACACGGTGGAGCACACAGTCGAGATGTGCACTGCCTGAGCGGAGCATCGCCGTGCCCTCGTGGGGGCGATCGGCGGCGGAGACCTCTCGTTGAGGCCAAAAGGCTCAATATTGAGAAACAATTTAAATAACTTGCAAAATTCAAGTTCAAGTCGCAAATCAATGTCAAAAACTAGTCAAAATTTAGAGACACGAGGTGACAATGCAAATGCATTTGAACGTTCTTCAAAAATACTCGAAACACTCTTTGATGAAAAGTGACCAACGTGGCTTCGAACATTTATTTGTCACTTTTTTAATCAAGAACTTGGTGACTGCGGTCAAGTGAACTTCAAAGTGCATTGGTGACTAAACTCGGCAACTAGATTGAGCACTCGAGTACGTCACCTTTGCGTAGACTATGGGAAAAACCGCAGGGCAAGTACATCCTTGCTCGAAGCCAGGACGTAGACCTGTCCCTATGATACGTTAGGGAATTATTAAGTGGTTAACTGTTAGATGAGCCACTATCTATTTTTAGTAATGATAACGTTAAAACTGCTCATTTACATAACACCTTGTAGCGGTCACAGATCAATGTCTACGTTTTTCCTCCTGTCTGTCGTATTTGTGCGTGATTCTACATATTTGTCTACTAAGATCTATTTCTTGGTACTGTAACTGTTTTTAAAGGCATCTTTATAACAAGAAATATTTTTCAGTCATAGAAATATTCATATCATAATATCAGAAATATTTTTCAATCGGTTATTAGGTACGCGAGTAAGGGAGCTTTTGTACATATTTAAAAGACTTGGATCAATAACTGACAAAAACACTTTTATGATGACTTACTTGGCTTGGCTTGATCTCTATTCTATTCTATTATATTCTAGTCAGTCTTTACTAAGTCACTGCATAATATCGTGAGGTATAGCTGGTAAAAATTGTCTCATTACTACTGAACGTGCACAAAGAGCAACGCTTAAGGTGATGCATCATGACTCACATTTTCACTGTTTTTCATACAACCGCTCATAAATGATTATGATCATCTTTAGATATTTTGGAAACACAGTATCTAGTGGATATTATCTAAGTTTTTAAAGAAACCAATTTCTAAATTTGTATAAAACTAATCCAGTAAAAACCTCTGAAATTGTCCTATTTAGTATGAACTTTGACACTTCATAATTTGCCTAAAAATTAAAAAAGTAAAAAAAGTAATCCTCTAGAGACCTTGCAAATTTTATAAAGATTCTAAATGTTAAAAAAAAAACAGCTATTTCCTGGAGCAAGTTTTGTAAAATTTTTGAGTAAATCTTCGGAATTGCCGAATACTAACAGAGTTTTCAGGCGTTACCTCTCTTTTCTTTGAGTTGCATGATGTTTGATTGCATTAAATGAAGTAACAAGCATTTAAACCATTTTCGATGTTTACGATAGGCGAGTGGAAAAGGACCCTCTTAATGTCTCTTAGAGATTAGTCCATTGATAAGTTATATCGAGAAACGCGATTGCTTACGGTGCGCCAATTGTACGTTTTGGCAGTGGCACTAAGATTCCACAAAACTGCGACTGTCACCAAGGTTACTGATCAGCGCACATGTAGAAGTACCTGAGTGGAATATAGCTTTCTGCAAAGTTAAATTTGGCAATAAAGCTTTCTCGTGTATAGGACCATACTTGTAAGAAAACATAAATAAAAAGTTAAAAATCTTTCCCAAGACGAAGTTTAAAATGCAAAAAATAGGTTCAGGATTGGCTACTAGGTCATAGTTATACTGATACGGAAAACCTGCTATCAATTATTAATTACACATACACACCTACACTCATAATAACATGTAATATAGCAACACTTATTTTCCCGTTAGTCTTTTGTATAGCTTAGTAAATATTGCTGAAAATCGTTCTGGTTACCTACTTACCCCAAGTTTTATTTTTGTCAAAATAGACTGGATTTTGCGACACTGGGTATCCTAGTGCAGGATCTAGTGTCCTATATAAATAATGTAAACTATACTTAGAACAATAAACTATTACTTACTGTTATATAGGCACTCTGTTTATAAGTGTTCAGCAACTAAAAAGTGTGAAATGAAAAACTTTTTACAAAAAATAATAATTTACTTTACTAAAAACCACTAAAAGGATTAAAATAACTTTAATTTCGGAAAAACGAGAACCACCGATTCGAAGTAGGATTTTTTTTTGGAGTATGTTTTTCAGAAAACTGGAAAAATCAGCTATCCTAATTATTATGAATGACTAAAAACTTTTATAATCATACAAGCAATGTTATTTATTTTGTTTTACTCACAATATTGAGGGGAAAAATAAGTCAAATTATGCACTGAATATGCACTTAGATTTTGGGGCAAAGTGTTTTTGGAAACTCATTCATTATGCGCACAGCTAAGGATTGGGATTCACTGCCGGTTTCTGTGTTTCTTGATATGCCTACCTATAGCCTTTAAGTCAAGAGTGAATAAGGTTAATCCTAGGCAAGCATCAACGATTGCATCACTGCTTACCATCAGGTGGGATCACAGTCAAGTACTAGTTTATATCAGATAACAAAAAAAAGCGTGCTCCAGAGTCGGCCACATCATCAAGTGACATAGTGATCAAACGACAAAAAAAAATTGTTGTTAATCATAATAGGTACTGATAATTATGGTAATTATGCTTACCATTACCCTGTAAAATTAATTCCATACATGGCTAAGAATATGTTTTCCCGTACCTACAAATTGAAAATATATTAATAAGTACCTAACGTGAAAAATATTACGTAAATATTTATTATTACTTAAATACTAGGATAATATACGCTATTGCGACATTTTGCTTCCTATTATGTGATTGATTAATTGATCATTTACACTCTCAATTGTAGGTACACCATAAGTTTAATTACAGTAGGAGCTTAAAATTAATAGGGGTTACTTTGGGCGGTCTTTTTACATTAAGAATTTTTTTACAGACAACTTTTATATGTATACTGTATATTTATAGTTTTCTTTAGATTGCCTTAATCTTCAATATAAATAATTATTTTTGTCTGAAGTTGCATATAACAAACAAGGTAGTTGATAAATTTAAAGTTTAGTCTGTCAAAGCAGTTTTTTATATCTTTTATTTAACCTATATTTTCCCATAGGTGAACAGTAGTGGCAATCTGCAATACTTCGGTCCAGAAAACGGAACCAGGAAATATTGAAAGATTGTTTTTGGTAAATGTATTGTTTTGAAAAAAGTCATAGTACAAAAGTTGTTGTTTATGATGTTAGTAATACAGTACTGCAAGATTGTTAGTATTTCACAAATATCCCTGCATACTGCAGTACAATTAAAGTGCACCACAGTTGCTGCTATGCCGGAGGTCGTGGGTTCAATTCCTACTCAGGACAAATGTTTATGTTGATGAGCATGATCATTTGTTTTGTGTCTGGTTGTAATTTATCAATAATATATATGTATTTAGAAATATATAAGTATGTTTATCAGTTGTCTAGTACCCACACAAGACACAAACTCTGCTTAGTTTGGGCTAGTCCCAAACTAAGCAGAGGTTGTGTGATAGTTGTGTAATGTAACAGACATACTGAATCACTCTACAGTGACGAAAGTAGTTCTAGGTATGCGTAATTAATAAGAAGCACAGAATTATTGGTTGCAATTTTAGACGAAATCACAAGTAACAATTAGTGCGTAACAAAGGGGAAAAACTAATAAACGATTTCCTGTCAACGTCATTCAACGGTACCTATATAAACTCCTGCTTTAGCTAGTCCACACTCGTCAACTGGCCATCGGTCTATCACCACATTAATAAATACAATCATGTATTCAAATATGTGTGTGAAGATCGCTCTGTGCCTGGCTCTGTTCGTCAGCATCGACGGTTACGTGTTGAAACATCGCACCCTGCCTCTGTCAGCGGAAGGCATGACTGTGGAGATCACTGTGAGAAGCAAGGAAGACCATCGTCACCCTCTGTCGACAATGAAGATCGACATCAACGAAAAAGATAAGAAAGTGGAGATGTCGATGGCTGAAGCTCCATCAGGAGTGCTGGAACATGTCTCAAAGGGAAACAACGAAGTGCCAACTCTGGAAAATCGTGCAAGTGTGGTAGTCGGTAAATGCGCTGACGGATTTGATTTTCGCTTAACAAAGTGTGTACCCATAAATGATGAATCAGACGAATATGTATCAGAAGACTAACAATCCTAACAATAGCATATCGTTCATGAACAACTAGACGATGAATTAACAAACTAAGAACTACCAAAAGTGTCTGATGAACACTGTAACACGTGCTTCTATTTTGTTGATAAATAAAACTTCATTGTGAAATACGTCTGTCTTGTTTTTGTTAAATGCATCAGAGTAGCCCCTCTTCCTTATACTAAGTAAGTAAATCTAGTTGGCATAAATTTTCTTCTTAATTTTATGTGAATATTATTCATGAAAACAATTATGAACTCGGAGTACAACATTGGCCATGGGTTCCCTTCTGAAAGGTAAAGCCGAAGTCCTGGAACGCAAGGCAAAGAAGAAGGATAGAAGTCAGTAAAAGTCTGACACCCCTCGTCCGTCCTAGAGCGGGAGAAGTCATTGGATGGTTGGTTGGTTAGTGGTTGGTTGGTTGGTTGGTTGGTTGGTTGATTTGTTTGGTTATGCAGACGATACCGTCTTTTTCACTTTTAGAACAAATCTTACTTGGATCTGCTAATCACCTACATCATATCACATTTTCGCCGCCTTTTACATACACAAAACCACATGTCTTTTTTTTAGACGAGATAATCATCCAATGGCATTCCCCGCTCTTGAGCAGAGCGGGAGATAGTGTCAGACTTTTACTAACTAAAAAGCCACTCCTGTTTCTTCGTTGTTTTTCGTACCGGGACCTAATCTTCCCTTCAGAAACAAATCCTTGGCCCCAATAGGTTTCGGACCTGCTGGGCCCCTACGGTTTGCTGACAACTCCTTGATCTCCGTCTCCGTCGACATCTTGAGCTCGGTCCCGACAGTTACCGGATACTTGGAAGGCAAGCTACCCATTAGGGTCAGCGCAGACCGAATTGCAAAATGCTCACGCATGGTCGAACAAAATTTTTATTGCTCGAGCATGCAGGCGGCATGCTGCGAGCCATCTCTGTTAAATATGGTTTGGGTTACCCGGCGGGCGTGCTTGATCATTTTGATGCCAAACGTTGATGAGGGCAGACGTATTCAATTATGGTTAATTGGGATTTAGTGATCATCGCCCTTTTGGCAGAGGAAGAGGAACATGACGAATATGCCAATAAAATAAAACGTTAGATGAAGTAACAAGCTTTTAAACCATTTTCGATGTTGACGATAGGCGAGTGGAAAAGGAGCCTCTTAAGGAGAAAGGTGTGCCTGGGAAGTATGAGCAGTTGATCCGATTGATGTACAGTCGATGCAGTACCCAAGTCCGATCTACAGTGGGCACCACTGGCAGCTTCATTGTGGCTGTCGGCTTGTACCAAGGGTCGGCTCTCAGCCCATACCTCTTCCTGATGATAATGGATGCTCTGACGTCAGACATTCAGGAAGACGCTCCCTGGTGTATGTTGTTTGCCTATGACATTGTGCTGGTTGCCGAGAGTGGCCTAGAGGTCCAAAACAGATTGGAGGTGTGGTGGCACAGACTGGAGAGTGTTGTCCTGAAATTGAGTTGAATGGATGAAATGGCGACAGGTCACGGGAACAACTTGTGATCCACGGATGCCCCTCAAATTGAAGGGTAAAATCTACAAGTCCGTAATAAGGCCTCTTATACTGTATGAATCAGAGTTTTGGGCTGTGAAAAAGACGAATGAAAAAAGATTGCATGTAGCTGAGATGAGAATGTTATGATGGATGTGTGGTGTGACAAGAATGGATAAAGTGAGAAAGGAGTAAGTATATGGGAAGTCTGAAAGTGGCACCGGTGACTGAAAAGTTGAAAGGAAACCGTTTGTATTGGTATGATCATGTAAAGAGGAGGGATGAAACGCATGTTGCTAAAAGAGTTATAAGTTTAGAAAGAAGAAAAAAAGAAAGAAAACAAGTTTATTTGGCACACAATGAACAAAACAACTATTTACTAAAAAATAATATTTAAAACTTAAATAATATTTAAAAATATTAAAAGTAAAAAAAAATAGAAGAAAAATAAAAAACAGCAACAATGTGTCTCACGGTAGTGCCAAATAGGTTCAGTTCAGCATACAGCCAGACAAGCGTATTAGTTGCCTGACGCTGGTTTTCAACTGAACCTTTGAGTGTGGGTGAGTCACGTATGAAAAACAGCTGTGATATAATATCCGAATTACATATATAAAAGTATATATGTATATTTAATGTGTACAAAATTATATATCTATACTAATAATAAATCTGTAGAAGTGAAAATTCGGTTCATAGAAAATATAAAAAAAAAATGGCACTATAGGTGTTACTAGACCGACAATGAACCCAAAAATTTGATCAAAAAAATCTTTGCTTGTCTGTCTGTCTGTTTGTTCAGGCATCACGCAAAAACCACCAGTTCGATTACGATAAAACTTGGTATAATTATTCTTTAATACGTGTATCCTAGGCCGGGTACTTTTTATCCCGGAAAAGTATGTACAATAAAACACTTAATTTTGCGGTCTTAGATCGCGCTATGGGAACACTTTTTGGGAATAAAGAAAGGAGCGCGTTTTCCTATAACCCATTTATTAATTACATCGAACACGGAGACATTGGTACCATGTCTAAGGTGTGTGCACACTGTCACGCGCGTAAGTGGAAGGGAGAGATCTGGAACGTCTCGAATCGTCTCACGCATCACTTGTTTTCCAGTCCCCGGGCTCTAAGAATTCGACATCAGACGTTTCAGATCTTTGATTTTGACGACCCCGTTGTCGCTGGCATAAGCAACAGGATCCGCGTACGAAGTCGCGGGCAGAAGCTAGTTGTCTGATAAATGAATTTTACAAATAGCTACCTTTTTTGCTCTGGATGGAACTAAAGGAAGGGTCAGACTTTTACTGACTAAAATTAACTGGTATTCCTGCAGTTATTGCTCTTTCCATTTCAAGGCAACGGTAACTCTTTTGAACAATCTCACAGCTCTGGGACGATGCATTCGCCTGGGGTTTCGTGAGTTGCATTTGAGACCGTTAATAACACTCCTTTTTTTGTTCAGTCGTGTAAACACGCTGTAGCGACATCTATGACGTCACATAAGAACTACGAAGAAAATACAAAATCCTGCATCGTGCAATCAAAGTTCTTCACGCGATTTGAATATATACGACAGCCCGAAATGAACTATAGGGCAGTTGCCCACCATAAGACCTGTCTGGTTGGAGGACCCTCCCTTTTCAAAGGAGGTATGTGGGACTTTAAGCACTGTTCCACATACCTCTAAAATGCCAATGAAACCATGAACTTTACAGCAACTGATAATAAAAATACTCTAGAAGTGTGGGTGAGTAGCAACATTTATGTCACCATATAGGAACTATCCTGCAACGCGGTACCAGAGTTCTCTACGCGATTACAACACTCCAAAATCAACTATCAGGCAGCTGCCTGGACCAGACACAACATCTATCTCGTCGGAGGATCCTCCCGTTTCAACGGAAGAAACTGGGACTGCACACCCTGTTCCACATTCTTCTAAAAATGTGTATCGTATTTTTCCATGAGAAGTTGGAACAAACCTGAATCACTGGACTTGCTCGCTTTCTGGGCGGTGCGCAATTCTGATGACGTCACGTCGTCCTACAAAAATATTTTAAGTTAAGACAGGAAAACCCACTCAATGTTACTAATTTTACCCACGGTATGACTTCATGTTTGTGTCATTATAGCATTTTGTAGGGATTTACATTAATTAAATACTTCAAGACAGTACCATCATAATTTAAAATTTTCGTCTATGATGTCATTTTCCGTCCATCCAAATGTCTGATAATATTACTGTCAATAATTAGACCACCTTTGTACCGATAGATTTGTTTTTTGACACAGAACACAGGAATCATACATTCTTTTGTTCTTTGTTTTTTGAGGAAATCATCAAACAACGTCTCCCGCGTGGCTCTAGGGTCAAAATTTTACTGACCGCACCCATATTTATATTATTATTATATATGTACTTTTGCCCTTTATGTGCCAGGACCACGAGTAACCCTTTTAGAAGTGACCTGTAATCCCTGTAGGCTTCGGCCCTGCTGGTTTACCAACGTCTATTTCCCCACTTGACTCGTCTTTGCGATAACTCTTTACACATAGTATATCAAAATCATCGGTGGTATGGCACCGTTCAATGCGTATGTTGTTTGGCTTCGAAATGTATACTTTTTGTTTTATCGTTATTGACATCGATAGATTCTCATCACGCCTGCGGAGTTTCGCTAACTAATTCAATTGGACCTTGTACTATATCTACCCACTATATGTATTTGGAGGTATGCAGAACAGAGTGTAAAGTCCCGCCACCATTGTAAAAGGAGGATCCTCCGACCAGACAGGTGTTTTGGTCTGGTGAGCTACTGCCCAATAGATGATTTCAGGCTGTTCTATATGCTCTAATCGCGCGGAGAACTTCAATTGCGCGATGCTGGATTTTGTATTTTCTTCGTAATTCTTATATGGCGACATAGATGTCGCTACATTTGTAAGATTATTTTAGTATATGCGAAAACTGAATATAGTTTGTTCAGAATCAGTAACTGAATCGGTTCCAATAATTTTTACACCATATTTTTTCCCAAACATATTTAAAAAAGGTCGCAAGTTTTAAACACCACCGACGACACTAAGTACAAAACAGGTCACAGCAGGTCATAGCGGGCATTAAGAGCCAGCGCACAGCTGGGTGCGGAAGCTAAACAATTCCTTATTCACCCGGATGGCTCGGTATGCGACTCGCATTTGACCAGCGTTTACTATCTTACTAATTTGGGATACTTTTTTTTTTTGTTGAAGGGGGAAATCATCTTTGACGAAACCCGCTCTTGGGTGGAGCGGGAGACAGTGTCAGACTCTTACTGACTAAAAACCCCGCGCCGTTCCTTCTAGCCTTCATACCGGGGCACGAGCTCCCTTTCGGACAACCCTGTCCCCAGTAGGCTTCGACCCAGCTGGGCCCCTCCTGCTGCTGACAACTCCTTGAATTTGGGATACTTCAGTCCCCTCTCTCGATAAGTTAAGTAATTTCTTTAAATTATAACTGAGTACCCTGCGATTAATTGATTTTGAAAAAAAAAGTCAAATTATAAAAATGTTTATTAATTCAACTTAAACTTGATGAATTTCCATTCACAAAACTGTAACGGTTACATCTGATTCGGATCTGGTTGAGCTCTCACGCAGAGTATGGTTGCAGTACTGGTATGTAGTGATGACAGCATTGCCCAGGTAGCGCCCGGTGGGGTCCTGGCGAACCACGTGCATGTACTCGTCACCCAACGTGAACTGCACTTGTGGAGGGGCTGCCCAGTCACACACGGTCGTCACTGCTTTGTTCACTGTGGAAGGGTTCACGCAGAATAGCTGGAAATATTAAAGTAAACTATCACGTTCTGATTTTTTTTAGATTTAATTTGAACTGGCTCTTCCTATTTTTCAAGCACTTATTTTTAGAATGGGAGGGATCTGATGATGAAGCCGGAAGGTAGGCACCGGAACTCTGCAATACATAATGTGCCCTAACCATGTTTGCTATACTAGAATGGTCATAAGATGCACTCTGGTTATAAACCACCCGACTTCAATGTATTAAAACACTAAAAGGTGTAGAGGGTTGGTTTTACATAACGAAGAGACAAAACTATTACAGAAGTCCAAACTTCAGGTTTAGTGCCTCAGACAGTCAAGTGGTTGAACCTACCGCCCTGATGCTGGTATGCCCATAGAATCAGGGCGGAAAGCGTCTCCACTTTGAGGAGTGGGTACAGAGGTGCCACAGCGTTCTCGCATTCCGCTTGACGTAGGTCCTTACCGGACATGAAGGTTTTTGTAGATGCTTGGGTCGGATTTGGCAGGTAGCAACGTCCTGGTGTCACTATTGTGCTGATTACCCGGAGGACATAGTGATGCATACGCATGTCCTTTACCACCGTTGTTCATTTTGATACAAATGGTAAAAGATTGTCACAGCAACCGAGGCAGAAGCCGTCTGAGCCGTAGGCGAGGGTGTTATAGAGCCAAGCGCTGCAGTGTATCAAACGACTTTTTCAACACTTTTACGAAGATTTAAATAAACGGGGGTTTATGTGCGACTCGTGGCGGTGGCTTAGCGCCCAGTCTGATATGGTAAAAGTAATAAATTTTGGCGGGGGCGATCACGCGCACTTTTCTGCACTTATAAGTTGCGTGCCTAAAAGCAGTAGGGAAAAAAGCAAGTTTTTGAGTAAGTGTGTTGGAAAATAAGTTACTTCATAATACTTACTTGTTGATAAGCTTCACGTTGTCCTGGTTGGATATAAGCAATCGGATAGTTGTAATGATATCTTGATTGGTAATCCGTATCTGGAAAAAACAGTGTCAATATAAGTACGTAGAATCATCATCATCATCATATCAGCCGAAAGACGTCCAATGCTGGACATAGGCATCCCCCAAGAGTCGCCACAACGACCGGTCCTGTGCGTCACGCATCCATCGGATTCCCGCGACCATGACCAGGTCAACGGTCCATCTTGTTTGGAGGCTTTCCAACAGTACGTAGAATAATGATATAGAACTTGTTTAGTGTCAAGTCCACACGTCACCAGGTTCTGTGCTGATCGCATCCAGCGAAATTCTTTTTTACGTAAGAAATCATAAAATAATTTCTCCCATTCCGGGAGGAGAGAGAGAGTGTTAGACATTTACTGACTTAACCCTTCAGATACCGTCAATTAGAGACACAATAGTAAGACAATAGATGCGCGGCCACCGGTGGTCGCTTGGGGATTCATGAATTAAACTCAGTATTCCATCAGTTGCCCTTTATTACTGCACAACTGGCTGCAGACTAGACAACTTCTACTGCTTTCACTAGGGTCATCATTATCATCATTTCAGCCGATAAGTCCACTGTTGGACATAGGCCTTCCCCAAGCGTCGCCACAACGAACGATCCTGTGCGTCTCGCATTCATCGGTTTCCCGCAACTTTCACCAGGTCATCAGTCCATCAGTCCATGTTGGAGGCCTTCCAACGGTGCGTCTTCCGGGACACGTTCTCCTCTCCAGAACCTTTCGGCCCCAACGGCCATCTGTTCTGCGAGCATTGTGCCCTGCCCATTGCCACTTAAGTTTGGTAATTATTCTCTAGGGTATATTAGAACATATTGAGAAGCTTTTCTATACTAGATACGCTTCCCGTATGCACTATTCCAGAAACTTTCAGTCCCACTTAATGGTCTCCACTCTACGAACAAGTTATAACCAAGGAGAGGAATTCCCTGCCGGAGTCTGTATTTCCTGATAGCTACAACTTAGGGGTCTTTAAGTCGAGAGTGAATAGGTTACTTCTAGGCAAGCGATCTCCATCGTCGATCACATCATCACTTACCATCAGGTGAGATGTTGGTCAAACGCAAGCCTATCAATAATAAAAAATTTGGCTAGGCACAAAGTTCACTCAACAGAGGCTATAAGCCGTTTAAAAATAACTGCCACATAAGCAGGCGTGAATGCATTTCTTTTTCCATATTGATGTAACATGCTGTTTGATTTCTGTTATCACCACTTCTCTCTAAACAATGAAAGAAAACATCGTGACAGGCAGGCAGGCACATGTGTCACCCACTAATCTGCATTGGGCCCGGCCACGTGGTGAATTGTTACCCATTCCTTTTCATGCTGTAGGCGCGGGCTTGCGGACAGTGAGCAATGGGTAGCTCGCTACCGACCGTCCAGTAACTGTCCTGACCGACCCCAAGACGTTGACGGCGCGCACTGTTCCCGCGCGCCTCAAGGAGTTGTCAGCAACAGCAGGGGCCCAACTGTGTCGAAGCCTACTGGGGCCAGGGTTAGTTTCGAAAGGTAGCTCAGTCCCGGTATGAAGGCACGAAGGAACGGGATGGGTTTTTGGTCAGTAAAAGTCTGACACTATCTCCCGCACCAATGGCCGTTTATGCTTATGAATATGAGACAGTATATAGACTTACCTTTTGTTACTTGAGTGCAATGAGGCGGCGCGCTCAGCTTTTTAACAGACATTCTCAAATTGTGGCCATGTCTATTCCTTTTAGTCGAGTCTACCAAAACGCATAGCAATAAAACAAATAATACCGAATAACGATTCATCTTGTCGAAATTAAAATTACCAATGAGGGAATATTTATTTTATTAACTATTATATATTGTGTACTTATCGAGAGCCAATTAAAATTGTATAAAACCACGTCAGAGTTAGGGTTCCCTGGGAAAGGACTTAGTAAACCGCGAATTTTCCTCGGGCTGAGGATTGTCCGAAAGTGTTACTGTAGTCCTCGAACGCAAAGGATAACTAAAAGTACGATTTTAGTAAAAAAAAAAGTCTGACATGTCGTTTTGCTCCTTCCTATAGCGGAAGAATTTGTGAATATGGCAACTTTTGTAGGCTTTGGGAAAAAAATAATTACCTGTGCACCTATCCATATTTCTTAGCTTAATTTGCCTAGCTAAACGTAAACAATTTCAATTTATGATTCAGGGAATGTAGTGCAGTGGCGAGACAAGCGAACATATTGGCCCGTATAATATAGGTTTGTCTCATGTACGGTCTACATTCTGTAGCGGCAAAACCACGGAATAAAGAAAAGTATCCTCTACTTTTCTTTATAGTCCTCAGTGCCTCTTAGATATCGCGCGTGTGTCAACAGCAGACGAGATTCGCCTATTACATGTGCAGGTGAATATGGCATCTATTTCAAAGGCACTAGCGTTCTGAATAGAATAAATTGGTTACAGCGTCATCTAGCATTGAGTAGCCGAACTCGTTGTAAATTGGTTAAAACTTCTTTATTGTTCGTGTCATGTCAAATAATAACAACTTTCTTACGTTGTAATAAGACCTAATTTATGAAAGCAATAAGAATATGATTTGTAAAAGTTAAGTTTGTAATTCGTAGCTTCGTAGCCAATCATATTACTGTTTTTTATGTGTGTAATGTACAATTTGATACGCAAAAGTGTGAGTTTGGCGACACTGGTTCCCGTGCTTAGCCACGTTAGGGGCACTTCTACCTATATTTTCTGTTCTGTGGGCAAAACACATGCTTCTTAAAACCTACTGCCACAAAATAGATAGGTACAGAAGACAGTCTCATGTATGTACTTCATTTTTTATACCTACGCTCGGTGGGCACACACTAATGAGCGTTTGAGCTAGAATTGGTCGACGAGTTGTCCGAGGTGTTCCGAGATATCGTGTCCGTGAGCGGTGTCTATGTGTGCGTTGCTCGAGCGCGCTTTGTATGGAGATTGACTTCTGTACCTATCTATTTTGTGCTACTGCATATCCCTTTACTACACAACTACACGAAACGGGCCACCAATGTGCTACAAGCTATAACAATGTTTTCAGGGTTCTGATGCAGTAGGTATCCATTTTTTTGCAATGCTTCAAGAATGTTTGTTCTAGCCAGAGTCTATAGGTTCTCAGCGGTTTTGGGTAAAAAGTGTGTCTCTTCTCACAAGATTGCGTAGCAGTGGCAACCAGCTACTGGAAGTATGATGCACCTTAACAAAATAAAATTGTCTTTTGTAAAATTTTTATACAACCTTATTTTTAGTAGTATATTCGTATGAACACTTGTGTAGTATTTTTATGTAACTAATCTATGTACAAAATTTCAAAACTATATTTTGAAAAATCGCCGAGCGAAAGTTATAAACTAAAATAATAATATAATAATGTTCTATAATAGATACCTAATCTTGTCTCTTCGTTATTTAACACCGACTTCCGAAATTAAAGTTATTTTGTACTTTTTGAAGTCGGTTTAATTTTTTTTGTAAAAAGTTTTTTATTTTTCACTCTTTAGTTATGGTAGCACCACTAAAAAGTACCTACCCTTCAGCTAAACATAAATTACCTTATAGCCAGAGTGCATCTCATAACGATTCTTATAATCCCAAATACGGTTATATTACATGAATTTACCCCCTCCCCCTTTCCCCTCCCCCTGTCCCTCCCCCTTTTCTTTCAGTCAGTCATCGACTACACGTATAAACAAAGCAATTTTACTTGTTACGACAATTCTGCTATGATTTTATGAGGAGTTCTGTTCCATATCTTCGAAGTTTATGTTTAGATCATAACAATATTTCTATGGGACCAACTTGGAAGCATAACCTTTCAATCAAAAAAAAAAATTTCCAAATCGGTCCACAATTGACCGAAATATCGGTGAACATACACACAAAAAAAAAAAAACATACATTCAGCCGAACATAGAACCTCCTCCTTTTCGAAGTCGGTTAAAAATACAAGGTCACCGGGCCATCCAGACGAGTGAGGGGTTGTTTTGCACTTGCACCCAGCTGTTTAATGCAGCCCAATACCCGCTATGACTTGAAGTGACCTGTGTGATTTGCGACCAAATATTACATGGTGCAAAAACTATTGGAGTCCATTCAGTTCACCTTGAAAAAACTATATTCAAGTTTTGCATATACTAAAAGTAATGTGTGTGTGTGTGTGTTGTGTTTGTTGTTTTGTGGTGTTGTTGTTGTTGTAAGTGCTAATACAGGTTATTAACTGAATTTTTAGGACTAACATCCAATAAGACCAAGGAGATGGAGGGACGACTTAGATGACTTCCTTAGGAATTTGCAAGAAATGGCTCAAACAATGGAAGGAATGGAGGGAGGCTTTTGCCCAGCAGTGGGACAGTATAGACTAGGAAATAAAGACCACAAATAAGTCTGGCCTGTTGGTCTAGTGACCATGACTGCTATGCCGGAGGTCGTGGCTTCGATTCCCACCCAAGACAAATGTATGTGTGATGAGCATGATCATTTGTTCTGTGTCTGGATGTAATTTATCTATAATATGTATGTATTTAGAAATATATAAGTACGTTTATCAGTTGTCTAGTACTCATGACACAGGCTCTGCTTCGCTTGAGACTAGACGGCGTTGTGTGATAGTTGTGAAAAATTATTATTATTAATAAGCCATTTAGTTTTTTGTTGGACGTTTTGAACTATGTGGTCTGATAAATAAATAAATGATATAATTCATCATCTTCCTGCCCTTTTTCCGTGTTATTTGGGGTCGGCGCAACACGTTTTTTTCTTCCGTTCCATCCTGACACTCGTCATGCTGTCACTAACTTCCTGTTCTTTCATGTCACTCTTCACAAAATCCATCCATCTTTTCTTTGGCCTCCCTCTCCCTCCACCTATCCACGTGTATACTCATAACTCTTTTAGTAATATAATTGTTATTATTATTAAATAAAATCATTGATGTCAAGTCATACATTTTGTAAATAAGGAACCACTAGCACAATAACGTTTCCGGATTGCCTCCAGGAAATTAATTTCGTTATCGGAACATACATGGTGGCAACACGTAAATTAATGTTATTCTCATGGTAAACAATCATGGTTGTTTATTTTATCAAGGTCGTATTTGTAACTGTTAATAAGTTTACTCATTAAAAACATTATTATTTTTCTGTAGGTAAATATGTATTTAGTTGTCAATTAAACTGCCTATCGTTTTCCTAATTATTTTGGGTTTAGCATTGAATTTAATTTTTGATAAGCAGAGGCCGGAATTAGGTAGAGTTATTTATGTACTTACACTCATTTAGAAAGAAAGAAAAAATAATTTATTTGGTACAGCCAAAGACATTAAACATATACTACCAATAGAAAGGACATAGCGAACAAAACTCTAATCCAAGACTTGTTACTAAAGTAGTAACAAGTCGCTGTAACCTGTACCTGTCAAGTTGCGTGTATCCGCTATACGCACCAAAAGTAAATATTTTTTGGAGAAATATGCCGAGTTGCGCATTGCACCATTGTAAATCGTATTATGGCAAAGCGACTGAACCCAACTCCAGTTTATTTTCTTAAATATTTTTCGTCTTCACTGAAGCATAGGATGACAGTTTTTCTAAGACATTTCTTCTGATGGCCGTTCTTTTGTATCTATTTAATCTCTTTGGGTACAGCACAAGGCCAAACAAAAATACAAGAAGCAAAAAAAAAAGGTTGTTGTGTGCCTCATGGCTGCACCAAAATAGGTCCAGTTCAGCATGATTGCCAGACAACTAGTGCCTGACGCTGGTTTTCAACTGAACCTGTGGTTGTGATTTCATACAGCGATAAACTATTGCGCCTCACCATCAGAGATTGCATCACTGCTTACCATCAGGTGGGATCGCAGTCAAGCACTAGTTTATAACAATAAAAAATAATAGTGGATATGCCTCAAATCCCGAGAAAAATTTTAAATATCATAGTTTTTTTATGAAACTATCAGAAATATAGCAGGGAAAATTCTTCATGTATTAATGATGAGGAGGATGAATGGTATATTATGTAACTCATCAAAAACTTTAAAATTTAAAAAATGTGTTCGATATGGTATTTGGTTCATCTGGAATCTTGGAGGAGCGCTGGCTTGGTGCTGTGGAAGCGAGTGCACGTGACCCACCGCCGCGGCGCCCCTGTGATGACTATCACTTCAATGCGCACATTATTTTAAAAGTAGATGATTCTGAATGAAATGTGCTCCATTGGTGTAATTGCTGCAAGGCATTCCTCGCATCGGAACAAGGCGACAACAAAAAATACAAACAAATAAATAAATAAATACACATAGATTCTTTACATAAAAATACTAGACACGTGTTTCGGGTTAAAACTAATGTTACATATTCCCATAGGCGGAAAAAGATGTATTTATTTATTTAAACCCCATGTACAGTAGTGGTACAAAGGCGGACTTAATGCAAAAAGGCATTCCCTACCAGTCAACCTTTGGGTTTCCCCCAAATTCTTCGAGATGATCTTTTCTCGAGACACCTTGAACCAGACCTATCGGTTGACATCTAGTGATCTAGGTCGTCTAAGTCAAGGCTATTTATTTGCTTTAAATGCGGTACAAGAGATGGTAACACATAATTTTTTAGCGCAAAAAAACATTGCGCCATGAGTTGGCATGCAAATATTAAAATATGATATAGAGCTGCTTAAAGTAAGCAAAACTCTTTTCACCTCTTTTGCCAAGCAGTAATTCTAGCAAAGGAGGAGGTCGACGGCATCAGGCAACGGCGCTCTTACCGCCGCCGCCGGGATTCCGATCCCATTTCCGGCCACCGTAGACGCGAGCTTGCGGACGGCGAGCTATGGGTAGCTCGCTGTTTGACCGTTCAGTAACTGTCTGGACCTAGCCCAAGTCGTCGGTGGCGCGCACTGTTCCCGCGCGCTTAAAGAGTTGTCAGCAAAAGCAGAGGCTCAGCCGATGTGAAGCCTACTGAGGCCAGGGTTATCCGAAAGGGAGCTCGAGCCCCGGTATGAAGGCTAGAAGAAACGGGGCGGGTTTTTAGTCAGTAAGAGTCTGACACTATCTCCTGTTGTATCTGTCGTTGGATGATTTTCCCCACTATAAAAAAATTTGCATAATAAAAACATAATTATGTAGATACATGAACAATTTAAAAACAATATAACAGACATAGTGAATCATTTCACAATGACGAAAGTAAATCGAATTAATGCAAGCACAGAATTATTAATTGCTGTTTCAGACAAAGTCACGGGCAAGACTTAGTGCGTAATTTTATAACATGTAGGTAAAGATGAAATTTAATTCATGAATCCCCAAGCGACCACCGGTGGCCGCGCATCTATTGTCTTACTATTGTGTCTCTAATTGACGGTATCTGAAGGGTTAAAGTATAAAGGAAGGTTAATAGACGTCATCCAAAGAGTTGAATCACACAGGTCATGATTTTAAGGAAATAGGTCTTTAAAATAAACTTGTTGCGAAATAAGCTGCAATACCGGGCCGTATATAATATGTAGGTATGTTGGTCGTCCGGTGATGTACCTAATGGTAGACGACATAGTTATTTTCGCGGGAAGAACCTACTGGACACAGTTGTTTCACAGAAACTTTGAAATTGGCAAAAAAAAAGGACTATAATAATCCATATAATCCAACTGCCAAAAGTATCTGATGAACACTGTAACACGTGCTTCTATTTTGTTGATAAATAAAACTTCATTGTGAAATACATCTGTCATTTGTTTTTGTTAAGAGCATCCGAGTAGCACCTCTTATAATATTCCACAACTATCACACAACGCTGTCTAGTCCCAAGCTAAGCAGTGCTTGTGTTATGAGTACTAAACAACTAATAAACATACTTAAATAATTCTAAATACATACATACTATAGATAAATTACACCCAGACATAGAACAAATGATCATGTTCATCACACAAACATTTGTCCTGGGTGGGAATCGAACTCACGACCTGCGGCATAGCAGTCAGGGCCACTCACTAGACCAACAGGCCAGTTAATAAAATTTTTTGAATTTTGATGCCATCAATCTTAATAAATAAGAGCTGCAAAAATCACTACCGATTGTTAAGATTATGAAACAAACATTGATTAGTTTTCAAAATCAATTTTTGTATTAAATCATTCTATTCCTATTATTTATACGCAACCTCCATACAATATTATAGCTCAATTTGAAGTAGTTATCGAGTGCACTGTATCCAATTCATCGGGGGTGGGAATCGAACCCACGACCTCAGGCTTAGCAGTAAGGGCCACTCACTAGACCAACAGGCCAGTCAATATAAACTACCAGCTCTTGATTTTATATTATAAATGTGGTGGAAACTGCAAAAATAGTAGTCGTAACGACAGCTTTGTTCTAGGGCAAGCTGTGGTACTAACTATAGTAACAAATGCTAACCTAAAATACCTAACGATTCACAAGACATTTCAGACATTTCAAACTTATAGGCTTGAAAAAAGAAAAAAAGAAAAACAGTTTATTTACGCGAAATAAGATGCATACTCTACATAACACAACATCAGTCGATAGGAAAGATATGCGTCATATCCGCTCAAAACGGCCGAACGCTCAGCATAAAGCTGTGACTGCGATGAGCTCACAGCGCTGGTTTTCACTTAGCACTAATCTTTGTTCCTACTTTGCTTTGCGTTCAAAGACCCCGGGTTTTTCTTTTAGAAGAGAATCCATGGCCTCAGTAGGCTTCGGCCCTGCTGCGCCCTTACGGTTTAACTGATATCTCTTTGAGGCGCATCGACGATTCGGGCTCGTTCCGCAAGCCCGGATGGCGAGCTATTAATTGCTTGCCGTCTGCAAACCCACGCCTACGGTGGAGTAAGATATGGCCAAAGATTGTACTCTGAACATATAAAAAGTACGTCGTTTTTTTTTTCATGAAGAATATCCACACAAAATTAAGAGGGGAGATTTATTTATTAGGAAGAGGTGCTACTCTGATGCTTTTAACAAAAACAAATGACAGATGTATTTCACCATGAAGTTTTATTTATCAACAAAATAGAAGCTCGTGTTACAGAGATTAACAGATACTTTTGGTAGTTTTTAGTTTATTCATAAATTGCCTAGTTGTTCATCGTAAAATGATATGCTATTGTTGGGATTGTTATTCTTCTGATACATATTCGTCTGATTCGTCATTTATGGGTGCACACTTTGTCAATCGAAAAACATATCCCTCGGCGCATCTACCCAGATCCACAACACGATCTTCCAGAGTTGGCACGTTGTTGTTTGCCTTGGAGAGATTTTCCAGCACTCCTGATGGAGCTTCAGCCATCGACATCTCCACTTTCTTGTCCTTTTCGTTGATATCGATCTTCATTGTTGATAGAGGGTGACGAGGGTCTTCCTTGCTTCTCACAGTGATCTCCACAGTCATGCCTTCCGCTGACAGAGGCAGGGACTGATGTTTCAACACGTAGCCGTCGATGCTGACGAACAGAGCCAGGCACAGAGCGATCTTCACACACATATTTGAATACATTATTGTATTTATTAATGTGGTGATAGACCGATGGTCAGTTGAGGAGTGTACCTGGACTAGCTAAAGCAGCAGTTTATATACCGTTGAATGACGTTGACAGGAAATCCTTTGTTTGATTTTTCCCTTTATTACGCACTAACTGTTGCCTGTGACTTCGTCTGAAACTACAATTAATAATTATGTGCTTGTGATTAATTACATATACCTAGATCTGCTTTCGTCATTGTAGAGTGATTCACTATGTATGGTATTAAATAAGTAATTTTGTTTTAATTTAATTACCTATAATAAGTAATTTCGTATACTCTTACGCACATAATTATGTATTTATATGTCTACTAGCTTCTGCCAGCGGTTTCACCCGCATGAATGTAGGTTTCTCCATACAAACTTCCAGCCCTCGTTGTACCCCTTTCGGGGGTTGAGTTTCATAAAATCCGTTCTTAACGGATGTCTACACCCTATGAAGAATCTACCGTTCGAATTTGAATTTTTTTAGAAGTTATAGTTTCTGAGATTTCGTGATTAAACAGTGACTGATATTAAGCTTTTGTAACACTTTTATACAAACTTTCAAACTCCGTTTTACCCACTTCAGGGTAGGGTTTCGTTAAATCCGTTTTTAATGGATGTCTTGCCAACCTGCCAAATTTTAAGTTTGTAAGTGTTATAGTTTCTGAGATTTCGTGATTTATCAGTGAGTGGTATTTCTCTTTAATAGGGCAACCCCCGTTTTACCTCCTTATGGGTGGAGTTTCGTAAAATCCGTTCTTACCTTATGTCCACACTCGCTAAGAACGGAATCCAGAAAAACCGGGAATCTACCGTTCTAATATTTTTTTTTGTTGTTATAGTTTCTGAGATTTCGTGATTAATCAGTGAGTGGTATTTCGCTTTTTTATATAATATATAGATTATGTTAGTAAATGTTCACTAACAAAACAAATACATTACAAGAAAAATACTTATTCTTTAGTTGAGGACCAATGTGCTTTTTTTTTCAAACCAAAACTTTGAATCGTGATACCAGTAAAGTTTTATATTTAGATTTTACGCCTCGTACTGCAGTAACCTGAAAAAAGGAGGTAAGAAGAGTTTTGCTTACTTTTAGCATCTTTATATATCATATTTTAATATTTCTATGAACGAGAACTCATAAAAATACGAGGCGAGGCGAAATATCTTTGCGCTAAATAATATGTGTCACTTTGACGACCTAGACGTCTACCGCAAGAAAATATTACCTGGATTCTTTTGGGAGAAATCCATAGGTTGACTAGTAGAGAATGCCTTGTTGCATTAGTCCGCCTATGTAAAATACCACAGAAGTTTAAATAAAATAAACCTTTGTCCACCTATGGGAAAATATAGGCTAAATAAAAAATATAAAAAAACTGCTCCAGCAGACCAAACTTAAAATTTTTAACTGCCATGTTTGCTATATGCAACTTCAGGCACCAAAAAAAATTTATATTGAAGATTAAGGCAACCTTAAGAAAACTATAAATATACAGTATGCATACATAAAAGTTGTCTGAAAAAAAATGCCCAGAATAAAAAGTCCGCCAAAAGTGACACCCCAGTAATTTTAAACTCCTACTGAAATATTTCACTTATGGCGTACGTACCCACAATAGAGTTTAAATTGGTCACAGGCCTGTTGGTCTAGTGGTTAGTGGCCCTGACTGCTATGCCGGAGGTCGTGGGTTCGATTCCCACCCAGGACAAATGTTTATGTGATGAGCATGATCATTTGTTCTGTGTCTGGGCGTAATTTATCTATAATTTGTATGTATTTAGAAATATTTAAGTATGTTTATCAGTTGTCTAGTACCCATAACACAAGCTCTGCTTAGCTTGGGACTAGACGGCGTTGTGTGATAGTTGTGGAATATTATATTATATATTATTATTATATTATATTAATTATCAATTAATCAATCAATCACATAATAGGAAACAAAATGTCGCAATAGCGTACATTATCCTAGTATTTACTACATGATAGGTATTACTCATTTATATATTTTCAATTTGTAGCTATGGGAAAACATACGCTCATATAATTAGCTATTTATGGTATTAATTATACAGGGAAATGGTGACCCAGAACAAATTCATCGGTGTGTCACTATGGTTAACACCTAATTTTTTGTTTGCTTTATTATTGACTAGCTTCTACCAGCGGCATTGCCCGCGCACATAAACTCAGGAAAAAAGCAGCTTTCTATTGGTGGAAAAATTTTAGCAATCGGACTAGTAATTTCAGAGATTACCTCCTACAAACAAAAAAACAAACCTCTTTATTATATTAGTGTAGATAAGCATTTGTTTTTTTTTTTGGTTAGTAAAAATCATCCTAAGGACATTCCCCGCCTTTGGAAGAGCCGGTGGAACGGGGGATAGTGTCAGTCTCTTAATAACTAAAAAACCCACACCTTTCCTTCATGCCTTCATACCGGGCTGGGCTGCCTTTCTGTGCTAACCCTAGCCCCAGTAGAATTATTGATAGGCTGATGTAAAGCGATGATATGGCCGACGATGGAGCTTGCCTGTCTAGAAGTAACCTATTCACTCTTGACTTAAAGACCCCTAGGTTGTAGCTATCAGGAAACAGACACCGGCAGGGAATCCCAACCACTAGCTGTACGCATAAAGAATGAGTTCATAAGTGCCGGAATGTGCAATGCATAATTTCGATATGTTCACGTTCTACTATTCCACCTGATGGTAAGCAATGATGAGGCCGATGATGGGGTATGTTGAAGTAACCTATTCACTCTTGATTTTGAAATTAATGACTATAAATCAGCCTATACTCCATCGGATTAGGTAAAGGTAAACAAAAAAAAACACAAGACTCAAGTGGTAAACATTTCATTAGAATAAGTATTTTTTGTGTTCTAATTAAACTAATTATCTTTTAAAATCGTTTATTTATGACAAAGATTTTATTTATTTATTTAATGTAAATAGAACGGCCGAAGCCAATTACACTATTTAAACACAACACGAAAAAGACAAAACAATAAAATATAAAACATTAAAATTATAACAGACAAGTTACATGTCGCGCAGGGCTCTAGGGGTAGCTACTTTTTTAATAAGTATAGACAAAGTCATGCGTCATCTCACAGAATTTTATACATTCTGACAGTGTCGTCTTCCATTTCCCCAAACATATCAAAATCTGTGTTCATGTCAAGGAGAGCATTAAGCGCAGAGAGTGTCCGCGGTATGGACGATTTGGAGTGGGCCACTGTCAAGAACTGCCAAGAGCCGATACCTATTCATGTGGCATTATTTAAACACAAAAACGTCAAAATTTTCCATATGATATCGAACAGCAATATATTAAAAAACAAATTCAAAAATGTCTTTGCAAAAGTAGTTCTATTTAATCATCACATTTGAATAAAAGTTTATACTGAATCTGACAATGAAGTAGAACTATCTGTCGCATGAATAATGAAGCGTTCGGTTGTGTCATCTATTATACCTATTGTATTATTTAAAAATTTTTTGCTCATCTTTAATGAAATGGTCCTCACAATTCTTCCAATTTTCCGCAGTCACACTTGCTAAGGCCTCTGGCACAAAATAGATAGGTACAGAAGTCAATCTACAAACAAGCACGCTTGAGCAACGCACACACAGACACTGCTTACGGACACGATATATCAGAGCGCCTCGGCCCGCTCGTCGAACGTAGCGTATATCGCACCTCTGCTCAAACAGTGACACAACTGAAAAAAACATTTTTTGCTAACTATGCTATTCATTTCAGAATTCATCAAGCTTTAAGGGCAGATAGTATCATATTTGTATTTTAGTTATTTGCCCACAGTATTAACTATTTTTGTTTTTTTTTTTGTTGCGTCATATCCTTGAATTATTAGAATTTAAAGGCCTTTTTCTCAATAATTCATTTGATTTTTGAATTGTCACTTGTGACACTATTTGAGCGGACATGCGATATATAAAAAGCGAGCGTAGGTATAAAAATTGAAGTATATACATGAGATTGTCTTCTGTACCTATCTATTTTATGCCTCTATAAGCATTTTTAACTCTCCCATTTTAAAAATTGTATTTTTCTTCGCAATGAATCCTTTTACTTGAGCCCATATTCGCTCTATGGCATTCAGTTCACAATGCAATGGTACGATCGCAATCTTGTGACACCTTTTTCTTTTGTAACTTCATCCACTAAATATAACTGATATTTGTCTTTCATACTTTACTTTTTGTAATCTTTAAAATAGTAGTTTTTCATCTATATTATGTTAAAAGAAATATTACAGTACTTATTAATAAATAAAATTCTCAGATAAATAACATCCGACTTGTGTTGTCTACTCACTAACTACATTCAATATCGCAATCTGTTACATTACATTCTTTAAATCAATAATTTATTCCTTATACCTCCATCATGCCATATCATATTCTTTTAATTTATTCAATAATTTCACTTCTTTGTTCCTTCTTTGCTTTGCGTTCCAAGATCCCGGGTTTTCCTTTCCGAAGAGAAACCATGGCCTCAGTAGACTTCAACCCTGTAGGGTCCCTAGTCCTTAAGGTTGAACTTACATCTCTTTGAGGCGCGCATGGAATACTACGCGCCATCGACGACTCGGGCTCGTTCCGAAAGGTTTTCGGACAGCCAGATGACGAGCTACTCATTGCTCGCCGTCCCCAAAACGACGCCTACGGTGGAGTTAAATATGGGCTAATGTTTTACCTTGAACTCATATAGAGTACGTCCTTGATTTTATGAATAATATTCAAATAAAATTAAGAGGAAAATTTACGTCAGCTAGATGTACTTACTTATAAGGAAGAGGTGCAGCTTTGAAGCATAATTTAACAAAAACAAATGACACATGTATTTCACAATGAAGTTTTATTTATCAAGAAAATAGAAGCACAGTGTTTATCAGATACTTTTGGTAGTTCTTATTGGTCTATTCATTCATCATTTACTTTTTCATCGACTATCGTTAGTCTGATCATAGTCGTCTTTTTCATCCGCTCTGGGTATACAAATATGACCGCGACGAATCTCTCCCTCGGCGCATTTACCGACAACCATACCTGCACGATCACCCAGAGTTGGCACATCGTTGTTTATCTTGAAGAGATGTTCCAGCACTCCTGATGAAGCTTCAGCCATCGATATCTCCACTTTCTTGTCCTTTTCGTTGATATCGATCTTCATTGTCGACAGAGGGTGACGAGGGTCTTCCTTGCTTCTCACAGTGATCTCCACAGTCATGCTTTCCGCTGACAGAGGCAGGGTGCGATGTTTCAACACGTAACCGTCGATGCTGACGAACAGAGCCAGGCACAGAGCGATCTTCACACACATATTTGAATACATGATTGTATTTATTAATGTGGTGATAGACCGATGGTCAGTTGAGGAGTGTACCTGGACTAGCTAAAGCAGGAATTTATATACCGTTGAATGACGTTAACTGAAAATACTTTGATAGATTTTCCTCTTTACTACGCGGACTTTGCCCGTGCCTTAGTCTGAAACTGCATAGATGTAAGAAATGATTCCTTGCTTGCAATTAATACGCTTACTTGGATTTGCTATCGTCATTATGGAACGATTCACTATGTATGTTATTAAATATATTATTATTTATGGTATTAATTATACAGGAAAATGGAGTCCCAGAATAGAATTGATAGGCATACCATCGGTATCGGTTCCTACCATGATTAACACCTAAGTACCGTAATGTACCACGCTTATGAAGAGTTAAAAACTTAATAAAATTGTTTATGATTTTTTTAACTTACTTTCTTTAACACATATGGAGTCTACTAAGATCATTTCCCGACTACTTACCTTGTTATGCCAGTTCTCGCAGTTTTGCTTCTCGAACTTTCATTACGCATACTACGCATACTTGATCTTTCTCTCATGCATCTCTTTTCTTTCCTATGGGTGGGACTCCCATTTTGTTTGTGCCTATTTGCTCATTTTTATTTTCTAATTTTTATTTCGGCGTAATAATTTTTCACCTTATTTTAATAAGGTAAAAAAGCAAACCAAACCTTCAAGGTTTCGTTGTTCTATTTAACACATTGCAAGTCTGTATTTTGCTATACCTACCTACGTCTGTATTACGCAACACTAGCGCATCAAAGACCCCCACTATCTGATTCCCACTCCCTTCCACCATTGTACTTTCGCATACACTTCGTAATATTTAAAAAGTTCAATTTAAATATTTTTATTTTGGATAAAAAAATGATCATTTAAAAGTCGTAGAACAAAAATTGTTGTTTATGATATAAGTAACATAGTTCAGAGAGGTTGACAGTGTTTTACAAATGACCCTGTATACAGAAACAAGTGTCCAATATTTTTATGTAAAAAACCTATGTACAAAATTTCATAACTGTGTAATGAAAAATCACAAAGTTATTAGCTTGTTACGGCGACTGAGGGGTTGTTTTGCACTTGTATCAAGATGTTTCCTGGCGTCACTTGTGTCAAATTGCTCGTTGGCTAGATCTGTTTCACAATACGGTACGCTGTTATGGCATCCAGATGAGACAGAAACGTATCTTCGATTCCATTCTTCGAGTGGTCCCATTCGGATCTAGCGTCTGACAAATGAAATCAGACGCCGATTATAGTCCACAGCTTCCTCCGTACCGACAATACTGCCTCCTTTGTCAACTCGTCCGCACGCTCGTTTCCCGGCAGGCTCGCGTGGACCTTTATCCAGAACAAAGACACAGCTTTGTTCTGTTTGAAAGGCTGAGCCAGATTTCCAAGTCATATACACCATCGCGCGCCACCCAAAAGTGGGAAACCTTGATTCTCAAAAAAGCTAGCTAGAGAGAAACGACGTTACCACGTCTCAGTACAGTGATTCAAAAAAATATCACTTTTAGACATAAAACCACTTATCATACTATTAATTTAACTACCTAATTTCTTATGTTGTACAATAAAGAATATAATATCTACCAAATCTATCTAGGAAACCACGGGCATCATCTAGCTAACATTGTCACCAGAGATTGATTGAGAGAGTACTATTATTAAACAATCCAAAAAATGATTACTGTGAATATTAATATAATTATTTAAATCTTAATTTATAAAAAAAAAATACATTTATTGTATACCTATGAGTTTGCCAAGACACTAGAATTTCATAAATGTAAATAGATGATATAAAAATATAGTAGGATCAATATGGACTGCAACAGGCACAGCAAAGCTAGGAGAGATAACAATTTATACTTCTTCTTTTTTGTTGGGCAAAAATCATCTTATGACAACCCCCGCTCTTGGGTGGAGCGGGAGATAGTGTCAGACTCTTACTGACTAAAAACCCACCCCGTTCCTTCTAGCCTTCATACCGAGGCACGAGCTTCCTTTCGGATAACCCTGGCCCCAGTAGGCTTAGACCCAGCTGGGTCCCTCCTGTTGCTGACATCTCCTTGAGGCGCGCGGGAACAGTGCGCGCCGTCGACGTCTTGGGCTCGGTCCGGACATAACAATATAACCTCTTATCTCATTTTAAATGTGGGGTTCTTTTCACAAATAAAAAAAATCTTTAAACCTATAATCATTTATTTATTTAAACTTGTGGATGAACAAGTCCATGATCTGCTTGGCAGCGCGCGGCTTGTCGGCGGGCACCATGTGTCCCGCGCCGCGCACCATCACGTCCATGAAGTTACCACTCGCCTTCACGAAACTGAAACGTGTCAACCTCACCATTATCACTATTTCGCGAAATACTGCTTTAATACTTACCCTTTTTTGAGATGGAAATTCATCAAATAGCTTTTCTCACCACAGAACAGAAGAATGTAGATGATTCCTTTGTTCTGTGGTTCTCACCCTGGATAGAGCGAGAGGACGTTTTAGACTTTTTTTATTTATTTATTCTAATTTTATGCACTAGTAATAAACATTGTACAAAGACGGACTTAATGCCTTAGGCATTCTCTACTAGTCGACCTTACGGTGGTGCAGCTATCTACACTAATATAATAAAGACGTAAAGTTGGTTTTTATGTTTTTTTTTTGTTTGTAAGAGGTAATCTTTTGGAGGTATGTGGAACAGAGAGTAAAGTCCCACAAACCTTCGTTGAAAAGGGAGGATCCTCCGACCAGACAGGATGTTATAGTCTGGTGGGTGACTGCCCGATAGTTGTTGTCGGGCTGTCGTATATGTTCAAATCGCGCGGAGAACTTTGATTGCGCGATGCAGGATTTCGTATTTTCTTCGCTACAATCTCTGACAGAAATCTCTTGCCTGGGAGTAACCCTTTTGCTCTTCCCTCAAGGAAATTTATGTTTTACTGATGAAAACTCACCTGTTTTCTTTCTGTAGTTTTTTGCGTTCCAGAGCCAAGGTAATTATATCAAACATTCACACAGCCCATCTCTAATCTCTTCTACTCTAGCGAATGGTTTTTGGAACGATGCGACGAGTGACATCTACACTAATATAATAAAGAGGTAAAGTTTGTTTTTTTTGTTTGTAGAAGGAAATCTCTGGAAGTACTGGTCCGATTGTTAAAATTTTTTCACCAATAGAAAGCTGCTTTATTTCTGAGTGACATAGGCTATATTTATGCTCGCGGGCAAAAGCTTGTAAACAAAATAATGACGACTTACGAACTAAATGTAGCATCATCTGCATGTGTCAGACGTGTTCTCTTAGCGGCCCGATACGCGTCTGCTCCGGACCAGTTGAGACTTCTGTACGTGTGCACTGACAGCGCGTACGCAACGATCACATCCAGTTGCCCACTGACGGAAAAAGGATAAGATTTATGCAGTGTTCACTAAAGACAATCATCATCATTTCAGCTGGAAGACGTCCACTGTTGGACACACGCCTTTGGGAGAGGCTGGTGCAGGTTTTCATTTTTGTGGGGGTTGCTGTATTCGCCAAGTTTGACAGGCGGGTTGGCAATCGCAGTGTGGTTAATGTAAGGCACAGAGAACGACTGGAAGTGTCCCCATAAAGCTAGCGGCATTGCCACGTTGTATGGCAATGTTTAATCTCTGACAGAGGTAGAAGTTGGCTCTTGGGTCACTTGAATTGTCAAATAAGCGTTTAGATAACTCTTTTAAACTTATGTGTTCGTTACGTACTTTATCTTTGAGATTAACTCCACTCCCCCAACGTAATACTGACTACAGACTTAAATAATATCATTTCTATGGCTGCCAGATGGCTGCTGGGGCCGAAAGGTTCTAGAGTGGCGACCGCGTACCGGAAGACGCAGCAACGGAAGGCTTCCTACAAGGTGGACCGATAACCTGGTGAAGATTGTGGGAATCCGATAGATGCGGGACGCACATAATTGTTCATTGTGGCAACACTTGGGGGAGGCCATGTCCAACAGCAGACGTCTATCGGCTGAAATGATGATGATGATGATCGCTGCCAAACTAATCCAAAGATAGACTGACTTGGTTAAGCACCTTTGTGGTCCAATTATACCAAGTTTGAGCATATAACATGCATGTAATTTTTGTGAATCATTATGCAATGGTACAAAACTTAAAATAAAATTAGAAACAGGTAGGTACTAACTTGTAACACATGACTCCATAATGCTCCAATAACTCCTCCAGCCAAGGTTTGACAGTATCGTATATATCTGGGACCAAGCGCTCATAAACGTCGCCATTCAAACCTTTGAATCCCACTTTCTTGACATGAAGGGCATTTTGCACATCGGGTCTATTTAAAAATACTTCGAATGTTTTATCAGTCCCATCATTGTCAAGTAAATAATTATAATTATTTACAGGAGCATAACTTTGGAATGTGTAATAAGCAATTCGAGCAACCTAAAAAAATAAAACAGACATTAAAAATAAAAAACTTAAACTACTTACCTACACTAAAACCTAAATAAATACATAACGTACATAAATAAAATAAAAATTTAAAAAAAATTGTACGAAATAAGTAGGTACAATTAAAATTCCGCGTTAGTATACCGGTTCTAATGACGATTTTAAAGCACTAAATATATGTCACAGGCATGATTGAAATTAATTAATCGTTCATTTTCAATCACTATTTAAATACCTACACATATTTTTTTTTATATATTCTTTATTCCTAAAAAGGTAAGTGACCTATCACCACCACCAGTGATGACATATGGTGCCGAAACGTGGTCGCTCACAATGGGCCTCATCAGAAGGCTCAAAGTCACCCAGAGGGCAATGGAAAGGGCTATGCTCGGAATTTCCTTGCGGGATCGAATCAGAAATGAAGATATCCGCAGGAGAACCAAGGTTGCCGACATAGCCCGAAGAATTGCCAAACTTAAGTGGCAATGGGCAGGGCACATTGCTCGCAGAACAGATGGCCGTTGGGGCCGAAAGGTTCTGGAGTGGCGACCTCGTACTGGAAGACGCAGCGTCGGAAGGCCTCCTACAAGGTGGACCGATGACCTGGTGAAGGTTGCGGGAAACCGATGGATGCGAGACGCACAGGATCGATCATTGTGGCGACACTTAGGGGAGGCCTGTGTCCAACAGTGGACGTCTGTCGGCTGAAATGATTTGATTTGTGTTAGTTTCACTCCTTATGTTTGCCGGCAGACTGTTCAACAAGTATGTTATTATCTTGTTTAGTGTTTTGTCACCAAAGTAGGTAGGTAATTGGTGACTCCGGGTACATTGAATCTACCAGCAGCCATAGATCGTGTATTATGATTGTTGTATTCGTGAGTTAAGTTATGCTTTTGGGTACTATGGTGATTAACTAATAAGAGGTTATGTTTGAAAATGATAGGTAGAATTTTGCATATTTTAAAAAATTTACTATAATCTTCTTTACAACTGTTTTTAGTTTTTTTTTAGTAACAAGTAGTTTTGGGAATGTAATTTGAAGAGCATCTAATTTATCTAGGAATGTCATAAAGTTGCGTTAACATTTATCGTCTCTGATAATATGAAGGTGAGCACCAGAGAATTTAAATAAGTATACATACCAGCTCATAAGCATCATAGTTGCCCACATCCCAGAGTTGTCGAGCCTGCTCTTCTATTTTATGAACTACTTCGGCTTGTTCAGGGTCCAAGAGTCCCACTTGTAGTGCCCACTCGGAGTAGTGCAGCATTGTCGGCGGGTCTATCCATCCATCTCCGATCGCTAAACCCTATATCATTAAGATCACTTGTTTCAATAAATTACGTCTAACTTTAAAAGAAGCTTTCAATACTCATCAAGACTCGGAACCTTTCCGGGTAATATTTACTCATCACAAGTGTTAAGTATTAATAAATAAAGCTAGAAAAAGAAGACAATATAGATGTTAGATACATTCTGTATCCCAGTACATTACTTTAGATAACAACTAGCGACCCGCCCCGGGTTCGCTCGGGTGTTTCTCCACTATTTAATGGATGTTATTATACATATAAACCTTCCTCATGAATCACTCTATCTATTAAAAAAAACCGCATCAAAATCCGTTGCGTAATTTATAGTGTCAGACTCTTACTGACTAAAAACCGTGCGCCGTTCCTTCTAGCCTTCATACGTAGTGATCTTGAATTTTCAAGATTGAAATAAAGTTAGTCGAAAGGATAAGTAATGCCTGACATTTACAAAACCAAACTATCTATAAAAATTAGACAAAACGCTAAAAGTGAACACTAATCATATTATTAGCACTAACCTTCAAATTAATCGGCATGGACTCATTTTGGTTGTTATGAATGTAGTGTCCAAACGCAGGAATATACTTCCCGGCGTATGATTCGCCGGCGATAAATAAAGGTGCTTTTCTCAATTCTGGAAAAACTAAAAGGAACTGCTGAATGAAGCTTAAGAGACACGCGCCGACCTGCAAAAATTAAAAAGCCAATTAATGTCACTTTAGTTGTAAAGGAAACAAAAGAGATGGATGGATTGTGTGAGGAGTGATATGAAAGAAAAGGAAGTTAGTGATATTGTGACAGAATGGAAGATGAGAGAAAAATGTGTTATGCAGTCTCCAAGTAATATGGGATAAGGGCAGCAAGAAGAAGATGAAATTGTACAGGAAACAGTTGTATTTGATACTGTCTACGCTTTTCACCTCATCCTCATTGGTGGCGTATTCTCCTCCCTCAGTGAAGCTAAATCCAGTTCCTACTGGATTGTCAATGAACAGCAATGAGTAGCTAGAACCCCATGTGACAGGCATTTCCTCCGCTGAAAAATTTTTTAGACATTATACGATCCTTTCAAACTAAATATAAGGATTCAATGTGGCATGGAGGTAGTTACCTGTGTTGTTAACAATCCTTATCGGACCAATTTCGTTAAATAAACCAAATAAAGAAGAACCACCAGGTCCTCCTTGTAGCCAGATAACCAACGGTGTGCTTTCTAGATCAACTCCTTGTGCGGGAAAATACCAGAAGAACAAGTTCCACTTGCGAATTTTGTCAACAGTGAAGTACGCGGCGTGACTGTTGACGCCAGCGAACAAGCTGGGATCCACTGTCGACAGTTCTCTTGCATTTTCCATTTCTCCATATTCGATGAAGGGTGTTAGTATAAGAGGAGCATCTTCTTGATCTACTGGTATTACTACTCCGCCCAGAGCAGATGCACTAAAGTTATAAAGAGATTACAATGATTATTATCCAAAAATTTGAAAATATTAGAAAAAAAAACTTACCAAAAAAGCGCCAAGAAATATACTTCACCGAACATATTTTAGAATGACATGAAGTACGTTTCAGTGGCGCCTATTTAAAGCTAGTTGACGCAACAAACTATTTGTACAATGTGTTTACAGAATGCAACTCAAAAAATGTTATCAACAGAAATTCGATGCCTTCACAGTAGCAATAAAAATAAAATTTATTATCATATATCATACGCGTGTATTTCTCTACTTATGATTCAGTAGTATCATTGACACGTTCCAAAAGACAAAGGAATTATCACTTAGAAAATGGTGACAGATTTGACCACTATCTCACCTGATGGTAAGCGACGATGTGGTCGACGATGGAACAGGCTTACCTTAGAATAATCTATTCACTCTTGACTCAAAACTCCCAGTTGGTAGCAATCAAGGAACACAGACTCCGGTAGGAAAACCACTCCTTATCTACAGGATGTAAAGGACAGCCCTCCATAAACTTTAAGGGCTTCCTCAGTAGACCAAACTAAACAACATACCACAAGATTTTTTTTCAGGAAACGAAAAAAAGTATCGGCCTCTCCATACAAACTGTCCAATCAAGTTTTTAATTTTGTATGGTGAAGATGAGTTTTTTTTTTCGTTTCCTGATAAAAAGTCTTGTTGAAGGTTGGTCAGTTTCGTCTATTGAACAAGCCCTTAAAATTAGTGGAGGTACACCCTGTATATGCATCTGGGACAATGTGGGGGGGATGTCCACCATGTCCCGATGGCACTTTGCCGTACGTCTGGTGGTCCGATAATAGAAAGAGCTTGATGGAATTTGATTATGCATTTCCGACAAACACTCCCCATCATGAGTGATGGGGAGTGCGTGACAGATGATGAGTCATCTGTCTTCATTGTAGGTATCTGTATACTAAATAAATGTTTATTCTTTTTTCTTTTCTTTTTCCAGAAATGCAATCGCTAAAACTTAAACCATATTTACGACATATATCTATTGCTTACTTTATCTACTTTATTTTTTCGGTGGGCAAAAATCAAAAAAACATCTTGACAACCCCCGTTTTTTGGGTGGAGTGGGAGATAGTGTCAGACTCTTACTTACTAAAAACCCCACCCCATACATTAGTACATTGTTTTTACTATAATCGACATTACAGATAGATTGCAGGTTGCATCACTGCTTACCATCAGGTGGGTGTCGCGGTTAAGAGAGTCCTTTTCCACTCGCCTATCGTAAACATCGAAACTGGTATAAAAGCTTGTTACTTCATTTAATGCAATTCACCGCGATGTTTGATGAAAAGGCAACGCAAATAAAAAACTCGCCGCAACATACCCATAAGGCGTACAATATTTAAAGTCAATTTTTATCATTAATTATATCATCATCATCATACCAGCCGAAAGAGGTCCACAGCTGGACATAGACCTCCCCCAAGCGACTCCACAACGACCGGTCCTGTGCGTCACGCAACCATCGGATTCCCGTGACCCTGACCAGGTCATTGGTCCACGTAATTTTCCATTAATTATACATTAATAAAAAATAAACAAGAGAATTATTACAAAATTATTACTCATGTCAGTATCCATTATTATAACGTACATAATAAGTACTCGTTTATCGTCTGTTCCGTTGACGCATTTGATGCGAGATGTTATGGACTTATGGTATTGGTGTAACATATATTTATTATTAATTTACGGTGAAAAATCATTATATGTCATTGTGGTGGCATATAGTTGCCAAAAAAAATAACAACAATTCTTTACATACTTATGTGGTTCAATAAGTAAAAACATAAACAATATAGTAACATCTGTAGCCAAACTAGGCAAAGCCTGTATTTTGGCTATCAAAGCAACTCCCCTCAAATAGCTATTACCTATATTAAACACGGCCCTAGACAGTCTATCCAAGATAATCCTGCAGAACACCTTTGAGGGAATTGAGAGCAACGTAATACCTCTCCAGTTATTGCACTGACTAAGATCACATTTTTGGGTACAGTGATTAGAAGACCTTTGTTCCATTCGTCCGGGAGCTCTTCGACGTTCCAGATCTTTTCAATAAGGGAAGGGTGAAGAGGACATCACTTCACGGATCGCCAAAGCCCGAGCAACTTTCACGCAGCTGAGACCTGTTTGGCAGTCGCGGAAACTGACCCGAAGAATAAAACTTAAAATCTTCGGGTCCAATGTCAAATCTGTGCTGCTCTACGGGTGCGAAACGTGGAAGGTCACAAAGGACATCTCACGCCAAATCCAAGTTTTCGTCAACCGCTGCCTGCGTCGCATCCTCGGAATTTACTGGCCCGAGACAATATCCAACGTAGAGCTGTTGGAAAAATGCCACGAGAGCCCGATCGACCGCCAGATCAAGCGTCGCAAGTGGAGATGGATTGGCCACATGCTCCGAAGGAATGCCGATCACATACCCAAGCAAGCGTTGGACTGGAACCCGCAAGGAAAAAGAAAGCGTGGCCGTCCCCTCCAAACCTGGCGTCGCACCGTGTTGGCAGAGGCGGCGGGCAGCGGAATGTCGTGGAGCGAGGTGAAGCGTGAAGCTCAGGACCGTTCGCGATGGAGGATTACTGTGGACGCCCTCTGCCCCATCTAGGGGACATAGGACATTAAGTCAAGTAAGTAAGTCATATTAAACACAGTAGTTATAATGAATATTAAAACAAAATTTCAAAATCAAAAAAGATACCATTTTTATTTTTTTTGTAATAAAATATGCATTCCCCCTTTTTGTGTGTAATATTAAAATGTAAGGGTTGTGCATGGAAGTGGAGTATGAGAGTATAAGTGTAACTTGTAAAGTGTTAGTGAAATGTTAAAGTAAGGATATTAAACGACTCCTCCCCCTCCCTTTGGGTAAAGCGAGGGGGGGTGCCAGACTTTATTGCACAATTTGATTCCGCCATGTCCACTCCATCATCGGACCACTAGACGTACGGCGCTGCACCACCGGTACATGATGGACATTCCAGCAGTACGTACAAAGCGTTTTGGGAATACATTCATTGTGTGTACCTACATACAGTTCAGGAGTGAAATTTCCTACCGGATTTTTTTTTAGGCGGAAAATCATCCGATGACTTCTGCCGCTCTAGGACGGAACGAGATGGCGTGTCAGACTTTTACTGACTAAAACCCTTCCATCTTTGCCTTGCGTTCTAGGACTCCGGGTTTACCTTTCAGGAGAGAACCCATGGCCTCAGTATCCATCGGCCCTGCTGGGCCCCTACTGTTTTGCTGACATCTCTTTGAGGTGCGCGTGAAACACTATGCGCCATCGACGATGCGTGCTCATTCCGGACGTTTATTGGACGGCCGGACAGCGCGCTACCTATTGCTCGCTATCCGCAAGCTCACACAATTCTAAACTCATTTAAAAGTACGTCATTGTTTCCATGAATCATCATCTTTCTGCCCTTGTTATTTGGGGTCGGCGCAACACGTTTTTTTCTTCTATTCTATCCTGTCACCTGTCATGCTATCACTAACTTCCTTTTCTTTCATATCACTAACTTCCTTTTCTTTCATATCACTCTTCACACAATCCATTCATTTTTTCTTTGGCTTCCCTCTCCCTCTCCACCCATCCACATGTATACTCATAATTCTTTTAGTAACATGCGGTTCATGCCACCTCTGTACATGACCATACCAAGAGAAACCATTCTCCTTCAACTTTTCAGTCACTGACGCCACTTTCAAACTTCCTCTAATATACTCATTTCTTATTTCATCCATCTCAACATTCTCATCTCCGCTACATGCAATCTTTTTTCATCCGTCTTTTTCATAAATAATATCCACATAAAATTAAGAGGAAAATTTATATCAACTATATTTACTTACTTTTATGGAAGAGGTGCTACTATCCTTAGGGGTATATATACCCCACTACTGTTTTTGTGGATTTTATAAAGTCCACAAAAACAAATAACAGACTCACAACAGTATTTCACAAGGAAGGTTTATTTATTAACGAAATAGAAGCACGTGTTACAGTGTTCATCAGATACTTTTGGTAGTTCTTAGTTTGTTAATTCATCGCCTAGTTGTTCATCGTAAAACAATGTGCTATTTTTAGGATTGTTAGTCTTCTGATACATATTCGTCTGATTCGTTATTTGTAGGTACACACTTTGTTGAACGAAAAACATAACCCTCGGCGCATCTACCGAGATCCACTACACGATCTTCCAGAGTCGGCACGTTGTTGTTTGCCTTGGAGAGATGTTCCAGCACTCCTGATGGAGCTTCAGCCATCGACATCTCCACTTTCTTGTCCTTTTCGTTGATATCGATCTTCATTGTCGACAGAGGGTGACGAGGGTCTACTTTGCTTCTCACAGTGATCTCCACAGTCATACCTTCCGCTGACAGAGGCAGGGTGCGATGTTTCAACACGTAACCGTCGATGCTGACGATCAGAGCCAGGCACAGAGCGATCTTCACACACATATTCGAATACATGATTGTATTTATTAATGTGCTGACGGACCGCTGCCCAGTTGAAGACAGAATCGAAGAGTGTGCTTAGTCCTACTATGGCAGGACTATATATACCATTTCATGACGTAACCTGCATTTATTTTAGTTTCCTAAGTGCCTTACTGATCAAATGACGTTATATTATGCCAATTCTTAGTGAATCACTCTTTATTAAATAAGTAATATAATTACTATAAATGTATGTACGAATGTAAAATATTATATACACTGTATGTTATAAATGTTCATTTATAGCTTTTTAAACATTATGATGGTGATTTTAACCGACCAGAATCTCATTTGGTGATTGAGCTTAGGAGAAGGAGAAAAGACTAGAAAATTAAATCACTACTTTAAACCTGATGAAATTCTCGTGTCAATAAACCGTGCCAAATAACCGTAATCGTGTCTGATAAATCTCTGCTGTACGGAAATGTAAACAAAACTCTACAACTCGAAAAAACTAATGACGATTTTTTTTTCTGTGGCTAGCTTGCTATTCAGCCTCTATTTTTCATTATTTAATTATTATTTTTTTTATAAATAAAGCATTTTAAAGGAATAGTTGGAAAAATAAGTCATTTAAAAACAAAATATTATTTAATTAATACTTATCTTTACCTTATTCTAATTTTATATCGCGCTATAATTGACTGGCTATGTAGAAAGTTACCCGCTCCTCGGGCAATTGTAAGCCTACTTTCAGAGTATGAGTTATGAAAAAGGATAATTATACTTATATGTAGTAAATATAGTTTCAAAACAAAATCCACGCCTAGTGTTCTACTCGTAGACCTTTCACTGTCAATAAAGTACCCAATTAAGTTCGTTCAGCATAATACTTGATAACTAAATTTCTATTTAGCGTATTCCACAGAAAGATGGACTATATATCAAAAACAATGATTAAGTGAACCATTTCAAGCCATTTATTTTCAGAGATAGTGTCAGACTCTTACTGACTAAAAAACCCACCCCGTTTCTTTATGCCTTTCATACCGGGGCTCGAGCTACTCTTTCGAAACTAACCCTGGCCCCAGTAGGCTTCAACCCAGCTGGGCCCCTGCTGTTGCTCCCAACTCCTTGAGGCGCGCGGGAACAGTGCGCGCCGTCGACGACTTGGGCTCGGTCCGGACAGTTACCGGACGGTTGGACAGCGAGCTACCCATGGCTCGCCGTCCACAAGCCCGCGTGAAATAATCGGGCTGAGATAGATTTTACTCCTAGTTTTCGTTGCATATCTATACTAATATTATAAAGAGGTAAAATTTGTAAGTTTGTAAGTTTGTAAGTTTGTAAGTTTGTAAGTTTGTATGTAGGGGGTAATCTCTGGAACTCATAATCCAATTCTAAAAATTTTTTAACTGGCAGAAAGCTACATTATTCCTGAGTGCTATAGGCTATAAATTGTTTCTATAGCATGTATATTAACCGAGCTATCACATTTTTTGTCTAGCAAGTCGGAAAAAAATACCTCATAAAACCGAATTATTTGCGTGCGCTGCCTAAACAGTTGCTTAAAATTAAAAACAATGTATGGCTACCTGGTTCGTCTTAATTATTTCTACAAAAAAGTCCGCGATACTATATCTCTATCTTTTATATTTTTTCTTTTATACTTCTTTTATTGCATTAAAAATATTTTTTTTCGGCATACTTACGTTTGGTTGATTATTTGAGCAACAAAATATTAATTCTTATGACAATAAATTATTTCAGTATCACAAGAACATCATACAGATAAGATTTGCCATTTACAGTATATCAATTGGTCATACAGTTTCGGAGATAATAAAAAATTACTAAAACGCAAATTGCCCCTAGCATAACTTTCATTGTGCAGACGTTTTACCCATTTGCCCATAGATGGCGTTCTGCAATTACGTCATTTTTTTGAATCGCGGTATTATGACTTTCCGTGGATTGATGACCCTCTCGAATTATTATGCCCACGTTGTCGTTAGTTGGAGTTCTAAATATTACATGTCAGTTGCTTATTGGTTTCGGTTGTTTCGTTCGTATGGTTGTTATATATATGTATGGTTGTCGTATAATCGAAAATATCGTAATTCGTAATTCGTCGCGTCTATCTGATTTAAGGCAGCATGTCTCTGAGACAAGGGATAGGGAGACTAGCGCTGAGCGCTCGCAGCGGCTCACTAGGCAAAATGCCATAACATCGCAGGCCCGTGCTCGGGAATCTAGCGCTGAACGTGCGCAGCGTCTATCTGATTTAAGACAGCATGTCTCGGAAACAAGGGATAGGGAGACTAGCGCTGAGCGCTCGCAGCGGCTCGCTAGGCAAAATTCCATAACATCGCAGGCCCGCGCTCGAGAATCCAGCGATGAACGTGCACAGCGTCTATCTGTTTTAAGGCAGCATGTCTCTGAAACAAGAGATAGGGAGACTAGCGCTGAGCGCTCGCAGCGCCTAGCAACAGAAAGACAGCGAGCAGCTACAGTCAGAGCACGTAATCGGAATTTAGCCCAAGGAAATAGATCAGCCTTCAATTACGATGCCAATATAGATTATGCTCAGCAAAACACTGTGAAAATAGGCGAAATGAATAAAACATGTCCTAAGTGTTTTGCAAATAAATAGAGCGATGAACCAAATGGTATGTGTTGTGCTGCAGGAAAAGTGGTTCTTGCTGATATCCAGGCACCACCACAACCAATAAAAGATCTATTACTGGGCAATCATCTATTATCTGCGCATTTTTTAAAAAACATACGAAAGTATAATACACTCTTCCAAATGACGTCATTCGGTGCTAAAGAAATTCGCGAAGGAAACTTTATGCCTACATTTAAAGTAGAAGGGCAAGTTTATCACTTGATTGGTAGTCTACTTCCTTCGCCAGGGCAAAGCCCGCAGTTTCTACAAATTTACTTCATTTCTGATGCCGACCAACTTTCGTTGCGGTCTAATATTGCTCCTAACCTAAATATCGATTTAATCAATGATTTACAGATGTCGTTAAATAGTCATAACATTTATATTCGCAGTTTCAAATACAATTTAGAACATAACTCTTCACCTGTGTACGGCGAACCGCACATCATAACATTTTAATTGCATTTAGCCAAATCATCACTTTGCGCGTCTACGCCAAATGATGAAAATTATTAATTAAGTAAATCAGTACGTGTTCAGATCGCCATAAGTGCCGTCGCGCGTGCTCCCTCGCTTCATCAACCAACCTAATTATTTGTAGTATTTTAACAATACACTATTTGGTGAACATTCCTTTCTATCATTGAACATCCCAGCAGGTAACCTTCACATGGTCCTTCGAGCCATCGGGCGGGACCACGCGAGTTTTTGATAGTCCTCCGTGCGGAAGGAGTTGACTAGTGTTAAAGCAAACCAAAAATTAGTGTGGATACTCGTTCGGTGAACTAGCAACAGTGTGGAATAGCAGTCCGCATCGAAACAACAAGCAAACATTAGCAGGGCGTCAGCAGCAGGACGTCGCCAGCAACAAGGAACCAGGATCAACAGCAGAACTGTTTCCTTTAACATTTACCAAACAGCCGTAAGCAGCGAAGAACTCAAGTAAGATCTTTCCTTTTATAATTAACACAGCATAAATTACTTTCACCAGCAAAATGGAAGGTCTTTACGACTCTCAACTGGAGATTAGGGAAGCAATGAAAAAAATGAAAATTAACATAAAAAAGGACGGAGCCGAAAGGAAAACTGATGACTATTTCAGACGTCGTTCGGATTTACTAGAGAGCTACTGGACAGATTACCAGAACAATCATATGCGTATCTGTGCGATTGGGGTCGAAGACCATCAATATTTCCTAAATTCTGAGCACGAACAAACAAGTCAGCTATACACGAGCATTAAAGCGTTAATTGCCGAGCAGAATTTGAGGTTAGCAGAGAGAATTCAAGCACCAAACAAACGAGCTCAACCCGAGGACGAAGATCGTCAACAACAACGAGCGGAAGGGGGTCCGAGCACCAGCCAGGTAGTGTTGTCAAAGGGTTCGACTAGCAAACTCGATGACATGGTTCGCAGACTGTCGGCGAATATCAAAGCCTTCAAGAGAGTCGTGAGCAACACCAACCTGGAAGACCTCAATGAAAAATGGGAGTTAGAAGATGCCCTGAAAACATTACAAGCAAAATGGAAACAGGTAGATGAGCTGTACTGGGAAATTGACGGTGAAATGTGCGGCGCAGACGAAGAGTATGACATCGTTTACAATGACAACGAGAAAACGTTCATCAATCTCAAACGGTCACTTAACAAGAAGCTCTGGTCCGTGTCTCACAGAGAACATAGCACCCCTCAAATGGATATTCCGGTTTTTACAGGCAAATATCACCAATGGTACTCATTTAAAGATTTGTTTAATGAGACCATACACAACAATAGATCATTATCAAGCGCACAAAAGATGCAATTTTTGAAAGGAAAGTTGCGAGGTGAAGCAGAAAAAATTATACAGCATCTTCCAATAAGCAGTGAAAACTACAACACTTGCTGGGAGCTTTTAAATCATCGCTACAACAACAAAAAGCTTATTTTTAACACTATTGTCAACACTTTACTCGGTTTACCTAACATGCAACAGCAATCTTTGAGTCAAATCAAAAAATTGCACGACGTCACTCTAGAAAGCATACATGGCATAAAAAATCTAGGTGTCGATATTAACACATGGGATCCGCTCCTTGTGAACTTATTGTCACAAAAATTGGATCAAGAAACATATGGGGACTACGTAGATTCCTTGAAAAACGCACGAGAACTACCAGTACTGCAAGAGTTTCTCGACTTCTTAGAGAGCAAGTTTACAAGTTTAGAATCTTCACGTAGGAAACATGAAAGTTGTCCACAAAAAGCAAATTCAGAAACGAGAACATCAGGTGGAAAAAATCATCATGGTGTCCACAACAATCAGCACAGCAACAACAATAAATCATTTTCCAAGGCATTACACGTGTCGACTACGCATAAGTGTCCACTTTGCGGTCATCAACACGGCCTATATAAATGTAAAACGTTTCTAGAATTGAGCAACGAAAACAAACTAAAAACAGTTGCGAAATTGAAAATATGCATTAATTGCTTATTCGATCACAATGGTCAACAATGCATTTCTACCAAACGGTGTCGCAATTGCCACGAAATGCACAATTCAATTATGCATGATGCATGCACAAAATCGAAATCGCAATCTATGAACAGTGCAGCTGTTGCTAACTGTCGGCAAAATAACGAACACCCAATAATGTCTATTTCATCACATGCCATTGGGAATAACCAGATGAATGAGGTAATGTTAGCCACCACATTAATCAAGGTTGAGTCCATCGATGGGTCTCATCAAGTCTTGAGAGCCTTGATAGATCCGGGTTCACAAGTGTCCCTTATCAAAGAGGAGGCAGTGAAAAGGTTAGGATTACAAAAATCGCGATGCAAAGGAATCGTAATGGGTATAGGAGAACAGCATAACAAATGTAAAGGAAAACTGACTATCCACTGCTCATCAACTCACAACAACTTCTCATTTAGTACAGACGTGCTAATTATGGATAACTTACTAGGGAACTTACCTATCAAAACATTTGATCGACCTAGTTGGTGTCATATGGAAAACATAAAGCTAGCAGATCCCGAATTCAACTCAAGTAGACCGGTGGACTTACTACTCAATGCCAACGTCCATGGCATTATATTACTATCAGGATTGATCAGAGGAGAAAACCCTTCCCAACCAGTAATACAACAAACTCAACTGGGATGGATTATCTACGGAGGTGGTGAAGAAACGACGTCATACCGATGCAATGTCGTACTAAGCAATACCCAAGACATTCAAAGATTCTGGGAGATTGAAGACATCAATGAGGAAACGCAAGTGTCGTCAGAGGATCAAGAATGTATTGACTATTATTTGGCAACAACGAAACGACTTGCAGATGGGCGTTACGAAGTCAGACTACCTATGAAATCAGACACCGAGGGAAAGTTAGGGTCATCTAAAGAAATGGCCGTAGCCCAGTTTCAAAATCTGGAGCGGAAATTCCAGAAACAACCAAACTTAGCAGAGCAATATAAATCGTTCATACAAGAATACCAAACTTTAGGTCACATGCTGCATAGTAACAACAACAATCAAACGAGATCGTGTTACCTGCCACACCACGCAGTACTACGAGCTGAGTCAACTACAACAAAACTGCGTGTCGTATTCAACGCGTCTGCCAGGACGTCTAGTGGATACAGTGTCAATGATTTAATGTTTAAGGGTCCTAAATTGCAACAGGACCTCCAAAAACTAATCATCAAATGGCGTCAATACCGGTACGCATTCACCGCCGATATCGAAAAAATGTACCGACAAATAATGGTGAATGAAGCAGATCGACGATATCAGCAGATAGTGTGGAGAGATTCGCCACACAAAACAATTAAAACATATCAACTCGCAACAGTAACATATGGTACAAAGTCAGCACCTTTTTTAGCAATGATGACCTTGCGACAATTAGCAAAGGATGAGGAGCAGAAATATCCAGAAGCTTCCAAGGTCTTAACAGAATCATTTTACGTGGATGACTTGATCCATGGATGTCATTCAATACAGGATGGTAAACGACTTATAACAGATCTCAACAAATTACTGAAGTCAGGAGGTTTTCAATTACGAAAATGGTCAGCAAACAGTCCGGAACTCTTGGCGAACATTGATAACAATCAGAGCGAAGGAGAAATAATATTTAACTTCAAAACAGAAAACACATCAAAAACATTAGGATTACGATGGAATGCCACAGATGATCAATTTACTTTCAAACACAGTTTAGCAAAACATAACACAACATTAACGAAGCGTATGCTTTTGGGTGAAATCTCCAAGCTATTCGATCCCTTAGGATGGATATCACCAGTGACAACAAAATTGAAAATTCTATTCCAGAAACTATGGATAAACAACCTGGACTGGGATGAAGAAGTCCCAGAAAACATTAAAAACGAATGGAATATGTTACAAACAGACATACTAAACATGGGGTGCCACGACAGAAAACCTCCACGAGTGCCCGCGGACTGTAGTTCCCTTGCGGACACGTCCTGAGGGAAGACCAGTCTGCGGGACGGTGCACCCTGGGAGGTGGCCATAGACCCCCTTGGGCACTCCTACCCAAGGGCCTCTATGGCCGTCTGCGAATGTTCTGTCTGACGGAACGCTTCAACGCGTGTCCCTCTGCTATAGCAGAGGGCACAGTGGCGAAGTAAGAGCGGGCTCGGTGTGCACTCACACTGCCGCCGGGCAGGCAGGAGGAAGACGTGTTCCTCCTTCTGCCACCGTTAGTCTCGTAGCCCCAGAGATTGTCCAAGGTCATGTTTCTGACTTTTGATGGGGGACGAGGGCCTTGGCTTAACCGCCCGGGCCGCGAGGAAGACAACCTCTATAAAAAATTACCCCAAACCTCCAAGCGGCGGCGCACCGTGAGGGAGGTTGTTAGCTTGACTAATGGGTAGCTAAATTAGTCTCCAGTGCGAACCACATGTTTTGAGCAAGTACCCGAAGTTTAATACTCGTGGGAACTGTATGGATAATAGTAAATTTTTTAAAAAACCAGGGAGTGATGCGCGGTCGGAGTCCGACGCGGCATCCGGAAGGAGCTCGGAGGGCTCGGAGTGTGAGGAGGTAGCGGGGACTTCAGGGAGAGGGTCAAGTCTCTCCCAGAAGAAGCGCTCCGCTTCCTTTAGGAAGGAGGACGGTTCGTCCTGCTCGGAGGGGCGGGCGAAGATCGCCACCAGCGGTCGCGGCGCAGGCCGAGCCCGCGGGAAAGGGCGAGGCCTAACGGCCAAAAAATCCGCTCAGCGAGCCGATAGGCTTGCCGCGGAGGGGCGCCACCCTGGCGCGGGCGACTCTGGGAGAGATCTTTCAGAGCCGTCTGGCAGCGAGAGGCGTACCGAGGCGGAGTCAGGCGGGGAGGCGGCCATGCCCTTCAAGGAGCTGGCCGTCACCCTGCTTCGGGACATGGCCCGCCAGAGGGACAAGGCCACGCGCGAGCGAACGATCCGTCGCCACGCCGCGTCCCTCCAGGGGGCCTTAGACGCCTCGGTTGGCAAGAGGGTGGAGAGGCTCAGGAGCGAGCTCCGGGCGGAACTCCAGGCCGAGCTCCGGGCTGAGGTCCAGGCGGAGGTCGCAAAGGCGCCGAACAAGGGCCGCCAGGAGCCGATGGATGAGGGGCGCGAGCAGGAGCAGGGGCAAAGCCGGCCCCAGCCCCAGCTCCAGCCCGAGCCGGAGAGTCAGTTGCTGTCACTGGTGCAACAGGAACTCGCAGCTTTTCAGCAGGGGCTGCAAAAGCAGCAGCTGGAGTTCCAGCAGCGCGTCGAGAAGCAGCTGTCTCTCCTGGAGGGCATTGTCCTGCGCCCTCCACTGGCGGCCTCTGGTCAGAAAAAGGTGGCGTCTTATGCTGCTGCCGCGGCTGTGGTTTCTGCGCCCAAGGCGGGCCCGTCGGGGCAAGCAGGGCGCAAGGCCGCGGCGCCGGAGCCCGCAGGGCCGAGGCCGGAGCCCGCGACGGCCAAGCAGCAGCAGCAGCGGCGGAAAAAGGGTGCGGCGGTGCCTGCCGCTAAACCGGCAGGACCTCCTGCCGCCGTGGCGATTAGGCCGCGCCTGCCACCTCCTCCACCCGAGGAGTCTGGCGCCGAGTGGACGGTGGTCGGCGCCAGAAAGCAGGCGGGCAAGGTGGCCAGAGCGGCCAAAAAGCGCGCGAGGCGGCAGGAGCGCAAGAAGCGGGCCATGGCGGCGCGTCTTCGCGCCCCGAATTCCGAGGCTGTAGTCATTACGCTACAGCCTGAAGCGGAAAAGAAGGGCGTGACGTACGACGACGTCATGGCGAAGGCGAAGCAGGCAGTGCTGCCCCACCTTGAGGAGCTCGGAGCCGCTGCGGGCTTCCGCATGAGGCACACAATCACCGGGGCCCGAATCCTCGAGGTCCCCGGTGCGGCCAGCGGCCCTGCAGCGGATGCCCTGGCTGCCAGGATCAGGGCGTCTCTGAGCGAGGAGGAGGCCCGAGTGTCCAGGCCCACAAAGTGCATTGATATGCGCATCATGGGCCTGGACGACTCCGTCAAGGTGGGCGAGGTGGTGGCCGCCATTGTCAGGGCGGGTGGGTGCTCGGCCGAACAGGTTCGGGCGGGCGCCATCCGCGCTGACAGCACGGGCATGCGAGCCGTAACGGTAAGCTGTCCTGTGCAGGCGGCCAAAACCATCACCGGGGAGGGCCGTCGGCTTTTGGTGGGCTGGGTCTCCGCACAAGTCAAGCTGCTGGAGCCCAGACCTCTGCGGTGCTTCCGCTGCCACGTGGGGCACCACGTGGGAGCCCACTGCGCCGCGGAGGATCGCAGCGACCGCTGCCACCAGTGTGGCCAGGCCGGTCACAAGGCCGCTGAATGCCGTGCTACGCCGCACTGCTACGCATGTGCGGCGGCCGGCAAGCCGGCCGACCACCGGGCTGGGGGCAGGTCCTGCGACCCCCCCGCCAAGGCCAAGGGCAAGGCCCGCAGGTCCGTCCCCGCCGATGTCCTCGCCACCGCAGCCGCCTCCTTGGCCGCCGCCGCCATCGCCGCCGCACCCGCTGCCGCGGCTGTGCCCCCTAGGGGGGCTCGGGAGGAGACTGTAATGGAGTGTCAATAACGGCCCCATTACGTCTCCTCCAGGCGAATATCAACCACTGCGCCCCCGCTCAGGATCTGTTGCTCCAGAGCATGGCGCAGTGGTTGATCAATGTCGCCGTAGTCACCGAGCCGTATTTTGTCCTGCCCAGTGGTGACTGGGTTCAGGACCTGGACGGCTCGGTGACCTTAATTAAGTCGGCCGCCGCCGGTACCCCGCCCCCCGAGTCCGTCACGAGGGGGCGGGGTTGCGTGGCAGCACGGTTCGGGGACATCGCCGTGGTAGGCGTCTACCTGTCCCCGAGCCGATCTCTCGACGAACTGCACGTCTCCCTGATGGAGCTAAATTCCGTCGTCGCTGGGTTCGGTTCCCTCCCCGTGGTCGTTTGCGGGGACTTCAACGCCTGGAACACGGCTTGGGGTTCCCGGTTCACGAACCAGAGGGGTCGGATGGTGGAGGACTGGGCCTTGGAGCTGGGCCTGGTCGTACTGAACCGGGGTTCTGTCCCCACGTTGGTGCGGATGCGGGGTGAGTCGGTGGTGGACATTTCGTTCGCCAGCCCCGCTCTGTCACCGCGTGTCGTCGACTGGCGCGTGATGGAGGAGGTGGAGACGTACTCCGACCACCGGTACATCCGGTTTGACGTCTCCGCCGAAACCTCGGCCGCGCCGGTCCGACAGAGCCCTTGCGGTCCGCGGTGGGCGCTTAAGCAGATGGACCGGGAGCTCCTCCTGGAAGCCGCGACGGTACAGGCCTGGGTGCAAGCACCGGACAGGCCTGTCGACATCGACGTCGAGGCGGAGTGGTTCCAGGAGGCCATGTCGCAAATTTGCGATGCGGCAATGCCCCGTGTCCGTCCAGGACGAGCTAAGCGCCAGGTGTACTGGTGGTCGCCGGAGATCGGCGCACTGCGCAATGCGTGCAATCACGCGCGACGCCGGTACGCCAGGCACTGCAGGCGCCGCATCCGCCCGCCGGATGCGGAGGCCAGAGAGGCGGAGCTGTATGAGGAATACAGGACGGCAAAACGCACCCTCCGAACGGAGATCAAGCGGGCCAAACTCGAGGCCCGCAACGTGTGGCTGGGGTCTCTGAACGCGGACCCGTGGGGGCGCCCGTACAAATTGGTACGGGACAAGCTTCGCCCCTGGGCTCCGCCGCTGACTCAGAGTCTCCGGCCCCAACTCGTGGAGGGTGTGGTTAGCTCTCTGTTCCCTGCGCGGGGGGAACACTCCCCCCCGCCCATGGCTCCGCCTCCGCCAGCGGTGTCTGACGCGGATCGCAACAGCGACGACGACGACAATGCTCCAGAAGTGACCGAGGTAGAGTTGAGAGTGGCGGTGCGAAGGCTGAGTGCCAAAAACACCGCCCCAGGACCCGACGGCTTGCCAGGGAAAGCCTGGGTCCTGGCCATGGAGGCTCTCGGGCCTCGATTGAGAGGGCTCTTTAGCGCATGCCTGGAGAGGGGCCAGTTCCCACTTCGCTGGAAGACGGGGAAACTGGTCCTCGTAGCGAAGCCAGGGCGCCCTGCGGACTCTCCGTCCGCATACCGGCCCATTGTGCTGCTCGACGAGGTGGGCAAGCTCTTTGAAAGAGTTATTGCAAACCGCCTCGTCGTGCGGCTAACACGGGTGGGGCCGGACTTGTCGGACGGACAGTTCGGCTTTCGCAGGGCGCGCTCTACTATAGACGCCATCATGCGCGTGCGAGCCCTCACGACAGGGGAAGCGGTGTCCCAGGGTAGGTGTGTCGTGGCAGTGTCCTTGGACATTGCCAACGCCTTTAACTCCCTGCCCTGGAGTACGATCCGGAGGGCACTCCGGTACCACCGGGTGCCCGAATACCTCTGTCTAGTGGTCGAGGCGTACCTGTCAGACAGGTACATTGTCTACCCCGGTCACCAGGGAGACTGGAATCGTCGAGAGATGTCGTGCGGTGTTCCGCAGGGGTCGGTTCTAGGCCCACCCTTGTGGAACATCGGCTACGATTACGTGCTGCGCGGCGACTTCCCTGACGGGGTCAGCGTGGTTTGCTACGCAGACGACACGCTGATCCTAGCGCAGGGAGAGTCGCACCAGGCGGCGGTCGCTCTAGCGACACGCGGGGTTGCGATAGCCGTTGGTAGGATCCAGGAGTTGGGACTCGAGGTGGCGCTGCATAAATCCGAGGCAATGTGTTTCCACGGCCCTCGGAACGCGCCACCATCGAACTCCCAGCTTACGGTAGGAGGAGTTCGCATCGGCGTCGGGTCGACGATGAAGTATCTGGGACTCGTCCTCGACAGCCGGTGGAATTTCGTAGAACATTTCCGACGTCTGGCTCCCAAGCTTCTCCGGGCTGGGGCTGCTCTCAAGCGGCTCCTGCCCAATCTTGGGGGTCCAGACGCCTCCTGCCGGAGGCTCTACGCGGGGATCGTTCGGTCCATGGCCCTCTACGGGGCGCCGGTGTGGGCGCCGTCGCTGGCAAAGCGACCGGCGTCCATACTGAACGCCTGCCAGAGGGTCATGGCAATACGGATGGTGCGGGGTTACCGCACGATCTCCCGCGAAGCGGCGAGCCTTCTGGCTGGCCTACCACCGTGGGATCTGGAGGCAACAGTCCTTGCACACATGCACGACATGCGCGTGGAGATGCAACGCCGGGGTGAAAGTCCACTGCCGCAACATGTCAAGGCATGGCGGACAGAGCTCCGGCGGGATCTCATGGTGAAATGGCGTCAACGGCTATCGCAACCCAGTGCTGGGCACGCCACGATTATGGCGGTAAGTCCCCTCTTTGAGGCGTGGCTGGAAAGACCTCACGGCGTCCTTACCTTCCGCATGACGCAGGTCCTCACCGGACATGGCAAGTTCGGGAGGTTCCTGCATCGGATTCAGGCGGAAGAGACGCCCGGGTGTCGCCACTGTGCGCAACGCCCGGAGGACACGGTGGAGCATACCGTCGAGGTGTGCCCTGCCTGGGCGGAGCATCGCCGTGCCCTCGTGGGGGCGATCGGCGGCGGAGACCTCTCGCGCCGGGCCCTGGTCGAGGCCATGGTCCGGAGCGAGGAGGAATGGCAGGCGGTCGCCTCCTTCTGCGAAGCAGTAATGCTTGCAAAGGAGGAGGCCGACCGCATCAGGCAACGGCGCCCTCGCCGCCGTCGCCGGGATTCCGATCCCGATTTCCGGCCACCGTAGACGCAGGCTCGCGGACGGCGAGCTATGGGTAACTCGCTGTCCGATGGTCCGGTAATGGACCGAGTCTAAGACGTCGACGGCGCGCACTGTTCCCGCGCGCCTCAAGGAGTTGTCAGCAGCAGGAGGGGCCCAGCTGGGTCGAAGCCTACTGGGGACAGGGTTGTCCGAAAGGGAGCTCGTGCCCCGGTATGAAGGCTAGAAGGAACGGCGCGGGGTTTTTAGTCAGTAAGAGTCTGACACTGTCTCCCGCTCCACCCAAGAGCGGGTTTCGTCAAAGATGATTTTCCCCGTCGAGAAAAAAAAAAAAAAAAAAAAGACATACTAAACATCAATGAATATAAAATACCACGATGGATCAGGTATCAACCCAATGACATCATCGAACTGCACGGCTACTGCGATGCGTCGACAAAAGCGTATGCGGCAGTTATTTATGCGCGTGTCAAAAAACATAACAAATCTTCCGTAGTACTAGTTGTAGCAAAATCACGACTAGTTCCGGTTTCGAAAAGCGTATCTATACCGAAATTGGAGCTGTCAGGAGCACATTTACTAGGAAGATTGATGAACAAAGTCATCAGCTGTTTGGGAGACCAAAAAACGCAGATATTTGGATGGACAGACTCGATGGTCGTCTTAGGCTGGTTACAAGGTGATCCCGGTCGTTGGAAACCATTTGTAGCAAACAGAACAAGAAGCATAACTGAAGTAATAAAACCAGATTGCTGGCGTTACATTAAATCAGAAGAGAACCCAGCGGACGCGGCAAGCAGAGGTCTCTTGCCATCTCAGTTAAAACATCATAGCCTGTGGTGGGAAGGACCTGAAACCTTGAAAATATTCGAGGCAGGATTATCAAAACCAACCGTTTTTACAACAGACCAAGAACTTAAAACGAAATATATTCAAAGTCAAAAAACAAATGTGTTAATAACTCAGCATCAAAATACAGATACAGAGAGCATCATTATGAAACTATTGGATAAATACAGCTGTTTTACAAAAATCGTCAAAGTACTCGCATGGTTATTACGCGCTACAAAATCAATGCAATTACATAATAACGCTACGTCAATTAAACACAGTTCATTACCATCGTATCTCACGTTACTTGAAATGCGAAACGCCAAGTTATTGATTGTTAAACATGTACAAAGAACAGTATTTTTAGAAGACATAAAACACTTGAAAAAACACGGTAAATTAAGCAACAAGAGTAATCTATTGAACTTAGATCCATTCATCGATCGAGTGGGTATCCTTCGGGTAGGCGGTCGCCTTAGAAAAGCAGACATTGGGATGGAGATGAAACATCCAGCAATATTGCCAACCCAGAGCCGCTTAACAACACTTGTTATCAATCAAGCTCATCTTTTAACTTACCATGGTGGACCACGCTTAACTTTAGCAAACATCAGACAGAAGTATTGGATAATCGGAGGCAACAGAGCGGTCAAGAAAGAAGTTAGAAATTGCGTTATTTGCAGAAAACATTCACCAAGATTGCAGTATCAGTTAATGGGAGATCTACCAGAATCTCGAAGCAAACCCGCTCCACCTTTCTATCACACCGGTGTAGATTACACCGGCTATGTTGAGGTAAAAAGCAACAAAGGACGAGGGATAAAGACAACAAAGGGCTACATAGCATTATTCGTCTGTATGGTGACCAGAGCAATTCATCTGGAACTAGTGTCCGACTTAACTAGCTCTGCGTTCTTAGCTGCACTGCAACGGATGGCGGCCAGAAGAGGGACTCCTTGTCACATATACAGTGACAATGGAACCAACTTTGTTGGGGCGAACAGAGCGCTACAAGAACAATTTCACGATCTACAAGGCATGTTCGACAACAACTTATTAGCAGAAATAACCGACTTACAAATACAATGGCATTTCAATGCACCGTCGTGGCCAAGCGCTGGTGGATTATGGGAAAGAGCCGTTAGAAGTCTAAAACATCACCTTAAAAGAGTAGTTGGTGAGCAGAAGCTGACTTTTGAGGAATACACAACCGTCTTAGCAAAACTAGAATCATGTTTGAACTCTAGGCCGTTGTGTGCGTTATCGGAAAACATAGATGACTTGGAAGTACTGACTCCAGCTCATTTCCTAACTGGAAGGCCAGGAACATCAATTATTGAAACAGAACATGATGCACGCACCAGGTGGACTCTATCAGCCAAAATAGCACATGACATCTGGAAAAGGTGGAAAACAGAATATTTAGCACAACAGTCAATGCGTCCTAAATGGACTAACACTAAAGAAAATATAGAAATAGGACAATTAGTAACTATACAGGACGATAATCTCCCGCCAGGGAAATGGATGATGGGAAGAGTAATAGGACTCAACCCTGGACAGGATGGTCTCGTGCGAGTAGTATCTCTCAAAACCAAAAATGGTGTCATCAAACGACCTATCGTCAAATTATCGACTCTACCGATCTCATCTAGTAAACAGGAAGAAACGAAAAACAAACAAGACAGTAATAACAACGCGTCAGGAGAAACCCAGACCAAAATCAAAGTCACTAAACCTAAATCATTATTTACATCAATGGCAATGTCCTTGATATTTTTTATGTCATTAATAACAACAATACAAACATCAGAAATCATCTCACCATTACCCAACAACATCTCGTTATATTTTGACTCTATCCATAACATGCAACTTATACGAGATAAATGGACTCTCGTTGTATATTACAACATGTCTCCGTACTGGGACGGCATGGCAACAGCAACAAAGTTCCTAACCTATCTAGATAAAACATGCAGTACATTAACCGAAACAAGCCGCTGCGGCATGCTACTACTCCAATTACATCACGAGTACTCAGAATTACAACACTACAACCGACTCCTATTGAGTCAGCATTTTGACGCGCACGCCAGACAGCGTCGCGGCCTTATCAATGGAATAGGTAACATTGCAAACGCACTGTTTGGAGTATTAGATGAGAACTTCGCAGAACAATATAAAAAGGACATTCAACTCATACAACAAAATGAGCATCATCTCACAAACTTACTTAAAAATCAAACATCCATCGTTGAGGCTGAATACAATGTGCTAAAACGGACAGCACAACATATGCAACTACAACATAAATCAATTAACAAGCATTTGAACGAGCTAGATCGAGCAACTAACATCATTAAAGAAAACATGGACAAGTTAAGTGATAGTCAGGATTTCACTTTGTCAGCGCTAACAGCAGTTAATTTACTTCACAACCTGAAAACAATCCAAGATACTCTACTGGATACCATAACAGACGTTTACCATGGCAAATTCAATACTCATTTACTCACCCCTGATCAATTAAGGAATGAATTACAGTTCATATCTGGGCAGCTCACCAAAGACGTGACCATACCAGTGGACGACATACAGTCAGACCTTAGATCAGTCTACAGCATGCTGAGAGTAAAAGCAAGAGTAATGTCAGACTATGTCATATTCGAAATAACATTTCCATTGTCTAGCAGAGATAGCTATAAGATTTATAAGATCATCTCCGTTCCTCATCAAATCGGTACTAACATGCTTAACGTACTCCCTTCAACAGAGTATGTAGCAATAAACTTGAAAAAGGATGCGTATGTAACAATATCATTCACGGAACTTCAGCTATGTCAACATAATGAAAACTCATACTTGTGCTCAATCGACAAGCCAGTCAACTATCTTCCAATTGATGAGAAGTTCTGCAAGATTAATCACAACACTAATCAATGCGCAGTAAGCAAATCTCCATGCAGCGATATATGGATGGAGCTGAACGACCCATCTAAGTATTTATATTTTTGCTGCAATACTTATCCGATCAGGATCATCTGTCAAGATCAGATCACTTACAAGCAAATCAGTGGAGCTGGGATAATCAGTTTGAAGCTTAAGTGCATCATCAAAGGCAAAGACTTCGCTCTGTACTCTCGTTCCCATTCAGGAAACAGCATAAAAACTGGCCCTGAAATCGAAACTCCACAGATAACAGAATTCCATCATTTAGTAAACATTTCCTTATCAGACTACACAGAATCCGCAGACCCGCTAAACCAAACCTTAGAAAACCTCGACAAACAGATCAAACAGCTGAAAACGGCTACGGCTAACACGGCGAACGAGATCGATCGAAACCACCAAACACTATCAACAAATGACATTCACCTATATGTCATTTCCTACGGATTGTTGTGCACGGCCATTGTGGCAGCAGCGGTGTTCCTGTGGTGCAGGAGGAAGGCGTCTACCAGGGTCCTCACGCAGTCGGAACCAACAGTGACATTTTCGCGAAACATCAATTTAAGTTCTAGTGAAATAAATCAAGTGAAACTTCCGCGAAAGCAGAGCATAGTGGCTGACCGTCAGCCCAGTGAAGTGAAAGTGTTAGCTAGTAATTCTTATGTAAACATGGCACTTGACCAAGGTACATCCCCTAGACCACAAAAACGTAGCTTTTACATTGGGGATGATACTGTTTAAATTTTTATTAATCTTATATAAGTTTTTTGTAACATTCTCGGCCGGGAGCATGTACGGCGAACCGCACATCATAACATTTTAATTGCATTTAGCCAAATCATCACTTTGCGCGTCTACGCCAAATGATGAAAATTATTAATTAAGTAAATCAGTACGTGTTCAGATCGCCATAAGTGCCGTCGCGCGTGCTCCCTCGCTTCATCAACCAACCTAATTATTTGTAGTATTTTAACAATACACTATTTGGTGAACATTCCTTTCTATCATTGAACATCCCAGCAGGTAACCTTTACAACCTGAAAACTTAAAATTAATCATTCACGCTGACCGCACTCCACAAAATCAACATCGTGGAAGATACAATTCACCTACAGCAAACGAAGTTGCAGTATTATTGGTGGACGAAGATAAGGGACCTAGAGATATAGTCCTTCATTGCAAAGATGGTCAACTGAAAAGAGTTTCTGAATTACACAGAGCTTACGATCCCTTACAATACCCTTTGATGTTTGTTAACGGTGAAGATGGTTATTATTTGACTATCCCTCTACAAAATTCAGTGCGAAATAAAACAGTTTCGTGTATGCAATTTTATATGTATAGATTGATGACCAGGGCCAATAGTTTTAATCCCCTTCATTATTATCGGGATTTGTTTAGTCGTAGTAGTGTTTGTTGACATGATGGCTAAAATGATAACAGAGAGACTAAGTTACATAAGTCGCAATCAACAACAACTGAGAGCTGATGACTATATCCATTTAAGAGACGCTATAAATCAGGATGCTAATGACAACGCTGCAAATATTGGCCAACATGTCATCTTGCCTTCATCTTTCACCGGCTCTCCGCGTTACATGCATGAAAAAACCCAAGATGCAATGACGTATGTACGCAACTATGGAAGACCCGATTTATTTGTGACGTTCACTTGCAATCCGGAGTGGCCAGAAATTAAGAAAGAGCTATTTGCTGGCCAACGTTCTTTCGACCGTCATGACATAATTGCTAGGGTTTTTCATTTAAAAATGAAAAAAATGGTCAAGTTGTTCACTAAAGACGAGGTATTCGGCAAAGTCAAATGCCATATGCTTAGTGTTGAATGGCAAAAACGCGGACTACCACACTGTCATATGCTGTTTTGGTTTGAACAAAAAATACAACCAGATGAAATAGACAGTATAATAGTTGCTGAACTACCCAACAAAGATGATGACCCAATATTATTCGATATTATCACCAAAAACATGATCCATGGACCTTGTGGGGAGCACAATTTATCATCACCGTGTATGAAGAACGGTATATGTTCAAAGAAATATCCTCGGCGATTCGTCACCGATACTCAGACAGGCGAGGATGGTTATCCTGTATATCGTCGTCGTAATGCTGAAAATGGTGGTCAAGTCGCAGTTGTTAACATCAGAGGGAGGCCGATTACAATAGATAACAGATGGATTGTACCATACTCTCCAATGTTGTGCAGGTCATTTAACGCCCACATTAACGTCGAATACTGCCATTCAGTTCAGGCTATAAAATATATATGTAAATATATAAATAAGGGTTCCGATCAAGCCACGTTCAGCGTTAGTAATTCGCATGATGAGGTGGAAAATTATTTAAATGGGCGATATATAAGTACATCGGAAGCCGTCTGGCGAATACTCGAGTTTCCGATCCATGACCGGCATCCCACGGTCATGCATTTGGCCGTGCACTTAGAAAACGGGCAAAGGGTGTATTTCACACCAGGAACTGCGCGACAAGTTGCCCAAAATCCACGCAAAACCACTCTATTAGCGTTTTTTGAACTCTGCAATACCGACGAATTTGCAAAAACGCTGTTGTACCACGAAGTTCCTCGCTATTATACGTGGGCTAATAACAAATTTTCAAGACGAAGGCGCGGTCAAGACGTCGATGGGCATCCAGAAATAAAAAGAGATGAAGCTTTGGGAAGAGTGTACGGTGTACATCCGTCACAATCAGAATGCTTTTATCTAAGAATTTTATTGCACCACGTACGCGGTCCCACATCATTCGAAGATTTGAAAACTATAAATGGAGTGGTCAAGGAGACGTATCAAGCAGCTTGCCGGGACAGAGGTTTGCTGGAAAATGACGATCACTGGGAGAAGACATTAAGAGAAGCTTCGATGTCGGAATGTTCATTAAAACTTAGGGAGTTATTTGTGGTGATACTGCTATTTTGTCAGCCATCTGAACCGTTAAAACTATGGGATATCTTCAAAGACAATTTTTGTGAAGATATCAGACATAGAATTCGACAACAAAATCAGGACTTTACCATGCCTTTTAATGATGTTATATACAATGAAGGTTTAATACAAATTGAAAACAAACTTTTAGCATTGAATGATAAAACATTGAGTGACTTTGGATTACCGTCTCCAGTTCGCCCTGTAAATGATGCAATAGATACAATGTTGGTACATCCGCACAACATCAGTGAATTAGCTACTTTTGTAAATGAAAATTTGCCCAAATTAGTCACAGACCAAAAACAGGCTTTTGATGAAATTATTGATAGCGTAACGAATAATAAAGGAAAAATATTTTTTTTAGACGCCCCAGGAGGCACAGGGAAAACATTCCTCGCTAATTTAATATTAGCACATGTTAGGCAATCCGGAAAAATAGCTTTGGCAGTGGCTTCTTCTGGGATTGCGGCTACTTTATTGAGTGACGGTAAAACTGCTCACTCTACCTTCAAACTTCCATTGACAGTTTCATTGGAGCAACAGTCGGTATGTTCGATACGCAAAAATGGGCCCATTGGTCAATTGTTACAGAATACGTCGTTGATAATGTGGGACGAATGTACTATGAGTCATAGAGCTCATGTTGAAGCAGTGGATCGAACACTTAAGGACTTGAGAAACTCAGTCTCTGTCATGGGTGGTGTAACTTTTGTGTTTGCAGGTGACTTTCGTCAGACACTTCCCGTCGTCACAAGAGGGACACGTGCGGATATCATAAAGGCATGTCTAAAATCATCGCCCCTATGGAGTATAGTCCAAACTTTGAATTTACGTACGAACATGAGAGTCCACGTTATCGGAAATATGGATAACGATTTTCCACAACAGCTGCTCAAAATTGGGGAAGGGTCTTTTTCTTCTCGAACCTTGGGCTCTAACTCTGCGGAAATCGTTATAAATGAGACTCTGGGTCGTATAGTTCACAGTCTGCAGCATCTTATAGACGCAGTATATCCTGACCTCGAATATTTACTAGATAGAGACATTCATTGGCTTTGTTCAAGGGCTATCGTCTCACCAAGGAACGATACAGTCAATGAAATCAATAATCTAATTTTACAAAAAGTTCCCGGCCAAGGTAAAATCTACAAGTCAATTGATACAGTGTGTAATATCGAGGATGCAGTCCACTATCCGCAGGAATTTTTAAATTCCCTTAAACCATCTGGTCTGCCACCTCACGAACTGCTGTTGAAATCCGGAACGCCTATCATGCTTTTAAGAAATTTAAGCCCACCTAACCTGTGCAATGGCACAAGGCTACTAATAAAAGATTTAAAAGACAACCTAATTGTGGCGACCATTCTCATCGGCCCAGGAGCTGGCCAGTTGGCGTACATCCCAAGAATTCCAATGATTCCGACGGACCTACCCATACCGTTTAAACGACTCCAGTTTCCAATAAAAACATCATTTGCCCTGACTATTAACAAGTCCCAGGGACAAACATTCTCTTTGGTTGGCATTGACCTACGAAAAGAATGTTTTTCCCATGGGCAATTATATGTTGGTCTATCAAGAGTTGGATCATCCGAAAAGCAGATTATTCTGTTACCGGAAAATAAAACAACCTCAAATATTGTATATAGAGAAGCTTTAAATTAAATAGATACCTAACTTAAACAAATAAAATAAGTAAAAGGCGACTAAGGGTTCAGTTACCTTGAGCAGAAAAGAGAACTTCGGTAATCTTTGAAGTTACTGATCTGATTCCAAAAAATATTTTTTTAATAATAAAATTAAATACAGTAATATCAATCGAGTGTAATCTTATGTTAAAACAAGAAATTTTCCGCGGACGAAGTCGCGGGCAGAAGCTAGTTGCTCATAAAATAACAACGTGCTTTAAATAAGCGTGGACAGTTAATAACATTAGACTTTGCCTAAGCGTGAGACCATATATGGCAAACTAAGAACAGGAAGGAATATTGTGAAACATACAATTGTGTCAATTTTGTAGGTAGGTAGAGTAAGTGGTCAGTAATATGTCTCATCGATTTTAGTAAATCGAATCGATCGTTTGTAGTAGTTTTTAGTTGTTTTTTTTTTTTCTATATTGTAATTGTAACCCTAGAGGTGAAAGCAACTTATTTCATCCCGAGAAGGAGCTGGCTCGAGCGTAGCGAGGTCACCATTTCCATTCGAGGAACTAAATAAGTTACTTTCACCCCGAGGTAAACTCTATGCTTTTCATTACGAATACAAAGAAAGCAAAAATTAAATAAAAAGTTTGTGAATTCACAATGAAGTTTTATTTAACAACAAAATATAAAAATGTATCACAGTATGTATCAGATAATCTGGAGTAGTTCTTAGTCTAATAGTCGTTAGGTACACAGAAAGGACCTCGAGCAGTGAAACCCGCAGCGCACGATCCAACTGCAATAGCGGTTCGGTCTCCTAGAATTTTCCCTTCGTTGTTTGCTTTGGAGAGATGTTCCAGCACTCCTGATGGAGCTTCAGCCATCGACATCTCCACTTTCTTGTCCTTTTTGTTGATATCGATCTTCATTGTCGACAGAGGGTGACGAGGGTCTTCCTTGCTTCTCACAGTGATCTCCACAGTCATGCCTTCCGCTGACAGAGGCAGGGAGCGATGTTTCAACACGTAACCGTCGATGCTGACGAACAGAGCCAGGCACAGAGCGATCTTCACACACATATTTGAATACATGATTGTATTTATTAATGTGGCGAAGGATCGCTGCCCAGTTGAGGTGTACAATTGATGCTGTCAAAGCGGGACTTTATATAGCGTTTAATGACGTAAATGGATTTGTCTCCTAGGATTCTATACGTTTACTACGTTGGTAATATGCGTATTTTCCTCCTTCTGTGCAGCTGTATGGTGAATCAATACCTACATTATTAAGCCATTCTTCCCAACGTCTCTATTCTGAAATTCTACTCAAAGTAGTTCTTTAGTTTTACTCCACTTTAAGGCAATTTAACATCGCGTTTGCAGTGTTATCATATGGAAACTTGACATCAAACTTCGAATAGTCGCACGATAGACACGTGGGATCCTTATATTTTAAAGCAGGAATATTCCACATATTTCATAACATCGCAACACATTATTTTGGGTTCCGTATCTCAAGAAGAAAAAACTGAATCCTTATAGGATCACTTTGTTCTTTTGTCTGCCTGTCTTTCGGTAAAGAAACTTTATCTCAGGAACGCGTCGAGGTATTAAGTTGAAATTAAAACCATTAATATGGTCTTAATTTGTCTTAGGTCTGCGGTCCCTTGAAACTGTGAAAAAATCAAACTTCTGAATTAATGAAAAAAGTAACTTCCCGCCTGCCTCTTCTCTTCGCTTCTGACCATAACCTGAACCAAGACCCGCCGTGAGTAATTGCTGCCGCCGATCGCCACCACAAGGACATGTCGCGTCGGTGCTCTGCCCAAGCGGGACACGCCTCTACCATATGCTCCACCTTGTCCTCCGGGCAGTCTACATAATGGTGACACTCGGAAGTATCTTGCGCACGGATCCGGTACATGAGGACCTGCGTCATGCAGAAGCTAAGGACGCCGTGTTAGCTTTCCAGCCATTCCTTAAAAAGTAATTATACCATAATTATGACGTGCCCAGCACTGGGCACGCTACGATAGTCGCTGTCACTATTCCACCATTCCAACCCGGAGCGGAGTTTCACCCCGGTGGCGGCGTTGCATCTCCACACGAGAGATGCGGTGATGGGGTTATTAGTATTATTTACTTATACTAGCTACCGTATCCCATAGTTATAGAATATTTTAATGTTTGGCCTATCTGATAATCTACCTATAGGTTAGTCAGTACCTAAATTCCAAGGAATATTGTGACGTACATAATAAACAAACGATTGTACGGTTCGTTATTCAGTATTAGGAATTAATTAGTCTCAGTAGGAAAAGTACCGAAGCAAGAGGTCCTTGAACCGCGAAAAGGAATGACTCGCACTCGCATACAACCGGGTTTTCTCAGCTTACTGTTATTGTAAACCCACATTTTTTGTTTTATTTGAAAATAAACATTATGCAATAGGAAAGTGTAACTTTTATGTGTAACTCTGTAAACAATAACAACAACAAAAATCTTGGCCTTGGACTTGCGCACTGAGGCCTGAGGGTTCCGTACAAACCACGTTTGAGGGTAGGTACCTATGTAAATATTTCAATCGCGAATCTCGAAGATTTTTCCGAACCACACAAAGAGATTTGTTTGTGACGTAACCACAAATTTACTATATTCAGATTTATTCCAATACTTGTGCTATAAGATCTTACTTTATGCCAAATTTTAGGATTCTGGGGACAACGAGAAATAGAGTAAGATGTTTTTTCAACAATAATTATGGAAAGGATTTTTCAATAATTATTGAAAAATCTTCATGATTATGATCAAAGAGGTTCTTTATTTTATTTTACTACTAGCTTCTGCCAGCGACTTCGTACGCGGATCCTGTTGCTTATTCCAGCGACAACGGGGTCGTCAAAATCAAAGATCTGAAACGTCTGATGTCGAATTCTAAGAGCCCGGGGACTGGAAAACAACGTGATGCGCGAGACGATTCGAGACGTTCCAGATCTCTTCCATCCACTTACACGCGTGACAGTGTGCACACACCTTAGACATGGTGCCAATGTCTCCGTGTTCGATGTAATTAATAAATGGGTTATAGGAAAACGCGCTCCTTTCTTTATTCCCAAAAAGTGTTCCCATAGCGTGATCTAACTCGACGCCAACGCCATTTACGAAACGTTTAGAAAACGGAAACTACATATTATTTACCCAAATATTATAGTATCTTAGCCATGTGCAGCGCCAACTCCACAGCGGGTGACGTAATCTACGACCAACTTATTATTTGCAGTTGGTACAGTAATCGGGTCTAGGGATCGAACCGCAAAATTAAGTTTGTTTTTATTGTATATACTTTTCCGGGATAAAAAGTACCCAGTGTGGTGCCCAGGATATTAAAAAATAATAATACCAAGTTTTATCGTAATCGGACCAGTAGTTTTTGCGTGATGCCTGAACAAACAGACAGACAGACAAAAATTTTAATCAAATTTTTGGGTTCGGTGTCGGTCTTGTAACACCCCCTGCCGTTATTTTTTTTTATATTTTCAATGTACAGAATTTTCACTTCTACAGATTTATTATAAGTTACCTACTTATAATAAATCTACCTCCTCCTAAGCTACCTCTAATAGAATGAAATAACCTATTTGATACCTAGGTAGGTACTTACCTATTTAAAACTACAGCTAAATAAATAAAAAAAAAGTTTAATTTATAATTAAACTAATACTAAGAAATATTTAAACACTACCAAAATAACTAATACTTATTTTATAAAATAAAAACCAAGGAAATCTAAAAATAAATTACTAAACGTAAGATTTGTTAAAATCAATTACTGTCTGTCAATAAGGTCGAACACTCTGAACGTCTATTCGCATCAACAGCCGCCGCGAGCCGCGTCGAGCGCGGCGACCGTTACACAAAAATAATCCTTATAGCATGATTCAGTATTCACGCGCGATGGCTTATTAGCGTATTTCATGTATAACTTTGGTGTTTCTATACCGATTTCTATGATTCTTTTTTTATTGAATAGATAATAATGTTAACTTTTTTAATTAGGGATGAGTGAGAGTGTTATAAACGTAAGAGTAGACAAAAATAAACAGAAAGCTCCGAACTGCTAAGCTATCGAGAGTTACACGTGTTATTATGAGTCAACCATAAAAGATAGACATATGCTGTTGTGGGATATTTTTTATATAATTTTAAGGAAAACATTTCCGTCATACATGATTTCTGTGTAGCTTTAACCATTAAGGCTGCAAACGCGACGGAAGCTTAAAAAATGGAGTAATTTCTCCCGTTTCCCCAACATTTCCCTTCACTTCTCTGCTCCTATTGCTCGTAGCGTGATGAAAAGTATACTATAACCTGCCCAGGAGTATGAAGAATGATTGTACCAAGTTTCGTTAAAATCCATCGAGTAGTATTTGTTTCTATAAAGAACATACAGACAGACAGACAGACAGACAGATAGACAGACAGACAGACAGACAAAAATTTTACTGTTTGCATTTTTGGCATCAGTATCGATCACTTATCACCCCCTGATAGTTATTTTGGAAATATATTTCATGTACAGAATTGACCTCTCTACAGATTTATTATAAGTATAGATGATGAAAAGTATACTATAACCTGCCCAGGAGTATGAAGAATGATTGTACCAAGTTTCGTTAAAATCCATCGAGTAGTATTTGTTTCTATAAAGAACATACAGACAGACAGACAGACAGACAGATAGACAGACAGACAGACAGATAGACAGACAGACAGACAGACAGACAGACAAAAATTTTACTGTTTGCATTTTTGGCATCAGTATCGATCACTTATCACCCCCTGATAGTTATTTTGGAAATATATTTCATGTACAGAATTGACCTCTCTACAGATTTATTATAAGTATAGATTTGACGTTGATAATAATAGTTATTATTAAGTACTGTTTATTTATGTAAAGTGTTACATTTTGTAAATTCCATTGTATTATTGTGAATGTGGGGACTATGTGGATTACTTTTTCCTTTTCTGTATTTTAACATAATGTCTGACTGTTTTGAGTATTTCATGTGGCCTACCCAAATGTCCTATCTTTGGTAATGTTCGTCAAGTCGTTGTGCTCCTTAGTAGTCCTAAGTTTGAGCTACACGAATACTGACAAATGCTTGCACTGACTGGACAGGTCCACTCAAATCTGTGTGGTTCTTTCCTCAAAAGACCATCTGAGACACTAATCTGAATGGTTTTTATATGATTTGACCATTACATGTTCTGTACTGTATGGACTTTAAAAGAGACTACCCCTGAGTTTGTTTCAGGGTAGTCAGCTAGGAAACATCGGCCTCATCTCGTTAAAACTGACTGAAAAAACATTGACGTGTAAAAGTGTTTTTGAAAACCTATTTACAAAATAAAGATCATTTATCAAATGACTTTTCTGTGAAAATTTCAATACAAAAGCAGTTACACCTACTGCTATATTTTTCCTCGGCTTCGTTTACCACTGAAACGTATAGGGATGTTTCCATAATCCGTAGTTCTTTCGCAGATTTTCCTGTAAACAAATTAGGTTACTGCCACATAGTAGGTAACCGGCTAGCTTTAGTTTAGTATACCATGTTACGGCTAATAGCCTAAGTGCGGCTACACCTAGTTTTAGCCGGCTACATGTATGTATCCTACTTATCTTCGGTTAGAACTAGGTTTAGCCTTCATCATAGCGGCTAGAACTAGGTGCTAGTTGTAGCCAGCTAAAACTAGATGTAACCGCCCTTCGGCTATTAACCGTAACATTTATATAAAATATCTAGTCAATATTGCGGTGTTAAATTGATAATTTCCGATTCTAAATTTTACTTGAAGCTGTTCATCTTCTATTTAGAAAAGAGACGACGATAAAACTAATCATAATTGGTTAAGGTGATATTGCAATATAGGTGTTATTGCACTGTTTGATTAAAATCTATTTGATTGAAACTTGTTAATTTGATCACCTAACTATTAGAGCCTCCTTTTTAAATACTAACGATAACCTAAGGCCAACCAAGTTAGTTCATTTATTATTGTTGTTCATACTCGTATATAATACTAGCTGCTCCCAGCGGCTTCACCCGCGTGATAGCAGGATATTGTTCCAAGGGAACATACTTCCGGGATAAAAAGTATCCTATGTCCTATTCCAGGACATAGTCAATCCGTGTACCAAGTTTCATCAAAATCGGTTTTGTCATTTAGGCGTGAAGACGTAACAAACAAACTCACTTTCGCTTTTATAATATTAGTAAGGATTTTAGAAAATTGGTATTTCATATGAATGGTTCATTTCTGGTGCTGCATTATGTTACAACAGTGAAACATGTAATTTACTCATTTATAAAACTATCTAAGACAAACAAGTCTCTTATATGACTCAACAGTCGTAATATGGCTCCCTAGTCTATAGTAGTTGAAAGCGTGTCGGTTTTCTGTAGGTAGGGGGAATCCCCGGAATGCTACCTGAAACCAAACAATAGTCATCATTATTGCTTTGCATTTGTTTATGTATTATTTTTTGTATAAGTATATTTTTATCTAATTATATTGACGTCATATTTAGTTAGGCCTTTAGTGTATATATTATTTTTAATTATTTAAGTTTATATTATATCGTATTGTCTTTTAATTTGGTTAGATTTATACCTACACCGCTAAATTTTGATCGTTTTAATCGCGTGGAGGGTCAATCCGGTACATGGAACTCGATCGATTTGTAGAGATAAAGTCAAAAAATAAAGTACCTTTTTTTAAAACTCGTATTAATATACGCATGTACGAAATTAATTTCTTTAAGAAAACGTCAGCTGAGCGAGTCCAATGACCTGTAGGTATCTAGTAGTCGGTGTTGCGTACTACAGCAGCAGTACACCGTAGGACCTTTTTTAGTAATTTCAGTTCTTACAGTCCATCGCTTTCAACAATAAGATCGCCATTGTACCCATAGATATAACTTTCTGTAAAAACCAATTATTCTATTGTCTAACATTCTGGCCAACCACCACCATTTTAGCTGACAAAGATCTTGGACAAAGAGGTAGTCACCCTAGAACGTACTATCAACACGATCCAGTTGACGACCTTAATTGAATTGTTAAAGGGACGGCGCTATATAGAGAGTATAGCTCTATCCCTTTTTCTGACTCACATGCCTGTCATAACTTTATCCAAGGACCCCAGGACTTCCCCAAACGGCTCTACATTTACCTGTCATGTGATTGAAAAACAATAAATGTCTATGGAATGTCTAGTCCACCGTTTGTAAAATATTTTGGAGACTATTGTAAACTAAACTTTTCAATCCAAACATCACAGTGAAAGCGCTTTAGACTATTTTAGTATGACCATAGCTTACTGAATCGTTTTCATAATAACAATAATACATTGTTGTACTCTTTGAAATACATCTATTGCAAAACTTACAGAATAGCTTAACGGTATTAATGCCAATTTTTATCAACCGGCCAGTTTTTACGGTGGGAATGCATATTTACAAGGAAAATAAAAAATTTATAGTTTAAACAAAAACATTTATTGCATTGTTTAGCGTGCCAGCAGCGTTGATCACAATATCTGAAGGCATGTTGACCACTATCTCTCCTGATGGATGATCAAATTGTTTTAAGCGTCGTCGGTGGGGAAGCAAAATCCAGCTTTCATCACAAAGCCCTCCGCGCAGGTACCTAACGCAATCCCGTAGCGATCCCCTAAACTTTTCACAGCAGGAACCTTATCTTGGGACTGTTTCGGCTCTTCAGATGACGCTTCAGCCGTTGCAATCACCACTTTTTTATTTTTTTCGTCGATGTCCAACCTCGTCGTCAACAAAGGGTGCCGAGGGTCTTCCTTGCTTCTCACTGTGATCTCCACCATCATGCCTTCCGCTGACAGAGGCAGGGACTGATGTTTCAACACGTAACCGTCGATGCTGACGAACAGAGCCAGGCACAGAGCGATCTTCACACACATATTTGAATACATGATTGTATTTATTAATGTGCTGAAGGGGCGGTGGCTTGATGAAGAATATAACTTTCCCGTGAAACATGAACTTTATATACTGTATTCATGGAATTCCCTTTAATGTGTTTACCAATAATGTATATAAATAGATCTTAGTGCGTACAGTGAATCATTCAAGGATAATCATTGCGTTTTAATTACGTAAGCATGTCCCGTAGATTATTTAATATATTTAATTAATTGTAATATAATGTATGTCTTACAGAAGGGAAATTAAATACTATTCAAAAAATCCCCGTATTACAATCTTTCGAAAACCTTTTGGAGGAATAAACTAACTGTACACAAAGGTATATTAATAAAAATGAAGCATCTGTATGTTCTAGCAAAATAACAAAACAAACTTTTTTTTTCTATCTGTAACTCCGAAACGACTGCATCGATTTTAATGAGACTTTTATTGACGGTGTTACGAAGAGTAACTTGGCTATTTTTTCCGCGAGCGTTCAATCGTGTCGAAAATGTATTCTGAAATTCGACTGAATTTCATTCAAACTTCGTTTCGACAAACCAATCTTGTAGGTTGTGATAAATTTTTAGTACCTCTTCCCGCTCTGTGATCCCTCCCGTTCCAAAGGAAGTGTAAAATGCTTACTGCCTGAAACCTTCCTGTCTGCCGACGGCGAAGACCCAATAACTCCTAACTGTAATTACATTGATTTGTGTAATTAAATTTATTTATGCTGCACTAAGTAATAATATTTTACTAGCTTCCGCCAGTGGCTTTGCTCGCGTGAAAGTAAATTTCTCCATACAAACTTTGGAACCCTGTAGGTTCCGTACAAACTCATCAATGAAAATAATTCATTTCCAGTATCTCTTGAATTTTTTTCAAATCACAAAGAAAAAGACAGAAATAAGCAGTACCTTTGTACTCTTTTATCTGTATTTGTGCATGTCATTTTTAGGTGTTTGTGTGTGTATATAAAATAATAAATAAAAAGTTTTTTTGTAACATTACAAAAAAATACTGCTTTCAGATTTTTTCCTATATCTATGCTATAAGACCTTGCTTTATTACAAATTTCAATGAATTTTGATTCCCTTTAGAGTATCCAAATATACGTTTTTTGCGACATAAACGGCGTAAATAGAAGTTTGACTTTTTCACAGCTTCAAGAGACCGCAGAGCATATAGTTTTAATTTCAACTCGATACTTCCACGCGTTACCAAGATAAAGGTTCTTGACAGACAAACAGGCGCAAGTCCGACTTGCACTTGCCCGGTTTTTTGATAGTAACGTGGGACGAGTTGCAGAGTTAAATTATAATTTATTTTTATTTTTATTTTCGTCAGGTCGTCCCAAACGGGCCATAGTATGTGGTACAGGTTGATGAATTACTCGATATAAAATATGATTTTATAAATAATAAGTTTCATTTACCGTTGTAGTTGCTAAACTATTTGCGTCATAAAACAACACTGTAAGTAAATAAACAAGATATTTATAGTATTAATAGGATGCAGTATAAAGTAGGTAAACACGGAGTGTTATTGTTAACTTAGCATGGAGTGCTGTTCCATTGATTGTCAACTAGGTTCTGCCAGTGGCTTTACTCGTGTGAAATTCGAATTTCTTAAGGAAACATACTCTCAGGACAAAAAGTTATATTCCAAAGTAAAGTAAAGTAAAGTAGAGTAAGTGAGGTGGCAAGCCAGCAAGGAGGCTCGCTGCTTCGTGGAAAACCGTGCGGTATCCCCGCACCATCCGTATTGCCATGACCCTCTGGCATGCGTTCAGCTGGGCCTTCGGCTGCTGACGCAGTGACGGTGCCCACACTGGCGTCCCATAAAGAGCCATGGTCCGAACGATTCTCGCGTAGAGCCACCGGCAGGAGGCGTTAGGACCCCAAGGAAGGCCAGGAGTCGCTTGAGAGCAGCCGCATTCCGGTTTATTTTGGGAGCCAAACGTCGGAAATGCTCCACGAAGTTCCAACAGCTGTCGAGGACGAGTCCCAGGTACTTCATTGTCGACCTGACGCCAAAGTGAACTTCTCCTACCGTTAATTGAGAACCCGATGGTGGTGCGTTCTGAGGGCCGTGGAAACACATAGCCTCGGACTTGTGCAGCGCCACCTCGAGTCCCAACTGCTGGATCCTGTCAACGACTATCGCAACTCCGCCAGGGAAGTCGCCGCGCAGCACGTAGTCGTACCCGATGTTCTACAAGGGTGGTCCAAGTACCGATCCCTGTGGAACACCGCACAACATCTCACATTGTCTCCACTCTCCCTGGTGACCAGGGTAGACTATAAACCTGTCCCACAGGTAGGCCTCGACCACCTGACAGAGGTATTCGGGCACCCGGTGGTACCAGAGTGCCTTCCGGATCGTACTCCAATGCAGGTAATTAAAAGAGTTGGTAATGCCCAATGACACTGCCGCGACACACCTGCCCAGGGACACCGAGTCCCCTGTCGTGAGAGCTCCCACGCGCATGATGGGATCCATCGTTGAGCGCATCCTGCGAAAGCCGAACTGTCCGTCCGAAAGGTCCGGCCCCACCCTTGTTAGCCGCGCGACTAGGCGGTTTGCAATAACTCTTGCCCACCTCGTCGAGCAGCACAATGGGCCGGTACTCGGACGGAGAGTCTGCAGGGCGCCCTGACTTCGTAATGAGATCACATTCATACCTACGTATATCGGAAAATGGTGGAACAGATTAAACAGTAAATCAAAAAGATTCTACTGTTCGTCAATATTTGTGATGCAACTGTTGTGAGTCTGCGCTGCTGACAAAGCGAGCCAGGATAACTGCGTCACACGTAGGGTTATTTGATTGAGCAGACATTTCCTATACTTGCTTTTGTTGTTTGTGATTCAAACGGGAAAAACGTCCATCCTTTTGAATACTAATGAGAAGTTTACTTGCCCTAGCAAATACACTTCATCACAATAAACAGTGCTAACAAAATACTGTTTTTATCCTCACGGCGTGAGTTCACTTTTTCCGCCATCATTACTAAGTACTTAAAGTCCTCTCAACCTAAATTCGGTCTTTATCATAATTGTTACCTACACCCCTATGTTTTAATTTGTATAAAGAAATGGGACTCTAAACGGTTAGAGCCCCATTACGGGTATGAGGGCCGGTCCTGATTATATTTTTGTAGTCAAAAGTAAACAAGATTTTAATGAAAATAATTTTTTCAAAGCAAGTTATTATAGCACGATATAATACCTATATAATTAATACTCGTCAAGACAAATCATACGAGCCCAAAATCGATGCGGTTTGTCTTTTAAATACCAAGTGCCTATAGCCACCTTCCGGTTCCAGCACAGATCAGCTCCAAGTCAAAATAATTTTGCATTGTTATCTGATTTACACATGCATGCAAAATTTCAGCTCAATCGGTAACCGGGAAGTTGATCAAATTTAATTTGCAAGATTTAATTATAGACTAAACATCGGGACGGGTGAAACTAAATAAAAGCTTGTAAAAACAAACGAAATCCACTTGCAATATCCACAAACATTTATCATGACTAGTAAATTCATAATAGAATCAATCATTCATAAAATTTGCTTGTAGAAAATACCACTCGCAGTGTTTTTCCATTTTGATCGTCATTTATTCATTCATAGCTTGTACAATATTTCCATAAATTGAGTGTCATTTGGGATATGAAGTACTAGCTTTTGCCCGAGCAGCTTCGCTCCCGCTCTTTCCTACTACACTCTACTATTACTCTACCCTACTCTACCCTACCCTATCCTACTCTACACTACCCTACACTACTCTAGTCTACACTACTCTACCCTACTCTAACCTACTATACCCTACCAAACTTCACATAAACCATCTACTAAATAGTCCAAACAAAGCCTAAAAATTTGGGTTGGATAGGTGAGCCCGTTCTTGAGTTATAAAATAACAACGAAAAGTGGCATTGATTTTTATATATATAGATAGATTTGCAGTTACTAATTCAAAATTGGTGGAATATATTTAAAGTTCTCTTAATTTATAAAAATAAGCATTTTATGTGTTTCTTTATTATGAGCCACTTCATTTAATTATAGCTTATATTTTTTTATTGATATAATCTATAGTGCTTGACTGCGATTTCACCTGATGGTAAGTAGTGATGCGATCGTTGATCATGAGGCGCACTAGTTTGTTAAGAGCCTATTCACCTTGAAGTCACCTAAATTACAATCGGACGGGAAAACCGCAACAGGCAAATTGTTCCAGTCCTTCGATGTACGAATTATAAATGACGAAGCGAAACGCTTAGACCGGACCGTAGAGGTAACAACGTAATCAGGGTGGTTACTCGCTGTACGTCGGGTTGTCTGATGGTAGAAATGAGATGGTGGAATCAAGTCATGCAATTCTCGCACACACTCTCCAAAACGCATCTTGTAAAATACCGAATGGCTGGCTACCCTAAGCCAGTGCTCAAGGCTTTGTAGATTGGACTTAACTAAATTTGGATCACCAATTAGCCTCTTTACTTTACCACCGAGTCCAAAGCTGCTAGGTAGCATTTTGCAGCACCAGCCCACATAATATGGCTACAGTACTCCACACACGATCGCCGACGATTTATATGGACAGATGCACACCTACCACAGTGTTGTCTTTTTAACCCAAAGGCTGACTGTCAGAGAACGCCTTGTTGCATTAAGTCCTCCTTTGTAGCACTACTGTACATGAAGTCTAAATTAATTAAATAAAACATATCTAGCTGGTTAAATGATTCATTATTATTAGTTGTATCTACACTAGACGTTCTAATAAGATCATCCAGGTCACTACTGCGTCAATAAAGTTATCTATGATTAGCATACAAGGAATTGGTATTTATTTATAGAGCTTGATCTATTATTACTGACAGTATTCCCCGTGAAGAATTTCCCTAGGTCTACGTGTTCTTGGGAGGATCAGAGTACCTACTTTGACGTCTGCATAATGTTGCATCAGACAGTTACATTAATTAATACAAAGTTATAGTTTAATACTTACCTATTACAGAATTATAATTATTCTTAGAACTGTACTGTATCACAAATACAATATAATAGCCTTTATTAACTGAAGGTAGTTAACAATAATACATTTGTTATTTTTATTCCTATAAATATACCTCTAGGATGACTGGTAATTAGTGACCGAAAGTTAAACACGTGATTGTACACATAATTACAAACAACTTTCCCAAAAATACTTTTTTTTATACTGATTAGTTTTATCACAGTCAGAAATCAGCTGTTTACGCAATTTCGCGAGTGCACGCCTGCGACTGCTCAGCTGCTAACCGCGTGACGTCGTCGTCTCTGTACCTTACCTACATTAGACACCACTACATTATTAATTGACTCGAAACCTACTTGACACTGGGCATTGTTCAAGTTATTTCAGGTATCTCATCTTTTTTTGGGTTGGTACAATAGCCTCGCTGAAAAAATAAAAAATCTTTGAGAAAGTTGTTTGTAATCATGATTGCGATCGCGTGTATAAGTATCGGTCACTAAATACCAGTCACCCTATGTGTCTATACTTGGCAGTCGTTATCCTCCTACCCGAAAAATTTTCGTCAGACTAAAAATTGAAAACGACCCGATTGTAGCCACCTAATGGGTTCAATTGTATTTTCAAACTATCCAAGGGCTCACTCAAATAAACACACAATTTCATCCAAAGCCGTTAAACTAGGAGGAGTTAAGTGACAGACACACGTACTGAAGAATTATCTACACTAAAGAGGTAAAGTTTGTTTTTTTATGTTATTTTGTTTGATGGTAATCTCTGAAAGCTAGCACTTTCAGAGATTACCTACGTGGGCGAAGCCGAAGGCGACAAAAGCTAGTAGATATAGATATTTCTTGATACGTTTTGTTTTTTCTTTGTTACTTCTTATTTTTTTGTTGTATGTTTTACTACTTTATATTTTTCTTTTTCTTTTTCTAAGATAAACAATAATCTTACGTGTATGTTTGTTACTCTTCCACCCATAAATGTCTGAATGAATTTAGACGAAATTTAACAAACAAGTGTTGGACGTAGGATACTTTTTATCTCGAAAGAACCTTGTTACCTAAGGATAATTTTTTACTTTCTCGTGGACAGAGCCGCTGTCAGAATCTTTATAGTTACAAATAATTTAACTTAGTATTAATTAATTTAGTTACAATAATGTTAAACTCAGTATAATTAGATGTTGACGGAGAAACCAGCCTGATAAGCAAAGTCAGTTGAGGTAGTTAGCATTTTTCACTCAAGCTAAGCCGCTGGCCAAAAGCTATTTTTAGAACCTGTTACACCAAATTGGTTAGCTTTAATTTGTCTTAAACAGGATCAGAATATTTAGATATAAGAAGAAAACGTTCCTAGCACAAATTTATTTAACCTAACCTATCTGATGTTTAAATAGAAAGAAAGACAGAAAAATATTTTATTTGGCACAGAAAATGCAGAAACAACACAATGCAGAAACAACATGAAGACACACACGCTATTTAGCTTAACTTTTTTTGAACTGACCGACATTTGACTATTCAAAAGTGCCCGCAAATGGTCTATTTGAAATAAATGCTTTGATTTGATTTGAGACATAAGATTTAAAAAAAGAAAAAAAAATTGTGTGTCTCACGCCTGCGCGTCCATTCAAACTGCGGCACCACGCCATCCTGATGGTCCAAATGCAATGGCTTTTTTACAAGCTTTTATTTAGTTTCACCTGTCCCAATGTCTGTCATCAAATCTTTCAAATTAAATTAGACCCACTTCCTGGTTACGAATTGAGCTGAAATTTTGCATGCATGTGTAAATCAGATGACAATGGAACATTATTATGACATAGACCTGATCTGATAATGGAACTGGAAGGCTATAAGAACTTGGTAGTTAAACGACACAACCCCATCGAGTTTGGACTCGTATGATTCGTCTTGACGAGTATTAATAAAGTAAATAAAAGCTTGCTTGCCATTTTAAATCGCAGCTTAAGAAACTCCTGGTTGAAAAGGCTTACTACTCGATCAATGAGTTTTTAGATGATAGAAGCATAAAATAAAAATGTCCGATTCACTTATTATTCTATCTTATTTGCGACTTTAATTGTTTTGAAATAGACTTGTTCAGCATGTATTTCTTACGCCTAATTTGTACGCCTTGCAAGGTAAAACATAGTGATACAACACAATTTTTTATACCATGTACCATATTACCTATGTTTAACAAATAAATTACTTTGACTTTGACTTTGCTATGAGAAGAATATTTTCGTTAAAAGCTTGTTTTTTAAAGGAAGAATATTACCGTCTACTTTAAAACAATACAAAAGAGTGTTTAGTATGTAGAACCTCGATTGGGTCCACGTGGGTGCGATCGGGTCCCCAGTAGCCTCGATAAAGATGAAATACGGTCGGGTTACTCAGATTATAGCAATAAATATTGCTGAAAATATGCTGCGTATCATAATAGCCACTCGACCTACGATCCACGGAGATTGCCTTTATATAATATACTCGAATCAGGTTGTAAAACTATTACTAGTAATATAGAACGGAACGACTATGAGACACTCTCATATTTTATGTACAGGACTCTTTGTGAATCTGATATTGTTTTTACGAATTAATTTACCTAGCTATTTGCTTGTATAGAATACACTGAGCCACAGAAAATCCGGGTTCCAAAAATAAATGTGACAGTTTCTTCAATACATTAGATAAAATTGTGAAACCGTAGTGTATTGTAAGTGACTGAATAGTAAATGAAACAAAATACTTACACGTTGTGCGCACTATTCAATTATTATTTTAAAATGTTGTAAATCAATTTTTTATACGATTTTGTTAGTTTGACCAATTTTACTTACACTGATTTTTTCATTCTTGTACCATTACAATAATTTGTGTACATTCACTAAGTGTCAGGTGACATGATGTAGCACTAAATACTATGACCAATCCAAGAATTTTCTTATAATGACACCAATGTTTGAGTCAAAACCGGAAAAAAATATCAAACTAACATAAGCCAAAGGTTTCTGTGTGTTTTTTAACGAAGTTCAAATAAACTTAGTAAATGGGTAGAAAATGTACTGAAATAGCATATGCGATATTTTTTTATTCCGGGTGTATATTTCTTTGAAATAATTATCTAATATCACGCAGCCACAACTGTAGGCAGTAGCTTGCTCTTTTCATAATTATGAATCTCAATATTTGAAAAAAGAATTGAAAAAATTAAAACAGTAGCTTGTACAAGTAAACTTTTTTTTTTTATTTATAACGATACACGAGCGTAACTTTGGCAAATATCGCAATTTTTATATGTGACCCATTATTTTTTCAGCCAAGTGTATTTTTTATAAATCCAATGGTTTTGTATCCAAGGCCAACGGGGTTCAAAAGGGTGAAATTATTCTATTTTTGTGATGGGTTTTCCTTTTTAGTATTTTGTATATTGTTATAAAATCCTACGTAAGAGCAGTCAGCTTTGCTTGGAAGTGGGACAATACATATGTACGTAGGTATATGATATAGAATACGTCATTATATGAATAACCATGCCAGCTGAGAGACTGCTTAGTACTTGTAGTAGGATTCGTAGCGACTATACTGTTTTTACTGATGACGTGCTGGTACAATTTCCTTAAAGTTTTTGTATGTTGTCAATTGTCTTCACATAATATTTAATTTTGACTGGCCTGTTGGTCTAGTGGTCAATGACACTGACCGCTATGCCGGAGGTAGTGGCTTCAATCCCTACTGAGGACAAATGTTTGTGTGTTGAGCACGATCATTTGTTGCGCCTGGGTGTAATTTATCTACTATAGGTATGCATTTAGATAGTTGTGGAAAGTTACACAAAAAAATAGAAGCGACAAGAAATATGTAACCAAGATTTATTTATAACTCATAATTCGATTCAAAAGAGTATCCACGGAATTTCTCCTCCATAGAGATCTTTTTTTTAGGTAATAAAGCCGAAAATGCTTCGGCGAATTTCTGAAAAGGAAACCCATGGGCCTAGTTTGTTTCTGAGGGGTAATCGATGGAAATACTGATCCAAATGCTAAAACTTTTTCACCGATAGAAAGCTGCTTTATTTTTAAATGACATAGGCTACATTTTATGCTCGCGGGCGAAGCCACGGGCTAGTAAAGAATATTTTTGTATTTCAATGAAAGTTGAAACTACATCATGAACAAATTAATTATATTCTTATCATCTTTTCGCATGTTGTTAATATAGGCATGTATGTGCTTATAATTAATTGTTTGGATTATTCCATGGGTAAAAAAATAACGCACTTGATATCAATGTCAACGTAATACTTTTTTTTTTACGGTGGGCAAAAATCATCTTATGACAACCCCCGCTCTTGGGTGGAGCGGGAGATAGTGTCAGACTCATACTGACTAAAAACCCACTCCTTTCCTTCTAGCCTCTTCATACCGGGGCACGAGCTTCCTTTCGGATAACCCTGGCCCCAGTAAGCTTCGCGCGGGAACAGTGCCCGCCGTCGACGTCTTGGGCTCGGTCCGGACAGTTACCAGACGGTCGAACAGCGAGCTACCCATGGCTTGCCGTCCGGAAATCGGGATCGGAATCCCTGCGGCGGCGGCAAGGGCGCCGTTGCCTGATACGGACGGCCTCCTCCTTTGCTAGCATTACTGCTTCGCAGAAGGAGGCGACCGCCTGCCATTACTCCTCGCTCCAGGCCATGGCCTCAACCAAGGCCCGGCGCGAGAGGTCTCCGCCCTATATGTCCCTGACAGGTACGTTTGGCGCTGGCTTCGCCCTCCACTGCTGGTGGTACTGAGGGCGAGGAGAAACCCACTCAGAGTTGCCTCTGACACGCGGTCTTCGCACTCTCAATCTCTTATAAGACAAATTAGACCTATTCATTTGTACTTTAAGTAGATAGAGTGGCATTAGCGGTTTTATGCTTTTGTAATTAAGTAGGTTAATAATACATTATATTATAAATATATGTAATTAGTTACATTGACTGTACCTACTGTCACATTAGGTTTTCCTGTAAATATAGTATAAGTTTGATGAACAAATAAACATATATATTTTTTTTATCTATACTAATATATATATATATAGAATATAGTAAGTTTGTAAGTTTGTAAGTTTGTATGTAGGGGGTAATCTCTGGAACTCATAATCCAATTCTAAAAATTTTGTAACTGACAGAAAGCTACATTATTCCTGAGTGCTATAGGCTATAAATTGTTTCTATAGCATGTATATTAACCGAGCTATCACAACTTTTGTCTAGCAAGTCGGAAAAAAATACCTCATAAAACAGAATTATTTGCGTGCGCTGCCTAAACAGTTGCTTAAAATTAAAAACAATGTATGGCTACCTGGTTCGTCTTAATTATTTCTACAAAAAAGTCCGCGATACCATATCTCTACCTTTTATATTTTACCTTTTATACTTCTTTTATTGCACTAAAAATATTTTTTTTCGGCATCCTTACGTTTGGTTGATTATTTGAGTAACAAAATATCAATTCTTATGACAATAAATTATTTCAGTATCACAAGAACATCATACAGATAAGATTTGCCATTTACAGTATATCAATTGGTCATACAGTTTCGGAGATAATATAAAATTACTAAAACGCAAAATGCCCCTAGCATAACTTTCATTGTGCAGACGTTTTACCTATTTGCCCAAAGATGGCGTTCTGCAATTACGTAATTTTTCGGAATCGCGGTGTTAAGACTTTCTGTGGATTGATGATCCTCTCGAATTATTATGCCCACGTTGTCGTTAGTTGGAGTTCTTCTATCAGTCGCTTATTGATTTCGGTTGTTTCGTTCGTATGGTTGTTGTTGTTGATAGATACCTCATAATTGAAAATATCGTAATTTCGTTGTACGTTTGTTTTGTATGTTCGTAGATTCGTACTTTGTTCTATCGTAATAATCGATACGAGTTATTCGATATTACGATTGTTTTGTTTTGTAAAGGCGGACGGTGTTCGAGTCGCTTTCCCTTTGTTCATAATTGTTTTCAAGTCTGTGCGCAGTTTGTTGAGAGCACACATGCATGCCTAAAAGGAAATCTCAAATGTCCCGGCAGACATCACAGACAAGAGCCGCTCGAGTACGCCGTACGGAAGAATCTGCCCCTGAAAATGAGCAGTGCCTCTCGAGAAATAGAGAATATATTTCGCGAGCGCTCACAGCGCCTAGCTAGCCAAAATCTGAGGACGTCGCGGGCCCGTGCTAGAGAAACTAGCGCTGAACGTGCGCAGCGTCTATCTGAGTTAAGGCAGCATGTCTCTGAGACAAGGGATAGGGAGACTAGGGCTGAGCGCTCGCAGCGGCTTGGTAGGCAAAATGTCATAACATCGCTGGTCCGTGCTCGCGAATCTAGCGCTGAACGTGCGCAGCGTCTATCTCATTTAAGGCAGCATGTCGCTGAAACAAGGGATAGGGAGACTAGCGCTGAGCGCTCGCAGCGGGTCACTAGGCAAAATGCTATAACATCGCAGGCCCGTGCTCGGGAATCTAGCGCTGAACGTGCGCAGCGTCTATCTCATTTAAGGCAGCATGTCTCTGAAACAAGGGATAGGGAGACTAGCGCTGAGCGCTCGCAGCGGCTCACTAGGCAAAATGCTATAACATCGCAAACCCGTGCTCAGGAATCTAGCGCTGAACGTGCGCAGCGTCTAATCGAGTGTAATCTTATTTTAAAACAAGAAATTTTCCGCGGACGAAGTCGCGGGCAGAAGCTAGTCTGATATAAACTAGTACTTGACTACGATCCCACCTGATGGTAAGCAGTGATCCAATCGTTGATGGTGAAGCGCACTAGTTTATTAAGAGCCTATTCACTCTAGCCTTGAAGACGCTTAAATTATAATCGTCTTCAAATAAAGGAACAAATAAATAAATATAATAGTTTAATATATTCCAAAAAGAATAGGTATAATATTTTAAAGTCTTTTAAACTAACGTTTATTCTGGTATACATAAATTTTACATAATAATATTAACATATATTAAGGAGGAACTTACAGTTAATTTATTCACAAATAACAATGATAGTTGTGAACAAAATTTGTATGAAATAGTTGCAGTTTACATGTTTATAAACGCACGATAGAGTAATTCCTAGTTCCGCTTACCTCCAGAAACAATGGACTGGTGCTGCATGACACCTAGCAGGTTTGGACTCAGTAGAAAGGCGTGCGGAGAGGCTTATTGACGATTCAGATTTGGTCAAGTCCAATTTACAAAGCCTTGAGCACAGGCTTACGGTAGCCAACCTTTAGATATTTTACAGGAAACATTTTGGAGAATGTGCGCGTGAATTGCATGACTTCATTCCACCATTTCCTTTCTACCATTGGAGGAGTCCGGACTAAGCGTTTTGCGTCGTCGTTTATGCGGCGTACGTCAAAGGGCTAGAACAATTTGCCTGCAGCGGTCTTCCCGTCCGATTATGATATATGTGTCTTCAACGTTAGAATGAATAGGCTCTTAATAAACTAGTGCGCCTCACTATTAACGTTTGCATCACTGCTTACCATCAGGTGGGATCGCAATCAAGCACTAGTTTATATCAAATAAAAAAATATATACACATTCAGACCCTTATCCCAGTCATAAGCAACATCCATCAGTAAATATTCCGAAATAACTTCTGCGGCATCATATATCTAATTATAGAAATGAACCTTTACTTGGGAAGGCGCAGCCACAAAATTCCCCAACCATGCCTGGTTGGGGTATTTCCAGTAGGAATTTGTCTCAGGTTTGTGTAGAGCCACGAGCAATAAGACATATATATTGTCACATTATCTATCTATCTTAACTACTACCATTCACATGTACGACAATTGGTTCTAAGACATTTATTTATTTATTTACATATGTATTTGATACTAGTTTTTGCCAGCGGCTTCGCCCGCGTACATAAAATATAGTCTATGTCACTCAGAAATAAAGCAGCTTTGTATAGGTGAATTTTAGCAATCGGACCAGCACTTTTAGAGATTACCTCCTACAAACAAAAAAACAAAAGAACAAACTTTACCTCTTTATTAAGTATATTAGTGTAGATAAAACAAATAAGAGCGTTCTTTTCGAGATCCTTTTTAACCGACTTCTAAAAAAGGAAGAGGTTCTCAATTCGGATGTTGGTATGTTTTTTTTTTATGTTTGTTCGCGCATAACTTTGTCGCTTGCCAACCGATTTGAAAAAATATTTTTTTATTAGAAAGGGTATACTTCCCAAATGGTCCCATAGTCACCAAGTTGGGATCTGATAATGGAATCTTGGCGAAATCGGGGGATCTCCTCAAATTCAATTCAATTTTTTAGTGAAATCGGTTACTTTTTTTTATAAAAAGGTTTTTTTATTCATACAACTGCTTTTACGTGACTATGATGTTATTATACATCTTTCTCTAGATATTTTGGATACATACTATCTTGTGGATATTATCTAGGTTTCTATAGAATTTAAAACATAAATTTGAGTAAAACTAATCTCTCTGAAAATCGTTTTTTTTACGTGTACTTTGGCCCTCCACAATCAATAAAAAAAAAAAACAAATCAATTCAATTTTTCATAATTAGTGTCTACATGTTGTTACTAAATTGTGTAGATCTACGAGTGTGTATGCCAAATAAAATAGTTTTCTTTCTTTCTTTCATTTACATACTTATTTCTTTTTATTACTCGTGCTTGTAGAAATGACTTATGTAACTCTGATTGATGCTATAAGTCAAATATGACTAATTAGCCAAGTACAAGTATATACTTGTAGGTAACATCAAATTCAGTCAGTAGACTGAACTGGATATTACGTATAAGTGACTATAGTGACGCATAGTGTCATTGTTTCTTAATCTAATGACGCAATGAACGCTTTATTGAATTTACAAATTTTATGCAAATTTTATGCAAAATTTTCCCATATTGAGAACGATTCCTACATTACCTACCAGCGTTCTAAAAGCGTGTTATGTACATATTAGATAAAAACAATTAAAAACCGCAATTAGCTTTCATAATTTACTTTTGTTTTACCTCATATTTATGGCACTTTCCAAAGGCACAGTTTTATTATAAAGTACAATATTGTATATAATGTTTTGGTTTGTTGTTACTCGTAAATATATCGAAGACAGAGTTTAGCCAGAGTCATGTTTGGCAGCAAGCAAAGTCTCACAGCACCAGTCAAATAGTTTAATAAACACTGGCCATTCTGGTCATAGTCATAATAGTCATGGTAGTTTTTTGGTAAAGGAATCTTCGAAGTCATACATAGAATATTGCATTACAGTCCACAAATTAATATAAATACGTTACAATATCAAATAATAAATAGATGTCAATCCAAAATAAGAAAATACGAAAAAAAAAAACAAATAAATGAAAGTGAAATCAAATATAAAAATAATAAGGTGGATCAAAGAAAAGTCACTAAAATTTCAGTCCAAATTAATAATAATAATAAACATTTATTTCAAGTAAAATACCCATAAATTGACATAAATAAATGAAAACACAAACAAAAACATGCTAATAAAATTCATTAATTCAATGGGTATTAAAAGCCCTAGAATTAATAGAAAAAGAAAGAAAGGTAACACACATGTCAAAGTTTACATCATCTTAAATTCATCAAAGGAATAAAAAGCTCGATAGATAAGTCATTTTATCAATGCTTTGAAACTGCCTACAGTCGGGGCACCAGAAATAGCTAGTACTACAGCTGCTGTAATAAGTGTAGGTACATTATGTTATTATGAACTTTCAGTGCCCTTCTTGCGCGAGGTCGGATCGCACTTAACCAATTGTTTTTTTTTGTTCTAAATTTGGCCTAAACGGCTAAATTCAAGCGAAAGCACAAAGTTATTTTAATAATTATTATACCGTAAATAAATACCTACGTCATATTATTGATTACTTGATAGTTTTGACTGGCCTGTTGGTTAGTGGCCCTGACTGCTAAGCCGGAGGTTTGATTATCACCCTGGAAAAATATTTGTGTGATGAGCACAATCAATTGTTCTCTGTCTGTATGTATACAGACAGAGAACTATAATATGTCTGTCTTTGTCTATAATATGTTTGTATTTAGAAATATACAAGGTGATTGGCAGATGGGTGCATTGTGTGCCACACCTTTCATTGTGAAATGTTTAGATTTCGAGCTACTGCTCTGGCGGATCCTACTACCAGTAGGATCCGCTTGAAATGCTGCCAAAATGTCTTCTTCGATGGCAGTTTTGTGTCTGCCTGGGTTGACTCCAGGTTCCACACGGTGTACCCCATCATTTTGCTGTAAAAACCAACTCTTATCGCTTTTCTCTATTCACTGGGCGTTCTTCCTGGAAACACCGTCGCACGGCGCATAGTGGCTCCTGCATGTGCAAAAAATTCTTAGGATTGAACTATGTTATCATTTCGAACACATAAAGTATTCTTTTATACAAAAATTCAGTTTTTGATAGATTGCCTAAAATTTAAAATTTCTCCCTTAAATTGGTTTGTAAGTCCTAACTTCAATAATTTGTAAGATATCCACGTAAATTATACCTCAAAAGAAAGAACAATTATCAGGCATATTTCCAAAATGGTTTGAATAAAAAAAGCACCCTAAGTTTTTTTTTTAATAAAGTTTTGAATAAGTGTTGATAAAAACTTTAATCTTTTTCTGAACTTTAAATGTCTGTAAAAAAAAATGTCTAAGGACACAGTTGCCTAAAACATGTTTTTCTGAATTTCTTACTCAATATTCTGTTAAAGTAAAATAAAAATAAATTCATTTATCATTCAATTTGGCCATAAATAAGCAGTTTACATGAAATTTTGGGAATTTCCGAAATACAACTTAAAAAATAGGTTAAAAAAGAATGGTAAGACTTCGTCTAAGACAACCATGACTGAAGGGGTTCTAAATTATCTGTACTATATTCGCCTCAAAGCTTTGCACCCATCTTCCAATCACCTTGTATAAGTATGTTTATCAGTTGTCTAGTACTCATAACCAGAGATCGGAATAGGTAGGGCTGTTTTATGTAGTTGCCTTAGGTTAGAATAATATGGATATTCCCCGAGTCCCGGGATTTGGTTTTAAAGTAGTAAAATTATAAAAAAAAAAAAACTATTCTTGCCTTCGGGAGTAATGAAAGATTACACTTCCTTTCTGACGGGTATATATAAGATAATAAATAAGAATATAAGAGGGACGGGCTTAAGGATAGTATAATAAATAGATAAACTTGATTCTGCTGTTGACGTAAAATTTACAACGTCGCATATCATGCGCTTATTGGCTTACATATTTTTTTATACATATTGACAAAAATAATGAAATTCAATTAAATCCCGTATCCGAAATCCCGTGGAATATCCATATTAACATCAATGTTTCCTGTCAATGAACCTAAATAGCCCTACCTATTCCGATCTTTGCTCATACACAAGCTTTGCTTAGTTTGAAGCTAGATGGCGTTGTGTGATAGTTGTGGCATATATTATTACTGAACTGCAAAATGAAAAAAACCTTAGGAACATTTGGCGTTTTCACCTTAAAATACAAACATTTATTTGTTAGGATAGTATCGTGTTGTACCTACACATTAGTCATTATTGCATCACTGAACTGTCACTGCTTGCAATGGGTATTCCTTGAATCCAATGAAGCAACTAGATTGGTCAATCAAGGTCAGTATGATGTGTCAACTTTTCCAGTGGTGTTGGTGACCTATAGAGTATAGACTTACACTTAGGATTATCATTAATTTAAAACAATGGATGCTTCTCATCGACTGCTAGACTAGTCCATTCCAATTTCCTCCAGGATAATTTGAAGAAAGTGACGCCTAATAAATGTCATAAATCCCTAGCTTGTGTTAATCTATGTATCTATGATTATTTATTTATTTAAACATGAAAAATAAAAACACTTAACTAATTAAAACTAAATATTTATACCTATTTATTTACGTAGATACTCTTTTTCCGAGCATCCATGATAGTACTGGTTTTAGATGTAAATAATTCCAAGTTCATTTAGGGGTATTTTGGATATAACTCTAGGGTCAAGCCTAAAATAACAATACCGACCAATACTCATGAACTTAGGAGCTAAAGTTGATATTTCGAGCGACTTTTTTCTTACACAAGTTTAGGTGTTTACCTTATAGTATCTTTTTTTAGGATTCCGTGCCAAAAAGGTAAAACGGGACCTTATTACTAAGACTACGCTGACCGTCCGTCTGTCTATCTGTCTGTCTGTCAACAGGCTGTAACTCATGAACCGTGATAGTTAAACAGTTGGAACTAACACAGATGATGTATTTCTGTTGCCGCTATAACAAAAATAAATGCTAAAGGAAGTTCCCATACAACAAACATGATTTTTTTGCAGTTTTTGCCATAGATAATACAAAACCCTTCGTGCGCGAATCCGACTCACACTTAGCTGATTTTTTCTATCTCCTTTCTCTCAGTCCATCCAAAGGTTTCTTGTAAGAAATTGCGCTGTGCGAAAAGACCGCCCATTGTGCAATAGGGTAGTTTCCAGGGTCAAAATAACTACATTTTATTTAGTCCGTGGTTTTAAATTATAAAAAAATATTGGACACGTATTTTTTCTTTATTAGATTAAACAAAAAATAACAAAGATACAGCTCATTAAAGTTACGTGTGACGTCACCCCGTGCGAAAAAATTTAGCACGGCGTGACGTTACACGTAACTTTAATGGGCTATAATATCTTTGTCATTTTTGGTTTAATTTACAAATAAAAAAATACGTGTCCCTTATTTTTGAATAATCTAAAAGACGGACTAATTACATTTTTTTAGGCAACTAGCCCATTGTTTTTGCAAATTTCTATCCTGTTTACACTAAATGGTCTAGAATAAATATAGGCACTATAATACTTATTTGTTTACATCCATCTAATGCATATTCTTCCTGTACATCATCTGCCAAACTATCCTTGTTCTCAGAAATGTAATTCGTAACAGTCATTACTCATTGGAGCAGTGGTGTAGTACGAATTGTAGGTCGCGGCATTACTTTGTGTAATTTATTTCATCACCACTGCTCTCAAAACAGTGAAGCGCATTACTTTGTGTAATTTATTTCATCACCACTGCTCTCAAAACAGTGAAGGAAAACATCACGAAGCCACCGGCATGTCCTACAACCGAAAATTCGAAGATATCTGACATTCACCAACCCGCATTGAGCTCGCGTGGTAGATTACAGCCCATTCTCCTCCTAGAGAGGAGAATGAGTCCCAGCAGTCATTATCATCTTCCTGCCCTTGTCCTGTTTTATTTGGGATCGTCGCAACACGTTTTTTTCTTCCATCCGGTCCTGTCACTCGTCAAGCTTTCGCTAACAAATAAAAAAATAAATAAATAAATAACACCCTTTTTTTCTTCATATCACATCTCACACAATCCATCCATCTTTTCTTTGGCCTCCCTCTCCCTTTCCATCCATCCACATGTAAACCCATAACTTTTTTAGCAACATGCGTTCTAGCGTGTACATTATAAAGACTGGTGATGATGAATATTCATTAATATCGAGTTTCGCAAAACTACGTAAGAAAGTGCAAAATGTTGACGTCATATTTAGAGTAGGTAGTATCATATTAATGTATAACCTTATAAAACAAAGAGCAAAAACTGGTACATTTAAATTAGATAGTATATAAAACATTCATATCTTTTCATTGGATTCGAAAACAAGATCTGCAGATAAAAACAACTTTACCACATCTTTATATTAGTTAAGATAGGTACATAATATTATAGGTTAAGGTTCTGCGTACCAGAAGACGCAGCGTTGGAAGGCCCCTACAAGGTGGACCGATGACCAGCCCCCCTAGCCAAGTTACAACCGTTTCGTTTGCGTCGAACGCTTCAAGTTGACCTTGCCTTCAGTTCTTTTGTTGTGACCACGTGACTGAGCGTTGAGAGACGTCATTCCCGTACATTTGAAGCTTTCTACTCCTATTTGGTACTGATAAAAGTTGCGGGATTCCGATGGATGCGAGACGCACAGAGAGAGGTCGTTCGTAAAGGCGAAACTTGGGGGAGGTCTATGTCCAACAGTCAATGATGATGATGATGATGACATAATTATGTTCTAAAACCTTGTAATTTTATTGAACTTGAATTAACGTCATAATTCCAAGAAATGTGCGCAAAACGAATGAACAGAAGTTACTTTGTCATTAGAATGTAATTTTTCCTTAAAATTTAAATACCTATTCTCTTCTTTACTATTTAAGTATGAATTAAATATGGTTGATATTATAAACAAGTTTTAAATGAAAATATTTTTTTCATATCAAGCTTTATAGCACGGTATAATACTTACATTAATTAATAGGGTGTAATTTATGCATGTATTTAGAAATATATAAGTATGTTTTTCAGTTGTCTAGTACCCATAACACAAGCTCTGCTTAGCTTGGGACTAGACAGCGTTGTGTGATAGTTGAGGAATATTATTATAATAAAGTAACCTTCAGTCAAAGACCCAATGTGGACTAAACACTGACAACTGAAAAAAAAATTGAAAAAGAAAAATATACATTGCAAAAACAATAAGTAGGTACCTACCGATTGACAAAAATTGTACAAGCATATTTGAGTGATTCTTTGAAACTGAGAGAATGTCTCATTCATCCGGCCTAGTTTTTTCCTTTATAGTTTGGTATTTTATAATTGCATTTTTTCCCCGATCACTAAGTGTATCCAACAAAAAAGGGGTATCGTGTCACCCAGTTACTGCTTTGTGAAGATCAAATAGGTCAATCGCTTCATATTAAATTTTAGTGTCTACCTGCATCCGATTTAATTAATTCATGAATCCCCAAGCGACCACCGGTGGCCGCGCATCTATTGTCTTACTATTGTGTTTCTAATTGACGGTATCTGAAGGGTTAAAAGCCAACTCCGACTTAGTTGTGAAAAAAGAAGTTGACAAATTCAAATTTTCCCGTAATTTTAGTAACGGCAATTGAACGTTTGAACTAGTCTTGCATGTAAGAATCTTTGTAGCAAAATTGGTAATAAACAGGTAATCTGTAGAATATTGGTCTGTAAAAAATGGATGAAAAAAGATGGCATGCAATGTGGTAAAAATTGATAAAGTTAGAAATTAATATAATGGATGTTTGAAAGTGATAGCAATAATTTAAAAGTTGAAAAGAAATTATTTATCTTAAATTATGGTACAGTTAAAGAAAAGGGATGAAACACATGTTCCTAAAAGAGTTATAAACTGGAATGGAGAGGTAGAAGGAGGCATTCAAAAAGATGGAGGAGTTGTGTGAAGAGTGTTATGAAAATTCGTGATACGAGTAGTGTGACGAATAACAGGACAGAATAAAAGAAAAAAGAAATGGTTGCGCATACCCTAAATAACACAGGATGTAAGAAAATGATGTTAATAAACAGGACGGTATAAAAAAAAAAACTATTTCTTACCAGACTGGGAAAGGCTGGTCCTTCTGTTTGAGTTCCTAAACATAACAATGAAGAATTTCAGGTTGGTGTAATCAAGCGGTAATTTTATGGAAGCAATAGTAGTCGGCGCAGGATATCAGGTATCTACCGACCAGCCGCGTACCAACCACCAAGCACAAAAATATCTAAAAATAACTTAAAGAAAAAGGAAACCAGACATTTGAAAGACCCAAGATAACTTTATTTGTAAAAGAAGAAAATATCTATGTCACACAACACAATCCACACGTGGTTAGTCTAAAAAGAATATTCACTTAATACAATTTTTTCTTATCTAAATCCACTTTACTAACAGTTTTATACCTTAATTTAGATTTCAAAGTGTCAAAACCAGACCTTGTCGCTTCAGTTAACGGTACACTGTAGGTACGTTGTGCTTTAATCCAAACCAAACCTCGTAAATAAATATCAATAGAGACAAACAGTAGCCACCGATAAGTATCGAAAATACAGAATAAAAATTTGAGAGAGGTAGGGGCATGTGTTCAGGATGGTGGCCAGGTCTACACTTCAACCACTCTCGATGATATATGTCCATAAAAAACTTATCCGTGAGGCCACTAGTAAATAACTGCAGAGTAAATTTATTTAAATGTGGGATGAGCACCGAGCCTCGACGTAAAAGTACAGTTCTGTAAATGCTCAAATAAGTATTTTTCAATGGATATAATAGCATTTGGCATTGATCGTCTGTCAACTGCCATTGATACACCATGAAATGTGCAGCTGCAATTACTGAATAAAGAGACTTGTATGGGTGGTTTTTAACGTCTATCAAACAATTTAGTCTAGTTCCACAAACCCAGTGTCCAGGGAATTCATAGCGATGCTGCCATTCACTGTATAAAATAGCATGATAATTCGCTAATTCTTCAGGTTCTTTCGGTTCAAAACCACGGATCGGCTGAGTGGTCACACTGCACAAGTTTGCCTGAATTGCGTAAGGAATTATAAACGCTGTAAACAATAAACATGAGAAGATGAGAGTCTGCGGCCACCCAGTTTCTGTACGCTTTACAGAATTTTTGTTCAATAAATATCCAAATACAACAAGTATATTATATGACACATCTTTTCGTGTTTGAAATATAGACAGAAAAATAGCTGCGATGCAGAAAATTATGAACAAGAGGAACATTACAAAACACATTTGAAAAGACTGATATAACACTGCAACCCATTGCTCTCTCACATAATCAGAGTGAGGAACTATATAAAACATGTGATCTATAACTATTGGGTAAGTATATGATATGTTTCCACAAATATTCTCCTGGTTAATTGCGTATCCTCCCACTGCTCCTTCAAATTCGTTTTTAATAACTTTTTGTATCATAATCAAAGATATGTTATTCATGACTTTTCCATATTTGTCAACTTTATCAAATTCGTACAAATCAATTTTCACCTTAAAATGATTCTTAAACAATGTGATAAAGTATTGATCAGTTCCTAGATTGCTGGTGTCAAAGTTCGTAAACGGCCACATATTACGTGTTATGAATTTGTATCGGCAGCCACGAATACTACCATTGAATAAGACAGGTAAGTTCTTGTCAATGTGGTAATCAGAACACCATGACCAAAATGATAGATGACCAGTTTGAAAGCAATTACCAGGTTTTGTAAAATTATACTTGTATATAGCATAGTCGTCACCATGACGAGATATCAACGAAACTTTGTAGAAAATATTATATACATGAAGTAGATTGGTTATATCATATAAGCTATAATTTCCAAACTTTTGTAGGATAATAATGAATCTTGCTGATGGATTCCAAAACGTATCTGATACGACTTTGCTTAGACCACGCTCTAGTTCTTGATAATCTTCACTCATCACGATATAAATAACATTGCTTATATTTCCGGGATCCCAAAAGAACTTTCTCGAAACAAATCGTACACCTTTTACGTTATGGAGGGCTGATAACTTTAAATCATTGTTCATGTTCATTACTGTTATGTCCATTAAATGGTAATACTTCTTGTAATCTATGTCTTCTACCATATTTACGACACACCTTGTGAGACTTTTGGTATCATCTTGCTCAGTGTTTAAAATGGCCCTAGCACCAACTAAAATACAAACAATGTTAAAAAATATTAGTTTCATTTTTAACCACGAAATAATGGAGCAGCTAATATAAAGTTAGTTTCATCATTTACTGAGACCTCAAATTGAATAAACGGAATCAGATGGGGGGGCTGTTTTTATTGTTATTGTATCATTAATCATATTAAAAATTGTTCTTTTTATCAGCCGATAAAGCTCTTAAATCGTTTAATGAAATATGGAATAGGCACATTTTATTAGCTAGACACAATAGGCACATTTTATTTATTGCTACAAAACGTTTTTCGTTGTCACTCACAAATACCTACTTACTAATTTGATATCTATTAAATGTGGCCATTTACGATCAAGGTTGGTTAAGCCACACTTGCTCCATCCGTATGAGAGACCTGGTCTGGTCTGCAAAATTATATAGTATTACTTGTTAGTTTTTTAATTTAAGATTGTAGAATATAATTGTTTTGGTCATGGACATAAATCAATAATAATTCCGACTTTTATGTCTTAGGTTCACACCCACTTCTATGGAACATAGGACTATTCTTTGCCTTGCTTTCCTGGGCCCCGGGGCTTACTTTCACTTAAACCAGAGCCCCAGTAGAAGACTATAGATGCCTGGAGACTCGCTTGCCCGAATCTTTAATTGCCTCTCTAAAGACCTCTTTTTCCAAAGACCGTGGTATAAGCTGCTCTGCAAAGCAGTTCATAAAGACCAGTTCGCTACTTCTGCCATTACTGTGCGAGCCAGTGCCCCTGATTGGCTGCGGGGGAGTGGCTGTTGACTCTCTGGCTTCAGTCAGTACCATCGTCAAATATAGGCACCTTTGACGATACAATACTTTTCACCTCAATGCTTTCCTAAGTACTCCTGTTATGTTTCTTAATGTTACTGCCATTTTGGTAAAGATGTCGATAGCCTTGGACACAACCCGACATTATCCGACACGCTCGCGATATCAATAAGAGACCAAAGGTTCTTTTTTTCCATGGACGATGAATAGGCCTTTAGTGTTTAAACGCTACTTGTGTCGATACGCTTGCGCTATCTTATCTTTCTATCTTGTTGTGCCGTGCTGGTGCTGCCGCTGCGGCTGCAGAAAACCCCAAGTGATGAAAATATAATAACCTTGTTGGGATTTATATTTTCAAGCCGTTTGGGGTTGCTCACAAATTGTATAAAGACCTTGTTGACGCGTTAGATTGCTTTTAGTTAGTTCAAATTAGTCTTTTAGAGTTTGTGAATTTTCGGAAGGAAAATCTATACCCGTTATTAGTGTAGTCAAAAATAAAAAATAAACCAAATCTCAAAATTTTGATTGAATCAATCATTCATAACAATTGCTGCTAGAAAATACAACGGGCAGTGTTTTTCCATCGTTTTTCATTAATAATTAGCCTATACAATATTTCCATAAATTGAGTGACATTTTGGGATGTAAATAAACGCTAATAACTTTGCTATTTCTGAATATTATTTATTGAGACTTTACTTAAATAATAACAAGACATTTTCTAATACGCATTTATGCTAATTACAAATTACTAAATAAACATTACTAAATAGTTCACTTTATGTATAAATAGCAGTAAGCCAATTATATTTTACTCGTACAATATTTATTTTTCAGTCTAAACCATCTAAATATTAATACCAAGACGTTGTTGCATCAGTCAACATAAGGCCGTACATTGTACTGTAATCCAAACCACACCTCGGAAATAAATATTAACATAGACAAACAGTAACCACCGATAAGTATCAAGAACACATAATAAAAATTTGAAAGAGGTAGAGGCATGTCTTTAGGACGGTAACGAGATTTACATTTCAAACGCTCTCGATGATGTATGTCCCCAAAATACTTGTCCAGCAGGCCAGTTGTAAATAACCGCAGGGTAAAGAGATCCAAATACGGGATGAGAACAGAACCTCGACGTAAAAGTATGGATCTGTATATGGTCACATAAGATTCTTTTAGAGCGTACAATGGCATTTGACATTGATCGTCTGCCAACTGCCATTGATATACCTGAAAATGAGAATCAGAAACCACTGTATAAAAAGACTTGTGTGGACAGTTTTTAACTTGCAATAAGCAATCTATTGGAGTTCCACAATTTAAGTGGTCAGCTAATTCACTCCGACGCGGCCATTGAGCGTATAAAACAGCCTGATAATTCTCAAAATCTTCTGGTTGTTTTGGTTCAAACCCACGGAGCGGCTGAGTGGTCACACTGCACAAGTCTGCCTGAATTGCGTAGGGAATTATAAATGCCGTAAACAATAAACTTGAGAAAATGATCGTCTGTGGCCATCCAGTTTTCGTACGTTTTACAGAATTTTTATTCAATAAATATCCAAATACAATAATTATGTTATATGACACATCTTTTTGTGTGTGAAATATAGACAGGAAAATAGCCGCCATGCAAAAAATTATGAACAGGAAGCACATTACAAAACACGTGTGAAAAGACTGATATAATAAAGCTACCCATTGTTCTACATAATCAGAGTGAGTAACTATATAACGCATGTGATCTATAACCAGAGGATAACTGAATGATATGTTTCCAAAATTAGTATCCGGGCTAATCGTGTATCCTCCCACTGCTCCTTCAAATTCGTTGTTCACGAGTTTTTGTATCATAATCAGGGTTATGTTATTCATGGGTTTCCCATATTTGTCAACTTTACCAGTATCGTATAACTCAATTTTCACTCCAAAATGATTCTCAAACAATGTGATAAAATATTGATCAATTCCCTGATTGCTTTTTTCTAAGTTTGTGAACGGCCATAAACTACGTGATATGAATTTATATCGACAGTTACGAATACTTCCCTTGAATAAGACAGTCAAATTCTTCTTAATGTGGTAATCAGAACACCATGACCAAAACGTTAGCTGACCAGATTTCAAGCAATTACCAGGTTTTGTAAAATTATACTTGTATATAGCATAGTCGTCACCATGACGAGATATCAGCGAAACTTTGTTGAAAATATTGTATACATGAAGTAGATCGGTTATGTTATATAAGCTAGTATTTTCAAAGCTTTGTAGGATAATGATAAATCTTGCTGATGGATTCCAAAATTTATCTGCGATGACTTCACTTAGTCCATGCTCTAGTTCTTGATAATGTTCACTCATCACGATATAAATCACATTGCTTGCATTTCCATGATCACAAGAGAAACTTTTTGAAACAAATCGTGCCCCTTTCACATTATGGAGGACTGATAACTTTAAGTTATTGTTCATGTTCATAACTGTAATATCCATGAAGTGGTGATGCTTTTTGTAATCTATGTCTTCTATCATATTTACGACACAACTAGTGAGGGTTTTGGCATGACCTTGTTCATTTTTAAAAATGGCCTTTGCAGTAACCAAAATACAAACAAAGTTAAATAATATTATTTTCGTCTTCAAACGTGAATCCACCATTTTCTGATACTTAATATCGAATGAATGGAAGCAGACGGAGATATACTGTTTTTATTGTTATTGTATCATTAATCATGTTTGTTTATTTTATCAGCATTATAAAGCCCATAAAGCTCTTAAATCATCTAATGAAATATGGAAACTCTATTTTACAAGTTAAACATACTCGTATTAGGATCATTTTATGATACTAAAACACTTTCGTTGTCGCACGCGAATACCTACTCAGGTACTACTTATTTAATGTTTCTGGTTACCCAAATTACACACAGTCACATCACACACATTCTCACAACATGAACTGATTCAATTCATTAGGACATACCTCTTCATCATCATCATCATATCAATGCAGCCGAAAGACGTCCACTGCTGGACATAGGCTCTCCTAAGCGTGATACACCTCGAGTATACCTCTTGATGGTCAAAATTAATAATGAAATGTTTCTTTACGAAAAGACGAAAGCCATTTCTTTAGGATTCCGTACCTCAAAAGGAAAAAACGGAACCCTTATCGGATCATTTTGTTATCCATCCGTCCGGACGGACACGGACGTTTGTCTGTCTGTCAAGACTCTTTATCTTGGGAACGTGTAGACGTATCGAGTTGAAATTAAAACCATATACCTAGGTCTACAGGCCCTGGATGCTGATGCTGCGAAAAAATTAAACTTCTAAGTTAACGAAAGAAAAAAATAAGGCCGTTTATGACAAAAAAGAGACTCAAGGGAACCAAAATACTAGAATACTTTCCGTTGACCCTGAATCCTTAAATTTTCCATAAAGCAAGATCATAAAACACCAGTACAGAATAAATCTAAAAGCAAAAAAAAAAATAGTTACGTCAGAAAAAAAAAATGTGATTTGGGAAAAACTTCGAGAGTCCAATCAGGAAACTGAACTCTTTACATAGTGCAATATTACCTACTGCATAAGTCCTCGGTTATAAAAACTTTCGATTAGTCCGGTCTTCTTTATAATTTTTTTTTTTTTTTAAGAGAGGCTTTGTTTTCTTTTTCAAAGAGATTATTATGTCAGTGATAATAGAGACACAAATATACTTTAAATTATATAAAAACCCTACCCTACTACTATTAAAAGTTTTTGGAAAAAGTTGTCATCATTTAGAATCTTAATAAAATTTGCAAGGTCTCTAGAGGATTACTTTTTTGAATTTTTAAATTTTTAGGCAAATTATGAAGTGTCAAAGTTCATACAAAAAAGGACATTTTCAGAGGTTTTTACTGGATTACTTTTACACAAATTTAAAAATTGGTTTCTTTAGAAACCTAGATAATATCCACAAGATACTGTGTTTCCAAAATATCAAATGAAAAGTGTGTAATAACGTCATAATCAGTTATGAGCGGTTGTATGAAAAACAATGAAAATCTGAGTCGTGATGCACCACCTTAAACCTGACAGTGGGAATTTAAAATTATAGTATATAAAGGCTTGTTTGGAAACTTTTTAACTAGCGTCAAACAATTTACCCTAGTTCCGCAGTTCCATTGTCTAGGGAATTCTTTGCTATGCTGCCAGTCAGAATACAAAAGTGAAGATAATTCCTTAAATCTTCTATGTCTTTTGGTTCATAAGCCCGAACTGGCTAAGTGGTTACACTGAACAAGTTTGCCTGAATCTCGTAAGGAATTATAAATGCTGTACACAACAAACTCGAAAAAATTAGTGTTTGCGGACATCCAGATTCCGTACCCCTAACATAACTTATATTCAATAAATATCCGACCACAATAAGAATATTAAATGAAACATCTTTTCGTGTACGAAATATTGATAAAAATGTAACCGTTACACAGAACAATACAAAAAGTAGACTGATTGCAATGAAGGTCGTTGAAGATTTATATAACACAGCAACCCATTGCTCTACCTACATAATTAGAGTGAGCAACTATATAAACTAAGTGATCTATTGACATTGGATAACTGTAAGAAATATTCCCCAGCATATGTTGATAATTGACTTCGCATCCTCCCACAGCTCCTTCAAATTCGTTGTTCACGACTCTTTGTAACATAACACGCGTCGAATTATCCATGATTTTTCCATATTTATCTACTTTACTAAATTCGTGAAAATCAATTTTGACTCTGAATTGCTTCTGAAACAATGACAAGAAATTTTGTTCGAATCCTTTATTGCTCGAGTCAAAGTTCGTGAATGGCCATATATTACGTGTTATGAATTTATATCGACAGTTACGAATACTTCCTTTGAATAAGAGAGGTAATTTTTTCTCTCCGTGTGGTAATCAGAACACCAAGACCAAAACGTTAGATTACCAAATTTGAAACAAATATCAGGTTTTGTAAAATTATACGTGTATATAGCGTAGTCATCACCACGACGAGATATCAACGAAACGTTGTAGAAAATATTGTATACATGAAGAAGATCGATAATATGAGATAAGCTAGTATTTTGAAAGTTTTGTAGGATAATGATGAATCTTGCTGATGGATTCCAAAATTTATCTCCGACCACTTTACTTAACCCATGTTCCAATTGTTGATAACCTTCACTCATCACAATATAAATAACATTACTTATATTTCCAGGATCCCAAAAGAAACTTCTTGAAATGAATCTCGCGCCCCCTATGCGATGGAGAGCTGACAGTTTTAAATCATTATTTACATTCATAACAGTAACTGTGACGTCTACGTATGGGTTATTATATTTCTTGTAATTAATATCTTCGACCAATTTTACGACACATTTAGTAAGATTGTTGGCATCATCTTGCTCAATTTCCAAACAGGTACAAGAATTCATCAAAATTAAAAATATGAAAAACACAATTGTTTTCATTTTATACCAGAAATGAGTCGAGCGGTTTATATGCTGTTAGTAACATTCTTTTCTGATATTTAGTTTATATTAAACTAGCTTTGCCCGCGCGGCTTCGCTCCCGGTCTTCCCTACTCCACCCTACTATACCCAACTCTACCCTACTCTACCCTACTCTACCCTACTCTACCCTACTCTACCCTACTCTACCCTACTCTACCCTACTCTACCCTACTCTACCCTACTCTACCCTACTCTACCCTACTCTACCCTACTCTACCCTACTCTACCCTACTCTACCCTACTCTACCCTACTCTACCCTACTCTACCCTACTCTACCCTACTCTACCCTACTCTACCCTACTCTACCCTACTCTACCCTACTCTACCCTACTCTACCCTACTCTACCCTACTCTACCCTACTCTACCCTACTCTACCCTACTCTACCCTACTCTACCCTACTCTACCCTACTCTACCCTCCTCTACCCTACTCTACCCTACTCTACCCTACTCTACCCTACTCTACCCTACTCTACCCTACTCTACCCTACTCTACCCTACTCTACCCTACTCTACCCTACTCTACCCTACTCTACCCTACTCTACCCTACTCTACCCTACTCTACCCTACTCTACCCTACTCTACCCTACTCTACCCTACTCTACCCTACTCTACCCTACTCTACCCTACTCTACCCTACTCTACCCTACTCTACCCTACTCTACCCTACTCTACCCTACTCTACCCTACACTACCCTAATTTTTTTTTCCATAAGAACCTTCTCCTCACAATAACAATCACAACAAAAAAAAAAATCAGCCAAATCGGTCAAGCCGTTTTCATGCCAAGTCGTGACAACGGAAAACGGGGGTCATTTTTATATATATAGATAGATAAATAGAAAAAGGCACTATTGTGGTTTTTATTGTATCATTGAATACATTAATCACAGAGGTTTCTTTTATCAGCAGTTGATAAATTGCTGTTGTCAAAGTTCATAGGTAATGCTCTAATACCATGTAAATATGGAAGCCTGTATTACGAGTTTTAATTTATTATTATTAAAACGATCAGTAATAATAATAATAACAAGCCTTTATTTCTCACTAATTGCATGCATACATTTAAAACATTTAATAAATAATCCAATAAACGTAATTTGAAATATTTGATTTCTAGAATTCACGTCAAAATAGAAAATTTAATTACTCCTCCAAAACAACTCTCCACGCGCATATCGTGCATGTGTGCAAGGACTGTTGCCTCCAGGAGGTACATCCCACGGTGGTAGGCCAGCCAGAAGGCTCGCAGTAATGCTAGCAAAAGAGGAGGCCGACCGCATCAGGCAACGGCGCCCTCGCCGCCGCCGCCGCCGCCGCCGGGATTCCAATCCAACCGGAGACGCGAGCTCGCGGACGGCGATCCAATGGGTAGCTCGCTGTCCAACCGTCCGGTAACTGTCCGGACCGAGCCCAAGACGTCGACGGCGTGCACTGTTCCCGCGCGCCTCAAGGAGTTGTCAGCAACAGGAGGGGCCCAGCTGGGTCGAAGCCTACTGGGGCCAGGGTTATCCAAAAGGAAGCTCGAGCCCCGATATGAAGAGGCTAGAAGGAACGGGGTGGGTTTTTAGTCAGTAAGAGTCTGACACTAGCTCCCGCTCCAGCCAAGAGCGGGGGTTGTGATAATTTTTGCACACCGTAAAAAAAAGGCGACAGTATGCCACTCCTCCTCGCTCCGGACCATGGTCTGAACCAAAGCCCGGCGCGAGAAGGCTCCGCCACCGATCACCCCTACGAGGGCACGGCGATGCTCCGCCCAAGCAGGGCACACCTCGACTGTGTGTTCTACCGTGTCCTCCGGGCGTTCCGCACAGTGGCGACACCCGGGCGTCTCTTCCGCTTGAATCCAGTGCAGGAACCACCCGAACGTGCCATGTCCGGTGAGGACCTGCGTCATGTGGAAGGTAAGGACGCCGTGAGGTCTTTCCAGCTACGCCTCAAAGACCAACTGAGCGATCTATTTATATATTTCTCTGGTCAGAAATTTCTTTAACAGTCAAAAATACTTACTTGTAGATAGTTTATTTGATATAGGGAACATTCTTCTAGCTTTTAAAATGTAAAAAAGCTATTCGAGCTAATTAAACCTTAAATGACTTAAATTAATGTCTACAATTTTTTTAAATACTAGCGGTATTATCGCGTCGTATGATTTTGCTTAGTCTGGCCAAGGAAAAAGTCAGCGCAGGCAAGACAAGTGACAATCCACCATTTTGAAAACCTTTTTGAACAGAATATGAGCGTTCAGGCAAAGATTTTATATATCCTTAATAGGATATATAAAATCTTTACATTCAGGGGAGTGTAGCGACATCTATGACTATGAAGTCGGTGTTAAATAACGAAGAGACAAAATTAGGTATCTATTATAGAAACACCGACTTCCAAAATTAAAATTATTTTGTACTTTTCAGTGTTTTTTACATTAGTTCAATGTTTAATTCAGGGTTAAAAATTTTTTGTAAAAAGTTTTTTATAGTTTATTTGTAGCGACATCTATGACGCTACATAAGAACTAAAAAAATTCAAAACCGTGCATCGCGCAATTAGAATTCTTTGCGTGATTTGAACATATACAACAGCCCCAAATCATCTCATCGGGCAGTTGCTCGAATCAGACGTAACATCTGTCTGGTCGGTGGCTTCTCCCTTTTCAACAGAGGTTTTGATTTATCAATATTTAACAGTCTATCCAGCCAGTTAGGCATAATTTAATAAATTAACTAAGTGGATTGAAGGCATTTTTTTCATTTACCTTCAGGAGCACCTCTCTTTTACCAGGATTTAAATAGCTTACCAGGAAGCCTTAGGAATAGGTTTTCGGGATGGTCATAGTTTAGTGGTCAGTACTGTTAGTATTAGTAAGTGAAAAAAAATGCAATAAATCATACAGCCAAAATATATTGGTGAACGAAGCTACAAAGACAGCAATGATTTCTCCATATTTAGTGCAAACAGTTAGATGTCATTTTACAAAAAATATAATTATCTGTCTACATAATTAAGTCACATTAGTCTCCTTGCGACGTAATCCGGCCCACATCTCGTAAATAAAACTGGCTAAAGATAAACAGTAGCCACCAATAAGAATCATAAATACATAATAAAAACTTGACAGTCGTTGAGCCAAGTGCTCAGGACGAAAACGGGATTTACAGTTAAACCACTCTTTGTGGAATATATCAGAGGCACGCTTCCTCATGAGACCTGTTGATGAAAACTGAAGTACAAAACGATCCATTTCTTGAAGCAAAACCGAGCCACGGCGTAAATATACAGTCCTATAGATGCTTCCATAAGGTTCCTTTAACTTGTACATTGACATACGGCATTGCTCGTTGGCCAGCCGCCATTTATAAACCATGTAGTGAGACATTGAAACTACAGTATAAAGGGATTTGGTTGAGTCATGTTTAATCGTCATTAAACAGTTTATTCTAGTTCCACAATCTATATGTCCATCAAATTCAAAGCGATGCTGCCAATCCGTATGTAAAACAGCTTGATATGGTTTTAAATCTTTTGGGGTTTTCGGTTCGTAACCACGGACAGGTTGAGTAGTCACACTGGACAAGTTTGCCTGAATCGCGTAAGGTATTATAAACCCTGTGAACAGTAGACTCGAAAAAATTAGTGCCTGTGGCCATCCAGATTCTGGTCGCTTAACAGCAGTTGTATTTAATAAATATCCAAATATAATTAGGAAATCGCGAGAAGCATCTTTTTGTGAAGAAAATATTGATAAACCTGTAGCCGCCATACAAAAAAATATGAACAGGAATCCGATTATAACAAAAGTAGTAAAAGACTGGTGTACAACAGCAACCCATTGGCCTAAAGGATAAGCATGTGAAAGTATGTAAAACATATGATCTATGGTTACTGGGTAGCTGTGTGAAATGTTATCAACAGAATACGCCGAAGTTATCTCGTATCCTCCTAAAACACCTTCAACTTCGTTGTTCACGATTTTCTGCAACATAATCACCGTTGAGTTTTTCATGACTGTCCCGTATCTGTCAAGTTTGGTAAATTCTTGTAAATCTATTTCCACTCCGGATTGTTTCTGGAATGTTGAAATGAAAAATTGTTCCGTTCCTTTGAAGTTTGAGTCAAAGTTCACGAGCGGCCATATATTACGAGATAAAAATTTATATCGGCAGTTACGAATAGTTCCTTGATATAAGACAGGTAAATTATTGTCAGTAAGGTAATCAGAGCACCATGACCAAAATTTTAGGTAGCCTAAATTCAAACATAAACCAGGTTTTGTAAAATTATACTTGTATATAGCGTATTCGTCACCATGGCGAGATATCAGTGAAACGTTATGAAATATATTGTAAGCTTGAAGTAAATCAGTTATGTCACGTAGGCTGTCAAAACTTTGCAGAACAAAAATGAATCTAGCTGATGGATTCCAAAGTGCATCAGAAGTGACTTTACTCAACCCGATCTTTAATTCTTGATAATCTTCACTCATCACGATGTAAAGCATATTGCTTATATTTTCGGTGTCCCAAAAGAACCTTCTTGAAACAAATCGTGCACCTTTCACATTATGGAGGGCTGATAATTTCAAATCATTGTTCACGTTCATAAATGTAACATCCATTAAGTGGTAATACTGTTTGTAATCAATATCTTCTACCATTTTAACGACACAACTTGTGAGACTTTGCAAATTGTCTTGGTCAATTTTCAATACAGCACATCTAGTTAACCAAATGCAAAACAACGTAAAAATATATATTTTCATTTTTAACTTCGAAATATTTCATTAGTCTTCGTAGTTTGTAGTTTCAGTTTCTAAGAATGAATGAAAAGAAACAGTATTTATATAGGCTCAACTTGATACTGAAAATGCCAATAAATCATTCTTTTATCAGTAAAGTCTTTAACACAGCCGCCAAACTATCACTATTAATTCGTAGATACATCAATATCTAATGAACCTAAATCACCGTTGACGAATGTAAAATGGAAACACTATATAATTGTTAAGTAAGCTACGCCTAATTAGGACATATCTATTAAAAATATGAAATTACTTTTTTGGTTGGGTTTATTACCAGAAACACTATTAATCTATGTAGGTACGATTTTTGTTAGGTACATCCTAAGGTGTATAATAATGTTTGACCACGCCAACTCCCACTTTGTCAGGAAACACAATGCCTCAGGAAGCACACAATAGGAATATGTTCCTAATACGTTTTCTGATGAAACTGGCTTGGCGGCCCGCCTAAGCAGATCACCGGCGTGTCCTCGTGGGGCACTCAGTGACAGTGATCTCTCGCGCCATTCTGTGATACAAGCCATGGTCTGCAGCAAGGAGGACTGGTAGGCGGTCGCATCTTTCTACAAAACAATAATGCTAGCAAAGGAGGCGGCCGCACGCGTGAGTCAATAGCCGTCGCGCCCTAGCCACCATAGGCGCGGGCTTGAAGACGACGAGCAATGGGTAGGTCGCCGTCCGGTAACCGTCCGGACCAAGCCCAAGTCGTCAACGGCGCGTAGTGTTCCACGTGCGGCTCAAGGAGTTGTCAGCAACCATAGGAGCCTAGTAGGATTGAAGGATACCCTGAGGATACTCGGGATACCCGGAGAGGGTGAAAGAGATCCCCGGGGCGCTGGAACAATGGCAAAGAAGGAACAGGAGTGTGTTTTTAGTCAGTAAAAGTCTGACACTATATCCCGCCCCACCTAAGAGTGGGGGATGTCATTGGATGATTTTCCCAACTAAAAAAAATTGCCTCCTTCATATTTCATAATTATTAACGATATGGCTCAGGTGTTGCTCTCTTACAAAACGAATATTTAACGCATAAGAGTACTATCAAAATGCAATTATTGGAGTTATCCAAAGCTTTTGATAGCGTACACCATGACACCCCTTTTGGATAAAGTACTTCATTAGGCGACTATCACACTGCCACGCACCCCACAGCGTAGTGTGTGAATGCGTGACTTAACGTTGCTTGTAAAGCTATTTCCGTTTGTATAGGAAACACGCATAGTCCAACACATCGAAACTGCATCCACGCGCGTTCATGTAGATCACGCACCAACATGCGGAGAAACATGCACCCACGCGCGTGGGTGCAGGGCGACACGCAAGGTATGCCACACTGAGTCTCATAGTACCGTGCGAGATTTTGTATGAAATGAGTGCGTGCCTGCGTGAATTTACAAAACGCACCTACGCATGTGAGTGCGTAAAAAACCCGCACGATACAAGTAGGTCCATGCGTAGCGTAGGTGCGTTTTCACGCGCTACGCTGCGTGGTGCGTTTTCACGCGCTACGCTGCGTGGTGCGTTGTGTGATAACCGCCTTACGGTCTCGAATACGAGACTCATTTCTATGTGTACCAATGGTGTGAAATCGTCGACGCAATTCTTTCCAATTCTTCTTAGGATGTATCGTTTAAAAAGTGCTTTACAAGCAATATGTACAAACTACACGTTTTCTGCGTAAGGCCCAAAACTCATTTGTGGATCTCATTATCAGCTTCTAGAATAAGCTGCCCCTTTCTTTACTTGACTTGTCTTTTATACATCCCAAACTAAAATTAAATTAACTTCTCATGTTCTAAGTTGGAGCGAAAGAGCGTGTCAGACTTTTACTGGCCTACCTATGTACTTCAGTTGCCCTTTGTGTTCCAGGACCACCGTATTCCTTGGCTTTGCTGTCATCTTTTTGAGGTGAGCGTAGAACTGTACGCACCGTCTATGACTCGGGCTCCCGCAAACCCACGCTTACAGTGGCCGGGATGATTCCCGACTACTGTAGACGCGGACTCGCGGGTGATAAACGACAGGGTCGAGAGTCGCATGGTGATCCCTGCGACTCCCGATGCCCGGGGCGTCTCTAGCTGCGGTGGTTAGGGTACCTATACCTAAGGATGTCCGTTCCACCATGATTGTGGCCATCTCCTTTGGCGGGTTAAGTCAGCGTGGGGCCTGTAGCAAATTCGACCAAGGGTCCCCTGGTAGACCTATTAAATACTCCTCATTCTTATCTCAATCACTAATACCCCATGGATTTTAAGATTACATGGAAAGTATGATAATGAGGGAAATGTAAGATGATATTATCATATTAAATTAAATAATCAGTTGTATTAAGATTTCGATATAGGTACCTATTTATTGTATTTTATGTTATATATTATATATTTGGATCCTCGAATACGCAGGGCCCCCGACCTCCGAATGTGCTGGCCCTTAGAATTTTCTACTCTCGCTATATGGCTAATTCGCTACTGCTAGCACTTGACCATTATATCGGATAGTAAACGCTGGCCCACGCTTGCCTGGAAGTAGCCCTATTCACTCTTGACTAAAAAACCCTTGGATTGTAGCTTCTATCAGAAAACAGACTCTGGCAGGGAACTTCACTCCTTAGCTGAACATTGAAACGGACAATGAATGTGTTCCTAAACGCAGTACCGATCGATGGTGTAATGGTGGATGGAAGCAGAACGAACGAAGAATACCTACTCGTAAAATCAATTAAATTAAAGCCAAAAAAACAATTAATTTAATCAAAGCGTACTTCGTAAAAGTACTGTCAGCTGTCATTTATTTACAGACGAACCAAAAGTCAAAAAGTCCATCGATCAGTTTTCAGAAAAGAATTTTTGTCGCATTCTGACCATATAACTTAAAATGTTCAAAATGCTTACTCCAAGAAAGTGATATCTCTTTCACTCTCGCTGTAAAAGCAATATGCTATCCTGCTGTCACTAAACCAATTTATACTGAAACGTGACCGTGAATCGAAATGTTCCCGAAAATCAAATAAAAACTATGATCTCATAATTATTTAAATGTGATTACAACTATTTCCTATTCTCTTCTATTTTTTAAACTTTTTAATGCTACGTAGCTGTGTCGTGTCGTGTATTTCTAAAACGTCGAAGGAGCAATGCAGCAGTCACCTTTCGAAAATATATTCAATATTATAGGTGGAATAACGGAAGGGAATGAGAAACCCATGAAACATGGGTTCTATAACGCCTTTGCCCTATTTATATTAGCAGTGTGTTGTGTCGCAGTGTATGTGCTGTTCCTTATATTAGAGCCTTTTTTTAAGCCTCTATTTTGGGCCTTGCTAGTTGGCTCTCTACTCCATCCATTTAAGTATAAGCTCTCTAAGAAGCTGAAGTCATGGTTCGAAGACTTAGAGAAGTCCAACACATCTGTGGTGGTTGGTTTAATGGTGATACCAGTGAATGTGGTTAACTTTGCTTCGGATACCGTTGGACAGCAGTTCATAGATCACTATAAGGTAAGTTTTTCTGAATGAGCGGCTTTGTTTTTTTTAAAGTGGAAAACCATCTATTGACTTCTCTCACTCTTGGATGGTGGGGAAGGGTGTGTTAGAATTTTAGTGATTAAAACCACACCTAATTTCCTTCAGCTACCCTTTGCATTCTAGGACCACAGGAACAGTAGCTTCGTGTAGTACATGATTGTGGCTGTCACCTACAAGAGAATATCATGGTCATACATATTGTAATATAGCCAACCTCAAAGAAGAAATCCCTAACTGTCTTAATTCGTTAAACCCCAAGCGAATGCCATTGTTCGCTCCCTCATTGTCTATCTATTGTGGCTCTAATTATGGCCTTCAAAAGTTAATTGCCATTATACTTACTAATATTATAAAAGCGAAAGTGAGTTTGTGTGTTACGTCTTCATGCCTAAATGGCAGAACGGATTTTGATGAAACCTGGAATTGGACATAGGATACTTTTATCTCAGAAGTATGTTCCCTTGGGATAATTTTCTGCTATCATGCGGGCGAAGCCGCTGGGAGCAGCTAGTCATTTTATAAATTAAGAATACACCTTTGCATTTACTCAAAATCAGTAAGAGTAAAATATGTAACAATACAAACTTTATTATCTTTTATATTTTCTATTATTGAATCAATTATTTTCATCTGGGATTTTTCTAGTAAATGTCTTACTATGCCAGTAACATTCTGACATAACAGTCCTTGAGTGAATTTATACCTGTATTGTTAAATTATAATACCCGTAACAAATCTGATTAAAGTAGATAAACAATGAATCACATAGCTTTGTTAAACTTTATACTTTATTGCACAATCTGAACCACCTCTTCAGCCTGGGTTAAGAAAGCAATTCAAGTTTGTTGATGTCAGTTTGTAATAACAGTTTGCAGTAAGCTATTTTTTTTAACTCTTCAATCGTGATAATTAGAGAAACAATAGAAAGACAATGGGTGTGCGAACGTCGGTGTTTGCTTGGGGATTAATTCATGAATCCCCAAGCAACACCCGGTGGCCGCGCATCTATTGTCTTACTATTGTGTCTCTAATTGACGGTATCTGAAGGGTTAATAAATTTAAGTAAAAAATTTAATCTAGTCTGTTTTGGCAATAGTCAAAACAGGTGGCCCAGTGGTTAGGAGACCGATTTAAAACTTGTGTTGTAATCTCATTCATTTTATTTCATCACCAATGGTCATGAAATAGTGAAAAAAACAAGGAAACAGCATGCCCTATATTCAGAAATTATAGAAAATATTATACCAACATTTTGGTGTGAATGTCTGACATGGTGGTGGATTATAACCTACTTGTTCTCAAACAGAGGAAGCCTCTCTCCCAAAGGTGGAAACATTATAGACTACACTAGCTATAAAATAAAAATTACTGACACACAAAGCTTAGAAAATAATTATTCATTTTACAATTCTAACCAGTGCCAGTAAAACACAAAGTTGATGCCCTGTAATCGCACAATGGGGTATCGGCAGACCATGAAGACTATGGTGGGACAACTTTGATGTATTCCTTTGGAGTGGCAAGAAGTGAGTGAAGCCGGAAGGAATCGAGGGAGGCCTTGGTCCAACTGTGGGACAGTATAGGCTAGATATAATAAATAACATATCTAAACCTTTTTTTTTCAGTCTGTGATAGGACTGCTGTCTGCAATATTTGTGCTGCCATGGATGTACAACGCTGTTCCGAGGAGTTTTGTCTGCCTGTTCTGGCAGCTAAGCAGCTTTATCAGTTTCTCAACGACTTTGCTCATCAGTGTCTGCAGCTCCTATATTGTAAGTGAATTGAAACTTAAACTTAATCCTTTAACCACCTACCAGTTTAACACTTTTTTTTTTTTACACACACACACACCACACACACACAACGCTCACGCACTCTCACACCATCACACATTCACTCACGGTAGTTTTTATTATTTTTTGTTCTTTTATTTTTATATTTGTTTCATCCTACCAGTTCTTTTGATACCTTTATTTATTGTAACGGAATGTATTAATTCGCGGGTGAGTGTCCTGGAGACCTGAAATACAGGGTTTCCCTAGTTTAGGCTCCAGTCCACCCCTATATTGAACTATATGCAAAAATGTAATAATTTTTGGTGGAAATAAAAAACTCGTTTTTTTTTTTTGTGCACATGAGTACAGAGGCGGACTTAATAAACTTAGTTTTATGGTATAATACCTAGAGTCTGTCTAATGAAAGCGTAACCTGGAGTTTTTTTTTTAAATTAAAGTGGCAACATTATTTTGCCGCCAAAATCACGTCTAAGTCTATGATTGCAATTGTTAGTTTTTTGAAACAGATATTTATTTATCAACAGTAACTGCTTTATCATGGGTAAAACAATATATAGTTATGTGCGAAAGCTGCTACACACTATCATCAGTGAGTTTAAACAATAACAAGAAGAGAAAAAAGTTGTTTTCTAAGAAAAACAACAATGTTTATACACGATCTTGGATTTTTAAGTTAGTGTGACACTATAATCTTGATCATTGTTGACTGACCACTAGATATTTTTACGGTATGAATGATGATGACTATTTTATTTGACTATCGCAGTTTTGTGCTCTTGGTATTCTTGTCGGAAGGCCAAAATGCCAAATTGTAAATAAAGAATATTATATACGGCATTTTAGAGAACAGATAAAATAAATTTGGAATAATAACTAACATTTTGTGTATTATTAACCTTTACCATACATCTACCAATAAATAAATCTACACAATTTTAAGTTCTTATACAACTATTGTACAATCGTCATATATAAAAAAATACTCAAGTACCAAAACTTTTTTCTCCTACTATTTCAATAATACCATATTCAAATTTTTGGGTTTCAACCTCCTTTTCTCAGGTCACGCTTTCAGTAGACGGACTCTATTCGTTTATTTCTACAAAAAACCATAGCTTAAGAACTTCTATGCCTGTGATACAGGTTTATCCTAGTACAGGTACAGAACATAGTCATACCACTGTAATTATTTCTAAGATTTTATGTAACTATTTTGCCAAATTTTAATTTTGAATAAATATTATTATTATTCTATTTATTCATTGTATATACATATTTATCACATTTTTAAATATATTTTTTTAAAAGACTATTTAAAAAAAAACTTAAAAAAGACTACTTAAAAAAAACTATACTATTATTATTTCCTTTATTCACTATACAAACATTTAAATTATATTTTTAAATATTTAAATAAAAAATAAAAAACATTTAAAAATATAAAAAATAGTGTCCCACCGGTATCGGGAACAGGGTCTAAGCTACCGGCAGTCAGGGCTCCAGAGAAAAGATATATATATACCTGCCTATACGAGCCATGTCCAGGAGTACTGCTTTCTGAATCTATTATTATTATTATTTAAAATTAATGCTGCGTTAACATGTGGGCCCAGCCTTGGCCAATCGCCATTGTGTTAATGGGGTTTCCCTGTTTCTACAATGGCTACACAATAGCGAGTGGCCAAGGCTGGGCCCATATGTAAACGTAGCATAAGAATTTGTGTTCAATTACCTACCAATTTGTCATTTTTTTTAATTTATTTATTTATATTCTCTATTGTACATGGGATAAGGGCAGAAAGAAGAAAAAGAAGATTGTACACCACATAAAAAAATAGGAAAAACATTATTAATAAGTGGCAATTCTTACAGACAACCTTTGTGCCTTTTTTTACCAAATATTTTTTATTTATGTCCTAGTCAAGCATTAAACTCTTTATTTAAATCAGTATTACAATTTCACCTATGAATTATTATTCTCTCATCCCTCTGAAAAGCTGTAGGCAGCTAACTAGGTAAAATGTGGATCTATAAACCCCACTAGTTTATAAGTTACTGTCTTCACTAACTATAATGGATTGTATTATCTGAAAAATAAATTATTATTATAAAAGCAATTAAAGAGATTTAAGGCGTTATAATTAAAAATAATTATATTTTCTGGTCCTTCTTTTTTTATATTTCTTGGCTTTTAATAAAATTTGACCTCTTTCAAGAAATCTATTATATTTATCTTTTCCAGACGTTAACAATATTCTTAGCATACGTCATCAGCGTGTACATCTTGTGGACGCCGCAAAGACAGAATGCCTTCCGATTGACGTCACAGCTTCTCTGGCTGGTCATCTCGAGCTTCATAGCGAGCCTCACAGGGTCCCTGCAAGTGTACACCTTTGTGTTCCTCCAAGTAATCTGCGTCGTAGGCTTTGCTTTAGAAGTGGTGGATGTCCATAAGAAATTGTTGCTAAAAGGTAAGGTTAAAGGGCTGTTCTATTGCCAACGACCGTTTCGTTTCAAGAGAATCGTCTCTTGCGTCGAACACTTCCAGTTGGCCACGCCTCCAATTCCTTTGTTCTAACGTCATCTCAAAGCTCAGTCACGTGGTCAGAACAAAGGAATCGTAGGCGTGGCCTACTCGAGGCGTTCGACGCAAGAGAATCGAAACGAAACGGTCGTAACTTTGCTAGGAGGGCAGGAGTGTTATGGATTTTTTATGAGATTTCGGATCTAGATATAGTTAAGGATATATTAATAATATTATACCGGTTATAAGTAAAAATAATAATGAGAAGGCAGATTCTTCACTGGAAAAATAAACCAGCATCAATCAAATTATCCGCTAGTTTCGGATATTTTTATTTACGGATACTAGAATTTTAAAATTACAAAAGTTTAAAACAAATAGCAAGAACAACTTTGTAAGCCATCTTCATATTAATTGTAAACATTTTATGAATTAAAACTATTATTTGAATTTTTTATAGTTCCATTCTAATTTGTGATAATTTGTACTACAGATCCAGAAGCATCAATGCTGTTAGCATTACACAAAGCCATATTAAATGAGCCAGAATCTGACAAAAAGGACGAAGATAAACCTGAAGAGGAAACCCAGATAGAAACCAGTGAACAAGAAAGTACCCCAGAAAAAGACACACCATCCCCCGTTACTCCAGAAACTATAGTCAAAAGAGGAAGCTGGGCAGCTAACGAACCCATCCAAAGCTCCCCACGTCACCCGAAAATGTTATTTAAAAATCGAACATTATCTGCCTTACCATTATCGAATCCGAAAATAAAATGCGATACCCGATTCTTAGCTGCCTTCAAACAAAGGTCGCTTGACGAAAACTATATGAAGAATAACTTTGACAATGATGAGGAAACTGCTTTGTACTTCAAGCTGTTGTTCTTCGGATGCCTGTGTATGCTCGTTTGGAAGCATATCTGGCTGCTGCCCGTGACTCTGTTCTTTTTGGCCATACATGTGGTGAAGAGGCTGCTGGACTACTTTGGTGTTTGGCTGTTCTGTGAAAACCAATATAATAATGTCATGGGAAAAGTTAAGAGCTGGTGGAGAACTAGGTAAGTGACAAAGACTAATTTTTTGTGGTTAAATAACTAGCTGCTGTCTCGCGGCTCCGCCCCCTTTAAAATAAGTACCTACTTCCATACAAAATGACGAATTTTGAATTTACGAACTGTTGTTAAATTCAAAAGGTGCTTCCTATTTTACTACAATGAAGAGGTTAAAATATTTTGTATGTAAATCTGCTGTCTGTCTGATAGAATCACACTAAAGTTGAAAAATTGCATGTATGGTAGTCCTTTACGCTCAAACGTTGGATCAGATTTAGATGACAATAAAATTGTCACACAGGTAGCCCTACGCGTACTCATAGGATACTTTTTTCCTGGTAATGCGAATGCATAAATTATTATATGCAAAATTAATACAATTATCTCAAGGGAATCCTTGAGATCATTTTATAATTTCACGCTACATGCCACAATAAAATAGAATAGAACAAACTTGATTGTACACCAAAACCATACTATCGCGCGCAGTTCATTGTGGCGACACATGGGGGAGGCCTATGTCTAACAGTGGACGTATTTCGGCTGAAATTATGATGATGATGTACACAAAATTTTAACAGAACTTATTAACTTAAAGTCAGAAGCGTGAAGCATCAGCCTTGGCAGTGTTGTGCCGCAGTTTACAAAATGCAAACAATATTGACCCTTATGGACCTGGAATTAACTCGCTCTTACCCTGATTTTACCATCTACCAGGCAATCAGCATTGCTCCCGGCGCACGTCCGCGGGCTCGGCAAGATGGCCGCCCTCTGCAACGCGAGCTTCAGGGACATGGCTTACAGCTCCGTGGACACGGTCTCCACTTGCATCGTCATCGTCGGACTTATCCTCTTTCTGACTGTCGCTATTATCTTCATATTTATACAGGTATAAACATTCTAGCTTCTGTTTTACACTCGCAAGCTAAACGACAAGCTTTTCACACGAATACGAACCTTATTGTGATTGTAATAAAATTCATATTTCTAGAATTAAACATAATCAATCTATTCAAACGAACATGAACATTAAATTTTAGCAAATAAAGTATAAATTCGTACCTCAATCTTAATCTTAGGGTGTTTTTAATATCGTGCTGAACGCAAATGTCCTTTTCATACAAGTATTTATTGTAATGCGTGGAATACGCACGCGGGGCGCGGTGTGTGATACCGGATAACACCTTTGCGCAATGCCCATGCGAGTTTGTCGTCCATTTTACACAACCACAACGCACAGGAAACCGCAGAAAATTAGATCATAGGCTAGCGTGTCTCACGCTGCGTAAAATTTTCTGCATGCGTGATGAAATCCGCACGATATTGAAAACACCCTTAAGCCCATTTTTTTTTAAATAGACTTTTGTAAATTGAGAATATTGAGCTCGCAAATAAGTAACAAATTCCTAGCTTGCAATTATTGTGAGTTTCTTGTGTTTAATTGGCCTCTAATATAATTACTTTATTCCAGATTTACTCAGAAGCGATAGTGGTAGTCCAACTAAGCGGCAGTCTGTTGAACAGTACGTACGTGCAGAACAGTGAGTTGCATGCGTACCTTCCTGAAGGATGGGAGGAGAAACTCGACTCACTCATCGATAACGCTTACACTTATGGAAGGGAAGGAATATCTACAGCGGTTAGTATCTTACCGAACAATCTTTTCTGTAAGGTAACAGTCAGGCCACGTACCGGCGCATCGTTAGAAGGCCTCCCACAAGGTGGACCGATGACCGATGACCTGGTGAGGGTCGCAAGACACACGGACCGGTCATTATAACGACGCTTGGGGGAGACCTATGTCCAACAGTGAACGTGTTTCAGCTGAAATGATGAATGATGATGAGATTCAAAATAGACAAACAGTACACACAAAAATAGCTACAAATGAGTCCAAATTAATATCCCATTATTTTCACAGAATTTTGGAAAATTATGATGAGATGATTATGTTTTTTAATTTACATTATTTCCTTTTCTGCTTGCATACGGATTTTATAAAGATTGATAACATTGTAAGTGTCCATTTAATAGAAATTATGCAGATTTACGGAGTAAGAGTTCTCTTGCTTCGCACGAATTAGTTTTGATTTCTACTGCTTATCTCATTATCATTATTAACAGATCTTCGACACATCGTATACAGTTTTAAGGTCTAGTATCTAACACTAACATTTTTCTTCTTCTTGATATAGTTGATCTTTTCTACCGTTAGAAATCTTTCATCGAACATTCAACACCGCGCTGAAAACACTTCGAAAGTTTTCTACCTGTCCTAAATCGTTTTTGGTACACGCACAGGTAAAAAGCATGCTAAAAGAAGGTGACCCAGAGAAGATATTCCGAGTAGAACAACAGTTGTTAGAGCTGTGGGACCGGGTGTACCAGAGCTGGGTGTCGGGCCACTTCGCGGCTACAGTCGGGCCTCAAGTCGACGGCTCGGCCATACAGGATTCGTGGGACAACCTTGTCAACGATGTGTCCAACACTCCCGGTAAGTATCAGATGTATATAAAGTTTTTTTGGTCCGAAACTTATGCCAATTTAACGGTATCGCTGGCGGTGGCACCTTTGTTGATTGAAAAGCAGCTCTACTTCAACGAAAATTATTTTAAATTAGCTTGTGCACGCGGCTTCGCCCGCGTACATAAAATATAGACTATGTCACTCTGGAATAAAGCAGCTTTCTATCGGTGAAAAAATTTTAGCAATCGGACCAGTACTTCCAGAGATTACCTCCTAGAAACAAAAAAACAAATATTAACTCCCCCCTCCCCCTTGTCAGCAAAAGTAAACAAAGCTCTCACCCCCTCCCTCCATACTTACGTAAACATTGGTACAAGCATTTGTCAACGTGTTGGTTTCTTTATTAATTCATGACCACTAGTTGTAAGTCTACAAGAAAGGAATAGGCTGGAAATAAAGGAAAAAAACAAACTTCATTTGAAATTTTAACATACTAATTTAAATTAACAATCCTGAATCCATGACTCTAAATCTTCAACGACATTGGATGTTTGCTGCTCACTTTCTTGTGATTTTGGAACAACGAGATCGTTCTCTTAAAAAACTAAGAAAAATATATACCGCTGACGTAATCAGCATCTAGACCCCCATCCCCCAGGTCATCAAAAATAAGCAATGCTAAAACCCCTGTAGTGCTTACGTCTTGAATGGCCCCTCAGTGTAGATTTGCTAATCTTATTACTTTTAATTTTCAGGTATGTTCGACTACTCCGGCATAGTAGCCTGGGTGCAAGCTAATGTTGGTACTTTAAGCGCTATTGCGACCAGTATGTGGGCTCCACTGGCGAGCAACGTGTCGCTATTGGCTGGCTCGCTGGGCGCGTTCACGTCGCTGCTACTGTGCGGTGGCAGCGCGCTTATCAACATGTTCATCAATTTGGTGAGTGACGTGTGTAGTGTGAGTTAACGATGGGCTATTCCGAGATGTTTAAACAATTGAAAGAATCGAATTCGCTGAAGTAATCGAGTAAACCATCGACTCGCCGTTCTACAATATAATCGAGATGTTTTTCGATGATATCGAGTCGACGGAATCGACTACCGGTCGATTCCGTCGACTCGATTTTCAATCGTCCGAATCAGTCACTTTCACTCACCAAGTCTCGCTCGGTCACCGAGATGAGGGCTCAGTCAGTCGCAATAACAGACAAAGTTAGAATCGAGTCAAATTCGTAACAATCGAGATGTTTGAAGAATCGAATAAAACCTCTCGCATCGCTCATCGCGAGTGTGACGTATGTAGTGTGCATATCTCATAGCGTGTCGCTATTAGCGAGCTCGGCAGCTCCATCGGTCGACTGAGCCAGCGAATAGTAAAATTTCAAATGCATCCTAATAACACTGTTGGACCGGACGATCGAACGGCTGCGGGATTGTTTAAAATAGTACCATGGCCCTAGAATACAAATCTGACATCTCGCTTCACCAAAGGTGGGAGGAGTGTTACCATTATTACATCATTCATTAGATTTGTACCAGCCAGCAATTTTTGTTTTCAGTTAATGGAAATATAGTAAAGCGAAACGTATAGATCCTAACTCTGAACACTTCTTCAGGGAATAAAGGCGTACAAAAAATATATAACGTTCTTTTTTTTCTTAGTTAGAGGTTCTTTTCGAACAGGTGGTGTTCTTCACGACCCTGTTCTATCTGCTGGCGTCTAGCAATGCTCTGTACAAGCCTGTGGAAGTCATCACGCAGGTGCAACCTAACTTTGGACCACGACTTGGCATCGCTCTTTCCGTTGCTATCAATCAGGTAAGATAAGTGTTAGCAGATTAAAAAATCGTAATGTACATAGAGTGGCAGCACTGTCAACATTCATTTTTCTCAACATTTTTTTTTAAATCTTATTTATACACCGCTAAATTTTTTATCGTTTTAATCCCGTGGAGGGTCAATCCGGTACATGAAACGCTATCGATTTGTAACAATATAATTAAAAAATAAAGTACCTTTTTTTAAAAACTCGTATTAATTTACGAATGTACGAAATTAATTTCTTTAAGAAAACGTCAGCTGAGCGAGTCCAATGACCTGTAGGTAGTGGTCGGCGTGGCGTACTAGCCGTATCGTAGAGGGAGTGCCTACCATGTACCGGATCGACCCTCCACGGAATTTAAGCGATAAAAATTTAGCGGTGTATAAAGTTACAGAGTAAGAGACTCTCTCCTACATCATATAAGGAAACCTTGTCCAAAATTTCACGCTCCTAGGCTCTGTGGTTTCATGATGATATGTCAGTCAGTCAGTTTCTCCCCTTAAATACAGGGTTATTTGTAAAACATTGGCAACCTCTCAGGACTATGTTACTAACATTTTAAAAATTTATCATATTTTGTTCATCAAATATTCATACAAATATTTAAAAAAAAATTGAATGTTCTAAATATTACGAAGTGAAGCAAGCGATAGTACAATAGTGCAGGGAAGCGGGGATCGATCGGAGGGGGTGCTTGATGCGCTTTCGTCGGGTCATACAGACGTACATAGGCTAGGTATAGCAAGATGCAGAGTTAAAATGTGTTAGATAGAATAACGAAATCTTGAAGGTTTGTTTTTGGTAAATTAATTGTTTTGTAAAAAGTCATAGAACAAAAGCTGTTGTTTATGATGTTAGTAATAAAGTCCTGCAACGTTGTTAGTGTTTTACAAATAACCCTGTACAGACTAGCTGAGGCTGACCCGTGCTTGCTTCGCCGAGCGTGAAATATTTTTGGGGTAAACAATAATTATGATAAATTACAATCAAATATAATGCCTATGTCACTAAGGAATGTATAACTTGAAGAAAATTTTCAAAATTTATTTATTAATTCCTAAGATTACTTCCTACAAACAAAATTACTAACTTTGCAACGCAATGCGACCTTTTTTTAGAACATATAACTATCAATGAGGTTATCAATTTAGGACACAAACTACAAAAAATATTAGGCTAGTGATAAACAAAAGTGGTTTTCCCGTCCCGGTTTATTAATAAAAACAACGCATGAACGACAATCTCTTCGTAAACAACAAGTTTTAAAAAACAAATTTAGACGAATTGGTTTCGTTAGCAATAAAACTTAAAAGTTATGACCGTTTTTTTTTTCTAGATAATTACTTAATTGATATTCCACAGCTTACAGCACAGCACAGTAATTTATTTTGTATAAATATTTTATACATTTTTAAATATTTATTAAAACACATTTAAAAATAATCTATACTTCAAAAATGAATCGCTAAATGTGTTGCTAAGCGCAATTCTCGAGAACGGCTGGACCGATTTCGCTAATTCTGTTTTTGTTGTGTTTTTATTGTGAGGAGAAGGTACTTATGGAAAAAAAAGAAAATTAGGGTAGTGTAGGGTAAAGTAAAGTAGAATAGGGTAGAGTAGGGTTAAATAGGGTGGAGTAAGGTATAGTAGGGTAAAGCGGGAGCAAAGCCGGGGCAAAAGCTAGCAATAAATAAATATATACTTAATAATAAATAGTAGTCCGCCCTTCAATCTCCAATCTCCTCTCAACGCGAGCCATATCGAGACCTAGGCCCTAGATCCAATATGCAGTTGTATATGCTTTTTGCGGTTATCCCTTTAACCGCTGGTATTGGATTGGTTCGACGAGGGTTTTCGTGTCCTATTCGCGAGAGTCGTGTGTTTTCGACTGTACACTCTGTCTTGTTGGGCTCTTCAATCCTCATATGGACAGAAGAGCTGACGAGATCGTCAGATATTTTATTAAACCCCAAGAGAACGCCGGCGTTCGTTAAAAGATTATATAATACGAGACCTCAATGTGTTTGTTCTTTTCAGGTGTTTAGGGCTTCATTCAAGATGGCGTTGTTCTATGGTCTATGGACGTGGCTGGTACACAACCTGTTTGGGGCCAAAGTTGTGTACCTACCTTCAGGTAAGACCACATCACTTTTTTTAATGTTCTCGCTTAACCACTATCTCATCTGATGGAAAACGACGATGCGGTCGACGATGAAGTGCGCTTACCTAGAAGTAACCTATTCACTCGAAATTAAAGATCATAAGGTTGTAGCCATCAACACAGGCTTAGCAGTACCACAAAATAAATAGGTACAATATACAATCAGACATGTACTTATGTATTTCACTTTTTGTACCTACGCTCGGTGGACACACACTAATGAGCGTTTGAGCCGATTGACTTCTGTACCTATCTATTTTGTGGCTGTACGCACAATGAATGTGTTCCCAAAACGTTTTGTGCGTTTAGATGGAATGTCCTTCAATGGACCAGTGGCACATCGCCGCCAGTACGCATGGTGGTCCTATGATGGACCGGGCTTGGCGGAATTAGACATGCAACCCGCAATTAGACAAGCAAGCCGTGTGGTCAATTTGACAACCGTAGAAAACACATCCTTACTCACTTAGTGATACGAGTTCGTTTTGGATATCCGCGTATATTATTCTACCTTGAACTGAATCGGTGTCAAAGTTTATCAATTTTAAAGTGAAAAATGGCTGTCATAAGATTATTTTTTTATTATTTGTACAAAAATAATATGAAGCCATCTAATAAAAATGCATCATTAAACGATCACGACTTAAGTGGGTATTAATAATTAAAATATAGATAAAATATATTTTTTTACTATATTTTCCTTGTGTGGCAACGACGTGATGAACTTAGATCTCTCTTTAAAGAGGCTGACAACCGCGATATCACATTGAAAACAAATAAATAAATATACATGGCTACAGAAGAAACTTTTTAGACTAACCAATTTCAATCGACGACTGATGGCACTGTGTTGACGCAGTGGGTAAACGATCGGCTACTGCGCGGGTTCAATTCTCGCACAGGACAAATATTTTTATGGCGTACAGATGGTGTAGTTCAAAAAGCTGCTCAACGTAAATGGGACTGGACAGGACATGTCTAAGAGCTGTGGGCCCAAAATGATACCAAAAATGGAAAACAATCGTTCATCCTCTTATTGCGTGGCACAGAAAAATAGCCCTAAAAGTGTGGAGTTCCAATTGAAACATGATCCTTATAACATGTCCTTGTTATCTAAAGGCCAGGGACAGAACAATTTAATTTTAGGTGCGTATCAACAAACGTGACCTTCGTGTAAAATTACTAGTGCTGATAAAACGCACAGACATTTAATTACCGATTCTCTCGTTACATGTTATTACAAAATTAAGCCATCATGATTTTTTTTCGGTGGGTAAAAATCATCCAAATGACATCCCCCGACCTTGGGCGGAGCGGATAATAGTGTCAGACTCTTACTAACTAAAAAATCCACCCCGTTCCTTCGTGCCTTCATACCGGGCCTCGGCTGCCTTTCGGAGCTAACCCTAGGACCAGTAGGCTTCGACCCAGCTGGGTCCCTGCTGTAAGCCATTACGATGATAGTAGGGGAGCCCAAGCGGGGCTTTTGCTACTCGAGCGCGTCAGATCATATTATGGGGAGAAACCTTGCACCATGTACTCCTACCAAATATGAATCCTTAATAAAGTAGGGTGCGTTGAGGGCAGCTTGATCAGAAAAATCGATCCTCGGAAAAACTCATGCGCGTCAGATTAAAACATGTTAAGATAAGTATATGCAGAAAAGTGTATATTTCAATAATCTGACGATTTGAGCGTTGCATAAAGAAATTGGCACTCGCCAATCATAAAAAAAAACGTTACCTTGAAATATTCGAAACGATCGGTCGAGTTTGACAAAACTTTAAGACCTACATACGTTTACTCCAAAAACATTGTATTGGTGCCAGTGCCAGCTATATGATGACATCATATTAAGATGTTTTCTTCAAAATGCGGATGTAGTAATTGATAATAATTAAAAAAAAATAACCCAGGCATGTCAATAAACTCTCTGATAAAATTCATGAACGTTTGTACGTCATTCGCGGAGAATTATCTCGGGATGATGTTCACTCGCGAACGTGTATTTTTACTGTGCGCGCCTTTTTGTGCAAAGCGGTGATTGTAACGGAATACGTGTGTTTGTGATGGCCCACGGGAACCTTGTGTTGTTCGCTGTGTTGGTCAACTCTGCTCTGAGTGTCAGAATCAATTTTACTAGCTGCCAAGACCCCGAGTGGGCCTGCGCCAATGACTTGCCCAATGAGCTGGTCTATAGCTGTAATGTGAGAAGCAATGTGAGTACCCTCTTTGTTTTTATAATTGTATTTGCGTATTTTTTCTCTTGTTTAAAATATAACAGCTGATTGGTCCCTAATGAACCGTTACTACGTAAAAAAATTACAAAAGAGTTTACTACTTAAATAATTTTGAGTAAAAAAATATATATCTGATATGATAGCTGTATGTATGTCTAATAAATAAATAAAAAATTACGAAAATTTCTGTATTAGTCAGTCAATACCTGAGATACCTAATCCACTCAATTATTTTGTTTTAGGACTACATAATACACCTGAAAGACTACTACACTGACCACATAACCAGCCTCACAGTCCAGAACTGCAGAGATTTGCGAGTCGTCCTCGACTGCCCTATACTGCAGAGAACATCACAACTTCAGAGATTCAAAATCAAAGACTGCGATAGACTCGAGTTCGTGACTTTAGTGCCGACCTCATTACTCCAAACACCGCCAGAAGTCACCATAGACAATGTCAAAGAAGTTATCTCCTTACCACAAAAGATTTTCAAGTCTCCAAGCACGGCTACAGAACTTAAATGCCTTGGAGCAACAACATTGAAAAAAATTCGAGTGACTAACACTAAAATAAACTCGATAAACACTAAAGCGGTCTATAATGTGACTGGTATAAAAAGTATAGAATTTGATAACGTTACAATAACAGACGTCCGTAATGAAGCCATAGAGGCGATTATGGGCACCGACGCGATATTCACTATAATCAATAGTAGGATTGGGAACTTAGAACTTAAAGGTATTACAGTACAAACCACGACGGCTACTGTATCAGAAAGTACGTTCAACGATATACTTAGCGGAACCATAAACATAACTGCCGATAATTTGAACATTATTGGTAACAAATTCAGAGAAATACGCGCAAATGGTCTAGTACTCAAGTCTGTCAATACGGATATAAGTCAAAATGATATCACGAGACTTAAAACCAACGCCCTAAGCAGCGTCAAGTGTCTCTGGAAAAGAAGTATTATAAAACAGTTCAACTTCAAACGGAACAGAATTGAAAACGTTGAACCTTACTCCGTAACATTTGACCACACTAGTTGCAGAACTGCCGGAGCTACAGTCACCTTTAGCGGCAACAAAATGGATTGCAAATGCCGAAATATCGTTTTTCTGAACACCAACAATGAACTGAATAACATGATTTTGGACACTTCGAACAACAATACTTGTTTGTTCGCGCCGTGTACGCTGCCCTTAGACATTGTGAAGATCCTCCAAGAGAGTGCCATGTGTCAGCTGAGTCTCGACCCACAGGTGATGTGTCTGTTGTACAGTGACAAACATAACAACGAGGTGACGACAGACGAAGACGTCACGGAGCCAGCGCCAACGTTCTACTTGATACGTCAGGCCAACTCGCCGAACGGTGACGCGAGCGCCGCCATGACAGCAGTAGACAAGGACGACCTTCTCAAAGACACGCACTTGAACATGACGAACAGAACGGCGATCAAAGTTGTGTTCGATTCATCGAAAGATTTTGTCGAGACGCTTCGAAGTACGAGTTCGTCACGGAAGAGACCTGCGGAAGCGTCGAAGTCACCTCCTGAAGAGTACATAAACCGATGTGTCGGGGCACAATGCAGGAACAATGTCGCTTACGACAAACAGAAAGCGTTAGACTTCTATAAATACGTATACGCACAGCTGCGGCCGCCGAAGAAAGAAAAGAAAACTTAATTGTTGTTGATCACTGTGTAGTGTAATAATAAATATCATCTCACCAGTTATCGTTTCAATTGACCTGTATGAAGTTTTATCTTCAAATATTGTATCATTGTATTTATGCGTGAATTTGGTTTTATACCTGATTGTGGTATTACCCAATTATTTAGAAAACATAATACCAAACATCTACGCAATTCATTTAAAGGTTTCGGAATCGGAAACAGTGATAGAAAATCAGTAAAATACCTAAAATAAAACTTGATAAATTAATCACGATGCATAACAATGTAGAGTCATAGAACACAACAAGATTTCTTCAGTCCTACTTCGAGTATCAAATAAAGTCTCCGAGGATTGTTACAGTATTAGCAGCGGTGTTAGGCGCGGCCCCGTTCCTGGGTCCCTACTTGGCAGGCATACCGGCGGCGTTGGACGTGTGGCTACAGGGCCGGCCAATGGCGGCTCTTTTGCTACCCATAGCACAAGCAGCGCCCATTGCCTTCCTAGACGCCGCTGTCTACGCTGAGATTAAAGAGTAAGTACTTTGTATTTGTGACTAGATTCTGCCAGCGGCTTCTCTCGCGTGTAAAGTCTTAATCACACGTACAGAGTAAACGGGCGAGACGGTGCTCTTGGTTGAGTACTCGGTACGTGTAAACAACGCCGAGTGCTCGGCCGAAAGCTTTTCGCTACAACTCGCTTACATCATTATCTCGGCCGAGCAACATTTTACTGTCTCGCCCGTTTGCTCGGTACGTGTGATCAAGGCATAAATAAGATTCTCCATACAAAATTTGGACCCCGTTTCATCCCCTTAGGAGGTGAATTTTGTAAAATCTTCTCGTAGTGCTAGCCTACGTCACAAAAGAAAACCTCGTACAATATTTCGCGCTCCCAGTTGCAGTAGTTTAGACTCTGCTCACATGATATGGCAGACAATCAGTTTCTCCACCTTTATAGATTATGCAGATACAGTCTTAATAACAATTTTGTATGAGTAGCGTAGTATCAATTTATTAATATCACGGAGTAAGTATAGAAGAGGAGGTGGCCTAAACAACTGTGCACTGTGACTCTCAACTGAGTCCTGACGTCATCACGGTGGGCGTGGCTTAAATCAGTGTATTGTTGGCGTTCGTCCTGTGCACAACTTCGTAAACCTACTTATTTGGCATTATATTCGCGATAGAAAAACATAAAAATTAAATATTATATTTTATCTTGTAAAAACTACTTGGATAGACGTTCTGATGCTATGGATGCCATCACATTTCATTTGTAAGTAATTTTAGGCATAATTTATTAAAATACTTCTAGAACAATCTCTTAAAGTCAGCATTTCCAAATATAATTCTACTCGACATTAGATGGCGACACTTTGTGTCATGGGAACTAAATATATTTAGGCACGTAGAGCTCAGTATTAATATATTTTAATAATTATACGTACTGAAATTTGATCGACATTCATTCCTAAAGGTCCTTTAATCGCCAAAATATTATTTTTGTAGTTTTTATATAATTTTGTAAACAGGTCGCCATCTATCGTCAAATAGCAAAAATACAGGGCAGTATTTAGAAGCCAATTATTTTATCGAATGTCCCACGGCTTATGAACTTTTAAATACGAGTATAATACTTATATTTCTTTAATATATGATTTGGTCGACCAAATTGTTTTTTAATTACCTCACATTTGGTGTAAAAAGTAGAGTATGCAACACGGGGATAACGCTGTCTTTGTCTTGGGCGGCTTGAATTCCTCACTTCACTCTGGTTTCTTTATAATCTCCCTCTCAATGCTCGGGAGTTAATTATATACATCCCTCACTAACGTTCGGGATTAAAATCAGCAACCTTCGTTTCGTTCGGAATTCAACATGCCGCCCGCGACTTTAAGACACTGCTTTATCCCCTAGTCACATAATTTACTATTATTGAATGGTTTCGGAATTTAAAGTATTTTTTTAAACTAGCTTTTTAATCAATCTTAATCATTCTTTCTATAAAAATAAGCCTTTAAAAAAGTAAAACCTAATAAAAATAGAATTTAAAAAAATGTTACAATAAAAAGGTTTTTGATGAATTTCGAATGATCTTCATTCGTCATTCATCAAATAATAGTATAACTATTTCAATGAAAAATATACGTATCGGATGGTTTACACTTACACAATTAATTTAAAAAACAAATATCCCTGGTAATTCTGAGTGCGACCCTGTTGCATCCTGCACTTAATGACATCTAGTGTGAGATAGTTACGTAACTACAAAATAAAATCAACAGAACGAGCAAGTAGTTTTGCTATTGACCGGCAGATGGCAAATAAAAAAATGGGCGGAGTCTAACACCCCTCACCCCGCAAAATGTCACGCTTTTTTACTTAGGGAAATCTTATTACAACATCTCCTCTTTGTACTTGCTTCGTGATTAATATACAACCTATAAGTTCAATTGTTGGCGAAATATGTTGATACTGTATCTGATATATTTTTAAATAGTTATGCTGTTTCATCATGTGACACATAAACATTATTTCAGAATAAGAGAGGGCATTAACTTTATTTTACAAACATTTTTGACTTACATTTTCACCGAGATTTGTTTATTGAGATGAGTTTATTGAAATGAGTTTGACGACCTAGGGGCCTATCGTAATGGCTCGTTCGAGAGAGTCGTGAGGCTCTATGAACCTGGACCGTGGTTCCAACTTCCTCTTATATATTTTTTTAATTAACATTTTGGCACGTACCACAAAGAAAAAGGCATTAAAGTACAACTACAAAAAAAAAATTGTGGTCCTAAAATAATACACCAGAAAAATTATAGGTGGCAATTGGGACTGCGGTCCCGGTCCAAAGAGCCAAACGAGGTAGACTATTCTCAAGGTGGCTCGAGAAAAGTCTAGAAAAGGAAAAGTAGGTATTGGCTATTTAAAAAAAAATGTTTGTGACTGGAATTTGAACCATATTTCCACATCTATATATTGCTTAACATAGAACTTTATAAAGGCGACCCTTCAATAAATGATTACCTTAATTATCTTCAGCGGCGGACACCCTTACGTCACGGGCCTCGCCATAGCCGGTGGTATATTCTACCTGGGCCCCGAGGGAGCTATACTGGGCCCCTTGCTTCTCTGCTGCATCATGGTCGTGCTAAATCTGTCCTCTACATTCCTGAGGGACACGCCTTCCGAGGAGAGGGCGGCCCTGCACTCACGCGTCAGGTAAATCTGCGGTTTGTACAAGGAATCAGTCTTGAGCTTGTCCACGATAGAGCAAAATTGTTTAGGGTATAAATTTTCGCAACAATTCGAAGAGAACCATTAAAAATGGACCAGTTATGTTGGGTATACAGGGTGCCTTCGACATCTACAAATGAATACCACGGGTCCAGTACATGATTCTCTAACCCCAAGTGGCTTTTTTTCCGGTGGGAACATCATCTAATGACTGTCCCCGCTCTTGGGTGGACCGAAAGATAGTGTCAGGCTTTTACTGACTAAAAATCCACTCCTGTTCCTTCGTTGCGTTTCGTACCGGGGCTGAGCTATCTTTTGAAACTAACGTAAGTGGTGGAATTTGTCGTCGGCTTTTTCCTGATTAAAAAAAAACATATCTATATTTTTTTAAATTTAAACTGTGTAAAATCATTATTCTAATTAACACCGACGATATTTTAAGTAAAAAAAAAAAACTAAAAAAATTGGATCCATGGTATTCGTTTGCGTCGATGTCAATGACACCCTGTATATACCTACTACTGAATAAGGACATCTGCAAACAAAAGCCACAGGCTTCTCCTGTCAAAACAAATGCATCTTAGAACCTATATTCAATTTTGTTCTACGGGTGAACAGAGCTCTTGTATAAACTTATCATCAGTATGATGTGTGTACCGAATGAGGACTGATTCCTTCGTTCATCGAGTTTTGAATGCGTTATGCGTATCCCCCATTTTGGATTTTGAGTTTTTGTCGATAAACTGTAATCAACTGCATACTGACAAGTGGTGATTATAAAAAATATACTATTGAACTTATTTCCAAAATATATGTCGCATGCTTAATCATAAAGAGACCTAACTCAAAAAATTAAGTATTTGAATATTAAAAAATATGTTTCAATAATAAAGTTCAATTAACCTTTTCGACGCCCATCTATATAATACGCGATGTGTCCTCCAGCGCCACGCAACAAATGTAAAAAAAAATATTCTGGCGTTTTTGTTTCTATTGAATATAAAATAGAACTTATTATGTGTGAAAAAATTAAAAATGTGGCTTATAATCGGGCAATTTTCCATAAAAACAAAATAAAAGGTCTTGTAAAAGTCGTAAATTTATTTTATACTATTATTACTTCTAAACAAGTAGTGGCGCTGAGGGCACGAAAATTTCGAACTTGTATACAAATAATTGGCGTTCAAAAGGACAAATACCCACATTTTTTAATTAGGTCTCTTTTCCAATAAGCATGCGATGTGTATGAACAAAAACCTATATTTAGTTCTATAATACTATAAACAGTTGCTAAGTGTAACAATAAAATAGTTGCCTTTGGGCATAGCCCAAATCAAAAGTGATCTTCAATGTGCCTATACTTAATAATTAAGTTGTAGCTTATTGCAAAAGGTAGTAAGTTCAACAGAATATTTACAGCTAAACTGTTCCCTATTTTTTAATTGTGACTTAAACCATACATCCCTGTAAAAGTGTGCTAGTTAAATTCCTTATTTAAATTCTAAATTTTCCTCTTGTATATTATATTCGCACAAAATACTTACTTAACTACCTCATGTATGTGTTAATCTCTTAATATTATTAGTGGATCTTACTTAGTACTTGTCCACTTATGACTTTCTCTGATGTTTTGTTAATTTAGGTCGTTATTGGGATGTTTTTAAGATAAGGTGTGTATTCCATCGCTAAAGTGATTGCTAACTATATTTCTGTTTGTGCACCGTACTTTTATAGTCTTTGAAGCACCATTAGTAATAATTTAAAGTAATACAAAGTTTTAAAACTTTGAATAAAAATATAAAATTTTAAAAAAAAAATGCTTGCTTTGTATGTACTGTGGTGAGTATCTACTAAATTTTGCACGTTTAAATCCTTTTAGATGATTTTGTAGCATGCACCCTATTTTACGTGTTTAAAAAGAGGTACCGGTCCCCTAAAGTCCACATTGCACTGGGAGTCTTTGAACAAAAATCATTTTTATTATTAGCATAAAACTGTGATGGCCTTTACCTGGGAGGACAGGTGTCTCTATAGCTTTTTGGTTTTGTTTAGTATGTGCCTGCTCTCTATTTATGATCTTTATCTACTATATGCACCACTCTATTCTGCTTTATCTCTATTTCAATTATTTATTTATATATCTGGTGAATGTCAATTATAATACACTTAATAAATTAGATACAACTTATAAGATACTATTTTTATGCAGTATATGTTTAACCCACCGAATTATTATTTTATTATATACTAATTTCTATACTTCTCTTCTGTATACATGTATTAATATTATTATACATGCTATTATATTAAATGGATGTTTGTTTACAGGTTCGGTGCTTATCTCTGATGGGCTTGCATGGACCACTAACTTGTAACGACGTCACCTCATTTGTCAATTGATATAAGCAATATAAAGGGTGTAAAAAGACCTTTGAGAAGCGAAATATCAATAATTTTGCTGATATAGCAATGTGTTTTTTTTTAAATTGGGTCTTACCTTGAAACCAACCAGTTACAGAAATATTAAAGGACATATATTCTTCTCTTTTAAAGAAGTATTCAAAACAAACATTAATTTTCTCTTATAATTTGTGCTATTCACATAACAGTTTGTTGCGCGCAGTAAACGTTATAGTACATAGCAGTCTTTCTAAAAATAAAAGTCGTTTCCCAAGATGTTCCCCCGGTATGGGTTTGGCTACCTTTTTACACCCTGTAACTATTAAACATCTAATGTCAAGAATAACATCATATACTCATTTTATACACTACGGGACAAATTAAATGAGCACCAAAAGACATCGTATAGAAATCAAAAAAATATGCTATGGTATTTACACACTGCTAAATTAGAAGCACACATAGATGTTTCGCTTAATCCACGTAGAACACGAAGCAAAATCTACAAGAAAGGCGTTTCATTTAATTTGTCCGCTTATGTATTATATTAATGGATATAATAATATAATTATCATTAACTAGGGACAAACATCGCACGCGATATTATTATTATTAGCCACTCACTGAACGCTGTGTCAATACAATTGCCAAAGAGAAGCTAATGACAATCTCTATAAGAACTATTATTGCATGATGCAAAATGCCGTTAAATGTGCTGTTAAAGTATTATATGTAATATTATTGTGTATGTTTTTATATATTAGATTTGCCATAGGCAACATATACGAGTACTGCTTTATGAAAGCCCAGAGTCCTTAATAAGTTAACTGATTTATTGGTTTTAAACAATCGTCAACAACATGAGATTTTACATGAGATTACATTCAAAAAGCTTTCAAAAACCAAGGTATAAGGTAAGTTTGTAGTATACCGGGCTGTTACTAGGGAAGGCGATCTTCAATGCTCAATAATTCACAGCTCTTTGACTCAAACTCTATAAAATCGCCGAACGTCCCGGAATTTTACGTGATTGCCTCTAAAAAGTAAAAAATGAAATTATTTTAATGTGTTATTTATGACTGTTTTAGTGTTTATTTATGTATCATTTTTATCAATGTGTTGGCTTTGTGCATATTTACATATTTATCTCTATTTATTAATATTTTGTGTTTAAAACGAGCCAAGTATTTTTTACCATTTAGAACATTATTCTGTAGCGTGCTACTTAACAATATTATTTTTCATAATTATTTATGTTAAATGGGTCCGCCTCATTTTTTTCAACGACATCAATGCAGTCCAATAAATTGCCCTCTTCTATACTGGGACTGTTTTAGTCAGTAGGTATTTATTCAGAGATATTTAATATAATTATTATATAATTAATATAGTTATTATTATACGAAATTATATTTTTTTTACATATTACATTAAAATTATGTATTCATGTATGTTTATAGTTCTAGGAATACCTAAGTATTAACTTACATTTACTGCAACAACGATTAAATAGAAGAATTAAATAAATCCAGTTATAAATATTCAAAACTACCAAAATTTTAGTATTTCTCACCAAAACATCGTAGTAAAAATCTTTATTTTTATTATATTTTATTTTTATTCCATTTGTAAGAAATGTTTACATTTTTATTACGTCAATGTTACTATAGAAATATTGTTGATTATAGTAAAATAATGTTAAAACAGCTTTTTAATAAATTAATTTTATTATATTGCAGTGACTGATATTAAATCTCTTCCCTAGTCGTTATGTTTATTGTTACTTGTGCTGTTACATAGTGAAATTGAAATTAAAAAAACAAAACCTGCTCAAAATAATTGTGCTTAAATAAAAGGGCTTCCTTTCAGTATATTTGCACGACAGTGTAATCGCCAAATGGAAAAGAGTTTACAAGTTCAAGAATATTTATTACAATTTCACAGTGTACGTTTAGCTGGTAAGCGCTTCATAAGAGCGTGTTTCACCACTGCCATAGAAATCTCACTATTATTTGATAAATAACTAATCTAAAAGTCGTATTATATATATAATTCTTCTGTGCGTAAGTTTGTCACTTAACTCCTAAATGACGTGACCGATTTATATTTGAGTATACAATTAGACCCGATAAGTGGCGCTGCGATCGGGTTTCATTTTTTTTTTTCTGATGAAAAGCCAATTTTTGGTTAAAACAGCAGCGTCTGTCGAGGCCGCTAGTTTATTATATAACGAAGGAATGTTATCTTTTCATATAATTCATTCTATTATTATATAAGATTTTCAAAGGGAAACTTAAGAAAAATATTGCTATCGGGTATCAAACTGTTAAATGAGCTCTCTTTTGATAATGTTCTCTCACTATTATATGTAATACATTAAAATTACCATAGTGTAACGTAGATGCATTACGTACACACCTCTGCTTTTGTCCTTTGGGAATATAGGCGTGAAAATTTGATATTACAAACGAGAAACAAAATTAAAATTAAGTAAAAGTGGTGAAACAGGCCCCAAATGTGATGATTGATTTGTGTAAAATGGTGCTTTTTGAGTAAACTAGTTGTTATCTAAGAACGAGTCTCATTTGCGACAAGTTTTGTACTGGCCTTATTAGGTAAGGGCCTTTATTTTATTATAATGCTATAGCTGTTTATAATCGATGTTTTCTATTAATTAAATCTCGAATGTTTGTATATTTTGTATGGTTTTAACGTTAGCGACAGTGTTTTGTTTGTTGTAAGCACTGACCTGTTACCTATTTACCACACTGGACTGGCGGTCGTCAAAGTCCTTTTGTGCCCGCCATTTTGGCGCTGTCAGTCGTAGCGTCTACGGTACTAAAACTACTAGAGTCGCGCCGAGGTCACGTGCATATACAATATGCACGTGACCTCGGCGCGACTCTAGACCTCACTTTTCATAGTTTTTATATAATTCCTGAAGCAAAAATAACACAGAATTCGAACGAAATTAATTTAAAAATACAAAAATACTTCTCTGCAGCCATTTTCATTATACGTCAAAATTTGTTCTCCGGATGCTCGCGAGTGGCGCTTCAAATTGGCACAAACATGTTCTGTCAAGGAACAGCCTGTCCAGTGGTAAATGGTAGAGGTCAGTGGTTGAAAGGTATTTACTTATGCTATTTATATGCCTGGACGGTCAGACAACTTACATGTATCATACAGTAGGAGGGTAGCTATAAATTCTGTTTTAAATACCGTCGAACGGAGTGAAAAGGACAACGGGGATGAATAGGAACAAATTTTGATTATGATTTTCACTTTGGTATATATTTCATCATCATCATCAGCCTTTTTAATGTTCCCACTGCTGGGACTCAGGCCTCCTCTCTAGGAGAGGGAAAGGGCCGTAATCCACCACGCGGACCCAGTGCGGGTTGGTGAATGTAACATGATTTCGAATTTTTGGTTCTAGGACATGCCCGTTTCCTCACGATATTTATATTATTGATTTCTATCAAAGCATCGATTTTTATTTAAATTAAAGAATAAATAGGAGTACTTATATGTCGAAAAAATTGTTAATTAACGTGAAAATTCCCTTCAAATTTTTATTCCTATTCACCCCTTTTTTAAGGTGGGAAATCATCCGATGACTTCTTCCCCTATTGGGCAGAGTAGAAAGGCGTGTCAGACTTACTGACTAAAACCACACCTATATTCCTAATTTACCTTCTGGGACCCCAGGTTTCCTTTTAAAAGTCAACCCATTGCCGCAGTAGGCTTCGACTCTGCTGGGGCCTAACGGTTTTGCTGACATCTCCCATACGTTCCTTTCACTCCGTTTAGCTGTACTTATCATCACTCATAATTTTATTCATCTATTTCTAAATGAAGTAGGTACCTATCTACCAAAAACTAAAGTAGGTATCTATCTCGACTAAATTCAATAGGAACACATAAAAGTTCCAAAAACGTTCTTCTTTAAAATAAATATCCTCAAGTAGACCACCAAAAGTCAATACCAAATAGTAAGTAAATCCAGTTTTTCCTCCAATGTTTAAAAATCTTAATAATACTCTAAAGAACTCCACTGAAATTCTAGCTACCCATTTCAACGTTTAATATAAATCTATAAACTATACTACAGACTATACCTATTATTAATACTATAAAAACTAATATTTGTAAAGTATTGATACTTTAAAGAATATCAGCAAAGCCCTTACCAGTTCGTGAAGAATCGTCCAAAGATTAATTTAGATGCATCATTGTACTATATTGTATTGCAGGTATTTATAATTAGTTTGTAATAACCGCACGCATATTCGCATTGTTAACTAAAAATCTTATATTATAATATATTAATTTGCTTTTTTGATATGGGTTTTATTTTACCATTTCTACCTCACTATAAACAAATCACAAGCAAAAAAATCAGCTGTTTACAATGTCCAAAAGTCAAGTATTTGACCTGCTGTTATTTTTTGTGTTGTGAAATTATGCAGTGACTTCTCCTGTCTAGGGTGGAGCGAGCATGAAATGTTACTTTTACTGACTAAAATTCCCATGTATCCTTCAGTTGTATTTTGCGCTCCACAAACCACGGTAACTCTTTCGAAAATTCCCCTAGCAGGCATTCGCTTTAATGGGCCCCTACGGTTTTGCTGATAGGTATATATTTAAGGCGCACGTGAAATAATACGTGGTGTTGACTACTCAAGCTCAGGACTTATCGGACGGCCAGACAGCGAACTACACATTGCTCGTCGTCCGTAAGCCCGAGCCTACGGTGGCGAAGGATCACCCTGCAACTCCCAACACCTGTGGCGGCCGCTGGGGCATGAAAATGTCCGTTCCCTCACCGTTGCCGCCATCTCCTTCGCTTAATTTACTACTACGCAAAATGAGGCGACCGCTTCCCATCCCCTCTCGCCCCGAGCTATGGCCTGAACCAGAGCCTGACGCGAATGGTCGCTGATTGCCTGACCCGTTTTTTTTTTTTGTCAACGGGGAAAATCATCTTATGACAAAACCCGCTCTTGGGTGTGGCGGGAGATAGTGTCAGACTCTTACTGACTAAAAACCCCGCGCCGTTCCTTCTAGCCTTCATACCGGGCTCTAGTTTCCTGAACCCGGTAGGCTTCGACCCAGCTAGGCTGTTGTTGTTGCTGACAACTCCTTGAGGCGCGCGGGAACAGTGCGCGCCGTCGACGTCTTGGCTCAGTCCGGACAGTTACCGGACGATCGGACAGCGAGCTACCCATGGCTCGCTGTCCACGAGTCCGCGTCTACTGTGGACTGGAAATCGGGATTGGAATCCCGGCGGCGGCGGCGGCGAGGACGCCGTTGCCTGATGCGGTCGGCCTCCTTTGCTAGCATTACGTTACACAGCACAGCACAACATTAATTTACCAATAAAATAAAATAAAACAATGAAGAAACGTAAAATACTTATCTTAATTTGAGCACTAATGCCTTGATCACACGTACCAAGTAAACGGGCGAGACAGTGCTCTCGGCCGAATACTCGGTACGTATAAACAAAGCGCCGAGTACCTATTGGGCCGAAAGCTTATCTCTACCAACTCGCTTACATCACTGTCCCGGCTGAGCAACATTTTACTGTCTCACCCTTTACTCGGTACGTGTGAACAAGGCATTAGAACTGAGTTTTAATTTTACAAGTTCAAACAGCAAAATAACTTTAACAAAATGTCACGTGGTTAATCTCAAACATTTTGGCATTTCAACAATCGTTGAATTTCAAAGTTTTTGGCTTAAATATCAATTGACGTAATATTGAATCTTTATCGATTTCTGTAAAACTAGTGGGTCCACGTGTTTCTTACTTATGAACCTCACGACAGTTTTTGGTTCTGTAACAATGATTCCGTTTTCTTCGAAGTAGCCTTGTACATCAGTTTCCATCCATAAGAACAGCACTACGGTATCAACTCGGATATTTATAAAACATTCAAACATTTCATTCTTTCGTCTCATGATCGTGTTTGCTACTGTTATCTGCAAAAATATAAAATAATCTTAGTAAACACTGTCACTTAAAAATTAAAAAAAAAATCTAACAAGAAGTAGGTAGACAGGAACTGCAAGTTACAAGTTACAAGAAGCATTTTAGTCATGAGGATACAAGGGCAACACAAACCATTATTAAGTATTCCAATATTTTAAGAAAATAAATCTTGTGGTGCGATTAGGAAGTAACAAATACCTATATGGCATCAGGAATGCTATGACGAACACCATTTGATAACTTACATTGAACTCTAAAAGTGATAACATACACCGTTAAATTTTGATCGTTTTAATCGCGTGGAGGGTCGATCCGGTACGAAACACTATCGATTTGTAACCATAAAATTAAAAAATAAAGTACCTTTTTTTTAAAACTCGTATTAACTTACGCATGTACGAAAATAATTTCTTTAAGAAGACGTCAGCTGAGCGAGTTCAATGACCTGTAGGCAGTTAGAACGCAACGCCGACTACTACCTACAAGTCATTGGACTCGCTCAGCTGACGTTTTCCTGCTATGCTGCACATCCTGCGTAATGACCTGCAGTTTTCAGGATCTATACGAGGCCAACAATAGAGCTGTACAAGTTGCCAAATACTGGTCAGAAAAAGTATAGTTTGAGAGCATCGACACGAAAAGAAGTCTATTAGGATACTAACATCATCGTAAGAAATTATTATTCCTAACCTTTTAGTAGGTATTTGTTACTTGCAAAATAAATAAAAATATGCAAATTACAATTTGTTCTTCGGAATTACCTGAATATTGGGTTTCTTTATCCCCACCGCCGACTTCAGAGGCACCGGAAAGATATAATTCGGTGGCGATTTGATCCCAGCGGCCTGCAAGGTGAACTTGACAAACACTTCTTCCTTTTTATAGTCCGAAAAGTTGATTTTTATGTTTTCCTGTAATTTCGAGCTTAATGGTTCTGCATTCGCAGGATATTGCTTAGTGCTGATTGGTGCAGGGCTGCTCCAATTATAAAAATCCACTGTGATCTTGCCGTCGATGATTGGCACGAATCTGTCGTTTAAGAGGTACACGTCTATGTCATCGGATGGCAGTAACCGAGGTGACACAAGTACTGGTGCGAAAAATGATACGGCGAAGTAGTGCAGCATTTTCCAATTTCCACCGTATTCTGAAAAAATAAAATTTTCATCTATAGGTACGTACGACTGGCCTGTTGGTCAGTGGCTGTGACTGCTATGCCAGAGGTCGTGGGTTCAATTTACAGCACAATCATTTCTTCTGGATGTAATTTATCTATAATGTGTATATAAAAATATTTATCTATATTTAGAAGTATTTATTTATCAGTTTCTAGCACTCATAACACAAGCTCTGCTTAGCTTGGGACAAGACGGCGCTGTGTGATAGTTGTGGAATATTATATTAATTATAATTATGTTATACTTTTCAGAGTACAAAATAGAAAGCAGTAAGTAGATCTGTATTGTGTTATAAATATTGTGTCATGATTTCTTATCTATATGATGTAATCAAAAACTCATAATAACGCAAATCATCTTCCTGCCCTTGTCCTATGTTATTTGCGGATGATGCAACACGTTTTTTTCTTCCATTCTGTCCTGTCACCCGTCATGCTATCACTAACTTCCTTTTCTTTCATATTACTCTTCACGCAATCCATCCGTCCATCTTTGGCCTTCCTCTCCCTGTCCACCCATCCACATGTATACTAATAAATCTTAGAACAAAATTCCAAAATCGACTAACTTTTACCGTTCTGGGGTGCTATTCTCTACGAAAATAGTCTTGAGCGCAGCGCTGGACGCAGCGACGAAATCTAAATAGGTACACTGATTTCGTCGCTGCGCTCAAGGCTGTTTTCTTAGAGAATAGCACCGCTGGTTGGTTGAATTCTCTTATTTCAAATATTAGTATGTAGTGCTTTTTTATAGGTTAGAAATTATCTAATAACTTCTTCCGTCCATGGGCTGAGTGGGAGGAGTTACTTCTTTACCTTCATTCCAGGGCCGCGGGGTTGTAAATATATGAATGTAGTGCTAACTCACCGATACTAGACCAGGAGGGAGCCTGCCACACATCATTGAGTTGCCAGTACAAGGCGCCCATTGTGTACCAATTAGCTTGATCTTGGCGATACAGCTCTGTCTCAGTCTTTATTGCCATCGCTTGAGATATCTAGAAATTATTACTTAGATATAGCGAGCATACTTATAAATAAACTGAGCTGCCAACCTAGAGATTTTAGGGCCGAGTCCCAACGGCATGGTAGCAGCCGGCGCGGCAGCGGCTGGCTAGGCTAACATGCTCGATAACGAATAAAAAGCGATACTGGTCTTTTAAGTATAGATACCGGAACGGATCTTGAGCGCTGGCTTCAAGTTGCGCAAATGTCAAATATCAGTCCTATTTAGTGGTATGAAGTGAGACGCGATGGCGGGGAGTGTCAATCATTAGCTCACCGCGCCATTGTGTCATAGACGTCACTCATGATTCGTTCCTGCGCTTGCTGCATGTATCTAACAACGACGACGATTGGTTCGCGAATGTATGGAATGCGCAAAGCGATCCTCACTCTAACGCCGAGCGCTCAAGATCCATGCCGATACCTGTATGTAGATAAAGTTTAACATTATTTCACGCCAAAAGTGCTCGTCGCGGCGCTGCCTGCCGCTGGCATTCCGGTGTGTCTCGGCCCTTAGCTGCAAAAGAAAATAAGTAAAATTGGAGCAATAAGAATTACCTGACTATAAAAAACGAATTTCTCAAAATATTTCGGATCGTTTTCATCCAATTTCAAGCGACTTTCCATTTGGTTACGTACGAAACTGTAGCCGTTAGGACTGTGCTGCCTATGTTTGGAATATTCACTCTCTAAACTGAAGTCTGCTTCATTTTTCGTCGCAGTTTTCATGGTTTTGAGCGTTGGTAGTGATTGGAAGCCGTACTCAGACGCGAACCTCGTTTTGGGGTACGTCATCATGTCCCAGTTGTCGGCTAAGTAGTTATAGTAGTGCGTGTCTCCATAATGAGGATCATAGGGATTCATTGCTATGTAGCCCTCTCTTTCCGATTCCAAGCCGTTCGATGGGCTGGAAACTAGGTAACGCCTCCCCGGATCCAAGTCTTCGACGATGGGCTTTATTGTTTCCACGTACAGCTTGATGTAGTCAGCTTTGTATTCTTCAAATGATGGCCTAGTGTCGTACCAGTTGCCTCTTAATGCGACTTCGTTTTCGTTGTTACCAGCCCAGACTGCTATGGAGGGATGATGCTGGAGGCGTAATACATTTTGCTCTATTTCCTCTTGAACTGAACTGAAATCAGAAAAAAATATTGTTTGTTTTGTGTGTAAGCCGACCTCTTTTTACGATATGTCTGAAGAGCCTACGTAAAGGTATTGTTACGTACGTAGGTAATTAAATGCCAATTTACCAATAAAGAACTTTATTTACCACAAACAATAAATAATTAGTCCAGTCAACAATAATCCAAATCACAGTTAGCACTAGAGTTCCGTTATACTATCGCCTCGGTCGTTAGATAAAATCACTTCGCACACTTAGGTAGATCGCTCTCGTTCGCAGTCGAAATCAAAACTGACTCACTCCCGTTCGGGGGCTCGTATTTATACGCGGAACAAAGAAAATTCTAGATACTGACGTCTCGGGATAGTTCCAGAACAATAGAGTCGCATCGCGGGCCCATAAATCAATTTTATGACTTTGTCCTTCGCGAGTCACTCACGCGAATTTCGACTCTATTGTTAACGGCGGAAAGTACCATTTCCCTTATCCACCTACAGATACCTACAGATTACATACCTACTAAATAGTAGGTACGACGAGTACCTATGACGGAATGTTCGAGATCTTGCCAGGCTAGGTAGGTACTTTGGTTCTAGAGCTTTCGAACAGCAATGCGTTTTAATTATTCGTTGCTACTCTTTAATTTGTCGGGAGATATGACGTGTTGAAATTTAACGGCGTAACAGTGCCCCCCTCTTAGTCATGCTCGTCCCGAGCATTATTAGATCCGTGATACGGCGCCAATCTGTCCACATGGACAACCTTAGGCTTCCCTCTTAGCCCTTTCTTGATGCGGTAGGTTACATCGTTGATCCTTTTTAGTACGGTGTAGGGTCCCTCCCATCGAGCTTGAAGTTTCGGCGACTTCCCTTTTCGTCGAAGCGGGTTGTGGAGCCAAACCAGTGCACCTTCCTTAAATCCCTGGGCGTTGGCATTACGGTCGTATCTAGTTTTCATTTTAACGCTGGTGTTCATGCTATTCTCACGTACTCGCTTATGCACTTCGTCCAATTGATCTTGAAGGTCACTTACGTAGTCCGTAACTGGCTTAGTCTTGTCAGGTGGCACGCCAGTTATGGCATCGACTGGAAGTCTCATTTCCCTGCCGAAATTTACTCTTGCTGGGGTATGTCCCGTGCTATCATGCACTGCCGATCGGTACGACATCAGAAATAGTGGAATATACCGGTCCCAGTCTTTCTGATGGTCATCGACAACCTTAGCCAGATGATTCTCCAGGGTTTGGTTAAACCTTTCCACCATTCCGTCCGACTGAGGATGCGCAGGTGTTGTGCGTGTCTTATAAATTCCCAGAAGAGTACACATTTCCTGGAACAGCGCAGATTCGAAGTTACGGCCTTGATCGGAATGGATTTCCAAAGGTGCTCCATACCGACATACTACTTCCTCGACCACCTTCTTCGCCACTGTCGTCGCTTCCTGATTGGGTATGGCGAAGACTTCGGGCCACTTTGTGAAGTAGTCCTGGATCACCACTATGTACTTGTTTCCGTCATCCGTAACTGGGAAAGGTCCAGCGACGTCGATGGCAATGCGTTCCCAGGGGGCTCCCACATTGTACAGCTGAAGCCTGCCCCTGCTTCTAGTCTGTGGTCCTTTCACAGATGCGCACGCTGTGCATTTCCGACACCATTGCTCTATGTCATCTCTACAATTGAGCCAGTAATACCGCTGTCTCACTTTCAGTAGAGTCTTCTTAATTCCCAGGTGTCCTCCAGAAGCACCATCGTGTATTTCTTGTAGCAGGGGGACCACTTCACATCGTGGTACTATCACTTGTGTGGTCACCTCCTTGCCATCATTCGATTCCCATTTCCTACAAAGCACATCATTTTCTAGGACTAAACTGTCCCACTGTGCCCAGTAGCTCTTTGTGACGGGACTATGTGACGATACTTCACTCCACTGAGGCCTAGTTCCGTTACGCTTCCAGTCCAGTATAGGTCGAATATCGTCATCTTCTTCCTGGGACTTTTTGAAGTTGCCTTCAGTCCTAATTAAATTCACGTGTTCTCGGGCTTCATTCTGTTGGCAGTGTCTACAGTCCTCATTGCACGGACGTCGCGACAAGGCGTCAGCATTATTATGCCCTTTTCCACTGCGATGTTCCGTCACAAAGTTAAACTCTTGTAGCTGCTCGAGCCATCTTGCGACTTGGCCCTCAGGGTTTTTAAATTGTAGAAGCCATTTCAATGCAGCGTGATCCGTCCTTAACGTAAATTCCCTTCCTATGAGGTACTTGTGGAAATGCTGCAAAGTTTTTACCACAGCCAGCAGTTCTCGTCGAGTCACGCAGTAGTTCCTTTCCGGCTTTGAAAGTGCCTTACTGAAGTAAGCGATCACGACCTGTCTGTCACCTTGCACTTGTGACAACACGCCTCCAATTCCCGTATTGCTGGCATCGGTATCAACGACAAATCTTCCGTCTCTGCTCGGATACCCCAGTATAGGCGCTTCACATAGCCGTTGCTTTAGCTCGTTGAATGCTGACTCACAGTTCTTGTCCCAGATAAAATCTCGTTTATCCTCAGTCAGCTGATGTAACGGTTTTGCAATGTCCGAAAAACTCATAACAAACCGTCTGTAGTATGTGCACAACCCTAGAAATGCACGTACTTCCGTTTTGTTCTTAGGAACCGGCCACTGTTGGACTGCCTTTATCTTCTCGGGGTCGGTTCTCACTCCATCGGCGGAAATTACATGCCCCAGGTAGCTGACCTCCTTCTTGAACAGGGCACACTTCTTTGGGCTTAGTTTTAGATTAGCCCCTCGAATCCTTGTGAACACTTTCTCCATGTTCCTTAGGTTTTCCTTAAAAGTGCGGCCCATTATAATGATGTCATCCAAATATACCAGACAGACGTCACCAAGAAGGCCAACCATGACTCTCTCCATGAGGCGTTCAAATGTCGCTGGAGCATTGCACAACCCAAAAGGCATAACGTTAAATTGCCACAGGCCGTTGCCAATGCCCGTACTGAACGCTGTCTTTTCTTTGTCTTTCTCGCTGATTTCCACTTGCCAGTAGCCACTTTTCAAATCAATGGTAGAAAACCACTTCATACCACTGAGCATATCCAGCGTATCGTCTATCCGCGGCAAAGGATAACTGTCCTTCTTCGTCACATTATTCAGCATTCTGTAGTCAACACAGAATCTTGTACTGCCGTCCTTCTTTTTCACCAGAACGACTGGAGAGGACCATGGGCTCGTAGAAGGCTCAATTATTCCGCTATCAGCCATGTCCTTTACCATTTCTGCTACCTCAGTTTCCTTAGCCCAGGGTATACGGCGCGGTCTCTGTTTAATTGGTCTAGCATCACCTGTATCTATCTCATGCTTGACGAGACCTGTTCTTCCGCAGTCTTTTCCCGTTGCAAAGATATCTCGAAACCGTAGCAGAAATTCCCTGGCTTGCTGTAGTTCCGAAGCCGATAAATTGCTCTTAGAATTTTCCAGAAGTTGCTGGATGTGATCAGGTTCACCTTTTATTGCGTCTTGTTTCACTGAAGATGTATTGATTGGCCGGAGATAATTCACTCCTTCACATCTCCCAACAACACTGTTTTTCTTCAGTTGGACCTCTTCTTTCCCAAGGTTCACAATCCTTACCTTGGATCTCCCTTTCGTCATTACTAATGTTCTCGCGGTGATGAGCTCCGGGTGCCGGCCAGTATCTTCAACCAAAACACATCTTGTTTGCCTGATTTTCTTAGGAAATTTTACTTCGACTAAGGTTTCGGTTCTTGGAGCCAGTGTAACATTCTTTAAACAATACAGGTTGCATGAGTTATTTCCTCGCAGGAAGACTTCTTGATCTGGGAACTTCAATACTCCCCTATCGATATCTAAAATACATCGGTTATTCCGCAGGAAGTCGAGACCCAGTATGCAATCGTCCGTAATATTCGCAATTAACACAGGATGGGTATACACTTGATCACCAATTTTTAACTCGATTTCTGTATCACCGAGGACGGAGACTGGCTGGCCGGTTGCTGTCTGAAGTTGGCAGGATGGAGACTTTCTTTGCCACGAGATGGTTCGTTTCAGCAACTCAGGTCTTACAATTGTTCGCGACGCCCCGGTGTCAACGGTAAAATTGCAAACACTATGATTCAGCATCCCTTCGATGATCAAACTATTTCCGTCGTGAATTTGATTGATGGTGATGGTTGGGGCCTTCACTTGATCAGCCAGCACCCGCCCCGCGGCCCTGGCGACTTTTAGTTTAACGACTCCTCGTTAACTTGAGTTCCGGAGTCCACACTTTCCCTCTTCCTCTTGGGGCAATCGGTACGCATGTGCCCTTTTTCCCCACACCCGTAGCACGTCGGAATATAGCGGGACTTTGTCGAGTAAGAAGCCACCACTTCTCGCTGACGTGGCTGCGTTGTAGGCGAGACCACCACTTCCCGAACTCTGTGCGTACGAGAATCTTGTCGTACGGCTTCCACTTCCAAAGCGTGTGCCATCGCACTCTTTAAAGTTTGGTGGTGTCCGAGTCGCACCGTAGCCCTGACTTCAGGATCCCGTAGGCCGTCGATGAATGCTTGCACCAGATTTACTTCCACCGTCTCTGGTGTCATCGACATGTATGCACGCCGGACCAGCCGTTCAACCTCGACTCCCCACTGCTGGAGGCTCTCGTTCGACCTCTGCGTTCTTTCGCGAAGTTGCGCACGGAAAACATGCTCGAGGTGTTTGTCACCGTAGCGAGTGTCCAGTCCCTCCCTGAGACGCTCCAATGTCCTGCCGTCCGGAGGAAGGTTCTCTAGGACCAGCAGAGCGTCCCCTCGTAGAGCCAAAGTTAATGCCGCGAAAGACTGCTCATCATCCCAGCGGTTAGTCTTAACCAATGTTTCAAATTGGTATTTGAATGCCGTCCAGGAAGACGTGCCGTCAAAACGCGGCACATCAAATTTTGCGACTGATGCACAGTGGGTATGCGATGGTGAGCCAACAGCTATGGGTTCGCGTGCTTCGAGCTTGACAATTTTTTTATTGATGTCCAGCAGTCGATCTTCATGGCCATCAATTCTTGTTTCGAGGCTATCAGCTCGGGCGGAAACCTCCTTGACCTCTAAGGTAAGATTCTTTACCTTCTCGCCCAACGTGACGAGGCCGTGGTCGATTTTATCGAGGATCAGGTTCTGCTTAGCCTCTTGATCGCGACGAGCGGCTTCCTGTTCGCGGCGAGCGGCTTCCTGTTCGCGGCGAGCGGCTTCCTGTTCGCGGCGAGCTTCTTCCTGGTTAGCTGCGATTAGGTCCTGAAGCTTACGCTGGTTAGCCTCTTGTTCGCGGTGGGCAGCTTCTTGATTAGCCGCGATTAGGTCCTGAAGCTTACGCTGGTTGGCCTCCATACTAGCTTGCATAGCGGCCAACACCGCCGCGAGGTTCAATTCCGAGGATGGTCCCGTTGGCACCTCAGCAGCTGCCGTTGCTCCCATACCAACCTGATCTTCCTCCTCCATACGATGACGCGCAGCATCCATCTCTGCTTGCCTCCTTGTTCGTGGTCGCTGTTCGTCGTCCTTCTGTGGTAACGGCATCCCACTTCTGACACCAGTTGTTACGTACGTAGGTAATTAAATGCCAATTTACCAATAAAGAACTTTATTTACCACAAACAATAAATAATTAGTCCAGTCAACAATAATCCAAATCACAGTTAGCACTAGAGTTCCGTTATACTATCGCCTCGGTCGTTAGATAAAATCACTTCGCACACTTAGGTAGATCGCTCTCGTTCGCAGTCGAAATCAAAACTGACTCACTCCCGTTCGGGGGCTCGTATTTATACGCGGAACAAAGAAAATTCTAGATACTGACGTCTCGGGATAGTTCCAGAACAATAGAGTCGCATCGCGGGCCCATAAATCAATTTTATGACTTTGTCCTTCGCGAGTCACTCACGCGAATTTCGACTCTATTGTTAACGGCGGAAAGTACCATTTCCCTTATCCACCTACAGATACCTACAGATTACATACCTACTAAATAGTAGGTACGACGAGTACCTATGACGGAATGTTCGAGATCTTGCCAGGCTAGGTAGGTACTTTGGTTCTAGAGCTTTCGAACAGCAATGCGTTTTAATTATTCGTTGCTACTCTTTAATTTGTCGGGAGATATGACGTGTTGAAATTTAACGGCGTAACAGTATGATTCCGAACTCGGCAACCAGCAACAGTGTTGTTGCCGCAGTGCTGCCTAGCTCGGAATGTAATCTCATATAAGCTTATAGAAATTGTATGGGGACCAGTAGTGTCGCGGCAGCACTGCTGCGTGCAGCGTGGTTCGGCATCATACCTTAGGCTTTTTGGTAACTGATTTGTAATTTGGAGTATATACGGTTGACTCACCTAATAAATGCAGAGTCAGTAGGGTACATAGCGCAGGCAAAGAGAAAGTCTTGCCAGATGAGAATGCCGAGCTGGTCACACTTCTCGTAGAAGTAGTCGGACTCGTAGACGCCGCCGCCCCACACTCGCAGCATCCCCATGTGCGCGTCTCGAGCGTACGTTAGCAGACCCTCAACTGGAACAAACAATATTTTTTCACGCCACCTGCTCGAAAATGTCAAATTAAATGTCAAGTAACCTTAACCTAAAGTGAGTCATTAGTGGCCGGGGCATAGAAATATATTATATCTATGGGCCGGGGGCACAGCCGGTCAATAATGTTGTACTGGATTTCATTATGACCCGCTGGTCAATAATGTGACTATTATTTTCTCACAGTAGGTGTAAAAAGTAGAGTATCCTCCTCTGGGTTAAAGGTGTCTTTGCCTTGGGCTAGCTTGAATCCCTCGCTGCATTCAGGATTCTTGTATTAACTCCCTCGCTTTGCTCGTGAGTTAAATCCCGAATCCTTCATTGCGCTCGAGATTCAATATGACGTCCGTGACATAATACACAACTTTAGCCCCTCGGTGCATAATCTACTATTAACTGTCTTTAAATAAGTTACTTTGAGGCTTTAGGATTCGTGGCTGCCTCTATAAGGTCTAAAATAGGCTACAAACTACAAAAAACTCTACAGGAACCCAGAAAAGTTTTTATTTTTCTCCACCACATAATGCAAAAATAAAAATTCATAAATGCAATATATAATTACAGTAGGTACCAGTGACGAAGGTTCCATATAACTCGATTCCCACCGGCTTCCCTTCAGAAGTTTAGAACACAACCACTCTCTACCGTAATTGAGAAATGGCTCAATCAGTAATTATAAAACTACAAAGCTAACATTACAAAACGCCTACACTAAGTACACTATGGACATTAAATCAACACACGCACAACATGTAGCACTATAAGGTAAGCCGCAGGCGCAATCGGCTTTTTAGCGTTTAAATTTCTATACAAGAATACGTCATGACGTCACATAACCTGCCCGCGATTATAGCGCTCCGGCAAGCCGGTTTTTTTTCGAGTTATTTGATAGAGTTTTATTGAATAGGCTTAAAAACTACTAGACTGTTTTTAAAAATTCTTTCACCACTCGAAAGCTACATTATCCACGAGTAACATAGGCTAAATTTTATTTTGGAAAAAAATAGGGTTCCGTAACATATTTGGGTTTTTCGGACACAAGGTGTAAAAAATCAACCAGAAACGTTACTTATTTTGCGTACGCTGCCTAAACTCTTAAAGATAGAACCGTAAAATGTTCTAATTAATTGTAGATCTTATAAATATCTACAAAAAAGTCCGCGTAACAGTATACCTATCTATGTCGAGTGAGGCACAACAACCATTTTTTTATCTAATAATCTTGATTTTTTTTTGGACTACATTTAAACGCATTTATTTTACTCATGCTATTAACCCTTATCAAAATAAATTATTTCATCACTAAGTACAGTTTATGTAGATAATATTTGGTCTTTGAATGATTAAAATTGGACGTTTGGTTTTGAAGTTATGGCGAAATTAAAATATTACGATTTATGCTGCACGACCCAAGCGTCACCAAGGCGGGGCCCGGGAGTGCGCGTGCGGGAGGAGTTTATATCTATGAGAAAGGTCGTGCGCGAAGTCTAATAATTTTCGTGCGATTTTTTTTAGATTTCGTTCATAAAACTACACCTACGCAAAAGTTCTTCTCAGAGCTGGTTTTTTTAAACATTTTAATATATGCCTTTACAATAAATATGCGCAATGCTCAAAAACAAGAACGATTATCTGATCTAGTCATTCTTTCTATAGAAAAACGTTCTTTACTAAAAATTAAGAATCTTCCCGGCTTTAATGATAATGTCTTAGCGCACTTTGTAAGAAAGAATAGACGAATAGCTTTAGAGTATAAGTAGTATTATTAGTACTTAGTCGATTAAGTTTTGTTTAATTTACATCATATCATCATTTCACCACAAACGGCTTTTATCAAAGCCACTTCTATTATGCTTGTAAGTAGCGTTGCCAGGCGTCCGGATAAAGCCGGACATAGTCAGGCTTTTAAGTGGCGTGTCGGGCCAAATTTGAGCATTTTTGGCTTTTGTTAGGCTTTTTAAAGACCATTTTGTTCAGAATTGTCATTAGAGTTTTGCCTTACCTTGTATCGCTGCTTGTGCTACAAGCAGAGTGGATATGGAATAGTGTAGCAATAATATCACTTAATCTTATGGTATTTTCATTAGAATTTAAAAAGATTTCATGAATTTTATTAGCCTAAAAAAAATGTCGGCCTTTTTGACCAAACATCCGGCTAAATAGGATAGATTTTCCGGCTTTTCAGTTCCAGGACCTGGCAACCCTACTTGCAAGACACTGTTTCAATATCTCAGTGCTTACACGTATAGTAAAAGTGGACTGAAGATACATCTGCCAATACAAGACTAAAGCCAGGATGCCAATCACAGATTTTCGGTAAGGACTCAAGACTGCGTGCCCGCGCTCGGAGTAGGCAAGCATTTTTTTTGCTCCGGCTTACCTCTCTCAATATTTCACGCTTCGCCACTGGTAGGTACCATTTACATTAATCTTGTAGAGACGAGCCTGTACTAGGAAAACCTGTGTTACAGGGCTTCAGGCCTAATTATGTGGAGGTTTACGCCAAATGGCAAGGGCTGAGGTAATTAACGCTGTTCCATTTTCCCAAAGAAGGCACAATCCTTAGAGTTTAATGATGGAATTATTGGTAGGCACTGAATTACTGATAGAATAAAGAAATTATTATTCATCTTACCAACATCCTTTTGACTTTCGCCCAATTCCGGGAGAATATGAGACGGGATCCAGTTGGAGCCCTTCATGAAGAGAGGGTAGCCATTGATCTTGAAATAAAATGTCAGACCTTTTCCTGCGGTCTCGTTGCCTGCAAGTAACTTCGATTAAAACTATTGTGCGTGTTTCCTGATAGTTACAACCAACGGTCTTTAAGTCAAGAGTGTAGATATAGGTTCTTTTAGGCAAGCGTGCATTCACATCGTTGCTTACCATCAGGACAGATAGTAGTCAAACGAGAGCCTATCCATGATAATAAAAAAATACAAGTTTAAACAGTCTGATCAAGACTCCAAATCTTCGGCATCTAGGGAAAGGCATTGAGCAATTTTTCTTGTCTTGTATTTCGTCTTGGCAAAAGAGAAGAATAGTAAATAATACCATTAACTAATAATATAAGCTCACCAAATATCTCGGAGGCATCGGATTCAATCAGCTGCAAAGTTCGGAATCCCACCATGAGGGTTTTATGGGACATTTCACCCTGGTACTCGTCCGGAGTCCAGAGAACATTCAGCTCGTACAGAGGCTGTTCTCCGTAACCATTCGGCCACCAAAGCCTGATTTTGTTCTGTAAAATGAAAATTAAGGAAGGGTCGAATTGATACGATTGATAATTGAAATTATATTTGCCAATGAAAATGTAAGTTAGGAAGTTATTATTACGCTCATGCACATCGCGTAGTATATTTGCAGCTTAGGCCATTCAGACCATAGTGTGACCATGTGACAAAAATAAACTTAGGGTACTTCGAGACGATCAAGACCAGTGGGGTTACCATGACGTTCAAAGTAAGATTGTTTTATTCTTATTCCAGTGTGGGTAAGAGACAGAGCTATACAGGTTGTCTAGCTCTGTCTCTTACCCACACTGGAATAAGAATAAAACAGTCTTACTTTGAACGTTATGGTAACCCCGCAGGTGAAATTCGAAGAAAATAACGGGACTAGAGTGAGCGAGTGAACGAAGCCCCCGTTATCTCCTTCATGTTAGGTTCCTTTAAACCCCTACAGACTTATTTTACTTACGACTGTTGTCAATACATTGGCAACTAATCGCAGATTCATTTGCCCATTAGCTCTTTGCCAGAATTGTTCAATATCATTCAGGCGTCTAAATGACACCGTTTCGTAAAGAGGTTAGGCTAGTTGACTCCGACATATTCACGATCTAATTGAGTTCACTTTATTATAGTCGGAATCATGTCATTAACAGATGCAGTCTAGTATAGCCCTAGCATAGCATAGCATAGTTAGCCTTATAATGTTTCCACTGTTGGGACTCAGGCCTCATCTCTAGGAGAGGAAATGGGCCGTGGGCCGCGTGGTGGATACGCGGGCCCAGTGCGGGTTGTTGGATGTCACATGTCTTCGAATTTTTGGTTCTAGGTCCTCACCTACCTCACTAATATTCATGCTAATATCTACGACGTGGGTCCCGTCAGCTTCGCTCGATGCATTCACATGAGTCCACGTCTTTTGTGTTTGTTTCCCTTCCACTTGTAGCGAAGCACTCAACACTCCAGCTACTTGTGTTATTTTCTGGCTCGTTTCCAAGTATACTTTGATGTCCAACTTCCAATCGGTTCCTACTTTGTTTGTGTGTGTTGTGACTGATCTTATAATGGCCCCATTGTATAATTCGATGTAAACTGGCTTCCTGAAACACATCGAATATCGTACATAAATGTTATTTTTCTTATTTATATCTGTTTAATGTTTTTTTTTTTTAAATGATAGGCTTGCGTTTGACCGCCGTTTCACCTGATGGTAAGCGATGATGTGTTGGTATTATATTTTGTGACATTGCTATCCACGTTCTCACCAAATCAGGCATTTTGGTGGCAGGCATTTTATAAAGGGATAAGAACCTGTTATTGGAAATAGACCAAAACTTGTATGACTACTTAAGTAACTGTGTATTTTTCTATGTAGTATAACTTGTTGACTGTAATGTACCTAATCTGCATATGATCTGTAAGAGTCTCTTATCATTCAACTACTATGATCATGACTAGATTTTTTTCCGCACTTATAATGATAAAAGAATTTAAGTGATCACATTATCAAAACTATATTTGTGGTAGTTTCGATATGGACTTGAACTAAATATGGACTGACAGAAAGATATATAAATAAATCGATATCTTAATACTGTGTCATATAAAACGACGTCCTCAAGTGGTAAAATAAAGGACGACTTATCGTGTTTATGTATCTAGTAGTAGATATTTATAAACAACTTAATCAAATCATAATCGAGAAGTCATAACTCCAAAGAAGAATAGAAAGGATTAGAAGTGAAGGAAGAACGACATGAAAAAAAAGAGAGACAGCGTGACGGTTGACAGAACGGAATTTAAGAAGATAACACTGCTGAACCCAAGTAACATGCCAGTGCAATATGATGGGGTATTCCTCAAAGAGCATTCTTTAAGCTAGATAGAACTACTCTGCGCACACGTGTGCCACACACGTCAGTCTCCATACATTTTATATGGCAACTACACTTGTAGAGCTACACTTGATCCACTCCACGCGACGTCGTTCTATGTACAAATCAGGCGTGTTACTCGTGTACTTCGGTCTAATGTAGTTCTAGCTTTAGTTGCGCTTACAAGTTCAAGGTTTTTCTATATATTTTTAACATTTAACCAAAAGTTGTTTAAACACTTATTTCCAATTAATTTCATTTTGCCTGGTAGTCCGTTTTAATAAATAAACAATTAGGATAGTTTATTTAATTTGGCTATCGATACCATTAATGAATCCGTCACGTCAATTTGTGTTCGCAACTAATGGTTGTGCTTTGGGGAATTATTTCGTTGCGCTTAGTTGGTGCGCTTTGAGGAACACCCCTGGGCTGCGTTCAAATTTGAGTTTAGAGTTAACTCTAATGACGTCATAAAGTAATGAGTCTACCCTGGCATTTTTGAACGCGTACGGAGTTCAACTGTAAATGTCAAGCATTGGCCGCTTACTCCAAGCTACCCTGCTCAGAGTTAGAGTTAGTTGGGTTAACTCTAGCGTAGCTGCTCGAGTTATAAAAGAACGACCCGGGGTTGTAACGATACTCGACTCTGGTTATTTTTTAACGCAACGCAACCCAGTCATCATAAAGCCAAGGTTTTACCAAATGCCAACTGATGGGAAGGCGGGTCCCCAGTCCCAGCTGAAGGAAGCCTGCATCTTGCGGAGCTGGTTGACGTGACACTCCCCGTTGTAGACGGACGGCACACACGTCGGCGCCGTGAAGAACTTGCTAGAGCGCATGTTCGCTGCCGCCACTGGCGATAAGAATGAGACTTTTAACTCATTCTCACCTTCCTGCAGGAAGATAATCGCACTAATAAAGGCGAAAGTTTGTGAACGGGTGTGTATGTTACTTCTTTACGCTCAAGCGACTGAACGGATTTTGATGAAACGGTTAGACCATTTCCTGGAATAGCACTTAAGGTGGTGCATCTTGACACACATTTTCACTATTTTTCATACAACCGCTCATTACTGATTATGACGTTATTACACATTTTTCATTAGATATTTTGGAAACACACAGTATCTTGTGGATATTATCTAGGATTCTATTGAAATCAATTTCTACATTTGTGTAAAACTAATCCAGGAGACCTCTGAAAATCTCCGATTTTGTATGAACTTTCACACTTCATAATTTGCCTAAAAATTAAAAAAAAGTCAAAAAAGGAAAACTATACAAGCCTTGCTTTATTAAGATTCTAAATGACGACAAATTTTTTCAAAAACTTTTAAGAGTTAAAAAAAACAGCTATTTCCTAGAGCAAGTTTTGTGAAATATTCGAGTAAATCTCGGAATTACCGAATACTAACAGAGTTTTCAGGCGTTATATCTCTTTTTTTGCGTTGCCTTTTCGTCAAACATCACGGACTGCGTTAGATGAAGTAACAAGCTTTTAAACCCTTTGGCCCTGATACGAAAGGCAAGGAAGGAACAGGAGTGGGTTTTTAGTCAGTAAAAGTCTGACATTATCTCCCGCTCCGCCTAAGAGCGGGGGATGTCATTGGATGATTTTCTAAGTAGGACTTTCGAAAACCTAACTCAAAACTTAGCCTTATAGGATCTTATACCTACGGGTTATAGGATTTGGAGCATTTGTTCAAATCTTACCTGAAGTTTGTCTTTGACATCATAGACATATCTCACGAACATATTGTCGACTGCCCCGATGGGTTCGTGTTGGTTCAGTGTTATGAAGGCTGATGTGTCCAGCCCCTCGAACACCAAGTGTATTACTCGGGCGTCCAAGTCTTCGCGTGACACTGAAAGTTATATTTATTTAGGATGTATATTCTAGTGACAAAATTCTGATGAAGCTGTGAAGTATTAGGTACTGCAAAACTTCCATCAGATGCTTTATTTTCGGAAATACAGATATACATGATCATCTACACTAATATTAGCATACATAGCATAGTCGGCCTTATAATGTTCCTACTATTGGGACTTAGGCCTCCTCTCTAGGAGAGTGAATTGGCCTTAATCCACCACGCGGGCCCGATTGGTGACATAACTTCGAATTTTTGGTTCTAGGACATGGCGGTTTCCTAACGATGTTTTCCTTTACAGTTTTGAGAGTAGTGGTGATGAAATAAATTACTCAAAGTAATGCGCCTGGCTGGGCTCGTAAGTTGGTAGGTATACTAATATTATAAAGATGTAAAATATGTTTTTTTGTTTGAAGGAGGTAATATCTGAAAGTATTGGTACGATTGCTAACATTTTTCACCAATAGAGAGCTATTTTAATTCTGAGTGACATAGGCTATATTTTATGTATACGTGGGTGAAGCTGCGATCAAGTTATTTTATAAAACGTTCCCCCACATTTCACAAACTAGCCGAAAGAATAAGTCTGGAGAGTGTATAAAGTTGCGGCAATCTATAACCGCGTAGGTACGACAAGCCTGACCATCTCTGTCCAATTTGAATATATATATATATATATATATTATAATTGAGCTCAAATCGCCATTCCCTACCCCGAGCATATGGGATAGGCTAAGTTGAACGAAGATATAGCTGGCACACAAAAATGGTAAAAAGTAAATGAAAACATTATACGTGTACCATGAAACTTGGCAGTGTACGACCATCCGTCGTAAGCCACCCAGCGCGTGCGCACGTCATTGTCTTCGGACAGGATGTCTCCAATAAAGCCGTTTGCTTGCAAGTCCGAGTACACACCGCCCGGTACTGTCGCATTGCCACCTATAGCTGTAACATTAAAAAATTGCTCTTTGAAGTGTATTTATTGTAGAAACCGACTAAAGGTTCGGTTTCGGCCAAAAATACTGGTTTCGGCTACAGTTTTTCTTCGGCTAAAAAGGGATAAAATTTTGGACTCCACTGAAAGTAGCGTCTTTGATCTGATAATTGTCATAGATAGACTTATTAAAAACTGACTGACTCGTTCGTTTGTATAGGTATATTATAATTTTTATTTATTTAATTATTTATTTATTTATCAAACTTACACCATCTTTACACGCAAACCGAATATGACAGTACAGCCAAAATACCTAAACAAATTGTGTTAATTTATTACTAAAACCTTAATTAATTATTAAAGCATATAACTGCTAGTGCCATTCTGTTAAATTCACTCAAAGTACAAACGAATAAGTCTGTCTTGACGTGTATGAGATTGAGAATGCGAAGTGCGCGCGTCAGAGGCGACTCTTTGACCAGGTTTGTTCTCGCCCTCGGCACCACCAGCAGTGGAGGCCGTAGCTGGCGCCAAACATATCTGTCAGGGACACGTAGAATTAATTTACAATAGACTAATTTTAGGCACTTACAAGATATTTTTCGATTCGATATGCGATTATTTATGAGATATTTTACGACAGTTATAACTAATAAGCTAGGAATAACTATATCAAAACCTTATTATTATTTATTGACAATTTTTCTGTTATCACGTACCTAGGTTTAAAGAATATTTATTTCTCTTAAGAACATGGTAATGTAGTTCACATAATATGAATTTTTAAGTTAGACAAGTGTCATCTAATAAGCACGCTGAATGCAATACATCTAATAGTACGGATCACAATATTCACTTGGCATACATCATATATTTAAAAAAAAAGATTATATTCTGATCATGACATAATAATAACTAAAATAACACAGCTCAATAAAATCATTGAAAACAAGCACGTCAGTTCCGGTTTCGGTTACGCTGCGGCGGAAACTGGAAGAAATGCCGAGTATTCGATTTCGGTTTCGGCAAATCATGTTTCGGTCGGTCTCTAATTTATTGTGAACTTTATTGATTAATACAAGACAAACAATTACAAAACCATGTGTAGGTACAATAGGCGATCTTATTATACAGGCAATCTCGTACTTACAGACAACCTTTGAATGGACTAAACTAAAGGTAATAAATGTAGAGCTGAGAATGTAGAGCTCTATAACATAAATAATGTATAAAATACATAAATAAAATACCAAATTACCACACTTATATTATGAAGGCAAAAATGTATGTATATTTTTGTTACTTCTTAACGTTTGAAAAGCTGAACGGATTTGAATGAAATTTGGCACACGGGTAGGCCACGTCCAGATATGTCCGTGTTTAGCACATAGGACACCTGCTTTTTATCCCTGGAGTATGTCTTCTTGGGACAATTTTCCACTTTCACGTGAGCGAAGCCGCTGGTGGCAGCTAGTACCTATACAGACGTATACCAATAGAATAGTATAGGTAATATAAAATATGAAAAGGAGAGGAAAACTAAAAGCGATAGGTAAAGCTCTTTTACCATTATATTACACCTCTACGACCAGAACTGATTGACCTAATGACTGAAGGAGTGGTCCGACAACCAAAATAAAGAAAAAAACCCGTTTATATTGCACACTGATGTATGTAAACGGTTTTTTTTTTACCCAGAGGTCTTTGATTAGACAACCAGTCGAGTTTGAAACAAGTTCCTCATCGTTATTTAGGTAAGATAGGTAACTCGTATCTATCAATAATAATATTCCACAACTATCACACAACGCTGTCTAGTCCCAAGCTAAGCAGAGCTTGTGTTATGAGTACTAGAAAACTAATAAACATAATTATATATTTCTAAATACATACTTAAATAGATAATTTTAAATTACACCCAGATGCAGAATCAATGATCATGCTCATCACAATAACATTAGACCGGCATAGCTGTCAAAATCAAATCAAATCAAATCAAAATCAAATCAAATCAAAAACGTTTATTTCAAATAGACCAATTACAGGCACTTTTGAATTGTCAAAATGTCGGTCAGTCAAACAAACAAGTGAAGCTAAGTTGCACGTTCCAAAGAGTAGATCTCTATGGAGAAGAACGTGCAAGAAACTCCATGGACACTCTTTTAAATCATATGTGTTACATATAGTGTTTGGTTACATATTTCTTGTTGCTTCTATTATGTGAGCACAATGTAGATAATAATAAAAAAAATATTAAAAGATAAAAACTGAATTAAGCCACTGGCAGCTAAGAGATGACCAGTCTCATCTGACGGCACCCGTTCACGAGCATGACGCGTGCATCAGCCCCACTCAGCTCAACCATTTTGAAGGGAACCGAATGACCCAATAACACGCGCCACCAACAGCGAGACATTTGAGTGAGCATGTCAAACTCTCAACTGCCATGCTCGCAATGTCAAAAAATAAAATAATAAAAAGTTGTAACTTAATAAAAATGCTCCATGGTACTTCACATTCACAAATTTGGAAAAAAAGTGCTTCTACATTATACAATGCTATTATTTTTAGATATAACATGTAAAGAATCCTAAGTCCTATTGAAATAAACTAATCAAATAAAAATAAAATACTGAAAACAACATTACGAAAAGGGCAGCAGCATCTCTTCGAATATATATATAAAGACTAATTTGTAGCTACAAAAGTATGTGGCTGTGGAGCAGGACCGGCATTTAGCCAAGCATTTTTATCAAGGAGATAATCTTCCAATTTATAATATGCTTGTCTACATAGTGTGCGTTTAATGCAGGTTTTAAATTTTGACTCGTTTAATTGGAGAATTTCTAGTGGAATTTTATTATAAAATTTTACACAGTACCCCATAAAAGAACTAGCTACTTTAGCTAACCTGAATCGAGGTTGATCTAACTTGTCCTTATTTCTAGTATTAAAATTGTGCCTATCACTTATTTTAGTAAAAAGATGAATATTTTTCCGGACATACATTATATTTTCATAAGTGTATTGACAAGGTACCGTCATGATGTTTATATCTTTAAATAATTCCCTAAGAGAATCGCGCCTGCGAAGATTGTATATGGCTCTGATAGCTCTTTTCTGCAGAATAAAAATAGACTCTATGTCTGCAGCCCGTCCCCATAGCAAAATACCGTAAGACATGATGCTATGAAAGTAACTAAAATAGACCAGCCTCGCGGTATGTACATCAGTAAATTGACGGATTTTTCTGACAGCATATGCTGCTGAACTAAGCCGTCCTGCCAGAGATGTTAAATGAGGGCCCCATTGTAGCCTCGAGTCGAGCGTAATTCCCAGGAAAACCGTGTTTTCGACGATTTCTAGTTTCTCCTTGTTCAATATTATTTCCAAGTCATTACTTTTAACATTCGGCAACGCAAATCTTATGCACTTCGTTTTTTTTCCATTTAGTACTAAATTATTAACAGTAAACCAGTTTTGGACCTGCTGTAGAGCGTTGTTTACGTCATCAATACGTGTGGAACGTCTATTGATTTTAAATATTAAGGACGTATCGTCAGCAAACAATACTATATGTGGTTGTTTTTTCAATAAATGCGGTAGATCATTTATGTACACCAGAAAGAGGAAAGGACCCAATATAGAGCCCTGTGGTACCCCCATTTTTATTTTTAAGCCCCGTGAATTTACACCATTTATCTGAACTTGCTGTTGCCTGTCATTTAAATAAGATTTCACTAGGCTTAGTGCAAGTTTACCTAATCCGTAATGTTCTAGCTTTAAAAGTAAGGTTTCATGATTAACACAATCAAAAGCCTTTGAGAGGTCACAGAAGATTCCAATAGCATCTTGGGCTTCCTCCCACGCTGCAAATATGTGTTTTAATAAGGAGACACCAGCATCAGTCGTACAACGTCCTTTGGTGAAACCATACTGCTGTTCGTGTAAGATTTTATTACTGTTAAAATGAATAAGCATTTGATTGAGCATAACTTTTTCAAAGACCTTACTGAAAACCGGCAACACGGATACAGGTCTATAATTATTGGTGTCATTATGGTCGCCAGATTTAAAAAGAGGTATAACTTTACTGAATTTCATTACATCTGGAAAGACTCCTTGGTCCACACACAAATTAAAGATTAAAGCCAAGTATGGTGCTACGGTCTCGATTATAGATGTACAAACTTTAACAGACATTCCCCATAGGTCCTCGGTTAATTTTATTTTTATTTGCCGGAAAGCCTTTATCGTCAGGGCCACTAACTACTCAACCAATAGGCCAGTCAATAATAAACAGAAACTGGAATTAGGTAGAGTTACACATGTATTTGCATTGAAATGTTGATATTAATATGGATATTCCCGGGATTTGTAATGAAAAATTCCGTGTGGCTAACTGGCCAACAATATAACAAATAAATAATAATAAAAACTCAGAGATAAGACAAACAACACAAGATATTCAATGAAAAAGATCTCTCTACGTCAACTGAGGTGAGGTTAACAATTTTAAACACAGGACGTCCCTCCTCGTCATTAATGCAGGAAAAAAAATCTGCTATATTTCTGGTTGTGTCAAAAAAAACTGGTCTTTGACATTAATCTCGGGGTTTGAAGCATATCCACTTTATTCTTTCGCTGTATAAAATCAGTCTAAGTACAAGAGGAACTACTTAATTCCCACTGATAATAACTGCAGAACTAATTTATAATTAACTAAATTAAATAGTTTGGTTTTTCCTAATTGTTTCTAAACTAGATTGAAATCAAGTCAACCAACAACTCAATGTCGATATTATATTTTGAACTTTCCTTATCGCATCGGTTGTTTATTCGAATATCGAATTTTAATTAATAACAACCATACATTTACAGGCATCGGAGACCCATAGAATAAATGAAGAAGAAGAAGAAGAAGATTTGATTTTCCCAAAGTAGCTAGACAACACTAACACTTTTTTCACAGCCAGACGTTTGCTCGGAGTTGAACATTCTCCTTGCTGATTTACGCCTAAATATTTTCCCTAAAGATTGCCACTTTTGTTCAAATACATAAAATAATAAACAATACAATATCATAACAACAAAACTTATTTAATAATTATACACATAACATCGGCGTCGTGTTCGTGAAATAATATATGTAAATATACCAACATACACATATATAAAGTAAACAAAAGACCATAGATAAATAACTTACTGCTATTCTTATTCATAAAAGTCCACAAAACATTTTCACTGGACGTTAAATCAATATTTTTAGCGTTTACTATCAGTAACACCGAGCACAACACAACAAACGTCTTCATGATTCAAATAAATGTTTGTACTGTTTAGTGTTTGTGAAGAAGCGAGATAAATATTTAGTAAGTTCAGCGAGCGTTAATAGCTATCGGGCGCTTGTCACCGGCTCCACTGTAATGATGTGTCTCGTTTGCTGTACAGCTACTATCGATAAGAACAATAAAATATAGGTATTAAACAAGAGTGACGCGTTTGTACATTAAACACGGTCATTACTAATATTTACTGTATATGAGTTTCCCCAGCAGTAATAAATTTGAAAGCGTAACGAAAAATATTATTTTCACTTGGCTAGTTTACTTGATGAATGGATTTCTTTTAATAGGCGTGAATATTTAGGTACTTAAATTTTCATTAAATAGGTAAATATTCAGTTTTTATCTCAATCATTATTTTTCTTATTTATTTACAAACATACATAATACTTACATTAGCTGATAAACATACTTACTTATATATTTGTAAATACATACAAATTATAGACAAATTACAGCCAGACACAGAACAAATGATTGTGCTAATCACACAAACATTTGTCCTGGGTGAGATCGAACCCACGACCTCCGGCTTAGCAGTCAGGGCCACTAACCACTAGACCAAAGGGCCAATCAAATAGTCAATCAATCATCTGCAGACCGCCCAGTGTTTAGAAACCTTGAACTTCGACCCGTGCGGCTATTTTTAAATGTTATACTACTATTATACTACTCTTAGCCATGACTTTAAATGCCAATTATTTAAAAGTAAAAAATACTTAAAATCACAAGTTTCTGAATAGATACACTAATTGATATTGTGCTATTGAATAATAATATGTCAATTACTTATTGAAAAGAACTTATTAAATAATCAACAGTTTTATTTTTTTGGAGCCGTTGCGTGGTGGGAACAAAATATCGACTCGTCAAAATAAAATCATCGATCCGCAAACATCACTAGGACAGAACGATTATCAACAATGATCGCGATCATATCGATTACCCTGTTGTTTGTGAATCAACAATCTCGAGTTACATCACATGACATGCATATGCCTAATAGACATGCTATCGTCATTGATATGACACTCACTAGTCCAAAGTCATTGGTAGGTATAGATACCGGCACGGATCTTGAGCGCTGGCTTCAAGTTGCGCAGAAGTCAAATATCGGGCCTATTTAGTGGTATGAAGTGCGACGCGGGGGCGGGGAGCGTCAGTGATTGGCTTGCCGTGCCATCGCGTCATAGACGTCTCTCGTGATTTGTTCCCTGCGCTTGATGAATCTATCTAACAACGACGATGATTGCCTCGCCAATGTATGGAATGCGCCAAGCGATCCTCACTCTGACGCCGAGCGCTCAAGATCCGTGCCGATACACCTATGCAGTGTACGACTTTCGAACACAGTAGAAAGTGTTAGAAACACTAGAGAAACCATCATCATCATTTCAGCCGAAAGACGTCCACTGTTGGAGATAGGCCTCCCCCATGTATCGCCATAACGACCGATCCATCGGATTCCCGTGACACTCACCAGGTTATCGGTCCATCTTGTGGGAGACCTTCCTATGGGCCTCATCAGAAGGCTTATAGTCAGATGAATTAAGACATCCGAGTTTACGGAAACTCGCACGAAGCTGAAAATTGGTAGGATTGTTCAAAACACCATCACAAATTAAATCTAAAACATCCTCATCGATTCAACATCTGGTAAAAAAAAAAAAATACTCGGGGTCAAAGGTGAGAAAATCATTTTTCCGCGATTTTCAGCAAAACGGTAAGTCTTTGCAGGTATGCGGAACAGAGAGTAAAGTTCCACAAACCTCCATTGAAAAGGGAGGATCCTCTGGCCAGGCAGGATGTTATAGTCTGGTGGGCGACTGCCCGATAGTTGATGTCGGGCTGACGTATATGTTCAAATCGCGCGGAGAACTTTGATTGCGCGATGCAGGATTTTTTGTTTTCTTCGTAGTTCTTATGTGGCGTCATAGACGTCGCTACAAGTCTTACAATTAGGTCTGACCAAAATACCAGACAATTATCTACAAAAATGTCTAAAAACTTTTTTTGTAAGAGCCATGTGTCACACAGTCGAGGCCCAACAGGGCCGATGCCCGCTAGGGCAAAGGGAATCTTCTGAACAGGAAACTCGTGGTCCTAGAAACCAAAGAGTAACTGCTCGACACGGGTGTGGTTTTAGCCAGTAAAAATCTGACACGCCGTCATGCTCCACCTTAGTGCGGGAGAACCTATTGATTGATATCACATTCACAATTTAAAAAAAAACATAAAACAATGATCAAGATATCAATCAACCTTGATTTTTGAACCAGCGTTGACTGTAAGTATGTCTAAAAAGTCATAAGACTTGGGAATTTTGTATAAAAACTTAAAAAGTCAACCGACTTCGGTATTTAATAGAGTAAAATGATATCTGATGTAGTCAACACTAGTTCTATCAAGGTTGATTAAGAGATCTTGATCATTGTTTACTAATAGAAGAACCTTATAAAAAGCATCAAATATAAATGTTTTTTAAATGATTAAATATTAAGTAAGTATACAAAATTCCCTAGTCGTTTGACTTTTCAGACAGACTATTTTTTTTTTTGTGTGTGTGATTATTCCAAGTGTAGTTATTTATTTATAAAGATCGAAACGTTTTCAAAAAAACTTTTCTTTGCCTTCTTCTAACCTTTGTGCTGTCATACTGTCATTCATGGCAGATTAGATTTGCTCAAAGATTTTGTTTAGTAGGATATACAAATAAAATCTTTGGTTTTGCTTGAAATCTATCTCGTAGGGTTTTACTTTGCCCACAAGTTTTACAAATTGAAAAAAAATGCGGTCTGCACAACAATCTGCACAAGCTACAGCATCTGTAACTAAAAGAGTCCTGTTGTTTGAAGAATACCGATTGATTGAAAGATGTGAAAACGAAATAAGTGGAGTATGGAAGGGTACCGAATCTCTTTTTTACACACTGTAGAGCCAAGGCAAAGACAAATTAAAACAAAATATTTACTTTGTGTCCTTAATAAAAAAAAAAAAAAACAATAAATATAGTGTGCGTTAGATAAATATGCAATAGAGTACATTGACCCTTTCATAATATGCAATAAAGAACATTGACCCTTTTCTGTGTAGGTACCCGAGAAACAAACAATGAACACAAGAAAATGTACAGGATCTTGATAGATGTCGATTCAAGACTGAATAATTGGATGTTGACTGTGGTGCAACTTGTGAGATACACACCAGTTGTGAATAGAGGTATTCACGAGCACGACTGGTGTAGAAATGATGATGATGAGTCATCAAAAGACGTCCACTGTTGGACATATGCTCCTCCAAGCGTCGACACAACGACTGGTTCTGTGTGTCTCGCATCCAACGGATTCCCGCGACCCTCACCAGGTCATTGGTCCTCCTTGTGGGAGGCTTTCCACTGCTGCGTCTTCATAATATAATAATAATATTCCACAACTATCACACAACGCCGTCTAGTCTCAAGCTAAGCAGAGCTTGTGTTATGAGAGATAACTGATAAACATACTTATATGTTTCTAAATACATACATATTATAGATAAATTACACCCAGACACAGAACAAATGGTCGTGCTCATCACACAAACATTTGTCCTGGGTGGGAATCGAACCCACGACCTCCGGCATAGCAGTCAGGGCCACTGACCACTAGACCAACAGGCCAGTCACCATCGACTAACGGTGTAGACTGATCTGATTGACTTGAGAGACATTATATTTTTCAGGAGCCCACTTGCTTCTCTTCTTCCTGGCGTTTGTGTTTGGTTCGTTCTGCACATTTTGCTTCCACATGCTGATGTACTTGTTTGACGAGAAATGTGTGCTGTTCCCGAAGCTCATGTCCCTCACGTCGCTCAAACACAATGTCATCTATGAGTTTATACCCTCCAACAAGGGAAACGGTGATTGTAAGTGTTACCCTTATTAGGTATTTTGTTAAGATTATCTTAGTATCCAATGATTCTGACTTAATGGGCATGCCACAATCTTCCAATCTCTTTGAAGAGTGGCTTAAATCCACCATAAAATACTTTCGTTAACATTTTTTATCCCCATCCTATTTATCTGACTGTACTGACCAGTGTGTGTCCAAATTGTCACTGAAAAACATATATAGAAATAAAAATGCGCCAATTCAGACATTGTGTCCGAATATATGTGTCTGAACAATCATCATCAGCAACTCGGACGACCTATTGAAAGGTCATAGGTGAGGTATAGCAAGTATCATTTCATGATCTAATTGAACCAAATGATTTGATATGGCTAGAACGGGAACTAATACTGTGGAGACAATATCAAAAAGCATAAGATGAGAAGAAGGGTTACCGATTTAAACTGCTTACAGTGCCAGTGGACTTCTTAAGCACTCAGTGGGTTGAGAAGAGCACCTGTTCGCTGCCGACGTACGTGCCGCTAGTGTCGGGCATCTTCGGCCTGGTGTGGACCACCATGTTCCTCATGTGCTCCACCGGGAGCAGGACTCTCACCGGGTGATTCATCCATAATAATGTTAATTGCGAAAGTAGCTCTATCTGCCTGTCTGTTTGTGTGTCACGTTGGTGATGAGTTTTTCGTATAGAGATAGGTTGGGTCTAAAGCCGGATACAGATTGCTGTAACTTAACATGCACGTGTGGACGCCTTGCGTGTGTGAACCGTGCACACTACGCACGCGAACAGAGCATTCCAACTATGAGGTACATTGCTCGGTTCATGCGCGCGCTGCGTCCTCACTTATGAAGTGCTGCTTTCATATTACCTTGCATGTTACGTTACAGCAGTCTTTACCCGGCCAGGATTTTGGCCACATTTCTGCGATATAGTACCGTAGTCAGGTGTCGTACCGTTTCACGTTAAAAACGCTGTGCTGTGGTAATGTGCTAGGCCGTAAAGCAGTCTAGAATTCCCTGCCGGAGTCTAATTTGTAGCTGTCAAGAGTGAATAGGTAGGCATTGCCGTACCTAGCCTTTTATACGCCCGGTTTCTGAAATTGCGACCTTAAAAACAGTTCGAGCTGGAGCTTCAACCTGAAGGTCCATACCGGAAATGTGCGAAGAAACGCTCGGGTACCACCATGCACATAGTGCACGCACTATACGTACCGAGTAGGTACACAATGATTATGGTGGAAGTTTGCCCCACTTGGTTGAAGCCCTGACGTGTCCTCGTAGAGGCGATCAACGATATTGGCCTGAACGTTCGGCCGTAGTTCAGACCATGATACCATGAACCGGAGGTAATGGGTAACAGTAACGCTACTTCTGATGAAAAAAATATTTAAAACTTGTTCTTGGTTTGGTCGTTTTTGCGCCCCCACAGGGTCTACACTCTATACTTGCCCCCCTAGCCAAGTTACAACTGTTTCGCTTGCGTCGAACGCTTAGAGTTGACCTTGCCGCCAATTCTTTTGTTCTGACCACATGACTGAGCGTTGAGGTGACGTCATTCCCGTACATTTGAAGCTTTCTACTAGCGTTAACTATTGCAGATTAGCAACTTGGCTAGGGGTACTGGGCGCTCCCTCCTAGTTAAGGGACTGCTCCTAGGCAAGCGTGCCCCACTTTTTGCTAAATAACGCCATTCTTGTTCATTTTTGCTAAATTCGCCTGAATTATATTTAAGATTACTCTCTCCAGCTTGCAACGGCCGTGGCGAGTGCTTCCACCTGTATTCGTGTTCTCGCTAGCAATGGGCGGTCTCTGCGTGCACTCATCCGTAATCACACATAAAGGCTTGGAGGAACTATGCCGGAAACTTGGCGAAGTCACTGGCAGTCCCACGTATGAACAGTAGCAATAGTTATAATTATTTTAAGAGAACAAGATTTTTTCTTATTTTTCTCAGAAAATGGTGCATTATCTCAGAAGCGAAACGTTTTTCATAATTTCATCTTAATCAATTGGGATTAACTGGGTGGGATTCTTCTACTCAAGTTTCGATTATGGTGGCTACTCTCTACGTAGTTAACCAGGTAGCTTCGCAGGAGATATTTATTACTCGTATAGTGCTCAAATAGCGCAAATATAGGAGCAGTCTTTGTTCTCATAGACCAAGTGGACGACCGACGGCAATCGCTCGGGGCTTACGCTCGGGGGGGGGGTCGTCCCAACGTGTTGTTTGACATTTTGACAGCTTTGCGCTTCATGTTGGGGACAAGTTGTCCCCCTAGTGTATTTGAGGCTTATAGCGTTATAGTCATGTGTATTTATCATAATCGAATAACAGATGAGGGAAGAGATTTCTTCTACGGATCTCGTACTAATAAGTCATATGTGCTGACTTCCTAAGCATTGAGAAATGTAAAAAAGTTGTGCAAATTCGGAACATTAATGTTATAGATACCTACTTGTAATTGACGCTTCTTTACTTCCACTTATAGTTCCAGCACCTGTACTGTTCCACAGCTGTACATATACGGTGAACGTGGCTGCCGTATGAGCGGTGCATCCGCGGCGTGTGCCATGCCACGCGGCTGACCATCGTCTCCGCTTGGCTGCACACCTGCTGCTGGCTGCTGTCGGAGCTGCTAGCTCTCGTCCGAGTGTTGCTGATCGTTGAATACTCCCTACTGTTCCACAGTTGCACATATACGGTGAACGTGGCGACGCTGACGTATGAGCGGCGCATCCGCGGCGTGTACCAGGCCACGCGGCTGACCATCATCTCAGCCTGGCTGCACACCTGCTGCTGGCTGCTGTCGGCCCTGCTGGCCCTTGTTCGAGTTCTGCTGGCCGTCGACTTCCTACTAGTCCGAGTGTCAGTAGATCTGCATGGAGACATTGATAGAATTATGGTTTGTATAGTACTGATGCAGAAACTTTTATTTATTATATTATGGTAAAATGGGGTGAATAGAAACAAAACTTTAAAGGGTATTTTCACGATATTTGGATATTTTTTGCAGCATTTAACTATATCAATTTATTAATGAATTGATATTTTAAAAAGTAGATGCTTTGTTAGCAGCCGATGATATGGTATCAAAGTGAAAAACAAAACCGAACTTCTGTTTCTATACACCCCTGCGTTTCTATTCATCCCATTTTACGGTATACGTCGAAAAAACCCGACTGTTGTACTGATGACATACTCGAATCGATGATTGAACTAAAATTAATTCCTCCAACCGCATCAGACTGCTTAAAGCACAGAACTAAAAGCGTCTTGTTTAGAATTTTTTTGTTATTTTTGCAGTCGGATTTTTTGTGACTAACAACCTCTTTTAAAAATATATATGACTAGCTTTTGCCCGTGGCTTCACCCGCGTACATAAACTTAGGATAAAAAGTATTCTATGTGTTATTCTGGGATATGGTCTACTCGTGTACCAAGTTTCATCGAGATCCGTTCAGTAGTTTTTGCGTGAAAGAGTAAGAAACATCCATACATCCATCCATACATCCATCTATCCATACATCCATCCATACATCCATCCATACATCCATACATCCATCCATACATACAAACTTTCGCATTTATAATATTAGTAGGATTACTAAAATGAAGTGAACTACGTAAGCAATCACACTCGACAAATGGATGTGTGATTGACTCTACTGCGACTCACACTAGTTCAAATGCTCAGTTGTGCGACACACTGAAGCTCAATATTACTCTAGTCATAGTGCGACATGAAGAATCAACATAATTTTAGGGTACCCCGACACGGAGAGCTTAGGCTAGAAAACTAAGGCGGGAGCGAAGCGCAGCAAAGCTGCGGGAGCTTTGCTGCGCTTCGCGCCCGCCTTCGTGGTTAGTTTTTCGTGTAGACTCAAATGGACTCATCATCAAATGTTTTTCACTATTCAGGAAAAGAACGAGGTCCTACTTAGAAGTGTTTCACCTCAGACGTGGATGAACATTGAAAGCGAATGTGCAAGCGACTTTATACCTACTGGCGACAGATTATCAACGGATGCACGAGGATTATCCCGTCTGCTGGAAGATGGAGGTGATTTGCTTTATCTGGCAGACCGCGTAACGGACTCTTCTGAACCATCATTAGTCCCTGAAGAGTGGAAAAAACTAGCTCGAAAAGAGGCAATTCAACGTGTCCCCAAAGATAAGGCATTTATTGTCAAATGGTTATATAACTTGGTCGATAATTTAAATTTGCCTGAAGCTTCTGACAGAAAGTTAGGATATCGTTCCGCTGCCTCAATTAGCGCAGACCGAAGCGTATCAATATCAAGAATTAAGAGGCAATTCGGACAAGAAGCTATTGCTTCACTTTTCGAAGACGAGGAAGTTAAGCCAAAACTCACGAGGATCGACAGCATTGTATTTCATCAAGCTAAAAAAAAGAAGGGAGATTCGATTCAGTTTTTGGATGAAACAAGTCCTAAAGCCTCAACTTCAAAACCACCGGATCTAGACGATAATTCGCAGACGAAACAAACTCGACGGAGTACAAGCGTTGTACAAGAAGCAAAATCTAAGAAATCCAATTTAAAAGCGGTCGGTGTCCAGACGGAACAAAGGAAACCAAGTTTCAGTGTCCAAATAGCAGAGCAAGCGATCCGAATCATATCTGACGACACCTTCGAGGATGAAACTCCAAGTCCAGCAAAAAAAAAAGAAGTTGATAAAGAGACACAGACAAAAGACAAACAAGATTAATTTTGGAATCCCTTCTTTTTGCATAATATTCTTTGTCCTAATATACTTTGGCATAACGATTTTGGCACAATTTGTTTTGCCATAATAATACTTTGCCATATATTTTTTTGGCAAACAGCTTATGTTGGCATAATCATCTTTAAGGCTAATTTGTTTTGGCATGAGTTTAATTCGCATAACGTTACTAGGCCTAATGACTATTAGCATAATAATATTTAGGCATACAATTAATATAACATACCATCACATAGCTGTAGTTTCTGTAACAATGCAATAATATTGTTGCTTAAAAATTGTATATGTTGTGCTACAAAAGTTAGTGACAGAACCGAATTGTTGCAAAACCGACTCCACGTAGTCTTGTCTGCCCTACCCCTAGAGTGTAATTTAAAATCGCGTAGGCGCGTAGGGGCGAGGCGGCCCGCGGGCTGAGGAGCAGGCGGCTGCAAGCGAGCCACTGCCGCTGAAGCAGGCCGGCGACGCCGGCCAACAAGCCGAAGCTGCGGTGCTGAGCGAAAGCCGTCTGCGACGATTAGCACGCGTGGGGCTGCCGGAGGCCCGCAGCGCCGGAGCCTGCATGCTCGCTTGCATGCTCGCTTGAAAGCTTCATGCTTGCTTGCATGATGCATACCTGATGCATTTTGCATGCTTGCTTGTATGCTGCATGCTTGCTTGCATGCTCCATGTTGCATGTTGTATGCCTGCTTGCATGCTTGCTTGTATGCTGCATTCTTGTTTGCATGCTGCATGCTTGCTTGCATGCTGCATGCTGGCTTGCATCCTTGCTGGTTTGCATGCCTGGTGTATGCTTGCTTGCATGCTTTTTACTGTGAAAAAAGCCTACAAAATTGCTGCATGTTACATGCTTGCTTACTTGCAAGCCTGGTGTATGCTTGTTGGCATGCTTCTTACTGTGTAAAAAGCCTACAAAATTGTTCATAACAAATGTGTTATGTATGACCTGCTTCAGGAGATATGGTTTTTCCAATCATCAAAATAAATTGGTATGTCCTAAAGTTATGCTTAGTAAATTTATGCTTTAAAATATTATGCTTAGTACATTTATGCTTTAGAATGTTATGCGTAAATAAATTATGCGAAAATATAATTAGGACAAACAAAAGTATGCCAAGTTATATTAGGTCTTAAAATTTTATGCAAATGGATAGGGAACCATTAATTTTGCAATGTTTCTCGTTTCTCCTACAAAGCTACAGTTTGTTGTATAGCTTTATTTCGGTCAGATGGCGGTTTATTTATATTTAACACAACGTAAGGAGTAGGTATTTACTATGGAAACTCAGAGGATTGTGATTCAAGTAAGGCCAATTAATGTTATGAACAAGGTATTATAGTACTTACTATTCATCGTGTATTAATTCTTTCTCTCGAAGTAGTGTAGTCAAAAATGTAACAACAAATTTTATTGTTTGACATCATTGGCACCAGATTTAGCTAGGCAACCTATTCGGAATGTCTTAATAAACGCATTATGTAGCATATAACAGGTATTTTCAATACACTAGCTCATAAAGTGACTCTTATTGCACTGCACTTAGATATATAATGGCACTTGTTACCAAACTGTGACATTTTGATTACCGTTACGCACTAGTGCTATAATGTGGTTAAAACCTCGTTGTTCAACCTTTCCACTGCCATAATTTTATTACATTTATCAGGATTGGCGCAGGTCGTCCCCACGAGGAAAAAAAATTGGCCGCGCATACAAACATTGATTTTTACTGCCGCAAAAGTTTACTAGTTTTACAGTTATTTTATTCACAAGTGTATTGAAAAACGTCGTATGATACACGTGAGCAATTAGTAATTGCCGTTCTCGGCTCTCTTAAGACCCTCGCCATGGCTCGGGTCTAAATAACGCCTCGACGGTAATCACTAACATGACACACTTATATCATAATGTACTATTATCATAATCGGATAACAGATGAGAGAAGAGATTTCTTCTACGGATCTCGTACTAATAAAGTCATATGTGCTGACTGATATGCGTTGCCTGTTATTAGAGGTCTAGTGGCTGTATAGTCGTTGCATGACACCAACGATACACCACAAAATAGAAAGGTACAGAAGACAATCTCATGTATGTACTTCACTTTTTATACCTACGCTCGGTGGACGCACAGTTAGCAAACGCTCATTGTTTGAGCCGGAACTGTTCGACGAGCGGTCCGAGACGCTACCGAGATATCGTGTCCGTGAGCGGTATCTATGTGTGCGTTGCTCGAGGGCGCTTTGTATGTAGATTGACTTCTGTACCTATATATTTTGAGATTACACCGTGTTGTTCAAGCGCTACGTCGTCTAAAATTTCGCAATCAGTCTTCAACGAAAAGGGTTTTGCGACGTTGCCGAGCTGCATGCCCGCGCCCCTTTCAACACGACACTATAATGGGCGATAGTGAGACACAGCATAGCAATGTGACCTGCGGCCACCTCATGACGTGTTGAAATGTCAGGCGTATGAGCGAGATAGATATCGAGGGATAGACACTCTATAAGTATAGCTCCATCTCTTTAACAGTTCAGTTTAGGTCGTAAAATGAATCACTTTAAGAGCTCATGGTAAGATCTCAGGCCCCCAGGTTACCTGCCGGAGTCTCTACGCGGGGATCGTTCAGTCCATGGCCCATTACGCGGCGCTGGTGTGGGCGCCGTCGCTGCTGAAGCGACCGGCCACCATGCTGAACGCCTGCCAGAGGGTCATGGCAATACGAATGGTATGGGAATACCACACGATCTCCCGCGAAGTGGCGAGCTTTCTTGCTGGCCTACCACCGTGGGATCTGGAGGCAACAGTCCTTGCACACATGCACGATATGCGCGTTGAGATGAAACGCCGCTGTGAAAGTCCACTGCCGCAACTGGTCAAGGCATGGCGGACAGAGAGAATTATGGCGGTAAGTCCCCTCTTTGAAGCGTGACTGGAAAGACCTCACGGCGTCCTTACCTTCCACATGACGCAGGTCCTCACCGGACATGGGACGTTCGGGAGGTTCTTGCACCGGATTCAAGCGGCACACACGCCCGGGAGTCGCCACTGTGCGGAACGCCTGGAGGACACAGTGGAGCACACAGTCGAGGTGTGCCCTGCTTGGGCGGAGCATCGCCATGCCCTCTTGGGGGCGATCGGTGGCGGAGACCTCTTGCGCCGGGGCTTGGTTCAGGCCATGGTCCGGAGCGAGGAGGAGTGGCAGGCGGTCGCCTCCTCCTGCGAAGCAGTAATGCTAGCAAAGAAGGAGGCCGACCGCATCAGGCAACGGTGCTCTCGCCGCTGCCACCGGGATTCCGATCCTGATTTTCGGACAACGTAGACAAGGCTCGCGGACGGCGAGCCATGAGTAGCTCGTTGTCCGACCGCTTCAGGCAACGGCGCTCTCGCCGCCGCCGCCGGGATTCCGATCCCGACTTTTAGCCATCGTAAGGTGAGCGAAGTCACCGGCCATATAAATAAAACACGTTAGCGCACCGCATGAGTTCGCACGAAAATATCAACTATCGCAACCGCTTTACTTTTTACTCAACGTGGCGTCGTCGCTCCAAATCCACTTGCGATTAAGTGAGAAAAATTGTCAGTTCAATTTCTAGACTTACTCGGAGAATTATTGCCCATTCCCTGGCCGTAATCCACCACGCAGACCCAGTGCAGGTTGGCGGATGTCACATGTCTTCGAGAATTTTTGGTTCTAGGACATGCCAGTTTCCTCACGATGTTTTCCTTAACCGTTTTGAGAGCATTATTATAAGAACATTTATAAACAAGTCCCTCATTAAGTCCCGTTTCTTTAATCAGAAGTTCTCTTTTTCATTTTATATGCATTAAAGGATTTTGATATCAATTTCAATATTGTACCTATTGTAATAATATTACATCATCTGCTAGACCAATAAAATACCAAATAAGAATTGTAATGTATTTCATTTATTTCTACCTGCTATATGTACAATGTATCATTGATATAATCTATACTACTATACTAGGTATTATAAAACTGCCGAGTTTGCTTGTATGTTGGTACGTGCTAATCTCAGGAACTAGGTACGAATTGAAAAAAAAAACAGATTTAATGTTGATTAGCCCATTTATCGAGGAAAACTATTAGGCTATTAGAATATTATAACATCACGTGGAGTGGAATACTTGAGTACCAAAGACGTAGATGAAATCCCGGAGGCTTGCAAAATATTGAGTGAGATGAATTATTTTAGCCTGAGTGAAGTCCGAGCGGCGCCTGCAAGATAGCTTAACTTTTCTTCCCACACCAGGTGAAGCGTGTGAAGCTCCATCTCGCTGTCAAACTTTTGCCGCCTAAAACCCAGTTCCAGAGACACCAACAACCGTTTGTTGTTGTGGGTTGATCCATTTCTGTTTTGTTTTTTTCAGCTTTATCTTCTTCCTTTTTATATCTTGCTTCTTACGTGCCTTATTTTTTATGTCTGTAGTCAAATAACAAACTATATTAATATCACAAATATATAACTTAAATATTTATAGGTACTAAACCTAACCAGGTACCTATTCATACACGAATCAGTAAATGGAACCCCAGGATACTGATGGCTCGGCCACGAAAGCAACGCCACGCTTGAGACGTCAATTCGCTACAAGCGTCAATTTTATGCGCCAAAAGCAAAGCCACGAACTCCAAATATTCGCCTGTAGCGTGTACGACTTTTAACGTACCTTCGTCAAATGGAATATTTTTTCCTTTCAGCCAGTCTTGAATTTGGCCCTGCTATCAGAGCACGTGGAGCGACTGTTCCGTGCACACTGTGCAATTTTCTCATACAGTTGTTTTCAAACGCTCGTGCAGATTCACTCGTAGCAAACTTTGCTGCTGCTTGCAGCTCTACTTTGTGGCCTTGTAGATAATAGATATACATTTTGTTTTTGACGCTTGCAGCACAAGGTGAATTCGCTAGGTGCGTCGCATTTCGTGGCCCTCGACTTAGGCGTCAAAACTTCTTCACTTCGCTGCAATCCGGATACATGGCCAAAAGATTGCTAGCACCGCCACGTTGAAAGGTAATCATTCTTTGACCAAACAACGAACCAAAGCTCCAGACTCGCGAAGCACCGATCAATCGGCGTGCCTCCAGTGATTGCTACATGTATGCGCGTTCTCATTGATGACATTAACGAACATCGATTGCCTAAACACTTCTAACGTCGGGGCATATATGAGGACAACCAAAAAAACACTGACAAAAAACGAAGCAACAACAAAAACCGTCATAACAACAATGACAAACATTTTAGATGAATAACTCGTTGTTTGTTTATATTACTCAGTTTTCCGAAGACGTGATCATGACAGCTGTAGAAAACTATTGTCTATTGAACCACAGACTGATATCTACGGCTTAATACCTAGTTACAAACAACTGCTTCGAGAATGGCTTACAACCAGGCCCAGACAAAAAAGTTTGCACACACAACGGTGCTTAGAATTGAATATATATACAGGGCAAAGATTTTATATATCCTAGTCTAGATGATGAAGATGTATTATTGCAGGACGTCACGATACGACTAAAATGCAATAAATTAAGAGCATGCAATCCGATATACACTTTCACTGTTTTTCATAAAACCGCTCTTACGCAACTAAGACGTTATTAGGTACACATTTTTCATTAAATATCTTATGGATGTATGTAATGTAGGCTTCTATTGAAATCAATTTAAAAGTGTAAGACTAAATCCAGTAAAGACCTCGGAAAATCTGCTATTTTGCATAAACTTTGACCCTTCATAATTAAAAATTACAAACCTAAAAATTTTAAAAAATATAACAATATAGTCGACAACCTGGGTAGTTCAAACACAGTTAAATTATAATCTTTCCCTTCATCAGATTGGTTTACCATAAACAGAATACACTAAAATAGACTGCACTGTACTGGAACCATCGGGTGACTTCTGAAAAGGTAACCCGTACATAGTCCTAGAACGCAGAAGGCAACTGCAGGAACATAGTGTAGTTTTAGTCAATAAAATTCTGACACGCCCTTGCGCTCCGCTCCGTAGGTATACAGAAGTCTAAAATGGTTATAATTTGTCAAACTTTACTTGAATTATAAGATACGGAAATTAAAGCGAAGTTCAGAAATTGGAAATAAAACAAAAATATAAAATAAAAATTTTACACGCGAGTCCGGCTCGCACTTGACCCATTCTTTAATAATACACAGTAGGTATATATAATACGTAGGTATGTGTAAGGCAGTTTCTTACAAATTTTACTTATAAATAAAAACTATTTTCTAAAATACCACTACTTAAACTATTTGATTACCACAAATTACAATCAGTCAATTAGTAGCTAATTATTCTTCTTCACTTGAACTCTCGGAATGTAATGCATACTAAGGCGCATTATTATTCAGTAATACCATCAACCTGTGTCCTTATATTATTTAAAACATTATATTCAGATATTTTGTTTCTTATGCTGTGGCTACACTATCGGGATTCGGCGAATATTCGCGTTACCGCATACTTAACAAATATGACCAAGTAGTTCATCGAATCGTAAATTATTAATATAATAAATCATCATCATCATCATCATCATCATATCAGCCGAAAGACGTCCACTGCTGGACATAGGCCTCCCCCAAGCGTCGCCACAACGACCGGTCCTGTGCGTCACGCATCCATCGGATTCCCGCGACCCTGACCAGGTCGTCGGTCCACCTTGTTGGAGGCCTTCCAACGCTGCGTCTTCCGGTACGTGGTCGCCACTCCAGAACCTTTCGTCCCCATCGACCATCTGTTCTGCGTGCAATGTGCCCTGCCCATTGCCACTTAAGTTTGGCGACTCTTCGAGCTACGTCGGCAACCTTGGTTCTCCTGCGGATATCTTCATTTCATTTATATAATAAATATTCGTAAATTATTATAATAATCTAAACGTATACTGAAGTATACGGGCAAACACGAATACTTTTCGACTTTTACGCAACCGCATAACAATGCGCAAAAAAAAAACGCCGCTTCAAGCTTCTTTTTGAGGCGGCCTTTTTTTGGCTCGTGTGCGGCTATGACGCCACAAACAAATGCATGACGCCGCTTCAAGCTTCTCCGGCCACAAGCTGTGGCGCGCTTTAGCAGTTTTTAGCGGCAGCTTCTAACTTTTTTTGTGGCCGTTTCTAACGTTTTTTTGAGGCCTATGTGCGGGGACAGTAAGAGCTTAGTGCAATACACATCCCATCACTAGAAACTATCATAGGTGCCGAATAAGGAATTTTTTTTTTCACATTTGGCACCAAACTAAAATACCGATTGGTGCCGAAAGAGCTTTGGTGCGGTAACCATAGGTGACGAAAGGAATACAACGAATTTTCGTGCGATATTAAAGCCACACAACATTAAAATAGACGAAATAGTAATATTATCTGAGTATTATAAATACACGACCTTATGTTGGTGCACAAACGCAAATACCACTTTGGAACTTCAGGGCCGGTTGTCACACTCAAAACTGCATAGCGCCTAGCCTAGAAGATACTATATGTACATTGTACATCTTCTTGCATTGACAGTAATTTGAGGTCAAGTGTGTACCTACTTAAACAATTTTATGATTTAGTTCATATTTTCTGATAGGCAGTCCATAAAATCTTCAAATAATGTTGATTGAAATTCTACCTTGCCCTACCAAATAGGATATTTATTTGTGATTTTACAAATAAAAGTCAGAGATATTAGTGGCACTAATGCCACTAAGGGTCGCCGCACACGGGCAACTGGCTATACATAGTTTTTCATACATTTTATATGGGTTCGCCGCACACGGTTGACGCCGGTGGCGGCCACACGCCACAAATCGCATCCGCTTGCTTCTTGTGGCCCGGACTGGCTACTAACCACTGATAAAAAACGCCGTCACACGCCACTCGCACATATTTTAAACCTTCTTCGCCAGAGTCCATTATGATACTGCGCGTATGGGTTAAAAAAGCAGCAGTTATAAGTGGCTTATGGCCGTTTCTAGCTTCTCGTGGCAGCGTTTGTGGCTGTGGCATGTGACCCCAATTTATTTTGTTGGACCATAATTATTGTACTCTGTATATAATTTTTGTGTTCAATAGTCCTAAGACTTGGTCAGGTATTACTGGACATTGCTGGATACACATCGCGCCTTCTTCATCGTCGACATCGTCAGCCACCCAAGTACCTGTGCATAAAAAGGCTTAATTTAATCTATGCTGAAATAATAAAAAATCTAATACAAAAATAAAATGTAGATTTGACCATTGAACATTTAAACTAATTATAGCTAAAAACATGAACGATTTTAAGAGTTTCCGTACCAGAATGATAAAAAGAACCCTTATTTTACACAGGCAAGATACAGATCCCTTGGTTCATATCGACTCGAATTTTAAGGTCCCGTACCTCAAAATTAAAAACACGGAACCCTTATAGAATCACTTTTTTTGTCCGTCTATATATCTGTCAATGCCTTTCAAGGATCTCGGGAATGCGTGAAGGTATCGAGTTGAAATTAAAATAAAAACTCTGCGATCGCTTGAAGCTGTAAAAAGATCAAATTTCTAAGTTGGCGAAAAAAAGATACGGCCGTTTATGTCGCTTAAAACTTATTTTTCGATACTCAAAATTCATAAGTGCTCATCCTTTGGATTTTGATACCCTTTAGAGTTACTCTCAGAATCTTAAAATTTAGCATGAAGCAAGGCCAAGTAGCACAAGCACAGAAAAAAATCCGTCTCAAAAAAAACTGCGATTCGGAAAAAATCTTTCGCACTTGCCCGGGTTTTTAATACTACTACTGATCCTAACGACTGTTGTAATATGACATTTACACTGCTCAGTAATTTGTATCTAGTGTTACCACCCATACCTACTATTTTATACACGGAGTAAGACACATCGACACACAAACGTGTACCATGAACTCGCATCGTCAAATCGTATAAAATGCTGCGTGATAAGTGTCAAGGACCCATTTTTGCCTCGTATCCCCGCTAATACACTAAGCTGCGCTCAGATCTGCGAGTGAGTTGGTGGCGGCCATTTCGAACTCTACCCGATTAGGATTGAGTGAGCTTCATCATCATCATCATCAGCCTTTTTAATGTTTCCACGGCTGGGACTCAGGCCTCCTCCCTAGGGGAGGGAATGGGCCGTAATACCACCACGCGGGCCCAGTGCGGGTTGGTAGGAGTGAGCTTAATGAATATGATCGTTAAATTACCTAATTACATTATTAATACTGGATCGCAATGTGTAATTTTTGTGATTCGTGCATTTAAGGGAAAAAGGTCATGGCTCTTTCTGTATCGTTGTAAATACCGAAGGTTATATCATCAGGTTGTATTAACATCGTAATTAGGCAATATTCGTTAGGCACGTTCACGTTATCGTATGTGTAGAAAGCAGCACAAAGCTTCAAAGTCGCACTATTTGCAATTATGCTGCGTGTTTTCGGATTAATTTAGAAAAACCTTGACTACAAACACCACTGGAAGGTCCAAAACCATGTCGTTGTTTTGTGTTGTTGTTATTATATCCATGGTAACTAACCGTTTATCGTCGATGTTTGAGACACGGTGCAAGTACCTCTATGTTGTATAATATAGGGAGGGGTACTACAACACGATTAAAAAGATACTAGATAGATAATTTCTTCCAATAATAATTCGCTACCTTATTTGCCTAATTCAGACTGACAAATTTATTTGACGCGAATTTAAAATCTAAATCTATTTATTTTTTTAATATAGTATAATTAATTACATAGGGACGTTTTCTACGTGTCCAGTCTTCTCAGCTTCAGCCAAACTCCGCCTTGCGCTGCGTATACGAGTGAAGAGTTCTTGATTTTCATCGGCACCTCAGTCCTCTCATCTAAGATCAGTTCGTACTTGCTCAGCACTTTTATCAGCGCCATCTTCGACTGGATGTATCCTTGCCTTACACCTGGAAATCGAGAGGTAGGAATCGAACATTATAATCTGTTTTTCGTAATCATTTGAAATAGTTTACTTGTTGTAGCCCTCATTTCTGTTAAACAAAACAAAGAACTGATTGTAGCAATAGGTATATTTCAAATAGGTTTCTGTGCGCTGAGTGCGAGTTGTTTTTACGTTAACGAGAGCGAAACGTTTAGCGCGTTTGGCTCTCTGATTGGTTAAGATCTCGGAACGGGCCAATCGGAGCGCCGAACGTCATAAACGTGTCGATCGCGTTAACGTAAAACAAACTCACACTAGGCACTCTAAACAAACGACAATGTAAGAACACTATCATCCAAATTATCTTTAAAAAAATATTTAGATAAAAGGTCAATCGTCAGTACGGACGATCGTTAAACTGACTGAAAGAAAATACTACAAGAACAAAAAATACAGTAAACTAAATCCAAATGTGTCGCTAAGCGACAGAGCCTTTAAATAAAATTTTAAAAATACAAATGTCTATCTATCTGTTACATTTCCACGCTTAACAGCCAAAGCAATTCTGATAAATAAAGATAGATGGAGAATGACATACTAAAGGCAACAACTACTATTTATACCTTAACTAGCTTCTGCCAGCGGCTTTACTCGTGTTTATGTAGGTGTCTCAACACAAACTTTGGACTCCCGTTTTGTCCTCTTAGCGTAAATTTTAGGAAATCCTCTCATAGTGCTCGCGTATGTCATAAAAGGAAACCTTATCGAAAATTTCACTCCTAGTCTCCGTAGTTTTGGCTGTACGTTGATATGTCAAGCAAGCAAGCAAGCGATAGTACAATAGCGGAAGGTAGTGGAGATCGAGTGGTGGGGGTTCTTGATGTGCTTGCGTCGCATCATACAGAGTTGATAAGTTATGTATGTATGATATGTTAGATAGAAAAATGAAATCTTGAAGGTTTGTTTATGGTTTATTTTGTAAAAAGTCATAGAACAAAAGTTATTGTCTGTGATGTTAGGATTACAGTCCGGCAAGTTTGTTTGTGTTTTACAAATAACCCTGTATATATAGAAAACGATACCCTGGGATAATCATTTTCAACTTACACGCGGGCATATCCGCTGAGTGAAGCTAGGCTTATTGTAATTGGGTCATAATCATAATGTCAAGATGAAGTGATGCAATATAATAATTTTTACATAATGGCGTGAAGTATCTAATGTCAATGACTCGTTTGCTATGCAGTCCGGTACTAGCGGGTCAAGAACAACGCCAATAGATGCACATGTCGGCTTTAAATGTTCCTTACACAATCCATACATGTATACGCAACTACTATAAACAGTTAGGTTTGTTTGTTTGTGTATAGGATAATGTTAGAGACTAGTGAACCCAATCTTATTTTTATTTTTTTTTAATTAAAATGGCGTAAATGTAACCACCGCCCAATAAAAAGGGAAAGTGTTGGCGCCATCACATTGTCTAGCAAATAATTACGAAGATTCAAATGTTTTGGGCTATGCGATTGTTCGAAAGAATTACCGTGACCATAGACTAAACCGAAATAAGCCAACACAAGAGGTAAGGAGATCCCTCCACTGTCATCCGTCTCCATTATTAGATCAATTTCTCATGTTGTAGTATGCTACACATATGATAAATGAATAATTCTACATAAGAACTAAGTGCGATGTATGCGATCATCGGAATTGGTTCACAAGTAAAAATTCAGTGGTTGAACAATCCATCATCCCGGCCTATTCTCCTACTCCTAGGGGTGGTACTTCATTTTCAAATATTTATGGGACCATTTTTATTTTTCAGTGGCAAAAATCATCTAAATGCCAAAAGTATACCATGTCCTTTATTTAGTCGGATGAAAAACAGATTGACACTATAATCGACCGCTAAACTTGTTTATTATTTAAGAATAGTTTAATTTATTACTCAAGAAATCATTGAATATTAATGTTAATATCTTATAGAAAGGTCTAACCATGCCTGTTTAAATATAAAACATATGTAAATATATTAGATGCTATTTTTAGTGACCGACCGTAGCTTTGTTTTCGGTTTCGGCAGAAAATCTCCCGATTGGCCGCACCGAAACTCTGTTCTCATTCGGGAGACTTCGCGAGAGTCCGTGGCTCGTATGTCATCCGTCTTCATCAGCTGAATTCGACAGCCGGCGTCTTAAATCGGTTGGTAAAATTCTCTGAGTCATATAGTCATACCAACCCACGGAGTAAATATAGAAGAGGAGATGTTGTAATAAGATTTCCCTAAGAAAAAAAGCGTGACATTTTGCGGGGTGAGGGGGTGTTAGACTCCGCCCATTTTTTTATTTGCCACCTGCCGGTCAATAGCCAAACTACTTGCTCGTTCTGTTGATTTTATTTTGTAGTAACGTAACTATCTCACACTAGATGTCATTAAGTACAAGATGCAACAGGGTCGCACTCAGAATTACCAGAGATATCTGTTTTTTAAATTAATTGTGTAAACCATCCGATAGACCGATACGTATATTTTTCATTGAAATAGTGATACTATTTTTTGATGAATGACGAATGAAGATCATTATCTTCATTCGTCATTCATCAAAAAAACCTTTTTATTGTAACATTTTTTTTATTCTATTTAAAGGCTTATTTTGATAGAAAAAATGATCAAGATTGATTAAAATGCTAGTTTAAAAAAAAAACACGTGTTTACGTCCGAAACCATTCAATAATAGTAGATTATTTGTGACCAGGAGATAAAGCAGTGTCTTAAAGTCGCGGGCGGCATGTTGAATTCCAAACGAAACGAAGGTTGCTGATTTTAATCCCGAACGTTAGTGAGGGATTTATATAATTAACTCCCGAGCATTGAGAGGGAGATTATAAAGAAACCAGAGTAAAGTGAGGAATTCAAGCAGCCCAAGACAAAGACAGCGTTATCCCCGTGTTGCATACTCTACTTTTTACATCAAATGTGAGGTAATTAAAAAACAATTTGGCCGACCAAATCATATATTAGAGAAATATAAGTAACTGGTACGTCGTCGTATTTACAAGTTCATCAGCCGTGGGACATTCGGTAAAATAATTGGATTCTTAATTCTGCCCTGTACTTTTGCTATTTGACCATAGATGGCGACCTGTTTACAAAATTGTATAAAAACTACAAAAATAATATTTTGGCGATTAAGGACCTTTAGGAATGAATGTTGATCAAATTTCAGTACGTATGATTATTAAAATATATTATTACTGAGCTCTACGTGCCTAAATATATTTAGTTCCCATGACATAAAGTGTCGCCATCTAATGTCGAGTAGAATTATATTTGGAAATGCTGACTTTAAGAGATTTTTATAGAAGTATTTTAATAAATGATGCATAAAATAAATTATAAATGAAATGTGATGGCATCCATAGCATCAGAACGTCTATCCCAGTAGTTTTTACAAGATAAAATACAACACTTAATTTTTTTTGTTTATCTATCGCAAATATAATGCCAAATAAGTAGGTTTACGAAGTTGTGCACAGGACGAACGCCAACAATACACTGATTTAAGCCACGCCCACCGTGATGACGTCAGGACTCAGTTGAGAGTCACAGTGCACAGTTGGTTAGGCCGCCTCCTCTTCTATATTTACTCCGTGTACCAACCGGCCCGACATAAATGACATTCTCCCTTTATAATAAAGTTTGTCTTTTTTTGGTCTACGAAGTAGTTAACATATTTTGCATTTTTTTATAATTTTTGTTCGTTACATAATATACAACATGTAACGTTAAATGCGCAAAACCTCAGACACCCCAAATGATTCTTAATTTAAAAGACCTAATTCTGTAAAAAAAAAAAAAAACATAAAAAAAATACAGGTTTTAGTACAGTTTTACTTTGTTTAAAATTAATTCAATTAAAGAACTTTTATTATCCCGTGTATGAGAAAATTTTATTGGACTACAACCATTTGTGTTTGTTTACCTATTTCGGCGGGTTTGCGCACGTGATGGCTTGACCTATTCATAAATAGACAGGGCGACATTTTTAATGAAGATTTTTTTTTAAACATGTAACCTTTATTAAAAAGTGGTTTAATTGATTCTGCTCCTTATTCTGATCAAACTATTTTCAGGTTTTGCGCATTCTTCCATTATTGTTTTTTTATTTTATTTAACACATGCTAACTGTATGTGTAAATACGTAAAAAAAATTGTAAAAACTTATTAACATGTTTTAAAAAGTTTCAATATCTGCCAGACACCGGTGTCTGTCTGGTAGACAGATACCGAAGGTTCAGTTTTGATTTCAGTAGAAAATCCGGATACAAGTTATTTTAAGTTGATAGGTAACTCTTGATATTTGTTTGGATAATCATTTTACTTAATAGATACGATCTAGGATAAGGCCCAAATATAATACAAGTTTTAACTAACCTTTCTTCTTTTAATTTAACATTGATTGTTTTTGACTGGCCTGTTGGTCTAGTGGTTAGTGGCCCTAACAGCTATACCCACAGAACAGAAAATATAGGTAGAAGTGCCCCTAACGTGGCTAAGCACGGGAACCAGTGTCGCCAAACTCACACATTTGCGTATCAAATTGTACATTACACACATAAAAAACAGTAATATTGGCTACGAAGCTACGAATTACAAACTTAACTTTTACAAATCATATTCTTATTGCTTTCATAAATTAGGTCCTATTTCAACGTAAGAAAGTTGTTATTATTTGACATGACACGAACATTAAAGAAGTTTTAACCAATTTACAACGAGTTCGGCTACTCAACGCTAGATGGCGCTGTAACCAATTTATTCTATTCAGAACGCTAGTGCCTTTGAAATAGATGCCATATTCACCTGCACTAGTATATAATATGTAATAGGCGAATTTCGCCTACTGTTGACACACACGCCATATTTAAGAGGCACTTCCTCTAGTTTTCTTTACTCCGTGGCTATACCCACCCAGGACAAGTGTTTGTGTAATGAGCATGATCATTTGTTCTGTGTGTGGGTGTTTTTTATTTATAATATGTATGTATTAAGAAATATATAAGTATGTTTATCAGCTGTCTAGTACTCATAACACAAGCTCTGCTTAGCTTGGGACTAGACAGCGTTGTGTGATAGTTGTGAAATATTATTATTATTTTAAGCGTGATTTTAATAACCATTAACAACATGATTATTATTCTTACCTAAACATTTCTTTGGTCCTTCTCCAAATGGCATCCAATGACATGGATGCAACTTTGCCTTATTCTCCGGTGAAAACCTTTCGGGGTCGAACTTCTCTGGCTCGGGGAATATATCAGGGTCCATGTGTATGGCGTGTATCGGTATAAACACCATCGTACCCTTCTCTATGACCAGGTCACTCTTGGGCAGTTTGTAGTCTTTGTTGCATCTTCTGAACAGAGCGCGCATTGATGGATGCATACGCATCGTTTCTGGATTAGAAAATACAACATTTTTCGATTATTACAGTCAGCTTCGAGAATTTATTTAGCACCACATCATTGGCACAGAATAGAATATTTTACACCAAAAAAGCGACACAAACTTAAGTTTCCCATAAACTTAAGTTTAACAATGGCGGTCTAACACCGCGGTTATGCGGGACGACTACTGATAAACTATATAGCATAAGCTTGTTAATGCTAAATGCCATAATCTTGAGCGATTTTCTAAGGAAAGCACTGCCGCACCAGCTATAGCTATACCGCATCATCAAATGATAAACTCCCGAGGCTCACCTCGTTCCAAAAGACTACCATACCCATGTCATAAAGTGCTGACAAAGTAGCTATGCTGGTAGAAATGTTATATCGCAATCCTTACTAATATTATAAAAGCAAAAGTGAGTTTGTTTGTTTGTTACGTCTTCACGCTTAAATAGCAAAACCGATTTTGATGAATTTTTGTACAGAGATAGTTGGAGACGGACATAGGGTATGTTTTTTAAATGAGAAAGAGCAGAGAAAGACGGAAGAAAAGGGGAGAGGAATTAAAGTATATTAATAAACGCGGGCGAAGCCGCGGGTAAAAGCTAGTATATCATAATAGAAAATAGTATAGCATAGTCTGAACTGCCCTGTATGCTACCTTTTAGGCAAATACTTCTAATTTTTACCCGAGACTGTACTAAATTACTTAATTGGTTATTAGACACACAAAATTACCTATTATAAGTTAAGAATGTGTTGCATTGCAGCTTGCAGCAATAACTAAACCTTAACCTAGTAATAAATGTTGTGTGCAAATAATGAGCCTTGACGCAAACTCGACTTGACGAAAATCTTAGTTTCTGAAATCCTGTCAACATCATTAACCTACTCCTTGGTCCAAGAGTCGGTCCGATTTGATCAGTTGCCCCAATCTTACATCAAAGATAGCTGTTATTTTCAACCAACACGTCGATCCAGTGGCCAGTGACGTGGCGTGGACTAAGGCTGACTCCATATTAGGCGTGCGCGATCCTCGGGCGTATGAATAGCGCTTGCGCCGCAAGCGCGCTGCGTGAGCGTCGCATTTTGCTGCCCTACGCCGTGTGTGGAAAGTGCACGCGGCGCTCGAGTCGCGTTCTTACCCCTTCCACCGCGCGCTCGCTGCACTCACACGGTGGCAACACGCGACGCTTAGGCAGCGCGCTCTCGTCGCGCACGCGGTGCTCGCGTCGCTCACACGCCCGAGGAACGCGCGTGCCTAATGTCGGGGAGGCCTAATTTACACATGGGAGAAGGCACCACAGCCCCTTCTTCTTTCATAAATTTGAAAACGAGAAACGGCTGTCGCAAGCGCAACCCAGTGTTCGATCCCATCGTCGCTTACCATCAGGTGAAATAGTGGTCAAACGCGAGCCTATCAATTATAAAAAATACCATGTTTTTAAATAGCCCTCGCTTGTGCGAGGTCGTAGGCGAGGGTCCACTTCGCGTACGTCTATCTACGCTACTTCCAGTGGCCCAGTGGTAACGGCCAGCTAGAGCATAATAAATTAGCGTTATAATATTCCCATTGCTGGGACTCTAGCCTCCTCCCTACGAGAGGGCATGGGCCGTTATCCGAGTTGGTGGATGTCACAAATCTTAGAATTTGGTTCTAGGACATGCCGGTTTCCTCACGATGTTTTCCTTTACCGTTTTGAGAACAGTGATGACGAAATAAATTACACAAAGTATGACTATATATATTTATTACAATTTATCATCATCACATGTTCCCATATTTGCGAAATAAAAACTTATCTTATAGTAATTTTTCTGATTGTATTTGAAGCCGTGACAACTCGTAAGTCGAGACCGTTACCACTTGGCCACCAATGCTCTCTATGCTAGCTCAGTAGACGCTTTACTTTATGTAATTTACATATTTCATCAGCACTGCTCTCGATACGGCAAAGTAAATCATTGTGAGGAAACCGGCATGTCCTAGAAGCACAAATCCGAAAGGTGACATCCACCTGCACTAGACCCGCATGGTGTATTGCTTCTAGGGATGAGGCCTGAGTCCCAACAGTGGGAATACTATAAGGCTGGCTATGCTTGCTATACTATGCTACACAGAAACAAGCTTTTTGATGTGATTAGGTCACATCATCATATAAAAACATCTCAGAATTTCAGTAACCATGGACAATAAAATTAGTAGTCTCACGATGTGCGTCAATATTCATTTTGTAGTGTTATTCGCAGAGTCATATATTTATTTTATTATTATTATTAATAATATATATTGTCAATTAAACTAGGAAACATAAGATAGAAAAACTTAATATAAAACATGTGCTTAGGCACTTACCGTCCAAAATCATATTTAAATACACCATCTCGTTCTGAGCTTCATACGTGCACCCTCCATGCCTGGCCAGCACGGTGTCCACCTCCTCCCGCGCCTTGGCTTGGATGTGAGGGTTCAGAGCGAGCTGATACGCCGCGAACTGGCCCGTCGTGGCCGAGGTCTCGTAGCCAGCTATCATATACAACATGGTATTGGCAGCCACATCCGTCATCGTGAACGGGAAATTCGTCTTCGTGTATTTCACTTCACCTGGAACATTTAATGTTTGGTCTATTTAAACTTTACCTATTTTCATTAAAACAAAAGCATAGACTTTACAGTGTCGATACTGTCTCTATTGGTCTCAATAATATTCCAGTGACATTAATAGTTTAGCCAATGTAGATTAACACATAAACTTGGTGTCAGGTGCCAAAATATTGCATAAGGAAATGTAGGCGTTTTTTTCCACATGTTGTATAAAGTTAACGAGGCACTACATACTAACTAGGTTACTCTTACAAAATAAATGTTTTAAACATAGATGAATGTGTAATGCAGTTATCTCACCTACGTACCTTGTTCGTCGACTACATGCCCATTCTTTAATTGAATAAGTGTTTGTAAGAAGTCGTTTCTCGTCAAAGAATGCTTCTGGCGGTGTTCGACTGTCTTTTTTACAATGTTACAGAAGAAGTTCTCTATTTTAGAACTGATTCGTCTGATCTTTAAGCTGTCAAACGTGTCTGGCGCGAAAAACGCAAACGCTCGGATTAGTCTCCTAAAAAATAAAAAATGGGTTAAACTTAATAAGTAAGTTGTACGTATCTTATACGTATTTTATAATCCACTCTTTTTTTGTGGAGTGTAGTCAACAGAGCCCGTTCGGTCTCTCTAAACTTTTGTCAACATCCGAACATTAAATTATTTGATCAAATAAAAATTGATTGATTGCAAAATTACATAAATAAATTAATCAAAACTCAAAAATGTCTTGAACTTTGAATAGGCCTTTACTTTTTTGATTTATTATCAGAAAATGTCCTTCATCTACTTACTTCGTGGCTAGCCATACATCGCACGTTGCGAAATCATTTGCGGTTGGACTAACAACACACATAATACTGCATAATACACTCAGGGTTAATTTATTAGCATGATCTATCTCAGATACTTATAAATAATAAAAACCTAAATTAATTACACTCACCAGTAATGAGATTGATGATCAAAGTATTCATGTCCTCTTACGTAAAATTCCGATTTTGGATTTACAAAACCGTTACATTCAACACCAAATCCAACGTTCCCAATAATCTCCATCGCATATTTTGAATAAAAATCGGTGAAATTAATTGTCTCTTCATTAGAATTTAACACATCTACATAGTTTAGGGCTTGTTTCGCTATGTCCTCAACAATTGGGTACATAGTCTTCAATTTTCCCGGAGTGAACGTCGGCGTCATCTTTAGACGCAGGCTTTTCCACCGCTTTCCGTAAATGTTGAACAGATTCGCCGCCAATGGGTCGCCCACCCCGCCGGCGTACGTGCCTCGGGATTGGAAGCTGTCGAAGTCTTTGATCAACAACAGCTTCGCTATATCTGGGTCATGTATCGACAGCACCGGTTGGTGGAATGAGTACATGCCGATGTATGGTAAATGTTTATATTTAAAATAATTATCATAGTACGGTTGAAAGAACTGTTCCTTTCTTTTAATCACTTTTTTAATATTTCCAAAAATAAACTCTGGCTTCGGCCCGGTGACACCTCGTTTCGACCAATACGTGAACTTATAGCGGAACCACAGAAATGTGTAAATAATAGTGACAACCACAAATATTATTGTTTGAGGATTAAACACTTGCATTATTATGAAAGACATTGCAGAATTATTTAAAAATCACACAACACAACAGCTTTTTTTTATTCGCTAAATTTTCATAGTTTACCTAGTATTTATTTAATTTCTCTGTTGACGTTATTCGCTTGCGCTCGCGCATTATCAATGAACAGTGTGGTTCTCATAGCTGAGGCTCTTTGCTGTGGACTTGTCTATTTCATAACATTGTCTACTAGTTTACTGCAGGGTCACAAATCTTACGATTGCAATGAACTTGAATTTGACTATGCACCGGTCACTCGTTAGTTGTTGCAATTTACAGATTGGATCATAACAGAATGTTATGAAATTAGACTTATGTAAGGTGAGATATAAGTACTTGTATACCGTATGTTATGTCATTAAATATTTTGATAAAAACAACACGCATTAAAGAATACTTTTATTACAAAATAATTTTGTTACAAAAATTATTACATAAAAAAACTGAAAACGTTTAAATACTTATTTCTAAACACACAAAATCTAACACATTACTTATGAGCTAAATCTATAGAGCTGTCTGTATTCTCACTCTCCGCTTTTACTACTTCTCTTCTTAACTGTACTAAATGCTGTAGATACTCTTTGGGTCTTCGTGACGTTGTTTCAATACGATCATTCTGCATACCTCTTTTGTAGTTTGTAACATAGTCTTCATATTTGTTAACCGACTCCTCCAAATTACCACAAGAGTCAAGTAATTTCTTTTCGATACTCTGAAATTCATTTAAATCGTCGTAATTATAATCACTGCTACGATTGTAATATGGCTTGTTTTCATAATATGGCTTGCGTAGTCTATATTTATATTCCGATGCGTTGTCCGTATCTTTACTATCGCTAGAACTAAACTCCCTTACATTTTGACCTATCCCATCATTTGTAAAATCTCTTCCGTTTTCTTCATTATCTAATCCTACAAAATCTCTAAAATCCCTTGGTTTCGCTGTTTTATATTTAGTGCTCTTGTATACGGGAACGTAATTGGACCTCTTCAAACTTCCCATTGTTCTGCTACCACCCTTTTTCCAAATAAAAGAATCAGTTTCCACTTTACTAGATTCTGTAGAATCAGAATATACACTCTCATACTCTTTGTCTGCTGGAAAATCTTTCTCAGATGTTGTCATATCAGAAGCAGTTTCTGTTTCATTCTTAGTATTATCATCATTTTCATTCTCTCTTCCCATTTCTAAAGCAATTGCTATGGCTTGATCTGCTTGAGTATCTTTAAATTTAACTATTCTTTTAGTATCTCTTTGTTTTGGCGGTGATAATATAATATTGTAGGGGTACATATTTTCATTACGTCCTAATATCATATTTTTAATCTCAGATGAATTAACTTTTCTTACAGAATTGGGACTCACTCTTGGTAGTGTTAAATCATCATTATCTGGGAATTCCTCACTATGTTTGCTGTAATCAGTGTATCTTCCTTCATGTACGCTTTGAAATGTAGAAGGAACTTTGGCATCTTCTGCAACATTAACTATAACACTAATTTCATCTTCTCTTATATCAATAATATTTTGTGGATCAGTGGTACTATGATTTGTCAACAAATCTGGAGTAGCAGTTGCAACACTGGATTTGCTATTTGTTACAGTTATGTTCTCTAAATTATCATCAGAACTTTGAGATTCTGTATCCACAGGGTACACCTGCGATATGTTTATGCTTATAACTGGTGCAGCAGAACATTCTTCAGTAAAATTTCGAATCTCTTTTCTGCAGACATGTTTCGATGAAGACGCACGTTTTTTTCTTCTAGGCGGGGGAACAACAAGCGTTTGAGTGTATCGCTCGTTTTTTGTTACTATGTCAGTCATCATAAAAGAATTTTTATAAAGAATTCTTTTAGTTTCTGTAGAAATATCGATTGAATCAAGTGACCCTGTTGGACCTACGGCTATTTCTTTACAACGCGGTGTCATTGGTACTGTCTCAGTAGCTACATCCCGGTAGAATGTGTGAGATATCCTATTTTGGGAAATATATGCGTAGAGATCCGTTTGCACGTCGACACCTTGATCTTTTACACGAGTTGCGGTAATTCTTGTCTGTGTATGCGCTGGTATACCTATTCTTCTTTTATTACGAATAGCTTTTTGACTTAATTCCATGAGCCGCTGACGTGCATTTGTGCAAATCTTTAGCTCACTTAGTGGCTCTATAATTTTCCTGTCTACGACTGATTCCACTTTAGAAACAGCAGCCTCTTCTTTCTTTTTTAGTTTTGTATACAGTCTTTCAGTAACAGAAGCTACAATTTCTGCTCTCTGGTTTTCGTGAAGAATGGTTATACTAGGAACTTTGGGAAGTTTTTCTGAACTTGGTACATCATTTATCTGCACTTCACTTTGACTTGGGAGAGTATTAGCCAAATTATTACTTTGGCCTTGCAAAGATGTCTCGTTATTGGCTAAAACCTCTTGAGATCTGAATTGTCTCTTTTTGTGTCTAAGTGGAGCGACGACTTTCAGGTCATCCCCGCTGCTGGCTCTTTCTAGAGCAGGTCCAAATAACTTGTCCATTTCTTTATTGATTTCGCTTGCAATAGTTGAGTTCTTTTCTATGTTGTTAATGACATCTGAACTCCCGCTAGCTACTGATGAAGCGGTTGACTCTGAATTTGTCGCGTCTGGTTTTGGACGCGTTAAGTTCATAATGTTGCCTATGTTTGCTGCTTTACTTAAATCATTAGGTTGTAAATCATGCTCATTTGCTCGCAATGTCCAATGTTCGTCATCAAATGATATTTTTCCAGTTTCCGGTACCTGCAAGTGATAAAATAGCATTTACATATTTAAAGTTGTTAGCCGTACTTGTGAGATTTGATACTGATACTAACATATCTGATATGGTTCCTAGTGAGTTCTGAGATGAGTTGATTAAGCTGTGCCTGTAACGCAGCTCGTGAGGCGACGTGGGAGCCGCAGTTGATGGCACGTGGTGTGGGGAGCTGCCGAGCTCGAGCTGCCCAGCGGAGTGTCGACGCTGACTCGCCGTAGCAGGCAACACTCGGCGAAACAGCTGTATAAATGCAGTACAGAAGAATAAATGCATCATCGTATTTGATTTCAGAATTCGAGACTAGCATCAAATAGAACAAAAAACTCTATGGTGGTACATGACAAAATTCGGATTCTAGTGTGACCCATGCCTTTCTACACCTTTGCCTTGTACTTTTATATCTGAATTGGTGGCGATAGATTGAAATGGTCTTGAATATGTTTCAAGACCAGAATAAGAGAAAAAAATGGTAAGTACTTAGAGGAGATCTTATTTTTATTGTCATCGCTATTCATTTCAAATAGAATTGTTGATGAGCTCGTAAAATAAACACGTAACAGACATTTCATATAATAAATAGAAGCATCGAATCAAGGTCAGGACTTTCAACACTAAATCTCTGAGTTAACTGACATAATCACGCATACTAATATACATTAGATGTGTGTCAAGGTCCACCTCATAAGAGCTATAGTCATAGACCTCGAAGCTTACCTAACATTCTAATTAAACAAAACTGTGTGTTGCAATTCGTTTTATAATATAGTTGTACTTACTAGCTATGATAAATGTGCTGGCTCCGCCCGTGAAGCAGTCTTTTAGCAGCCAAGTAAGAGCTGAGTCGCGATAAGGGACGAACCTCCCACGTGTAGCACCCCCACCCACTAGTAAATAAATATTAATTAATAATGGTACATGGTAAAGATTTATGAGTATCTATACATGTGGATGGATGGAGAGGAATGCCAAAGAAAAGATAAATGGATTGTGTGAGTAGTAGTAAAGGGAGTTAGTAATAGAGTGACGGGTATACTTCTAAAAGGTTGTGCCAATTTAAATTAGGATTTGAGTTATATTGCATAACTAGCTTTTGCCCGCGGCTTCACCCGCGTACATAATCCCAGGATAAAAAGTATCCTATGTGTTATTCTGGGATATGGTCTACTCGTGTACCAAGTTTCATCGAGATCCGTTCAGTAGTTTTTGCGTGAAAGAGTAACAAACATCCATACATCCATCCATACATCCATTCATACATCCATCCATACATCCATCCCTACATCCATCCATACATCCATCCATACATCCATCCATACATCCATCCATCCATACATACAAACTTTCTCATTTATAATATTAGTAGGATTAAATAGTTTTTGGTAGACCACAAAATAGAATATAATAAAAATTTTAGGTAAGCACACCAAAAAGTAACAAAACTTTCACACTAACTTAAATCTGTGGATACAACGGTAGTCGTAGTCGGCATGTAATAGGCGTGACCGAAAATATAAGTATCAAAATATTGCTTCGCGGATTTTTTCTTTCTTCACACCAGATCCGAGAAGTATATACCTACCTGTGGCTTTTACCCCCAGTCTCTGCAATGCTTACTAAATAATTTAGCAATACTGGAAAAAACGAGTACGTCAAAATATGTCCTATAGCCTCGAGCTTGCACTAATAGCATACGTGCCTAGGTGCCCAAATACGTAGAAATTTTGTTGAAGAGTATAGTATTTATATATAGTATTTTAAGCTAATTTTTTAGTCAAATATTTATCACGGACACGCTTGGCAACACTCAAATATAAATATAAGTAATGAAATTCAAAAATAATATCGAAGACAATGAAAACAAAATCCATATGCATTAGGCATAATGAGTGCAGACTCTGAAATATGAAAAAAACATCGACAAATATTATGCAGGTAAAATTATTGTACTATTACTACCCTTTTCACATTGCAATAACCTGATGCAATAATCAGGTAAAAAAACGAATTAAAAATGTTTTTAGTTTTGCGACACGGAGAGACAACTTTTATTTATTTATTTATTAAAACTTTATGCACTAAAACAGTACAAAGGTGGACTATATTTTACGTTTCAAACTTGTAGTAGGTAAATGACTTCGTACATTTTCACATTTTCATCAGGTTATGATGATCTTGCAAAATGCGTTAAGTAGACGTATTGATGTTTTTTTTTTTATCTAATACCAACATAATATTTCTAGGTAGGTATAGATACCGGCACGGATCTTGAGCGCGAACGGAAGTGAGACGCGGGAGCGGGGAGTGTCAGTGATTGGCTCGCTGCGCTATCGTGTCATAGACATCGCTCGTAATTCGATCCCTGCGCTTGCTGCATGGATCTAACAACGACGAAGATTTGCTCGCCAATGTATAGAATGCGCAAAGCGCGCAAGATCCATGCCGATACCTATATACATACGTACCAAGTGCAGAGATGACGTTGCTGAGTGCCACCAATGACTTATTTATATTGGAGCCTTCCTTCTGCCGGCCGCCGCCACAGCCCTCCCAACTCGCTTTCTCACTGGACACATAATGCGGATATCATATTATAATATATGTAGGTACAATTTTAAGACAATAGAATAGAATAAACTTTATTGTACGCCAAAGCAGTAACAATTTCACAGAAATTTTAATCTATGGGTACAATGGCGGTCTTATCGCTGATAGCGATATCTACCAGACAGGTTTGTTCTTCGTTCGTCCCGAAGTTTTGTCCCACATTCCAAAAAAATATTTATTCGTCCCACATCACTATTGAAGTTGTGTTTCGTCCGGAATTCCAAATACTTTAAAAGTACAGTCAACCAATTTAAATATTTGTCGAATAACCTTCTAGCCGCTTCTAGCTTATTTTTGTGGCCGCTTCTAGCTTTTTTTGTGGGGGCTTTATTTTGTAGCGCGTGTGCGGGGACACTTAGGATGGACTATAAGAAGTTGAACTAAAAAAGGTTGTAGTTGGTGTACTGCTTTTTTTTTACGGTGACCAAAAATCATCTTATGACAACCCCCGCCCTTGGGTGGAGCGGGTGATAGTGTCAGACTCTTACTGACTAAAAACCCACCCCGTTCCTTCTAGCCTTCAAACCAAGGCACGAGTTTACTTTCGGATAACCCTGGCCCCGATAGGATTCGACCTAGCTGGGCCTCTGCTGTTGCTGACAACTCCTTGAGGCGCGCGGAAACAGTGCGCGCCGTCGACGTCTTGGGCTCGGTCCATTACCGGACGATCGGACAGCGAGCTACCCATGGCTCGCCGTCCGCGAGCCCGCGTCTACGGTGGCCGGAAATCGGGATCTGAATCCCGGCGGCGGCGGTGAGGGCGCCGTTGCCTGATGCGGTCTGCCTCCTCCTTTGCTAGCATTACTGCTTCGCAGAAGGAGGCGACCGCCTGCCATTCCTCCTCGCTCCGGACCATGGCCTCAACCAGAGCCCGGCGCGAGAGGTCTGTGCCGCCGATCGCCCCCACGAGGGCACGGCGATGCTCCGCTTGTCGGTGTACTGCTAGCAAATGAAGTCAAACGAATCAAATCATATGTGCATAAAAATAGTAGTCAGCCAGAAAGCCTGACCATCAGTCTATGCAAGGAGTATGGCCTAGCCCAGTAACTGGTGTGTGAAGGCATGGTAAGTAGTCGCTCCATGTAATAACAGGTGTATTCAGCCACATCTAGATAGACTGGAAGCCGAGCCCAGTCATAAATAGTACATTTTGATACAAGTGCAGAAAGTTTGTCATGGTGTGTCACCGAAGCAAAATTCGCACGAGTGTGTTATGGAGCCGAGGGATGCAGTGACAAATTTGCACGTGTATCAAACGACTTTTTTCAATACATTTACGACTCGTGGGTGTTGACCCGCGCCACGTGGCGCATAAATTATTTTATTACAATAAGATTGTGAGCACGCGCTTTTTTCTGCACTAGTGCGGAACACAGTCCAGTCCATTGCGTGCCTGTAAGCGGTGGGATAAGAGCTGATTTCCGAGTAAGTGTATTTAAAAACTATTTAGCACCTATTCAGCTGATAGGTACTTATTAAAATTCTCCATAGACATTTTGTTATTGCTTCGCCGGTAAACGGTTTTGAGATTTATATGTACACATTTCCCAAGCATGTGCTATACAGTTTTGAACTTTGTGTCAATTACGTTTAAGTTGTGTATTTAGCAAACTTAAATGTATGTATTTGATTAATTTGAAGTAGCTATCTAAAACTTGCCAATCTTTGCCAAGTTTTTTATCAAATAACTTCTGCCGCTCTGTGTGGAGCGAGAAGAAATATTAGACTTTCATCATCATCATTTCAGCCGAAAGACGTTCACTGTTGGCCATAGGCCTACCCAAGCGTCGCCACAATGAACATCGGATTCCCGCAACCCTTATCAGGTCATCAGTCCACCTTGTAGGAAGCCTTACAACGCTACGTCTTCCGGTGCGTGGTCGCCATTCCAGAACCTTTCGGCTCCAACGGCCATCTGTTCTGTGAGCAATGTCCCCTGCCCATTACCACTTAAGTTTGGCGATTCGTTATGCTATGTCGGCAACCTTGGTTTGGCGGTTATCCTCATTCCTGATTCGATCACGCAAAAAAATTCCGAGCATAGCCCTTTCCATTGCCTTTTGGGTGACTTTAAGTCTTCTGATGAGGCCCATTGTAAGCGACCACGTTTCAGAGCCATATATCATCACTGGCAACACGCACTGGTCATACTTTCGTCTTGAGACACTGTGGTATGTTGGAAGAGAAGATACCGCGTAGCTTCTCGAACACTTCCCAGCTGAGTCGGATTCGTCAATATTAGACTTTAACTGATTAAAATCCTCCCATACGTCTTCAGTTGCCCTTTGAGTTCTTGGGCCGTGGAAACTCTTTCAGATAATCCTGCAGCCCAGCCTTAATATGACTCACTGACATAGCTTAGTAGCATCTGAGCAAGCTATGACCAATAAAGTAAATAAGTATTACAGTAACGTTGATTGTGGGGTTTCTTCACTCTACAGGTAGGCACGTCGAAGCTTAACCTACTCGATGGATTAGGGGCATTCGTCTGTCATTATTTGATCTTGTAAAGCATGACATTTAAGCGTCCTCACACACAAGCCTCAAAACAATGCCGCCACAAAAAAAAACAGAAGCGGCCACAAAAAAAAATTAAACTACAAGCGGCCGCAAAAAAACAGCTGAAGAGCGCGTTACGTTGTGTCCGGAGAAGCTGGAAGCCGCTTCAAGCGTTCTTTTGTGGTGGCACCGTCGCACACGAGCCACAAAAAGAAGCTTGAAGCGGCGTTTTTTTGTGGCCCGTGTGCTGGACAGTTAGCTAGAACTACATTAGACCGACGCACACGCCTAGACCACTCACGTCGCACTACTTACTGATTTGTAAGTAGAGCGACGTCGCGTGGCGTGAATCTAGTGTAGCTCTACGAGTCTAGTTTAGATATAAAACGTATGGAGACCGACGCCACATGAGTAACTTTTCGAATGCCGTAATGGGCTAGTTGCCTAAAAAAATGTAATTAGTCCGTCTTTTAGATTATTCAAAAATAAGGGACACGTATTTTTTTATTTGTAAATTAAACCAAAAATTACAAAGATATAGCCCATTAAAGTTACGTGTAACGTCACGCCGTGCTACATTTTTTCGCACGGGGTGACGTCACACGTAACTTTAATGAGCTGTATCTTTGTTATTTTTGCTTAATCTAAAAAAAGAAAAAATACGTGTCCGATATTTTTTTATAATCTAAAACATGGACTAAATAAAATGTAGTTATTTTGACCCTGGAAACTACCCTATTAAAGACGCAATAGAAAGACAATTTTATTAAAGAGCGAACGCAAGCGGTCGCTTGGTGCTTTTTTTTTTATTGTTGATAGGTTTGCACTTGACCGCTATCTCACCTGATGGAAAGCGACGATGCGGTCGACGATGGAACGCGCTTACCTAGAAGAAACCTATTCACTCTCGATTAAAGTTTCCCGGATTGTAGCTATCAGGAAACACAGATTCTGGCAAGGAATAAATGAAAGTACGGAGGAATCTCGGTGGTGATCTTCTTAACTAGCTTTGCTTAACCTAGGAGATCGACTCGTGCGGTTGTTATTACTTAAAAGTAACTTAGAAAAAGGCAAAGCTCATTGCACGCAGGTTCGGGGCCGAAAGGTTTTGTGGCAGCCACAAAACGGAAGACGCAGCATTGGAAGGCCTCCTACGTGGACCGATGACCTGGTGAGGATCGCAGGAATCTGATGGCGATACTTGGGGGAGGCCAATGTCCAGCAGAGAACGTCCTTCTACTGAAATGATATTGATGATGATGAACTTAAAAAAACGGGTAGAATAAGACTCGACACCAATTACATCTAAAAGATGCAAATAAAAGACAATTTGACTGGTCTGTTGGTCTAGTGGTCAGTGGCCCTGACTGCTATGCTATGCCGGAGGTCGTGGGTTCCATTTCCACCCAGAACAAATGTTTGTATGTTGAGTTCATCATTTGTTCTGAACCTGGTTGTAATTTATCTATTACAAACTATATAATATATATCAGTTGTAATACTCATAACACAAGCTCTGTTTAGCTTCGAACTAGACGGCGTTGTATGGTAGTTGTGGAACATAAAATATTTACACAAAATCAACGTTGTTAAAGTCAAAAATATTACATATCAATTGTTACGTTTATTTATTTATTTATTTATTTAAACTTCATGTACAGTAGTGGTACATAGGCGGACTTAATGCAACAACGTTACGTTGTATCTACTCTTACATAATCTGTTGTTGTGTGTCACTAATTTGTAATTACAATTACATAAAAATAACCTATTGCGTGTACAATAGCTATTAATATTGGTGACATTCAATATATTGCATTTATTTCTATTCATGCGTCCTAGTTAGACTATTATATGAATCAATAGTTTAAATATTAAAAGTAAACAACTTCTTTTAGGAAAAACTATTACAATATTAGTTTTATTTAACTTTTTACCGGGGTCCTGAAACGAAAGCAAACAAAGGAATAGGAATAGGTTTTAGTCAGTAAAAGTCTGACCAAAGATTTTATATATCCTACTAGAGTAGAGTCTGACACGCCGTCCCACCCCGCCCAAGAGCGGGAGGTGTCTTTAGATGATTTCCCACCAAAAAACCTCCCGTCTGTTACTATATCTCCTGGAGATATCTGTCAAAAAACGCGTGTCTGGTGGGAGACTCCTGGAGATATCGTGGATCGGGTCGGATTTAATGCAAAATATTGCCTGTCTAGAGTATACCTTTCTTACTCTAACTTACACAGACTGTAGGTGAAAGAATGAGAAAGGCATAAAACATCACATGCTAAACATTCAACAACATTTTTTATCGGAACGTTTTTCTGTTGTTTTGTTCGGTGTGCGGGTTGACACCTGAGCCGTGTTTTTGTTGTTTTTGTTCAGCTTGCAAATGAAAAATATGTATACAAATGTGTGTTCTTTTACTTGATTATTGTACAATAATGTGTTATTATGTAAACAAAACAATAACTTTGAAAAAAAATAAAAAAATGCGTTTATTTGATTAATATGACGACTTTTGTACCAAAAACTGGGAAAAAGTAGCTAACCCTACTTTCAATTTCGAATCAACAATAATTCCACGTTAAAACTGTACAAAACTATAGAAAATCAAACAGAGCTTATTTCATAACGAATTCAGTGACATAGGGTATGTCGAGCTGCGCTCTTTAATTTAGGAGCTATCGTAGTTTTAGTGAACGCGGAGAAATGGCGCGAGTTCGTCCGGGCGCACTGTGACAGTTCCGCGGAGTTGCGCAATAGTTGCCAAACGTATAAGAGGTATAACGTATAACGTATATCAAAGAAGATCGGAAGTGAATCGTGGTTTGCTAGCATGGGGGCTGGTTAGACAAATACTTATAGATACTTGTAAAGTGTTGTAAAAATTTAAAACGGTTTGGAATTCAACAAACTCAAGTCAGTTTAGATAGATGATGTATTAGGAGCGTAAAATAAATCATTGACATGTTGTGCTCCGAATTTATCTTTACAATACACACCTAGGTTACAGTTACAAAAATTGTAGAACTTTAGCCCAACAAAGGGCGTAGCAAAATACTATTTGGATATTCCGCGAGCATTATCAGTTCCTCTAGCCAAGTTACAACCGTTTCGCTTGCGCGAACGCTCCGAGTTGAGCTTGCCGCCAATTCTTTTCGTCTGACCACGTGACTGACCGTTGAGGTGTCGTCATTCCCGTACATTTGAAGCTTTCTACTAGCGTTAACTATTGCAGATTAGCAACTTGGCTAGGGGACAGGACTCTACCATCCCTGACCTATCTACCTTTTTGTAGACCATCGGAAATATTTAAAAGGCCCAGCGCAGTGAATGTGTCAATATTATCCATAGCATCTGTGTTACAAGTTACTAATCTAGGATTCAAACCTCGTGCAGAAGAAGTAGGTAATGCCTACAAATGAAGCTAGGTCGTATCAGTGTAGCGGATGATTTTGGAAATGGGCCAAGTTGATGAAGAGGGTTTCACTAGAGTGGAAAAGAAGAAGAAAAAGAAGCCCTGTTCCCGTAACCTGTGCGGTACCGCACCGACTGGACCAAATATGCTGCTGCGTCCTGCTGTGCCTACGACGCAGCTGTATATTTCACGTCTACATTGCTCTACGAAGGTTGAGGAAGTCGTAGAGTATATGAAGATAAAAAGCAACTGGACTCTGAGGGTCGAAAGGCTGGATTCGCGCCACGACACCAACTTCAAGTCGTTCGTGATACGAGTTCCAACCCACCATCTGGAGACCTTTTTGAGAGAGGACTTTTGGCCGAAAGGTGTCGTGTATCGACGTTTCCGAGGACGGCTACGCGACACCACGCAGCGGAACACGACGCCGATGTGTTAAATTATAAATAGTTTCAAGTTTTGTTGTTATGATATTTATTAGTTTATTATTTTATAAGATTATTTTATGTATTTTTTCTATGGGCCTTCGATGCCTGAAATAAATGGTTATTATTATTATTATTATTATTATTATTATTATTATTATTGAGATGTATGTCGACTATATTTAATTTATGTACATTCGACCACACATAGTGGAACCTGCACTTTGAATTTTAGCTAGCTGCTTTTAATTTAATTTATACCAGCTGAGGTTGAGTGAACATAAAATATAATTCCAAAAACATTTTAAACGGTACGTCTATGTCGCCGTAAAATTATAAATACCGTCAGGTTATAATTTATGTATCTCGCGAGATTGTAAACTGTCGAAACATTATCAACCGTTATGAAATTATGTAAGTACAAGTAGTTAGTAATGAATATGAATGTATATGTCATTGTCAATACCTACTGCTTACAATTTAACGCATATTTTTTCGGTAGATTATAATCTATCGAAGTGAAACAGTGCAATTTTGCGGTGACATTTACAACCATTTTCAAAGGCAGTCTCATGATCATTCTCCTGGACCACCTGCCCTATTTCAATGAGATGATACCTTCCAGCTAAATCAGCAAGGTGCAGTGTGGCGTGAGGCGTGGATATTTCAAGCAGTGCGTGTGAGCGCGATGAGGTGGGGTTGCGTCGCGTGGCGGCTGTGCGGCGGCGGCGAGCCCCTTCCGCGACCAGCGTCAGAAGAGCTTCAGCGTCCTGGACTAACACGCGGCGGAGGTCTATGTGTGTGGGATGAGAGGATGTGACTGTGGTTTAATGTACAAAGCTAAAGCGACGATGCTGTATCTACACTAATGTAATAAAAAGGCAAAGTTTGTTTTTTTGTTTGTAGGAGGTAATCTCTGGAAGTACTGGTACCAGTGGTACCATTGCTAAAAATTTTTACCCACAGGTAGCAGATATGATTATTTTATATCTATTTTGGCTTCATTCATACCTCCACGCGTTCTGAGAAAAAGAGACCTTAACAGACGCGCAGATGGACCACAAAGTGATTCTATAAAAGTTACGTTTTTGCCGACTTATTTATGGAATCCTAAAAAGCAATAAGGTGATGAAAGATCGATAGAAAAATCCTCTTACTCTGAACGTAGGGTCCTCTAGAAGGATGCTCTCTCACGCGCAGGTCTTTGCGAGCGTTTCCTCTGCGCCGCGGGAGGGAGTGGCAGGGAGGGAGCGGCACCTCACCAGACAGCAGGTCGTGCACCCTCTCGTTGTAGATCTCCAGGAAACTGTAATAAAATAGTGCATTTTGATACAAGTAGAAAAAGTTTTGCCGAAATTCGCGACGGCGAGGGTGTTATAGAGCCGAGTGCTACAGTGACAAATTTCCACGTGTATCAAATGACGTTTTTCAATACACAAGAAATAAATAAACGAGGGCTGACCGGCGACAAGTGGGGGTCGGTTAAGGGCTATATTTCACTGGGACACCTTGGTGGCGCGTAGTCCTAAGCTACCAAACTAGACACCTGCAGAGTCGCCACACATCCGAGCTGGTCGCACCACCAAATTGGTTAAGCAACCAAAAGGAAGGGTCGGCGCATCACGTTTTTTCCACCATTCTGTCCTGTCACTCGTCACGCTATCAATAACTCCTCTTACTTTCATATCACTTCTTCGTTTGTCTTGGTATGGTCATGTAAAGAGGAGGGATGAAACGCATGTTACTAAAAGAGTTATGAATATACCTACATGTCGATGGATGGAGAGGGAGGGGAAGGCTAAAGAAAAGATGGATTATGTGAAGAGTGATATGAAAGAAAAGGAAGTTAGTGATAGCATGACGGGTGACAGGCTAGAATAGAAGAAAAAAACGTGTTGCACCGACCCCAAATAACACGGGACAAGTTGGAGCAAGATAGGAAGATGATGACTTTCATATACCTCCGCAGACAATCAATCTATCTCCTCTTTGTCCTCCCTCGTAATAATTGCCATCAAAATTAACTATCAGAACTGTTTCATCTTTGCCAGGTCTAAAAACAGTGGTACTTCCTATTTATAATTGAGTCCTTGTTGAAAATAGATTGTTTGCCTGATCTTAAATACTTAATAATAAAATTTAACTTATTATTATCAAATGTTAATTTTAATCTGTATAATCGAATGCAATACAACTCATTATAATCTATTTTAATTTAAGTAATTATAATCAAATTTAATATAATTTATTGTAATAAATTTTAATGTTAGTCATTATAAACTATTTGTAATTTAATAGTAAGTATTCAATTTAAATTCATTATTACAATCAAATTGCAATTTATTGTGTATTTAATTTTATATATTATATTTTAATATGAAAGTTATTGTAAGCAATTTACACTTTCTTTTTTCCAATCCTTTTTTGTGTATTACTGTTATAAATCTACCAGTTAGTAATGTTATTGTCTGCGCATAATGTAGTGCATGCTGTGCTTTTCTGTAAGTGATGAGGCGGTTAGTTCTAAGTTATCTATACTTATAATAAATCTGTAGAGAGGTCAATTCTGTACATGAAATATATTTCCAAAATAACTATCAGGGGGTGATTAGTGATCGATACTGATGCCAAAAATGCAAACAGTAAAATTTTTGTCTGTCTGTCTGTCTGTATGTTCTTTATAGAAACAAAAACTACGCGATGGATTTTAACGAAACTTGGTACAATCATTTTTCATACTCCTGGGCAGGTTATAGTATACTTTTCATCACGCTACGATCAATGGGAGCAGAGCAGTGAAGGGAAATGTTGGGGAAACGAGAAAAATTACTCCATTTTTCTCTCTTCCGTCGCGTTTGCAGCCTTAATGGTTAAAGCTACACAGAAATCATGTACAACGGAAATGTTCTCCTTAAAATTATATAAAAAATATTCCACGACAGCATATGTCTATCTTTTATGGTTGACTCACAATAACACATGTAACTCCCGATAGCTTAGCAGTTCGGAGCTTTCTGTTTATTTTTATCTATGGCACCAAGGTGTGTGCACACTGTCACGCGCGTAAGTGGAAGGGAGAGATCTGGAACGTCTCGAATCGTCTCGCGCATCACGTTGTTTTCCAGGCTCTTAGAATTCGACACCAGACGTTTCAGATCTTTGATTTTGACGACTCCGTTGTCGCTGGCATAAGCAACAGGATCCGCGTACGAAGTCGCTGGCAGAAGCTAGTATAATAATAAGCCTCTTATCCTGAACTGCTTTCTCCTTTGTCTGTTTAGTGGTTGTCTTTTTAGTTATAAAATATCTCTGAGTTCAGTGTGCCTCTTGGCAAAGGCCTCCTCTAACAATTTCCATTGTACTCTGTCTCTAGCAACTCTTCTCCATTTTGGGCCCGCCGTCAGCTCCCATCTCATGCTTTGTCTTCCTCTGTTCCTTTTCCCATCCCTAGGGTACCAGTCTGTTATAATGTTGCTCCACTTCTCCTGTGTACCGCGCACCATGTGCCCAGTGCATCTCCACTCGAGATGGAGAAGCACTGGAGATGGAGTTCTAAGTTACTAAATGTACAAATTATAATGTAGTAGCATACTTATTGTTGAAAAGCCTAACATTAAAAAAAATAAAAAACTTTTTACAAAAAAAAAATAAACCGACTTCAAAAAGTACAAAATAACTTTAATTACGGAAGTCGGTGTTTCTATAATAGAAACTTAATCTTGTCTCTTCGTTATTCAACACCGACTTCCAAAATTAAAGTTATTTTGTACTTTTTGAAGTCGGTTTAATTTTTTTTTTTTTAGGTTTTTTATTTTTATTTATTTATTTATTTTATTTATTAATGCTTATTGCACATAAACTGTACAAAGGCGGACTTAATGCCTTAGGCATTATCTACCAGTCAACCTTAGGGTGGTGCAGAAACATAACATGGTAGGTGCAAACTTCAAAGTAAACAAAAAAGAAAAATTAAAATCAAAATTAATACATAATTATAAAAATAAATACTTATATAAATACATACAAATAAACAAAATTATTATGAGAAATGAGTATAATAAATCACTGCTGTGAAGATTCTGCCAATTTCTTCCGAATGTGTTCACGTGCCATTACCTTAAAAGTTTTTTATTTTTCACTTTTTAGTTATGGTAGCACCACTAAAAAGTACCTACCCTTCAGCTAAACATAAATTACCTTATAGCCAGAGTGCATCTCATAACGATTCTTATAATCCCAAATACGGTTATATTACATGAATTTACCCCCTCCCCCTTTTCTTTTAGTCAGTCATCGACTACACGTATAAACAAAGCAATTTTACTTGTTACGACAATTCTGCTATGATTCTATGAGGAGTTCTGTTCCATATCTTCGAATTTCATGATCAGATCATAACAATATTTCTATGGGACCAACTTGGAAGCATAACCTTCCAACCAAAAAAAAAAATTTTAAATCGGTCCACAATTGACCGAAATATACATTCAGAGATTCAAAAAAAAAAACATACATTCAGCCGAACATAGAACCTCCTCCTTTTCGAAGTTGGTTAATAAATAAAAACAGATCAATTTGTCTAGCTCTACCAGATAAATGAGTAAACAATAGTAATTAAGTCAACTGTCCACCCATAACAATACAACTTTGAGCAACTTGTGTGAAACTTAACGTCAGTTAGTCACGACCAAACTAATTGCCTGCTAATAAATCATCCCGCTATTTACTAACTGGAACTATGTTTTGAACTTTGTTTAACTTTTAACTATGTGGAATTTACTTAGACTACCTACTAGTAATGAAGTTTTCAAAAAATATAATGAACTTGCTGCTGCCATCGGCTTCACCCACGTGAAATCATTGATGATTTCTCGCTCCAGAGAGAGGATAACTCAGACTTTTACTGACTAAAACGCACCTATATGTTTCGTCAGTTGCCTTTTGTCGTCTGGGGCCACGGTAATTCGTACAAACGTTTTTTTTTTTTTGATGGGCAAAAATCATCCAATGACAAACCCCGCTCTTGGGTGGAGTGGGAGATAGTGTCAGATTCTTACTGATTAAAAACCCTCCCTGTTCCTTTTAGCCTCCATATCGGGGCTCGAGCGCCCTTTCGGATAACCCTGGCTCCAGTAAGCTTTGACCCTCCTGTTGCTGACAACTCCTTGAGGCGCGCGGGAACAGTGCGCGCCGTCGACGTCTTGGGCTCGGTCCGAACAGTTACCGGCCGGTCGGACAGCGAGCAATAGGTAGCTCGCCGTCCGGCGCCAATGATCCTTACGGTAGCTGCATATCACTCTGCGTTTCCTGACGTCCGGTACGTCTTACCTTACCTTATGAATTGTCTCTACCAGATTTAAAGAAAATGTTCAAACATTTTGCCATTGAATCATCCTCAGACGATTGCTTCTTCAACGGACAATCAAAACTTCTGAAGTGGTACCTAGGTTCAGTTTTTCCATTATTTTGTAAACCACTGTAATTATGGTGGGAATGAAACAGTTTAAAGTACGAAGATATTACATAGGGCGGCGCGGTGCGGCGGTATCAGACACCTCCACGGCGCGCGGCATGATACAGACGCAATAAAACAACTCGCCACCGCAAAACTAACGTGGAACATGTAGAAATACACGGATTATTATTAAACCGTGGAAATGAGCGTGTTTTCTAACATAACATCACGTCTGTGTTATTCACCGAAAGCGTCGATATAACTTTACTGACGGTATCTACTACAGTACTTTAGTTTCTGTAGGTTGGTACAGTACACTGTACACTATTCTGTACCCTGTGCTGTCCACTGTACAGTACACTGTTCTTTTAGGCAGCGGGATTGTTCGAAAGAGTCACCGAGGGCCCTGGAACGTAAGGTGCAACTGAACACAGATGGATTTAAGTCAATCGAACTTCCCTCCGCTCCACCCAAAGCGGGAAAACTTATTTGATGATTTACTCAACCCCAAAAAATCAACTACTATCCTACATATTTTACTGGTTTTGACCCGTTTCTTATAGGTAATTCAATTATGACAATACCTATACAATATCAATCTGAAAACTGCTATTAGGAAACTTGGTATCTGCTTTTATTGTATTCAATGTATGTACCACAACACACATTGAACACAATAAAAGTAGATATAGAATCACAATACGTTTTTTTCTGAGGCCTTTGCCCAGCAAGTCAGATACAATAATACGTTTTAGAAAGTTTTCTGAAATTTAACACTCAATATTTTTTGTAAAAGCATTATTATTTCACCGTGAAAAAACTTAAGTAACGCAAAACCGAAAACAAACAATATATAATAATACAATAAATAAAACACGACTCAAAGACACATAGGTTTAACCAAAAAACTTCTAACCGCAAAAAACACAAGACATTTTTTTTTGGAGATAAGTAGCTACTAGCAGTAAAACAGATTTGTTGTTTCGCACGGTTTAAGAACTTGTCGAAACAACAGGATTTCTTTATAAAATGCAAGTTTACTTTTAATTCACTTATATACCTTCTGGATTAAATTCTCTAAATCATGGAGAAAACCACATCAAAAGCGTTGCGTAGTGAATTTAGAAGAACCACGTAGACCCACAGGCAGATACAAAAGGCGACTTTATTTTTAATTCTATAATGTCCAACGGGGTAAATTGAAGCCAAACTGAAGATTATTTTCATTTTATATAAATACTGTTTATTTCAAGTACACTTTTGATTCGTATTATAATTTCAAAATAATGCTTGTTTTGCTAGTATGGTATCAAAGCGAAAAAACGAATCAAAGTTTTGTTTATATTAACCTCTGCATATCTTTTCACCCTGTTTATAGGTAAAAATAAGTTGATTGTGGTGATTTTTAACCGACTTCAAAAAGGAGGAGGTTCTATGTTCGGCTGAATGTATGTTTTTTTTTTGTATGTATGTTCTTTTAGTTGTGTTCATATGTGTCAGGTCTTTGTATATGCTTTTCTTTCTGTAGAATTCGAAATTAAACTGTACCTGTACGAAACCGGGACAGGTCACTAGTATTACAATTAGTATTTATTAACAGATATTATTATTTTTACCTCGTGTATATCCTTTATCACTATATTTAACGTTCGACGCCGAGGGCGGGAGACACTCGACGCGACAACCGACAGGGCGCGACTCACGACCACTCCTCGGAGGGCTGAAGCCTTACTAGCTACTCCACCACTGAAAATATTTGTATCTACACCCCTCGCACTAGGTATAAACGACTTAGTAATAACTCTACCACACATTAAAGACCTAGTCGCACTGTTTGTATTATATGTTCAAATTGATAAAGTTTTATAATATTAGTACTTACACAGCTGTCAATATCATTTTTTCTTGTTACAAATTATTAAGTTCAAAGTTTGACTAACTCACTATTTAAAATACTTTTCTGCTTCGAAAAATAAATTGTAGTTGGATGAAAAAAGCCTTTAAAAAAATCGTCTTTGTTACAGAGTGAGAAATCATCTATCGTGCATTGATATAATCACAGACAGTAAAATAAAGGTTTCATTTCATAATTAAATTAAACCTGAACTGTCGGTCTTTAACCTAAAGTGCCTTGATAGAAATGCTTTGGTTAGGTATATCAAAGTTTTGGGGTAAAAAAGAGTAACTTCATGCCATTGACACGAAGCAAAAGAGTTTCTTTAAAAAAGTATTTTTTTTAATCCATTTTTCTATACGTTATCGTATATCATACGTCTGACTGGACGCATAAAAAGCATTCACGATGCCACTACTCGAAGCATGCTATGCTACGCCAAGTCTAAGCGGCTGCTACGCTGAGCCTACGCAGTTGCTACGCAGCATCCGCTACGCCAAGCACGCTACGCAAATGCTACGCTGAATGTAGTATGCCATGCCTACGCGGCTGCTACGTAGAGCCTACGCAACGGCTTCGCTGAGCCTAGCTCAGTAGTTCATTGACGCGTATTTGTCATTATTCGCCTGGTGTACGCCTGCTAACAGCTTATATAAAAACCACGGCCTTACGCGACTGCTACGCTAATCCCACGCGGCTGCTACGAGCTTATGCTTTGTCTAATTACTAAAGGCTGACTTCACATTAAGTCTACGCGTTTCTTCGACAACTCAAAATGAAACACTCTTGTTTCAACATCTGCTGATGATTATTTTAATTTAAAGTAGGTAAACGTTGACTTTGTCACGATAAACCCGCGTTATTAATTATTTCCATTTAAGAAATTACTAAAATTATCAGCTCTGTTTTACTGAAATCGTGCTTGTTAGAATTATTGAAAATTCATACATATTGTTCAGTTTAAAACGAAATCAATTTTGCATGAATATCCACTTGAAATCAACTTGTGAATTTATTTATTTTATAATTATATACACCCCAAATAAAACGGGATAAGGGCAAGAAATTACTTATGTCTAATGAACAATAACCTAGATTGTAAAAAGTTTTTTATATATATGTTCCAGTGTATAAGATAACACATAATATGTAAGTTGGCCAATAAAATAAATACATAGACATAGTCGGTCTTATAATGTTCCCACTGTTGGGACTCAGGCCTCCTCTCTTGGAGAGGTAATGGGCTGCAATCCACCACGCGATCCCAGTGCGAGTTGGTGAATGTCACACTTCTTCGATTTTTTTGTTCTAAGGCATGTTTTAGATCCTCACGTTGTTTTCTTTTACCGTTTTGAATAAAATAAATAAATGTCTCAAAATGTTCAATACTTAGAACGTTGCAATCATCAGCAAAAACAAACAACACCTTTCCAATCATTCTTATATAGCTACGTAACTCGAACACGTGTATATCGTGTAGGGAGATATTAGCGCAGATAAAGCCATGATCGCAGGGTGTTAAAGGCTCGCGTGTCGTTTCAGCCTTGAGGTCAGGAAGCCACGGCGCCTCTCTTTATTACCATTCAAACTTAATCGAATACAACCGACAATATATTAAACGAGTGTTGGAAAAAACAACAGTAAAAAAAGTTTTCGAAACGCGCTTCTAACTAATTCAAAAGAAACTTAATTATCACACCTTCGTGAAAGTTACTGATGCAAAACTCAAATAGTACATTTTGATACAAGTGCAGAAAGTTATTATGGAGCCGAGGGCTGCAGTGACAAATTTGCACGTGTATCAAACGACTTTCTTCAATACACTTACGAAAAAATGAATAAACGGGGGTTGCGACTCCTGGGGTTCGACGCGCGCCTTGTCTGATACGATAAATGTATTAATATTATGGTGGGGGCACACGGACTTTTCAACACTAGTGCGGAAAACAGTATATTGCGTGCTTAAAAGTGTGAATTAACAGCGGGTTTTCGAGTAAGTGTTTTGAAACCATCTTTCAATACACTTTCTTTAATTACAACTAAAAGGCTGAAACCGCACTACTGCAGCTAAAGTAGTTTAAAGTTTCTATAAATAGTTTGAATCAGCCAGAGACTCAAACAATTTGTAGTTGGTTTTTTTTTATGGTTGGACTTTCATCTCGAGTATTATTGGGATGGCTTTTAATTCATTAGCGATTTTTTCAGGGGGGAAATTATTTACTCATGAATAAAAAAAAACCGGCCAAGTGTGAGTCGGATTCGCGCACGAATGGTTTCGTATAGTCTGTAGCAAAAAATGGCGAAAAATTCACTTTCGTTGTATGGCCACTTAAATACTTATTTTATTTTGTTATTAATATTTGTTGTGTATAACGGCAACAGAAATACATCTGTGAAAATTTCAACTGTCTAGCTATCACGCTTCATAAGATACAGCCTAGTGACTGACGGACAGCGTAGACCCAATAGGGTTCCGTTTTCACCCTCTGAGTACTGAACCCAAAAAATGTGTTCTATTCTTTAGGTTCATTTACGGTAGCTGATATAATCCACTGCTTCCTATATTTTTTTTATCTCAACAAAATATAGGAAGCACATTTTTCTTCAAGAATTCAAGCTTGGTTCCGTTGCGGAAGTCAGCCTGTAGTGACAAGAACCTTGTAGTCTAACAGATAAGGGAGTCATTGTCAGATCATTGATACAGTCAACTCGAGGACATAGGGTTGGCCCACGGAACAGATAAAGGAGGGTAGGTAGGCCAACGCACTGAAACTGATTTATAGGTTTAAACGTCTTTGCAATGTATATATTCTGGCCAGATCTAAGAATTGATCACTTCATGATATGGCCAACTAAAACTAGCCAGATCGTTGAAACGTTAATGTTTGATGATGATAGGCAATCCTCGTTTCTGGGCAAAAGTAACTCTTTAGAATATCCCTGGCAGTGTTGGCCAGCCTCTGAGAGCGAAGCTGCGTTAAAAAACCAAGTTTTATTATAAAAGAAAGCACTGTTAGTAGCTACGCAATAATGTCCGCAATCATTTACCGTGAAAGAATTGGCGCCGATGAAATAATGACGCGACACCCATTTCATTTTGACATCGCATCGCGTGCCCGCCACCTATGGCTCCTTCACACGGAATGCATAAACGATGGAAACAATTTACTTGCCGAAAACAAACTGCTTTTGGGAATAGACGTTAAAGCAACAAAGATTACAGAACAATGGATGATAGCTTAGGAAATAATTGAATTTGTTTTTACAAAGGCCCATAATAACGTTCAGGGATAATCGTTGGTTGGTATCACGTTCCATAACAAATATCTAAAAGCCTCTACGAGCTGGCTTCGGCCCCTCGTTCGCCTTACAAAGGCTCAGGACCTCAGAGCCTGAGATGTAATTACGTAAAGATAAGATTGTATAATACATAAAAAACATAAACATCATTTATAATTTGTTTAAATTGGGCGACCTTAAACATTACGAGGCCTTGAGTTGAGGCCCTACTATGAGCTCTTACGCGATCCATTTTACGACCTAAACTGAACTGTTAAAGGAATGCAGCCACATAGGGTAGCTCCATACCTTTTTCTCGCTCGCACGATTGACATTTTATCACGTCATGGTAAGATCCCTTGTTTGTTTAGGATACCGAAGAAAGAAATAGAAGTTGGATATCTCTTCTTTTCTGTTTTAAACCCATCCAAATATAGTCTTTAAAAAATCGCTGCAATATTCTTTATTTATATTCGTATTCATTATTGTCTTTATTCAATATTTCAGTAACTTATACTACTATGTATAAGTACGTATGAGGTATGAGTATACCTTAAAAATAGTGCTAGGTCCATATTACTTGGTTTTCTTTCTTTATCTTTTACAAGGTGTGTCTAATTACCTACCTAAAAAGAGTAGAGGTACATATTGCATCTATTCTATTGAAGAAACTGTTTCAAAACAAAACTCAACAATGTAGGTTTAATACTAAAAATTCCATTTTCAACAGTAAATTCTGGTCACGCTTATCGGAGCTCCAAGTGGATAGCATCTGATGTGCAACATTACCTCACACAGCGCACGTGCCATTAGAATTCATGGAAGGTTCTTGCGAGGCCCCCTTTCTAAGAACCTTATTTGAATTAAATAGATATGGAGGGAGGTATTGAGGGTTACCTAGTTCAACTTTCACTTATGGGCCAACCAACCATTGCTTTAATTTATACGTTTGACTCACCATCATCTCTACATCTCCTATTTTAGCCCTAATATGGTGAAACAATTTCATTTTCCTTGTCGAACGTCACGTATATTAATCCATCTTTTATTCTACATAAGATGGACCAGTGCTTATGATGGTGATGACGAAGACGATAACTACACATATAGTGATGCCGAGATGAATGGTACGTTTTCCGTACTCCGTTCTTCTAGATTTGATTAGGTAAATCCCACAAACCCCAACTAAATAGTCACACATATCTCCGTCGGAAAGGGAGGATCTGCCGACCAAACGGGTGCTATTATGTCTGGTTAGCAACTGCCCGTCAGATGATTACGGGCTTTTTAAGCGGAGAACTTTAATCGTGTGATGTAGGATTAGTTCTTATGTGACGGACGCCATATATGTTGCTACAAATTTAATGATAAAATATGCAAATAAGGAACATATTTTCATTAAAATCAAATTTGAATTTAGCGATGGTCAGGCGAAATTGTCATTGATAGTACCTATATTTATAACACAGTGGAAGATAGAAAAGTACACTATACCTGATAGTAAAATCCACCGGTTGCTGTTCATACAACGCCTTACAGAGCCGCGGGATCAGTCCGGGCTGGGTGTCCGTCCCCATCATGGTGTGCGTCTTGCCGGTCGCACTCTGCCCGTAGGCCAGCACACATGCTGAGCAACCCCTGGATACGCTGCCTATCACGTCCTGACCGATGGCTTCGAACACCTAGCAATGATAAACGTACGAGGACAAAGTTAGGCACTAATTGATATCTAAGTACCTACTTTGTAGGTAACTACGTGAATACATGCAATAAACATTTGTGATAAAATTTGTGACTATTCACACATTTCAATCTAATATCAACATTACTAAGTATACTAGCGTTCCCGCCATCTACTGGGTCCAATGTTATTTTCAAAGCATCCAGGAGACCCACAAATATAAACACAAAATTTCATCCAAATCGGTCAAGCCGTTTAGGAGACGAAAAGTGACAAACACTCGTACAGAAGAGTTATACTCGTACAGGTATATACCTAGAGGTAGAGATGCTATCTATAGGATTTTGGATGATAAGTCCACAGTAGCGTCATCGCTAACACACCAAAGTGTCAAACCGTTTTTTTTTTTAATATATACATATATAGTTCTACGAAGACACTAACCTTTTCCTGCGATGCATACGATGAATGCGTGACGGAGCAGAAACTGTCGAAGGTATAATCAGCATAATATTGGCGGGTCCGCTCTCGACTGTCGCCAGCGCCTGATACGCTAACCTGGGCAAATAATCACTCATGAGATAAGTATACCTATAACTTGTAACAGAAAATCATATGCACGAACATTTCCATAATATTGATTTGGTATATTGGAATTCAAATTTAACCCTTCAGATACCGTCAATTAGAGACACAATAGTAAGACAATAGATGCGCGGCCACCGGGTGTCGCTTGGGGATTCATGAATTAATAGTATGGATAACTATCTTATAGTTTTTTTTAATGATTCAAAAAAAACGATAACAGTAACAAAAAAGTAGGTACAACAGAAATTAATACAAAAAAGATAAGACGACCCAGACGGTCGTCTTATCATTTATACCGCGTAATTAGGTTCGAAGGAGGCGGGACTCCGAGGTCTCTCCAAGAGAGGGCTCTGTCTACCCACCAAGTGGCTTTAGGAAATACGGTGGCACAGTGATAACGTGCTGCCGTGCACAACGAGGCTCAGGGGAGACCCCTCACAGTCTCCTCAGGGATGTGCCCTAACAGGCGTTGTACAGAGAGGGTTCCGGGGTAGTCTTTTGAGAGGTCACGAAGCCCTCTTCTATGTACTGATGATGTTCACCGAGGTGGTTTTAGCGAGATAAAAATCTTAGGTACCCTAATCTTAGGTCCCTGGTCTTCCCCCAAAATTCCAGAAGCCTTTTGAAGATTTCCCCCCGAAAACAAAAAAAAAGATACATCGAAGGACAGGAATATTTTGCTGCTGCGGCATTCCCATCTGATTATACTAGTTTAAGTGTCTTCAAGGCTAAAGTGAATAGGCTCTTAATAAACAAGTGCACCTCACCATCAACGATTGCATCATTGCTTACCATCAGGTGGGTTTGCAGTGAAGCGGTAATTTAATATCAGTAAAAAAGATGGGGTTCAACTTGATATAAAATGGTAGCAAAGTACCAAAGTACCTTCGATGATTTAGAGGGGGAATGATCCCTGTAGTGCGGTCGTAATGAAGCTTAGGCTCATGTCTAGCCTCGCAAATGATTAGACAAGAACAGAGGACACTTGCTTCTGCCAGCAGCTTCACCCACGTGAATTTATTTAGTATAAAAATATACACTTACTTTGATATTAGTTATTGTAACTGTGTTGTTATCTACAACGTTTACAACCGGCACACGATCCTTTTCAGACCTCAGTTCCCTGTAAAATAAAATAATTTCGTTATTAAATAGTAGGTAGGTTAGGTACATTCTGATGGGCTGAAGAAACTTTTTCATTGCAACCGAGTCAAAATTCGCCCGATCTGTAGGCGAGTGAGAGTATTATAAAGTCAAGTGTTGCAGTGACTCCACGTGTATCTAACGATTTTTTCAATACACTTGCTTAGTGACCAGTCTGATACATAAATACAATAAATTGTGGCGGGGGCAAACTCGCGCACTAGTGCGAAAAACGGTACCTAAATTGCGTGCCTGAATGTAGGTAATAGGAATAAGAGCGAATGTAAGTGGAGCCTTCCCATTCTTGGAAATTAATCAATTGATATTCAAATCATTAATTTCCTAGAATAAACTTGCCAGTTTGTATAAAACAAGTTATTTTCGTAACTCGTTCTTCAGATTAAAACATAACAGTACAAAACTTACTTTTCAGTAAAGGGCCTTACTCGAATCGCTAGTTTCACGTTAGACATAGTTTGTGTTTTAAAGTTAAGTTTAACATTAAAACTTCGATATTTTTAAGTAAAAACTATTACTAATCGATTTTCACGCACTCTGTAGTCTGCACTCTTCGTTAAGTTCAAAACTTTTTACCTTCCTATACACCATGACTAGTTATAGTAAAAATCAGAACTATAATGAACAGTTTTGGAAGTCCCGTTTGTTCGACAAAGTTATTTTAAGAACGACGCACCCTTCCTGTAGCTCATAAACACAAGGAAAGCATAATTAACTTAAAAATAGATGCCGCTCCTTTTAGAACGATCCATATATCTACTGAAAAATAAAACTACAAATGATTCATACAAATATAACATGCATATTACAAATAGATAAATGCAATGATATTGATAAATGTTAAATTCAGACTGTGAAACGGTAACAGGAGTAAATCAGCCAAAGAATTTTAGTTTCCAACGCATCCATCATATAATCATATTCTTATCTTATTAAATCGACTCGTATTCTTATCGTTATCATTATGCATCAGAAGTTTTAGCAAACTTTATATTTTCTACATTGATTGGTTTTTGGTTATCGCCTGATAACGAATCAGTAAGAGTTCTTGTAAAACTTCATAGCTGTCACTGTCAGTGTCAAATGTGTCTTTTGGACATCACTAGCGGGGAGACATTTTGGAGAAAAAATAAAGTATTGTTGGCGGACAAAGTGTTCTTTTGTTATATATCTATGTGTTGATTAAATGCGCATCGGTGGAGTTATTAATATAACTTAGCAATACACGCAGAAAGGTACTGTTATTATTTTTTCCATTAAAACTCAATCTAAAAGATGTATTTCACAAACAAATTTTGAGAAACACGAACCATCTTCCAGAAATATTTTTATCGGCCTGTTGCTAAAACAATAAGTAGTTCTACATAATTACAGTTTTTTGGCCAGGTAAAGATTGAAAAGAAAAATTTATCCTATCCAAAATGAAAATCATTATTCAAACTTCAAAAGACTTGAAGCCATACACACAAAGTTGTTTTTATGCAAATAATGCCGTAACTGGGTCATATCTATGATTTCTCCTTTATATCCTGCATTTGTAAAGTATTTACCGACCTTCAGAGTCATGCAACTAGCAAACATTTTTATCACTTAACAAGAAAATGCATGAAAGCTAAGCGTAAAGGTTATTATTGGCATATGAAATTGTGGTGAGTTTCATAGCAGCCATTCATGAAGAATTGAACAACGGAGGTTCTTTAGATGTATGATAAAGCAGTGTTAAGATGTCATTCTATATTCATAACTATAGTTTTCACAAATATATATGCATCTTAGTTCATAATCTATATATATAAAAATGACCCCCGTTTTCCGTTGTCACGACTTGGCATGAAAACGGCTTGACCGATTTGGCTGATTTTTTTTTTGTTGTGATTGTTATTGTGAGGAGAAGGTTCTTATGGAAAAAAAAATTAGGGTAGTGTAGGGTAGAGTAGGGTAGAGTAGGGTAGAGTAGGGTAGAGTAGGGTAGAGTAGGGTAGAGTAGGGTAGAGTAGGGTAGGGTAGGGTAGAGTAGGGTAGAGTAGTAGGGTAGAGTAGGGTAGAGTAGGGTAGAGTAGGGTAGAGTAGGGTAGAGTAGGGTAGAGTAGGGTAGAGTAGGGTAGAGTAGGGTAGAGTAGGGTAGAGTAGGGTAGAGTAGGGTAGAGTAGCGTAGAGTAGCGTAGAGTAGGGTAGAGTAGGGTAGAGTAGGGTAGAGTAGGGTAGAGTAGGGTAGAGTAGGGTAGAGTCGGGTAGAGTAGGGTAGAGTTGGGTATAGTAGGGTGGAGTAAGGAAGAGCGGGAGCGAAGCCGCGCGGGCAAAGCTAGTTTCACATAATTATGTTTTGTAATTGTATTACATTATCGTGCTAGCAAACTTTGTATATCTCAATTACTTCTGTACTATATGTGGAGGCTTGTAAATGGCTCATTGTGATCTATCTTGTTGTTCATCTTGTCTTGTTAGCTGTAAGCCACACAAACAAAATAAAATAACATATTTTATAACATCTTTTGAGTGTTAATTAATCTAAAATTCTTTTAATAATCTAAATTATCTTGCTACCAAACTTTGTATATCTCAATTACTTCTGTAACTGCAACTTTCCACAATACTCCCATACTATATGTGGAGGCTTGTAAATGGCTCATCATTATCTATCTTGTCGTTTATCTTGTATTGTTAGCTGTAAGCCACACAAACAAAATACGTACGGCGATGTGCCACCGGTACATGGTGGACATCCCGCCTACACGCACAAAACGTTTTAGAAACACATTCATTGTGCGTGCAGCTAAGGAATGGAATTCCTTGCTGGAGTCTGTGTTCCCTGATAGCTACAACCCGGGAATATTTAAGTTGAGAGTGAATAGGTTTCTTCTAGGTAAGCGCGTTCCATCGTCGACCGCATCGACGCTTTCCATCAGGTGAGATAGTGGTCAAGCGCAAACCTATCAATAATTAAAAAAAAATAACATATTTTATAACATCTTTTGAGTGTTAATTAATTTAAAATTGATTATAATTTAAATACCATAGAAGAAGAGGAACTAAGCTTTGTGAGATTTTATTTTAATTTAACTTTCAGTTGCTACTTTAAAATTCAGAATAGTATTAGATGTTTAACATTTCAGGCCTGTTCTACTTCCAATTTATTTCATATGTAAATGCCTTTATAATAGACACAATTATACTAACATGAATGTGCTCTAAGATTAACATCTTTGGAATTACCATAAAAATACTGTGTCACATGAAGTTGAACTTGCAACATTCTAAAAATCATTCTTTGTTCGGCTGTTCAAGATGTTGGTGCGAAGGCTAACACGGTCCTTGTGGAACACGGTGCGGGTGGAGAAGAGGCTACTTGCTTCTGAGCCTCTGAAACCACAAGCTGAAGAAAAAGATGGTGTAGATCCCATTCAGGTAATCATTGAATATTGTACAACTGAAATTAGTATTGCACGACTATTTGTAAGTTTGATATTTTTACGAATCGTAAGCACGTAATTATAGGTATGTAATCTTTGTTTTATTGTATGAAGTTCAATAAATTTATATTTATGTGTATATTTTACTAACTAATAATAGGCAAGCTGTCATAAAAAATGTAATTAGTCCGTCTTTTATATTATTCTAAATAAGAGACACATATTTGTAAATTAAACCAAAAATGACAAAGATTAAAGTTATGTGTAACGTGAAAAAAGAAAAAATATATGTCCAATATTTTTTTATAAGTAATCTAAAATAGGGACTGAATAAAATTTAGTTATTTTGACCCTGGAAACTAGTATTAAGTTCTGTATATTTTCCTTTAACCCTTCAGATACCGTCAATTAGAGACACAATAGTAAGACAATAGATGCGCGGCCACCGGTGGTCGCTTGGGGATTCATGAATTAAGTATATATGCACTATCGCATTTGAGCAATCTGTAAAGATAGCTTTCATTGTTCAAAGAATAATAATACTGTAGCTAATGTTCTCATATTTGTACAAATAAATAACCCACTTATTCCTCATTTCTAGTTGGAGGCTCTAGACAAGGACATATGTCTACTAGTTGATGAGAAAGATAACTTCGTTGGGACTGCCACTAAAAGAGAATGCCATAAAGTAGGAGAGGATGGCAAAGTATTGCTCCACCGTGCCTTCAGTGTGTTTCTGTTTAACAAAAGAGGAGATATGCTCATGCAGAGAAGGGCTGGCCAAAAAGTAAGTTAATCAACACATAATATAAAACACAGACCCCGCCTCGTCTGTCTGTCGGTCGGTTTTCACCACCCGATAGCGTGATTCTCGAGGAAGGTTTTAGTATATTATTTGTTAAGTTTTTGTATTTATTTCTGTGTACATTAACAATATTATTTTGTTGAACATATTCCGAAAGGTAAGCCGAAAGGAGAACCGTGTTACCTCGAATTTAACGCGAGTGAAGCCGCGGGCAAAAGCTAGTATACACTAATGTTCCTGTACTATTTGTCATGTATCGAGCTATTTCCTATAGGTATAGCAAAATTTTTTTCAATGCTACTGGTAATTAGAGCCATGCAAAATCGCCTCAGTTTTATTTAGCATCTATCTAAGATAATTCAGTGCAAGTATTTTGTGATTGTTTATATGTATTATAATCTTTGTGCATGACACTATCTGTATTACGAAATTCCATTGACTAAAAAGTACGAAGTCAAAGTCCACTTGGGTTCTAGTCTAATATAATTGAATATAACATTTATCTGCTAAGCAAGAGTATTGCAACAGAAAATAAAATATTTTCTGTTACAATACTGTACTGAATTTTGACCATGTCCAATGTCATAAAAGGTTTTTGTCATCAATGCTTGATATTGTAATTAATTGTTATGATGTTTTTAGTTTATCACATACTCACTATTATACTGTAGTTGTATTAGCACCGGACTATGTCATTAACATACATAAAAAGTTCCTATTTTACTAGAATGGATGTAAATAAACGAACTGACAATATATTATCCGTTTATTGTGTACTAGTTTTTACCTGCGGCTTTGCCCGCTTTTTCTCCGCCGTCTCCAGGGTCCCAACTATCTCTGTACCAAAATTCATCGAAATCGGTTTTGCCATTTAGGCGTGAAGACGTAACTAACAAACAAACTCACTTTCGCTTTTATAATATTAGTAAGGATACTATTCATTTATTACTCTCAATAGTCTTTACATGTAAAACTCAGTTGTCTAGGTTTTTTATATGCAATACTTGTTTTGTTTCAGGTAACCTACCCTGATTACTATACAAATGCGTGCTGTAGTCATCCACTGTACATAGACGAGAAGGCCGAAGACGTGGTCACGGCAGCGAGACGCAGGCTCAACCACGAGCTAGGCATTCCTTTAAACCAGGTATTTGATAGGATACTGACTATATTGACCCTTACTTTTGTGCCTTCCCGCTTTGGGCAGACGGAGTGGCAGACTTTTAATGACTAAACCCACCTGTGTTTCTTGAGTTCTGCGTTCAAGGGCTACACTAACTTTTTCGAACAATTCCAAAGCCCTGAACACTATATTTACACTTTTTTTTCAGTGTGCAATTGTCATCTTATGACAACCCCCCTTTCTTGGAGCGGGAGATAGTGTCAGACTCTTACTGACTAAAAACCCCACCCCTTCCTTCTAGCCTTTATACCGGGGCTCGAGTTCCTTTCGGATAACCCTGGCCCCAGTAGGCTTCGACCCACCTGGGCCCCTCCTGTCGTTGACAACTCCTTGAGGCGCGCGGGAACAGTACGCGCTGATACTATATTTACACTGGGATATGTTTGAAGACTAGCCAAAGTAGCAAAAAATAACAAGCAATAGGGTAATTTTAGTCCATTCGGCGCAAGAGCTCGCTTCTCTCATAACATAAGGTGACAATAATTGTGAACTTGCAAATTAGAACCCAATTGTTACAATGTCAAACAGTGAAACAAAGATAGATTTTTTTTTCTTAGCTTCTTGCAGTCTTTAGACTACGAATACGAGCAGACAATGCTGTACGATATTAGTTCATTAGTTTCTTAAAAAATAATAAAATTTTGGAGGTATGCGGAACAGAAAGTAAAGTCCAGCAAACCTCCGTTGAAAAAGAAGGATCCTCCGTTCAGACAGGTGTTATAGTCTGGTGGGCGACTGCCCGGTAGTTATTGTCGGACTGTCGTATATGTTCGAATCGCGCGGAGAACTTTGATTGCGCGATGCAGGATTTCGTATTTTCTTCGTAGTTCTTATGTGGCGTCATAGATGTCGCTACAATATCTTTATAAAATGAACAAAATTAATTAAATAACGCTTTGTTATTCAGATGGACCCGGAGCTGTTCACGTTCATGACGCGCGTGCACTACCACGACCCCGGCGACGGCGTGTGGGGCGAGCACGAGATCGACCACATCCTCTTCTTCCAGAGCGACGTCAAGGTCAAGCCCAACTCCAACGAGATCTCCGAATACTGCTTCGTGCCTAAGGCTGAGTTTAACGCGTAAGTTTACGTTACGTCTATGAAAAGAAAGACCCACTTTTATAGAGGTAAAACTAACATTGGTAACCTTTTTTTAATAACTGACAACATAATACCAGAATAGTTGGGAAGACTATAAAGATAAAAAGATAGTTCATTCTATATCTTGTATACCACAAGATCATAGATATAGAATGAACTATACAATACTAGTGTAGTGTAGTAGTGTCCGACGGAAGCATTACACCTAACCAAGTTGCTAATCTGCGATAGTTAACGCTAGTAGCAGCTTCATATGTATGGGAATGACGTCATCTCTACGCTCTGTCACGTGGTTAGAACAAAAGAATTCGATGAAAGCTTGCGTCGAAACGGTTGTAACTTAGCTAGGGGGGCAGGTATTTCTAACGAAACCGAACCTTCGATCGGTCTCTACACAATACCATCACAAAATTAACTGTTCGATAGAAAGATCCTAAGCGACTGTGGCGACCAATACATGTCCCTTCACACATCATGTAACGCACCAACGATACAGGGGTAATTTCAATTGTACAGCAATGATTTTCTTAAAAATAAATATATAATTGTCATTGTGTACAGACTATGGCTGTATAGTTCCTCTGGGTGTATGTTTAGTTTCTCTCACACTCTTAAAACCATATCCACCTCGCAAATAGAGACCCTCGGCTCAGTTTATTCCTATACATATGTAATGCCTATAAGCAATCGCCATCCATGATTTGTCTTCTTAACCCATTTATGTACTTTATAATCTGTGACTGGCCTGTTGGTCTAGTGGTTAGTGGCCCTGACTGCTATGCCGGTGGTCGTGGGTTCGAATCCCACCCAGGACAAATGTTTTTGTGATGAGCATGATCATTTGTTCTGTGTCTGGGTATAATTTATCTTTAATGTATGTATTTAGAAATATATAAGTATGTTTATCAGTTGTCTAGTACCCATAACACAAGCTCTGCTTAGCTTGGGACTAGACGGCGTTGTGTGATAGTTGTGGAGTATTATTATTATCAGTTAATGTCTCCAGGTTCCTCCCAACTCTGGAAGGTCCCATCACGCCCTGGTTCAACATGATTCGCCGACACCGGCTGAAGCTCTGGTGGGACAACCTCCATCGCCTGAAGGAACTCACGGAACCCGACAAGATACAGAAGTTTATGAATGAAACTAAATAAGTCTTGCATCGCCTTTGTAGTAGCTATAGACAATCAATTTATTACACATTGGTTTAATTTATACCAGAGGAGAATGAAAACTAATGGTTCTTTCATTATGTTCTTTTCAATGACATTTTAATAAACAGACATGTTATACACTCACAAATCAACCGAAAAATGTGTTCCGCGCAGCAGCAGCAGCACTTGTGGTATGAGATACCCTGTGTTTTATTTACTTTGGTATCATAATTGGTACAATTTCTAAACACGCACGAAGGCATTTTTTTATTTAATTTCGTAGCAGCGTGCAGCGTATGACTAGATCCGATGCGTGAGCAAGGGTCCCACTTAGAATCCTTTCGAGTCTTCACAAGTGCGCGCTGCATATCTGTTTATTTAAATATCATTGATTCTTTTATTATTTGATTCGTGCAGTTATACAGTATTTATGGCCTGAATCATAAAGTAGGTTCTAGTGTCTTAGGTATCTATTATGTTTATTGTTTAGCTTGGTAACTACCTCTTATGTTAAAAAACCGCTCGTTTTAATATCTTCTACAATTTCGATATTCAAAATAATTATAAAGCTGTAAATAAAAGATTTCTCTATTAATAATGACGGTGCTTGCAGAAAAAGATTATATTCAAAGAAAAGCCCTAGATGAAAACATTATGTTCTGTACAATTTCTATAAAATGCAACAATAAATATTATATTGATTAAAGAAAATATAAAAGGCGTTTTTTTTTTTATTCTTATTTTTTGCTTCAGAGTGCTCTTAGACTGAAGCCAATTCGATAGATATCTTTTTATGTAATTGTAACGGTAATAGTGCAGATATCCAAGAAAAGATCTTCAAAGTTTTTTTTTTAAGTGAAAAATCATCCAATGACTTCTCTGGCTCTAGGGCGGAGTGGGAGAGCGTGTCACACTTACTAAAACCCAATCCTATATTATTTTTTGCCATGTGTTTCAGGACACCCGTGTCCCTTTCAGACAACCCATGGCCCCAGAAGGCCTCGGCCCTACTGGGCCCCTAAGGTTGTTCCGACATCTCTTTCACGCAAGCGTGGAACACTACGCGCCGTTAACGACTCGGATACTCATACCGGATGGCCGGACGGCGCGCTACCCATTGTTTGTCGTCCGCAAGTCCACGCATACGCGATATACGTTGACTGGAAATCGGGATCGGGGTCCCAGCGGCTGGAGCATGAGAAAATCCGTCACACTTGCCGCCGCCTCTTTCGCTTAACTTCGTTAGCATTACTGCTTTGCAAAAGGAGGCGACCGCCGACCAATCCTCCTTGCTCCGGACGTGGCCTGTACCAGGACCCGGCGCGAGAGGTCGTTGCTGCCGATTGCCCCCACTACGACACGGCGGTGCACTGCCTAAGGGGGGCCACACTTCCACCGTGTCCTTCAGGCGGTTCACACAATGTTGACACCCGGGCGTTTCTTCCGCACGAACTCTGTGTAGCGTGCGAACCAATACAGAGCCAAGCTGTAGCAAGATAAGTTGATAATTAAAAATATTAAATCTTGCATCGCGCCATAAGAGTTCTAGACCCTCTACATCAGTGCGCAGTGACATACGTAACTACTGGTAGCTAGCAAGAGATCATCCGGTGTTACCACGTAGAAATATGTTCAGCTACTGTGGCCACCTTATCGCAAACTATTCATCACGCGTTCCTCTGTCGCGGCATTCAATCCCACTCCGGGAACGTGAAGATGAAAAGATGGTTTTACTGAACTAACTAAAGTACGTTACATGGACGTCAAGACCTTCAGTGCCGGCGTACCTACATCTGGCAAGGCGCAGAACGGTGCGTGTACTGAAATGAAGTTGAAAATATTTTTTCAATACACTTACTCGAAAACCCGCTCTTATCCCAAACGCTTTTAGGCACGCAATAGACTGTTTTCTGCACTAGTGCAAAAAAGTTCGCGTGGCGAGGGATCGCCATAATTTGATGACATTTACTGTACGAGGACGGGCGCGCGTCGTCCCCCACGAGTCGCCGGTCAACCCCCGTTTATTCATTTCAGTGAGTGTATTGAAAAAAGTCGTTTGAAATACGTGTTTTGTCACTGCAGCCCTCGGCTCTATAACACTCGCCTAGGGATCGTCCGGATTCCGCCTCGGTCGCAATGACAAACTTTCTGCACTTGTATTTTTGACCCATTCGCTCGCGTTACAGCGTGTAGAGGTAAAATATATAGGTATAAAAACTTGGATTAATATTGAAGTGAACTGATATTCGACCTTGATGAATTTTAACGGAAAGATATTTGCAGCAAAGGGTAAACTTTAGATCTCCACTGATCTAGATATAAGTGCATATTAACAATTAGGTAGATACTTATAGACGGCCGTTTAGAGGTAAACATTTAGATAGGTACCTAAAAAATATTTTTTCTCATACATATAAGATATTTAGGTACCTATAGGTACCTACTCATATACTTACCTATACACTTTACGTCATGATGCGATATTGTCCACCGTAATGAATTCTGAAGGTGAACAATAAAAATCCTATCATACATTTTACGGAATTATCATACTAATGTAATAATATTAGGTATTATGATATTTTTTGTCGAGAAAACCACTTATATACATTTTTCCGTCAAAGTTTTCGGCATTTAACTTTAAAAAATATGTTGGTTCGGAATATTAGAATAACTTACAACAGTGGACGAATGCTGTGGAATACTTCGAACGTGGACAGGAAGTTTGTTTGTATCAACGCCGCAATGAAACGATTTACTGAGACCAGAGACATAACAGATGCGCAAGTAGGTACCTATTATTCATATTTATCCATGTCAATCTATGCAAATACTCGGTAGCGTAATAGCAGAGGCGGCGTAAGGCGTGGGCGACGTGGGCCACCGCCTACGGCCTCGCGGTCCAAGGGGCCTCGCGCCACGAAGGCCCAAGAACGCAAATATAGATATACTTAATTACTCATCCAGCAATAAATAATAAAAAAACATACAAACAGCCGAACGTAGTACCTCCTCCTTTTTGGGAAGTCGGTAAAAAGACGGCTAGCAAGTATCTGGCAATACTAACCTACCATGACTATACAATAGTATACAATGTAAATAAAATAATTAGATACAATGAAAAAGTTTGCATTTTATGAATAAAAACTTGAGTAGCAAAAAAATGTTTCTCTCAAAAAAGTCCGCCCTCTTGCGTCATCCATCAGGGGGCCTCGCAAAATATATCTTGCGCACATCAGATGTAGGTCTTGCCCCGCCACTGCGTAATAGCTTTCTTAAAAACCGTGTTTTGTTTTCACCGGAAACTCAAGCTAATTATAACAGCATATATCTTATTTATCATCATGGAATTTGGTCAACGGGGAAAAATTTTCTTTTCAACCAAACTTTAACACTCCCAGTTCTAATGCATTTCGAAAAAGACACCATGTTGATGCATCTTAAATACTTATTCATGAGTTTATTTCCAGGCAGCATCATTGGACAACGACATGTGTTTGTTGGTGGACGAAAATGACAACATCGTCGGTTCTGCTAGCAAGCGGGATTGCCACAGAGTTGGCCCCAACGGTAGGGTGCCTCTGCACAGAGCCTTCAGTGTGCTGATGTTCAACTCAGCAGGAGAACTGCTCGTTCAGAAGAGAGCTGCTCAAAAAGTAAACAATCTTTACGTGTTCTAAGACTCCGGGACTCATTGCCTCAACGCTTGTCTTCTGGTCCCACTTCTGTCGATTGTTTCACAGGAGGTTGAGAATAAAGTGAAAATTTAATAACCAAGTGAAGGCTACTTCAACTTTTAATATCACTTAGTATCTATTACCTCTACGCATAAAGCCGGTAACTCGGTTACAATAGCTTGTATAGGATGCAAGGGGAACCCCTTTCAGTAAAACCTATGTTTCAGGTAACGTATCCAAATGCTTATACCAATACATGCTGCAGTCATCCATTACTGATCAACGGTGTCCCAGAAGACGTCACGACCGCCGCTATACGAAGGCTTAACCAGGAACTGGGGATACCTGAACATCAAGTAAGAGCTTTTACGAACTACATAAGAGCCGAATCCGAGAAATGTCGAAACGAAGTTAACGTAGTGTCGTAGGAGAGGTTGTGCACTAGATCCAATCCATCCGAATTCGGACGCAGTGTATAGGTAAACACATTCAGAACATCATAACTCCCGTCCCATGTGAAATAAAAAGTCGGCCAACTGCGAGTAGGACTCCTGCACGAAGGGGCCCGTACCGTCCGTTGCAAAAAACGGCAAAAAAATCATGTTTGTTGTCTGGGACTTGTCACATATTTATTTGTTGTTATAGCGGGCTGGCAACAGAAATATATCATCTGTGAAAATTTCAGTTATCTAACTATCACGGTTCATGAGATACAGCCTGGTGACAGACAGATTGCGGAGTTTTAATTCATTAAACCCCAAGTGAACGCCGGCGTTCGCGCACTCATTGTCTTTCTATTGTGTCTCTAATTATCACGATTGAAGAGTTAATAATAGGGTCCCGATTTACCCTTTGGGTACAGAACCCTAAAAACTGTGACGGATGAACTTTTTTCAGCTAAACCGTGAGGACTTCACATTTATATCTCGGTTCATATACGAGGATCCGGGCGACGGCATATGGGGAGAATACGAACTGGACCACGTGCTCATCCTAAAGAGCGACGCGCCCGTGTACCCTGACCCTAACGAAATTGATGACGTCAAATATATCCCTAGGAACAAGATGAACAGGTATGAAAATCATAATCAATTAACAATTTAGTAACTTAGTAACCTACTTTTCTTAAATGTTGGAGCTAAGTAGCTAGTTTTGATCACGGATGCGGGATTATCCCGCACGCGTAAATGCGTAACACGCAAATGTCCTTTCGTGATGAAATCCGCACGATATTAAAAACACACTTGAACCTACCTGTTCCATTTCTCTGTCCATTTTAAGAAGTAGCTACTGAGACCGTAGGCAACATATTTCTTAGTCTATCGCTGGGACCGATAGACTCCTTGGACAGAACTAAGACATCACCGTTTCGGTTTCAGTTTAGTATGATAATGGCTTTAACACTCCCCATTAAAACTCTTTAGGAGCCTAAATCGATGCACTCTCAAACTAAAGGAGTATGTTTTGATCAGTTTTATAGAAACCCTCAAAGGCCCCGTGACGCCATGGTTCAAGCTGATACACCATCACATGCTGTCATACTGGTGGGACAACCTTCACCGTCTCAATGAAATTGCCGAGCCAGAATTGATACAGTCGTTTGTGAACACAGAATAAATTCATTATCAAGGTTGTGTACGAACTTTCTTCGAGAGGAAGTAGATGCAAAGTATTTTATTTAATAGTTATGTATGTACCTACCTACAAACTTATTTTAATATAAGTAATTTATTAACTTTAGCTGTAAGAAAACAGAATTTCAAACTTACTTTTATTTATTCCTCACGACCCCACCACTTATCTACGTCACAACAAAAATCTCAAAGCACAGTGCCTACCTGTATCAGGTCTAGTCTCACGGGATCAACCCATGTGGATGTGTCTCTGAACAAATTAAATGAAAATTTGTATCCTTTGTCTTCTTTATTATATTCCCTAGTATCACATCTCTTTCTTTAACCACTGGTGTGTTAAACATGTTTCGAGTTTTGACTTCTCCATCTGCGACATTATCTAGACACTTCGCAAGTTTCATACAACTTATTCATAAATTGGCTTCAGCAACTCATCTGAGCTGTTCCCATCTGACGCCGATGACGTCACGTATCGTTTCTTCCCGCGCCTGTACGACACCGAGACCCAATGCAAAGTGCGCGCTTGACGGAACTTCCTCTTCTTGAACACTTTCTTCCTAATCGAGTTCTTCATCGGTTCTGTGTCTGTTATGGATCGAAGGAGGTAAGCTTTGCAGGTGATCTGGTTATCAACGTGCAGACCACCTCTGTAGGCTGTGTGGAGATACCGCCCTGCTATTACTTGTATTATCTGTTTGAAAGAAGGGTTATTGTTAAGAAACATGTAAGTCATCAGAGCCGGACTCCTCATCCTCAAGTAATGGAATAAAATCGAATAATATCATACCTCGTTCTGGACAAAGACGTCTAACAATCATGCTTATTATAAGGCAAGTATCTAATGGAAGAAAGACGCCACCTTCTGCAACTTCCAACGCCCTGATCATAAGCAGTTCACCAAAACTGGGTGATTTTAGCCAATAACAGTCAGTCCCCTTTCCAGGGTGGACGACATCCATGAGAAAACACAAAAAAGAAGTTAGAAAGCGAGTACGAGTACCTGCGATAACCTGCGATAACGGTCGCAGCAAAGTGGATACGAGGAGGTGGGCCTCAAAATCGAAGGGACTTTCTACAATATTGATAGACCCGATTAATGTTTACACCAACCGCATACGCTTCAAGCACATGCGACGCACACGTGGGTGACACGTCGAACTAATGTAGTTTCCGCTTGGCTCTTGTTAGCTATATGAGTATGTCACTATAGTCACAATATGTTTATAGCTCCATGATACTTATGTGTGAGCAAAAAATAGATAACATATTTCCTCATGAATTTTAATGGCAGATCTTTTGAGATAGCAATATATTACCTTTGCCATTATTATGAGAGCCATCACGGCATTGAACCGCCATGACACTGACATCATTTCATTGATCAGTTTTTCCTCACAGCCAGCGTCCCATATCGTCAGTTGTGTCTGCAAATTATAGACTGGGTATAAATGTTTAGATCATACATCATCGGACGACAAGACGTACGGCGTTGCGCCACCGGTACATGGTAGACATTCCACCCATACGCACAAAGCGGTTTTGGTAACACATTTATTGTGTGTAAAGGTAAAGCCAAGGAGCGGAATTCCCTGCCAGAGTCAGTGTTTCCTGATAGCTACAACTTAGGGGTCTTAAGGTCAAGAGTGAATAGGTTACTTCTAGGCAAGCGTGTTCTATCGTCGACCACATCATTGCTTACCATCAGGTGAGATGGTGGTCAAACGCAAGCCGATGATGTTGTTAAACACCAAAATCATTACGCAACTCAAGATAGTATAGAAATGCATAAAGGTTCTCATTGTTGAACCTTCTATTTATCCTTTCTTTTTGGAGGCCTGTGTTTTGTGTTGATGTTTGCTCTACTACCTACTACAATATTGCTTGATCGTACACAATTTAATAACACATGCTCAACTTGAGCGTGACTTCCATGAAGTCCATCATACCAAGCTCGAGTGCGTGCTAATACTAGATTAGTACTAACTTACACTCGACTTTAGAACGGACGGACCAAATCCGTCTGACCAAGTTCGAGCGTGTGTTAACACTACTAGAAGCACTTACACAATGAGATATATTGATACTAACCGTAGGATTATACTTGTAAATAGTGCCCTTCTGAGTAACTCCGTGATGTATGCAAGGATAGAGTTCATCTGTGGAGCAGCAGCTGTACGGAACGTTGTCTGACACGAACTTGTGGTTTGTACTGTTGAAATTATTGTACCTTTATTGTAAGTAGATACAAAGTGGGAACGCGCGTAGGGAAATAATTATGCCCTTCTTCCCCTTATTCGCCACGCCCTTGAGCGTTCGCAGTTACGATAAAATTTGTCCAACCAGAGATTCTCGTAGCTCGCCCCACAATGTCTCTGCATCTGGTTCGCGCCCAATAATACACTGGTCTGTATTGCGCCGCCAACCGATCTAAATATAGCAGAAGACCATCACATAGCTATGCAGCTTTACACCACCAACAACTAATTGCGCTTTATGATCATACATTTTATCAGCTGGCTGGAAGAACCTTTGAGCTTCAATTCTTATTTACCATTTCAACCTCCAGCAACCAACATTAAACTACCTGTGGTGAACTATGTAAATAGGCTAGAAAGGCTGAAAACGATACAATACATCATCATCATTATTTCAGCCGATACTCGTATACGTCCTCTGTTAGACATAGGCCTCCCGCAAGTAACGCTGCAATGAATGATCCTGTGCGTCTTGCATCCATCGGTTTCCCGCAACCTTCACCAGGTCATCGGTCGGTCCACCTTGTAGGAAGCCTTCCAACGCTGCGTCTTCCGGTACAATACATACTTCGATCATAAATGTATCCTACTTATCTAATAATCACAGCACCAGATAGATTCATAGGTACATGATATACTAGTAGGTACTAACATTGTTTTCAAGTCCGTAGGCTCCCCGTTCATATACCAGGGGATGAAGAACCACTCCTGGTAATTGACTCGACCGCAGCAATGAAACCTGGTCTGCAGTCTGTCTATAGCCACCTTGGATGGCAGATGGCTTGAGTATCTGAGCATGGCTTTTGTTATTCCGCCTTTTATTTTGGCTACGGATAAATCACCTCTTTAGAATATAATGAATTAAGAATCCTTACAATCAAGATAGTAAATTAGTAAATAATATAAATAAATAAAATTGCATAAGACTTAATTCCGTTCGTTTTTCTTTTTCTTTTCTTTCGTTTGCCAATAAATAAAAGACAAACATCTAGGTGGTGCCCGCCAGAGTTTCGGAATTGGTCGATAAAGTTACCGTGGCACTCACAAAGGGCAACTAATGGACCACAGGTGGGATTTAGTCAAGTCTGAAGCTCCCTCTTGCTTCAACCAGAACGGGAGAAGTGATTGATGATCCCCACGTAAAAAAGAGAGGGTAAGGAGGTGGTGTGTTTATCAGAATTATTCCCAATTGTCCCCTCTAGCCCTGTCCTCCGGGGTGACAGCTGGATAGGTCAAGTACCTAAATCAATTTTAATTTATAACATGAGAAAGCTACCTCGTATTATAGTCGACTGAAGTCCCGAATAGAACATGATTGCGAGGAAAATGATGATCATTATTATAAGCGCCCAGACGTAGTAGAAGAGGCCGTTAGTGACGTCATATTCTCTCTTTGGTAAACCAGCTTTGAATAACTGATACAAACCGTACAGCTGGTGAGCAAGGAACTTGTTGTTAAGATACTGAATATAAACGAAATAAGTAAACCTACGTATTTGATATAGGGCCTAGATAGTTCATTCATTTATTATGCCTATCGCACACAATTATTATTGGTATTTTTATTCGAACAGATGGGTTAGTGATATGGGATTATTACTATCCAATAGATTTACCAAAAACCAAAAATTAGAAGACATGTGACATTCACCAACTCGCACTGGGCTCGCGTGGTGGATTACGGCCCATTCCCTCTCCTAGAGAGGATGCCTGAGTCCCAGCAGTGGGAATATTAAAAAGGGCTGATGATGATGATGATAGACTTACTAGAAACATAATGTATTTGATTATAATACCTCTATAACAACTGCAATTACAGATCCACTGGCTATAATAACGGGTATAGCATTGCCATCTGGCCAACACACGAGATCTAACAAAGTTCCCTCTTCACTTCGAATTCCTTCTGATGTGTTAACCAACCAAATCAGATAGAATATTACTACAGGCTTGCATGCCATCATGAGCATCCTTATATTGTTGAAAGAAGCCCACGTTAAATACATTTTAATATATTATATTAAAATATTAAACAATAAACTGGGAAATATCTATCTTTATGTCAAAATTGCCAAATAGCCGACGTTTCTAGCAAGGAGTAAATACCTATCATAATAATAGTGGTCACAATTTTGGAGGAACTTGGAATCTAGGGTATACAAGTACCTTGTCACAATTACCTTCTAGGGCCAGGGCCTAGAGGGTAGGTAATTGTGACAACAAAGAATGAAGGCCCATGCAAGGAACAAAGTTCCTCTCGAGCTCGATGCAAATATATGAGCATGTCATACCAAAACAGAGTGAGTGAGTGAGAATGTGAAACAGTGACTACACACGTGCGAGGAAAAATTTAACTGACGAACTAAAATATCTGTTATGGCGTGGTTATTGGGAAACTTGGCAGGCAAAAGTGAAATACGCTCCGTTCGTCCACGTGCGTCGTCAGTAATTCAGTATAATTATTATGGTTGAGGAAAATGATTGAACGCACCTCAGCAATGTCAAAAGTGTCAGTGTCAACTGTCAATGAATTTTATCAGCGTCAGGATTATCAGCAATATGCATTGTTATCATTGATTCAACAAAAATGAGTGAAAAATAATCCCGAATTGGATTTAAGTTTAAGTCTTTTTTGTTATCTTTTATTTTTTTTTCTTTTTAGTGAACTGAAGCGATTACATAAAAGTGATCTAAGTTACTATGAATGAGCAAACTTGTCGTAAACTATGGGTGATAAAGTTTTGTTTAAAAGTTGTCTATCCAAAGTACAACTACTACTGCTTCCTGGTTTTTCTCTCGATAAAGTATAGAATTTGGTGGCAAAGGAAGAATTCTAATCGAAAAGCCATGGATTGTTTTGAAGTGAAAACTATTCCATTACATCTAGTTAAATCACTTATAAAAGATAGATTGGAGGATAACTTACCAGTTGTAATGAATAAATGCATAATAATATCCAAGGAACAGTTTATTCAACTGGGTAGTGAAAATTTATTCTACCTGGACAATGGAGTTCTTTGGGTAGCATTAAAATTGACTCCAGATGAGAGAAGAAAGCATCAAGAGAAGAACAGTAGCAATAAAGAAATTCAATTTAATCTTCACTATATGACCTCAGAGTTACACAAGAAGCTCTGGACTGATACAGCACAAAACAGAGTGGATAATATAAGAATAGTGCCAATAGTTGGATCTAAACATGTTTCAGAAAATATTGCATTTACTAATGAAAATGAATTCTATAACATTGCTTCTTGTTTTGGCTTAAATTTTTGTAAAGACATCAGTGTGACATTTCATCCAGTGCCCAATTTAGATTGCTCACCCAAAATAGCAGCTGCAGCGGAAGTAAGCCTTGTAGTAAATGATTATGACTTAGCCAATGACTTCATCAAAGAGGTTTTAAATAACCATTTTGGTACACCCAAGTTAGTGAGCACTAATGACATATTTAGCATAGACCTCACACCAGATATGACTGCAAAGTATCATTATAAGTATTTAGACTTAGTGCAATCAACTGGAAGACTATATTTCAAATGTAAGAAGCTGTGTAGTGATGTTACTCAAATGAACAATGAGACCAAGGACAAAATAGTGCACACATTCTTTATAGTAAAGGGTGTAACTCAGTTAACTTTAGGAGAAAATGTACATAGTATCAAGCCAAAAGATGAGTTCTTTAAACCACGGCAAAACAAATGCTTGACAAATATGCTGCATTTGTGCCCTACAGGGCTAAAACACAAATTTGATCAGATACAAGAGACAATCCACCCATTTTTGACTGGAGAAATGAGTAAAGTATCTATTACATAGTCAATTATATTTTTTTTTTTTTATAATGTGTGTGATTATTATTAATTATTTTAAACATTTCAGATGACCTCATGTCCTCAATGGCAACCCCTATCATTCCGATGCTCCTGCTCACTGGATCCACTGGATCTGGCAGACATCTCCTCATCAAAATACTGGCTAAATACAATGGTGAGTTTTTAACATGGAGTTTCTTGCCGGTTCTTCTCTTTAGGAAACAACCAATTTGGAACTGTGCACTAGCTTCTGACGTTTTATAAATGATTTTTGAATTTTTTTAATTTTAATTGTCTTTAATTCATGAATCCCCAAGCGACCACCGGTGGCCGCGCATCTATTGTCTTACTATTGTGTCTCTAATTGACGGTATCTGAAGGGTTAAAATAAAATAACACATATTAGTAAAATTATCATTTCAGCTTACTGAAATGTAATTCACCTGAAGTATAATATATACAGCGTTTTTTGTAAAACACTGGAAACCTCTCACAACAACTTTTGATCTTTGACTACAAAACATAATTTAAACCCTGTTTAGGAAGCACTTTACCTAAAGTAATATTGTAGACAGAAAAGATTTCATTGTTGGTTTTTATGTTATGTTTTAACTCGAAAACTACTGAATCCATTTTCAAAATTCTTTCACCAGTAGAAAGGTACTTTATCACTGATAACATTGGCCTATATTTTCTATTTTAACACGGGCGAAGCCGCTGGCAAAAGCTAGTATATAATAAAGTAAAAGCAATACAAAATTTACTGTTAAAGATTTTTACTCCTAAAATCCTTGTTACCTGTTTCCAGGAATGAACTCTCTTCCAATAGACTGCAATGCTCTTCAGAGTTCCACTGCCAAACAAACTGAGAGCAAGATCAACTCCATGGTGCAGAAAGCAAAGGCAGCTGCCCCTGTTATTGTAGTGCTGGATAATTTTGAGGTAGTGTAGTGATTTTTAGGCCAAATATTGACTACTAGCTAACCTGGCAAACTTTGTACTGCCTAACAGTCAATGAATTTGGTATATCTTTCGATATAGTCAACCAAATGCGATGAATCAAAGCCTAGGTAATATATCAATTTACAATTTTAAAGTTGATTTTGTACATTTTTCGTGATGTAAAATGTGGTGTAAATACAACTAAAATTTGTACAGATTTATTATATGTATAAATTGCCAAGCTCTGTTGGTGGTTGCTGTATTCATTTAATAAACACTTAAAATTATTTAGTTGGACTAAGTTTAATAGCTTCCCTTTCAGTACTACTTGCCCTTGTCAGAGGGTTTTCTATGTCTGTACCACTTTGTGACGTCCTTGATCCTAGACAATGCTGTTTTGAATTGAATTAAATGGGTTACGTCAATAATAAAAACCAGTTTTAATTATTTTCTAGGTATTTGCAGTTGACCCTGAAAACAACGAAGACTGTAGAGTTCTAGAATACTTCATAAACACCATCACAGACTTGTTCCAAAACTACACCAAACACGCAATCATATTCATTGCGATAACAGAGAGACAAGACCTAAAGCCAAATGTATTGAGAATGTTCTTAGAAAAGATCCATATCCCTAGGCTGAATGTTCAGCAAAGGTATGAAATGCTGGAGTGGTTTGCAAGTGTGATGCAGCTGAACATTGATGGTGAAGAACAGCTTTCTCCAAACCAATTGAGCACTGACAAAGAACTTGTGTGCTTGAGCAAGTCTTCAAGAGACGTCTTGCAGAGGGTGGCAGCGAAAACCGAGATGTTTCTATATGGTGACTTGGATACTCTATTGCATTTCGCAATAAGGGAGTCTTATTTAAAACAGCACAATAGTTATAATCAGTTACCGCCAGTGCCTGACTTGCATCTAGTTCAAGAGGAAGATTTTAACTCAGCTCTTGGTGAGTTCTTTAGCAAACTTCGCCAATAATGACTTTTTTCATTGCCTAGATTTTAATAATTCTAGATTTAAAATATTATATTTCTGAACAGAGTCAATTCGAGGCCTACAAAGTCAACATTTAGATGCACCTAAAATACCAAAGGTGTACTGGGAAGACATTGGTGGTTTAGACAAGCTGAAGAAAGAGTTATTGAAGACTATAGAGTTCCCTATAAAATATCCACATTTGTTCAAAACTTCTAGTTTGAAAAGATCAGGTGAGATGTCTATTTTACCTCTTAAGATATTTTTTCTATTAGGTTTTTGCAGTCTAACCAACATTATTAATTCTGTTATAGGGATCCTGCTCTACGGTCCTCCGGGTTGCGGCAAGACTCTTGTAGCCAAAGCCGTTAGCACAGAGCTCAATGTGAGCTTCCTAAGCGTCAAGGGACCAGAGTTACTTAACATGTATATTGGACAGTCTGAAGAAAATGTTAGGAAAGGTTTGTTGATGAATACTTTTAATTTTGTACAGGTCCTAAAAATATTTATGTGGCATAGGAAAATAAACTTTGTATCCAGGTATTAACAATGCTTTTCCAAAAATAGGAAGCCATTAAACAAACCATGATATGCAATTTTATCTGGCAGTATTCGAGGCGGCGCGCGCATCGTCGCCGTGCATAGTGTTCCTGGACGAGCTGGACGCGCTCGCGCCGCGGCGAGGCGCGGCCGGCGACTCCGGCGGCGCCAGCGACCGCGTCGTCAGCCAACTGTTGGCCGAGCTCGACGGCGTCAGCAGCGGGGAAGGTTAGTAACAACACTTACAGGGTACTTTGGGCCTTGGAAACCCTAAGTCCTGGAACGCAAGACAGAGAAGGAACATAAGAGTGTGGTTTAGTCAGTGAGAGTCTGACACGCCCTCCCGCTTTAAAGTCATTGGCGATTACCAACCTAAAAAAAAAGATAGGTACTTTGGGCATAACTATTGGCTAAACATTGGAGACCAATAAGTCACAGCGATAAGATGGTGTTCAGTAGGGGCGATATTTCATATAATCAGATTTCAGCAGTATTTTATTAAGTTTCATACACATGGCAAGTACCTTATCACCATATTTCCATATGGCAACTGAAAAACATGCTGTTTTGCATTGCAAATGATACTTTGCAATGCAAAACAGCATGTTTTAGTTTTGCCTATACAATTGTGTGTCTAGTGATATGCATCATTCAAGACGGGAGATAAAACCAAGAGGTCAGGGACAGAGCAATATAATTATTCTGATCTTTTTATTTATTTTAGTTTTATTCCCAACAATATCCTTACACACTAGTCCAAATCAATGTTGTGGTTATCTATTACCAAACTAAATTATCTATACTAAATTTACAAACTAGATTCCGTAACAAATTTTAAAAAGTGCTATCTTAGCGAATTCCCTCAGAGTACAAAAAAAATATATCCACACCGTCCGCTATATGGTAGAGCGTGCGCAGCGCGCGCGTCAGAGGCGCCATCTTGTCATCATTACCACACACATACCTAATCTTAATACGACTATATTCGTGATTTAAAAATCCTACATCTTATTCTTATTTTTCGCAGCATTACAATTAACATCCAGTTTGAATTTAATTCATTCCAGATGCAGATACTTCTAGTTTCGTCTTCATAATGGGTGCGACTAATCGGCCCGACTTGTTGGAGCAGTCGCTGTTGCGTCCCGGCCGCCTCGACAAACTCATATACGTGGGGCCATACTGCGGCTTGCAAGAGAAAACCTGCGTGCTCAAAGCGCTTTGTAGAAAGTCAGTAGTCGCACTACGCTAATTTAGTTTCTAAACGACGCATATTATTTTTATTTCCGATGTTTTCTGAAGTTTCGTGTCAGAACTTTGCGCTTTACCAACTCGAAAAGGTGTTAAGGAAATAAAGTCCACATTTTGTATGTGGACTTTATTCCCCTAACACCTCTTGGAGGAGTCGAATTTCCTGCTGGAGTCTGTACTTTCACTGGCTGTTACATCCTAGCTTAGGGCATGTGCACACCATGTCTTTTAAACGCGCCGTTGACGTGCGTTTTAGAAACGTGTCGACGGCGCACTTTTATCCTATTAAAGATCTGCAGGCAGGGATAGCGTATTATATTTATCCTAATCAAATAACAGATGAGGTAAGAGATTTCTTCTATTGGATCTTAGATCACTGCAAAATACCGATAATATAATCTGGTTCGATTTTTCGCCAAGCATAATCTCTCGGTAATATGACCGACATAAGAGCGGGGAGTGCATCACTACTCTTAGGACCAGTTCACACCGAGACGCAACGCGACGCCACGCTGCGCGAATAGCGACTCAAATTACAACTTCACAAAAAGTTCGCGCAGCGTCGCGTCGTCGAGTCTCAGTGTGAACTGACTCTTAACCGATGCTATAATAGATTCGTCTGTTGCTTAGTTACAAGTTACGCGACGAAGTGGACCTGGAGTCAGTGGCGGCGGCGCTGCCGGACAGCTGCACGGGCGCCGACCTGCTGCAGGTGGTGGCCACCGCCAGGGCCGCCGCCGTCCGCGGGCTCGTCGCCAAACTGCATGCTGGTAGGTTAACCGGAACATTACTATTAGTGTCAAACCGTCAGTGTTAGTGTGTACCTTATATACCAAGATTGCGATCTACCGGTCTACCCTTTTTCTAAAATTAATTCAGCCATTAAAGCATGGACCACACAGGTACAATCTAGCGCCCCAACAGAGGCAACTTTGCTTGTTGAAATCCATGTAGACAGCAAATTTAATTCCAATTTTGATATGATCTCTAACGTTCTTGGATGGCAATTGGCGGGCACCTTTTTCCAACCGCAGTTTCGTCCGCAGCGACTGTTTTGCGAATGTGTTGGTGCGTCAATTTCCGACCAAGGTCACCTTTATTGGAACGCTAGATTACATCCGTGTGGTCCATGCTTAAGATATGATTCATACAAACGTTTTTCTCATTTAGTAGGATATGATTCTTTAATCTACAAGCTACTATTACTAGAAATATTATTATTATTATTAAAAAAAAACATCCATCGAGTGTCTTTGCTTATGGAACTTGTGTTCAGCACCATTGATCGTCATGAGTTCATGACAATGTGCACCAGCCAACATTACACAATACATAATATGTTCATATAAAAGTGTTTTCTGCCTTTATGGTATTATTTTTGCTTTGTCTATTCGATTCTTTAATCTTTGAACCTGCTGCTTTTTCTCTAGGTCTAGAGGCCACTATATTTTTGTGATAAAAAGTAATATATACATACTTTTGTTTCAGGTGCAGTAAAAGAGAGTGAATTAAGCCCTGATTCGATTATCCTGGGAGTTTCAGAATTTTTACACGGCGTGGAATCATTCCGATCGTCAGTAACCGAAGAAGAGTTATCATACTACGAATCATTGAAGTCACAAATGTAGCATCAATTATAAACTAGTCTTTTCAAATTATTTATTTAATTAGGCCTGTTTTTCTTGTAGAGGTAGGCAGCAGTGTATAATGAATAACCCATTTTTTTGCGCCATTTTGGCACTGGCAACACTGTTAACACTTTCATTACCACTACGATTTTCACGATGTTTTCTGGGATGCCGCCTACATTTTACGTTGGACTCGCTAGGCGAGTTGCCGGCGCTGCAACACGAATTGAATCGACTCGCCACGTGAGTTCAGTGGCATTGCGTTAGCGTAAAAACAATGTTTTGTTATTTTTGTGGCCGTGATAATGTACGTTACGTGTTTAACGCAAAAAATAGCAAACACATTGAACTCGCCGGGCGAGTCTAAGGCGCTTGAATAAAATTTACGTGGTCTCTCCGGGCGAGTCGGTGGTACTGAACGTGTTAATATAGGTACTAGAAACAATGTACATAATATTATTTATTATTATATTGCAACTGGTGAACCATGGACTGAGCTAAGAGAATTGGGAGCTTCTATAAATAAAGGCTAATTGTTATTAAATAGTTGTATTTTTTTACTGTATGTATGGCAGAAAACAATTTTTATGCTAGCAACACCTTGGACGACCTTTCAACAGTGGTAGCGTTTGCTGTTATTTGAAAAGGTCTTTTTTAAGGAAGGAAATCATTCAATGACTTATCTCTCTCTTAAAATGACACCTGTCCTTCCCTTTGCGTTCTAGAAACACGACTTCCTTTTGAGAAAATCCCCTCGGCCTAGCGGGCCCCTACGGTTTATTGACATCCATATGAGGAGCTCGTGGAACACTACGCGCTATCTTCAATTTGGGTTAATTTCGGACTTAGTAGTCCGATCTGATAGCCAGTTATCTACCCAATGTTAGTCTTTTATAAGCTCGCGTCTATCGTGACTGGTAGCGGTTGCGGCGGCTGGGGTGAAAGGATATCCGTTATCACACGCATGCGCCCGACCCGTCCCCTTCGCTAGTGTTACTGCTTCGCAGAAGGATGTGACCGCCTGCTATTTTCCCTCATTCTGGACCATTACCTGAATCAGGGCCACGGATGACCTCCACGAGGACATGACGGTGCTCTGTCCAAGCAGGGCACACTTTCACTGTGACAGCCGGGCGTTTCTTCTGCCTGAATCCTTTGCAAAAATTTCCCGATCTTAAAATATCCGGTGAGGACGTGCCTCAGGCAGAACCCTGAGTGGTGTAGTGGTAGCCTGGTGGTAAATCTGGCCTTAATGGCCTTGCAGCCATGAGAAGATTTACGACCATGATTATTGTACGCCTAGCGCTAGGTTGCGATCCAGTCAATTGATTGCTATGAGATCTCGCCGGAACTTTGTCCATCAGGGAAGGTCCACCCTGCGTTGCATGTCCATTTGTAAAAGTCATACAATTTATTTATTGTAAAGGATATTTATCTAATTACAAATAATATTAATGGATAATAAAGTGTACGATGCGATTAGAAGGCGAATGGTGAGGAGAACTTAAGTGTAAACAATTACACATAATTTCTCCTCACCATTCGCCTCGCCACTCGCGTGAATGTGTAAATGCGGTTTTAGACGTGTTCACCTGAAAATCGTCTATGGTTTTAATGAACGCAGTAAAACATTCTGAAACTCAATATTGCTAATTTATTATTTTTATTTTATATATTTCGATCAGAAAGAGACCATCTTGTACAAGAAATAAGAAGATAATCCTTAGTTTTAATTTTGTAAGCAGGAAATAAAATAATTCTATACAGTATAAAAATAATACAGTATAAAATAAAAAAAAATTGTGCATTTTCATATGTTATTTAATCGCCTGTTGATTGTTGTAATTTTATTACTTCAGTTTTGGAACGTAAATGTCAGAACAGCTCAATTCATAGACAATATTCATCAAACCTTCTTTCCGGTTTCAAGATGGTGAGTGAATAAGCTGTCGCTTTATTATTTTCGATTTTCATTAATAATATCGTGATTATTAAGATTTTACCAACAACTTATATAAATAATTAACATTTAATTATTAAATGACATAATTTTGGTTAAGTTTCGCGTTAACTAATAAATTGATTCGGGAATATGGAAAAACCTCGTGGCGAAGCTTGTTGTCAACGTTGTTTTTGTAATTTCAGCCGCCCAAGAAGGACACTAAGGCTTCGGCCAAGCAGCCCCAAAAAACACAGAAGAAGAAGGAAGGATCCGGTGGCGGCAAAGCCAAGAAGAAGGTAAACAAATTGCAAACTTAAAAAGATAGGTTATGTGTGCGTGTGACAGACTGAATGCCCGTGCGTCGTACTTTACTGAGAAAGTGAACAATGAGTGAAAGAAGTTCAGTGGATCAAGGACTACGTTTTGTTTGTCCCACAAGAATATAGAACTTGTGTAAATGATAGTACTTGCATAAATCAGTGGAATAATAAAGTAGTCGCAAGTGTATCGCCAGATGATTATTCATTGAGACTTGAACTCTGTGAGAGTAAATTAACTGATATATTGAGGCTGATGGCAATACCCTTGTTCCCTAAACCATGTTCATGAGAACCTTCATATATTACTACTAACATAAATTTTTTTCACCTTGCAGAAGTGGTCCAAAGGAAAAGTTCGTGACAAGTTGAACAACCAGGTGTTGTTTGACAAGCCCACTTATGAGAAACTGTACAAGGAAGTGCCCCAGTACAAGCTGATCACACCCGCCGTTGTCTCTGAAAGGTTGAAGGTCCGAGGTTCTCTTGCGAGACGGGCACTCATCGAGCTTAGAGAAAAAGGTATATATAATTTTATTACTCAACACACATTGTTGTCTTCCCATGTGTGATTTTAAGCTTTAATTCATGAATCCCCAAGCGACCACCGGTGGCCGCGCATCTATTGTCTTACTATTGTGTCTCTAATTGACGGTATCTGAGGGTTAAAATAGAAATTGGTGTCAAACGAAAATTGTTATATATTGGCAAAGTAACATGACGCCCTGGGTTATTTTATTTAGTACTAACTTGTGCCAGCAGCTTTGTCCTTTGTTGTAAATTGTGAAGTGACTTGCCAAGTCGAAAGTCTGATAAAAAGTAGCCTATGTCCATCCTTGAAATTCAAGCCCCAAATTTCATTAAAATTGGTTCAGTAGTTAAACCATTAAAGTAAAACAGAGTTACTTTCACATTCACTGACAGAAATTGTGATTATTAGCAGTTGAAACTAACAAGTTGATATTGAAGTCAAGATATTTATATTAGTTAATATTTTCATCTAATGTATGAAATATGCTGATTGTAGAATTTTGTATTTTGTCCATACACATACATACACACAGTAAGTTATTTTGTTTTTTCAATTCCTCTGTAAAATTAGATAGATTCTAGTGCTGTTGTTTGATAAGCGATGAATTCTACAATTCATCTTGTTTATATTTTAAGAGTGTAGAATCTAGTGATGAACCTTTTTTCTAGATAAACCATGACAGTTTCAAACTGATATATTGAGTCTGAACTTCTACTATCCTCAAAACACCTCATTTTGTTTGCAATATTTACTTGATTGTGTTCATTTCATTGTTCCAGGTTTAATCAAACAGGTAGTCCAGCACCACGGTCAGGTGATCTACACGAGGGCCACCAAGGGTGATGACCCTGTCGCATAAGATTATGTATAAGTAAAAAACAATAAAAAGTAACAAAAATATTTTTAGTTCATATTTATAATCCTCTTCTTTAATATTTACACTCTAATCAGAAGATGAATTCAACTGGCATACAATACTCATCAAAAATATAAACATTTAGTAAAAAAAATAATTAATTAGTAGTATTTCATCGCACTGTAACTTTGTGTTTCTCATCAAGGTCGATGACGGCGAACCTAGCGGTAGGATATTGATCGCGCAGGCGATCCTTAAAATTAGACGCATGCTCTTCGTTTGCTGTCTCGACCACCACATTGGCCTGAAATCAGCACAAATATCACCATGCATGCTGATTGTAGTATTACAGATTCATTGCTGAACATCCTTACAATAAACCTACTTTGTGAGTGGTTGTAGAATGTCGCCTAATCATCATCACTTTCCTGCTTAGTACCCAGATGTTTCCCAAGTATGTCACCACAATAGCATAAATTCAGAATGAGTGTTGGGGCATCTAAGGCGTTTATCACACTGCTACGCATCACGCAGCGTAGGTAACGCGTAAATGCGTGTTTTAACGTTGCTTGTCACAGTTTGTAGAAAACACGCACAGAAAATGCATCCACGCGCGTTCATGCAGAACACGTGCCTACAAGCGGAGAAACCTAGTGCCGTGCGTGATTTTGGATGAAATGAGTTTGAGCCTGCGTGAATCTACCAAACGCAACTACGTGCGTGCGTGTTTTTGACACAACATGCAGCGTTATGCGTAGCAGTGTGAAAATCGCCTAAGGGTAATTAGACGGCAAAACATTACCCTCCTGGTCCTGATCCTGGAGGAGACTGGTAAATACAATGGATATGACCAGATCTAACGGCGACAACCTTCTTCCTTTGGAGCTTTTTGAAATCTCGCGTTTACCAGAACAAATCACGAACCTTGCGAGTCTTGAAAGCTAACATTGAAGAAATCGTCAATTTGGAGCCAGATATTTTGCAAGTTACAATTTAAATGCCGTAAAACGAGTATTATGATCGCCTGTTTCCAAGCATCGTGTTCAAGTGGCTTGACTTCCTAGCCACCAGAAAGCTGTAACCGAAATATTTGAAGAAACAAGGTTTTAAGAAATTGGGTGGGCTACTTGCAGGTGTCTTACCTATAAATAAGACGATGTAAGTCGGTTGCCTGAATCGAGTCTGATGTTCTAGGCCAGTTTAATGGCGGTTGCCACCAATGTAGATAACAAATTTACTTGTTACGTACAAACAATTGAAGAGGATTTTCCAAAAGTACATTATTAACATAAATACCCATGTGGTTCCGACATCACTGTGCACCCACATCTGCTCTGTGACCAAGCTCTTGAGCACGGCGCTCTCTTCGGAGATGGTCTTGGCGAGTTGCTCGAGCCCACCGTGGTGGTCGGGAACGGGCACTGCGAACCGCATGAGTCGCCCGCTGGAGCCCAGGCCGCGTTGAATGTTGCGCGCAAGCCGTCCGGAGTCGATGTTACCACCACTCACAATGCACACAGCCCTGTCCAAAGAATTGCCATCAGTTTAGATAGAACATGGTATCAAGTGTGGTAACTTACTCGTGTCACCGACATAAAGGACTTGAGGGTGACCTTCGAGTTCGACCGCTGTCTGATTTCTAGATATCACGTTTCTAGAAACGCTTATGCATGCGCAGGCACAGTGTTATCAGGCTGTTATACACCACTGGTTCCAAGTAAACTCGAGTCCAGCGCCTTTGTTTGGCACCCATGCACCGCGACTTGAGACACTAATGCTTCATGTTTAAAAAATTACCAACAGAAATCCTACCTGACTGCCTATTCCAAAGTTGGAGGATAAATAAGTATTCTGTGAGAGAATTTACGCAGTCGTCCGTCCGGTTAGCTTATCGGTTTAATTAACAATAAATACTTAAATGAATCTTGCCTGCTAGATTAGACAAAACTTAAAGATTCGTTAGATCTAATACGGGCTCATAGTAATGAGGGAGGCTGTACCGTTTCCCTCGGAGCTCCGGCACCAGTCCTTGCATGACCGCCGCGATGGCGCACACGCCCGCGCCGTCCGCCACCAGTCGCTCGCGCTCCAGCATCGATATCAATGCCCGAGCTATGTACACCTCGTCTACTACCAACTGCAATGCCGAAAATAGTCTGGTAAATACAAACAGCAGCAGTGGGGGCCCAGCGGTAACGACCTCGACGACGAGTTGTAAGTCGCGGGTTCAAAACCAGCCTGGCGCATTACTTTGTGTAATTTATTTCATCACCACTGCTCCCAAAACGGTGAAGGAAAACGCGGCATGTCCTATAGAACCAATAATTCGAAGACAAGTGATAACCACCATTCCACACACGGCTGTAGTGTAGCTAGGGGAGGGGGGGGGGCATTGTGAGGCAATGACGATGCTATGCTAAGTACAAACACAATGCAAGGCTGCTGTGAAGGAAGAAGTGCCTCACCATCCTGTCAAGCCTGCCTTTGATGGTTGAAAAGGCGTTGTTCCCAACAATGGAGGCGCTGATACCTTCTGCTAGGTTGGGCACTACGTTCACCGCGACTGGTCGGCCCGCTTGAAGCGCTTTCATCATCTTCGGCACCTTTGAACACTCAGCTCCCTGAAATTGTTGCTAAAAGGTAAAATTTTCATCTACATCTTTCAGTTGAATAACTGGTCGATACAGCAACTATATAGGCCGTCCCTAAGTTTTTACTGTTACAGTTACAGGTCTTGATTATCGGATCGAAGGGATTCGGTAGTATTTAGCAAAATATTTAATACCTATTATATTTTGCCCGCGGCTTCACCCGCGTACATAATCGCAGGATAAAAAGTATTCTATGTGTTATTCTGGGATATGGTCTACGCGTGTACAAAGTTTCATCAAGATCCGTTCAGTGGTTTTTGCGTGAAAGAGTAACAAACATCCATCTATACATACAAACTTTCGCATTTATAATATTAGTAGGATTTAGCAAAATTCCGTGACCTTTGTGCGGTCCATCTAGTAACTACTCATGAGGAATTGTAACTCCTGTACCTATAGTGTATCGCGTTCACAAACATGTAAACTCAGACAAAAAACGCCCAGGATCCGGATCTATCTGTAGGCCATACAAATTACTTTTTCGTGCGGGAATCGAACGCAACGGTCCAATCACTCAACCTCTGCGACAATAAATATGCCGTGGCTTCAAGTTGTGGTGACTTTAGTTGGGCGAGAACTGTAATACGAATGGAATAGATGTTATGAAGCTAACATAAACAAGACAGGAACACTTGAGTTTCTTGCAGGCGACGAGCACACTGGCCAACAGTCCGCCGCCCCCCACCGGCACGATGACAGCGTCTGCTTCTGGAAGCTGCGTGATGATCTCTAGGCCCACCGTGCCTAGACCCGCCATTACCAACGGATCATCCGAACTGAAAGGACATTTGTAGGTAAACAAAGTTATAATCGGTAACAGAACAGTACCTACCTATATACATTCTAGTCACATATTTTGAATGTATTTACTTGAGTAGTATCTGGTTGGTGTCGTGGTGCACCTTGCGCGCGTACTTGATGGCGTCCTGGAGAGAGTCGCCGCACAGCACCACGTCGGCGCCCAGCTCGGAGCAGCGCTGTGCGTGCGCGGGGGGCGTGCGCTCCGGCATCACCACCGTCACCTGCATACAACGGAGTTTTTTTTACATATAATAAATCTGCAGGCCATTGCAGGCCAGTCCCTCCGGTCTGGCCTGCAATGGCCGAAGACAGACGTGTGTGGAAAAGGGAGAGGGAGGCCTTCGCCCAGCAGTGGGACATAAATGGGCTAACTAACTAACTAATATAATAAATCTGTTGAAAAGTCTTATTTATGCACGCAACACGAAAAATGTATGAAGCCAATGTAGATAACCTTTATACATTAAAATTGTTTGTAACTTAGACTTTGTTTTATCAAAATCAGTTGACTGTATCGAAAGATATAAAAATTTAAAGTGTTCAAACAGAAAAATATACAAACACCGGACGGCGAGCAACCTATTGCTCAACTTCCGCAAGCCCACGCCTACGGATATTCATCACACCTAAGATTTCATAGTGAGAATATAACAGAATTGCGGGCAAAAACTAATATATAATAAGTAGGTACCGGCACGCCGAGAGTTCCGCCTTGGTACGCCGTGCCGAGCGCCATGTTGGCCCGCGACGGCACGATCACGCCGCGCGAGGACGCCTCCGCCCCGTACGACAGCAGTGCGTTGCGTACACCGCGCTCGGCGCAACTACGTGAACAAAATAATTATAATAATAAATATTGGATAGTACAGGGGCAGATATGCTATAGGCCATTACTTGTGGCACGTGTCTCTTGCTAATTAAAAGGTTACGTTACACTGCACTGTAAGCCAGATAAACCGACCCACTATGGCAAGGTTACGCTGTAGCAAATATATCAAACCGCCGCAACTCTATAACAGGCCTACACTCACTGTCCCAAATACACCGTCACGCTATGCTCTCGTAGCCCCCAGCTAAGCCGTAGTATAGAAGGGCCAACGCAACGTCGACTCTAAACCGATCTGCTACGAGCGTGAAGGCTACATTGTAGCAAATAAACCTATACACTACGCTCTCTAGCCCTCTGGTTACGTCGTAGTATTTAAACCGATCTGCTACGAGCGAGAGGGCTACACTGCACTATAGCAAATAAACCTATACGCTACGCTCTCATAGCCCTCTGGTTAGGTTACGCCATAGTATATAAACCGATCTGCTACGAGCGAGAGGGCCTTGAAGCAAATAAACCTATATGCTACGGCTTCGTAGCATTCTGGTTACGCCATAGTATTTAAACCGATCTGCTATGAACGAGAAAGCTACACTACTGTAGCAAATAAATCAATAAGCTACGCTCTCGTAGTCCTCTGTATCCCTAGCCAAGTTGCTAATCTGCTATAGTTAACGCAAGTAGAAAGCTTCAAATGTACGGGAACGACGTCATCTCAACGCTCACCCACGTGGGCAGAACAAAAGAATTGGCGGCACGGCAAACTTGAAGCGTTCGAAGCAAGCGAAACGGTTATAACTTGGCTAGGGGGGCTGGTTACACCGTAGTATTTAAACCGATCTGCTATGAACGAGAGAGCTACACTGTAGCAAATAAACCTATACGCTACGCTTTCGTAGCCCTCTGGTTACGCCGTAGTATTTAAACCTACTTTTCTTTATTCCGTGATTTAAACCGATCTGCTACGAGCGAGACGGCTACACTGACTGTGGCAAATAAACCTACATGCTACGCTCTCGTAGCCCTCTGCCTCCACTGCACTGTACTAGTTGGAAATTGTTTCGTTTGATTGTTCGCCTCGATGATTTTTTGCCATAAATTTACCAATGCTTACCTGCCCGTGTATTGTAAATTTTCACATTTCAAATAGATATTGTAGTCCATATATTTACTGATTTTTGCTTCCTGAAAATATAACAGCATAATCATATTAGGAAACTTGAAACTCATTTAGATAAGGTTGTTTTATTTATTTTTTTGAGTCTTCGATAGTCTACTTACACAAAGTGGTGTATGTATGATGCCCCCTTCGATCTTTTCTGCAGCTTGTTTGATTTCACCGAAGGATAAAACGTGCGGCTGGTCATCCTTATCAAGGAAATCATTCTGAAATCAAACGCTCGCCTAAATACATACTTGTACCAATGACATATTTTCTGAGTTGTAAATGTTCAATGATTACCATTTTCTGTATTATCTTGGACATTAAAAACTGGAATTTAGAATTTATGCAAGTACTGAACTGTAAGTTTGTATTATTTGCTCATGTTTTCAGTTGTCAAGTAATTCTGGTTTGCAAACTGACACAACTTATGGCAGAATTCGCGATAAAGTTTTATTGTAAGAAGTACCTATTGATAAACTCTAAGAAATAGAGTGAGAGTGTTACTTTAACTTTTAACAAAAAGCACCGGTTCACGAAGTGGGTATTCGCTCAGGCTCCGTACAAATACTATTAGATACGCTACTCAGGTACCTGTACCTCAGATAGTCAGTAACACCACGACGTTTCTGACCTTCTTCGAGGAGCAAAAATAGATCGAATCACGTCCTTGTCCCGCCCGATAAAAACATGTTCGACGTGGAGTTGCGCAGGGACTAGACTAACTTACTTACTCGTGGTACAAGGGCGTATGCTATAACTCGTGTGGGTAAAGATTTAGCAAACACCCTTAGCGCCTTTTTATGGAGGCGGGTTGAATGTGGCATTCTACGATGCGTCACGCAAATAATTCAAACGTATGGCTAAGTATGAGAGAGTTCATACAGAGGCGTTGAGTGGGCATGGCCTCCTGGGTACGGCGCACACACTGTAGTATGAAAGGTGCGGAGGTCACGATACTGCTTGTGGCAGGCGTTGTCTATGTTCTTTTTTGAGCGCATGAAGTTCTCAAGTTATCTCTAGTACGCCACGTTTCATCATGCAATAACAAGATCCTTGTGCAACTTTCTTTCCTCGAACGGGCAACCAAGTGAACAAACCCATAAACGAGCCCTTTTAGAACTCTGGCTTGCCTTTCAATATTTTTTTTATTTAATATAAATCAGTGCTTGATTGCGATCACACCTGATGGTATTAGTGATGCAATCGTTAATGGTTAGGCGCATTAGTTTTCATTAAGAATTTCTTTTTGTTTAAAATCAATATAAAAAAGTCTAAAAAAGGTAAATAAAATCACATTTGTTAGAAATTGAATAAGTCATTTATTATCATTTGTATCAGAATTGAAGGGTTAAGTGGACAGAGGTGTTATCTGACAAAAAAAAAACCCTTTTTTGCATGGACATATGTTTTAACTGATGGTAAATCGATCCATGGATTTAAAACACCCCAAATCTAATTCGTTACATAGTTACAGGTGCTAGCAAAGGTTTTAACTGTCAATCAAGAATATATTTCAGATTTGAAATGTGCTAACAGCAGAAATATTACCAGAGAATCGTAATAGTAGTTAACACCATTGTCCACTTACCCCTTCAATTGTTAAGAGTGAGCATGATTACAGGCACAGGTACGAAACTGAACCAAAACAGAGGAAATTACAACATGATAAAGTGTGAGTGCGGGTAGTCCTTCAGCAACTTCTTCTCCAAGTCCTTGGCATGATGCAGGTCACTTGTCTCAATAAGCATGTTCACCTGCAAGCATGATGTACGTTAAATCAGACTTGTCGCCGATCTCACCGATGAGTCTTATATTGTGGCTATCGAAAAATTAATAAGGTCACATTACACTACATTTGCTATATCATGGCGCGGGTGACAGCTGTCAGATCCAGTAGCTACCTATCTTATTCTCTCATCTTAAAGATGCATATTTTCGTCCTGCTGTCATCCTATCCATGCTATGTAAAAAAAACCTTAGTTGGAGAATAGGTTTACTTATTCTACTAAGTTGGTCTAGCTGGTCACGAAATGATGACAACTAGTAGCATAGCATAACCAGCCTTATAATATCCCCACTGCTGAGACTCAGGCTTTCTTTCTATGGGTGATGCACAGTGCGCATAGGTGGATGTCATATGTCTTCGAATTTTTGGTTCCTTACGATGTTATCCTTCACCGTTTTGTAAGCAGCCTAGCTGGAAAACTCGTAAGTCGGGACCGTTACCACTGGGTCATCACTGCTAGAATGATATAACAAGTACCTATATCAAAATAAAATCTACACAGATTTTATTTGATGCAGATACTTGATCGAGAATCCGAGGGATGTGAGACGCACATCAGGACCGATCATTATGGCAGCACTAGGGGGAGGCCTATGCCTAACAGTGGATGTCTTTCGGCTGAAATGATGATGATGATGATGATGAGATACTTGATGATTTGTGTCTATCAAAAATTTAAAACACATACAGAAACAGTAAAAATATCCCGTCTCATCCAGGCGCGTTCCGGCACGAAGCTCTTGACATCAGCACCGATGTCCATGACCTTGGCCAGCAGCCTGGCCATGGCGCCGGGCACGTCGGGCAGCGTCACGCTGTACTTGACGAGGCGCCCCTCGGCCGCCATGCCGCGGTCGATGACGCGCGACATGCGGCTGCTGTTGATGTTGCCTCCTGACAGCACGCACACGATGCTGCAACAAACATTCAAAGAAAGAAAGAAGAAAAAAAAAAGAAAAAAAAACAATCCAATCAACCAATTCCAACAGTAATTAAAAAAATAATAATTCAATAATAATAATAATAATATTGTAATTCAATCAATTCCAGCAGTAGGTAGGTTGATCTTCTGTATTTAAATCTCGCAAAGGTTTCCAATTCAAAACACAAAATGTAGTATTTACGACAAAAACTTGTTGAAAGGTTGTAGTTAAGTAGGCATTATTATTTCTGTCGTAAGATGTTCACAGCTGAACATAGGCTTAAGCCAAACAAACGCCACCACATCGACCAGGTTTGTGCTGTTGGCATCCAAAGTCATCATCTCACTATTACTTTACTTTCTGCAGAGGGTAAGATATGACTGGCCTGTTGGTCTATTGGTTAATGACTTGGCTATGCCGGAGGTCGTGGATTCGATTCCCACCCGGGACAAATGTTTGTGCGATGAGCACGATTATTTATTCTGTGTCTGGGAGTAATTTATCTATAATATTTATTTAGAAATATTTAAGTATGTTTATCAGTTGACTCGTCACAAGGTCTGCTTAGCTTGGAACTAGACGGCGGTGTGTGATGGTTGAAGAAAAAAAATAACGCAGCCGCATTTTGCCTATAACTTCATTGTGTATGCGTGATTGCGAGGACGTGCACCATGCACGTCAGCTTACTTCTTTCCGCGCAGCTCTGGCACTTTCCCCGCCAACACGGCGGCTACGGGGCACGCCGCCGCCCCCTCCACCACCATCTTCTCTCGCTCCAGAATGTTGATCATAGCTCGCGAAATCCACGATTCATCCACCGTTATCTACAAAACGTTGACATTTTTTTAAAATATGTTTTAATAAATATTTTCTACATAACTTATATAAAATACTAACTAGGTACTGTCAACGGATTCGCCCACGTGATAGTGAAATATATATGAGGAACCTACGTTACTACGTACTTCCAGGATAAAAGTATCGTATGTGCTATTACAGGACATGGTTGACCATTGTACCAAGTTTAATCAAAATCCATTCAATAGTTTTGCATTAAAGAGTAACAAACATCCATATATACAAACTTTAGCATTTATAATATTAGTAGAATAGTAGGACATCTAAGAACGGCGAGGTGCTGTTATGCGAAATAGTAGTTTTTGACGATCCTTAGATATATACCTTACTTTATGTAAATAAAAATCAACAACACCACAAGGACCACTGGATTTATAAGAGACCCGAACCTACCCGTTCCCCGTTCCTAACTTTTTAATGGTAATAGCTATCCTACAATAGTGTAGATACAAACCATTCTATCGAGGTATCCCCGTATAATGTTGAAAGCGTTTTGGCTAGCGATTCCACAGCAGAGGCTGTCCGCAATGGTCGGTTTCTGCTGGATCATGACGGGCTTCTTTACTTGGAGCGCTGTAGTCATTGTGGGTACAGCCGAACATTCCACGCCCTAGCGAAAATGGTGCATGAATAATAATATAATATACTAGCTTTTGCCAGCGGCTTCGCCCGCGTACATAAAACATAGCCTATGTCACTCAGGAATAAAGCAGCTTTCTATCGGTGAAAAAATTTTAGCAATCGGACCAGTACTTCCAGAGATTACCCCCTACATACAAACTTACAAACATACAAACTTACAAATTTTACCTCTTTATAATATTAGTATAGACTAGTATAGATAATTACCTGAATCATATGACGGATGACAGGAAAATATGTATTACAACATAGCAGGAAAATACTACACGATATGCTCTTACAGAACTTAGGATAATTTATCAGTAAATGGGTAAATCATATCCTACGGTGCATCTAGCATTTTCGCAGCGTTCTTCTCCATTCTTGGAGAGGAGATACATCGCACTACTCATTGCGGTACCTCCAAGAAGTAGGTAAGTTGTTTTAGTTTTTTTTTCCTTTTTTCACATTTCGTACAACCATAGGCGCAAAAATTAAATGGAAATGGTCGAACTGGCATGGTTTATTATTATTATTCCCAGATAGTATTGTTTACATTACTTATGTCTAATCAACTAATCTTACGTATATCAGGCAGTTGGGCTTAAGGCTCTTGACAGCCATCAGGAGACCCGCCACAAGCCCGCCGCTGCCGACAGGACACAGGATGGCGTCCATGCTTTCCAGTTGGGTCAACAATTCCAGTCCCAATGTGCCATAGCCCGCAATTAAGTCCAATCGGTCTGTCCTGCATTAACGTATGAATAAATATTATAACGTATGTTACTTTAGGTCGCCTTACCGATTCCTAATGATTGTCACCTCTATGACCCTATGTGGAAAACTTTCTTTAAACCCTCATAGGCTCATAGCAATGGTGGATTAGTCAAGTAGCAAGAGTAGCAAATGCTACGGGCCTCGTCGTAAAACCTAATCAAGTATATAAATAAACTGTAATTCGAATACAGCTGATTATTTCATTAAATATAAAGTCAGATTTCCCTCATTACCGTAATTTCTACGTATCTTACCCAATCTTAAAATCCACTGGATTATTGAATATAAGAATGCGAATAACAGTACTGAGTAGGTTTATACAGGGGTCCTTTAGTCGAATTTGCTACAGGCCGCGCGCTGGCTTAATCCGCCACTGGCTCTTAAGCTTTCGAAACTAACATATATCCATGTTAGGTTCGAAAAGGATGATGGGGTTACAGTGAGCGAGCGAATAAATCCCCGTTATCTCCTTCATGTTATTTTCCTTTAAACCCTGCAGACAGAAACAGGTCGGCTTATGTTACTTACGTCTGTCATCAGTACATTTCCGACTTACCAATCGGTCTACAGGATATTTTGGGAATGGATGGTCACTGGACATATTTTAAACACTGCTTCTATCCTTAGAAATAAACAACTTTTCTCAAAATATTCTCAGTACCTAAATACCGAAAATAAATTGAAACTTATTTTGAAAAATCTGTTTTTTATAAATTGCCTTCGGCTTCCTTAAAGAAATTGTTAATTTCCATAGGCAGAACAGAATCAATATCTAAAATATGACTACCCATTTTTGTTAACTCCATGTAAAACGCCTATGGACATAAAAATCAAAGAATCTGGTAAGGTTTTTTTGGTAAATCTGAATCATGTTTTACTGCTGTAGGTATTAGGTACTATTATTGTTGCAGAATATATAAGTTTTTTCTAACCTAAATTGTATTAAGTATTATAAATTGAGAATATCGTTTACCCGTGCACATAAATGGATCCGATTTCATCACAATAAGTGAGGGCATGCAGGCTGGCATCGTTGCGGTCATTGCCGTGAACCTTCACGATTGCAAAGTTCTCCTTAAAGCGATGCTTGTCGACCAGTGGGCAGTCCTTAGGAACAACCACGTTGATAGGAACTGAATGACGAAACCCGTAATATGTCATAGCGCTGACGAAGTTTCTGCTCCCGGACACAGTGCAACCCTTGCTCCTGTCTGAAGGCGACATGCTGGTGAAAACGTTGCAAGCTCCACGCGCTTTGAAACTACAAAACATTTAAAATTTGTATTAATAAACTATTAAAATACCAACACATATGACTATTGAGTAGTTTCAAACGTACCTTCCAGTATTTTGTAAGTTTTCGCATTTCAACATGACATTGCAAAATGATTTTCCTATATGTTTTGCTTCCTAAAAAAAATCTCTTATTAATCTAAGGTTACTACCAAACTTTATTAGGCAGGTGTCAGGTCATCGGAGTCACCACCACAGGCATTGTGTAACAATCTACATTTCTGATGCTGAGCTGATCCTGATGACTATTTACATGTTAGGTACATGACATGCAAGCTTCTGTTACGTGTGAATACGTGGCTTCCAAACCAGTTAACCGTGCAACTAAAGGCTCCCACAGACGAACCCGACTTAGATAAGTACCTAATGTACTAATAGTTATATAAGAAGACTTTATATAAAAACGCGTTGTCCCATTTTTAGTTGCAGGGCCTTTGAAGCCGCACCGTTGGTAATCTCACCATTAGCTACATTACCTAGGTAGGTATACGATGCAGTGGATCAATACACACATTTCTGACAGACAGACAGCTGATGACGTTCCCCCTACATGATTCATAAGAGTACATTTTCTACCGACGTGAGCTTCATTACCAGTATATAATAGAGAAGGATAGCCCAACAAGACCCGATGATGTGACTGTGACAGTGGAATTAGCACCAAATTGTACTTCCAGTCACATCATCAAAGTTCTTATCTTATGTAAGTACAACAATGGACTTATCTTCTGGGACAAACGACTAAAACTCACAATGACTGGTGTGCAGACAACATACTTCTTGATACGATTATGCGCATCTTGAATGTCTTGCAGTTTTAGTTTATGTTTGCTTGGCGTATCCGTTATAGGTTTTTTATTAATTTCCTGAAGAACAGATGCAATTTAAAATATAGATATATTTAGTTAAGAACAGGCATATTGTTTCTGATAAAGAGACACAGACAGCCAGCTTTCAGACTACAGCTCTTGTAAAGTAACAGGCGAAACGACCAGTCCGCAGACTGCAGTTGGTGGGTAGTTTTGTCGCACTTAGGTAGGTATGGCAACTCCTCAAAGACTACAATTTTACAAGGTGCTTGGCTTCAGACACGCTTCATAAGGCCTGAATTATACTCCTAGGGAATTTATAATATACTAACTGGTGTCCGCGACATCGTCTGCACAGGATTACTACTTCAAGGTTCGAGTAGCTTATTTTCTTCTCCAAGTTCTTTATATCAAAATTCATTAAAATTGGTTCTGCGGTTTAGTCGTGAACGTTATAGGTATTTTGGACAATTCACACAATATCTTCATAAATTATAGCCTAATGTTATTCTGATTGAAGTATACTGTATACCTAAGCAATATTATTGTGGAGTTTCATTAAAATTCATTCATTACCTTGTTTATAATATTAGTAGGAATATTTGACACCTACAGGATCCATGGAGGTACTTTGCGACACATAATCAAAATTCTTTGAAGATATAGGTCTATTTAGGTAGATGCTTACCTCAGGCTCTTCAGTACGAGGTTCATATTCCTTTGGAAAGCTATCGCCGGGGATATTGCACGTTAAAAACGACACAGTTGGTTCAGATTCAGCTATTTGAGACATGTTTTAGCAAGGACTCTCTCTAGTACTATTGTAAAAAATAATATGAGAATTATATTTTGCTTTATAATTTCTTCATTCATTTAATTTGCAGGTTAGTCGCTTTTTAATTGTAGGTACATTATTTGTTGAATTTTGTATTTGAAATGGATTTGAAAATTGCAAGTTGTAATTCAGTTCATTGTTACGTCGTTTTAATCAATGATAATCTGACAAAAACTATGTTATTTTAGTGACAGATATTTTATGGCATCTTAGATTTCTTCGCAGTTCTAGGTTTCTCGTTATTTAAGAGCCCGAACCTGACATGTTTCTAACTGTATTGGGCACTTCACAAGCACAGCGGTAAGTCCCCTTTTTGAGGAGTGGTTAGAGAAACGCCACGACACCCTCCCTCATCTTCCGCATGACGAAAATCCTGACCGGAGGGCCAGTTCGGGAGGTTCCTGTCTCGGATTCGGGCGAAAGCATCGCATCGCCCGGGTGTCACCATTGTGCGGATCGTCCGAAGGACACTATCCCTCGACTTTAGACTACGTTAACCTAAGTCGGTGTTAAATTACAGACAGCCAGACCAAACCAGAAACAGCGACTTCCGAAATTAAAGTTATTTTGAACGTGTTTATTTTTTGTAGTTAAGGTTGTTTTTTTGTTTTGTAAAAAACTATCTCCCAAGTGTATTGCAGTCTGCCTTCAGTTAGTGTTACTGCCTGACTGGATGAAGCCGAGTACCATAAAATTTTTACGACACGGTTATCACGTTATGGTGAACGTTTGCTACTACGCTGCGTATCGCGGGTTCGATTCCCGCAAGGAACAAATTTGTGTGGCCTACAGGGACAAGGACAAGGTTGTACAAGTTGTACCGGGTCTGGGTGTCTTGTGTATGTATGTATTACGTGATAGTGAACGCACCCGCCATACCATTGATAGTCGGGTAAAATAAAAATACACACTAAAAATTAGTATTTCAACGATATACTAAATTTTAATATACGGCAACTAGACAAAAGTTAGGCTGAACCTAATCTAGAAACAGCCAGGATCAATAACTGTTTGATGGTGTATAGTATGGCAAATTTCTGCATAACTCGCTAGTCGTAATGTTTAAAATTCAAAATATATTAATTACATCTCTACAAATTACACTTCAAACAACTGGTAAGAAAATATAACTGAAAATTGTTAACAAAAAATAAGTGAATTTGCAATTTGTGGCAGATCTGGAGTCTAAAGACTGGATCTCAGAAGTCCATGGCCCCCATCGTTTAAAGTGGAGATGTGATGGATTTCTTGAATGTGAATAAAAACGACTTGGGAGATAATAGGCCGTAAAAATGTTATTAGTCCGTCTTTTAGATTATTAGAAAATAAGGAACACGTATTTTTTTATTTGTAAATTAAACCAAAAATGACAAAGATATAGCCTATTAAAGTTACGTGTAACGTCACGCCGTGCCGTGCTTTTCGCACGGGATGACGTCACAGGCTATATCGTTGTTATTTTTTGTTTAATCGATAAAATAAATAATACATGTTCATTATTTTTTTATAATCTAAAATACGGATTAAATAAAGATAAGATAAGATAAGATATTTATTTGCTAAAACATGTGTACACATACAAGAATAAAAGAAAAACGTGCATGCAGGATGACAAAACAAAAGAAACGGTCCAGACATGTTTGCCACATTCAATGGCGTGCAAATATTGAATACATTTTAACCCTTCAGATACCGTCAATTTGAGACACAATAGTAAGACAATAGATGCGCGGCCACCTGTGGTCGCTTGGGGATTCATGAATTAAAATATCATTTCAAATTAACATCATCATAATTACAGGAATAGTATGGCAAATTTATATAAAACTTAAATCAATTAATACAAAATTACAATCAAATATATAATGTAAAAGTAGGGATTTAAATCATTATCAAATTTATATAAAACAGTGGTCAATGAATTCCAAAATTTCAATTAAATATATAATGTCAAAGTAAGGAATGAAATCATGTCTTGATTATATATAAAATTAGTCAATTAAGAGCAAAAAAAAAAAATACAATTAAATATAACATGTCAAAGTTGGATTTAAAGTATGTCAAATTTGTATAAAAAATAGTAGTCAAAAGCAAAACTTACAATAAAATATGTATATTAGAGATTACACTATTATTTATATTTCAATGTCAAATGTCGGTAATAATAAAAACATTTTAAGATGGTGTACCACGTATTTTTTCTTCCAGAAACTCAGAAACTGTATAGTAGGCTTTACTTACGAGAAAATTCTTTAAATGTATTTTAAAAAGATTTATGTTTAACGTTTTAATTGTTTCTGGTATGTGATCATAAATTATTGGAGCCATACAAAAAATGCTATTACGCATCAGTGCTGTTTTGGATTGCCGTGAACACAAAATATTCGCGTGCCGTCGACTGCGGTCATTTCTATCTGACAGCTTAGGAAATAGTTTTTGGTTGGTTTTTACAAATATTGCAGCTTCAAAAATGTACAAACAAGGCAACGTCAGTATTTTACATTTAATTCATGAATCCCCAAGCGACACCCGGTGGCCGCGCATCTATTGTCTTACTATTGTGTCTCTAATTGACGGTATCTGAAGGTTTAATAAATAAAGGTTTACAAGTGTCTGTGCATTTTAACCCAAACATTGACCTGATGCATTTTTTTGGGCCTTAAATATAAGGTCTTTATTTGTTGAGTTTCCCCAAAAAATAACTTCATATCTTAGTAAAATGTAGTTATTTTGACCCTGGAAACAACCCTATTGTGGGCACACAAGCAAATTATAGTATGTTCTTAGTAGTACTGTTATACGTAAAGAGCAATAAAATACAAGGAAACCGTAATGCAAATTACAAAATGAACTTGTAATTCACTAATTAGGTAGTTCTGTTAAAATAGGTATCACTGATAACAAATGCATACTTGTAATTTAACTTGCTATTAAGATTTATGATCCAAAGAATAGAACTGGATTAAGAAAATTACCTCGCTAAACGAGTTTTGAATGCGTGATTGCATTTTACATTCTCTTGAACATAATTACATTGCATGATGCAAGTGGCCAGTGATTGATCTAGTTGCACAGTTTGTTTATATCAGCAACAGCAGCAACACTTTCAATAATTATGTTGAAGTATCTACGAAATCCATCGGTAATTATTCATTAATTAATAATAATAATTTGTATTTAAACTTTCAAATACTGTAATTAGAGACACAATAGAAAGACAATAAGAGAGTGAACACTGGCATTCGCTTGGTGTTTAACTCTTCAGAAACCGTCAATCAGAGACAATAGAAAGACAATAAGAGAGTGAACACTGGCATTCGCTTGGTGTTTAACTCTTCAAATACCGTCAATCAGAGACAATAGAAAGACAATAAGAGAGTGAACACTGGCATTCGCTTGGTGTTTAACTCTTCAGATACCGTCAATCAGAGACAATAGAAAGACAACGACTCTATAAATGCCGACGTTCACTTGGGGTTTAATGAGGTAACCGCTTAAGTGTTATAATGGTAATTTATATCCTAAAAGTGGATTATTTATATCTTTGAGACTCCACGAATGCCAACATTCACTTGGGGTTTAACCCTTCAGATACCGTCAATTAGAGACACAATAGTAAGACAATAGATGCGCGGCCACCGGGTGTCGCTTGGGGATTCATGAATTAATGAGTTAAACAGCTTAAATGTTATAATGGATAATTTATATCCTAAAAGTGGATAATTTATATCTTTGGCTATCTATTTATTATGGTCTATACCAGTAGCCAACTTCAAAATAATTTTTCTGATTTAACCCTTCAGATACCGTCAATTAGAGACACAATAGTAAGACAATAGATGCGCGGCCACCGGTGGTCGCTTGGGGATTCATGAATTAAAATTAACTCAAAACTTGATACATACATTTGTACAATCTTTGATCCCAGTATCTGTAAAATGTGTAAAATATAGATGTGCCAATATATTGCTAGGTGAGTGTTGTACTCTAAAATAATAACACATTTATAAAGTTAAATGATCAAGCTTTTAATAATACTATTTTACAAACTAATTGATAGCTAACGCATCATTTTGTGCTTCCTGTGCCAACTGAACTTGTAGATTGAGTAGTTTATTCTTCAGCACCACAATGCCCATGAGAACAATGTTTTCTGGTTTAAGTGCACCTGATGACTCCACATTATAAAAGAATTTGTTTGGCTTTGCCTCCCAATTGAATTCTGCTTCATATTGGTCTTCATCAAGCTCCGTGTGTTCACTTTTTGGCCACTCATCAGGTTTAGGAAACAATGTGTGTCGCATGATATTGTCAGGATCATACTCAAAGCACACTCCAGCAGTTGGGTTCCATTTAGCGTGTTCCTTGCCAAACCCTTTCTTTGCGTATGCTCTCAACTTCAATTCCTGACCTTTACGTAATTTAATTATTAAGATCTCATCAGTCTCACCATAGTCAGCTTGGTCCTCGTCCCTGTGTCTTGACGTCACGGGCACCACTCTCGGATCGCTCGATTTCAGATCTGCAGTAGTGACGTGCCTTGTTTGATCTCCTGTACATTTGACGTCCAGTGTGAACTCTACGCTGCATTCTGAACAGAAATCAGCACACATACAATCTCGCGAGTAACGAATTTTGTCAACCACATCATCTGATATAAGTGGAATGAGACCGATGCGATGAGCCAGGAATTCGTCGCTAAGCACAGTGGAATTAGCCTCTAGCTGTACCCAATCAATAGCCATCGTCGGCGTTTCTGCGATAAACACACGTCTCATACTATTAGCGACGCTAAGCTCCGTGTCTTCAACGACGAACTTTACATTGTCGTCTGTGAGTTCAGTTATATGTACAGAAGGTTGATTGGCGTAAGGCATCTTTGTTAATAAATTTTAACGTGATACTGACGATTATACGATACAAACACTGTTGTACTATTTTCTTATTGAATTATTATGAAAAAACAAGCAACAACAAGATAACCTCCCAATGCCAAAATCAAACTGACAAGTGACAACTCTAGGGATGGCAATTGACAATCTATCTGAAATTGATTTATGACTCAAGAAAATCGTTTATATTAAACAACCGTAATGTATCGATCTCGCGAATCAACACACACACAGACAAATCATATCCAAGTTCCATTTTTCTGTTTTAGTAACAATACTATTTCTAGATACGGTTTTTAAACAAATTATTATCTACACAATTAATACTTGTATTTATTAAGTAACTGCAAGCACTAAAATAAGTTAATTGGTGCTTGTTTGTACACGGTGTATTTATTGGTAATCAGTTTCTTCGCGTATTTTATATGAAACATGAAGATTTTGTATCTTAGGATAATCTGTATCATGGTTTTTAGGGTTCCATACCTAAAGAATAACTAATCGGAACCCGATTATTTTCTTGGTGAATCAGAATTAAAACAGTATTTATCCGCGTCGACCTCCTAACGGGCCTTTTTCTCAGTGATTGCCGCTGTGTTTGTTATTCTGGTGGGGCATTTCTTATCGTGCCAACTGTCAGCTCGTCCTGGATCATGTATATGGAGTAGAAAAGAACATTTTTTAAAGTATCCTGGCCTCCATTTTGACTGATTATAATTAATATTTTGACTAATTTTGTTAATATTAGTTATCTAGTGTTTGATTAATCTGTTAGCAGTACACCGCAGACTACTCCTGTATTGTTTTATTCGTTTCAATCCATTTTAAATTTTGGCTGGTAGGTATCGCTTTCAGCGATAAGACCGTCGTTGTACCCATAGATTTAAGTTTATGTTTATGTCATGTTACTTTTTGATGTACAGTAAAGTTTATTCTAATCTATTCTATTAGTTTTGGCCGGTTTTTGTTTTAATTAAAGCTTAAAAACCAAATAAAAAAGTCAATCCATTAGATCATGATTTTTTATTAATTCTTTTGACGTCGATTCAATTTTGTTTATAATCGATGTTCTTTAAATGAGACTCGCCCAAAGATTTTATATATTCTACTTTGGACTCGCCATCCCTATAACTATGTCAAAGTCAAAGCCGGGTCCACAGATTAAAAAATACGGCTTACGTTTCAGTTCCATCGTTCTTCGTTGGATAAAAGAAAAAAATATTTTTTCTTGCATTATTTCAAGAGCAGTGGTGGCCGAGTGTTAATGGCCCCGACTTACGAGTTGTAGGTCGTGGGTTGGAACCCAGCCAGGCGCATTACTCTATGTAATTTATTTCATCATCACTGCCCCTCAAAACGGTGAAGGAAAACATCGTGAGGAAACCGGCATGTCCTAGAACCAATAATTCGAATACATGTGACATTCACCAACCCGCACTGGGCCCGCGTGGTGGATTACGGCCCATTCCCTCTCCTAGAGAGGAGGCCTGAGTCCCAGCAATGGGAACATTAAAAAGGCAGATGATGATGATTTCAAAATAAATGCAGTTTACCGCTATTTTTTTAGCTATTTTAAGTATTGGCTAACTGTGGCTTATGATGAGCCCTTTTTTTCTTTTTCTGTCGACGGGGAAAATCATCATTGACGAAACCTGCTCTTGGGTGGAGCAGGAGACAGTGTCAGAGTCTTACTGACTAAAAACCCCGCGCCGTTCCTTCTAACCTTCATACCGGGGCTCTAGTTTCCTTTCGGATAACCCCGACCCCGGTAGGCTTCGACCCAGATGGGCCCCTCCTGTTGCTGACAACTCCTTGAGGCGCGCGGCAACAGTGCGCGCCGTCGACGCCTTGGCTCGGTCCGGACAGTTACCGCCACGCCTCAAAGAGGGGACTTACCGCCATAATTGTGGCGTGTCCAATGATGAGCCCTTGATGCACAAAGTTTACCATCCTATTTTTTTTATGCCAAATTTTTTTTATTTAATAACTTCTTCAACAACAAATAAATTTAACTTAACTTAATTAAAACTAACTTAAAAAAAATTAAATTAAAAGCCCTAAAGATCTAAAAACAAAACAAATGGCAAATTATTAAATTACATTTTTATTGACTTTTCATTTGAAATATTTATAATCCAACGAGGAAACTTATTAAGGACCAAACCAAGTAACTGGGTATTTTGTGAATAACAGCAAGCAAATCCTTATCAATATACTTGAAGAAAATTAAACCAAAGATAAACCACACTCATTTTAGAAGTGCGCGCCTCCGTATTCGGTCGAAATTAAACGAATTAATTGTGAATAAACATTTATCTAAATGGAACGTTATAAGTTTGAACCAGCAGTGAGTGCCTACTTACTTATAACTGATATGTGCCCACCTACTGGCCTAATAGACAAGGCATGTTCCATCACGAGCATAGTTTCACCTTTAACCCTTATCTTATAATAATTAGTGCTTTTATAAGCGATAACGTCTCGAAACACTCACTTCTCTGTAAGAAGCCAAGGGGAATCGATGACTGGTGGGGGTTAGATTTAATTATGTTATAGTTTTTCTATCGTGAACTTAATAAAAATGGTATTCCAGACGGTTGAGTACGATCCGATGTGCGATAAAGAGAAACCCCAAAAAATCTCTTTTGAAGATGTATCGGCGGCTGCTTTTAGAATCCAGAGTGACATCGTTAAAACGCCATGCGTGGTGAGTGATGAGTTTTGACTTTCAAAGCCTAAGTATCGGTCATACTATAAACTTGCTTCTTACTTATTTAAACAAACATTCTTAGGTAATTTTCTTGTCAAATCGAATTTAATAGATATTCATTCGTAACATAAAAAAAGTAATACTGAATCTTGTTTTATTTCTTCATTCAATTTCGTGACTGCCTAGGCCCTTATATAGTTTTAGATATTTTTAAATCTCTGTAGAGTGAATACTTAGATGCCTAACGCATGTTCTTTTCCAGAAATCACACATGTCTACAACTTTTGGAATGGAAATTTATTTAAAAAATGATTTCCTTCAACACACTGGGAGGTACGTCGATTTAATTACTTACAAATGAAATAGCTGTGTATTCAAGTTTAAAATATAAACTTGTAAAATATCTTACGAATAAATTTTTTATGAAGAACAATGAGCCGTAGAGATTTACATTCAAGTGTACTGAGTGTATCACTCGGTCAACACACACAAGTAATTAGTGTAGGTTTGTGTTTCCAACATGCACAATAATACTTATATATGTACCATATATTATTATCTGTGTATTGGCTTTTGTATTGGTACGTAGAAACATTAAAAAATCCAAAATATTAAAAAGTAAAATAAAAATGATTTGTGTTGAAAAACTTCGTTTGAAAAGCATGCGATTTTCAGCAATCGTAATGGCAAAAAGAAAATGCCGTTACGTCTTACGTTGCTAAGTTTTTAATAACGAGAGTTTATAAGTCTGAAATATAGGTTTCCATTCGCAGTTTCAAAGAACGCGGCGCAAGAAACGCGCTGTGTTTGCTATCTAAGGAGAATAAAACGCGCGGCGTGATTTCCGCATCCCTCGGCAACCACTCGCAGGCGCTCAGCTATCACGCCAACAAACTCAACATCCCCGCTACAGTCGTCATGCCCAACGTGGCCCCCATCATGAAGATCGAGAATTGTCGGTCTTACGGCGCCAATGTCGTCATACATGGACACGATATGAAGGAGGCGAAGTACCACGCTATGAGAATGGCGCAAGATCAGTCGCTTATTTACATCAACGGGTGAGTTTATTTACTTTGCAATAGCATACAAACGTTTCCTAAGATGTCAACACCCCTACTTTTTTATTAGTACAAAAAAAAATGGGGCTCTATCCGTACCCGTTACGGATCATATTTGTGTAGTCAAAAGTGAAAAAAAAACGAAATTCCAAAATTGTCCACGTTCCTCATATTTTGGTAAATTTTACATTTGGAACTAATTAAATTATAAATTAAAAATAATATATACACTAAAGGCCTAGCTAAATATGACGTCAAAAAACTCCTCCGCATCGCTGTCGACTGGAAGTGTGCCCAAAAGGCTGGCGGCATTGCCACGTTGTATGGCAATGCTTAATGCCGTTCCTTATTAAATCAATTATTCATAACAATTGCTAGTAATGAAGTCATATGCGTAGTGTTTTTCCATTTTGATTCGCCATTCATTCAATCATATATAATCAATATCCTATACAATATTTCCATAAATTGAGTGAACTTTTTGGATATAAACAAACTCTACTAACTTTATCCATGGAATTTCTTCCACATTCTTCATTTATGTACGCTTTGAAAAAAAAAATCAGTAAAAGCAAAAAAAGCAACACAATCATAAAATAGGTACATTATATTCACAATACAACGTACCTATACATTGGGTTGTTAATTCTATGTACTGCGCTCTCGACTGTTTTCTTAGAGAATAGCGCCGCCGTATGTTTTTTCTGACTGACTGACTTCTTGACAATGGGAAAGTGCCTCGAAAGAGTGGAAGATGCCTTTGTTTAGATGAACTGCCTAGAAGATGAAAAGGGACAGTAAGGGTATATTAATAATAAAAAGAAACAAAATTCGCGTACGGAACAAAAATGAATTATTTAAGAAAATAAATACTTATTATTATCCTACTAATCCTACTAATATTATAAATGCGAAAGTTTGTATGTATGGATGTATGGATGGATGTATGGATGGATGTTTGGATGGGTGTATGGATGTTTGTTACTCTTTCACGCAAAAACTACAGAACGGATTTCGATGAAACTTGATACACGAGTAGACCATATCCCAGAATAACACATAAGATACTTTTTATCCTGGGATTATGTATGCGGGTGAAGCCGCGGGCAAAAGCTAGTAGAAAATAAATACTTGTTATTATTTTTACCATAACCTAAGCTAACCAACCACTTGTTGTGGTAGCTACGACCACCCCCACATCATGGCAGGGCAGGGCACGGTGGGACTGGAGATCATCGAGCAGGTGCCCGAGGTGGACGCCGTGCTGGTGCCAGTGGGCGGCGGTGGACTGCTGGCCGGCGTGGCTACCGCCATCAAGCACCTCAAGCCGCACGTCCTCATTTACGTAAGTAATAATAATAATTTATTTAAACACACTATAAACACAAACATCAGTGGTGCTCTGGCTCTTGTACGAGGATATGACTGGCCTGCTGGTCTAGTGGTTAGTGACCCTGACTGCTATGCCGGAGGTCGTAGGTTCAATTCCCACCCTGGACAAATGTTTATGTGATGAGCATAATCATTTATTTTGTGTCTGGGTGTAATTTATCTATAATATGTATGTATGTATTTAGAAATATATAAGTAGGTATGTTTATCAGTGGTCTAGTACCCATAACACAAGCTCTGCTTAGCTTGGGACTAGACGGCGTTGTGTGATAGTTGTTACATATTATATTATTATATCCTGTATCACAGGACCTCTGAAAATACAGGGTGATTAATATTTTACATCTGATAAACAGACTTGTATATTTATAAACACATTTTACGCCCAGACACAACAAATGATCGTGCTCATCACACAAACATATTTTATCTTAGGTTGGAATCGAACTCATGACCGCCGACGTAGCAGTCATAACAGACCAAAGTAGACAGGCCTGTTGACTACTAGACCAACAGGCCTATCTACTTTGGTCTAGTGGTACTAAGTGGTTTTTGTTTCTACAATTCATAGTGGATTCATATTCTTCTGTTGTGTTGTATCGAAGCGCCATAGACGCAGTTGATTGGCTTACAAACTTGAGATATAAAGAGAATTAAAGTTATTGTTGTGATATGTTGTGAGACATGAAAAGATTGATAGGTTACGGTTATATTCCAACAACAGTAATGATATCTGTTGGTAATATAACTATATTATGTATGTATATATGTATGTATGGACTGATCTTCAGGGTTAAGTAATGTTGCTGACATCAGTTCGATGGTAGTCAGTAGGACTTGTGTTTTCAATTCGATGATTTCGTTGTCAAAAACTCAGGGATTCGAAGTTAAAAGATATCTATCAATTTGATAACGAATCAACACCGTCTCAACCTGGACCATCCCGTATACTTTCTATAAAAATTACCTATTGCAACGCACATTGCCGGCATTGTAATGCGAAATTTCGAGTCTGCGAAACTCAAGCCGTTTGTGGAGTACTCGCGTTCCTCGTGCTTATAGCCAGCAGTCGTCACAGAGCTTACGCCTGTAACTGTGTAACTCTTTACTGAACCGACTCACTGTTCCGAAATACTTTAGTGTTCCGAAAGATTGGAACATAAGTAATGTTTTAAATGCCTAGTTTGGAACAATTGGAACACTGAAACACTGAAACACTCTTTACTTTAAGTGACCAGCAGTCTTTTTAAAATTCAAATTAAAACGTAAATATTGTAAATATAATTGATGACCTGAACTAAAGACATCTGCTTTAAATTATTCGATCAAAATTCAATCAAATAAAACATTTATTGTACCTATATAACGCAACGTTACAGATCACGATTCATAACAGTCAGTGTCTTTGTTTGTATCTTATGAGCTGATGTACCAAATGTTCCAAATGATAAATACTTATCACTGTTTCGGAACATTTCAGTGATTCAGATGCAAATGTTCCAATCGCAAAGATGACGCACTTTGCCCACGCCTACCGCCTCGCACTTACGTCTTACCAGCACCCCGCTTGCCCCTCCACGGTCCACCGTTGAGAGACGGTCGACTACGGGTGGTTTTATTCTCTTTGACTACGGCGCAACGCCTAGCCGAAGCTAAATCGATTTGTTGGAGATTCTGATCCGCTACTGTAACCTGCTTGAGTAAGATTGACGCGTGGAAGCCGGCAATAGGCGAGGCATTGACGATATATTTCCGAGTTGATAAAATGTACCTTTAAAATATTTTAACCACATGGTTTTAGTGTCTTCTTTCCTAATTATAACCCATTTCTGTACCCTTGCTTGTATCTAAAAAAAATCTAAATAATTTGTTAGTATTTGCTTTGTCCCCGTGAAAGTTGAAAGTTATTCATTAGTCCCTTACTATTACTTTCGTGAATTACTTTTGTCTTAATACAAGTCAATGATCTACCTGTGCCTTTCATCTTCCTGCGCTCCTATAAACCTGTTGCGCCGACACCAAGTAGTTACCTAACTTAGTTTCGGCGCAACAGGTTTTTCCTTCTTAGTATTTTGTCAGGTCAATCAGGATTTTTCATACTATCTATACCTATACAAGGTTACCTATAATGTATTATTATATTAGTATTTACCCTTCGATTATGGTAATGGTTAGCCCAATAAATCCGGTTCAAAAACTAGTTGCAATTCGTTAACACAAACGTTATCTGAGAGACTGATGAGGTCTTAGGTTAATTCTTATCTATTCCTAGTCATATGAGTGATGATCCGATGTTTTTTGTATAAAAGATGTCTGTCAAAATAGCTAAGAGTTTATTATCGCGATAAGATCTCATTGTTCATACCTATAGGCACCCTGAAGCCGCCTGCTCCCTCCAGTGAAGGTGAACATCGTGAGGAAACCTGTAATATCTTAGAACAGAAAAATGTTGAAATACTTGAAGTAATGAGGTAGATGACTGATTGATTTTTATTATTTTTATCAATCCTTTATTTTAAATCACAAATAGAAAGAATTTTATGTAAGTTCCTAATTTGAAACTTTTTAATTCTGGTAAGGGAAACTGTCAAGTAACAGAATAAGGGTGTATCAAGGAACTTGTATACCCTACGGTCTATAATTTTCTTGAGTTATAGACACAGGGATGTGACGTCTTCATCATTAAAATTTGGGTATACAAGTGAGATGTCCCCATTACACTCTCATTCTTCCAATACCAATATTTGAAATGCCAATTACCGCTACATTTTTCATAAGCAATTGTAATTTTTTTTTTTCTAAAAAATATCTGTATTAGCCCTTCAGATACCGTCAATTAGAGACACAATAGTAAGACAATAGATGCGCGGCCACCGGGTGTCGCTTGGGGATTCATGAATTAGTAGTAAATAATATAAAAAGTAAACAGGAAAGTACCCAATAAAATTGTGTGAACTACATTTGCAAGGAGATTAAACTGCGCGATCAAAAGTCAGTTGTCCGGTCTGGTTCCTTTTTTATTTTTTTTATTTACCTATGTGAAAAATAATGTTAGTGGTACGAGTAGATAGTGTTTACAAAACTACACAACAACTTTAGAGCACAACTTTGATATCTGAAAATCATCACAAATCCGGTGTAAGACAGAGACGGAACTATATAGCACGAATAGCACTATCCTTTTTCCACGACGGTATAGTGATGACAATGGTACGTCATAGTATAGGGGGCTGCTCGCTATAATTTCACACAGTAGACATAGAGCTTTATTTGATGACCTCACCTCCTCACACCCTCTTTAAAATGACCGCATCGTCTGTATAAAACTATGGAGCTATGGCTCAAGGGGGTCGAGAGAATTGTATTCCTCCCGACCTAAGCGGTCACGGAGGTGGGGTAGCCAGCCTCAATGGAGATAAGTAGGTACGCAAGCGGTAGAAAGACAATAATTTTAGTTTAAATACAACATTATTTTTAGTTTATTCTAAACCTGAATATAGTTTGTTCAGAATCAGTAACTGAACGGATTCCAATAGTTTTTACACCATGTCATATTTTTCCCAAAAATATTTAAAAAAGGTCATAATTTGGACACCACCGACACTAAGTACAACACGGCTTGTCATAGCGGTTATTAGGCGCCAGCAAACAGCTGTGTTTATTTTATTTTTATATTATTTAATACTTCATGCACACAAAAGTACAGAGGCGGACATTAAGTTTTGCGCATTGTGTTCATGCGCAAAACCACCCCTCAGTCGCCTGGATGACCCGTTCACTGTGTATTTTTGCTGACAACAAACTTTGTGATGTTTTCATGATACAGTTATGAAATTTTGTACATAGATTTTTTACATAAAAATACTAGACACGTGTTTCGGGTTTCGCATGTACTAAAACTAATTTTGTTCCTAAATAGCGTATTGGCAGTCTACAACTGATCGTATTTTAACTTTATTTGATCGATACTCACAGTGTTCCGCTTTATATTTTTGTAAACTTGCAAATATATTTATTTATATATAAATATTTTTTTTTTATCGTATTTTAACTATATATATTCTTTTTATTCTTGTTTCCAAAACAAAATTCTCTTTTGTGCGCCTACCATATTATCTCTTCACTAGGTTGACTGGTAGAGAATGCCTAAGGCATTAAGTCCGCCTATGTACTTTGTGTTGCATGAAGATTAAATAAATAAATAAATCGTCAGTACGAAAAATCCGCATATTACGTCTCGGGAATGCTCTCTGAATAATGGACACTGCGTAATAGAGGCAGGCGCTTGTCCTCTGGCTTTCCCTAATAAAATTGGAGTGGCTGAGATTGGTTTAGCGGCCTTGTCCCACTTAGAAAAAGTAATACATATTAGATATACGTATATTTAAGACCGACCAGTAATCACTCCATTGCTGTAGCTAACCCGTAATTATCTAAAGACTCCCGTTTCGTAATTTACAAACGATTTCAAAGTTCATACCGATAAACAGACATTGACACACGGGTTTTCTTATCAAGGCACTTTGGCTTATTTTGTAATTAGTTCTCATTATACTGTTTACCTATACCTATAAACGTATTGAAAAAGAACGTTGCCACGGAATATCGTGGTATCGTGGGTGCGTTTACTAACATCTATATAAACTCAAATAGACATTAAGACTCCCAGACTTGGAACATCTTTAAGCCATACAAATATTTGTTTTGGGCGGTAATTGCATCCACTCACTGCGCTAACCGTGCCCTCAATCTCACTAAATAATTATTATAAAGGCGAAGGTTTCGACCTGGTCAGGGTTGCGGGAATCCGATGGATGCGAGCTGACGCCTGGGGGAGGCCTATGTCCAACAGTGGACGTCTTTCTACTGAAATGATGATGATGAAGGTTTTAGAGGAGGTGTTTGTATGTTTGTTTCATCTCTTCCACTCGCCTATCGTAAACATGGAAAATGGTTTAAAAGCTTGTTACTTCATTTAATGCAATCCAACGCGATGTTTGACGAAAAGGCAACGCAAAAAAAGAGAGATAACGCCTGAAAACTTTGTTAGTATTCGGTAATTCCGAGATTTACTCGAAAATTTCACAAAACTTGCTCCAGGAAATAGCTGTTTTTTTAAACCTTTAAAAGTTTTTGGAAAAAGTTGTCGTCATTTAGAATCTTAATAAAATTTGCAAGGTCTCTAGAGGTTTACTTTTTTGACTTTTTTAATTTTTAGGCAAATTATGAAGAGTCAAAGTTCATACAAAATAGGAGATTTTCAGAGGTTTTTCTGGATTAGTTTTACACAAAAGATACAGTGTTTCCAAAATGTCTAATGAAAAATGTGTAATAACGTCATAATCAGTTATGAGCGGTTGTATGAAAAACAGTGAAAATGCACCACCTTAAGCTCAAATGGTTGAACGAACTTTGACAGCAGATCATATCCTGGAATAGTACATAGACTTTTTATCCCGGGAGTATGTTACCTTGGGACCAATTTCTACTTTTACGCGGACCAAGCCGCTGGTAGCGGCTAGTAGTATACTCGTAATATAAGTAAGCTGCAGTCGTGTCGAACATGGACACTGAATTATCTCTTGAAGCGTGTCAGGATAGTCCAGTCAGCACTGCTGCTGGCTGGACTATCCTGACACGCTTTCGACTTCCTGGTGAATATGGACGCACGTTTATAACTAGATTCGGCAAAGTAGTGATAGTTCGCCGGTTATTCCAGGGAAGATGACGGCTGTGATCATTTGCTGTCGTACACAGTGAGACATTACAGTCGTTGTTCAGAAGCCGTTCCGGGATGGCATTTTAGAGGTAACGATGTGGGAACGGTTCATGTGCTGATTGTGATCACCGGGTGTCTTTAGTGTGGTAAAAAATCCATTCTTCCTGGGCTTTCCTCAAAAGTCTTCGCAAATTAAAAAAGGGAAGTAAGCAGAGCCGTCGGTATGTTCAGATTTGCCGCAACTATGCTTTTCAATGCTGAAATCTTTTAGTTTCAATTAGTAGCAATTTATCTACATAACATTATTTTCATTGCAAATGGGCCAGTGTTCTGTAGTGTAGCGAATTCATTCCCTAATTAACATGCTATATTGCTTAAATAGTTAACAATCTGTAAACGATTGAAAATGACGTAACGCGGTTATCTATTTATATAGACTCAAATTATAAACAGCAGATTATTCGTAGCCATTCTTGTTCACACCCCTCAAAAGCAGTTTCTTATACATGTATGCCATGTGCGAGTATATACTGATACCGAAATGACATTGACATATCACGTAGCCGCCGTCGAGAGAGGGTATCGTTGACTGATGATGATAGCGACGCGGCAATGTTTCTTTTCTTGGGCACTACGTCACATAAATTACTGTATTGTAAATTCACGAGTTCCTAAAAATAAAATAATTATCTACTTACTATTTATGGGTACTTTTTTATTATGGATAGGCTCACGTTAGACTATTATCTTACCTAATGATAAGCGATGACGTGGTCGACGATGGAGCACGCTTGCGTAGCTTATTCACTCTTGACTTAAGGACGCGTTTACGATTTGACGCGCATCAATTTTAGGTATAGAGTCTTACTACTACACGTGCACGGCTCACACACACAGCGAAATGCGCGAAGCGGCGAAATTATGAGTAACTTGACACGACTTGATACTTGAGCTTACTTTTATTTATTTTTTGCCATGTTTTTTTTTTAAGTTTACTTTAATTATTTTTCAAAAAGGTCGTAACGTGAAATGGTAACAAAATTTTTACCTCGAGTGGTTTTCCACCCTTAAGAAATTTCACAAGTGTTTTGCCACTCTAAAAAAAAAAAAACAGTTGATCGGACTGGAAGTACAGAAAAGTGATCCGATCGATTTCCATTCTGATCAACTAGTTGATCGGTTTAGTTGATCGGATAGGAAGTGCAGAAGGTGATCCGATCGAGTTCCATTCTGATCAACCAGTTGATCGGTTTAGTTGATCAGATAGGAAGTACTGATTTACTTAATTTCATTGGACAGTGATTGACTGGTAAGCAAGTACTTGCTAAAGTACCTATGTATTTACGATTTGCGCGACAAGCTTTTTGAAAACAAATAATTAAAAACATAAGCTTATTTTATCTGCTGTATTTAGTATTTTTAACCGACTTAAAAAAAGGAGGATATTCTCAATTCGGATGTTTATATTTATATATTTTTTTATGTAAGAGGTAGGTATGTTAGGGCATAACTCCGTCATAATATAGACGGATTTGCAAAATTCTTTTTTGTTCGAAAGAGGTTTATTCCGAAATAGTCCCTTGTAAAGATCAGACGGGCAATTCTCGTAATTTTAAGAACGTTCACAGTCTAATCTGTCTCAATCTGTCAAAAATACCTCTAATTTCCCTACATTTTGAAAATTGTTTGACATTTGTTTGTTGCCGAGATGAGACTGCGAATAGATTTTGAATGTTTTTAATTACGAGAATTGGCCTTCTGATGATGTCGGAGAGTTGTGGGATTGGAGAGTTTCAGAGACAGACAACGGAACTCTTCAATAAATGCCAGCAAATCAACCGCAATTGCTGCTTTCGCATATTATGTATGCATTGTTTGCGTAATCACACAGTATAAGATCATGTCTGTACCCTCTAAAGGGGTACGCAGATGTGTTCAGTATACCACGGCACACCGTCATTTATCTCAACGTTGTTATTGGGGTACCTTTAATCTTGCAAGTAAATTCGGGCAACCTTTTTTGTTTATGAATTGATTTAATTAACCGACTTAATTTAGATTAAGTATTTTTTTTTATGTAGGTATGTTTAGATGGATTTGCAAAATTCTGTCATTTTTTAATGGATAAGCTATGCATGCCCCAGGGGTAGTACAATATAAATTTTATGAACTTTGCTTGGCCTACCCAAGCAAAGTTCATAGAGTTCATAAAATTTTGAAATTGATGATGTTTAATTTCCTGTCACTGTTATTCACATAGCAAGTAAAAAGTTTTAGGTACCTATATAATTTTGTTTTAGTATCAAATGGTTCTCGAAAACTAGAAAGAAAATACGTTTATTTGGCACATACATATAATACTGATAAGTACTTACAATTACTTTCAAGGTTAGGATTAGGTTCCAAACATTATTAATTGCTTCATAAAAAAAGTCGTTGGCATGACAACAAGAACAATTCAATAGATATTGTTTATCTGTCAAATTGGAATGGATTGCCATTCTAAGTGTGTTACGTAATTAGGATGCCGTACGAAGCCGGGTCAGGAGCTAGTAAATGATAAAAGAAATGAATAAAACTTACGAAAGACATAAAAAAAATATCAATTTTTATTTTTCATTATATTATTATGACAATGACAATTATATTATTATGATGAATATTCTCGTAGTTCCATATTCCTTTTGAATCTCGTCTTAGGCCTTGGCATCTAAAACAAAAATTGTGTTATAAAAGGTATAAACTATACACACTCTTATCAGCTAGCTCTACTCGTCTATTAGTTTCAATAGCAGCCTCCAGGTCCTGGACCTGCAGGTCTCTCCATCAAGTCCGGAGGTAAGGTCTCAACATAACTAACAAAACGAGCCCAAACTCGGCACACCTAGCTCTACTGGTATACTAGTTCCAGTAGCAGTCTTCGAAGTACACCTGCAGGTCTCTCCATCAAGTCCGGAGGTAAGGTCTCAACATAACTAACAAAACGAGCCCAATAAACTCGAGACACTCACACACCTAACTCTACTCGTCTATTAGTTCCAGTAGCAGTCTTCGAAGTACACCAGCAGGTCTGTCCATCAAGTCCGGAGGTAAGGTCTCAACATAACTAACAAAACGAGCCCAAACTCGACACACCTAGGTCTACTCGTCTATTAGTTCCAGTAGCAGTCTTCGAAGTACACCTGCAGGTATCTCCATCAAGTCCGGAGGTAAGGTCTCAACATAACTAACAAAACGAGCCCAAACTCGGCACACCTAGCTCTACTGGTATACTAGTTCCAGTAGCAGTCTTCGAAGTACACCTGCAGGTCTCTCCATCAAGTCCGGAGGTAAGGTCTCAACATAACTAACAAAACGAGCCCAATAAACTCGAGACACTCACACACCTAACTCTACTCGTCTATTAGTTCCAGTAGCAGTCTTCGAAGTACACCAGCAGGTCTGTCCATCAAGTCCGGAGGTAAGGTCTCAACATAACTAACAAAACGAGCCCAAACTCGACACACCTAGGTCTACTCGTCTATTAGTTCCAGTAGCAGTCTTCGAAGTACACCTGCAGGTATCTCCATCAAGTCCGGAGGTAAGGTCTCAACATAACTAACAAAACGAGCCCAAACTCGGCACACCTAGCTCTACTGGTATAATAGTTCCAGTAGCAGTCTTCGAAGTACACCTGCAGGTTTCTCCATCAATTCCGGAGGTAAGGTCTCAACATAACTAACAAAACGAACCCAAACTCGACACACCCAGCTCTACTCGTCTATTAGTTTCAGTAACGGTCTTCGGAGTACACCTGCAGGTCTCTCCATCAAGTCCGGTGGTAAGGTCTCAACATAACTAATAAAACGAGCCCAAACTCGACACACCTAGGTCTACTCGTCTATTAGTTCCAGTAGCAGTCTTCGAAGTACACCTGCAGGTCTCTCCATCAAGTCCGGAGGTAAGGTCTCAACATAACTAACAAAACGAGCCTAAACTCGACACACTCAGCTCTACTCGTCTATTAGTTCCAGTAGCAGTCTTCGAAGTACACCTGCAGGTCTCTTCATCAAGTCCGGAGGTAAGGTCTCAACATTACTAACAAAACAAGCCCAAACTCGACACACCTAGCTCTACTCGTCTATTAGTTCTAGTAGCAGTCTTCGAAGTACACCTGCAGGTCTCTCCATCAAGTCCGGTGGTAAGGTCTCAACATTACTAACAAAACGAGCCCAAACTCGGCACACCTAGCTCTACTCGTATAATAGTTCCAGTAGCAGTCTTCGAAGTACACCTGCAGGTCTCTCCATCAAGTCCGGTGGTAAGGTCTCAACATAACTAACAAAACGAGCCCAAACTCGACACACCTAGGTCTACTCGTCTATTAGTTCCAGTAGCAGTCTTCGAAGTACACCTGCAGGTCTCTCCATCAAGTCCGGAGGTAAGGTCTCAACATAACTAACAAAACGAGCCTAAACTCGACACACTCAGCTCTACTCGTCTATTAGTTCCAGTAGCAGTCTTCGAAGTACACCTGCAGGTCTCTTCATCAAGTCCGGAGGTAAGGTCTCAACATTACTAACAAAACAAGCCCAAACTCGACACACCTAGCTCTACTCGTCTATTAGTTCTAGTAGCAGTCTTCGAAGTACACCTGCAGGTCTCTCCATCAAGTCCGGTGGTAAGGTCTCAACATTACTAACAAAACGAGCCTAAACTCGACACACTCAGCTCTACTCGTCTATTAGTTCCAGTAGCAGTCTTCGAAGTACACCTGAAGGTCTCCCCATCAAGTCCGGAGGTAAGGTCTCAACATAACTAACAAAACGAGCCCAAACTCGGCACACCTAGCTCTACTCGTATAATAGTTCCAGTAGCAGTCTTCGAAGTACACCTGCAGGTCTCTCCATCAAGTCCGGTGGTAAGGTCTCAACATAACTAACAAAACGAGCCCAAAGTCGGCATACCTAGCTCTACTCGTCTATTAGTTCCAGTAGCAGTCTTCGAAGTACACCTGCAGGTCTCTCCATCAAGTCCTGAGGTAAGGTCTCAACATAACTAACAAAACGAGCCCAAACTCGGCACACCCAGCTCTTCTGGTACATTAGTTCCAGTAGCAGTCTTCGAAGTACATTTCAGGTCACTCCATCAAGTCCGAAACTAAATATGAAATTTATAAGTACATATAAGAAACTGTGAATAAAATCTTACCTTGGTTGTCCGTAGTCCGTGCAGAATGCGTGAAGGATCAAGTATGTTAGGTCAAATATTTTGTATTCGTACAGCGATCTTTTCCAATACGAGGAGCTGCTTGCAAGCGTCACAGTGTCCACTCACGACGGCGGCCGAGCGCAGACTAATATTTCATTACAAATTTTTGTGCAATAAAGCAAGACAGTGACCAGTAAAATAACCCTTATTTCAATCCAATAAGAATCACGTGTTACCGCTAAATATGCGAAAAAATAAGACTCAATTTTAATTTTTTTCTGAGCGTATTGTAACATTTTGATAGTTTTTTTTGCTACCTTTTTGAGTTGAACATGTCTATTTACATAAAATATTTTTAAATACATAAATTTATGTTATTAAATAAAAGAAAAATGTCCCTAAAGTCAATTCGACGACATCGTCGTCGAATTTGTGTGAAGAGGTAACGGAAATTATTTTTTACAATATTATAAACCAAAATTTTCGAATAAAAAATTGCTACCATTTGAAGATTAAGGAGTAATCTATCTGTGGTAATTATTAGTTACTTTTAGTTTTGTACCATTTTGCCGCAAAATGCACCGAAAAACTCCTTATTTTTTTCGAAGTCGTAAACGCGTCCTTTTAGCTATTAGGAAACAGACTCCGGTAGGGAATTCTACTCTTTAGCTGAACGCATAATAATACTTCAATGGTATATGGTAACACGTGGAGAGTAATGGAGACTGTGCGACTATAGTCAGCTCGTGGTGTCATCTATGGTAATGTTTCATAAAAAGTAAGGTGAAGAGGGGTTTACAATTCGGCAATGGCTAGCCATCACCAGTATCAATTGAAGAGCGCAGTTGTTATTTTTTGTAATTTAGTGTCGTGATCCTATAACTATTTCAGAATAGTAGATTTCTTTAATCTGTTGTACTTTATTATTGTCGCTTATTAATTGTTATAACAACCGCATGGGTTGACCTCCAAGGTTAAGCAACGTTTGCCGAGGTCTCATAGATGGGTCCATCTTATCATACTAAGATTACTCCCTGCCTCGGAAAGCACCTAAAGCCGTTAAGACCTGGGTGTCATTTGTAGATCTTTGTCAACCGTTACCACTAACCGTTACTGACTATTTAGTCAGAAGCCAGTAAATCTGACACCAGTTGACATTCCAACCAAGGGTATTGTGTTACCTGAGTTGTGAATGTCAGATAGGCACTTGCTGTAAAATACCAGCTGCATGAGGTTTGACTGGAAGCCGACCCCAACATAGTTGGGAAAAGACTAAGTTGGTTAATTGATTGTTAATAATGTTGTGGTCCAGGGCGTGGAGACGGAGAAGTGCCCCAGCATGCAAAGCGCGATGAAGCACGAGGAGCCGGTGAGCGTGGAGATCAGGTCCACGCTGGCGGACGGGCTGGCCGTGCCCACCGTCGGCTACAACGCCTTCGCCACCGTCAAGAGCATCGTCGACAGGATGGTAAGTTCCCATCAGTTAGGTGTTTTTGAAATAAATTAAATCCAATTAAACGGCTTTGTTCATTGTACTCATCTTTATAAATTTATAGGTACTCAACCAATTCTGAAATCGCAAACGCAAAATGAGCAAATCATCAAACATTAAACATAATACAATCAAATTAAAAACACTAGTGTTTTATGAACAGAAAATAAGTCGAGCCACTCGTGTTCATGTGACCAATAGAACAGTTGACGTTTTTACATATCATATATTTACTCTAAAACAAAAATATCGAGAACAATAAGAGTGCTTCAGTTATTTTAATATAGAATAGAACAGAATAGAAATTCGGTACAGACCAGTACAGACACAGCACAACGATTACAAAGTAAAGAAGAATACAAAGTACGCCGAGCGTGCCCGCACCGAAAGGGTAACCACCTCAGAGTTTACTGGGCGTTGGACACCCAGCGCTGATTTTCATTTTTTTAACACCTTGTCCTTAATTAGTGGTTAAGAAAGTTATTATGTGTGATGTGTTCGTTACTACATTCTGCTATAGCGTTTAGTAGCGTATAGTCTAGTGTCAGGATCTTCTTTTTACAAAAAAAAATATATAGAAAAATATCCCTCTGTACAAACAAGGCAATTGGCGCAGGCAATAGTTTTCTAGTATGCCTCCAGAACAGAGTGGACCAAACCGGATGTGTTATGATTACTAGGTAATTTTGTTTATCTATCGGTTAAAGAAAACGTCATGATTACGCATACATCTTTGGCATATTATTTATGCGTAAATATCTACGTCAATTGTTTACTGACATCGTATCATTATAAGCATAGCGTACATCTAACGTAATCACGTGAAAACAATCCGTGTTGTCTTGATAATTTTTAATTATTTTTAAAAGTAGGTACATACGTTTTACATAATTTAAAATTCTTATCATCCTATTTTTATAAAGTTTGTTTTTAAAACGTAGTTGGCGCAGTTTATTTCTTGGCTTGGATGATTATATTAACTACTAATACCTACTACTTGTGTAAACCTTGATTACTCAAGCAGTAGGTAGTAGTAATTAAAATTGTTATACATTAATTATGAAATAGATACGAAAGTTGCCAAGTACTTATGTAACAGTCTTGTTCCTTGGTTGCCAGATAACGGTGAATGAGGACTGGATCGCGCGCGCCATCCTGCGCCTGATCGAGCAGGAGAAGTACGTGGTGGAGGGAGGCGGCGCTGTCGGCGTCGCCGCCATCATGGCGGGCCTCGTGCCTGAGCTGGCCGGCAAGAAGTGAGTGCTCTAGCTTGCCTTTGAGTCGAGAGTCTATATTTAAGAACTTCTTCCTGATTCTGGTCGTTTGGTAGTTTATGAGACTACCGCACATATATTTGTCTCCTTTTTTCTTTAAATCTCCATCTACCAGGTGTAGTGAAAGTTCACCACAAGTACACTTCACCTCAGTTTTGATGATGAGCTGCTTCCAGAACAGGCCTTTGGCTGTTCTTCGAGGCTTTCCTTAAGATGTATTGATAAAGATATTAATGGGTCTTGGGACCTAGTGAATAGGTTACTTCTAGGCAAGCGTGTTCCATCGTCGGCCACATTATCGGTGAAATAGTGGTGAAACGCGAGCCTATGCATAGTAATAAAAAAACCTGAGTATATTCGTTCAAATATTCCATTAGTAAACCTAAAGTGATGTCAATTCACATTGGTGCTAGTTTTAGACCGTACGAATAGACGCCTACCTACCCCATTGATCCCTCCACTCATCAAATGAGACCCTGACAGTTGACAAGTCACGTTGTTACGTTTCAGGGTGGTGTGTATCCTGTCGGGCGGCAACATTGACACGACGATCCTGGGCCGCTGCCTGGAGCGCGGACTGGCCGCGGAGCAGCGCCTCGCCAAGTTCAAGGTGACGGTGAGCGACCGGCCCGGCGGCATCGCCGAGCTCTGCAAGCTCATCTCCTCTACCGGCGTCTCCATCAAGGACATCATGCAAGAGCGCGCTTGGGTTCATGGCGACATTTTCAGTGTTCGGGTATGAATCTTTTTTTTTATTATTATAAATATTTAATTGTGCTTTTGTGTACAATATGGTCTGGTCTACACTGTTCTTAAATAATATCTATCAATATAGTAACAACAATCACTTTTTTTAAAGGAGTAATCATGGAGTTTCTTGCCGGTTCTTCTCCATAGGAAACGACCAAATTGGATCTGTGCACTAGCTTCTGACGTTTTATAAGTGCCCATGTAGGCCTATGTGAAATAAAATCTTTTGACTTTGCCTTTTTTATTTGATATCTTATTTTTCCTTAGTACGAGGATCTCGTGGCTAATTAATGATAATCGGTTTTATTTTTGGGTGGGAATCATCAAATAACTTCAACAGCTGGGTGGAGCGATAGCGAAATATCAAACATTTTGTGACTAAAACCCACCGATGTTCCTACAGTTGCCCTTTGCACTCCATAGCCACGGAACAATTTTGCAGAAATAATAATTATAGCTGTATGTTGATCTTTAATGTTTATAACAACGCTTGTCGAGGTCGTTTCATGTATGGGTGACCATTCATTACATACCGAGATTCCTCTGTACCTCGAAAAGCACCTTAAGCCGTTGGACCCTGTCATTTGTACCTCTTCGAACGTTGTTACGGGTAGTCAGAAGCCAGAAAATCTACCATCGGTCTTGCCAAGGAGTATCGTTTTACCCAGTTACCGAGTTGTGAAGGTCAGGTAGGCCTCCAAGAAAGTGATGGTCTCTTCACCTGCATCTGGTAAGACTACACGGCAACCCCAAGAAAGTTGGAAAAGGCCAGATTTTAAAGTCTTTATTTTGCTTATAGGTGAAAGTGGTGTGCGAAACCCGTGGCCCTGACCACTTGGAAGAGCTGCGAGGAGTGATCGCGAACACGTACCGGGAGTGGGACTTTGCGGGAGAGTACGACGCCTACCCGCGCCGGAACAGCACTGAGTCCCTCGATGACGTGTCACATTAGCTGATCACCTGTACTTCTCCAACTCTTTACTGAATGCAGAGCCCCTGGCTTAAAGATAAAGTAGATCCTGAATGGATGGAGAGCTTGATTCTTTAGAAATATTATCCTATCCTCATTCTTCAAGCACAGTTTAAGTTCAAACTATACTTTTCAAGTAGTGATTATGCACGAGCAGGTACTCGATAGATAGATTAGGTTATTTCAAATGTCTGTGATAAGTAAGGGTCGACGCTGCGTTAAGCGGGCACCCGCGCGGACACTCCCATACGAAAGTGCTCCGTCGCGGTGACCCGCGTCCGGTTTACTACATAATACTTGTAATATATTAAAGTTCTCCATGGACACGACCACATGCACACCGTAAAATTGACACTGTGGAGGTAATAATCCTGATTCCGCTACGGGTTCCGTCGCACACGAAACACGCGCGACGTCACTTGACTGGTGCCCTCGCGGGACCCCGCCCGGGCGCCCACTTAATGCAGCGTTGGCCCTAAGAAGAATATTCTGATGACATTACTAAGCTATTATTTTAATTTAAGGTTTTAACTACCGGACTGGTAGACTTTAATATTAAGGACATTAGCCAACGAGGTACGTTAGAAAAGTACACAGAGAGGTAGATCAACGAGATATGATTGCGACAAACACAGAGTCCTCGCTAATATAGATAATTTAAGTAAGGTTTCTTGCAAGATAGGATTGACACTTATGGCAAAAATTTCGAGTAGGATTAATAACTACGAACCAAGACAGGAGATAACTCTGTCTTAATATTAACACCTATTATCATCGAATTATATTTAATCAATTAAATTATATTGAATTCACCTTTAATTTTAGTCGGTCACAAATTTGTGCCTATCCTATAATATTAGATCACTAGATTCATGTAATGGCTTGATCATGACTTTGGTCTTCGAGGTGAGCGGCGCGACGAGCGGGGCGGCGTCTCGTGGCGTGCTTCAAACATTTTCATACTTTTGCCACAAAATAGATAAGTACAGAAGACAATCTCATGTATATACTTCAGTTTTTATATCTACGCTCGGTGGACGCACACTAATGAGCGTTTTAGCCGGAGAACTTTTCGACGAGCGGGCCGAGGCGCTCCGAGATATCGTGTCCGTGAGCGGGGTCTATGTGTGCGTTTCTCGAGCGCGCTTTGTATGTAGATTCACTACTGTACTTATATATTTTGCGCTTTTGATCTTACAGCTCGCTCCCCCGCGCTTAGCTACCGCTCACCGCAGCAAGGTCGTGGACGGGCCGTAAAATGTTGTAAGGCTATTTATACTTAATTAAAAAGAAAGATATTATATCATTTGTTTTTTTTATTTTATTCACTTTCTCTCTTATCGACGTCAATTAGCAAAACTGAATAGAGAGACAAACAAGTCTGCAACGGATTTTCAATAAATTAGACGATTATTGAAAATTCAATGTTGTATTAAAAAATAGGAATCTAGAAGCATATACTTTTTAGTAAAAAAATAATTTTGCAAATTGGTTCATAAATGAAGGACTTGAATGAGATAACATTTTTAAAAATTTAACCTGATTGTCAACCTCTTCTTTTTTTGAAGTTGGTTAAAAATCGAATAACACATTGCGTATGAACGGTGATTTGTTATGGCCAGATATAATGGTGTGTCCAGACCTGGCGAATTTGCCGCTCTCGAGCCACCCGCCATCCGCTCGTGCGTGCATTTCGAGCACAGTTCGTTCGTACGAAGCCCCTGCACCATGCGCGCTTCGTACTAAGTTACTAACATAAAATGTTCTAACTGTTCACAAGCGGCTCGGAAACGGCTCGCAAGCGGCGCATTCGCCAGATCTGTATCCCTAGCTAAGTTGCTAATCTGCAATCGGTAACGCTAGTAGAAAGTTTCAAATGTACGGAAATAACGTCTATCAACGCTCAGTCACGTGGTCAGAACAAAAGAATTGGCGGCGCGGCCAACTCGAAGTGTTCGGCGCAAGCGAAACGGTTGTAACTTAGCTCCTCCTTGGTTAGAAATTGATCACTTTATGAATCATGATATGACCAAGTCAAACTGGCCAGATTAAACGTTAAAATTTGGATGATATTTCAATATTCGTTTGGCCTACTTTCTTTAGACTTTTCTCTCTGACACGCTCATCGCTCACTTTCTTGTATCCACTGCACACCACTTGCATAAAAATGAAAAGACCAAATATAGATAGAGGGGCACAAAGGTGCTGCTTATATCAAATTAAGTTTCTTCCAGCAGAACTGCGACAGAAGAGTTGGATGAGAGATGTAAACACAGATAAATATATCAATTATATACCTAATATTTACTATACAGGGTTATTTATAAAACACTAACAACCTTGCAGGACTGTATTACTAACATGATAAACCACAACTTTTGTTCTATGACTTTTTACAAAACATAATTCATTTACCAAAAACAAACCTTCGAGATTTCATTGTTCTATCTAACACATTTCAACTCTATATTTCGGTATGCCAACCTACGTCTGTATGACGCGACGCAAAAGCATCAAGCACCTCCGCCACCTGATCCCAACTCCCTTCCGCTATTGTACTTGCTTCGCATTGACTTCTTAATATTTAGAACATATTTTTTTTATTTTTTTTGCATTAAAATCTAATGAACTTAAAATACGATAAATTTTTAAAAGTCTTAAATAAAAGTAGTTGATTATGATGTTGGTACCATAGTCCTGAAAGGTGGTTAATGTTTTACAAATAACCCTGTATATCAATAACAGTAAATAAAATACATACATAAGAGATTTTTTTTTTTAATATTTTAGAATGACTGGGCGTGCCTCCATTAACGTAACAAAGCAGTCTGTAATGATATTTTCCACCATTTTGTTTTACACACATGCACACACGCCAACTGCGAAATATCGACTGAGAATTGAAAAATCTGAGAATACGCGCGCGGCGCACCGTTCGCGGCACGGCGCCGTGCCGTTATACGGTGACGAGAGACGCCGCGCCGTGCCGTCATGCGATGGCGGCGCCGCGCCGTGGTGATGGGGAGAGGCTCTTAGTAAATACCGAAGTTCTGTCAACACACGTCTCCGCTATTGTTTCTCTATTGGTGGAGTTCGGGCCTTAACATCATCAATTTACATTGGACAGTCAACCTCCTTTATGAAAACTTTTTTTCATAAACAACACTTACCAGACAGAAACAAAAATAAAATAAAAATTCAAGTGTCTAGTTCAACAAAAATAATGTCGAATTACGAGTGTTTTTTTAAATAAATAAATGATTCCATCCATATTTCCAACACAATGAAAAATTTATAGTTTATAATGTTAAAATAAGTAGCAGACGAACAAAAGCAGATAACTCCAGAAAAACAGCAAAACCTTCAAGATGAATCCAAAAGATGTAAGTGGACCAGGGCATAGCTTAGGATTGTTGAAGTTTGTGAAGGTTATAAAGAAGGCTGTCAAACTGCAAAGTAGAGATCCTCGCACTTCCTTTCCTCTACATCCTTCTATTACATCGTGTTCGGAGTTTGTGAAGGTTATAAAGAAGGCTGTCAAACTGCAAAGTAGAGATCCTCGCACTTCCTTTCCTCTACATCCTTCTATTACATCGTGTTCGGTCAACATCGCGATTTCTGCTCCGACAGGGTTACAAATAGTTAAAAGCAAAGAGATACGTATGTGTTATTTTATTTATTGTATTTACATATATCTACACTTTAGTTTCGAATGTTAATCGGTTTGTTACAATTTATTAACAGAGAGATCAGAATCTCTCTGTTAATAAATTTATTTAAATTAGTACAGAGTACTGGATCCGTGGTATCCGTTTGTGCGTCGATGTCAAAGACACCGTGTAACTAACTAAAAAATATAACAATACCCTGTTGCAATAAATATTAACATATTTAGGATCCAGAATACGACGAGTGGTGTGATCCAGACAATCCACGACGAGTAAAATATGAAGGTATATTAGCGGCTTCAAAACGAATAGTTGGGCAAATTGTTCGGACACCATTGCAGGTACACTCTTACTTACTTATATATCAAATCTTTACGTAGGCTGAAGATAAACGCCAGCACTACAGTCGAACATCATAGGTGCTAACTTAATGAATATACTTATTGCATTTATTTTTCTAGAAAGCTCACATGTCGCAGAGACTGGGTTTGGAGTTATATATGAAAGAGGAATTCTTACAAGTTACAGGATGGTAAAACTTACAACTGAGCCTTAAATAAACGTGTGTTATTAATTAACGCTAATTTAGATTTGTTTAACGTAATTTTAATAGTTTCAAGGAACGTGGTGTGTGCAACACTTTATCTTTGCTGAGCGATGAACAAAAGAAATATGGTGTAGCAGCTGCTAGTACAGGAAACCACGCCTGCGCTCTTGCGTACCACTCCGCTCGGTTGGGTATACCCAGCGTGGTGTACATGCCCACGAATGCACCAATCAACAAAGTTAACAAAGCTGAAAGACAAGGCGGAAAAATTGTATTGCATGGTAACACACTGGCCGATGCAAAACTCTTTGGTATGACAAAATCAAAAGAAAAAAAAATGATGTACATTAATGGGTAAGTCTCAAAGTTTACATCCACATGACTGTACCGTGGTTTTTATAAAGTTTTATTTCTAAGTCCACTCTTTATTACTTATTTGGGGTCAGTAATGTTTGCTCACATAATTTGCAGATACGATCACCCAAATATTATCGAAGGTCAGGGTACCATTGGTATCGAAGTTGTAGAACAGCTGCCTTCTGTGGACGCGGTGTTGGTTCCATGCGGGGGTGGCAGTCTCTTGGCTGGAATCGCAATAGCTGTAAAACATCTCAAACCCGACGCTGAAGTTTATGTGAGATACCATATGATTTAACCTTATTTTAATGACGGCTATGAACGTAACATTAAATATAACTCGTATTTTTCAGGGAATTGTAACAGACCGCACTAACAGCATGGTAGAGGCGCTAAGGAAGAATGAACGGGTCTTTATTAACTTGGAACCGTCAATTGCCGATGGATTATCCGTAAATAAAGTCGGAGTCAACACGTTCTTTAACCTTAAAGGTGTTGTCGATAAAATGGTACCTAATCCAATTATATTGAATGATCGAAATGGGCATGCCATTTTTTTCAACAAACTACACGACTATTTAATTTTTATTTATAGGTCGTGGTAAGAGAGGATTGGGTCGCTCGTGCGATCATGCACATTATCGAAGAAGAAAAAGTTGTTGTGGAAGGAGCCGGGGCAGTTGGGATCGCAGCTATCTTGGCTGGATTGTTCCCTAACCTTAAAGGAAAAAAGTAAGTACTGATAACCCAACAGAACAGGCTCGCTTGCTCACACATGGCTGAAGTGGGGTGCTTTTAGGGGCTATACCGTCATTAACCTAGATGTTTCTCAGAATTCTCTCACCGATTTCAAAAAGGAGGAGATTCTATGTTCGGCTGAATCTATTCTTTTTATCTTTACCTTTTGCTATTCCAATAAAAACGAGTAATTCCTTAAATAAATGATTCAGTAATTTTTAGAATTACTGAACCAATTATTCAAATAAAAAGCAAATTAAAAAAAAACACAAATTCAAACAAATTCAAAATTTCTACAAGCACATAAAGTTCAAATAAAAAGTATTTTACAGAGTGGTTGCAATCTGCTCTGGGGGCAATATCGACTCGACAACGCTGTCGCGTGCTCTGGAGCGCGGCATGGCCGCAGAAGGGCGCCTGGTGAAGTTCAAAGTGACGGTGTCGGACCGGCCAGGCGGGCTGGCGGACCTGTGCAGCATGCTCGCCAACATCGGCGTCACCATGCGGGACTGCGTGCCCGAACGCGCCTGGGTCAAAGGAGATGTCTTTAGTGTTCAAGTATATATCGGTTTTTTTTTGTTTGTTTTACTACTACTTACTAAGTACCCTACGGGTATACTTCCGTATCTGCCCACTTGGTTATAGAAACCTCTTTGTTGCAGTTAAAAGTTATTGTCGAAACCAGAGGATGGGAGCACACTAAAGATTTGATTGAGTTAATCAAGAAACACTATAAAGAATACTTCTTTCAAGAAATGGGCGAAAAGACAGACAAGTCGCCGGGCACTAAACGCGGCCCATGCCTCGCGCCCAACCCCATGTGCATGCAGAAGTAAATATGCGATGAAACCGTGCCATTTCTACCCCGTCTCATTATCGTGCAATTAAAATGATACTTGTAATTTAATTGGTTTTTGTTTTATTTCGTTAAGAAATTCATACTAGGGTATGCAACCTGTGGTATGGAAGAGCAAGCCTTTAGCCTATTCCCTTAACCTTTTTTGGTTTAGGGTATTTATAAGGTTATTTTTTCATTCCGATTGTTGGAGGCCACACACACACACACAATGCCGTTTCAAACCGCTCTGATTTTGGTAGATCGCTATCTGGCAATACTCCGCCGTTTATCGGATTTGCAATTTTTATCTTCCCTAAAAGGATATGCTATTATGCTTCCAGATTGCTCCCATTTTTTTTAAATCAAGTTCTGATGATGGAATCCATAAGGAAATGAGGAAACTCCCCAAATATTATAGGCAACCATATGATGATTTTGGCGTTTTCATCGAGAACTCAAGCATTTATAGTAAGAAAAAAAAACATTTGATGTAATGGAGCTGGTGAAGAAGATCAGGAATGGCCAACGGGACTTCACACTCATACTATAACACAATGAAGATAGTTGAGCAACTATGGCAATAAAAATAAATAAATGGTTCTGAATAATATTGTTAAAACTGGTAAAATATCACCGAAGTTATCTGAAGGTATAATTTTGGAGCCAGAAAGTATACACCGGAACTCCATAGATCTAACATAGGTACTCATACTCTATGACCACTGGTAAATTTTTTTTTTACGTATCTTTACCTCTAGTAGAATATATAAAGTCTTTGATCTTTACTTAATAATTCCATGACCCGACCAAATGACAATTGATTGATTGACAGACCACAAAACGTTGACATTCAAAATGTTTTGAAAATTTAAAAGATTCCTGAAACACATCAATATGTAAAATTTCTAGTGGGTCATAAGAAAAAAAAAACAGAAAAACATTATTAAATAAATATGGCCAATCCTAAAGATGTGAGTATTATAGGTCGAAGACTTCCAATATTTTCAATCATATCGGCTTACTTGCTCTATCAGAGGCCCTACCACAAGCTCTAAACGTGATCCATTTGACGACCTGAAATGAACTGTTGAAGGGTTGGAGCTATATAGGGTACGTTAGCTCCATCCCTTCTCGCTCACACGCCTAATATTAACACGTCCTTTTGAGGCCCCTGAATTTACGTCGACATCGAAGTCGACCAATTTCGGCAGGCACAGACTCTCATAACAGGACAGTAACCAATTCAGAAGAAAATTCCCTTTTATTGATTCAGCTAAAGGAGACAATCGCCTCTCCTAACGGCCTTTTTTACAATATCAATAAGTATGAAAGGACAGTGTTCATTCGCCACTTTTTTAGGGCCCCGTACCTCAAAAGGTAAAAAAAAACGGAACCCTTATAGGATCACTTTGTTGTCCGTCCATCTGACCGTATGTCTGCCCGTCTGTCTCTCTGACTGTCAAGACTTTATCTTGGGAACGCGTGGAGGTATCGAATCGTAATTAAAACCATACACGTCTGCAGTCCATTCGAGCTGTAAAAAAACAAACTTTTATGTTAACGAATAAAAAGATGCCGTATCTTTTTAATCGTTAACTTAGAAGTTTGATTTTTTCGTTTATGTTGCAAAAAACGTATAAGTATTTTGATACTCTTAAACATTGAAATTCATAGGGCACTTCCCGTTGACCCGGAATCCTGATAGGCACAAAGCAAGGTCTTATAGTACAGTTATAGGAATAAATCCTACGCCTACGCCAGAAAATTCGGAAAAATCTTTGTGACTCCATTCGGGAATTGTAAAAAACTTTGGAATTGCAAACTGCACGGACGGAACCCTCAGTGCGCAAGTCCGACTCACACTTGCCCAGTTTTTTTTTTCTTTCATTCATTTTGAAACTGCGCTATTAGTTGCGCACCTATCTGCTCCATCACACCAGCTATTCGAAGGGGTTTGGCGTGGTAAACAAGTCTGAATATTGTGCTTTGACGAAGGATGCATGAGAAGGATGCTTGGGCTTGATATTCTTGACTAGCGCGTATCTTAAGCTACCCTGAACCGCTTACAGACGGTTGGTGTTAACAGAACTCGATAAAAACATGTGTGTTTAATGTGTTGTCGTAGTATAAAGTATACAACGACAACATTAAGGTTTCGTACCCGTTGTGTAAAACGGGACCGTATTAGGTACTAAGACTCCGCTGTCCATTCGTGATAATATGAGACAATGCAAATTTTCACAGATGGTGTATTTCTGTTGCCGTTAAAATAAATAACAAATATACTAAAACAGAAAAAAAAATGATATGGTACAGAACCCTTCGTACGTGAGTCTGGCTCGCACTTGGCCAGTTTTTATAATCAAAATAATAATAATAATTTATGAAAACGTTACTTATTGTTTCAAGGATCCAGAATATGATGAGAACTGTGATCCTGACCATCCAAATAGGATCAAATTCGAATCAATATTAGATGCGTCTCGTCGAATGGTCGGCTTCATCACTCGGACACAATGCCCGGTAGGTACGTGATACTCATAGCTTTAGTTAGCAGCCTAGTATTCTATATCATTATAGAGAGGATATATTTGTATATTTATTACATTAACTGTCCCCACACACGGGCTTCAAAAAAACGGCGCTTCAAGCTTAATTTTGAGGCGGCCTTTTTTGTGATACGTGTGCGGCAGTGCCGCCACAAAAAACGCTTGAAGCCGCTTCAAGCTTCTTCGCTGTCGTGCGCTTCAGCTGTTTTTTGCGGCGGCTTCTTGCTTTATTTTTGTGGCCGCTCCTAGCGTTTTTTTGTGGGGGCGTTTTTTGAGGCCCATATGCGGTGACAGTTATTGTTATATGTATTGATGTCGTGGCCATTGCAGATCATAGACATTGATCACTTCATGATATGGCCAAGTAGAACTGGCCAGATCATTATAAACGTTATAGTATAATGATATTTCAATCCTCGTTTGGCGATATATTGATGTAGGGTTTCTATGATAAAAGGTCTAAAGAAAGTAGACGAAAACGTCTAAAGAGTTTAAACGATCTGGCTAATTTTAGTTGGCCATTTTATGAAGTGATAAATTTCTTGGATTTAGCCATGATATTGATATTGTTGTATTAACGTTTAAACTCTAATATCCTGAACGGATTTTGAAAATTCTTTCACCAGTAGTATGCTAACCGTATTAGTATCGAAACCGCTGACAGAAGATTGTGTTATATTTATAATTTAGAAAAAAGTACAAGTGACATAAGTACGAAACTAGATGTGTTAGGAAAATCAGTGTACTTAATTTGATTGATTGACTACAGCGAGCCCACATGTCGGAGAAACTGGGGATGGAGGTGTATATGAAACAGGAGTTCCTGCAGTACACAGGATGGTAATATAATAAAAAAAAAAACTTATTTTGTTCAGTCACATCATTTCATTTATCGTCACATTTTACTCAAAACAAACAAGCTATTAAAAACATTTTTCATAGCAAGCTTTTATAGCTCGGTATACCTATATAATTAATACTCGTCAAGACGAATGATATGGGCCCAAACTCGATGGGGTTGTGTAGTTTAACTACCAAGTTCCTATAGCCACCTTCCGGTTCCGTCATCAAATCAGCTCCTTGTCATAATAATTTTGCATTGTCATTTGATTTACACATGCATGCAAAATTTCAGCTCAATTGATAACCGGGAAGTGGGTCAAATTTATTCTAATAGATTTGATGACAGACAAACATCGGGACAGGTGAAACTAAAGAAAAGCTTGTTATAATAAAAATGTCCTTGGCGTAGCACACAGCTACGCCGTAGCGAGTTGCGCTACGCTGCTACGAGCCTACGGTAACACGCTTACACGCCATGTGTCATGCCCGCGGAGGCGCGAGACGCGAAGTGACATTCAGTACAACATAGCATAGCATCCACCGACGCGGTGACACTTGTCAAAATAAAAACTGACTGTAAACATTTTTGAGAAAATAAAAATTACCTGACATATTAATGTACCTAATTCAATTTTAAGTTTCAAGGAGCGCGGAGTACGCAACACTATGATGGTGCTAAGCGATGATCAAAAGAGGTATGGTGTGGTCACTGCCAGCGCTGGCAACCACGGTACAGCTTTGACCTACAACGCCTCCCAGCTAGGCATACCGTCCATAGTCGTTATGCCGTTGAACGCCCCACTCACTAAGAGAGCCAATGCCGAGAGACATGGCGGTCAGATCATATTGCACGGGCATAACATGGCTGAGGCTAAAAGACATGCTATGGTCTTGGCTAAAGAAAAGAAAATGTTGTACATTAACGGGTAAGCTCCCCACATGCACTTCGTATTTAAAATATAGGTACTTAGATTAGACTGAAGAAACCGAAATAGTAGGTTAGATAGGATATAAATGAAGATAGTTTGTCATTGCGACTGAGGCGGAATTCTTTCGAAGTGTTATTGTGCTGCAGTGACAAACCACATACCTATATCAAACGACGTTTTTCAATACACTTGAAAAAAACTTTGCTTGACCGGGAACTCGTGGGGGTCGCTTAGCGCCTAGCCTCATACAATAAATACAATAACTGTTTTCCGCACTAGTGCCGAAAATAGTTAATTGCATGCCTAAAAGCGGTAGGGATAAGAGTGGGTTTTCGAGTAAGTGTATTTAAAAGAGAATTGCTTTTCAGTTTCGACCATCCCAACGTAATAGAAGGTCAAGGCACCGTGGGTATTGAGATATTAGAACAAGTGCCAAACGTGGATGCGGTGCTAGTGCCGTGCGGAGGCGGCAGTCTGCTCGCTGGAGTAGCCGTCGCAGTCAAACATCTCAAACCTGACACCGAAATTTATGTGAGTCCACTTGTTGTCAATAATAACACACCATTTGTGCACAGTAGTACCGAAAATCGATATTTATAAAAATGAATAGCTGTGTTAGTCTCGCTAAATCTCGAGAACGGCTTTACCGATTTGGTTAATTTTAGTCTTGTAATATTTGTGATAGTTCAGGGAAGGTTTAAACGATGAAAACATTTAGAAAAGTTCACGAAATAAAATCAGACAACAATGTCATCTCGAATTAAAATGCAATTTTAAAATTAATTATGCTGGTTCTGGTAACTGATGGCGTTAATCTATAACAGTTTATCTAAAGGTTCGTAGTTCGTACCACTACGAAGTTCGCCCGGTCAACTAGTAAACAATAATCTGACTGTCAGCCGCCGAAAGTGAGCGAACGTTACGCAGTTTATTGTATTTCCATACATTTCACTTTTTCGTTGACATCTAACCGACGATACTTTATTACGCTATGCGTAGACGCTGACATTCGGCAGCCGATTAATATAGCGAGTCACTACGCGCGTATTGTCAGTATACTGTGAACAAAAAACACCGTTTATTTTCACGTTTACACTGGGGCTCACAGTGAGCCTGCTCACAGTCGGCGGCTGACAGTCAGTTTGAACACAGCCTTAATGTAGTGAAGCTACCCGTAGCGGGTTGTGCTACGCAGCTACGTGCCTACAATAGCACGCCGAGGCGTCGCCTTGCCCGCGGCGGTACTGCGTGATGACGTGACGTAACAGTAACAGTAGGGGACATGACATAGCACACACCGACCGTGACACACCACAAAATAAAAACTGATTGTAAATCCTATCTGGATTGTCAGCTATAAATAAACATGAAATATTTTATATAACAATATGATAACCTTATTATTCCTCGTTCTCATTAACCATGCAAAATGGAAGAAATTATAGTAAACTGCTTTTGATCATAAACACAAAAGTTCCTACCGCTACTATAAGTTGGAAGCACGGGATATATGGAAGTAAATCCATGGCCAACCCCGGCCCTGGCCCGGCCAGATACACATTAGCCCAAGCACTTGCGTGGTCTTCCCAGACAAACTCTTTCACAGGCAGATCTAACTATCTATAGAGTTCAGATAATTAAAAAATGTTTTCCAATGCTTTTTTTATTATTATTTAAAAATTTCTTCTAAATACAGGGCATCGAAACAGACAAGACACGCAGTATGACAGAGGCATTCAAGAAAAACGAACGCGTCTTCTTTCCGATAGATGGTTCCATCGCTGATGGATTAGCTGTCAATAAAGTCGGAGTTAATACTTTCTTCACCCTCAAAGGGCTTCTTACTAAAATGGTGAGTTTATTAAATTAACAACAAGAATCTCGTGCGATGAATCCCTGTGCTTTTCCTACAGAAGTAATTGTTATAAAGATGAACCGTAGCTGCGAAGTATCTTAGCAAAGTTTTCGATCGTTGCTTCTGTTTTTAATGTTGATAAAGGGACTAGAACAATTTGCCTGCTACGGTCTTCCCGTACGAATTTAATTTAAGTGGTAATCAATTTTATTTATTTATTTAAACTTCATGTACAGTACATAGCGGTACATAGGCGGACTTAATGCAACTTGGCATTCTCTACCAGCCAATCTCTGGGTTAATTTTGATATTGTTATCACAATTCTTTTTTTATATATTTATTGATAAACTGGTTAGTTAAGAAATATTTTGGGTCAGGCATATTCCATTTGGATCTTCTTTCTCTCTAACGGTAAAAACACGCCCGGTGGTCAATTTTATTTTTCTCTTCACATTCATCTAAGTATCACCATATCAAGACAGGAAAGATAGGCTGGAAGGTGATGTTTGCTTGTCGGTGCTTTACATTGTTCTTTTTTTAGGTGGTGGTACCAGAAGACTGGGTGGCGCGCGCTATCATGCATATCATTGAAGAGGAAAAGTTCAATGTGGAAGGCGCCGGGGCAGTGGGTATGGCTGCTCTTATGAGCGGCCTGCTACCTAACTTAAAAGGCAAAAAGTTAGCATCCCTTTTATTTTTATATACTTCGGCATTAGAAAACATAGTCCTCCACCGCGTCTGTTCACGTGTGTTGTATCAACGCAATAAACACAAAACTTAAATGAATTTAGAGTTATTTTTGAGGAAGGTTTAAGTGCATAACAGAAGCATTTTATAGTAGAAAAAACCCAAAACAAAGATTTTTAACACCCGTGCGAAGTTGGGGTAAGTCGCTAGTTTGCAATACGACCGTTCGTTTTACCAAGACTGAACAGACCTTTTGTTTTTTTTTTTTGCTATTTGTTCAACATTTTTCGCCTCAACCAGAAAAGTCTGCCAAACAACGATAGTGGCGTATCATTGTATGATTCAATTATCAATTAACTATTTTTTTTTTATTTAAGTAAGAGATTACAAACTCTTTACAAACCGTTTAAATTTCAGATTGTACGCTTTTTTAATATAATTATTGAAAGGCAATATAATTATTGGTTTTCAGAGTTGTTGTCGTGATTTCTGGAGGCAACATAGACCCGACGACGTTAGGGCGCTCGCTCGACAGGGGCATGGCGGCCGAGGGCCGACTAGTGAAGTTCAAGGTGTCCGTGTGGGACAAGCCTGGCGGGCTGGCCGAGTTGTGCGGCAGGCTGACGGGCATCGGCGTCACCATTCGTGACTGCGTGCCCGAGAGGGCCTGCATCGCCTGCGTGCCTCGGAACATATACAGCGTTCAGGTAAGGAGCTTTTTACTCAGCTAGTATAGCGTTGTAGACTCATTACTTAGTTAGTATATTGGCTTGTTCACTATTCAGCTAGGATTCTGGGTCAACGGGAAGTACCCTATGAATTTTGATTTCTTCGAGAGTGTCGAAATGTATATTTTTTGCCACTAAAATCGAAGTAACTTTTTTTTTGTTAAGTTACAAGTTTGAATTTTTACCGCTTCAAGAATATGCAGACCCGAGTATATGGTTTTAATTTCAACTCAATACTTCCACGCGTTCCCCAAGTAAAGGGTTTTGACAGACAGACAGATGGACAGACGGACGGACAACAAAAAGAAGGAAGAAGGAGATAAGGGTTCCGCTTTTTCCATTTTAGGTACGGAACCCTAAAAATGATGAAAATGGGCGTCATTAAAGAAATCTGGCGACGCTGCTTATCACCACACGACATCTCACGTGGACGTGTATATATTGTTTACCCCTTTTACGTAATTTAAGTACTTAGCTAATTGTCTAATATCGTTTTTATCATGCACTTCAGTCAAGTCATGAAAATATTTTTGTGCAAAGTATAAGTAATCATACCAGCAACATTGACAAAAATTTTGAACGTTTCAGTTAAAAATTATATGTGAAACCAGAGGATGGGACCATACTAAGCAAATGGTAGATCTCATCAAGAAGCACTACAAGGACTACATGTTCCAAGACATGAACGGCAAAGCTGACAGGTCTACAAGCAAGAAGCGCGGCCCTTGTCTAGCACCTAATCCTGTGTGCATGCAGTAGAGGACTCAGAATACACGACCATTATTAATTTCTTAATATTCCGCTTATCCTTATCCCCGTATGTCTGATTTTGTCAATAAATAACATTTCAATTAGACTCTTCTTTTGTTATGTGTATTACTAGCTTCTGCCAGCGGCTTCGCCCGCGTGAACGTAGGTTTCTCCAGACAAACTTTGGACCCCGTACCCCATCACCTTATAGCTGAATTTAGGAAAAGCCGCTCTATGCTCATCACGTCATAAAAGAAAATCTTGTGCAAAATTCCACGCTCCTAGTCTCAGTAGTTTCTAGTAATTTTCCTCCTTTTATATACGTAAATAAAATAGACCAGTTAACCCTTTTGTAAATAAGGTCTCAAATTAATAGTATTTTCGCATAAGATCGTAAAAAATCAATCATATTGTTTGAGACTATGTAATTTAAAGAATTAGTGGAACATTAATAAATGTGATCCGCCAAGAATCTATTCATCATCGGTCCTGGTAAATCGAATTTTAACAACAATATTAAAAATATGTCTTTCAAATTGTGTTTCTATAGCGATTTGAAAATTTGTGTTTTCACAGCATAATTTATCCGCATCGCTGTCGACTAAAAAATATGCTATCGCTATGTTAGAAAGAAATATGCTATGTTGACTTTTGCGTGCCTATTCTTAAATTTTGAAGGTTTAATTTTGAAAACCTCTAAGTTTCATCACTTTTATTTAGATGATATTCCTCCATCTTATGTTCGGTTTTATAGAATTAGCCCCCCCCCCCCCCCCGACCAAGGTAAATGTGCAAGCGGTGCGATCTTTGGTGGGCAGGGTGCGAGGCTGCTCCAATACAGTTCTGGCGATGATGCCGGCAGACTTGATTGCCCTATGTTATTGGACATTGCTGTAGCAGACATGTTGCTGGCTATGTCCGGTAGTGTAATGTATTTCCTCATGTGTGTGTTCTGTTTTGTGATTGCTGATGAGTGATATTGGTTACCTGAAATAAATGCTTTTTATTTATTTTATTTGAAAGCAAGCTCATGGATCACACGAATTGTCTACCACCTGTCATTCTCTTGGACTTCACGGTCCAAGAGTTTCAACCATTAGACATAAACGACTCGAATAAATGAACGGGGTCGTCGGATAAGTTGGAAATGAGTCCAACCCGAAAGACACATGAGACAAACACGTTTCATGCTACTCTCGTATTTCTCCTAACTAGAAGACTGGCTAAATCTTAGGGAAGATGTAAAGACTTAGGGCAGATTCTTCAATAGAAGATAACTTTATCCAAGCAATGAGTGTTTTGACAATTTTTTAATAGAAAATATGTTATAAACCTCATTCATTCTTCAAATAAATCAGACTATTGTATAATCAGCCCTAAATGTACAAAATGATGCATTCTCCTTATATAATAATATTATTTATAGATACTCTTTGGATTTATTAGTGAAGGAGACCTACATAAGAAAAGATAACGTTTCTAGTTTCACTTAAGAAGTTCCTTTGGCGTAGGTAATGTTGGCTCCCCTGTCTACACAAAAAATAAGGGAAAAAAGGAAAAAGTTGCCTACTCTACCAAAATTTTTCCCCGAAATGCGAAACGAAATCGATTTTAACGGTAGTTGCAACACTTTTAGGAGAGTTATGATGGGATTTTATTCAAAAAAAAGCTAATCTAAAAGGAAGTCGTTAATAGAGAGGTGCGATATTGTGGCGTTGCGTTTTCGGTATTTGAAAGAATTACAGGACAATCGGAATGGAGTCCAGCGTTCTAAACTTTATACAAAAATTTTGTATAAAGTTTAGGATGCTGTTAAAAGTAACGAAGTATCAGTTAATCTCCCTAATATTAAGTAATTTAATTGCTAAAAATTTTGCAACACTGTTTTTCCGTTTGGCCAACATTACGGCAAAGGAACCTCTTAAGTGAAACGCACTGTACGACTGAATGTGAAATGTACAGAGATATTATCCTACTAGAATAGGAAGTCTGTGATAAACAGTAGAGGTCAGTGGAAGTCTAAAGGATATATAAAATCTTTGGCAATCCGTGACATAATATGTCAGTGATAGTGACAAATATGCAGTATCGCCCATAACAATGTAATAGTTTTTACAATTTTAATCTCAGTTATTGGATCGAAAAACTAAAAATGACCTGGTTTACATGTAACTTTTGAAAGATTTAGTTACCACCATGCCTAAAGCACCGCTCCCACCTCCGACCCCCCCGGAGTGCCGGGAGTCCCTGGGCTTATCTCCGGCAACACTCGCCAAGCGGGATTTACCAAAACTAGACATTTGGTGTCCAGTAAGTTATAGTTTTAAGATTCTAAGGTAGAACGTGCATGCTTAAATCAGTTGTAACTAACTCACTTCCAATCCTCGGTTTGTATTACAAGTGCATCGTTCTACTCTTTACCTTCTTCGGACTTAATTATGTCGTCGACTGCGCAAGCTTTAACAGAACACAGGAAGTAAAACTCTGAGCCCTAGGAATAAATTTATCTCTATCCAGATCATCTATCCAGATGCTACACAACCATATGTAGTAGGTACTATTTGTATATGAAATCCTGGCATACGATGTACCCTACTATCTAATTCCCCTTTTTATAAAGGTGCTCCCTCACATGACCGTGAACTTAGCAGATCATTTTCCAGCAAAGCATAAAAAATTAGTTCTACTCGCATGCAGCCTAGTTCTGGAGTTCCTGATACTTTTCAGTAAAAGTACTGGTGATTTTCCTGAAAAAAATATGAAATGAAAATATGATCTGCTAACTTTCGGTAACAGATTATTTTTTCCAAAAGCAAAATTTTAAAAGTGCTTTAGGTGCACAAAGGCGAGTTCTATAGTTCCTAATAACTTTTATTAATAGTTCTGTACCTTACAGATTAGGCGTCGCAGGTTTACGATGCGCGTCACTTTGCAACAAGAAACTTATTTCAAAGCGTTGCGTTGCCTCAATGTGAACTGACCCTAACACTGTCCTGTTCAGAGAGACTTTATTTAGATAAGCCTGCCCATTTAAATATGAAGTTTATAATTATAAACTGCGCTTACGCTTAGTCTAAGAGTATAAAAAACCAATATAGAATTAACTTTTCCAGAATCCAATGCATCCTGAGTACGACCGATATTCCAATCCAAAATACCCAAAAACTATACAATATAGCCACGTCAAGAAAGCAAATGATGTTTTGAAACATTTTGTTCCCGTCACACCACTCTTGGTAACTACAACGGAGCAGAAACAACTACCTATACGTTGACCATAAGTATAGTATTTAGGAGTCTTATAGTTGACCCGCGTTAACTTGGACAAGCGGTTATCTACCGCTAGGCCCCCCAACTAGGCTAGGTTCCCAACCTGTGGTCCGCCAGAGCTAAAATATGGTCCTCGATAAGTTTAAAACAATGTATCCAAAAGAAAAGTACATGCGAACTGATTTTAAGTTTCTATCAGGAATTCAATTATTGAATTTGCCGAACGATAGAGAATTCCACGGAGTAAGTATAAAAGGAGAATTCCCACCGACACCACTTGTAGGATTTTTTTGAAAAGGAGTTACCTACCTTACCTTATAATAAAAATGCTCGGATGAAATCTACAAGTAGGTACAATACACAATATGATACAAACAAATAAATACTCATAGTATAAATAACGTACTTACTATTAGGTATAGTATAAAAACTGTTCCTAGTAAGTACGTTATTTATTACATTTGATCGCTGTTTAGGGTTTTGGGCGATAAAAACCCCATATCGGATGACTTCAATCAATCTCATAGATTTATTATAATACCTTATTATCAAAATACTAATTTTAATTTATTTTCAGAAATCAAAAGATTCAAAACAATTTAACATGTCTTTATATTTTAAAATAGAAACCGGACATGCTTCTGGAAGGTACTTTTTTTTGTTTTAAAATAATGTATGAATGTTTCCAAGTTTTGTTTTAAAATTTTTATAATACTTAACCATTATTTTTACTTGAACAGTTTCCACGAACGATCGGCAATATATGCTTTACTTAAATTGAGTCCAGAACAACGCAAAAATGGTGTTTTCACGGCGTCAGTAGGAAATTGGGCTATGGTAGGTATAATTATCTAAACAAAGAATGATTGTACCCATTGGCATTTTAGCTATCACATAAGATTACTCATTTGTGTAACGATGCGTAGGTAACCATTGATACGAGTATCCTTTCTGAACAGTACCTATTTACTATTTTCTGAACAGTACCTATTTACTGTTTTCAATAGAAGACTGCGAATGTTTGACAACAAATGTAGTTTCACCCTAAAATTATTATTATTATTTTCTCTTTATTTTTTAGGGACTTTAATCCCAATGAGCATGTCAGCCCCATCGCAACCTAAAATAAATGTACGAAAACAACATTACTTAATAATCAACACAATTGTTTTACCATGGTTGAGCTACCGATACATTATTATTATGACAGATTTAAAGTGTAATTTACCAACTGGATTAATATTCTCTAAACTAACTTTTTAAGACAATTAAACAAGCTTTGTCATTATTTCGCTACACAGGCATTAGCGCATCAAGGACATCTACAAAAAGTTCACGTGACTGTAGTCCTCCCGAAGCACACCCGCCTCTCCGTCGTGAATCAATGTAAAGACTACGGCGCCACAGTGGAGCTCTGTGGGGAGAACATCGACGAGGCTAAAACATGCGCTTTTAAACTCATAGCTGACCAGGGTCGCGTGGGCACCTACCTCAATGGGTAATGATGCATTGCCAATATTCTTGTTTAATTGTACGGTGGATCATTTCACCTTGGTACGTTCTGAATATATTACAGACTAACTTTTGCCCGCAGCTACGCTTGCGTAGGTACATAAAATATAGCCTATTTCACTCAGAATAAAACAGCTTTCTATGGGTGAAAAAACTTTTAGCAATCGGACCAGTACTTCCAGAAGTTACCTTTATAATATTAGTGTAGATAAAGAAAAGTTGCTAGAGTTGACTAATATAAAGTTTGGCGTTTCAGATATGACCATCCTGATGTAATAGCAGCAGCAGGATGTATCGGCGTTGAGATATTGAAACAGCTTCCCGAGACTGACGTGATCATAGTGCCCATCGGCGGCGGGGGGCTGCTAGCCGGCATAGCCACATTCGTCAAGCACATTAAACCAGACGTTAAGATATACGTAAAGTTCTTCTTCGTCTTCATCATTTCTTCATCAGTATCTTCCTTTTTCCATAGCAGCAAGCTAAAATACAATCAGTTAATTAGCAAATTAGCGTTTTTGCAACTATGTTGAAGTCGGACGCAGAACAGTTGGATACCAGTATTTTACAAGTAGTGGCTGTCTATCTGACCTAACACGCATGATACCCAGTCTTGCTAGGAAGACTGGTTTCAGATTACCTGGCTTGTCAATGACTATCCGTCAAAGACTGGCAAAGGTCTACAAATGTCATTTTTACCAAACTGAAGCAACGGAAGATCTAAAATTGACTACTTGTACCTAGTAGTCGCTTGAATCACAGTCAACATCAATCAATGTTAAATCATGGCGCACTTGTTGCTAAGACAGGACCCAGGCCAACTTGAAAGAAGTTGAATCAATTAGGAAAAAATCATGAAACACATTCATATTGTTTCAAAATTCACTTGTAATTGTTTCACACTGATAACCTCTTGTAGCTAGTTTTATCAATTATAATTATCACTTCGATGACTAGTATAATAATATATTAAATATACCTAGTATCTTATAACTTTCCGTCTTAAAACTTAACTTCTTAGGGAATAGAACCAGGTAAAAGTTGCTGTTTTGCCAAAGCCCTAGATAACGAGAGACCGTACAAGACTGCAGCTGAGAAGGGTTTGGCGGCCTCACTCACTATACCGAAAGCCGGCGACAACGCATTCCACACCGCGCAGTCACTTGTCGACAAAGTGGTGTGTTCTACTTATTGAACTTTTTATAAGTAGTTTGATAGATTCGCAATTGTCTATTATCTAACTTGATGACAAGCGTTGATGTGTTCAACGATGAAGCATGCTCAACTATGCTCCCGGAAGTTAATTACAGAACTTGCCGAGTTTGAGAGAGTTGCAACAGTAAACTTTGCCGTATGTTTAAAATGACGTCACCAATAACGATAACATTAACTTCGGGATCAAATTTTGGCAATTTACGGTTATAGTTACGGTTAAAGCAACTATGACGAACAATTACCTCTTGTGACAAAACTTTAACATTTTACTTAGTGCAATTGAAGATGGCAAAATTTACATTTGTTAACATTACCATATCGTTCTGTTAAAATTTATTTTGACAGCAACATTAACTAGCGCGACGTGGTCCTGGGGCCACAATCATGAAAATGACAGTTGTACATCAGCAGTTTATTGGGGTTTATTTATTTATTAAAACTTTACGCACAAGTAAAAAACATTAGACAACGGCCGACTTGTGCTTTTATTACGGCTTTTGTTGAGGCCAAACACCTCACACCACACACACACAGACACACCACACATCATCCCGTTCAATTGCTTCTTGAAGACTCAAATTGATCCTAATACACAATGATTGAAGATATTGATCCACGACGACTGGACGGCACGAGCTATTTTGCACCTGATCGAAGAGGAAAGCTTGGTAGCCCAAGGCGCAGGCGCAATCAGTCTAGGCGCCCTCATGTGCATACCTAACATACTTCCGGAGTTAAAAGACAAGAAGTAAGTTTCACATTCATTCATTTAAAACTATATTTTATCAGCGGCCTAGCCTGTGTAAAAGTTGAAAAATACCCTAAAGAATACCTATTACCAGGACAAAAAAAAATTGTAGATAGTGTTATATTGTATTCGAAAACCGCTGTCAAATTTTCCAAACATCAATGTAATTCAAACAGTGTCCAAGAGAAAATTAACAACAACCTAACTGAGTGAACTTTTTTACAGCGTGGTTTGTATCGTGTCCGGAGGCAACATAGATATATGGCATTTGAGACGGGCCATTTTATACGGAAAGGCAGCGGAAGGGCGAATTATCACAATGACGGTAAGCAACAAAATAATTACAAGACAAGTAGAAAATTAGATAAGTATAGGTCTATTCTTCAAAAGATATATACATCTGTTTATAGGTACGTGTGGCGCCTGGGAAAGAAATGGTACGAAATAAAATTTTAAGAGTGATCAAATATTTGCAAGGCAATGTAATCTCTACTGGTGTGGATCAAGACTGGCTTGAAGACGGCAAATTACTTGATACTTATGTAAGATATACCTTAAAAATAAATAACTATAATCATATATTTACCCTACAATAGGCCTTTAAAGTACCCACTCACAAGATGTTATTGATGTCCGTGAGTGCTCGCCCTAAGGCGACCATTATACGGTCATGCAAGCGTCAATCAATTCCATCAATCATGAATGATGGTTTTTGTCAATCAGAACTAAAACACGTCAATCACCGCATTAGACGGTAGGATTTTCGTCAATCAAAACTTTGACTGTGGCAAAACGGACAGCAAAACCTACCGTGTAATGTTTCCCTAATGTAATTCTGTTCCCTAATGGCAGTGCCATAGAGACCTTCATTTTAATCAGATATTCATTATTTATCCCTCGATCTGCGACGAGTACGACGTCTGTCATAATACCTATTTAAACTTATTCTTTTCTTTTATTGAACAGCTAAACATAATTTGTGAAACCAAAAATTTCAAGCAAGCGAACACGATCAAAAATCTTATAGAAAAGTTCTTCCCTAATATCTGTGAATTCACTGGCGACACCTTCTGGCTCAGAAACAAATGTGTTTGCTTCCCAACCCTTTTTTACTGATTGTTATCAATAAGACAAGATATTACCTAATAATGTGTTATAGTGTTTTTATCAGACAATTAAAAGAGCGTTACCACTAATACCAACTTGTTTTTTTATTTGTTTACCTATATTCCTATAGGGAGTGATCTGGTGCCATAGATATCCGCGTCTGGTGCCTACAGTCACGAAGGGCCGTGTTGATGGTGCCGATGTAACTTGATTAAAATCATGAGAATTCCAGTATTAGAACGTCTAGGTAGGCTGGTTTGATCTGGTCTCGTCCGATTGCAAGTCAAGATACTGAAGAAAATTATTAAGGCTGCTCGCCCCTATCGACGTACGATAATCGGTGACCGATTTTTTGTAGGACAAAAATAGAACACACTGATGGCAATAGTGCAACACACACGTCCTACAAAAGTCGGTCAGAAATACAGAAAATGAGAATCAGAATGTTACAAATATACAAAATCGTGTGACATTTGTGAAAATATGAATTAAAAAAAAAAATTTGAGACCTAGAGATGATTTTTTTTTTTTCTAAACAACAAGGTAAATGTGGGGGATAACATATGATGGGTATTATCCTGGTGCAATGATCGCTAAGTTTACGTGTCCACCACGTCCCTTATGAAGATAATCTCGCAAGCCAATTCTTGTCTATAAAACGATATATAAAATCTTTGTATAAAACATAAAGAAATCAATGTATGCGTACAATATCTAAACGTGTTTAAAAAGGTTGATGTTTTACTTCGTGACAGTTTTCCTTGCACTGACAATCAATTTGTCAACAACAATCCTTGTCAGTGGGAAAATCATTGGAAACAAGCACCATCACGAAGCTTCATCAGCAAACAACATTACACAACCATGCAATAAGACAGTAACTTACTACAAATAATAAAATTCAAAGACTCATAAATAGCCACAGCTGTAGGTTTACAAATTATTCTTCCTTTACACACTATCTATTTTACAAAAAAAAATGAGTCGAAGAAATGTAAGTACCAGTTGTTTATACATATTTCCTTAAATTGATATTCTAGAATCTCATTTTACAAGGTCCATAGGAATATAGGATTTGATTCTCTATAATATAAAAATGAATCGCTAAATGTGTTGCTAGTTGCTAAGCACAAATATCAAGAACAGCTGAACCGATTTCGCTAGTTTTTTTTTTTTGTTGTGTGAGAAGGTTCTTATGACAAAAAATTAAAATAAGGGTAGAGTAGGGTAAAACAGCCGATAAAAGAACTTCAAGCGGGCGAAGCTGCAGGGGTACAGCAAGTAAATAATAAAATAGGTACCGAATTTCACTGGCGCTACTTTCATTAGGCGTCTACGGGGTCTCGCAATCTATGGGGTTTCCCGATAATTTATCGAAAGAGTTATCGACCAATGAAAATTTGCCTTCAGACTATTTTTAAATGAACGCTAGCCCTACCGTAGATAGGTACACTTGGCATTAGTCATAACTGAATGTATATAACTTAAACTTTAGGAAGATTTCGACGAAAATTGTGACTCTGATAACCCCAAGATAGTCAAGTATGAAGATGTCCTCGACGCAGCGGCGCGCACACGGCCATACGTTATCAACACGCCTGTCATGGTAAGTTATGCAAAGAATAGAAAGATTTCAATTAACCCTTCAGATACCGTCAATTAGAGACACAATAGTAAGACAATAGATGCGCGGCCACCGGTGGTCGCTTGGGGATTCATGAATTAATAATCAATTCAATTATGTTTCTAATTATAACCAATAACAAATCTTTGAGTTCGTACCTACAGTTTTAAAATCATTTGTTCAGATAATCTCAATCGTAACATAATATTAATAAGTCTTCTTGAGTAGGTACATATTAGACATGTGAGTATTCCGTTTTAAAACGAAATTGTATGCATGTTGTGTTTTTCAGTAGCAAATATTTTTACAGCCTTACATTCTGCACCATTTTTTTTTTCCTTAATTTGATCTAGCATTCTATATATTTCGCTTTTTACTTCTTTGTTTACATTGTCCAAAGTTTCCCTCTTCAATATCAGAAGGAAATAACACAGTAGGCATATTAATCTTTCTATCAGGCATATTTCGTCCCACAGCCACAGCAAAGCAAAGTCCTCCCTCTCCCCCTTTTCCTTGTACCTACATACTTCATAATTGAATTAAATTTCAGGCGGCACATACGCAGAAAGAATTTGGTATAGGCATCTATTATAAATTGGAATTCATGCAAAAATCTGGCAGGTACGTACTGTAACCTTCTTTATAAGTGTTTGTAGTTACATGTGAACGCCTGTGCAAACCATGCAGGTACTTGAATGCCAAATTTAGGTGATGCTAAACCAAGGTAAAAGATTTCGATGAAATAGCAATCTAAACCACGACATGTGGATACCGTCGTTCGTGTGGGGAAATTTAAGCGTTCTACTTGTAGCCTCACCCCCACATTAAACTACTATAGCTTTAGTGAGGGGGTGGGGTCAGAAAAAAGTTTCATAAATAAGAGCGTATTGCAGTCTCGTGACTTCATTATAATCGCCGCAGGGAGCGATTTTCAAGATAAGGCACCGCTTTCCGAGGTTGGTCCATGGATGGGTGACCGTAAATCACATACCGAGATTCGTCCGAACCTCAGAAAGAACGTTAAGGCGTTGGTTCTAGATATTATTTGTATATGTTTGACAGTCGTTACGGGCAGTTAGAAGCGAGGTAATCTGGCAGCAGTCTTGCCAAGGGATGTCTGATGTTTTACGTAGGTTGTGTAGGTCAAAGAGCAATCGCTCCGTGTAATTCAGCTGTATGCCGAGTCCAACATACCTATTTACGTAAAGGCTAGGCAGATTGATACAATACAACTACTTATAATCAAATTAGCGTCTCTAGGTTCCTTTTCTACACTATTTTTCATTACAGTTTCAAGGAAAGGGGCGCATTAAATGTTCTGCAACTTTTACCAAGTGACAAGAAAAAGCTTGGTGTAGTCATGGCATCAACAGGTAACGAAGCCATAGCCCTGTGCTATCACGCGGCAAAGATGAACATTCCTGTAATTGTAGTCATGCCCATTTCACTGGCCATTGACAAAATGCAAAGATGTCATGCGTACGGCGCGAAAGTAGTGGTGCAGGGATCAAACTTGGTGGAAGCCCAAAAATATGCACGAAGTCTGGCAAGAGATAAGGGACTTACTTATATTAATGGGTATGTGTCTTTAAGTTCACGATAACTTATATAATTTAAAGATAACATAATAATATGCTGTAGTTATTCCCCTGCCTCTTGTGGAGGTACTCTCTAATACTTATGATTTAGCCTCTTTTCACCCCCTTAATAGTACATTATAGTATTATAGTACATATAGGACTAAATAAGTAACTTTAACCCCGAGGTAAGCACTGTGCTTTTCATTACGAATACAAGAAGATAGACTTAGTTTATTTTTTAAATAATTTGACAGCTGTTAGTTCCCTAACAAGTAAAACTCCCTAGGGATGAAAAGTTTGATACTTTTCAGCCCGCTCCTCAGGCAACTTCAGACCTACTTTCAGAGTATGAATAATGAAATAGTACATTGTTACACTAGGGGTGAAAGTTACTTATTTGTTCCCGAGAAGGAGTTGGCGGCCGAGCGTAGCGAGGTCGCTAATTCGAGGGACTAAGGGGGGGGGGGAGTATGAGTAATGAAAAAGTTGTTTTTTTGTAAACCCCTCAGTGCTTACTTTTATCACAAAAGGAAGCCTTGTGCAAAATTTCACGTTTCCATTCCCAGTAGTTCCGGCTGTGCGTTTATATGTCAGCCAGTCAGTTTCTCCTTTTGTAAGTGTCTGACACTTATAAAAGCTACCAGCGGCTTCATTCTTTCCATACAAACTTTGAACCCCTTCTTCATCCTCTTAGTAGATGAATTTTGGAAAATTCTCTCTAACTGTCAAGCACACGGGCCTTAAAAAAACGCTAGAAGCGGCCACAAGAAAAAGCTAGAAGCCGCTGCAAAAAACAGCTGAAGCGCGCGACAGCTTGTGGCCGGAGTAGCTTGATTGAAGCGGCTTCAAGCGTTTTTTTTGTGGCGGTACCACCGCACACGAGCCACAAAAAAGGCCGCCTCAAAAAGAAGCTTGAAGCGGCGTTTTTTTGAGGCTCGTGTGCGGGGAGATTTAGTGCTCATCTACGTCATAAACTAAAGCGTTGTGTAAAATTTCACTTTCCTAATCCCAGTAGTTTCGGCTGTGCGTAGATAATATTGTCAGTCAGTCAATTTCTCCTTTAATATAATCACTTTTCTGCAAAGACGACCATCAATATGACAAACAATGATGCTGAATCCCCTTTTAAAATCGGTTTATTTTGACTTCTTAAGGCGCGACCATCCACATATACTCGCTGGATATGGCACCATGGCGATAGAGATTTTAGAAGTCATGCCTTTCATGGACGCTATGATTGTGCCAGTGGGCTCTGGAGGACTAGCCGCTGCCATGGCGACTGTCATTAAGCACCAGAAACCTTCGGTTCTTGTTTATGTAAGTTCTGTAACTATTATGGCTAGTTTGCTGTACTTATCTACATACTAAACGCAACATTACTCTCACAAATCTCTCCTTTTATCTATTTCAAATGTTTATGTGATGAGCATGATCATTTGTTCTGTGTCTGGGAGTAATTAATATAGATATACATTACGTATGTATTTAGAAATATATAAGTATGTTTATCAGTTGTCTAGTACCCATAACACAAGCTCTGCTTAGCTTGGGACTAGACGGCGTTGTGTGATAGTTGTGAATCTTTACATCTATCTATACATCTAAATTTCCTCGCAGGGTGTCCAACCAGAGCAGACGCCAACGTTTTTCGAGTCGCTGCAGAACGATGAGCCGGTCTCTATGCCGATACAAACAAACGTCGCCGATGCTATTACTGTCAGTCAAGTTGGTGTTAATGGTTATGCTACCGCGAAGCCCCTTCTAGACAAAATGGTAATGATACCTAAGTAACTAAATACTCTCTACTTTGTCTATGCTCTTAATTAGGCCTTACCTAAATTGAGACGCGTTTACAATCACGCGCGTCCTCCTACAGTTTGTTGATGACTTGAACAATGCCTTTCTGTTTCGTTAGATGAGCTATACACCCTTTATAGCTCCATCCATAAACATGACATGACGAATTTATGAAATACAAAATGCCGAATTTTCGAAAGTCCAGCTTTTCGTAAACTTTTTAAAATCTACACTTGGTAACGGTAACCATAGTCATGAATGTTAATTTGCTTATTATCTTTAAAAGCTCCTAGTGAAAGAGGACTGGGTCACCCGCGCGATGCTGCATCTGTCGGAGAGAGAAAAATTCATAGTGGAAGGAGCAGGAGCCTGTACACTGGCGGCTATCATCGGAAACCTTGTTCCTGAACTAAAATCAAAAAAGTATGTACCATGTGTCAATTCAGCGCACACCATGTGAGCGTCCAAAAATCATCTTTTTACCTGGATCCACTCATGCCGTTAATGTTCAGCGCCTGTACGAGTGTGTACTAAGACACTTTTTTATATAGGTCCAATAATCTTCTGATGACACGCAGACCATAACAGAAAAAAACCGCATACAAAGCAATTTAGTAGGTCTAAACATTATTCAAGTCTTGCTAACATTCATAAATTCGAGCCCTTTTTTATAAGGTCGTTTATACAAGGAGGGAATAAAGCATTGCGATATGTCACGGGTATCATATTATTACGTCCAATGAAGGATCTAGGATTGCTTAGTTAGCTCCCGAGTGGCGCGAGAGAGTTCAGAGTTCGAGCAAAGCGAGGATTTAGACCAGTATCCTGATTTCCTAAACGTAGTGAGGGATTCAAGTTAGCCCAAGGCAAACATACCTTTTTAGAGGGCTATAATAAAATTCAGTACAATATTATAGTCGAGTTACAGCAGGCAACAGGAGCTTTAAGTTACTTAACGTTTTCGAGCAGGTGGTGTAAAAAAAGCGTTCTTTTGTAGTGTGGTCTGCCTACTAACCGGAGGAAATGTTGACAATATCATGTTGGTTCGTTGTTTGGAAAGAGGATTAGCCGCCGAAGGACGTTTAGTGAAGTTCAGGGTGAGAACTTACAATATTATTATGTAAAATATCATCATCATCATCATCATTTCAGCCGAAAGACGTCCACTGTTGGACATAGGCCTCCCCCAAGTGCCGCCACAATGAACGGTCCTGTGAGTCTCGCATCCATCGGATTCCCGCAACCCTTACCAGGTCATCGGCCCACCTTGTAGGAGACCTTCCAACGCTACGTCTTCCGGTACGTGGTCGCCATTCCAGAACCTTTCGGCCCCAAAGGCCATCCGTTCTGCGAGCAATGTGCCCTGCCCACTGCCATGTAAAATATACTTGGCCGCAAAAATAACGGGTCCCTTATAAATCGCGTTGTCACCCAAGTTTTGTACATAGATAGACAGCTTAATTATGCATATTATAAACCTCAAGAGACCTTTCATTTGCTGTAGTACCTGCCTAACTGCTTAAAACACATATTTATTTACATTTTGAACAAAATGCAAAATTAGAAAAGAGTATTTTCCACGCTTTTTTCAAACCGAGCTGTAATTATATTTTTTGGATTCGACACAGTATTATATCATGTGGAGACGCAAATGAAAAGGCTTCGTATTCAATTTATCTTTATTATATTCTTAAAAGCACTTTACATTGTATTTTAATATAAAATGTTATATCTAGATGTTTTTGTCACATCGCTAATCCCAAGGGAATCCCTAGGGATTTCCCTAGGGATTTGAAACAAGTTTAATTAGCCTTTTTATAACTTAAACCTTAAAACATTAACCTTGGCAGTTTGCAAGTTAATTAATATGTGACCTTAGACGCCATAGTATTCAGTGCAACATCATATTCCTGACACCTGAAGAATGTTCACGAATCATTAACTAGTAGATACTAGAAGGAAGAAGTCGGCCTAGTACTACTAGAACTATAAGATTATCACTCACAACAACAATTTTGGTACGGAGTATCTACTTTTTATTGGGTTTCGACTAACACGAGTCCGCAATAACTGATATTCACAAGGACGAATTCACGGCTAGTACCTACAAAATATTAAAACGATAATAAAACTTTCCTTTCATGAAATAAACTGCAATATGTACCTACCTAGGTATTTTTTGTTGTCATGTTACAAGCGATTTATTTTTTCGTATTTTTATGTATTTTCTTTAATCATTCGGCTACTAGGTACATACTATAATTTCAAAAATCGTCATCTTATGTATTGAAGAAATTATCACAGTTTTTAAAAGCGACCCGGATTTTGTGCGGCCCATAACCAATTCCAATTTTACACTAGTGTAAAATTGGAATTGGTTATGCCTAGTGTACCTACAAACATTTAACGGCATAAGCGACCCACTTGGGCTTTACACAAACAGTTATTATATATATATCTGATGACAAGGAGTTAGACCGGTTCCCTTGTCAGCACCGGCTTACGTAGTAGCTACGGCCCTCCCTATTACATACAACCCATAGCGTGATCTGCGCTTGGCGCAATGGTTGAGCGAATGACTAGGTACTGCACTCACGCACTAACGTGTCTGGTTCTATTCCCAAACGGAAAAAAAAATTGCATGACCTGCAGACAATTGTTCCGGGTCTGGGTGTCTTGTGTATGTGAGTTTACAAGTTTGTGAATGCAGTCATGATACAAGAGTTATTCCTAGAGTAAGGCAACGCTAAAAAAAATATGGCGTTGTTTTAAACTAGACTAGCTTTTGCCCGCACGGCTTCGCTCCCGCTCTTCCCTACTCCACACTACTCTACCCTACTCTACAGTATCCTATGTCCGTCACCTGGCTCTAACCCACCAATTTTCAGTCATATCGGTACAGCCATTCTTGAGTTATAAATAGTGTAACTAACACGACTTTCTTTTATATATATAGATATGTAAATAGCTTTAGGTGGTGTTAGTGAAAATGGACAGATAAATAAAATTAGTACACGTATGTGATGATTGTTCTTGATAACAGGTTGGTGTAAGGAACGATGCTCAATCTAAATCTGTGTTAATGTCACTCATCTCCGCCGGAGGCTACAATATCCACCGTCACTTCCAAGACAACTCGTGGACGGACGGCTCGGATTACTTTGTTGAGGTACGTTTATATCAGATCGAATGACTATAATTCGATAGACCGTACTCTTATGAACTTATTTTCCTACTGTAGAAATTCTACAAAGACGTAGGCACGATGTAAACTGGCAGAAAAATTGTTTTTATTTCATTTTCTCCAGAGAAATTTTCCACAAGCTTGCAGCCTAAACTACCAACCTACCTACTACCAACCCTCAATGAGCGACCGAAAGATTTCAAACTGTAGTATAGATATCGGCACGGATCTGGAGCGCTGGCTTCAAGTTGCGCAGAAGCCAAATATTCGGTCTCTTTAGTGGAACGAAGTGAGACGCAGGGGCGGAGAGCGATTTCTCTTCAAAAATAGAAAAATGAAAAATAGAAAATGTATTTACTTGCCTTTACAAAACAAGGCGTGTTTTTTATATCGTGTAAGCAGTTAGATCTAAACGATACAAAAAAGAAGCAAACAATAAAATAGTCATAGCGTCGTTTAAGTTCTATCACCACGTAACTAATTTTTTGGCGGTTTTGACATTTTAATGTCATTCGCTAGAGAATCGAAAGACGCGTCGTTTCGACCATTCAAAATCAAGATACGACCAATAAGAACCTTTCAAATCACGGAAAAGTAACAGCACGGAAGCCACCAATCAGACCGGTCTTATGGAAAACGTGCATGACTTTCGTAAGTCATGATATTGAAGTAAATACTAGATTTGTAGTAAAAGCTAGCTTTTATTGTTGAAAAAAATATTTTGAAGTATACTCAAAGTACAAAATATAACCTAAGTCTTGTCTATATCAAAGTAGTCGGTTTTTCGTCTCTCCTGAAAAGTTCCTAAAAATTACTTACGTGGTGATAGAACTTAAACGACGATAGGTACCTTACGAAAATTATTATTTAATATCCGATATTTTTCAGATGAAAGTTGTATGCGAAACGAAGGGTTTGGCGCACGCTCTCGAATTGAAGAGGACTATAGAAAAAGCTTATCCATGTACTTCCATATTCGAAAACGAGCCTTTCAACGACAAGAGGACATGTCCTTGCTACATTAAAAAAATCACTTAAAACTTTTTTTAGAGATTTATTTCAAGATAAATTGATTCCATCATCGATATCAACTCAAGTACCACTTTAGTATTATACAAATTAAGATAATTTTTAAAATTCGGATTATTTTAAAATTCCTAAAAAAACTACTTATGGGTTGAAATATAATTTGAATTATATCTGAGAATTTGTTGTTCCAAGGTTTAAAAATTGTCTTGTAATCCTAGCCATTTCCTAGTAACATTGGTACTAGCTTTTCAATCTAATCGGGAAACAAAACAAAATAACTGTGGTTTCAGTAAATGGGCAGGTATTAAAAGGTTCTTCCTAAATTTTTATAAAATAAACAGTAAAGATGTGCAGACTATGACTTTGGCCGACTAGCCGATTAGCTGGTAGTAATAAAGCCGACTAACCAACCAGTCGACTAGTTGGTCTCAGCCGATTACCGTTTCGGAAGTATTCAGCACCTTCCCTGATGGCTTCGCCATGTTTTGATTACTTACCTACCATTGACTGCTATGCCGAAGGTCGTGGGTTCGATTCCCACCCAGGACAAATGTTTTTGTGATGAGCATAATCATTTCTTCCGTGTCTGGGTTTAATTTATCTGTAACTAGCTGCTCCCAGCGGCTTCGCCCGCGTGATAGCAGAAAATTATCCCAAGGGAACATATTTCCGGAATAAAAAGTATCCTATGTCCTATTCCAGGACATGGTCTATCCGTGTACCAAGTTTTATCAAAATCGGTTTTGCCATTTAGGCGTAAATGCGTAACAAACAAACAAACTCATTTTCGCTTTTATAATATTAGTAAGGATATGTATGTATTTAGAAATATATAAGTATGTTTATCAGTTGTCTAGTAGATACCCATAACTAGGGAATGCAAATCTCGCGAGAATGGGGCTCGAGGGAGAACTCGCGAGATTATGAATATCAATATCGCGAGATTGGCAGTTTTGTGTTTTTTTTTTGCAAATTTGAATAAATTAGGAAAAAACATAATAAAAATTATGAGTATTATAAGATAACCATAAGCGCGGGCTTGCGGACGGCGAGCAATGGGTAGTTTTCTGTCGAACCGTCCGGTAACTGTCCGGACCGAGCCCAAGTCGTCAATGGCGCGCACTGGGTCGAAGCCTACTGGGGCCAGGGTTAGTTCCGAAACGTAGCTCAGCCCCGGTATGAAAGGCACGAAGGCAGTAATAGTCTGACTCTATCTCCCGCTCCCCCCAAGGGCAAGAAGATGTTATTTGGATGTTTTTTACCCACCAAAAAAAAGTAATATAAGATAAACATTTATTTTCACGAATATTTTCAATACATTTTTTGCATCAAACATTGTTTGCCGTATCTGTCTATAATTTTTTAACGTCCGTGTCAATCCGCGCTTCGAATAAGACGTTTTTATGCTCGAGTACAATCTCGTTAATCTCGCGAGATCTCGCCCTTTTTTTCGTCCGAGATCAATCTTGCCCAATTGCATTCCCTACCCATAACACAAGCTCTGCATAGCTTGGGACTAGACGGCGCTGTGTGATAGTTGTAAAAAATTTTTTTTTGTTTTTATTTTGCACTGGTTGCTCGTTAGAGTGCGGTGTTTTTGTGTAAAATAAATACAATATTGTGATTGACCTACATTAAAATAAAAGAGCCCAAAAAAAATTCAATCATTATTAAAAAGAAAGGCCTGTAGGTACATATAGGTATAGATTATTTTTTTGACAGATTCGACAATAATCCTGTAAAATTAAGTGTAACACAATACAAATTATGAAAAACCATACCAAATACCGACATCCAACCCTTTTTTTACGTTAGAAATCACCAAATGACTTGGTTTGCTCTGAATGGAGCGAAACACTCCTGGTCAGACTTATACTGACTAAAACCCAGTATGCCTTCAGTAGGTAAGCCTGTGCGAGGGCCACGGGAACTCTTTCGAACAATCCGCAGCCCTGGCAGACTGACATCGATCAAGAACTTTTGAAAGTAAGGACCCGGATAGTTGGTCGACTACGAAACGACTCTTTGCCGACTACGAAAGTGACAATCAATAGTCGGCTTTACGAACTCTTCGACTTGTAACTAATCTGCACAACTCTAAAAACAGTTAATGTTAATTGTTGTTGTTCAACACAATAATAAAAATTTAAATTTTAAAATATATCGTACAACATTACAATAATTGCGTTTTATTGTTACACTAGTTTCTAAAATAAAATAATCCCAAAGGAACATACTCCCAAGATAAATAGGTAAAAATCCGGTGCTTTTCTAAGACTTGATCTAGGTAACCTTGCGCCAAATATCGCACCTCCGGTCAAAGTGTCACAACCCAAAAAATGATTTTTGCCCTTTTATTACCTACAATTTAAAGTCCATTTTTCCATAATTTGATTTTTGAGTTGTGACACTATTTGAGCGTTATATCATTTCGATTCGATACTTACTAGGTACTTACTCTTGACTTTACCTGCATGTGTACAGATACCAACTTCACTTAATAACAAAAAAGCTACTTTCCTTGACACAGCACGGTTTGTGAAGTAATGAATAATAACAAGGTCAGGGAATACTTTTAACACTCGAAGCTTTGTTTTATTTTCTTTTTAGTGTTCGTAAGTGTGACAGTCAATGAGAGACAAAAAAATAGACAATGACAGCGCGAACGCCGGCGTTTGCTTGGGGTTTAATGAACTAAGTAGACAGTCTACTCACTTTACGACTGTTGAGATTTTATTTATTTAAACTTCATGTACAGTAGTGGTACATAGGCGGACTTAATGCAACAAGGCATTCTCTACCAGTCAATCTACCTTTGGGTTAAAAAAAACAACACTGTGGTAGGTTTTCACAATAAACAAATAACAGATACTACAAACGGAAAAATACGCGCGACAGCACAGTGCGGATTTTCGCACTGTAATGTCAGTATTGCTGTAATCAATCTCTTAATAATTGCCCAGTTCTGGTTACAAGTGTGAGGTGGTTTTTGTCCCAAACGACTAAGCGCGATCCCACCTGGCTCGCAGCTGGAGTCAAAAATGTAACAGTTTCCATACGAGAAGCGTAATTTTTACCAGACTACGCGACGCAATCTCAAGAATGAAAAAATATTGAGTTGGTTTTTGTAGAAAATTGCGTGATCTACAGCTTTTGTCAGATTTTCTTCTTAAAACTATTTTTAGGGATCAGAAGTGAAACAGATTAAAAAAATAAACAATCTTTAATTTCCTTCAATTTGCAAGTTTACAAAAATGTAAAGCGGAACACTGAGTATCGATCAAGTAAAGTCTACATCAGCAACGTTGATTAATTAGTGCCTATACGAACAAAAAAATAACTACACACGATAATGGTCAAATAGCACGTCCGTCCCGAACGCCGTCCAAGCCAGCAAGACGGGTTGCCTCGCCGCGCACCTCTTTTTAGAAACTACCATCGGTCACCGGCTGATGACGTGACTTTAATTCATGAATCCCCAAGCGACCACCGGTGGCCGCGCATCTATTGTCTTACTATTGTGTCTCTAATTGACGGTATCTGAAGGGTTAAGATGTCGACTCGCCTTCAGTTACTAACACTATATTTACGAACTTTTGATAACTTCTTTCGTACCTACACGAGGGATCGGAGGAGACTTACGTTTTCCTTAAATATTAGTGAACTAAATACCTACCAATATTTAACTCTATACGATTTATTACAAATTGAATACAGTGTATTTTGAGATTTTGACCGAAATCAAATTTTATTTTTTTCTCAAATTCGGGTAGGTATCGATTTTTTTTCGACCGCTTTGTGTTTCGTTTTTTCGCTCAATCGTATACAAACATCAGAAGGTGTAAGTACGTACCTAGGTATATAGTACCGGTTAGGTAGTATTATGAAATCGATAAACTGGTCCAGCGCGCGGCGAGTCAGACTCGCAAATCAATGTATTACAACGCATATTTCGACACTTGCAAAACCGATAGGGACTTACCCTACTTGCCATTGACCTAGAATAATTATATTTCTCAAAAAAAAAACGCAAGCTCTCTGAATTGTAGGACACGAGCTCGTCTAACAATTGGTCTCAGTTTTGGTTGTTAGTTCTCGACCGAAAATACAAATCGGGATCAAACTCGGGTTTAGTTAATTCTAATAGGAGAAAAAAAGATAAATCAAAGAAATTTGTTGTTAATGCACTTTTTACTTTTTACTGTAGACTTTTCCATTCATACAACAACAAATTAATTCAAAACATAATTATCTAAACATGTATGTAAATATTTATATTGTCTGCGATAACTTTTAAATACACTTATAAAGAAAGCAACTTAGCTATAATTCTTGTCCATAAACGTAGCCATTCTGATATCCCTCTTGCTCAGTCCATTGACATCATGAGAAGACAAAGTTACCTGTAATAAAAAACACATATTTAATTAAAATCAAAAAAATACATGATTTATAAATTAACACAATTTATCTATAAACAATTTAAATTAACACGAGACACCAATTGTGCTTAATTTTGCATATACTGCCGAGCTAGATTAGGTGCCTGTATTTCAGCACTCAGTGCCTCAAACCCTGGAGCTAGGTCTGCAAGTACGATCTCAAAAAAATGAAAACAATATTTCTATTAATACAAGTCTAGGAATTTTAAATAATACAAGAAAATACTAAATTAAAAATGAATGGTAAATGATAAATTTATGTTGAATTTTTAGTTGTAGCATCCATTTATAACAAAAAGAAATAGACTTTAAACTAGAATAGATTTATAACTAGAATAGACTAGATAGAATACTTTTTATACACCTGATAATTTATTAATATTCATATGATGTTGCTCGATGAGAGAACGGTTTTCATATTTTTATATTATTTTTTGTAGCTTTGTAATTGTGATGGTGCTAGTACATTACCATGTTGATTATCACTCAGGCGCTTTGTATTTTATAATTTAACTATTAAATGGTGAATAATCATAGTAAATCTTAAAAATATTGATATTGCCTAGCAAAATAAAGAACCAAAACTAATTAAAACTACATATTTAGTTACACTCTGATTACTATTGAGGTAACTAAACAATATAATCAGTAAGTAACAAAAAATGACATTGAACTCAATAATTGTGATTGGAAATTCTTTTTGTAAACATTCCATTGATAAATAATCAATTAACTACTTACTTGAAGTTTATTATATACATTAAACCACTCAGGATGGTGATCCATCTTCTCAGCCAGCAGTGCCACTCTGGTCATAAAGCCAAAGGCCTGGTTGAAGTCCTTGAATTGAAACTCTTTCTCAATAGCATCCCGGTTGGCTTGTACTTTCCAACCAGACTGTAATAGTGGCTGGAGCTGTACGTCGCGTTCTTCTGGACTCAATTTGTCTGCCTATAAAATAATAACCCCATGAGATAATAGAAACATGAGTCAACTTAGTACTTTATTAGGTATTGAACGTATATAACACACCATTTTCCTTCTACTGGGCGAGGTCGACGAAACACTAGCGTATCGCGCGGCGGACTGACTGGCATTGAGCGCACTAAGCGCAGGCTTCGACCCTGCGGGGTGAAAGTGTATCGCTATATAGCGAATGCTGTTCAAAATTCGATCTATATACATTGGAGTCGATAGGAAACTATCGGCACCCAAGGACCATCAACTGGTATGTGCTAATCCTTAAAATATAGGGTACCTGAATTTAGATTCAGGCAACTTATAACAAATAAATTGTTTTATTTTCAAATAATTTTTTTTCGTCAACAATCCCGCTTGCATATCTGACACTGACAAAGTCACATTTGACATTGACATTGACGTGACATCAGATTTCTTTCGCAAAATGGAATCGAATTTATGTATGGAATTATTAAGTACTACTAATGAATTCATAAATATTTTATAGTATTCAGTATTCAATTATTAACAAAAATTCATTGAAAAAGTCTCAGAAAAGAAACAATAACAGCTTAGGAGAAATATAAATGTGTGAGTGATTAAAATAGAATGATAGCCAACTAGTCTCTAAGTCCTAACTCACGGCGCCCTTACCTTCAGCATGACGCAGGTTCTCACCGGACATGGTAAGTTTGGGATGTTCCTGCATCTGATTCGTGCGGAAGAATCGTCCGAGTGTCACCAGTGTGGACCGCCCAGGGGACACGGTGGAGGATACGGTAGAAGTGTGCCCCGCTTGGGCAGAGGATCGCCGCGTCCTTGTGATTGCAATCGGCAGCAACGACCTCGACCTCGATGGGTTCACTTCTGAAAGGAAACCCCGGCCCTGGAATGCAAGGCAACGAAGGAACTAGGAGTGGGTTTTAGCCAGTAAGTCTGCCACGCCCTTCCGCTCCCTCCAAGAGCGGGAGACGTTATTGGATGATTGCCCACCTAAAAAAAAAAGCAAACCTCCCATTTTTGTGGGTTAGCTGAGACCTTAGTCTAGGGGAATGAGCACCAGCTAGATATATCATCTAGGACAAGGTCAATTAAAAACAGACATAGGTATCCACCTTTATTGGTTTAAAATACAGTTCAATAATTACAAACATTGAAGTTGACTTATGGCGTAGCTTAAACTAGTGTCATTTGCCACCCATTAAACTATTCATCCCACTGGAGCCTTGCTGCAGCTGTCTCATCATGTTGTGCAGACCAGTCATGCCACCCATCTGCTGCAGGATGCGTGGGTCCATCATCTTTGCCATTTGTTGGTTAAGCTTAACCATTTGAGTTTGGTTCACATTCTTTGCCATGTCACCTCCTTTGAATAATCCTTTGATGCCTCCCATCTTTTTCACGACTGCTGCAAACTTGGTGTACTGTGCAATTAAATCTTTTACGTCCCTCTCCGTGACGCCGGCTCCTTGAGCCACTCGTGTGATCCTGGTGGGTTGTTTCGAAAAAAGTTTGGCGCCATCGCGGTGGTCCAGTTCTCCCTCATTCATGGAGTCCATTATTGTCATTAGACGCTTCAGTTTAGCCATCGATTCTTGTTCACTACCTTTTGACATAAGATCTTGGGAAAACCCAGGAATCATGCCCTGCAAACAAAAGAAGAAAATTACCATCATATTATTCATCAAAAACTAAAAATCACTTTGAAAATCTAACTTATGAACTAGCTTACCATTATTTGTGAGAAAGGTCCCATTTTCATAATGTTTTGAAATTGTTCATACATGGCACGCAATGTGAACTGTCCGTGTTTAAGTTTTTCTAATAATTCATCATTATCATCAAGTTTGAGTTCATTTACTTTATCTAAAAGGCCCTCAATATCTCCCATGCCCAGCAGTTTGTTAATAAAAGGTTTTGTTTTAAATGATTCCAAGTCATCAATGTGTTCTCCAGTACCTATGAAGATGATAGGACTTTGTGTAGCTGCCACTCTGAAATAGAGAAATAAACAATGTTATAAATAGTTCAAATTAACCTTTAGATTCTTTTCCATTCCATAAAATCTTCAAGTTCATAGAATACTCACGCTGATAATGCACCACCACCCTTAGCGTGGCCATCCAGTTTAGTGATGATGACTGAACCAATGTCTACTTTTTCCTTAAAAGCCCTAGCTTGGGCCTCGCAAGCTTGGCCAATTGTTGCGTCCATTACGAATATAATGTTGTCTGGTTTCTGTGTAAAATAAGGATTAGTTGAGCTTATTTCGACTTGTAATTAGTAGTAGGCATTAATATCCTTACTAATATTATAAAAGCGAAAGTAAGTTTGTTTGTTTGTTACGTCTTCACGCCTAAATGGCAAAACCGATTTTGATGAAACTTGGTATACAGATAGACCATGTCCTGGAATAGGACATAGGATACATTTTATCCCGGAAGTATGTTCCTTTGGGATAATTTTCTGCTATCACGCGGGCGAAGCCGCTGGGAGCAGCTAGTCTCCAATAAATGTCTCAACTCTTAAGAAACTCCACTAGATTGACATCAAAATATATGGAATATTTTCTATTGGACACTAAACATTTATTTCAGGGTGTAGCTCAGAGGGATGGGAGGGCGTTCAGCGAAATAGGCGAACTTAGCTCACAGCAGGTACAAACTGTCGAAGAGTTGCAAAGGGCGAAAAGCAATGGAAGACATAAGAAGAGGCCTTTTCCAAAAAGCACACTGAACTCTGGGAAACGCATGTACAAATGTTTCTCCATAAACACCCATAAAACATCATATTATATGTTTGAATTTAAAAAAAGTAAAAGTAGTTTAGAACATTATAAAAGTGGTCCAAGAACTCACAATAGCATTAGCAACAGCCAACATCTCCTCAAATAACGACTCTTCCTGTTTGTGACGACCACTCGTGTCCACTATAATCATCTCAAATCCTTCTTTTTTGAACATTTCCACACCAGTGGTTGCTATAACAACAGGGTCTACTTCTGTGTAACTGTAAACAGAAACATACTTTGTTGAGCAAATTAAACAAAATAAATTAATCAATTTTATTATAAGTTTGTGTTTGTGTTCAGAAATAGGCCACACTATCTTCTTAAAGAATCATTTCATTTTCATAGCTATAGAATGTTGCCAATAGCCTATTCATCAGGAGGTAGTAGAAATACCAAATCAAATCAAAGCATCTCAAAGGACACTGTGTGGGAGTTATAGGTCAAAGCCCTTTTACTCCTCATCTATACTCCATTTGTTTACATATAGATAACATAAACATCTTTCTATGTTTGCACATACAATGCGTTCCAAATGAGAATAAGAATTTGACAAAATGTCTTTGACTTGACAGTACAACATCACATCAAAACCTAGCAATTGATCCTAATCTCATTTGGAATGCATAGTACATATCTTGCTATGACAATATATTTAAAAAAATTGTATAAAAGAGATACCTACAAAGATTATTAAAATTTCGTTAATTACCGAACATTGGTTTAGGTAAATAACTAATTGTAAACATTTTTAGACAATTGTTAGATAAAATACAAATAATACGAGACAAGGGTAGGAAGATGATGATTTTAAATAAAATACATGGCAAGTTTTTTTTACATTTAGTTAAGTACCTAAACAAATGGAATATAAAATCTTAAATCAGTTTAACCCTTCAGATACCGTCAATTAGAGACACAATAGTAAGACAATAGATGCGCGGCCACCGGTGGTCGCTTGGGGATTCATGAATTAAAGGAAGAATTTTTTGTTTGCAAGAGTTCTATTGAAGTATAGATATAAGTATAAAAAAAAAACTGTTCAAACTATTTCCAACTGCCATAGTTTAAGAAATAGTTTAGCTTAGCCTAAGAAGTCATTGGCAGAAGTAAGTATGATAATTATGATATCTTTTTTAATTTCTGTGAATAGTTTTCTGTTAAAAAGGTAGTAAAAGAAACCAACCTTCCATAAAACGGTATCCTGGCCTTAGTACAATTCTGTTTGACCTGGTCATAAGCACCAGCTCTGAATGTGTCAGCACAAACAAGACAAGACTTCCAGTTTTTTCTCAAGTAGTGATATGCCAGTTTAGTACATGTTGTGGTCTTGCCGGAACCCTGGAGACCTACAAACATGATGACGTTGGGTTTGCCTTTGATGGGTTGGTATGGCTTCACACCTGGGTCTACTAGCTGAAATGTTAAGACATTTTGTTTACAATTTATTTCAATATAAATATGTATTTACATAAGTTTAGTTTCCTTCATATTGTTGCATGGTTCCATAAAGCCTCTGATATAAAATAATCCTTAATATTGCTTGCATTGTTTTGAGGTTCCTACTTCTGGAGCTCTAACTGGTAAATAAACTGTCAACTGCTGGTTTGCAGTGTATCTGAATGTGAAATTAAACCATTTGCTAATTGCTATATTGGTATTTAAGCACAATTGGATGTTTCACTACGTAGATGTTTTGATTGTGAGGCCTCTCCACTACTGGTGGATTGTTTTCAATCATTATTAAAAATTAGAACATGTCACATTTTAAAACAAGGTACTATTACTTCCTGAAGATCTAATTAAAATAGGAAAATTCTTATTGAAAAATTTAATACAACACATTTTCGTTACTAACCACTTTCATCTGTTTATTTACAAACATTTAATTGTTACACATTGGAGCAATCAGAATATTAAAATTGTAAAGCAAAATACATAGATCCTACCTTGACAAGTTCTTTGAACACAGCTGACTGGATCATCCGGCGCTTGTTGAGGCCACCAGCCATCTCATCAAAATCAATGACTGCCCTAACATTCTCTCGAAGATTCTTGACCAAACGAATGTTGACATCAGCTTCCAAAAGAGCAGCGCATATTTGTTTCAGCATAGAATTTAATACCTGTAAATGTATGGGTGATCACTATAAAGTTAGTAACCTACTGACACCAAGATTGATTATCATATTCATATAGGTAACAAACGTACATCTTCATTTATGATTGTTGCCCTGCTTAAGGACTGCAAGGCAGTAGTAATTTTACGACCTAAATCTGCTAAAACCATCTTGAAAACAAGTCAAAATTGGTTATAATTTATAGAATATTGCCAAATTTGTTTGGCATCAGCTGTTAGGGGAAAGTGCTTGTTTTTAACTTAACGAAAATGGATACTGAAAATTAAATACTTCAGATACATTTTAAGAATTCATTGTTTATAAATCTATAATTAAAATCACGTTTCATGTAATTTGTTTTAAATTCACAACACCACTTGATGAGTATTTTAATATCCCATTCACAAAAGATATAATGACATGAAGAGTACACGACGAGGAGACACGTCAAATCAAAAGATATACGTTTAGTTCTCCATTCTGAGAGGTTTGAATGTTTAAAATAAATACTGTAAAAATAGCAACTAAGATTGTAAAAATGGATCATTAAATTTTTACTTAGTAACTAAGTAATTTTTGTCGAATTATTTCAGTTATTAGAATGCTGATCACGAATAATAACACATTGTTTCAGTTTACGCTAATAGAAACATAACGTAATTTCGGTAACAAGACTGAGAATGCAATTCTCAAGTCACATTTGCAAATTTAGGCGAGTGGCGAGGCGAATGACAAGCTGGCATGACTCGCATCATGTGTGAGGATTTAAGGCCAACAGCGGTGATGAAGTGGGTGATGATGAATTTTTAATGATACCCCATTGACAGTCGACCAAACAGCTGCAGCGCAAAGATTTTATATATCCTAGTACTAGTAGAATATATAAAATCTTTGCTGCAGCGTGCTCACAAAATTCGACTCGCGCACTTTTTATTTTTCAATTTTGCAATAATTTTCTTTGGTTATCTGTAGTTAAAGTCAAACCTGTGTCAAACTTGAAACCTCGTATTTTTTTATCTGTGACTCAAATTCCGCTTTGTAATCATCGGATTGTGGAGTCATTGATTTTGAGAGAATAAAGTTAAGATTTTACAATAGTATATTTGAATTAGGATAGAAATCTAAAATGGTAAATCTAAGCATTCTATAACACTCATTATATAATTACGTCTGATATACACATTCGCTTGTTGTTAATCCACAATTTTTTTTAGGGTCAGAACCAATCTGGCGGAGGAAGCGGCGGAGACAAGAAAGATGATAAAGATAAAAAGAAGAAATACGAACCTCCAATCCCAACTAGGGTAGGTAAGAAGAAGCGTAAGGCAAAGGGGCCTGATGCTGCGCTGAAACTGCCGCAAGTGACACCACACACTAGGTGTAGGCTGAAACTGTTAAAGTTAGAAAGAATCAAGGATTACCTTCTTATGGAGGAGGAATTCATTCGCAACCAGGAAAGACTGAAGCCACAGGAGGAAAAAATTGAAGAAGAAAGGTCGAAGGTGAGACATTTATTTACTTTGAGGTTACAGAATAGCTGTCTCTCTATGTTATATTGAGAGTGTAAATTAATACAAAGTTGCGTTATAAAACTGTAAATGTGTTGTTCATCTGTGAGAACATACTAAACTTATATCATAAATTTTGCCATCTCACTCAAATTAATTCTTTGTTAGGGATGACAAACAATCAGTAGTCGAGACAAACAACATTGGTATTTACATTTTATACACCTGCAGCTGGTTTTTAATCATAATATTGTCACTTTTCAAATGTTTTTATTGCAAGAAAATCAGATCTCTATACTAGAAAAATATTTTACAGACTTTATAATTTAAACAGGAAAATATCTGACCTTATTGTGAAAATTACCAATATTTTGTTCCTAAAATTTGTCAGGTGGATGACCTTAGAGGGACCCCAATGTCGGTGGGCAACTTGGAGGAGATCATAGATGACAACCATGCTATTGTGTCCACATCAGTGGGCAGTGAGCACTATGTCAGCATCCTCTCCTTTGTTGATAAGGACCAGCTGGAGCCTGGCTGCTCAGTGCTGTTGAATCATAAGGTAAATCTATAAAGAACAGTGTACAGTCCTAAACATTTTATTATTAATAGGTTTGTGTTTGATCTCTATCTCACCTGATGTTAAGCAGTGATATGGTTGATGATAGATCCTGCTTGCCTATAGTAACTTATTCACTCTTAACTGAAAGACCCGGTTGTACTAACAGGAAACACAGAATCCAGCAATTGGTATATAATATCCACAGGTCTAGGTTTGTTAACAGACATAAGCTGTGTCAATGTGTGTCTGGTAGAATAGAAGATTATCACTGCAGTCCAATATAAATACATTTTATAAAAATAACATAGCAAAGAAAATTCTAAGCTCCTAAGAGTTAAGAACAAAAATAAAGGATAGAAATGCCTATATTTGTTTATTATATCAGTTCCCTATAAAAGGTTCATTCTGAATTTTTTACCCAATTATTTGCCTGCACCGGTTGTTCAGCTTCTAGTTTTGTGACCTGAAAATCTTTAGTAATAAGAAATATGTTTCTGTTAAATTTTTAGACCACCATCACAAAAATTCAAATGTTTCTTTAACCAATACTTGTAACTTTACCTGTAAAAGCAATTTTACAGGTAAAAGGTTGGTTGATATTTATCAAATAAATATGAGAAAAGACTTTTTAAATATAAAATATGTGCATTTCTTTTAGGTCCATGCTGTTGTAGGGGTGTTAGGTGATGATACGGATCCCATGGTGTCTGTGATGAAGCTGGAGAAAGCTCCACAGGAGACATATGCAGATATTGGAGGACTGGATACTCAGATACAAGAAATTAAGGTAGGATAGAATGTATAAGTTTTTTCAAAATTGGCATGCCACTGTTTACAATGCAGTATAATGGGCATACCCAATTTTAAGTTACTCATGGCTATGAGGTAGGTTTTTCACAAAAAAACTTTAAAAAAAATACAACTAACTTCAATGTATAACAAAAAAACACTGAAAGTAAAAAATAACTTTATTTTCGGAAGCTAGTGTTTCTAAAATAGTTTTTCGTCTTCTTTTTGAAGTTAGTAAAAAAAAAAGCAATTTACATCATACTTTCTTTTCCAAGCCTACTTTGTGTCCTTGGTAAAAACCTTCCCTTTCTCCTTCCAAACCTCTATCATGATGAATGAATTATAATAATTTATAAATTATTTTAGGAATCTGTGGAGCTGCCACTTACGCATCCTGAGTACTATGAAGAGATGGGAATCAAGCCTCCCAAGGGCGTGATCCTCTATGGTCCACCTGGAACTGGCAAGACCTTGTTAGCTAAAGCTGTTGCCAACCAGACCTCTGCTACATTTTTGCGAGTTGTTGGCTCAGAGCTTATCCAAAAATACTTGGTAAGTGTACTAAATTATTTGGTGCTAATTTGTTTTCATTAGTTCTCTATATATAAAATATTAATATGGGATTTGTGCAGGGAGATGGACCCAAGCTGGTACGTGAGCTGTTCAGAGTGGCTGAGGAACATGCACCATCAATTGTTTTCATTGATGAAATTGATGCTGTAGGCACAAAACGGTAATGCAATGTTTATAATTGCTTAGTATATTTATGACAAAAGAAGTGTTCTAACAAATTTAATAATATTTTTACAGTTATGACTCCAACTCTGGTGGTGAGAGGGAAATCCAAAGAACTATGTTGGAGTTACTCAACCAACTTGATGGATTTGACTCACGAGGTGATGTTAAAGTAAGTATAAATGAGTCCCGGGTGGTTTAAGCAGAGGTGGCCCAGTGGTAACAGCTCAGAATTACGAGTTTTAGATCGTGGGTTTAAACCCAGCTAGGTGCATTGCTTTGTGTAATTTATTACACCATTACTGCTCTCGAAGCTAAGAAAGAAAACAACGTGAGGAAACCACAAGTGATATCCACCAACTCGCAGCAGGCCCATGTGGTAGATTGAGACCTATTCCCTATACTAGAGAGAAGGCCTAAGTCTCAGCAGCGAGAAGATTATAATGCTTATTACCCCTGGAAATTGTGGTTATTGCTAAGGTTTTATTTTCTAAATATTGACTTTAAATGCATTCCAATATCTTATTCCATCAAGTAGCTGTGAGAAGAGATATGCCGATGCCGGAAATATTGCCGTGAAGTGGGAATATTGCCCGATCTATGAATATTGGTGGCAATATTGCCAGCAATATTCCCATGTTGCCGGCAACGGCACATCTCTAGCTGTGTAGGTTTTCATGCAGAAGAGTTAATTATACTGACACAGGGTTAAATTTGCAGGTTATCATGGCTACAAACCGCATTGAAACCTTGGATCCGGCTCTGATTCGCCCTGGTCGTATTGATAGAAAGATCGAATTTCCTTTGCCTGATGAGAAGACCAAGAGAAGGATCTTCACCATCCACACTTCAAGAATGACACTGGCTGATGATGTCAACTTGTCAGAACTTATCATGTCCAAGGATGATCTCTCTGGTGCTGATATTAAGGTAGAAAGTATTCCTGATCTGTAACATAAATGAGAATGTTTTATATGATGCATTGCGTCGCTGACAACTTTGAGCTATGGGTTCAATTAGTACCTAAAACTGTCTCTAAGAGAAAGCATGGTGACTTTGAGGGATGTTGTACCCACCTACATTTTTATTCCAAATCGATTGAAAAAGAAACTTATTTCAATAATAGAGCTTACTCTACCTTATTTTTATTTGACTGTACTTAGTGGTTATATTTTTTTAGGCTATTTGCACCGAAGCCGGTTTAATGGCATTGCGAGAACGCCGCATGAAAGTAACTAATGAAGACTTCAAGAAATCAAAGGAAAGTGTCCTATATCGCAAGAAGGAAGGCACACCCGAAGGACTTTACCTTTAACCAGTTTTCATAGTTGTTTAATTATTATTTTCTGCGTAAATAAAATGTGTCGTATAATTAAATCATTTGTATTTATCTTTTTGCATCTCCTCGGATCCCCCGGGATTCTGATCCCGTTTTCCGGCCACCGTAGACGCGGGCTCGCGGACGGCGAGCCATGGGTAGCTCGCTGACCGACCGTCCGGTAACTGTCCGGAGCGAGCCCAAGACGTCGACGGCGCGCACTGTTCCCGCGCACCTCAAGTAGTTGTCGGCAACCGTAGGGGCCCAGCAGGGTCGTCGAAACCTACTGGAGCCAAGGATCTATTTCTGAAAGGAAGGCTCTGCCCTAGTATGAAAGGCAACGAAGGAAGGTGTGGGTTTTTTAGTCAGTAAAAATCTAACACTATTTCCCGCTCCGCCCAAGGGCGGGGATCATCTGGATGATTTTTACCAACCGAAAAAAAAACTCCCCAGCAGTGTAGCCAATGAGCAATTATTTACCAGAGCTGGTTTAATATACGAAGAACATCGAAACCGACTCAAAGGTGAAAAAGTGGCCAAATTACTATTTATAAAATATAATTTACCTTTATTTAATTTCGAGTACTTAGAGTACAAATAATAATACTAATAGCATTATTCAATAAACAAATTTAAAACTAATTTATTGTTATTTTTCTTTATTGCTTCCGCATCCGCAAAGATTTACTTTTGACATCTGTTTCCGCTTCCGTAAAGACACTTCCGTTGCATCACTAACTGAAGATTGCCTGTCCCTCAAGCATTCCGTGCCGCTATCTCTTTTGCTCGCATTTTTGCTTAGCAAGAGGGAGATGAAGATGCTTTTTTTTTTAAATTGATATAAATAAAAATTTGACTGCGATCCCATCTGATGATAAGCAGTGTTACAATCGTTAAGGGTGAGGCGCACTAGTTTATTAAGAGCCTATTCACTCTAGCCTTGAAGGCAGCTAAATTTTAATCTTACGAGAAGACTGTAGCTATAGCAAATTATTTCAGTCCTTCGATCTACGCGGTATAAATGACGAGCGAAACGCTTAGTCCGGACCGTAGAGGTTTCAACAACGTAACGGTGGATACTCGCGATACATCGGGTAGTCCAATAGTAGAAATGAGACAGTGGAATAGGATATGGTCTACCAATGTGCCACCAACCCAAATCTATTCAGCCATTAAGACTTGAAGAAGTAACAAACGTACAGAGATTAGTTTTTTTTTTTTTAGAGTGGCATTCGTGGCAATTAAAACACAAACTATTTGAGTCTGTATCCATTACGGTTTATGCAGGAGTGGCATACGGCTCACTGACGGACAGCGGAGGCTAATAATAATAGATTTCCTTATTACCTTTTCGGAAATGGGCCTTTTGTGAAACGCTGAATAGGTCTAAGGCCCTTCGCCCACGGACCACGGTGAATTTTTGTAGCGATCGATGCTGTCGCCCGTTTGGGTCGATTGAGGCGCGATATGTTTGCTGGCTGTTTGCCCTCGCCTACACCACGATTCTCAGTCGCGATTCGATTCGCGAGTAATGCTACAAGAATGAAGTTGTTGTATGTAGAATGTTTTACTTATACGTTTTCTGTTCTGTCCCTGATGTTGTCCGTGTGTCGCGCGTTTGTTTCGATACAGTCGCGATGCTGTAGCGTAGCGCGTTAACATCGCTTCTGTAGCGCACAATTGTGACTAACGCGCGTTATTTAGTAGCGATGCTGTGGCGCGGAAAAAAACAGTTGGTAATAATGGTTACATCCGAACTGCGACATTTTCGCTTTTGTCGCAGTTCGGAACGCTGGGGTCCTCATGTCGACGAATTACGAAATGTCATTGTCAATATCGTAATTTTACTGTCAAATTGTCATTTGACAATAAAAGAGGTTTGTTATTGTTCTGATTTACTCAAGGAATATTCGTTATTGAAATAAGTTTTTGATAGCGTTATGCACACTATATGTTTAAGGATAATTAAATTTGGTAGCAACATTCCGAAAAGGGTAAGTGGACAATATTTACAAGAAACCTATTTTTATAGGTTAGGTTAAGATTGAGTATATCGATTTGAATGTTTTGGTAAATGGCTTAAATGGTATATCCCGTGTTTTCGTTGTTTAAGCGTGACTACTGACTCATTTAATTAGGGTCGTCTATTAGGAATCTCTCAGAGTCCAGATTTAAAAAATTTTTGCTGTGAAATCGCCTTGCCTCGAAAGCACTTAAAGCCATTGGTCCTGCAACTGATCTCTCGCTCGCCAGTCATGTCAGGTCATCAGACTATGAGAGAGAAAGGGACTAGACTGCTAGACCCCGTTGTGAGTTGCTGCTGTGCTGAAATTCTGTCAGGAGATTAAGAATAAACCTATTCTTTTTTGTAAATCATAATAATTTTTTTAGGTATACACAACAGACAATACAACTTTAAGGCGTAGAATACGTTCGAAAATGGACCAAGAATTAAAATGTCGAGAAAATCCAGTTGTACTGAAGTTGGAATCAGCAGAATTCAAAAGTATATTCACACCTGAAGTTACAGATCTCAAAAATTTATTTGACAAGTACAAATATGAAATAAGGATTGCTGGTGGCGCAGTCAGGTAATTGGGGTTCAATCATCAGCCAAAGAAATTAAATGTTTACGTTACAAATATTTTCAATTCATTGGGAATTATCTATACTGATTAAAAATTTATTTCCCTGATATATCTTATATAAACGCATTGAACCGGTTGTTGTGGTGACGCTTGGGGGAGGCCTATGTCCAGCAGTGGACGTCTTTTTTGATATGATGATGATATATCATTCTAAAATATTTTAATCACAGCACAGTATAGTATCATCTACACAATCAAGCTGTCCTAAATCAATTTGCTTGTTGCTGCACTGTTACTGGCAATTAAACTCATTGCTTACTGTACTGATTATAGTGTATATTGTTAGTAAAATACTTTTTGTGTTGCATTATTTTTACATAATAATTATGACATTTACAGGGATCTATTAATGGGCCAGAGTCCAAAAGACCTTGATTTTGCTACTACAGCCACTCCAACACAAATGAAAGATATGTTCACTACTGAAAACATACGAATGATTAATGCAAATGGTGAGAAGCACGGCACTATAACTGCCAGAATCAATGATAAGGAGAGCTTTGAGGTAACTACGCTTAGGATAGACCTAGTCACTGATGGACGCCATGCTGAAGTTGAGTTCACCACAGATTGGAAACTAGATGCCAACAGGAGAGATCTCACAATTAATTCCATGTTTTTAGGTAAGGGATTTATAAATTATAAACGTGATTCCTCATTTCAACATGAACTCTATGATAAAATTAATCATAGAGCTGTCTATGATTCATTTATTTTGTTTACAGGTTTTGATGGGTCCGTTTATGACTACTTTTTTGGATATGAGGATTTATTAAAGCGCAGAATAGTCTTTGTTGGTGATCCTGAAAGAAGGGTCCAAGAAGATTACCTCAGAATATTGAGATATTTTCGTTTCTATGGAAAGATAGCAGATAAACCAAATAATCATGATGAAAACACCCTCAAAGTTTTAAAAGAAAATGTTAAGGGGCTTCAAAATATATCAGGAGAAAGAATTTGGGTTGAACTTAAGAAAATGCTTCAAGGAAATTTTGCTGGAAACCTTTTGAAGACAATGCTTGATGTGGGAGTGGCTGAATATATAGGTGAACACTTTTTATTGTTAATGTATAATAGATAAATACCTATGTATTACTATATTGGTTGACACTTAATTCATGAATCCCCAAGCGACCACCGGTGGCCGCGCATCTATTGTCTTACTATTGTGTCTCTAATTGACGGTATCTGAAAGGTTAATTTTAATGTGAATATGCTATAAAGCAAAAATTTGTTGCAGGTTTACCAACATCTCCTAATGTTGAAGAACTAGACAGAGTGTTAAAAAGATCTGGACACCTGAAGTTGCATCCAATGAGTTACCTAGCAGCTCTTCTAACAGATCTGGATGACGTGACGTTGTTGTACAGCAGACTTAAGTTCTCAGGCTATGACAGAGACCTTGCCTATTTCTTGGTAGAACACAGGGGTGACAAAATAGCTTCCAGGCCATTATTGTGAGTTAACATATACATTATAAATTGTTACTGTAATTTACACACTAGTAACAACACACATTTGTTTGTGAAACTTCCCCATTTAATTAAGGATGTGGGATTTGCCCTATCCTATTATTAATTAATATATTAATAATATATATATTAATATTATATTACAAAAATTTGCATTTCACATCTTTCAAACACATGATTTAATATTTCAGACCATATGAGAAACTAGTTTTGAATTCAAAGATAAAACAAAAGGATGCCATTGAATATGTTAAAGAAGTATTGAAGTACAGAGGAGACGCGCTTTTAAAGCAATTCAATGAATGGGAAGTGCCAAGATTCCCAATCAGTGGTAAAATGTTGAAAGATGCTGGAGTACCACCTGGCAAAATGTATGGTCCCATTATAAACAAGCTCAAAGACATTTGGATCGAAAATGAATACAAGCAACCAGAAGAGGAGCTATTAAAACACATTCCTAGCCTTATAGAGGATTATGAGACAAAGAAAATTAAAAAATAAAATATAAACTTAATTTCAATGTTTTATTAAAATTATATAAATGGTATTTAGCATAAAAAACAATATAGCAATAATAACAATATTTATATGTGATTTAAATAATATTCTTACATAGTATAAAAAGAAGTCTTAGCAAGTGGTACAACTAAACCTGTGAATACATTTGTATGAGTTTTCCTTTTGTGTCGATTTGCATCGCACAACAAGCTTTTTGTGTACATTAGTACACAAGACACAACTAATTAATTGCTTTAGAACAAATAAGAGCTTATATCAATGAATCAAATCAGCCAAAATAAAATTTTTGGACGCTAACATTTTACTAGAGCGAGAAATAAAGCAGGAGTGCGACCGCACGCTGTGGAATTGACGAGGCGGTTGGCAAAATGGCAACACGCTCCCTTTCTCACTTTGGTTAAAGACTGTTCCATGTGAAAGAATAAGAAAGAATCATAGGCAAGTACGATTCGGAGCGGCCCCATGTAGCAATTACGTGAAATATATGTACATTTCGCTTCTATGCCTACAGTCTGACCTCTGAAATTACCCCTTCTTTTTCGGTTTCATCTAAATGACTTAACCGACTATCGCTAAGCACGTAGATTTAAAAAGTCTAAACGGGGAGATGCGTCATAATACAAGATAAAACGCGAGCACTATAATACTTAGGTAAATTATAATGCGAGTGCGGAAAATACCTACTTCATGACTCCCAAGAAATCTTGCTACGAGCGCCAGGGTGAGTGGCAAGCGAAACTGTGCGCCGAGAGAACTCCGGCAGGATCACACGGCGGTATGGATATTATAACTGTCGCATCCAAGCCCCGTGCATGCCACAATCGCGGCGGTAAGTTCACTCTTTGAGGAGTGACAGGTGCCACGGCCCCCTTGACGCAGGTTCTTATCAGACACAATTGTTTCGGGAGGTTCCTGTTTCGGATTCGGCGGGAAGAATCGCCAGTGCTCACTTTAGAGTGGATAGTCTGTCTCTTATGCTGTGCTTGACGGCAACACAAGTAGGTACAGCCGGCAGCAAAAGAAATGGTATAACTTTACTGAACGCAAGTGTAATCGAGAGCAAACGTAACGTAGACAAGCCAATTTGTATTTTTGTGTGTGTATGTTTGTAATGAATAAACTCAAAACTGCTGTGCCGATTTCAAAAATTCTTTCACCATTCGAAAGCTACATTCACCCTGAGTAACATAGGCCCATGCGAAGACGGGACGGGCCGCTAGTAGTATATATGTAGATATAACAAATTGGGACGTAATTAGGTAATTATTTGAAGAATTACTGAACCTTGGGCGCTTCATAGGGTTCATATCTGTTACAGCCGTCATCATCATCTTTGTGATCTAAAAAGCATCTCTTACAGAACAGATACTTGCAGCCAAGGCACCTCATCCTTGCATCTTCATTGCATATTTCACAGAACGGTAACTCATCCGATGGTGTAATTATATCATCAACCAAAACTGCCTCTGCCTTTATCTAAAAAAAAAAGCCGTAATTAGTGAGTGTCGGAAAAGATATAAGAACAAAAGTTTGAAAAAAAAAAAAGTAGATAGTGGTCGTTTTTGAAAAGGCTTGAAGTGTCATCTTCGTCACTAAGGCCTTCGAATACGAAGAGAAAGAACAGATTAACTACAAGTAGGTACAGTTGTCAATTTTGTGGAGTTATTTACTAGGTCCTGTCTCCATGTATAGATGGACACACATTCACCGAGATTTCGATATAGGATGTGCAATAACAATTTTTTTTTCATAATTGATTAGCTGGGCGCAATTATGAACAAAATAAAGTTTTATTTAACTTTATTCCCAATTATTATTTTCTGTCAACCAGTTTTGAACTACAAAATTACCTTTTCAACAATTCTTTTGACGGCTGTCTCCTCATCTTCTGATTCTGACTCTTCATTTTTCTGAATTGGTGTAGGATCTTGCGAAGCTGGTTTATTCCCTTTCAGTTTCTGCATACGGGCTTCTATATCACCGATGAGACCATCAAACTCTTCTGTGTATTTAGTATCAATGTTAGTTTGCTCCAGGTACTGCTTTATTAAGTCATTAGCTTGCTCCTGCTCTGTCCTCGTGTCCGGTGGAGGCAATACTGGCTAGAAAATAATGGTGCATTGAAGCGATTAAAAAAAACCACGCAAAAAGCAAGGTTCTGTATTTGGTAAATTATTTATGGACCAAATAATGGTTCGGACAGCAAAAATAAGTTCGTATTTCATAGTACATATTCAGTAGACTGCAAAAATTCTAACAATATTCTCACTGCTATTATTCAGGGGCCCTCTTTTTAGGAGACTAGAGGGGCCTGAATCTTAATCCATGGCCGTAATCAAATACATGGGCACAGCGCAGCTTGGTGGAAGTCACTCATGCCAGTTTCCCTTTGATATGTTCCTACATTTTGAGAGCAATGGTGAAGAAATAGATTATAAAGTGTGCTTTTACTTTTTTTTTTTAAGCTGAGAAGTCATCTAATAACTTTTATGCGGAAGGTAAGGACGGCGTGACGTCTTCCCGGCCACTCCTCAAAGAGCTTTCTGCCAAGATTATGGCATGCCCATAAGCGTCTGCTGGGATTCGAACTTGAGATGTACGTCAAGTAGCCGTTACCAATAAGTAGCACTCATAGTAACTGAAGACGAAGTTATTATTGTAATACAACTGTAATGTTACCGTTGCTGCACATATAGCAAGAAAACAAAATCAAGTACAAAACTTGGTTTCTAATCGGTAATCAGGGATCCAACAGAATCCTCAGGAGAGAACTGATAATTTTTTTTCAGGGCCGACTCTGCGTTACACCTACACGATTGCCCGCACGGTCCCATACAATTGCGTACCGTCGCGGCTTGTCGTGCGCACCCGTCCCAGGCAGTCGCATCCCGCGTTCATTTTGCTAAGTAAGAACAGAATAAAGTTCACTATCGACACGACTACATGCACACCGTTAAAGTTGAACTAGCGACACTGCGCAGCCCGCAGGTAACAATACGGTTTCCGCTACGGGGACCGCTGCACATGACACGCGCGTAGTCAAGCTACGGGTACCCGCGCGTAGTCAAGCGACGGGTGCCCGCGCGTACTCAAGCGACGGGTGCCCGCGCGTGGGCCACTGCGCCCGCTTAACACAGCATTGTCCCTAATTCCTCAGTTACACACTTATATGGAGATGAGGTCCAGATAAAAAATAATGACGATTTTTTTTTCATTTTCTTTTCTAGTATAACAGCATTGTTTAGAGGCACATATAATGCGCCAGAGGAATATATTTTAATCGGTATATAATCATTCTAATTTTGAAAAGAGCTAGTGAAGAATTTTTGTTTTTCAAAATTACCTTAGCATTAATAACTTCAAGGGGCACTCCTCTTAATTTCGCCAATCTTGAAGCTATCTCTGCATCTGAAGTAGATGGTGTTTCACCTTTGATATTCTGAAGACGATTTTTGAGATCTTCATCTGTTGTTAATGAAGGAGTTTTGTTTCTTCCTTCTTTTAACTTTTGTAGTCTATCTAAAATTAGCTGATCATCCTTTGTCCTTTCATTAATATTAGCATTAACTGGTTCTTTTGGATCCATTGCACCTATTCTCCTAAAATACACCAGGTATCTTATTATCATGATATTACTTTAGTTTCTTTTTTTACTAAAATTCAAATTCAAAAATGTTTTTTACCTGTAGTATGCATCAGGTGCTTCAATAGTTTTTGGCTCATTAGGTTTTGATTGATTGTTTTTACATTTAGCACATACCTAAAACAATAAAGTACCTATGTCATAAACCAGAAGATATAGTGAAGGAGTCATGCAATAGTTAAAATAGTGAAACCTTGATTATTCAGATGGTATGTTCTATAAATCTTCACCAGTTACGTTTAATTTTCAAATATGGAGATTGAGAGCGGTATAGTATTGTATGTATTTGTCAGTAAACTTTCAAGCCTAAAGCAATTGGACGAATGTGTCATTCAATTCACCTCAGCTACTCAAGAAAGGACAGCAATGCATTGATGTTACTGACCATTGGAAGGTGCCCTGTATCCAACTTAGAAACAGATTGAACTTAAACCTTTCAAATGAATTACAACACAATTTATTAGAACACAAGAAACAAATTAAAGCTCACCCTATTCAAAAGAAATGTACCCTTTTTTTGTCAAATTTTATACACTTTGATCGTAATGTTATGGATGTCTTTGGACAACCAAGCCGACATAATCAAGGTTTCACTGCACATGTATCTACCTGGCCTGACCTTAGTTTCAGCATTTAGTTTTGCCAAAAACATTTTATTGTCCAAACATTTGGAGCAATAGCTGAAGCCGCAAGCGGGACATCCTCTCTGAAAACATTTTTTAACTTTAACCTTTCAAATACGGTAATACGGGTTTCTCTTTTTAAGCTGCCAGTAATTCATAGACATTAAAATTCATCTATCAACAGTTTCGTGAATTAATTCATATTTTCTGATTTAGCTAGATATGATGGATTGTCCTTAACTTTTTAAGTAATTATAATCAATCAATCTTTTTTCTGACATGCATCAAAAAATCTCTGGGACCAACTGAGAATTGTAAAGGTCACGAATGGCGAAAAAAAAAATTAATTGCAACATGCGATTTTTCGAAAAACTCAGTTTTGCCTCATAAAAACTTTCCTTGTGGCCACAACTAGTCCTTTATCTTACTGTCCCACCACGTCTCAAATATCCACCACAACGATGATGATGATGAGGATAATTGAATGGAATATAAACAATTCAAAGAATTATTCATCAGTGATCAAGTAGAGTTTACCGAGAACAAATTAGTTGGATTTGAAGTACTTGATCATTATATTGGTAATTAAAATCGTCTAAATATACCTCTTTACGAAGCAATGAAAAAGGTTTTGTACAGGAATTACAAGACATTTCCAAAAATTAAAAGTAAATTAGAAATATTAGAATTTTTCACTGTAATAAAACTATGATAACAACAAAGCACAACACAAAACTCCAATGTGAATGTCAAAGTCAGTGTCTCCAATAAATGTCACATGTCAATTGATGTCAATGTCCAACTGACAGTTACTTGGATCTAATATGTACTATAAAGAAATAATTATTTATGTGAATGGCAAGGCGAATCAATTCGATAATTTAATATAATATCATTGTTGGAAGAACATGAAAAATAAAAACACTTAACTAATTAAAACAAATACACAATAACTCTTACCTAACATATGGCGTCATAAAATTCCTCCCTCTACAGTTAGAGAGCGTACTATTCCTCCGCATCGCTGTCGCCTGGAGAATGTGGAGAATTGCCAACAAACATAGTTGAGCAATACTATATGAGTCCAATTCCGAACCGAACCAATACTCGGTTACACTTTAAATAATGATAATGATCTATTATTTACTGATGATGAGGCAGTATGGTCTAAGATCTTAGCCTGCATAAATGGGGTAAGGAAAAAAGTTAAAACGTCTGTCTAGAATACATACACTATGGTTATGTGTTATTTTGATTGTTTGTTTTGTAGGTTATTGTCGAAGTTATTAAAACCCATTGATTTGAAAACAAATATTTCTATAGTTATTATTGTATTTCAACATAATGACATTAAAACAGTTATTACCTCCAAACATTTATGAAGTAATAGACAGAGCTGGAATATGTACGGTTAGACAAATAGTTATTCTTTCTATTTGGGACATCAAGAAATCTACAAACTTATGTGTTGATGATATCTTACTACTAAAAAATATTGTGACTGATAATATTTGTCCAATTAGTACTTCAGGGAGTGATTTGAAGAGAACAAACAACAATAAACTCACAATATCGACAGGGTGTATTAGCATAGATAATCAATTGAATGGTGGTCTCTTAAAAGGTACAATAACAGAAGTTTATGGCGAAAGTGCAAGTGGAAAGACCCAATTAGCCTTACAAATAGCCCTAACAAATTGGGCTCATGGGTGTGTGTATATTTGCACTGAAGATGTATTTCCAAGTAAAAGATTTGAGGAAATGAAAATGAGTCTTCCACAATTCAACCCCAACATTGACTATGGAAAAAATATTTATGTGGAACATATTACAGAGGCAAAAGACTTGATGTCTTGTGTAAACATACGGTTACCTAAACTGTTAGCACAGAATGAATTGTCTCTAATAGTCATTGATTCTATTGCAGCTCCATTCAGATGTGAAAGTACAAATTATGTGAAGAGAGCAGAAGACTTGAGAGAAATTGCTACAGTATTAACTACACTGGCACAAGAATTCAATTTAGCTGTTCTCTGCATAAACCAAGTTACAGCTTCATTTGCAGATACATCTAGTGTATTGCCATCTCTGGGTCTGGCATGGTCCAACATGGTCACCACTAGGCTTATGTTAAAAAAGACTTTGAAAACATGTTATGCAAAGCAGCTATTTAAAACGGAAAATCAGCAAGATACTTGTAAACAGGAGTCTTATATTAGAGAACTACTTGTAGTCTTTGCTCCCCACATACCTAATACTATGACACAATTTATTATTACTTCTACTGGTATTCAGAATATTTCTAACTAATAATCTTTTATAATACAGTTTATTGTTTTTATTTATACATATCTTAAGATACCTAGCTACGGCATCCATCGGATTCCTACAACCTTCACCAGGTCATCGGTCCACGTTATAGATGGCCTTCCGACGCTGCGTCTTCCAGTACACGGTCGCACACTGCAGAACCTTTCGGCCCCAACGGCCATCTGTTCTGCAAGCAATGTGCCCTGCCCATTGATCGGACGCACAAGATCGATCATTGTGGTGACACTTGGTGAGGGCTATGTCCAACAGTGGACTTCAGTCGGCTGAAATATTGATGATGATGTTGTAGCTACCTAGCTAGCGCCACTGCTGCTACCATTATATATGTATATGTTGTTCTTCTCTGTAGCCCTGTGCCAGGGACCACCAGTTACTGCTTATGCATTGGTGTGCTCTCGTAACCAACCACGCACCTGAGCAAAGGGTACCGTGAAACCTTGTAAGATTGCCCAGCCTATCTGAGTTTGCCTAGCAAGAGGGAAAATGGATACAACCTCGTGTTGTCTCGCCTCGCTTAACTTCGTCAAACCTCGCCTCGCCTGACCTTTATGAAAGTGAAGAGATAGCATAAAAAGTAAAAGAACTGGTTAAGACGACTCTAATGAGCCCAAAGTCGATGTGTTTACTACAAGCCATTCAGAGGTTCCATTAGCTACTTCCCAGTTCCAGCACGAGGCCTTCGACATCAGGTTCTCATCGTCATTAGAAACAAACAGAACTTTTTTTTTTTTTTTTTTTCCTTTCTTTATCTTGCAATCGGTTCGTGAACCATTAGCAGATTTTGTGGGAGTCGGTTAGCTTAAAACGTTAAACGTTCAGAACTATTTTTAAAAGCCAAAACTGGATGGGATTATTGAACCCCAACGAAAAAGAGGAGTGTTATTAATAGGCATTCCAGGGTTACGGCTCTTATCTCCGACCTCCATCATCAGTAGTATGAAGTGTTTGATCCCTGCCACAGCCAACAAATGAGCTGAACACCTTGAAAATCTGAACAGATCTTCATAGATTGTATCTAAGAACCATCTCGATGACGTCAGCTTTCAAATAAAAAAACGCATCAAAATCGGTCCATTCGCTGAGGAACTACGATGCCACAGACAGACACACAGACACCTCAAACTTATAACACCCCTCTTTTTCGTTGGGAGTTAAAAAAATAAAAAATATCACCAGCCGACCAAAATCTATGGTTGTATTTTCCCCATAATGTTTATGGCGTGGATACTAAGTCTTTTAAGTAATGTCTTCGTGTCAATTTCTTTCCAATCCATTAGAACATGGAGTAGTAAATGTAGGTATCAAGTCAACCTTTTAGGCAAACTTGGCTGATGTAGTACCTAAATACTGCAGGAAAATTATCAGCTCCAAGGTCGCACCTAATTCAATGATTCCACATATTTTTCAGATGCGCAGACAACACAAAACACAAACACAATTATATATTATCCATTTAACATAAGAATATCTACTGGGAACCAATTTGTCAATAAATAAATCAGCCACCAAACTTCAAGAAATTTCGCCGAGTCTTTATAAACCGATAATCTACCTATTATGATGCGGACCACAGAGTTTCAGCATGGTTTCTAGTACTAGTGCGTTCCAAATGAGAATAGGAAAGTCAATGAACTCGATCTGTCAAATTTTGATTGAAAAGTATAGTTGTAAAAAAAATAGTTATAAATAGCTTTTTTGTCTATTTCTTAATAAGGCTCAGTTAAACAAAAACAAAACCATTTAAACACAAATAAGCTTTTTTTGAAAACTACTTTTCAATCAAAATTTGACAGATCGAGTTCATTGGCTTTCCTATTCTCATTTGGAACGCATAGTACTCTGTGCCACAGAGTAAATTCTCATTTATGCTCGGAATCCTCTGACCTATGAAATTAAAAATAATAAAAATGGGAAAATGTTCTGTCTGTGAGTGATGCTGACTGACATAAGTGACATAGGCTTTCGAAACGCGTATTATAGGTCTTTAGGACGTTTGCATTAAGCTTTGTTTAATTTAAAAGCGAACTTGCATCATAGCATTACTAATTAGTGTTGAACATAATGTCTGAGATCCAAAGAATACTTGAATGAGTGACACCGGCAGCGAAATAGAGGAGGCGACTGAGCACACAGCACTCATGGACGGCCACATCGCTGAAGCCCGCCCCGATCGGGTGATTGCAGAACGTATAGCGAAAAAACGAAAGACTAAATCCGATAATCAACGCTCCTATGGCGTAAGTAAATTTGTTATTAGACTACACCTTATCGATATCTATGAAACTACTGTTTGTAAGACCAATGATTTAACTGTCGGCGTCGTTCACCTCACTATCTAATCTATTTGAAAAATATATTATGTAGTACTTATATGAAGTGATGTCTGTGAGTCTTGTGGATTGTAGTTCCAGTGATTCACCATAATTGGCTGCTTTGTTGTATGCTTACTTAACATAAGTTATGAATCACCAAATTTGTATTTTCCTGATTTCACATAAACCCACACATATCAACTTTTTGTATATAAGACTATACTTGAAATTGTTATTGTTAGAAACTTCTTTTTTAACATAAGAGTGTGATTACTGTTTAAAACCTGTTTAGGAAGGTTTAAAAAGGTATTATGTTGCTTCTAGCCAATAATAATTTAATTTACTTTTCAATATTGTCAAAAAGAACTTTATTGTATATGGAATGATGATTGAGCAATAGTCAATTAAGGGGCTGACCATATAGTGTTATAAAGCGAACATAGGCATTCATTCTCTCATTGTCTTTCTATTGTCTCTAATTACAGTATTCGATACCGAGTATTCGAAAGGTTAATACAGTAGAAAAAGAATTTTAAAAAGTTGCGAGCGACTTTGTTGAACTTTAGTTGCATGTTAGTGTGAACAGTAAGGAATGTTTGTTTACATTAACAAAATTCTTAGCAGTGTTGACTTGTTGAGTGGGAAGTGATTTTGAAATATTAAAATAGTTTTCAAGTGTAGTTAGAGTATTCTATCTGCAAGCTAAGCAAGAAAATACCAAAATAACTATATGGTTGCCTATACTATTTGAGGAATTTCTCGAATCCTCATAGATCCCATTATCAGAACTGGATTTTGAAAAAAATGGGACCAGTCTGGAAGCATATCATTAAAGGAGATGAAAAAAAAAAAATGGAAATCGGTCCATAAACAACAAGAGTTCTGAGGTAACATACATTAAAAATAAAACAACCAAGTTGAGAACCACCTCCTTTTAGAAGTTGAACAAAATTGTATTGTGATAATATATTCCGAGAATTTATGGTTATGGTATCGAAAACGGTCAGATAATAAGATGTAGTCTCAGTTTTGTAATATTAAACAAAACATTATAAACTGTTTAAATCTATTGTTTGTTTGTTCAGAGCGTTGAGGGGATTCCAAGCAGTGGCTCAGGAGCGGGTAGCAGCTCAGCGCCCAACATGCCTCCACAGCCACCACCAGCAGAGCCACAATTAGAGGAGCTCGAACTTAAATATGGAGCCCGTCATGTCATCAAACTGTTTGTGCCTGTCACCCTGTGTATGCTCGTCGTCGTCGCCACTATTTCTTCAATTAATTTTTATTCAGTTAAAGATGTCTATTTGTAAGTAATTAACTATTTAAAATAATCATGCAGACACATTAACACTTTGACTGCCACATTAGAAAAAGCAAAAACATGCTCTCAGTGCCAAGCTACGATTTTATTGTGTTTGTTATTTATTGTATACTGTACTAGTACGAATGAAATAAATAGTACAGTTCACATAATATAATTTGGGATGAGTCTAAATAAGAAAGAACAATACTTTGTTGTGTGTACGTGGCTGGAGGTCGAAAGGTTAATGAACTGATTTGTGTAACATCCGGTGGTGTCATTAAGTGTTATAACTATACTGTATAATATATTTTCAGAGCCTACACACCATTTCATGAGGAGAGTCCATATGCCGTAACAAAAGTATGGAATGCTCTAGCCAACTCATTGATCCTGCTAAGCGTGATTGCCTTAATGACCGTGTTGCTCATAGTACTGTACAAGAAGAGATGCTACAAAATCATCCATGGGTGGCTCATACTGTCATCACTTATGCTGCTGTTCCTGTTCTCCTATTTATATATTGAGTAAGTATTATGCTCAGTTTCACAATTTTTTTTGTAGAATTTTCCTGGTATTGTTACAAGTATTGCCTCGTAATACTCCCTTCTGTAATTTTCCTGGTGCTATATAATTAAAAAACAATATTAAAATGTTTTTTCCTGGTATTATCATTATGTTTGAGAGGGTGGATTAAAAGACAGTTCAATGACAAGGTCAATGTATCAATTATTGACGATTTTCAACACAAATGAGGAATAAAATTGTGTGTATAACAACAAATTTCTTTAATTGTCATTTTAAAAGCAGGTGTTAAACAGCCTAATATAAAAATATAGTGTCTGAAAACTGCCTATTAAAATTAGTTTTATCCATTACTAGCTTCTGCCCGCGACTTCGTCCGCGGAAAATTTCTTGTTTTAAAATAAGATTACACTCGATTAGACGATGCGCACGTTCAGCGCTAGATTCCTGAGCACGGGCCTGTGATGTTATGGCATTTTGCCTAGCGAGCCGCTGCGAGCGCTCAGCGCTAGTCTCCCTATCCCTTGTCTCAGAGACATGCTGCCTTAAATGAGATAGACGCTGCGCACGTTCAGCGCTAGATTCCCGAGCACGGGCCTGCGATGTTATGACATTTTGCCTACCAAGCCGCCGCGAGCGTTTAGCGCTAGTCTCCCTATCCCTTGTCTCAGAGACATGCTGCCTTAACTCAGATAGACGGTGCGCACGTTCAGCGCTAGTTCCTCGAGCACGGGCCCGCGATGTCCTCACATTTTGGCTAGCGAGGCGCTGTGAGCGCTCGGAGCTAGATTCTCTAGCGCGTGCTTGCGAAATATATCCTCTATTTCTCGAGAGGCGCTGCTCATTTTCAGGGGCAGATTCTTCCGTACGGCGTACTCGAGCGGCTCTTGTCTGTGATGTCTGCCGGGACAGTTGAGATTTCCTTTTAGACATGCTCTCAACAAACTACGCACAGACTTGAAAACAATTATGAACAAAAGGAGAGTGACTCGAACACCGTCCGCCTTTACAAAACAAAACAATCGTAATATCGAATAACTCGTATCGATTATTACGATAGAACGAAGTACGAAACTACGAACATACAAAAACGTACAACGAAATTACGATATTTTCGATTATGAGGTATCTATCAACAACAACAACCATACGAACGAAACAACCGAAACCAATAAGCAACTGACAGAAGAACTCCAACTAACGACAACGTGGGCATAATAATTCGAGAGGGTCATCAATCCACAGAAAGTCTTAACACCGCGATTCAGAAAACATGGCAAGTTCGGGAGGTTCCTGCACCGAATTAAAGCGGAAGAGACGCCCGAGTGTCGCCACTGTGCGGAACGCCCGGAGGACACGGTGGAGCACACAGTCGAGGTGTGCCCTGCCTGGGCAGAGCATCGCCGTGCCCTCGTGGGGGCGATCGGCGGCGGACACCTCTCGCGGCGGGCTCTGGTTGAGGCCATGGTCCTTAGCGAGGAGGAATGGCAGGCGGTCGCCTCCTTCTGCGAAGCAGTAATGCTAGCAAAGGCGGAGGCAGACCGCATCAGGCAACGGCGCCCCCGCCGCCGCCGCCGGGATTTCGATCCCGATTTCCGGCCACCGTAGACGCGGGCTCGCGGACGGCGAGCCATGGGTAGCTTGCTGTCCGATCGTCCGGTAATGGACCGAGCCCAAGACGTCAACGGCGCGCACTGTTCCCGCGCGCCTCAAGAAGTTGTCAGCAACAGCAGAGGCCCAGCTGGGTCGAAGGTCATCCGAAAGGGAACTCGTGCCCTGGTTTGAAGGCTAGAAGGAACGGGGTGGGTTTTTAATCAGTAAGAGTCTGACACTATCTCTCGCTCCACCCAAGGGCGGGGGTTGTCATAAGATGATTTTTGCCCACCATAAAAAAAAAATAGGTAAAACGTCTGCACAATGAAAGTTACGCTAGGGGCATTTTGCGTTTTAGTAATTTTATATTATCTTCGAAACTGTATGACCAATTGCTATGCTGTATGGCAAATCTTATCTGTATAATGTTCTTGTGATACTGAAATAATTTATTGTCATAAGAATTAATATTTTGTTGCTCAAATAATCAACCAAACGTAAGTATGCCGAAAAAATATATTTTTAATGCAATAAAAGAAGTATAAAAGATGAAATATAAAAGATAGAGATATGGTACCGCGGACTTTTTTGTAGAAATAATTAAGACAAACCAGGTAGCCATACATTGTTTTTAATTTTAAGCAACTGTTTAGGCAGCGCACGCAAATAATTCTATTTTATGAGGTATTTTTTTCCGACTTGCTAGACAAAAGTTGTGATAGCTCGGTTAATATACATGCTATAGAAACAATTTATAGCCTATAGCACTCAGGAATAATGTAGCTTTCTGCCAGTAAAAAAAAATTTAGAATTGGATTATTAGTTCCAGAGATTACCCCCTACATACAAACTTACAAACTTACAAACTTACAAACTTACAAACTTACAAATTTTACCTCTTTATAATATATCCATTATTAGCCTGGACTCTATCAAGGTACTAGGGATCAACAATAACCAACCAACCTAGTACATGCCCCTGACTACTGGAACTTACTACTTACTCCTTCACTCTCCTCTTCCCCCCTTCTCCTTCCCTCCTTCTCCCTCCACCTCCTTCTTCCTCTTCTTTTTTTCTTTATTTTCTTGGCTTTACTAACTTTAACTTTGGCTAATCTCGCAACAGTAATAAATAACTTATAAAAATGTTCAGGGAAGCACTGAGGGCGTACAACATACCGATGGATTACATAACATTGCTGTTCGGGATGTGGAACTTTGGCGTGGTCGGCATGATCGTGATCCACTGGAAGGGGCCGCTGCGGCTGCAGCAGGCCTACCTGATCTTCATTGCAGCCTTGATGGCGCTCGTCTTCATCAAGTACCTCCCTGAATGGACCACATGGGCTGTTCTTGCTGTGATATCCATATGGGGTATGTAGTTAATATAGTTGATTCACTTACATCCTTAACCTTTTATATCCTTTGTGATTCCCTATCTCATTGAATCAGATATGAAAAGTTCTGCAGGAGAACTAACAAACCTATCTAAGCACTTGCACAGAGTCCTTTTTAGAACAGATTATCGAACATCTGTTCTAAAAAGGACTCTGTGCAAGACTCGGGCCGCGCACCAGGAGGCCTTACGAAAGCGACCCCCAATACCGATGACCTGGTAAATGCCGCTGAAACCCATTGGATGTAGACACTATCAAACTCGTCAATGTGTCATGCTTGTGGCAGACTTGTGTCCAGCTCTGTGTGACATCTTGTGACTGATAAGAATAATGGTTGCTTTCGTGTTCAGCTCATTTCAAACCTTATCTTTTGTTTCAGACTTGATAGCAGTGTTAACGCCAAAGGGTCCATTAAGAATACTTGTAGAAACAGCACAAGAACGAAACGAACCGATATTCCCAGCATTAATTTATTCATGTGAGTATTGATCACAGATCTGTTTAAATTTGTACTAGAAATAGCTGAATTGGTGAAGAGTGGTGGTATGATAGGTTAAATGTGGGTCATTCAAGTTACTACTGGCGATATTTAGGGGTTATTAAATAAAGTAATATGTCTATTTAAATAAAAATAAATTGCTAGTCATTGGTAGGTCCATTATAAGAGAATGGCAGGACCAATATTCGTCATATTTGTGTTAAAAAGTTGGACAAGTTCCATGAATGAAAAATTTAAACAAAATCTGAAAATTTGGGAAAACTATAAATTAACTTGTTTGGGGATTTTTTATTTATTCTTAAAAATACTTCTTGTAACTGACATAATTATGTTATGTCAGTACAAGAAGTACAGTGCGTTTCACTTAAGAAGTTACATTGCTGTCATGTTGGTAGTATTGAAAATAATGTTGCCATATTTTTAGCAATGAAATTACTTGATATGAGGGAGATTAACTGATACTTCGTTACTTTAACAATTGCCTTTTTTATTGTTACTATTTTTGTATAAAGTATAGGGCGCTGGGCTCTATTCCGATTGTCTTACAATTCTTTCAAATAACGAAAACGCCACGCCACAGTATCGTTCCTCTCTATTAACAACTTCCTTTGAGATCTACTTTTTTAAAATAAAATCCCATTCCTCTCATAATTTTCCAAAAAGTGTTGCAGCTACCGTTAAAATAACGAACAAAGGAACGTCTTAAGTGAAACGCACTGTATTATAAATGAGAAGTGATCTCTATATGTCAGTGTGTAAAACCTTAGAGAAGGACATAAAATACTTTTGACCAGGGAATTCGTTCCCTTGGGATAATTTCTGAGTTCCGACTATCACAAGCTAATAGTAATAACTAACGAAACTCATAAACACACCATGAATAATGATGCTATGTTTCAGCGACGGTGATGTATTGCCTGGCTGCGACGACGCCGGGCGGCGCGGCGGAGGAAACGGCGGAGGCGGTGCGGGAAGGTGAGCCGCGAGCGCGCGAGCTGCGTCCTCTCAACCCGCACGGTCCGTTGTCCCGCATGCCGCGTGATCGTATCCCACTTATCCCATACGCAATCATCCGCACGTAACAAATCATCTATGGAGTGCTATGATATTAATATTGTACTACATAAACTTTCCATAGAAGAGACTATCACTAAATTAACAACGTATTTTATGATTTAAATCAGATCATTGAAATAAATGATAGAAAATTGATGCAGATGCTTATTCTCTTTGATTTATTTTTCGTTAGCTTTGTTTTTTTATTTCTTTATTTTGAATCCAAAGAAGCCGAATTTTTGTTTTAAAGATTTGTTTACTATACATGTCTCATGACTAAAAATCATTCGTAAGAACCATTTACCGAATACACGAATGTTACTATATTTTTTGGTGTATTGTCTACCAAAAAAAGATTGTCATTCCGGCCGTGCTATGGAACTTATGGCCAGTGAGTTATTTTGTGTATCCGGTTCAGGTGGGCGGCCCCCGTCCGAGGGCGCGACGGAGGCGGGCAGCGCGGGCGGAGACGCGGCCGGCTTCGACGCGGCGTGGCGCGCGCGCGCGGGGCAGCCGCGGCGCCTGCGCGTGGACGGCGCCGAGCCCGCGCGCTACACGACGCGCGTGGAGCGCAGCGAGCCGCCGCACGCGCCGCACGCGCCGCCCGGGCCCGGGCCCGACGACGAGGAAAGTAAGTCTACTGTCTATCTCTTTTTGTTTTACTCTTCCCAATTTCTCTTTGACTGAATTAATGACATAATTAAAACATAATTATGTTTATTGTTATGGTTATTGTTGTTTATTGTTATGGTGTGTCATAATTCAGAAGATATATGTTAACCAGCCACATAGCGCGATATTCCAATTTTGACCCTTTTCGAGAACACTATTTTTCGAGATGTAATCATTATTTCTAATGGCCTATGTCCAACAGTGAACGTCTGTCGGCTGAAATGATGGTGATGAATCATTATTTCTTACATACTCGATTCATAATTTTTTTGTGTAATACTGATTGTTAATTTCTGCGACATATAATCATGCTAATAGACATATAATATACTCTCGATAAAACCATAACTAATTTTGTGTTTTTGATGATTCATTTCCAGAGGGTGTGAAGCTCGGGTTAGGTGACTTCATATTCTACAGCGTGCTGGTCGGCAAGGCCAGCTCGTACGGAGACTGGAACACTACTCTTGCGTGTTTCGTAGCTATTTTAATCGTGAGTATTTTCACATATACATATATTCACTTCGACTATATATACCTATAGTGTTCACTGATCTGCCTATTATAAAAGTCGTGCAGTTTGTCATAATCTTTGAACCTGGCGTGGTTGTTATTTCTTATTCATTGCTTTCCCATAAGTTACTCGGATATAGGCAGTAGATGTAACCCGCTCCTCTCGCCTCAATTATAAATATATAGTGAACTGAATTGTAACTGTTTCCAATTTTATTCACAGGGTTTGTGTCTGACTCTACTTCTACTAGCGATACTCAAGAAAGCGCTGCCGGCGCTTCCGATCTCAATAACATTCGGCTTAATATTCTATTTCGCGACGAGGTGCGTCGTTAAACCGTTTGCGGACGCGCTCGCGGCCGAGCAAGTGTTTATATAGCAACCGCCTTCTTTGCTCACTTAGTAACATAGACAAGACTTGTTCATGACTAGATGAACGGTGGAAATAAAACGCCGTTACGGTATGCCTTACATACAACATAATTATGTTTTAATAACAGATTGAAGGGCTCAGAAGCCAATTTTTAATACTACGTTCCGAATTGTACGGAGGACCGACTATACAGGTATAAAATTGTGGCGTTCAAGTTGGAATAATAAGTGTAGATATTAGGAGATAGCGCGGAAAAGTGAATTGAATATTTAATGCAATAAATTGAATTAGACACCAATAGTGTTATATACTAAGACACCCCAGAGCAATCTGACATAACTTTTTTTTTTAATTATTATTATTGATAGGCTCGCGTTTGATAGGCCCCAAGAGGGAGTCCAACAAGCGCACAGTTATTCAAAGCACAATAGACTATATGAGAACCGAAGGTTTCACCCATGTGAAAATGAGTTATATCAGATTGCTCTGGGAACTTGAACTATTAATATTTTCAATGTACATAGTAATATTTATTGAAAATAAAAAAGTATTATGAATATGATATGTAACAATTCTTGTTTCTCCTTTTTTATCTCATCTTCTTTTTGAAAAAAAAAAAACATGAAAGGCCCTTTTAAGAAGAAAGTAATTCCAGCTTAAGTATTTTAAAACTTCTTTATAAGTATGTAATCATCTGTTGCAAACATTTTAGATATAGTTGGCATTAAACATTCCATTATGTTAAGCGTTTTGAATCAATTGTATAAATTATTGTGCTCTCTCGCATTTTATAACCGATTGTGTTAATCTATTTGTGAAGAATGGAGTGATAATGTGCAAATAACATCTAATGAGCAGGCATCGGTTCAATCTCTTATTATAGAACTAAACTTACCCTTAAGAAGTGATCTATAAAACGGTATGACCCTCCCCCTCTGAATGCGTAGAGGACTCTGTGCGCGGATGTGGACATGCAGAACAAGCAAATCGAAATAGGCCACAGACATCTTACACACATTTCTGCAGTCACTATCTTATACATATATTGGTGGGTATAACAGTTCTTCACACGCCTACTGCTTTGTCATTGTCATAATTTTCTGATTTTGTTCAGTCTTCCTTCTATATAAAGTCCATCTTTCTGTGGAATTCACTTTCTCTGGATATTAGGACAGTCGCTAGTCAGTATGCATTTAATGAAAAGTTGCGGAATTATTGTCTATACCATTAGCATAATCTTCTCAAAATCCTTTATTTTATAGAAATAATATACTTTTACATCCTTTTTTTATGCACCTGCCATATTGTCCCTTCACCATCCTAGGTTCACTGGTAGAGAATTTCTAAGGCATGAAGTCCGACTTGATACTTTTGTGTTTTATGACATGGAGCTGATCTGATGATGGAAGTGGAAGGTTGCTATAGAAGCTTGGTAGTTAAGCACAAAAATTAAACAAATATGCCTCGTTTCGTATTTTCGTCCTTGATGGAAACATAGCCCTGTCATCGAATCAATAAGATTAGGAACTGAAAAACGAAAGTTGTCGAAAACTTTTCTTTCGCCTGAACTATGTTATAATTGTTGAAGGTAAGAAATGGAGATTTTAGAAAACCCCAGTGAGAGGCTTCTAAAAATTGTTCAGGATCATTGTAAACTGGCCATCCTGTGTAATACCTATCACCTCATTTACATTCAGTTACTCCAAATAAGCATGGAAAGATTATGTTCTCCCTTACCGCGACGCATGTGGTACTATCGCTACAGCACGTATCAATTAATTTAAAAAAATTGATCTACCCTCGCTGTCTGTACTAATAAAAGTCACTACATAGCAGATTGATAACATATTCATTGTAGAAATATGTGTATTATCACACCATTCTGATGTACTTTTTATCTAATGTAAACATATTATTCATAATATTTTCCCTAACAAATAAAACGAAATGATTCATTTAAGATTGTTTTATTTATTTTTACTGACCTATTGAAAATAGGTAATAGAGATTTTGTCAAAGAACACTGGCCACATGTCTAGTCAAACGGAATATTATAAGCGAAAGTTTGTACTCGCATGTATGTGTTTGTTACTCTTTTAGGCAGGAACGACTAAACGGATCTGGTTTATGGTTAGACCATGTCCTAACTGGGTTATGTCTATGCATAGAATTATAATACTTCTCCGGTAGCATGTTCCCTTGGGATAATTTTATACTTTCCATTGGGTGACGCTTGTGGCAAAAAGTTTAGCATGGATTTAAATTGTGAATATACTGATTTTTTTTTCGTAATAATAAGATAGATATCGAAATTAGTTTCTCATTCGTGACCTCGAAATGTGTGGCTACGATGTCCAGCTCTATTGCATAGCCCAGAGAGGCGCAGCGGCCTGCCATTCTATCATTTGCCAGAAACAACCATTAATTGTATTTGATACAAAGTAAATAAAAAGTCGTAAAAATAAAATGTCTGCAGACCGAACCTCTTGGTGGTGGCTCTTGGTAAGGATCAAGCATGTTGGTAGAACTGTTAAAATGAACGACACATAAATTCTAGATGCAGCAAATGCCAGGTATGTGTTATTGTGTAAAGGAAACAGCGTGATACTTTAAAAAAATTATATAAAATTTAAAATGGTTTAATGTATAAATGTACATTATGTAATAAAAATATACTTTATATTGCTTACACATCAAATATTGCTCATTTAAATTTGTTATGGGTGAAACATAAGTGTACTTGTTACTGTAGTATAACGCATTTCTTTATTTACTGATAGCATAGTTTTTCTGTTTGGAAATCAATGCGTAAATGTTTTTTTTTTGTGGCAATATTACCATTAAAACTGTAGCATAACTATATGTAAATAATCTTTGAATAAACATTCATAATGTCATCCATATTATTGCACTTTAGGGTGACTGGTAACTAACTACTATAGGTGTGAGTAACTATGCGTTCGCACCAGACAACGTAACGAATGCAAACGTTTTGTAATTTGTCACATGAGACACACATCTTGTATTGTTGAACTATATGAAACTTAGATTTTTGACGATTACAAGATCTGCTGTTCAACACAATCGACACATTTGTCTTGTTAGGAAGACTTTCTTCCTGTTGTCTCACAGCCTTCTATATCATGTTTTTCAGATGAGTCGTTAAACTTGAAACACGTAGTGGACAATATGTTATAATAATAGTATTCATAAAGAAATATTGTAAATGATATTGTTTTAGAATAAAAAGGCATATGCGAATCGATACATTAATAAAAACAAGACATTGCACATGTTCCGATGTGAATGTTTCGTAACTTCGTAAGTGCGAACGCACGGTACAGATAAATAATCGCCACCAAGGTAACAAGAATGGTCATCATAAATACAATGATTTGCACTAAAAACAACATTACAACACAAACAACATTTAACGCATACTTAATTGAAATGTTACGATCTGAAGAGAATTAATTTTTTTTTGTGATGTTCTTAACATATATATTTTTGTAAACATAATTTATAAATTGGTCCAAGTTGATAAATTTAAACTAACTCGTAGGTACTTATATCACAATCATAATAAATAAAAGGAAGAAATCAATTTAGTAAAGCCAAAAATAGTATACCTAAACCTTAACATTTATATTAATTAAAGTCCAATTTTTCAATCGTCAGATAAGTTTCATCAGAGCAATAAAATCGATGGTGGGGTTGCTTATAAAAAATATGTAAAACCACCATTTTTACCCTTCTAAAATTAATCGTACTATTAAAAAATCAGCTCTAAATATTTTAAGAATTGGAACAATAACAGTGCAAATACTAGTTATCTACCTACGGTGTTGTGCGGTTTTCGCAATTATTATAAGGGTGGAGCCAGGGAGCAAAATCATGCTAATCAATTGGAAATATCGTTGCATTTTAAATCCTACATACACTACGAGGTATACTCAAAACTAGTCTTACAAATACCACATTTAAGTACTTCTCAAGACTAACATTCAAGTGTTTGTTCTATTACGTACGCGGAGTTTAAACGGTGACCGAGTATTAACTTATAGCAATACATAATTATTATCTTATACTGCGGTATATACATACGGCATTGATACGACTGATAAGTGGTCGCTCACTTAAGGTCTGACACTTTAGGCGCTGACTCACTATAATACAAATGGAAAGAAGGACGCTTGGAATTTACCAGCGTAATAGAACCAAGAATAAGAAATGCAAGAAAACCAAGGTGGCCTTGGCCGAGAAATGACAAGCTGTGTATGTGGGATACAAATATGACCGCTCACATTATAGCTCTATGCTCTACTGTGAGTTCTCGTGTTCGAGTGGCTTTCTAAGTTACTACAGGAAGGCAGCTCCATAATGGTCTACGCCAGAGGATGGATGACGGGTACCTGCTGTAAGCCTGTAACTCAGGATGAGCCGTCTTTGTGACGGTTCTTGGGGTATTTCTAGCTTTGGTCGTCTCTCCGCTGTGATGATGACGATAAAGAATAGGACGGAATACGGAAGAGCCGCCGCTAAGATACCCTCAGAGAAGTGATTTGGAAAATAACGTTATCCCAAGTCATTCAAAGCAAATCGACAAAAACTCAAGAATACGCCCATTTTGAAGTCGTATTTGATCACAGGATCGCTGAATGAGTAAAGTTAAAAGAATCAATCAACTGCAAAGTTAAAATGGAAAATAGCAGGTAAAGAGTGATTTGCGCGTCTAACAACCACTCATGGTCAAGCAAGCGATATAAATTTGTTTAAACATCGCTTAACTGAGTGGTATGTTAGTTGTTAAACGAGGAAAATTGGTATCGATAATTTTATGAAGAAGCGTGCGATATAAAAATATTTATTTGCAAATTTAATTGTGTGCACCTCACGCCGTACGTGCCCCAAACTTCTTGCTCGATATTGAGCAAGCAAACCCATTGAAATCAATGCAGAATGCAATAAATTCACTTTGAGTAATGCAAATCACGATAGGTTAAGCTCCTTTGGCCACACCCTTAATTAATGAAATTATTGTAAGATTCAAAGAAAAAATATACAGTTTTCTATGAACTAGTTAACATTGCAAAGATTCTATTTTATTTTTCTACAAGGTGTATTTATGCTACAAAAGGAATTAAATTGGAATGTCTTAAAATGATTAAAAAAACATACTCGTAGGTACCACTAATCACGAGCGCGTAAATGCAGCTTGCAAATCTTATCAAAATATTAAAATACATACAACCAATGTTTTAGTTTCCCTTCATAATTTGTTCCTTTCAAAGAGATCTTTAAACTAGTACATTGAATACAACCACAACCACATTTACTTACTGATTAGGCACATTGATCTCGGCGGGACCATCTCTTTTTATCACTTTTAATGTTTCCTTGGGCGGTTTGGCGGTGTCCGACGGGATTTCTTCTTTTATAGGTTTGGGCTTAATTTCAGCAGTTTTAGGAGCATCTTGTTTGACGGCTGGTTGAGCTTTCTTAGGTGCTTCAGTTTTTGTTTCTGTTTTCTTCGGAGGAGGAGGAGGAGAGGTAGTTTGCGCAGCCGGTTTTGGAGGAGGCGTTGTTTTAACTTCAGGTTTAGGAGTTGCCGGTTTGGGTTCAGTTTTAGTAGCTACTTTTACAGGCTCTGGTTTTGCTGGAGTAGGTGCAGGTTTGGCTGGTGAAGGCGCCTTGGGTGCTTGTTGGGGTGGCTGTGGTGCTTGCTGGGGTGCCTTCGGTGCTTGCTGGGGCGCCTTCGGTGTTGGCTGTGGTGCCTTTGGTGTTGGCTGCGGTGCCTTGGGTGCTTCCTGGGGCGCCTTTGGTGTTGGCTGTGGTGCCTTGGGTGCTTGCTGGGGCGCCTTAGCTTCCGCGTTAGGTTTTACGGCGGCAGGTTTAGCGTCCTGCGGGGGCTTTGGCGCTGCCGCGACAGGTTTGGCTACTTTTGGCGCATCTTTCTCTGCTTTTGCTTTCTCTTCAGCTGGCTTAGGTGCCTCGACTTTGGGTTTAGTTTCCACCTTCAGCTTTTCCTCTACTTTTGCTTTGGGTTTTTCTTCAGCCTTCTTGACAGGTGCTTGTTGGATAGGCTTAGCTTTTTGTTCATTCTTGTCAACCTTGGGGTCCGACTTTATAGACGACTCAAATGCTTTTTTCAAAAGAGGAGGAACAGGTACAGTTCCTACATAATCTTGATGTGGACTGCCTGTATAAAGTTTATTGTTGAACACAATAGCATCACTGATATGGCCCAGGGTTTTATCTGTGTTGTAGTATCCCGCTATGATTTTCCCATTCCAATCGACTTGCAGAAGTCCAGATAAGGGTGGGGTTAAGCCAGACACACTTTTAAAATGACCAATCTGTAATTAACATAAACTTTTAGGACAAAAAATTCAGGGTTACAAACTAGGAATAGATTCACATACAACTATACTTACAAAGTATACAATCTCTTCAAATACAATATGGGGGTAAAAGGTGTTGAGATATTCGAAGGGTATCTCAACGAGTCGTTGTACGCGAGCGAGCAGCTTCCTGACGAGCGGCGTGGCGGCCAGCAGCTGCGTGATGGGCGGCCGCTCGGGCTCGAAGGCGTTGTACAGCGCCACCAGCAGGCCGGAGCCGTCGGGCAGCGCGCGCAAGTTGTCGGGCACGCCTGTTTGTACAGGTGGAAAGAACGCGTCATTATACCACGATTACTCGTATGTATGTACAAAACACCTATGTCAATACTGACGTAATGAATTATATACAATATTTTTAGCATTCCCTAGTTTGTGATAATAGTAGCCTCAAGAAAGTCATTACAGTCATGGCGTATTCTACCACCGTTTTCTTTTTTGTTACTATAATATTAAGCACGAAATGCTTTGGTCAAAATATATACACGAGTGATATTACCTTTAGAATAGAGCGTGGAGCGCGGATTTGTGTCTTTGAATCAGGGAAAGTTGGACAGATGCTGGAGGTGTACTATCAGGTGTTGGACGGACAACACGGAGATCTGGATATTACCTTCGAAGTTACTGACCCTAATGATTATAAACTGGTAAAGGACGTTAAAAAATCAGAAAATTCGATCATCATCAATGTGGAAGTGGATGGCGATTATGCCTTTTGTATGGACAACACATTCAGCTTAATGAACTCCAAACTCGTATTTATATATATCCTAGTAGAAGACCGAGATTCAACAAGTAAAGTTGCAGCAGAAGTGGCGGTGGTGGAAGGCGACGGAGCTGCACAAGAAGAAGTGCTGGAGTGGCAGGGAACCGATGAAAACGGCCAAGCGTATTACTTGGAGCTGGCGCCAATGGCGGATTCTCTGTCGGTGACGTTGGGGCACGTGGTGAAGTCTCGACGTCTGCTCAACGTTTATGCCGCCACTAAGTCGCGCGACAACTACATGGCGTTTGAGGACACATTTATCGTAGACGTGTGGTCTGGCTTTCAGATAAGCTTAATGATTGTTGTTGGTATGTTGCAAGTGTATATGATTAAGAAATTATTCAATAGCCCTCACCGTGGATATAAAAGTATTTATTAATTATTCTTGTAAAAAAGCAACCAATAAAGTACTTCTATATGATCATAGCATATTTATATGCCAAAACAGATTTGATTATAGAATCTTGATGATATCAAAAATTTTAGGATCATTCAGTAGGTAATTATTGTCAGCAATAAGTAAAAAAAAATATTCAAAGTGCTTTTAAAACATTGAATTAAAAATAAAAAATTTCAGGACATCCAAAATGTTGTCTAGGCTTTTCCAATTATGTTAGGGTTGACTTTCAGTGTAACTACATGCAGGCTCAATATTAGTATTATACAGGGTTATTTGTAAAACACTAACAAGCTTGCAGGACTGTATTACTAACATCATAAACAACAACTTTTGTTTTATGACTGTTTACAAAACATAATTCTTTTACCAAAAATCAAACCTTAAAGATTTCGTTGTTCTATCTAACACATTTCAACTCTGTATTTCGCTATACCTACCTACGTCTGTATGAAGCGATGCAAGCATATTAAAAAAAACATAAAACTGGTGCATATTTTTTTGTCTGGCTTCTGACTACTTATAAAGACTGTCAGAGGTGTTCAAAAGACAGCCAAGACCACCGGATTAACATGCTTTCCGGAGCTCAGAGAAAACCTAGTATTATAATAGATGGTCACCCAAGCATGGAGTGACAGCGGTAAACGTAGCTTAACCTCAAAGTACTATCTTTGTAACTGTTATCATTATATTTAACGACAAGCTCCATAACTTTGAGCAACAATTAAAGAAATAAAATAACAGGTACCTGGCAAACCATCAGTGAAAACCTCCTTTTGTCCTTTTTTAGGACCACTGATGTAATATTTCATAATTCTGGAACGGATAGTCTCAGCAACCACTACAAAATCATTGTTAGGAGACACAACCACACCATTTGGGAACCACAGGTCGTCAAGAAGAACTTTACTTTGGTTCTTAGCAGCATCATAGTGGAACAATCTAGAAATAGAATTGTAAGTTAGCATACCGAGCCCTTACCACCGACTTATTGTAAGCGACATCCTTATAAAAATGCATTTTAGATCTTATATATATATATCGAATGTCTGTGGTTTAGATCATAAGTTTGCATTTTCAATAGGATGTCGCTTACGATAAGTCGGCAGTAATGGCTTGACTATAAAAATAGTACTGTATAAGAGGAACAATGATAATTCACTTTACCTTCCTGAAGGGTCTGTCATCATGGATATTGCCCCATCCTTCAAGGGAAAGTCACTGGTAGAATCTGTCCAGTACAAGTCTCCATTCTTGGCCAGTGCAAGGCAGTTGAAGAGTTTCGGTTGCCGCTTTTCAATCTTCACACTAGACGAGACTAGCAACTGCTTCTTGTTTGTCTTTAAGTTTACCTTCCATATGCCATGGTAAGCATCAGCTACATATAACGATTCATCTTTTTCATCTATTTCGAACCCAAGGGGTCTACCACAAATATGCTCATGGATAGTTCCACCTACAAAAAAAAAATATCATTATTACAGCATGCATTTGTTTTGTTTTCTAATGATGAAGGTTCAGTCAAAAAATTCCTAGAAAGAGATGCTAAAATGTTAAGTAGCCAAGACGTCTATATACCCTGTAGAACATCCCTACTTACCTACTAATATTATAAATGTGAAAGTAACTCTGTCTGTTACGCTTTCACGCAAAAACTACTGAACGGATTTAGATCAAATTTGGTAGGTAGGTAGAAGAGACACTGGAATAACACATAGGCTACCTATAATTCCACTGCTGAGCACGGGTCTCTGCCCGCGCGATATAAACTGTAGTCCACGCGGGCGAAGCCACGGGCGGAAAGCTAGTAATAATATAATTAGGAAATATCTTTGTAACAAAACTTTTAACTATTGAAATGTTGACGCCTCATCATATTATTATTATTTTCTTAGCAAGATTACATTTAAAAAAAAACATGGTTTGTAGTTTTGATGAACAGATGAACTGAGAGCCGTCCACTGGACCATTCATTACATATGGAGGGCATTTACTGATAGACCAAACTTAACAAGAATGACTAAAATACCAACTCTTTAATACTTATTCAAAAGCCTCATAAAATTTAACAATCTAAGAAAATAAATTTTATACTCAATTATGCATACAATGGTTCAAATGGCTGAAAATTTGAATACAATGCTTGAAGTGAACAAATTAAATTCTTTATAGTTACGTAGTTGTTTTTTCAAAGGTTGTAACAAGTAAGTATTAATTCATTAAACCCCAAGCGAACGCCCGCGTTCAAGCACCCATTGTCTTTCTATTGTGTCTCTAATTATCACGATCGAAGAGTTAATGATTTTTTTTATTATAATTATACGAATTTTAGTATCTAGTTGATATCAGTGATCCAATTTAATGTTATCTAATCTAAACAAATCTAAAATGTTATCTGATGTCCATGTGGAAGTACTCGAAAGTGATGAGTATGAAATGTTACTTTTTTTTTATTTTATTATATAGCAATGGAGCCAATTGCAACTAGAAATGTTACTTACTGCATGGTTGGCCAAGTGTAGTCACAAATGTCACATGGCCCCCAGGTGACAGCTTGACAATCTCTCCGGTTGCAAGACTGGTGTACAGTTCACCTTTAAATACTTGGAAAGCTTCAGGTCCTAGCAGTTTTCCACTGTACAATTTCCCAGCATTGTTTAAGGCACTGTTAATGGCTAATGGACCAACTCTTGGTTGTACTGGTGATATACTGAAACATTAACAAGGTTTATAAGATTCTAAATAAACAACCTAAATGATATTATATAATCAATAAAAAAACTAGAAACAATACTTGTAATTTATTCAGAATATAATGTTTACTTACTCAATGCTGGTAAACTTTGTGTATGGAGGCAAATTAGGTATGAGAACAATGACTGTGGCAATCAGAGCCAAAAATAAAGACAGCTTTATGATTGTCTTTATTAATCTCTTTATAACATTAAATATGAACCCCATTGTGAAAGTTGATAGCTGAAAAAAAGGCAGTTATTGATAAAATATGTACAGGTTTATATTTTTATTTATTTCCAAAGGCACATGATTTTGGAATGGAAGGTTATTTAAAGAAAGCATTAGTGATCAAGATGGATGAAATACTTATACAGATTTTGAAATAAAATTGCTATTCCAAAGATAGAATTTTTGGTCTAAAGGTATCATAAGTAGAAGAGAAAAAAAGTGTGACTACATCTCTACATATCGCACACCCAGAACAACACTGCACTAAGTCTAAATAGCTCATTTTTCAGAATCGACGAAAAACCGTTATCTCATGTTATGTGACAGTTATTGCGAGTGTCCTGCACATTGCATGTAAAGAATCCATGTAAAGGATTTTTTGGGTGTGCGATATCTTAGCCACACAAATACAAAATATATGTGAAGCAGACAAAAAAATAGACAGACATAAATAAACAAATAGACAGGTCAGATGAGTTCAGAACTTTGCAGTAATTAAAATTTGAAACAACATTAAAAATAGATTTACTTGTATTTTAGAATTCATTACATAGGAATTATCTTGTCGTGCGTTATATTAAAGGTTGGTACTGGTCATCTCTTAGCTGCCAGTGGCTTAATTCAGTTTTTATCTTTTAATATATTTTTTTATTTTAATTTTATTATCTACATTGTGCTCACATAATAGGAGCAACATGAAATAATGTAAACAAACATTATATGTAACACATAATATGATTTAAAAGAGTGTCCATGGAGTTTCTTGCACGTTCTTCTCCATAGAGATCTACGCTTTGGAACGTGCAATTTAGCTTCACTTTTCTTGGACTGACCGACATTTGACTATTCAAAAGCCTACATTTGGTCTATTTGAAATAAATGATTTTGAATTTGAATTTTGGTTCGTAATAACTAGTCAAGAGAGAGAACGAAAGTTTAAAAACGGCTTAAGTACAAAGATATATTCATTGCTTCTAGATCTATTTATTGCTTTTAGTTGGTTAATTTAATCAAATAAGTAAATATTGTTTCCACGGTGTGAAAAAAAACGCCAATATGCGAACGTCAACGTGGCTGTCTTGAAGTATATTTAAAATTTATATGAAGTAGGTACTAAGATAACAGCAATTCAATAAACCAAAAATTTTACGAGTGTTACAATGATGGAATTCACCCTGAATTATTGAATTAAATTGTATATTTTGATAAAGACGTGCAATGACAACTTAGCATCTATATACTTAGGTACCAAGTATGTATAATTCCTCTAACAATAGTGTGTTAATACTAGCAGCGTATGTTTTGATAATAGTAATTTACAATAAATACAAAACGTAAAAACACCAAAAATAAAATATATACCTATCTGATCACCTGAAAGCCTCGAATTAATCCCCCACATTCATAAAATAATTATACAATATTACCTAGCTGTCAACTAGTGTCAACCATCACTGATGTAGTCGAGTCGAATGTATGAACGTCATCATTTAGTCAATTTTTTAGTCGAACAGCGAAAGAAATATAAATGTTACTCGTATCGAGGTGTCATGTCATTGCCAAATAGTCTTTCAGTGATTTGTAGATCTTTCGTTTGATAAATTAAATTGATTTTCGAAAGAAAGAGAATCAGTAAACAAGGAGAAAGATTTTACAGTGTTATCGTTAGTCATTTAGGACATCATCTCATCTCATACTTCTTTTAAATTAATATAAATGGAGGAAGTGGTTTTGTTCTTTCAATATTTTCTATTTAACCCTTCAGATACCGTCAATTAGAGACACAATAGTAAGACAATAGATGCGCGGCCAACGGTGGTCGCTTGGGGATTCATGAATTAAAGAAGAGATGCAAAAACGGTTTGCTTATTTAATACTTATTGAAATCATTTAAAATTTGAAAACCTATTTAAAAAATAATGTCATGTTGAAAATTCTTTCGATTCTCGATTGGAATAGACGAATCGACTTATTCAATCCAATTAATCGGATGCAGGCATCACTCAACAGATTCTTGAACACGTCAATGTCACGAACGTCATCGACTTTTCAAAGTCAACATAACTACTTCATGAGTTCATTGACCTCAGTGAGTACCGGTCCTTTGACACTGGTCCACAGACCAGCACTTTGTAACTTAAAGCCTAGCTTTGCAAACACTATTCGCTACCCAGCACAGCTCATATTTCGCTATATCGTATATATTTGGGTAACTTATGTAAAAACATTTTAATTTCATCAACAATTTTCTCGCCGTTATTCTTTGAAAGTTGCCCTTGCATAGACTAAATTTGCTCGTGAGCGCTAACTCAAATGACTTGGTGTCGTACTACGTAATAAATGTCAACTTAAAAACTAAAACCTCCGCACCATAGACGCATAGATTATAATTCGGTCTTTTATGTGCAGCAGCCATTTTGGACGTGTTTCATAGTGCGGTGCAGCGCAAGAATTAAATAATTTGCACAATGGGTCACGCTAACATTTGGTATTCTCATCCTCGCAGATACGGCCAGGGCTCCCGCTCATGGTAAGAATTCTCAGAATGTGTATTTTAATAATGAAGTGTTATTGGTTAGAACACGTGTTTGAAATGTTGGTTTGCACGTTTCAGCCGCGCCTGCTCCAACAGACATGGTCTTATCCGCAAGTACGGTCTGAACATCTGTAGACAGTGCTTCAGAGAGTACGCTCACGATATTGGTTTCAAGAAGGTATGTATCAATGTGAATTATTTATTAGTGATGTTTTGATGTTCTACCTATGTAATGTTCAGTCTGAGAAATGTCTACCTAAGGACCTTCTAGATAGGGAAGCTATGTTTTCTTGTAGCTGACCCATTTCCCTAATCTACTTTGTATCTATAGTGCTAAACCTGAAAATACTAGCTACCTACTAGCATTTTCAGTTGTGGTCAGACAATCTGATGCTTCACCACAGTTGGAGGCAAAATTATTATCAGTTCTATTTTAACTAAGAATTTCATGTATTTGTAACATAGGTATTCCTAAAGTTTATTCAATTTGGTGTGACAGTGTCGAGTGTTGTGACAGTTGCCTGAAGTTTTTTAATTCATGAATCCCCAAGCGACCACCGGTGGCCGCGCATCTATTGTCTTACTATTGTGTCTCTAATTGACGGTATCTGAAGGGTTAATAACATAATAAGCTTACTTAATTTACCAGTTTCTGGCTTATAAATTAGTGAAGTGAAATAAAATTGAAAGAACCTTACGACATAGTGCAGCATGGTTTTATAGCACTTCATTGTAGTTTGTGTCTTAAGAGTAGCAAAAACTTTGCAATTGAATAAATTTCTTTGTTTTTGAGATTTTTAACTAAAATTTTTACCATCCATCCCTTTACAAATTGTACTTTACTAGATACCAAACTGTTGACATGCTGCAGTGTAGTAGTAATAATAATTTGACTTGTCCTGGCAAGCTGTTGAATATGATTTAAAGTCAAGACAATTTTTCACATCGGGAAGGACAAATTATGAAAATAGTTTCTAGTTGATCATTTATATCGACCATGTTATAAACTTAATTAACATATTTGTTTCTTTTGTTTCAGCTTGATTAAAATGTTAACCAATAAACTTTAAATTAAGTTAATAAACTGGTTTTAATTGAACATTCTCCAACACCACAATTCCAGAGTTAAACAATCGTGTAGAAACAAATTACATAATGAGAATACAGCTTTGAATTCCTTTTTTTTTTGTTTTGCGCCTCATATTCATATATTGTTAGCCTTTCTGAACACACAACCACAAAATAAATAGGTACAGAAGACAATCTCATGTATGTACTTAAATTTTTATACCTACGCTCTGTGGACAGCTTGATGCACTAGAGCTGATTGAAAGGGGTGCCAAGATCATAGGCAATGATGCCCTTGTGAAGTCAAAACTCCAAAGTCTTGAGCATCGACGCCGAGTTGCTTGCTTATTCGTTTTCTATAGATTACATTTTGGGGAGTGTGCACTGGAGCTACACAATTTAATTCCACCAAGTCCGTTCCATCATCGGACTACAAGACGTACGCCACCGGTACATGGTGGACATCCCACCCATACGTACAAAGCATTTTGGGAGTACATTCATTATGCATACAGCTTAGGAGTTGAATTCCCTGCCAGTCTGTGTTTCCTGATAGCTATAACCTAGGGGTCTTTAAGTCAAGAGTGAATAGATTGCTTCTAGGCAAGCGTGTTCCATCGTCGGCCACATCATCGCTTACCATCAGGTGAGATAGTGGTCAAACGTGAGCCTATACATAATAAAAAGAAAAAAAACATTATATATAATAATAATAAAAAAACATTATATATATAAAAGAAAGTCATTTTAGTTACACTATTTATAACTCTAGAATGGCTGTACCAATATGGCTGAAAATTGGTGGGTAGGTAGCTTAGAGCCAGGTGACGGACATAGGATACTGTAGAGTAGTGTAGAGTTGGGTATAGAAGGGTGGAGTAGGGAAGAGCGGGGCGAAGCCGCGCGGGCAAAAGCTAGTTATAGATAAATTACACCTTGCCACAACAAATTAATGATTGTGCTCATCACACCAACATTTGACCTGGGTGGGAATCGAACCCACAACCTTCGGCATAGCAGTAAGGGCAACTAACCACTAGACCAAGAGGCCTGTCAAAAACCAATTCAGTGAGATCTTGCCAAGAGCTCTGCCCACCTTCATTTCAACCATACACATCTTGGATGTTATGTTACAAATGGAGTCTCAACAATGAACCTCTGGGGAGCGTGCCAATAAAATGTGGTTGAATCGTCAGTTTCTTTATTTAACCTTAATTTTGCACATGGTCACATTTGTGGGAACCCACATGTAAGCCTTAGTAACATTAAATGGTTTTACTGGCATTGTGTTATTGTTCAGCCGCAGAAAGGATTTCTCAATAATCAAAACAATAGAAACAAATAAAATATTTATTTTACAAAACTGTACAAAAGTATAAAAAACTAGCTAGATTAGATACCTAAATCACAATATAATATTACTATTCTACAATTAATTTGCGTTTGCTTGCGCCTGCCGCAGGTTGCCTATCGTAGATCCGACTCTCTGAAAAATAAAAACCAAAGAGTAAGTACAGCACATACTAAAGTAGGACTGGATAAATTATGAACTTACATCCGTCCTTGTACGTTTTTAATATTAGGATTTTCAAAGCCTGCAATCTTCACTACGGGAATATAGTGTACCTGTCCGACTCCGGCGAGCAATGCTAGAAGGCTGCGTTGTGGTGGCCTGCAGTGCTTCTTGCCACCCTCCGCGCAGCACAAGTTGGGGAAGCAGTCTACACTGGAGCTACACTTCTGAGGGAACAGGTCGTATTGAGGAGGAGGCGTGCACTGCAAGTATTGCTCAAGCATCCGCACGGCTGAAACATAAAATTATGACAAGTCATTGCGTCTGTATTTAGCATAACTAGGTACTACGTAATCGTTTTATAAACCTAAAGGTATAATACGAATTGCTAGAGAAAGAATCGCAGAAGTAATGAATGTTTTAATTTTTTTGCGGCGAAGTCCCAAAGGGTTTATGTAGGTACCTAATGGACATATCATTATCAACACAGCCGAAACTACTAGAACTAGGAGTATGAAATTTTTGCACAAGGTTTCCTCTTATGATGTAGGCAAGCACTCAGAAAGAATTTTCCAAAATTCACCTTCGCTAAGGGGATGTACGCTGGCAGAGGCTATTATAGTATTTATGAACAAACGCGAGTGAGAGCAATCAATGGTGGCCGAGTGGTAATATCCAGTAATATCATAAAAGTAGTGCCAGGCGCATTACTTTTTGTAATTTATTTTACTACTACTGCTCTAAAAATGGTAAAGGGTATCGTGAGGTAATATAACATGTCCAAGAACTAAAAAATCGAAGACGTGACATTCACCAACCCGCACTGGGCCTGCGTGGTGGATTACGGCCCATTCCCTCCTAGAGCGGAGGCGTGAGTCCCATCAGTGGTAACAATAAAAAGGCTGATGACGATAATATAAAAATACAAAATTGTAAATATTGGGCTAATTTTTTAGGGTCCCGTACCGAAAATGACTAAACGGGACTTTATTAAGACTCCGCTGTCCGTCCGTCGGTCCACAGGCTGTATCTTATGAACCGTGATAGTTGTACAGTTGAAATTTTCACAGATGATGGTTTTCTGTTGTCGCTAGGTATAACATAATTGCCGATATAACAAATACTAAAAATAAAGAATAAAATGAATATTTAAGGAAGCCACACAACATTTTTTTTTTTGCTACGGACGGTACGGAACCCTTCGTGCGCGAGTCCCACTGGCACTTAGCCGATTTTTTTCTATTCCTATCCGGCGAAAAGTAACTAACTATTATAAAATAAAATAATGTTGTACTTACCTACGCGCCTACCACCACTACTATAACTACTTAAAAATATATCAGGAACATCATCATTATCATTTTAGCCGAAACACGTCCACTGTTGGACATAGGCCTCCCCTAAGCGTCGCCACAATGAACGTTCCTGTGCGTCTCGCATCCATCGGTTTCCCGCAACCTAAACCAGGTCATCAGACCACCTTGTTGGAGGCCTTCCAACGTTGCGTCATCCGGTACGCGGACGCCACTCCAGAACTTTCGGCCCCAACGGCCATCTGTTCTGCGAGCAATGTGCCCTGCCCATTGCCACTTAAGTTTGGCAATTCTTTGTGCTATCAGGAACATACAGATTACTTTTCAAGGATTCTGGTCCAGTCGGTATCAAATTCGTTTTCTGCCTGGCCTAAAATAACCAATGATTCCTAGATAAATCGCCCACAAATGTATACTTACGTCCGTCAATTTGGTTGGCGACGGGTACCAAGTCTAGCCGAGCCCGCGCAGTACGGCAGTAGGAGCGGGTACCATCAGGGCAGCAGATCCTCGGCCAGCAGTCCGAGTCAGCCTTGCAAGTTTGAACTTCGAACAGTAGTTCGCCGAGCGGCGCCGATGGACATTCACGAGGTATCACACCCAATAAGGCTGTATATTTCAACAAAAAACAATATTGACGAGTTTCTAAAGGTAGCCACGTAGTACACGCTACGGTATACCTGACAGGTTTGCCTGCACAGTTATACCTGTCAGGTAAGCTCGTATTGAAACATGCACAGTTGTGCAATATACACGCTCCGGTTTACATGTACACATGCAAACCTGTCAGGTGTACCCTAGCCTGTATGGCTACCTTTAATCAAAAGTCATTTATGCAAATTGGTACCCACTTACGCGCCCTTATACTTCTAATCAGTACCTACCAGATATTGAGTTAAGACTATGGACTTGAACCGTAGACAAATCTAGACTCTAGGATACTACTGAGGATTTCGTAACAGAAACCGCACAAAAATTGCTCGACCGCCCGGGATCGAACCCGGAACCCACGCTCGCCAGAAGCATTTTCGTATTAGGTATGTGTGAGAACATTGGATTTTACTTCCATGCCGGGTACTTTCAACCATATATCGGTGGTAGGTAGCACTTTAACCTTGCTCAAAAACGAATCGACCTCATTAATCTAAAACTTCTTAGAATGTACTTCGGTCTTCGGTGCATACTAATAAACACATGTTGTTATAGGCCTTGCTTAGCTCCTTTCTTATTTGCGTCGCACAAAAATCTGATCATTAACGCCCCAATACGTGCAAGCACATTCATTTTTCTTAGGTCAACTTTTAAACCGGTAAGAAATTACGTAATTCTGAACATTATCATTACTTCAAGTAGTTGCATGAACTAAAAACATACGTTGGTGTGTTTTGGGTGCCGAGGTAGGTCGCGGCGCCGGAACGCCTTTCACACAGCGTCCCTCGCAGCACACTTGGTCGGGCCCGCTGGTCGCTCGGCATTGCGAGGTTTTTTCGCACGGGATTGGGAACAGCAGCACAGGCACTTGTCCAGATTTCGGACACACCAGTTTCTGCGTCTTGCCTGCACTCGAGTAATCCACGTTATACCCATAAATGGATTCAGAGTTGTGTGAGCGTGAATAAGTTACGTCAGCAGTTATGGAATCGCCTAAGAACAATATTATGAGCCTAGTTCATTATCAAGCTTTTGTTATGAGTTTAGTTGTGGCGTTAACCCTTCAGATACCGTCAATTAGAGACACAATAGTAAGACAATAGATGCGCGGCCACCGGTGGTCGCTTGGGGATTCATGAATTAATCTGTGTTCACGGTACCTATTCGGTAATTGGTAAATCACACCGAAGTTAACTAACAGTTTAGTTGATTCAGTAGATGAGGTAGGTCGGTTAGGGTAGGTAAGATTCGGTTATTTATTAGTGCATGCAAGGCGATGTTTAGCAGATGTTTGAGACGATTGTTTCACTTAGCTACAAAGTATATTATGGATTATATAATTTGATTAAAATACTTGCTTATTCTACTTGAACTAGAAGTTTTTCCTAAATATTACTAAGGTTTTGTTGCGCAAGAGATCCGGTCGGCCACGTCCTATATTTTCAAGAACGCTGAGACAGCCTTGATTGTTTTATTTATGTTTTCAGTTTCACGACAATGCCGTCTTAGATTTAAAAACTAATTCCGTTGAAGCCAAAAATGTTTGTCGTCTTTGAAATAATTTTGGTTATTAATTAAATTGAGGAAACAATCATTACCTATATTGCAATGCAATTAAACAAAATAACCACAAATAACCCACCGTCGACGTGCGTGTTGTAAATATTTAACTGGGCACCTAATTAAGCTAAGCCTTAATAAATAGCATTAATTCATGCATCCCCAAGCGTCACCCGTAAAAAAATAAATATTTTATTTGTTTCTATTGTTTTGATTATTGAAAAATTGCAATTCCCTTTCTGCGGCTGAACAATAACACAATGCCAGTAAAACCATTTAACCCTTCAGATACCGTCAATTAGAGACACAATAGTAAGACAATAGATGCGCGGCCACCGGGTGTCGCTTGGGGATTCATGAATTAAACCCTATTACCTTCATATTACGTTGATTAGTACCTGCCAACTACCGATCCTTGAAATTAATTTCACTCGTATTATATTTTGGTTGGTTCAAACACAGAATTCATGAAAAAAAAAACTTATAGGTACCTACTTTATATGTATAAGTACCAGAGGCAATATTAATTAAAGTTATACTCACTGGTCTTGACTGGCGCGGTAACTTGCGGGATGGCTTGTGGTATCTGCAATAGCTGCAAGAAGGGGCGCGGCGCTTCCGTGGTGGTGGTGGTGGTGGTCGGGCGCGGCGTCGTGGTCGTCGTGGTGGTCGTGGTCGAGCTGGTGGTACTCGGAGCAGATGTAGTAGTGGTCGTGGTGGTGGTGGTGGTGGTCGTTGTGCTACTAGTGGTGCTTGTGCTTGTACTGCTGCTCGTGCTGGGGCTTGGATTACTCGGCGCCGCTACGCTAGCCGTTATCGTGGTCAGTCTACAATGGAAACCACCAATGGATTCTAGATGATATTATGATGATGGTGTCGGTGAATAGCGTACAAGAAAAAAGTGATGCTTCAGCATGATGTGCAAATAAATTATGTCGCAGTAATGACCAGTACGACAAACCTAGATACTACTTAACTTTTTTCACCAATTAATTAGCACTAGGTTTATCGGCAGTTTTTTTTAAACCGTCAGTTAAGTATCTGCCAAATTATGTCAATGAGTTAGTCAACATTTGACGAAGTGATGAAAAAACATGATGTATCATACAAGTCTTGTTGATTGACCTAATGTCAGAATATTGATAAAGATATTTCTAATCCTACTGGTTGCGTAAAAGCGATGATTTGCTAGTTTTTTCATAATGATCAAAATGTGAAGTGAATGCAGAGTCTCAAGACCATTGGTGGTTTTAGTTTTTATGATATACATCTAAATGAGCTGTTGCGTTATAGGTAATTATGTATTACATACTCGGTGCAATCTTTGGATATAAAATTCGGTGGTCTTTTTTTTATTGATATAAACTAGCTTGACTGCAATGTCGCCGGATAGTAAGCAGTGATGCAATCATTATATCTATGGATGCAATCGTTGATGGTGAGGCGCACTAGTTTATTAAGAGCCTATTTACTCTAGCCTTGAAGACACCTAAATTATAATTGGACGGGAAGACCGCAGCAGGCAAATTGTTTCAGTACTTCGATGTACGCGGTAAACGACGAGGCGAAACGTTTAGTCCGGACCGTAGCAACAGTGTAAACCCTCGTATGTAGGTACACACGGTCCGTACGTCAGTTTGTCCGATGGCAAAAATGAGATGGTGGAATCAAGTAGTGCAATTCCCGCGCAAACTCTCCATAATGCATCCTGTAAAATACTAAAAGGATGGCTGCCCTACGCCTGTGTTCAAGGCTTTGTACATTCATCATCATCAGCCTTTCTAATGTTCCCACTGCTGGGACTCAAGTCTCCTCTGTTTGTGCATTAGACTCAACCAAATCTGGAATCTCAGAGGCGGCTGGGGTGTTAGCGCCAGAAGGAGACGACCGCCTGCTATTCCCGGACCATAACCAGCGGTGCTATTCTCTAAGAAAACAGCCTTGAACTCAGCGACGAGTCGAGAGCGCAGTACATAGAATTAACAACCCAACATAGGTAAGGTACATTGGGTTGTTAAAACAATGTACCTATTTGGATTTCGTCGCTGCGGCCAGCGCTGCGCTCAAGGCTGTTTTCTTTAGAGAATAGCACACTGTACCAAGGCCCGGTGCGAGAGATCGCCGCCGCCGATCGTCCCCACAAGGACAAGGCGACATTGTACCTGAGGTGGCATATACGCCCGAGCCGCAGGCGAGGTCGCCAGACTGCAATGACAAATGCACACGTGTATAAAACGACGTTTTTAAACAAAATCGAAAAAAGGCAACAGCATGTCTACCTATATAATTTGATTTTTTAATTTTAGGATTGTGTTCTTTTTAATTCTTCAATCGTGATAATTAGAGACACAATCATTGAAAGACAATGGGTTGCAAACGCGAACGTTCGCTTGGCGTTTAATGAATTTTCTGTTACATATTGATCAATTTTAAACTGTACGACACAAATGTTTTGTTATAATTAATGAATAAAATAAAATTAAACAATCTATGTTTAATTTTACCTAGGATGGAAGAAAAAAACATGTCGCGCCGACCGGGCGACCCCAAGGCATGCATAGGCATGGGATAAGGGCAGGAAGAAGAAGAAGAAGACCTAAGTATTATTTAGTGGCAAAATTATCGTGTGAATTATGGTGGCTTTGTGTTACCAATTGGCATTAGTCTGAGTTGAGGCCCTTTTGGCATTTGGTAGGTAGTGAAGTTTTTATTTAAGTTTAAAGTGTCTCCGTTTTTGTAATGCCAATAAGCGCAATTTTGTTTTTCTCTTTCAAATAATTTGCGGATTTTTATAGTACTGACAAGGTCGATTTTCGTAGATTTGCCCAGCGTACGTGGGGTCTGTTATGACAAAACCCGCTCTTGGGTGGAGCGGGAGATAGTGTCAGACTCTTACTGACTAAAAACCCACCCCGTTCCTTCTAGCCTCTTCATATAACCCTGGCCCTAGTAGGCTTCGACCCAGCTGGGCCCCTCCTGCTGCTGACAACTCCTTGAGGCGCGCGGGAACAGTGTGCGCCGTCGACGTCGTAGGCTCGGTCCTGACAGTTACCGGACGGTCGTACAGCGAGCTACCCATGGCTCGCCGTCCGCGAGCCTGCGTCTAAGGTGGCCGGAAATCGGGATCATAATCCCGGCGGCGGCGGCGAGGGCGCCGTTGCCTGATGCGGTCGGCTTTTCGGTCGGGCGGTCGATTGCTAGCATTACTGCTTCGCAGAAGGAGGCGACCGCCTGCCACTCCTCCTCGCTCCGGACCATGACCTGAACCAAGACCCGGCGCGAGAGGTCTCCGCCGCCGATCGCCCCCATGAGGGCACAGCGGTGCTTCGCCCAAGCAGGGCACACCTCGACTGTGTGCTCCACCGTGTCCTCCGGGCGTTCCGCACAGTGGTGACACTCGGGCGTCTCTTCCGCTTTAATCTGATACAGGTACCTCCCGAAGGTGCCATGTCCGGTGAGGACCTGCGTCATGCGGAAGGTAAGGACGCCGTGGGGTCTTTCCAGCCACGCCTCAAAGAGGGGACTTACCGCCATAATCATGGCGTGCCCAGCACTGGGTTGCGATAGTCGCTGACGCCATTTCACCATCACATCCCGCCGGAGCTCTGACCGCCATGCCTTGACATGTCGCGGCAGTGGACTTTCACCCCGGCGTTGCATCTCCACGCGCATATCGCGCATGTGTGCAAGGACTGTTGCCTCCAGATTCCACGGTGGTAGGCCAGCCAGAAGGTTCGCCGCTTCGCGAGAGATCTTGCGGTATCCATGCACCATTCGTATTGCCATAACCCTCTGGCAGGCGTTCATTATGGTCACCGGTCGCTTTTGCAGCGACGGCGCCCACACCGGGTCTGAACCACCCTTCCACTTCGCCCTAGAGCGGGTTCATTATATGATTTCCCACCTAAAAAAGAAGAATGGTTGAAATAAATTTTATAATTCTTTGGCTCGGCTCATCGGCTGCTAAGGAGAAACACCTGTCGAGTGGATTCACCCCAACTAACACCGATAATTTTAAGTTCAAATCAAATGTAACACAGATCTGAACCAGCACTATCAATGAAAATATGGTGAGTAAGTAGGTACTCTGTATTCAAATTATTCACTTTATGTATATATGTATATGATGCATTTCGGTTGTAAAATAATTTGACATTGACCATTATTTTAATTTTATTTTACAACTTGCTTTCCGCCCGTGGCTTCGCCCGCGTGGACTACAGTTTATATCGCGCGGGCAGGGACCCGTACTCAGCACTGGAATTATAGGTAGCCTATGTGTTATTCCAGTGTCTCTTCTAACTACCTACCAAATTTGATCTAAATCCGTTCAGTAGTTTTTGCGTGAAAGCGTAACAGACAGACAGACAGTTACTTTCGCATTTATAATATTAGTATGGATAGTAGGAAAATTTGCAATGAAAATGTTAAATATTTATAAAAAATAAAAAAAAATTGTGAATGTGGATTACTTTTTCCTTTTCTGTAATTGTAACATTATAACATAATATCTGGCATTTTGTTAAAGTATTTCAGTGTTACGTGTTAGTAACAAAAAATATCATTGCTAAATAATTTTGTATAAAATATCTCATTTTATCTATAAAATAAATTAACCACACAGGTTACAATCTCAGAAGTTAAATGAAAACGGACAATGTTAATTAATTAATTATATATCTGGGCAAAACATGGAAGATCTACCTACCTGTGTGTCACACACCTAGGTTTACAAATAAAATACCGCCTAAGTAAGTACCACTACTGTACATAAAGTTTAAATAAATAAATAAATAAAACATTCTGATTCTGAATCAGGGGCCCCTCGGTCAAATTAGTACAGCCCTGCGGTGGCTTAATCCGCCACTGATTTTTGCATAAATAATAACGAATAACTAGGACTAGGGGTAGGGATGGTTGTAACAAACACATTGTCATTGCTTGTTTTTTTCCTAATCTCTAGCTGAAAGACTGGTCTATCATGTGTAGGAGTGTAGAGTTTCGATATTCCAACACGAATGTGATATTAACAACATTAAAAAAAAATTACGTTCATACCATAGGTACTTGGTCTACCCTATTTATTCATAGTCCATTTGATTACAATATTTACCTAGAATCGAGATACATATGTGCAATACGTGATTACCTTCCTACCACGCAGAGATGTGCAGAGAGTCATATAATCACTCGGTAGACAAAGTATCTAATGGCCCCTACCTACTTATGAAGGTATCTGCGCACACTACCAGCGGTCTTTGACCCCGTATAGCAATTAGGTAATAAGAAAATCTGTTTTTCTTTTAGTTTAGATATCGATCTGACGACCCTGTATGTATAGGTAGGTAAGTCGACCTCATTTTAATGCACTTTTGACCACAATTCTTGCTAGGTAGGTAGATACCTAAATTAAATTTATAAAAATTGGTCTTAAATTCTTAATTTCACTAAAGATACTTAACATCGATAAACTACTAAATACTAGAGTGGCCCATAAATGCAAAGGACTAATGTAAGAACATTGGTTGTTTTAGTAAAAGTTTGAGTCGCCCTCTCGCTCCACTTTAGAGCGAGAGAAGTCAATAGAAAATTTCGCATCTTATAAAAAATCGACCTTCAGACTTTCTTCTTAATTTTGTTGTTTATTGATATTAATTTGTTTTACCACCATCTCGTTCAAATAATATACAAACCAGTAGAATGATGCTGAATGAGTTATTTAGCAATCTGCTTAAAAATGCATATCATTTGCATAAAATATTTGAAATTTCCTAACGTTCTAGAAAGTCACTGGAGTATGTACTACATCGAGATTTAGCCTTCAAAAAACAAAGCAATGTAAAATAGCTATCCAAGCGTGAGTCAAGATGTTCCGTTCTCTACATTAATTCCTATGAAAGAAGCGATCTTTCCAACAATAATATCGTAATAGGTACCTGTCTACCCATTTACAATTTGAGAGTAGGTGATAGATACCTATTACTTAAGCAGTTAATATAGCAACTATGCATAGGAGGTACTTGGTACTTGATGGCTCTGTAATTATAACATTACGTAGCGGATTGGCGGGACTGCCAGTGACACACCAGCACAACTCGGAAATGAGGTATAAAATTTAAATACCTGCTTATGCATAAATGCTATATATATATATTGTTTGAGTGCAAAAATAATAATAATATAATTACTATTTCTAAATACATACATATTATAGATAAATTACACCCAGACACAGAACAAATGATCATGCTCATCACATAAACATCTATTCTGGGTGGTAATCGAACCCACGACCTCCGGCATAGTAGTCAGGGCCACTAACCACTAGACCAACAGGCCAGTCAAATGTATCCGAAACCGGTATAATATATTATTGTTATACCCATATCTGTATCCTGATTGAAAATTTCATATTTATGGATTAAATTTCAGATCCATCTATCTCTGGCCTTTATCATTAATATTAATTAATTTGTAATATCGGTAAGGCCATTTTCACATTAGGCGATAACGACTGTATGTCGTGGGACTGGTAGTTTTATAATTTTTCTAATGGACGTATCTACTATCAAAGACATCTTCCGCCTGACCATCGCCATCGCTAAGTTAATTTTTGCTTGCACTCGAAACGAGTATGTTTGACGTCGCGCGGCAGAATTCAAGCGAAATTTGTTTTTAAGTGATCAACCCAAAATGACCGCAATGGTACATCATCCGTAGTTGCTGTACGACTAGGTACTCGAGACGTGCTCGAGACCTATCGTTGGCGGTATAACGAATACAAACTGTTGCATGGCAACTCGACATTGCCAAATAACAAAACTACCAGTCCCACAATATCGCGTCTAATGTGAAAAAGGGCTTACATGAATTATCATGATAACCTGGAAGTTGGTTGCTGACATTCTACCGTATTGATGGTGAAAGATTTGTTAGTAAAAAGCAATAACAAACAGTACTAACCGTTGTTGTTGGATTGCCGCTGATGACTTGACACCCTTGGTGCAAAAACCATTGCAACAGAGGTGCTGATTGCTCATAACCCGGCACTCAGAATTCTTCCGGCATGGCAGTGGGAACAGGTCAAGCCAGCCACTACTCGTGCGCACTGCCGGGCACACCACTGACTGGCTGTCCACTGAGAAGAAATATATCACAATAACAATAAACACTTAGACTAGGCACCTTTTTTAAAAGGAATCAGATATCGTTACCACTGTTATATAAAAAACCGGTAGAGCTCAAGAATAGACTCGTACACTGAGGGTTCCAGACCTTGGAAATAGTTGGTAAGTTCTACATTTTGATACAAGTGGAAGTGAAAGAAAAAAAATAGTCTATTTTTTTGACAAAATCGAATAGACTGGTATTTTGTTGATGTTTTCGTCTCTCCCGTCTCTTCGAAATAATCTCAGTCAGCCTGAACGTTGTCGAACTGAGTAGAGTAGGTACACCTCCGACCCAATTCTTAATTGTTTGGTCAAAGGAGTTTAAGCAAAGTTGTTTATGTAGATTGTAAAGTTTTTGAAAACACCTTGCAGGATTCGCTGAGTTATCCGCGTCGTGTATCAAATGCACTGTACTCACAAGTACAGTGCGTTTCACTTAAGACGTTCCTTTGGCGTAATGTTGGCTCCCCTGTCTGTCTACATAAAAAAGAAGGGAAAAAGGAAAGAGTTGCCTACTCTACCAAAATTGTTCCCCGAAATGCGCAACGAAATCGATTTTAACGGTAGTTGCAGAACTTTTTGGAAAATTATGAGGGGAATGGGACTTTATTTAAAAAAATCAAGTCTAAAAGGACGTTGTTATAGAAAGATACGATATTGTGGCATGGCGTTTTCGGTATTTGAAAGAATTGCAAGACAATCGGAATGGAGCCCAGCGCCCTATACTTTATTCAAAAATAGTAAAAAAGAAAAACAAAAAAAAAACGCAATTGTTAAAAGTAACGAAATATAAGTTAATCTCCCTAATATTAAGTAATTTAATTGCTAAAAATATTGTAACACTGTTTTTCCGTTTTGCCAACATAACGGCAAAGGAACGTCTTAAGTGAAACGCACTGTAGATAACTTTAAGTCACCTGTGTAGCCTTTTTTCACTGACCTTTCCAACCTTTTATCTTTTTATTGACACTGACTGAACGTCATTATATTATACAATAGATATCGTTGTAGACCTGTGGAACAATTCTTGCATCATTATTTAGTTTACCATAATCTTTTAAATCTTATAAATTTTGCCCAAACTCTAAAAAAATTGCCTTAAGGCCTTTAAATAATATACCTATATTATATTTACATTGATTTAACGATTATTTTGTCAAAGATCGATTGAAATGGTTATCACAGATGATGTGACCCTTCCCAGCTTTGAGGATCTGGACACAAATGAAGTGAATATGTCGACAGCAACTCTTATTACCGCATCGCCATACATCGGTAAGCAGTGCGAGGGTGTCAATAATGAGTTCATCCTCTGTCGCCAAGAGCGAAACGACCCGCGACCATGCCTTGGCCTCGGCAAGCAGGTAACTTCGTGTGCTATGGGAGTTCTCCGAAGCATAAAGAACGAATGCCTTCATGAATTTAAACAATATGCTAATTGTGTGGACAAAAGCTCAGGGAATTACAGTTTCAGGCACTGCCGTAAAACACAAAAAGTGTTCGATGAGTGCATGAAGGACAAGCTGGGTGTGGAACGACCTGACTTCGGCTACTTCTGCCGCGGCCGCATCCACTCCAGCAAGTCTATGGCGCCGCCCGCGCCACCCTGTCCATGCCACCCTAAGGTGGAGGATGCGACTCCCGGCTTGCCGGATTGCAAGCCCCGAATTCCAGCGCGATTTGGCGGTCGATTATATTGGACCACTGAATAATATTTTTCAGATATCAGTTATTTTATTGAGTAGGCACTTATGATTTGATTTAATAATGCATTCATTGCGAATTTGATCTAGATAAGTACTTCCTTACTTTGATTTGCAAAATACAGTAACAAAGTATGCGTAATGTTATATTTTTTCGTGAACCCGGAACTTTTAATGTCCTAATAAAGGTTTAGTAATGTTAGTATAGTCAATGTTATATCTATGCTAAGTATGTCTATGAAATACCTAATCACACTTATTTACATAACCACCATTACTACCGCATTCAGAACTGTCTCAAAACAAAAAAAACTGGCCAAGAGAATGACGAGCTGGCAAAATAAGGAAAGGAAGCACGAAAGTGATGGTTGCAAAAGAAAGGGTGCGGAAGGACACACACACAGCTTTCCTCACTATATACTCCGGCCACTATACCCAAGTTTGCTGGTTAGAGATTTTCCCGCCAGCACTCGGCAGAGATTGGCCGGTCTGTTGTTTTAACAGCCACATTGCTAATGGCAGCACATGTTCTCGGTACACCTTTCAAGAGAAACTGTGGTCGTATACCTGAGTTAATTCCGAGTTGTTTAATCAGTAACAGTCCGACAAAACCCATCACCCTCCTATATAACGATCAAGCTACAGTAAGTAGCAGAATCTACCGCTTTGCTAATGAAACAGTCTTGTAGGACAAACTTATCGTTATTGTAGTTGAATAAATATTCACTGTAATCTGCATCGGTCTGTGACATGGATGTCGGGGGATGACACATTGGTGGACATACAGACGGAAAATGAAGTGATCCTATCAATTAAGTGATCCTATGCGGTTTTCATCTTCCTCTTTGATGAGATACCTACCTAAATAAGACTCCTAAGGTGCTACCTCCACGAGTGAGAGAATCGCCGCGATTCTGCCCAGCTATCGTCTGGTATGTGATCTCTATTAGACGAGTATTCTTTCGCCATCGTATCCCACTGCGACCGCAACGACTCGTCGCGAGTCTCGACGGATTCCTGCATGTCTACAGGGAATCGAAGCACATTTTGCGTTGTTGAAAAAGTTGTCGAGTGCGCTGCGAGAGGTCGTGACTGGTGTCACGCGACGAGGACGTCCCGTCTCGAGTCGCGCATGCCTCGCGGTGTCATTGACATTTTGCTCATCATTTGTCACTTTTCGAATTACCGTGTTCATAGGCGGCGTCCTAATTGGCAAGAATCATTCGATGACACAAGCTGTCAAGACGAAAAAAATCAAGCTGTCAATGTTTTTATTTTTTGTTATAAAAGTGGCAAATGACTGATTGATTACGATGATTGATATCCTAAAACGGACCTTTTAAAATGGTGAGATTGAATTCGTACCTACACCCCCGACCACGCTGTTGAGGCCTATATTTCCTAAAGGACCTTTTAAGATATTTCTGTCCTGTAAACTCGGGTCGCTGTAGCTCTGAGGTATAACTTTGGCTCAAGCTAGTTCACAGTATCCCGTGTTCCTATTGGTTAATAAATTTGGGCCAAAGTTACCTCAGAGCTAAGGTAACGCGACTTTATCTACTGCACCGACTACCATTTTTTTAAATATACCTATTTTAATAGGGACAATTATTAGATAGATAACGAGTTTTTAATTGGGGTACAATAATTATACAAAACAATAGTGACAAAGTAAGCAGGCGTGTCGGATCGGAGAGCGGTGTGCGGTGACTAGGCCCAGTAGTTCGAGCAGCTGCTGTGCCACCGAAGGTCGACGAAAATGCACCGCTAAGTGGGTCAAACAATTACTTAATTGCATAGTTAAGTATTATAGCTAAAGATCTATAATTCATCATTGACGGCTTTGTTTTTAAAGCGGCTTCGTTTATATTTAATAATAAAAAAAAAACCAGTCGTTTTTTTTTAAATATCAAAATGCCAAGGATGCTACTAAATGATTAAGTATTATTTAATTTTAAGAGATAGTATTTGACTAATACCATGAAAGTGAATTTTGTATGTGCGGGTATTTTTATTACTTACTTCTTCAAGGTCAAACGGCTGAGCGGATTTGAATGAAATTTGAAACGCGGGGAGACATAGGATATGGTTTCCCCGTAAAAATAATGTTCTACTTCCACCCAGATGAAGCTGCAGGTAGAAGCTTAGTTATGTAATGACGACATGGTTGGCGTAGTGGTTGAGCAATTGGCTGCTGCACTGTATGCCGCGGGTTTGAACCAAGAATCATTGGCTATTGATGAAAACTGCAAGAAAATCCTTTCTGTAGTTTTTCAGTTTATCACGTTCATATCGGACAGACACACGCGGTGGAGGACTTCGTTTTATAATATGTAATGGTCTCTACATACGGGTGGCGCCGCCGGCAGGTTACGTTGCCCGGGCTTGTTTTGCGTGTGCATCGCACCGACTGGCGGCTTTGGTGTGTAGAGGCCTTTATGTTTTCGTTCAGCTAGTTTTTTGAAAAACTTGCTTTGTAATTTTGCCTATATATAAAAAGTTGTCGAAGTCTTTCACTTACTCTGAATAAGAACACCGAAGTTGTCCAATTAATGCAAAAATCGCGGTCAAAAACTCATGATAAGTTTCTTCATAGCCTAAGACTCACGAATTCATGCACACTATCAAAGTGACGGTAGAAGTGTGTCTAAAACCATCCAGCTAAATGCGATTAGATGCAGATAATTTTATTCAATGCAATGGAAAGGGCTATGCTCGGGGTTTCCTTGCGTGATCGAATCAAAAATGAAGATACTCGTATCCGCAGGAGAACTAAAGTTGCCGACATAGCACAAAGAATTGCCAAACTTAAGTGGCAATGGGCAGGGCACATTGCTCGCAGAACAGATGGCCGTTAAAGCCGAAAGGTTCTGGAGTGGCACCTGCGTACCGGAAGACGCAGCGTTGGAAGGCCTCCAACAAGGTGGACTGATGACCTGGATCGAGACGCACTGGATTTTTCGTGGTGGCGACGCTTGAGAGAGGCCTATGTCCAACAGTGGACGTATATCGGCTGAAATGATGTTGATGATGAATTTTTTTAGGCTTAGCCATCTCCTGATTGACCCTTTTACATCAATAGTTCATGATCATATTATCAAGAACAAAAGGTAACCGTTACCTCTCTAACAGAATATTTACGAAACTGCGATTTTTGTCAAAATCCAGAAGGGCTTAACCCACTTTTGAAACTTTTTCAAGATAACCCTGTTTTACTCCATGCGTTTTCGACAGGTCCTTCATGTGGCCTAATCATAGATATCCCATGGGCCTAATACACCTATAAGATGGATTTAAGTGTTTCGATAAGGTAGCTTTTTATCAGTGAAATAATACACGCATACTCGGATAACTTTGTCTACTTATCACTTAGTACCTCACATAAAAAATGACAATTAGGTATTCGTTCGGCTCCTCCGGGCTCATTGTTCTCAATGCGATAGATTCGAGGAGATAGGTGTCAAATTGTCGCAATGCCGAACTAGTATATTTTGTTGTATTGCTGTTTTATCTATTTATGAAGTGCGGATACCGTATAACGTAGGTAATAGACATACTATTACTAACTTTCACTCCTTATGTATTAGTTGGTTATGTCAGTCTTTCTCAACCAACTCTCAAATAAATATAAAATGCTTTAAAGTATAGAAAACTTTATTTTCAACACAATTAATTGAAAACTGGCTCCTATAATAGTAATGCTATTAGGCTCACAATGCAGTGCATTTCGCTCTCGTACAGAAAATTCCGCTGAAAAGGTCAGCCCCAACACGATTTGTTCTATTTAGCTATATTTCAGACAGGTCGGTGATCACCTGACCAGCCCCGAAAAGAATTGAGAGTGACGCTCGAAAAATAATTCCGCAAGACATTTCTCGCAAACATTTACTATAAAACTATAATTATGTGTCTTATTATATTTTATTTATTCTTCTTGGTAAACGAGTTGAAAAACGCCGATTTCTGCACGTGACATTTGTCACTGCAAGTTACGTCTGCCTGCGTCTGCCTTGGTTGCAATGACAATGTTTTCCCATTTGCATCAAAACTGTAGGTACCTGATGTTTGTACCTAATAGGTACTATTGTTGTGCGGCCAAAATGGTAACTGTTCAAGAATTCATCTTGTTTTTCAACACAAACTCCTTAGACAATTTCACTATTATGCTAAAATTTTATTGTTCTATACGGCTGCATATAATAATATGCTATGGATGTCAAATCGCCTGTGCGAATACCTTCTTCACATTATAATAGTTGACTTATTTTGATTTTATTTGTTTTTAAAAGCAACTTAAGCATAGCCGAAAAAAATAAATAATTCTAGTCCTCTCAAAATTATGTAAGTTAAATCTAGTGAAAAGAGAAACTGTTAAGTAATAACAAAAAAGGAAGCTTTTGCGCAGGATTCATCGGGGATCAAAAACTGAATACTTTCTAAATTTCACACTGTCTAAATGCACAAACCACAAACCGTGCGAAGAAAAGAAAAGAAAAAAAAGAAAGAGGATGCACAAAATGCAACATCAACGCCAGTAGGTAGAGCAGGTGCTAGTATTTAAAAGCGTACAACAGAGATAGAATAGCGAGATGTTCCCACCACCTCTGCCCCACCCGCACCGCCACAGCCAGCCGTGCAATAATGGTGTACTATCTACTGAATTTCATTATCACCGTATAATGTGATTTGAATTTGTAACCTCAACTAAACATTCTTGTGAAAACTTGTCCATCCTTTTTTATACTAGTTTACAAAAATGCTTTCGTCTCTTGTTTTAGATCTGTGAAATTAAATTCTACGAGTGTAACAAAATTTATTGTTAGTAAATCAATGTAGGTAACTCTTTTTTTGACGGTTCGTTGAGAAAATGCTAAGTTATTTCTGTGTACCGGGGGTTGGGAGCATGGGAGCCCCCAAAGAGGCCCCATTCGATTACAGATTTTAATTAAAAAAAAAAAAATTGTATGGGAATAGAGTTAGGAAAGGAAGTCTTCAATAAATGATAGGAAATCTTTCTCAAAATGCTACTCGTATCATATAATAATTAATGTTTCATTGACATCGCGCTGGTAAGCTCTAAAGGGCACCTACAGATATGTAAGTTCACACTAGGATACCTTCATTTCGCCAATGTTTAAATTTTATGTTATTGAAGTTATCGATTCGGGTATAACTTTTTGTAATACGGAGAGTGGCGGATTAGCTATGTAGCAGGAGTAGCAAAAGTCCAGCGCATTCGGCAACCCCGTTAGGAGGCACTTGAACGCAAAAATATGTAGTCAATATTTAAATACGAATACTGATTATTTCTTAGTCAATCTCTTAGATTTCCCTTATTATCGTACTTTTCACGTGGGTACTTGGGTAGATAAGTGTCTTGCCCAAACTTACGGAAACTGACGGGGTATATTTCTTCATTTATATACGAGTACACACAAACACTCAAGAGGTAGTATTAGTGATTGAGAATAAAAATGATAATAATAGTACTAAATACACCTACACAGGGGCCCCTTGGTCCAATTTGCTACAGGCCTCGCGCTGGTTTAATCCGTCACTGTTTAAAGACCACTTTTTTTCGTTAATCCTCATTACTTTTTATTACATTTGCCAATCCCAAAGCAATGTGTAAGTAAAATAGTTATTTTTCAAACCCTTAGCACAATATTAGGAATAATAGGGAATATTGTAATACTGTGTCTTTAGCCTATTATTTGTACGCATTTTACGGATATTTTGTCAATCCTATAATAATACCTATACCTAGAATACCTACTATACCTAACATCGCAAATTAGCTTTAATTTCGGAAGACGGTGTCAAAAGACGAATTTAAACCAAAAACACAACTGGTGTTTTTGACACCACTATGCCAGTTTTTTTTAAAGTCGGTAGTACTTTTTGTATTTTTTTGTTTAATAAAAATAACAAACAAAGCCTTGAGCACCTTTTTAATGACTTTCAAAAAGAGAAGGTGTTCAATTTGCCTGAGAACTCCATTAATTATGTATCGACAATTCACATTTTTTTTATTTAAGTTCTTATATTAAAATTTAGTTCTGACGATAGGATTCATAAGAAATTGAAGGAACTTTTCAAATAGAATAGGCATGTAATGTACATAGGCAATATAGTGATTTTGGGAATGTCATGAAAAAGTTAAGCAATAGCATTGAGGAAGTATCACTTGATGAAGTGAAAACCAATTTTGAGTGTTTTTTTTTTAAACAGAGCAACAGGATAGGATGCCAGGTCTTGGTTAAATATGTGCTCATTTGTTTAAGTATTCTGGTTTAGGGTACGTTTTTTATAGGCAGGAAAATCCTATAGCTTCTCCTGCTCAAGGGTGGAGCGAGAGGGCGTGTCACTCCTATGTTCCTTCTTTGCCTTCGTTCTAGGGACCCAGGGTTCTCTTTCGCACAAACCCTGTTGGGCCCCTTGAGGCCAGCGTGGAACACTACGCGCCGTCAACGACTCGGGCTCGGTCTGAACGGTTACCGGACGGCGACCTACCATTGTCTGCCGTCCGCAAGCCCACGTGGGTAGGTCAAGTTTTATAATAAATATTAATAATATTTGAAACTAGAAATAAATATAACAATATCGCTGCTATAGTTTAAAACAGGCGCAGCTATCAACGCCCACCTCCAGAAACATAAGAACAGCAGTTTATGTGATCATAGTTGAAAAAATACTCAGTAAGTACAAATACTAAGTAAGAACAGTCATTAATAATTAACTACGGGCATCTGATCAATATGAGAATTTAAAATTGTGGTAACATTTAACGAAATTTTGCACACGTTTGTTTACACACCCCGCGACCCCGTATCATTGATACCACGATATACAGCTACCCCTTCGAAAGGTAGACACGGGATTCCGCCCCATAATAAAATTACATAATACACGGTATCTTTGACAGTGAAGCACAAACGAAGACCACGGATCTAGGACATGATTCATTACTATGAACACCAGTGGTGGAATTTTTCGTCAGCTTATTTCCTAATTGAAAAAACAATCTGTACCTACCTACTTAATCTGTTTAATTTTTTTTTTTATTAATAAAAAATTGTGCAGGATGATTTTTACCAGCTCAGTGTTTATCACTCAGCTTGCTTGCTACTGAAAGATATTAGCTGCACCGTAACCAAATCTTATTAGGTGTAGGTAGTAGGTAGGTAGTAGGTAGGTAGGTAGTACACCTACTAAACATTTCCATTAAAGATTTGAAGACGTTTAAAGGACGTAACGTAACAAATTACACAAATTATATCAAATCCGTCCGAGATTATGCACAGCTTTGCACCCGACGACATAAATTCAGTCAAAGCCACGATTTCTGATTTAAGTAGGTATTTGTCTACCTAGTATTTCTCAAACAAAAATTTAATTTATATATTAGCCAACAGCATTACATAATAGGTAGGTACACACAGGATTTTTTGTGAAAATTAATATTAAAATCTAGACACAGGTACCTATGCATGCCTATTGCAGCAGTGCTATTCTCTAAGAAAACAGCCGCAGCGCAACGCTGGTCGCAGCGACGAGTCGAGAGCGCAATACAGCTGAAAAGATGATGATTTCTCTAACTCAAGCTTGTTCGGCTGAAACGATGATGATTTCTCTAACTCAAGCTTGAAAATCTGTCATACATTTATGTAGGAAGGTTTGAGATAATCACTTGAAATAATTGCTCAATTTAGAATAACAGGCGCCCGCGGTGTGAGCTCAATGCGATGTGCTTAGGGTACGCGTCGAGGGCATGCTACTCTGCTCTGTGCCGAGGACGCATTCTTGGGAGTGACGGAGTTTCCCCGGAACGTTGCTACGTTGCATCTTTGAGATGTGGGAGGGTTCGTATTAGGCGGCCGATGGGATTAGGAGATGTCGTTGTCAAAGAAACACTTGGTAGCGTTTTGGCGATCTGAATGTAGATTTTCATTACTGACAAAACGAAGAGAAGTCCATAGGCAGCAGCGTGATGGGGTTTTACCTGTGCGAAGACAGGGCAAGTGTATGTCATGATAGGACAGATGACCGCGGCAAAAATGCGCAATTTGCACCTGGTTGACAATTTGCTGTGACCGGTGACTGGGTGAACGAAAGCCATGCAGGCGCAACGGCTTAAGGTGCTCTCTGACGCACGGCGGAATTTTGGAATGTTAAGATGGTCACCCATCCTCTGATCGACCTCAGCAAGCGTCGCTTAACCTAGGAGATCGACCCGTGCGACTGATATTATTTTAGCCAAATAGGTATCTAGAGACAGAGTACTTCGAACAATTGGCTGCGCAGTCATTCTTTTAAGGGTTCCGTACTCAAAGAATAAAAACGGGACTCTATTGCGACTATTGCTACGGTCCGCATCCTTGGCCGCACGCGTGACTCGCACTTGCCCGATTTTTTTAATAAATATTATTATATAATTATTATTTTAATAAATATATATTCATATTATTAAGCGGATGCGTAGTATTTCGCAGTGCCGTAACTAGGGCGGTGCCAGCGGCAAAATTTTTTATATCTAACCTTTTTTGTGTGTATTGCACTTTTGTCTAGGGGCGCAGTTATAGAAGTTCGCACCGGGCGTACAAAAGGCTAGTTACGGTACTGGTATTGCGAATAGTTTTTCGAGTGTGCGCAATAGTTCGGAACGCCAACTTCCGAGTGACTAACATAGATTTTTCGTATCATACACAATTACACACAGTATGATACACTCGACATCATCAGCTAGTCAGTGGGTAGTGGGTACATACAGTACCTAGTACAAGAGTCGTTAAAGTGAAAGCAAGTACGGACCACCGAGATAAGTTGTAATAACTACAGAAAAGTTCATAATGTAATTGCAATGGCGTATTATATTGTAACTAATTGTGTAATAAACGTAACAATATAATTATGTAGGTTATAAAGCACCTTGTATATTTCATATCCTAAAATAAATGTTTGATTGTCTATTTCCATACAAATAAAATGCATGACTTGAGAGTCGCTGATGGACCAATTTGTTTCAAAGGTTTCTTACTAAGGGTAACTAGCGGAACTCTATTGCTAAGCCTCGGCTGTCCATCCACCTGTCTGTCAGCGGGCTTTATCTCATGAACTGTAGTGGGTAGTTGAAATTTTCACAGTGTGTAGGTATTTCTATCACACTAATATTATGAAGGTGAAAGTTTGTGAGTATGTTTGTTAATGTTTCACGGTCAAATTACTGAACAGATTTGAACGAAATGGCATATAGATAGACCATGTTCTCTGTAACAATCAATTGCTTTATCTTTTACATCACCGACTCGAAATCGTCAAATTAAATGTCATGCGAACCTAACCTAAAGTAGGACATAAGTCACTAGTTCCCAGCGCTGGGCCCGGCTTGTTCCACTGCATTTGCTGCAGCCGGCTGTAGCCGGGCAGTGATAACGTGATTTTAGTTCCAAAATTTAACGACAAGTTTGCTCGCGCGACTGCATCTGAGCAGCGCTGGCCAACTACCTCTGGCACGCGTTCGGCTTTACCGCCGGTTGTTTTCGTAGCGACAGTGCCCACACGTAAGTTCCCTCGCCCACGACGACTTTTTATAGCTTTCATCACTACTAACGCACGTTAGTCGCATTTGCAACAAGCTACAGAACCGATACCAACGCGTTGCTAACGCGCTACATCATCACGACTGTAGCGATACAAACGTGCGACCGTGATGGACAATAGGTAGGAGGGTGGCGCGTGAGTATATTCTACATATAAAAACTTGATTTTTGTTACTGATGGCATCGCGACCGAAGCGCTTCAGTATCGCGTTTTCTTCGCAACTGAGAATTATGGTATGGGCTAGGGCAAACAGCTAGCGACTGCATCGTGTCTGTGCCGATGCGAAGGCGCGACAGCATCGCTACTAAAAGTCGTCGTGGGCGAGGGAACTTACGGGTGGGCACTGTCGCTGCGAAAACAACCGGCGGCAAAGCCGAACGCGTGCCAGAGGGTCATGGCCAACCGGATTGTCCGGAGATACCGCACGGTTTCCCGCGAAGCGGCCAGCCACCATGGGATCTGAAGGCAACAGTCCTTGCACGCTTGCACGATTTGCACGTGGAGATGCAACGCCGCCGGGGCGAAACTCCGCTGCTGCGATAAGTCGCGGCTTGGCGAACAGAGTTCCTGCGAGATATAATTATGGAATGCTGGGCACGCATAATTATGGCGGTACCTAAGTCCACTCTTTGAGGAGTGGCTGGAAAGAATTCACGGCGTCCTCACCATCCGCATGACACAGGTCACCGGACATGGTGCTCACCGGACATGGTAAGTTCGGGAGGTGCCGGAGCACCGGATTCGGAAGAAACGCCCGGGTGTCACCGCCCGGAGGACACGGTTAAGCATACGGTAGAGGTCTCTCTTCTCTACGGTAGGCGTCTCTTGAGGGCGTCGATGGCAACGGCCGAGCTAGAGGTGGAATGGCAGGCGTTTGCCTACTTTTGTGAAGCAGTAATGCTTGCGAAAGGCCCTGACGCTACTTCAGCTGCCTGCCGGCATCCCGATTCGGACTTTCAGCCACTGTAGCGTAGGCTTGCGGACCTCGGCGTCGAGCAATGGGTAGCCCGCCGTCCGGCTGTCTAGTAATCGTTCGGACCGTGCTCGAGTCGCCGAAGGCAAGTAGTGATCCATGCAACCCAACACACTCTACCACCACCCACTCTTTAAAACATAAAAATTAAGTACTCCAAAGATACACTCCCGAGATAAAAAGTTTATTGTTATCTGGGGCATGGTCCACCCGTGTGCCAAGTTTCATCCAAATCTGTTCAGTCGTTAAGACGGAAAGAGATATTAACAGACACACAGACTGAATTATGGTACTTTCGCATTTATAATTTATTATTTAGAAAGGATGTATTTAGACAGGACAAGGTCTGTCGGCTTGATAAAAGTGTATGAAACAGAGTAATAAAAAAATATTTCTTGATGGCTCAGTAATAAAGGTATCACGCGCTCGAGGTCGTGGGTTCAAATCCGGACGAGTAGATACTAATGTTACATTGTCAAACCATGTGTACTGACCAATTTTATATTGTATAGCACTGACATCGGTGAAGAAAAACATTGTTAGGTAACCTGAACTTAAAGTTGATCAATCGCTAATCCGTCTTGTGCAAGCGTGGTCATTAATGAATGATCGAAGTGCCTTTTTTGAATGAAAAGAGGCGTTTGTCCTTCAGTGGCTTGTCTTATTATAATAGGGAAGCTGGCTCCGTGCATCAATAGAAATGTTTTTGTTGCACTATAAATCATGAATTAAATGTTTACTAGCTAGAAATGGTACCGACAGGTAATACATATAGAACTACAATTTAAACTCAAAATGTGTACTGACAATGAGCTTAAGAAAAGTAAGATACAAAACAGCGATCCATTCTGTCTGATAGGTATTTAGAAGGTAGATAATACAAGTTAAAAATAAATATTTACCTGAATTTATATATCCGATAGTGAGCACCGCCATCAACGTGAAAACATTAAACGAGAGCATTTTGATGCAAGATTATATTTTGATGCACATGTATAGATTAGTGTAGCAAGACATCCATATAGGCACTGTGTTGGTTGTAATGGCACTGAGAGAGCGGGAGGAGGTCTGTCGGTGCTGCCCGTCGCAGCTGGCGGTAAGGTGGCTACTGCTGCTGGCGAGCGGCGCCCGCTCTCGTCATGTTGCATAAGTACCGGCCACAGTTGATACAGATTATCATTTGGGGGACACCAGTACCTACTTTCGCTACTTAGTTACCTACATTTATTTTGATTCAGTAGGTATCATTTGAAAGAGTCGTTCTCCTTGTCAGCAAATATAAACGCTTTAACTTGATTAATAAATAATTATCTATCTTTTAGTTCATTTATAAACATGCCTCCGCGTATAAAGTCGCAACTTGTGTAACATGTCCGCGCTCAGACCGCACGTTGGTACTACGAGCTAATTCCAAAGCCTTGCTCCAACCAGTCGTGTCACTAGAGTCACTCGGCAGAGGTACTCGTACCCATATGCTCTTATTACAAAACACGTTAAGTTCCTAGGTTACCGACCGCACGTAAAACTTCCTACATCATGTAGGTACTTACAGTTAGGCCTACATAGTTCCTAATCCTAATATTCCCTTAGGTTACTAATACGTGTTCCCACTTATGTATATTTCCTTTAATTATTCTTGGCACTAAGCAGTCTTCTGATCTCTACATGTGATGTTATGCGAAGACATCGACTGCATAATATCCACAGACGACCTAGAAAGAAGGTACATTTCACGAACCTTTCCTTACTACATGATCAGCAATAAAAAGGCATGATCAAAGTGATGTAAGACCAAATCAATTTAACAAAAAACCAGGTCAACACCTTTAATATTAGCGCCCGCGTGTGACGTATGTACGTGCAACCGGACTGTCTCAGACAGTGCCATGCCATATATCCGTTTCAATTTCCTTATGAAGTAACAAAATGACTCGCACAGGTTTATCCGTTATTTTAAATTATTTCAAAATTATTAGGAAGAGGTGTCTGCAGTTGTAATACCGGCTCGAATCTGTGCCACAGGCTAGAAGGTATGTAACTACCTTTGTTACTGACACACCCATATCATGTGGGCTACGTACCGTGGTCCTGAAACTTAAATGGTAACCGAGGGAACACAGGTGGATTTTAGTCAGTAAAATTCTGACACTCCTTCACTTTCCACTCAGAGCGGGACATTATTTGAAAATATCTATTAATAAAAAAAATAAAAAAAATCATAAAGTACCCATCAAATTAAAAGTTGCTTTATCAGCCTCTGCCTGCTGGAACAAATGCCTCCTCTCTGTGGCAATATTCTCTTCACGCTTGTTCCGATGCAGAATAAACAAATCGTTTGTTTACTCTTAGTTTCCCGCGTTTGATACTTCAGTTGAAGCCACAACAAAAACAGAGTGTACCTAATCTAAATCTATCTCGTTCATTTAAACTAATAGTTGGGTATGGTACACCTAGGGCCATATTTGAAACGAATGCAACCTTATTTTTTTTATGTTATTTTCACCTTACTCACTACTTACTCCTTACAACGTGGTGTCAGTAGGCTATGTCCTCCTTATTAACCCTTCAGATACCGTCAATTAGAGACACAATAGTAAGACAATAGATGCGCGGCCACCGGTGGTCGCTTGGGGATTCATGAATTAAGGAGAGACCCGAGCCCAGCAGTGGGACGTAATGGGTTGTTGTAATTAGGTAATTAATTAATATTTTCACCTTTATTCGAGACAAATGTTCTTCCTTCGAGGGTAGGTTCTGCAGTTAGTACTTATTGAGTCCGAATCTGATTACTAGTGGTGTAAGTTTATGTTCCTTTATTTAGGTAGCACTACAATAGATGTGTAAGCAAACTAAAAATTCATTACTTTTTCCCATAAAAACCTAATGAATGGCTGTGGATTTCTAAGAGTGAAACGGTCTGATGCTCGACCTTACGACCTCTGGCACCAACCTGCGTTTGTTGTAGTGAGCTATGAGCGCTTACTTACTTTTGCCTGTATGTCACGGCCATTCAGTCAGCGGTACAGACTGCTATCAACTTGAAATTCGACATAGTTGCAGAAGCAATTTGTTCACTTATACAATTTTGAATTGATTAAATATTTGTATTTGATCCACTCTGACTTGCTACAGTACTCTCCTCGCGCCCAAATGTTATTATTTTTTTGGTTGCGTAACATCAGGTATGAACACGAAACAAGATAGTAAGAGGTAAGTATGATAAGGGACGGTTACACAGGCATGCATACAGTGACCAATAAAAACAATACGTGAATAGAAGAAAACTGACTTCATTAATGTTACGACGGGCGCCGCCGTGCTAATCCTGGGCGTAGGTAAGTGTGGCTCCCAACCCTCCCAACCAAGCGAACGAGTTTAGAGTAATATAACTCACGCGAGGCGGCGGTGTTATTATACTGAATATTATATTTGTATCGGTATTCTACAACAGCGCTTCGCACTAAAAAATACATTGTTAAGTTCCGACATCTACGCGAACGAAGTCGCGGGCACAGCTGGTACTGAATACTGGCAGAAATTGAAGACAGTTCATGGCAAAGATATCTCCAAGGAGAATCAAGGAGAAAACCTACCTTTTCAAACGACTTCAAAAAAAGTCGTCGATAGATCGATTTGCATTTTTTTTACTTCCAGAGTAGTCAATTTTTTTCAAGATCTAGTTATGATGATGGGGTCCATGAGTAGGTAATCGAGGGAACTCCTAAAATATTTTATACAACCATTATAGTGATTTTGGTATTTTTATCGAAAACTCTATTTGTAACTCGCATTTACAGTCAAGAATTGGAATTGATGAAGAAGATTAGAAATGGCTAACGGAACTTCACACTCATGTAGACCGTACACTGTGAAGTAAGTATATACCTACTTAGATGTAACAATTAAAATAGTAGTGTCCGGCCGAATGTTCAGTTTCGGTCGAGTTTCGGCAAAAAAAAACGAGTTTCAGTTTCGGTGGCAAACCTGCCGAAACTACGAATGAAACCGAAACTGCATTCGAGAATTCTCGCGGTGTGATCGATCATGTTCAGCGCGTTAAATTCCTACCTAACGAGTAAGCAACGAACGGGCCCAGAAAGGCCAATACCTTCTAGAAACCCAAAGAGCAACTGAAAAATACAGGTCGGTTTAAGTCAGGAAAAATCTGACACGCCCTCTCGCTTCACCCTGAAGAAATAAATAAAAAAACTTTTTATAAAAAAAATATAACCGACTTCAATGATAAAAAACACTGAAAAGTATCAAATAACTTTAATTTTGGAAGTCGGTGTTTCTATAATAGTTTAGTCTCTTCGTTATTTAACACCGACTTCCAAAATTAAAGTTATTTGATACTTTTCAGTGTTTTTTATCATTGAAGTCGGTTATATTTTTTTTATAAAAAGTTTTTTTTATTTTACACTTTTTAGTTATGGTACCACCACTAAAAAGTACCCCTCAGTCAAACTTAAATACCTTATAGTCAGAGCGCATCTCATAATGGTTCTAATAATCCCAAACACGGTTAGATTACATTACTTTACCATTCGGCTTCATCATCAGATCAGTTCGATATATCCTCTCCCCCTCTTCTTTCAAACAGTCATTAGACTAGATGCTGGAGAGGGAAAGGATATATCGAACTGATCTGATGATGAAGCCGAAAAGTAAATCTTTTAATCAGTCATTAGACTAGATGCTGATAATCCCGGCTGTAGCATCAGGCCAGATTTATGTCAACATTGCAATGAACTTAAAATTTAGTCCTGTTTAAAATGAGCCCAAACACGACTACGGTGCTGTAATTTCAAGGTTTGTACTTTTTCTGATGCTCCTGGCTTCAGCATCAGGTCTCTATGTACTTCGGTGTTCTTTATTAGCAGTACGTTTATCCACACATCGAGCCGTTTTCAATGAGCCTAAACTCGATATATCTGCTGTTTGTTGTCGAGGACTTAGGTACTCTGCAGACTATCCTGACTGCAGCATCAGGTCATGACTTGATGATCATGAGACCAAATGTGGCAAATGCCCTATCAAACATCAAAACAATTTACTAAAACAGTCCTTGCCTGTTCGAGTAACTTCTTACTGTTAAGGAGTTGTACCTTCCATCATCAGCCCAGCTACCTGAGATGGTGACGACCATACGCAAACACACAAGATACTTCATAAAATATGCGAAAATCAATAAGTGAGCCTATAAAATTTGAAGGTTGCCCTCGATTTCTCCAAGATCCCATCATCAGATCCTAATTTGGTGATAATGGGACCACCTCAGAACTATCTACTTTCGAACAAAAAAAGAATTTTGAAAATCCGTCCACATTTGGCGGAGTATTCGACGAACAAACATACAAAAAAAAAAAAAAAAAAAAACATACAAACAGCCGAACGTAGTACCTCCTCCTTTTTGTGAAGTCGGTAAAAATGTGGCGAAGTTAAGTTGTCGCATGTGGCGTCCTTTATGACCCGGGTGAGCCCCGGGTGAGCCCCAGGTGACCGCCCGACCGTACCATATTTATAAGAAAAAAGTATAATCATTTTTGTTTTTTTTTTTTAATAAAAATAATAATGGTACTTATGTTTTTTTAGCGTTCTATACAGGGTTATTTGTAAAACACTGGCCACCTCTCAGGACTATGTTAAGGACATCATAGACTGGCCTGTTAGTCTAGTGGTTAGTAACCCTGACTGCTATGCCGGAGGTCGTGGGTTTGATTCCCATCTAGGACAAAATATGTTTGTGTGATGAGCATGATAATTTGTTCTGTGTCTGAGTGTAATTTATCTATAAATAATATTTATGTATGTGTTTAGAAATATATAAGTATGTTTATCAGTTATTTAGTACGCACAACACAAGCTCTGCTTAGCTTGGGACTAGACGGCGTTGTGGAATATAATTATTATTCCATTTATTAGTTAATATGTACATGTTATTTACATTTTTAAATATTTCTTAAATAAAACACATTTAAAAAAATCATTAAAACTATGAAAAAATAGTAGCCCAACGGCTTCGGGAACAGGTTCCAAGCTACCGGTGGTCAGGGTTCCTGAGTGAGGAATATCCTAACTATGCGCTACGTGTCCAGGAGTACTGCTTTCTGGATCAGGCTCTTGATCCAGTTGCCTAACGAGAGCAAATGAAATATGACATTTAAACATATACGACAGCCCGAAATCATCTATAGGGCAGTTGCCTACCAGACCATAACACCTGTCTGGTCGGAGGATCTTCCCTTTTCAACGGAGGTATCTATGTGGGTCTTTACTGTCTGTCCCACCTACCTCCAAACTGGTGACCCTCGACAAAGAACGTCAGTGCAGCCTTCGTGCAGTTACTACTTCCTGACGTCATCATCCCTTACTCAAGCTTTCGAGCAACGAGCCACACAGCCAGCAACCACGGCTATATGTATAGGGTATCCTGACCCCAGCATGCCTACCTGGTCATACCTGGTCATCACGCTCAGCCTCATCAGCAACCTTGGCTTAGTACACCGCATCTTCGGCCAGTCCCATGAAGAGCTATGAAGAACCTCTCCTGGTCGACGCCAGCAGTCAAGCCCTACATCACACAGCACCGTTCCTACTCACTGAAGCCAGCAGCACTACTCCGACTCACTGGAGCCTGCTCCATCATCCCGACTTACTGGGACATCATCACCCCGACTCACTGGGGCATCACCGCAGACAGTTCCGACTCACCGAGAACTATGCGGCATCGGTTCCGACTCACTGGATGCAACCTACTACTGACCTGGCACACATCATGAAGCATCAAGAAACATCGATCTCTGATCTCCGAGGGGAGTGATGTAGCGACATCTATGGCGCCACATAAGAACTAATCCTGCGTCGCGCATTCAAAGTAAAGTTCTCCGCACGATTTTATACGACAGCCCGAAATCATCCGTCGGAAGATCCTCCCTTTTCAACGAAGGTGTGCAGGACTTTACTCTCTGTTCCGCATACCTACAAATATGTATGTGTGTATGTTCATCTGTTCTCACATAGCTCCTAAACTACTTATCGGAACTCAAGTGATGGTTGGTACCTTTAAATCGATTCGTGACTACGGCTTTTCTTTTCTTTTTGTTGTCTAATTCAGCATCCTGAAAATCTTGATTCATACTTTTCAGCGTCCTGATTTTTTATCGTAGTCGGGTATTAGTTTTTTTTTTTACTTTTTATTATCTATGATTTAAATTAACGCAGATAAAGAAATGATATATAATTAATAACATAATAATTGATAAAGGAATTTACTTACTTACTTAAACTGGACTTACTCCATAGGGTACCACAGTTCCTTATCATCTTTGCGTTCACGTGACCGACGCAAGCGAACAGTAAATTAGCGGCGCAATAAATCTGCGCGCGGCCAAAATCCTGGACTAAACGTTTGCCACCATCTTGACGTTTATGTTAGTAGGATATTATAAAATCTTTGATGTTAGGTGACAGGAGAATGTGATGTGTTCTGTGTTGTTGATCATTATCTTGAAAGTCTAATGTGCTTGTTAAGAGGAATCACCAACCACATAAAACTCGCCTACACATGGGTACCCAAACGGTACCAGACAAGTAAATAGTGTTGAAAATGGACTATATGCTCAAATCTTAATTTACGTGACTATCATGCTGATATGAATTCTTCAAACTTCATCCATGAATGAATCAGTAGTGTCAAATCTACTACCGAATTGTTTCTAGAATAGTAATGGATCGTCGTCGAAGAGTGGCTTACAAAAAATAATATTGAAGTCAATAATGTTCGACAAAAGCAAAATTATACGAATTCATAAAAATACAAAAAGGAGATTTTCTACTTGAGGTACTTTTTAGGTACCTATCAACATGTTTTAGGTATATATAGAGGTCAGTGGCTTCGCTACAAAAAGTTGCCGTGGTTGAGTGGGCCCCGGGCCTCATGCACTAATAATGCACTTCGGAACGCGGGGCTAACGGAGTCTAATGTCACTGTCAAAATTTGTCAAAATGTCACAAACTTGAAACTTGTCAATGACATTCTATCTCTGAACCATTTGTTGTTGTACTGTTTGCTGTGGTGTTAATTCACGCTAAATAATACTTTCCAACGTTTGATGGTTTACTGGTTTACTGTTCGCACGGGTTATTGGCATAATTGTGGTGTCTCTTCCACAAAGGCAATTAATTAAAAGTTGAAGTTGCAGTGGTTTGCTGTTTGTTGTCACTTCAATATTAACACGTGTTTTTACATAGTAAACTTTATTTTAAAATTAAACGTGAAATGCCTCAATTAGACGAGAAACCTCGTGTACTCTTAGAAGAGTTTCGTGTTAAGGTAAATATTATAGCGCTACAATAATAGGTGACAGTGATTGTTAAGAAGTTTTCATTTTAGTACTGATCTAGCAGTAAAAATAACATTAAACAACACATCAAGCATAGAAAAACGTTAACAGTAGTCTTGTTCTATCTTTCAGAATGCTCCTAACGATTATGGTATGGCTGACGAAAAATGGAGCTTTAAAAAATTCACAAAGAAATTTCGGATAGTTATTGTGAGGATGGACAATTTTGAAATGGAGTTTGATTTAATTGGCATACAGCCTGCATTTGCTAACGCATTTCGGAGGTTGATGCTAAGTGAAGTTCCAAGCATGGCCATCGAAAAAGTGATGATAAGGAACAACACTTCAATTATTCAGGATGAAGTTTTAGCGCACAGATTAGGACTGATTCCACTCAAAGCAGACCCTCGATTGTTTGAGTATCGCCCTGAAGGTATGCATTTTTTTTTTTTACTAATTTATTCTAATGGACATGGATAAAATGTAATCACTTAAATTCATTAAACCCCGTGCGAACGCCGGCGTTCATGCAGCCATTGTCTTTCTATTGTGTCTCTAATTAACACAATTGAAAGGTTAATATTTAATATGTGATTATTGTACTTAGTGTAGCTTTTGTGTTTACAGATGCAACAGAGGGGACTGAATTCAACACTTTAGAGTTTTCAATGAAAGTGAAATGTACTGTAAATAAGTCACAGCCAAAAGACTCATTTAGAGCAGAAGATTTATATGAAAACCACAGTGGTAAGTTATTAATTCATGAATCCCCAAGCGACCACCGGTGGCATCTATTGTCTTACTATTGTGTTTCTAATTGACGGTATCTGAAGGGTTAACTCTCATTTCTGTGAATGGAAAAAAACAGTAAAACTAATTGCTAATATTTGCAACTTAACCCTTCAGATACCGTCAATTAGAGACACTATAGTAAGACAATAGATGCGCGGCCACCGGTGGTCGCTTGGGGATTCATGAATTAATTGTCTGAAACACCTGTTTCCTGCGGAGTGACACTGCAGCATCATTAAATATTAATTTATTTTCAGTTTATTCATCACAAATAAAATGGCAACCCATTGGAAATCAGGGTTCAGTTCATAAAGAAGCAGACATTGGCCCCGTGCACGGAGACATACTTGTGTCGAAGATGAGGCCAGGCCATGAGCTGGATCTAAGTCTTATTGCTGTTAAAGGCATTGGCAGAGACCATGCTAAGTTTTCCCCAGTTGGTATGTTTTTATTATGTTTATTGTCAATTTCAATAAAAAAAATTTGTGTGTTGCAACCATGCACAAACAGGTTTCCATACTTGATCGGATAAATAAATATAAACATACACATTCACAATATTAATTTGATTGACAGCAAAAGTAACTTTCGTGTTTTAGTTTAACAAACAAAAAAATGACCTTAGGAAACCACTTTAAATGAAACAGAAATTCTATATATGCTTATCTTCATGGCTTTGCTTTTTCTCATCCCTGAAATTTTAATGTCTCTAGGGTCTGATATGGTATTCTTTGTACCACTAAACAATGCCTAGATGCTAGAGTTGAGCCAAGGTTTCACATATAGTATTCTAAATCATGAGTAAAATGCCTGTGTTACATGAGGATGTGTGCCAGAACAAAATTATAATATTCTAATTTTGACATTTTGCTCTGGAACCCTAAAAATCATGCTCACAAATTAATAAGTTTTATTACCTTAGCTACAGCATCGTACCGGCTTCTACCTGAAGTGACGCTGACACGTGAAGTGCGCGCCAGTGAAGCGTCCTTGCTACAAAGTTGCTTCGCGCCAGGAGTCATCAGCTTGGACTCTGAAGGGCGGGCATATGTTCGAGACGCCAGATATGACACTTGCAGCAGAAATGTCTATAGATACGACGAAATAAAAGATGCCGTCATATTGAGCAGAGTCCGAGACCATTTTATATGTAAGTATTCTTATAATTATCTCATTCCAAACAGATGTATCAGTTGTTTAACATAGGGTACTAGAATTTCTTATGACGTCGTCCACGTAAATATCGGTTATTGCGGAAGCGAAGTCGAAGAAGTAACAGAGGTTACCTACCACCCCACTTTGGCCCTATGCCTTCTGTTGATTCCTCTTTTCTTTCATTTTTTTTGTTTGACATTTGTTAAGCTTTGAATTCGCTCCTCATAGGTGAGTTTTATTAGTATTTCATTTAAGTTTCTGTCAAAGCCTCCACCTCCGATTTCGTTCCGATACTTACACTTATACTTACACGATACACGATATTTCACTTCCGTTATGCACACCACGTTTTTTAAACGCGCCGTCGCCGGCGCGTTTTTATCCTGCAGAGCAGTTTGTCGTCGTTTGTATCGATACAAACGCGCGTCACCGGCGCGTGTGTATCGATGATCGACACTAACGCGCGGCACCGGCGCGTCTGTATCGAAATACATGATCTTAGCACTGTATTTTGACGAGTTAATTCCGGTTTAAGAATTTCAAGAAGTTCTTGAAATGATGAATACGACATTCGATAACAATTTGCAATTTTTTTTTCATGTCCTATTAATTTTCTAAACGTTGTTGTATAATGTCCACACAATCTTCTCTCGCTTGTAAATGGGTGTACCCAAAAACGTCGGTAATTATTCTTCTTCTTTTTTAAAAAAAATAATAACAAAGCGCATGTAATCAATGCTGTTTCGACCGACGCCATCTTGCTACTGTTGACGAGGTTCTGCTTAAAAACGCAAAATGCCAGCGCGTTTGCATCGCGTCTGTATCGCTACACACGCGCGTCTGTATTTATACAGGTGTGCAAAGGTATACAGGTTGCGTCTGACTTGCGTGCGTATCGCGTCTGTATCGCTACAAACGCGCGTTGACGGCGCGTTTAAAAAACGTGGTGTGCATAGGCCCTTACATCGACATTCCTATGTATACTGGGACATTCGTGGGTTGGTGCCTCATCTACACTTTTATATACTAAATTATTACGAGGAAAGATTTTGATAAGTACGAAGGCAGCACACGAGTGAAACAACGGCTTGCTAGTAACGCACTGACGTTTATTTGTAACCATACGTAAAGGTGCGTTGGCACACGCACACTTACTCAACACTCAGCTCAGACATACAATCAAACAACTAAGCTTCTAACCTAATAAAAAAACATACATGCTAATAAAATACTTTATAATTAACGTTCGGACGATTGCGTCTAGACCGCGGTGAGGCCGCTGGCTATGTTTGTAATAAATAAACTCAAAATCTAGGTACTGGACCGGTTATCGCTGAGGGATATAGGGATAGTACGGGCGAAGTGAAGCTGCTGCAAGAAGCTAGTCATTACAGAATGTATTTAATGGGCTTTTACATAGCCAGGCACCGTTAATCAAATAGTTAACTTCGTTAATCGTTAATCCACTACAAAAAAGTTAGCATCGTTAAAAGTTAATTTCGGAAAAATTAACGCAAGTTAACGTTAATCCGTTAATAAGTGTAAAGTTGCATCTTTATATTGTTGCGTTAGTGAACTTATAAAACCTGTTGAAAAGGTTCTGGAAGTTAACAGGTTAGGAACAAAACAAAATACTTGTATAATTCAAATGTGTAATTTAATCGTCGGGCATAAGGTGCATATTCCCCTTCATAAACATTAACATGTTGAAGTTCTCATCTGTCTGTGTGTGTGTGTGTGTACTTGTCGGTGCCGTGCGGTAACTATTAGGCAATGGATTAACGATTAACGGACTTCTGCATATTAACGGAAGTTAACGTGTTCGTTAACATTTTTAAAAGTTAATCAAAATGTTAACTGCGTTAATTAATGATTAACGGATTAATGAGTTATGTTTTATCTACACGCGAATTGGTTATGACCCCTCGTATGCTTTAAAGGCCCGCTAGACCTTTAAAATCAAAAAAAAAAATGAATTTAATATAGAGTAGTGGTGGCCGAGTGGTAGCGGCCTCGACTTGCGAGTTGTAGGTCACGGGTTCAAACCCAGCCAGGCGCATTACTTTTTGTAATTTATTTCATCACCACTGCTCTCAAAAACGGTGAAGGAAAACATCGTGAGGAAACCGGCACGTCCTAGAACCAAAAAATCGAAGACATGCGACATTCATCAACCCACACTGGGCCTGTGTGGTGGATTATTCCCATTCCTTCTCGAAGAGAGGAGGCCTGAGTCCCAGCTGTGGGAACATTAAAAAGCAGATTATGCTATTATTATTTTACATAATTAAATATGTATAAATATACATACATATATATATATACATAATTAAATAAACTCAAAATCTAGGTACTGGACCGGTTATCGCTGAGGGATATAGGGATAGTACGGGCGAAGTGAAGCTGCTGCAAGAAGCTAGTCATTACAGAATGTATTTAATGGGCTTTTACATAGCCAGGCACCGTTAATCAAATAGTTAACTTCGTTAATCGTTAATCCACTACAAAAAAGTTAGCATCGTTAAAAGTTAATTTCGGAAAAATTAACGCAAGTTAACGTTAATCCGTTAATAAGTGTAAAGTTGCATCTTTATATTGTTGCGTTAGTGAACTTATAAAACCTGTTGAAAAGGTTCTGGAAGTTAACAGGTTAGGAACAAAACAAAATACTTGTATAATTCAAATGTGTAATTTAATCGTCGGGCATAAGGTGCATATTCCCCTTCATAAACATTAACATGTTGAAGTTCTCATCTGTCTGTGTGTGTGTGTGTGTACTTGTCGGTGCCGTGCGGTAACTATTAGGCAATGGATTAACGATTAACGGACTTCTGCATATTAACGGAAGTTAACGTGTTCGTTAACATTTTTAAAAGTTAATCAAAATGTTAACTGCGTTAATTAATGATTAACGGATTAATGAGTTATGTTTTATCTACACGCGAATTGGTTATGACCCCTCGTATGCTTTAAAGGCCCGCTAGACCTTTAAAATAAAAAAAAAAAATGAATTTAATATAGAGTAGTGGTGGCCGAGTGGTAGCGGCCTCGACTTGCGAGTTGTAGGTCACGGGTTCAAACCCAGCCAGGCGCATTACTTTTTGTAATTTATTTCATCACCACTGCTCTCAAAAACGGTGAAGGAAAACATCGTGAGGAAACCGGCACGTCCTAGAACCAAAAAATCGAAGACATGCGACATTCATCAACCCACACTGGGCCTGTGTGGTGGATTATTCCCATTCCTTCTCGAAGAGAGGAGGCCTGAGTCCCAGCTGTGGGAACATTAAAAAGCAGATTATGCTATTATTATTTTACATAATTAAATATGAAGTTTTAATGCTGTGTGATGTGTCAAATATCGCTAAGACTACAATTCCTTTTATTTCAGTTAATGTGGAGTCTGTTGGAGCTATGCAGCCTAATGTGATATTTGTAGAAGCTGTTAAAATTTTAAGGGACAAATGTAAATCATTTTTGGATGAATTAAATAAATTTAATTAACTTTCTAACACATTGTCATACTCTTTTATTTTAATTATCCATTCTTTATTATAAAGACTAACTAATTTGTTATATATGTAAAAGGTAAATTCAAGCTGTCCTACTCAACTCTATCTAAGAAACCTCAGTGAAAACTTTAACTAGTAAGAGTTGGTAGTTCAACTAGTAGAGTGAATAGGCTTTTAATAAACTAGTGCGACTCACCATCGCTCTTTGAAAGAGTCATTGCAAACCGCCTCGTCGCGCGGCTAACTCTGGTGGGGCCGGACTTGTCGGACGGAAAGTTCGGCTTTCGCAGGGCGCGCTCTACGGTGGACGCCATCATGCTCGTGCGAGCCCACACGACAGGGGTTGCGGTGTCCCGGGGCAGGAGCGTCGTGGCAGTGTTCTTGGACATTGCCAATGCCTTCAACTCCCTGCCCTGGAGTACGATCCGGAGGGCACTCCGGTACCACCGGGTGCCCGAATACCTCTGTCGAGTGGTCAAGGCGGTTACCTGTCGGACAGGTCCATTATCTACCCCGGTCACCAGGGAGACTGGAAACGTCGAGAGATGTCGTGCGGTGTTCCGCAGGGGTCGGTTCTAGGGCCACCCTTGTGGAACATCGGCTACGACTACGTGCTGCGCGGCGACCTCCCTGGGGTCAGCGTGGTCTGCTACGCAGACGACACGCTGGTTCTAGCGCAGGGAGAGTCGCACCAGGCGGCGGTCGCTCTAGCGACACGCGGGGTTGCGATAGTCGTTGGTAGGATCCAGGAGTTGGGACTCGAGGTGGCGCTGCACAAATCCGAGGCCATGTTTTTCTACGGCCCTCGAAATGCGCCACCATCAGACTCCCAACTTACGATAGGAGGAGTTCGCATCGGCGTCGGGTCGAAGATGAAGTAACTGGGACTCGTTCTCGACAGCCGATGGAATTTCGGAGAACACTTCCGATGTTTGGCTCCCAAACTCAACCGGGCCGAGGCTGCTCTCAAGCGGCTCCTGCCGGAGGCTCTACGCGGGGATCGTTCGGTCCATGGCCCTCTATCAAAGGAAATAAACATCACAGGTTGCATCACTGCTTACCATCAGGTGGGATCGCCGTCAAGCACTAGTTTATACAGAAGAAAGAAAAAGAAAGAAAGACAAACATTTTATTTACGAGAAATAAGACGAATATACGAAAAAAAAAGGTAGGGTAGGTAGAGTACTATGCAATAGCATAGTACACATTATGAGATAAAGCCTACAGACAGAGGGCTAGACAGCAAAGCCCACGGGGCACGATGGGTCGACAAACTCAGGGGGGCGCCAAGGTCTGGAGTTGGAGTCTCCTGCCTCCCCTGGTGCAAACCCTCAAAACTGTGCTCTATGCTCTGTGCATATGCATATTTTTTATTAGGATTTTTTTTAGATGCATTTTTTGAGGTTTTGTGGTCGAAGTAACGATATCGGTAAGAGTCGCTCCCCGACCACACTGCGCTTACGCTTACGATTGGTGCGATACTTCCACCTGGGCGCCACAATATTTTTGCTCCGGATATCAATGGCCCTTACGCCGGCACTGGCAAAGCCTTGGTAAAAGGACTCCATTAGTTAAAGGAGGTAAGTAAGATCAAAGGCGCAGCGTGGACTATTTAGACGTGGACAAAGGCGCATCAGCGAGTCATTTTTCTTTTATAAATTCGAAAACGAGGTAGCGACTGTCGCACACCCCAGTGTTCGATCACATCATTGCTTAGCATCGAATGAAATAGTGGTCAAACGCGAACGTATAAATTACAAAACAAAACCTTCGTCTTTAGAGCCCTCGCACGCGAGGTGCAAGCTTCGCCCACGCCCAGCTACCCTTCTGCGTAGGATATCATACACAATTAATATCATATCGCATTTATTAAAACGTTCGTCGTCGCCATTCGCCACGTTCTACTGATGATGAGGCGGTATGGGTTAAGACCTAAGCCGGTCAAAATGGGGTTAAGAAAAAATAAATACTTTTAACCTGCCTGGGCTGCGTTCAAATTTGAGTTTCGAGTTAATTCAAAGATTTTATATATCGTCTACTCTAGTAGAAATATAAAATCTTTGAGTTAATTCTAATGACGTCATAGGGTTATTACTCTACCCTGGCATTTTTGAACGCGAATGGAGTTCAACTGTCCTGTCAATGTCAAGCATTGGCCGCTTACTCAGTGCCGTAAATAGGGCGGTGCCAGTGGTGCCCAGGCACAGGGCGCAGTCCCCGAAGTTGCGCAAAAATTATATACCTCGTCCTTTTTGTTTGTATTGTACTTTTTCTAGGGGCGCAGTTATTGCAGCTCGCACCGGGCGCATAAAAGGCTGGTTACGGTACTGCTTACTCCAACCTACCCTGCTCAGAGTTCGGGTTAGTTGGGTTAACTCTAGGGTAGCTACTCGAGTTATAAAAGAACGACCCGGGGTCGCAACTCTACGCGACTCTGGTTATTTTTGAACGCAGGGCTGAGTTAGGATTAGTTGGGTTAACTCTAGGGTAGCTAATCGAGTTATAAAAGAACGACCCGGGGTTGCAAGTCTACTCGACTCTGGTTATTTTTGAACGCAGGGCTGTCAATGTCAGTTAAACAAGCAACAAATGTCATATTCATGAATAAAATTATTATTACAATAATTCTCAATGAAATGAAGTGTGAAGTGTTTACAAAACTGTGATTGAACATAAAAATAAATAAACCAAAAGTTGCAGTTGAATATAACTAAAACTGCTAACTTATCGAAGTAATAATTCTTTACTGCATCATCATGGGAAGCTTAGACAGAGCTGTTTTGACGGGCTTTATATGTCGATTATGTTCTGAAATGCATCGAGTAGTCCTTCATATTTATGGCGAAGAAGGCACACGCTTGGGCGTATCCGACAAAATTAGCAAATATCTTTCAATAAATGTATGTTGATTGAGTAAAACATGTTATATACTTTTCATTATTGCTTGTCTTTTGTTGCTGTTATGTGTGGGTACTAAGTAATCATAATTATTACTTTCAACCATGCAATGGCAATTAATGCTTGAAATATTATTATGATCACTATCTACTGAACATGTCAGCGATAAAATACTCATAAAAATCATAAAACTAATTTTAGATCTAATGTTAGTTCAACAATAAATGGAGGAAGGCTGGATACTAGTTACCATTCACTACTGGGTTTACTGGTGTTACTAATTTGTTGATTAATTATAAAATAATCAATCTCTTGTTTGTTATATTTTGTACAGCTTTTACTTTTTTAATAAATAAAATGTTTATATTTCAGGTGTCAAAGTCAGACCCATTGCCAAAAACAATTTGCAAAGGTTGTTTAGAACGATTGGAGAGTCAGCACAGACTAGTCATGGTGATGGAGCATGCTGCAATTATATTAAAACGATCAAGAAATGACCGACACACAGACCGCGGAAAAGAAAATAGTGATAACAATAATAAAAATGATTCATCACCAACACCATAATGTTATGTTAAGTATCAATTTATGTGTAATTTATTAGGAAAGGACACATTCCTCACAAAAAAACCTTTTTTGTATTTTCTGACCAAAAATATGTGTAAAATTATACTGTTTTATGTTTCTTCTGTGTAACTTAGGAGGTGGATCGTTAGAACAGTGCTTGGTTTTGGTAAAACTCTGATTTTTACTTTTGTACCTGTTGTTAAATAAACAGCTCAAAATTATGTGCCCAAATAAAATAAATGTAGTGAGGTGTAGTAGTAGTACCTATAGTATAAGGTCTATCACCCTATCCATGTGAATGTATGTTCTGTTACATTCACATGGATAAGGTGATAGACCTTAAACTATAGGTAGTACTACTACACCTCAGTAGTGTACATGCACACAAAAACTTTTACCATTTCCACAATCAAATCTGTCCATGGACATTGAATGCCGTGGCAGCGTCAAAGTATTTTTGGTCTTGGCCGCATTGAAACACTTTGGCCTGGTGCTCATATAATACAAGCCCAGTTTACAAGTTCTTTCAAGAATTTAGTTAAAGGCAATCTTTTACTGTATTATGGAAATGTAAATTTCATGAATAAATAATGTTCCAGCTTATCTTTTTTTTATCTCACTATCATAACATTGTGTAAAATGTATTTTATTCAAAAGCCCCAAGCGAATGTTGGCATTCAATCACTAATTGTCTTTCTATTGTGTCTCTAATTGCGGTATTTGGAAGGTTAAATAAAGGCAACTATTACTGACTGACTGACTGACTATCAAAACACTAATAATAACTGAAACACTAATAATGACTGATTTATCAAAATGCCCCTCAAACACTGAATAGCATATTATTTGTTATTTTAAAATTGTGCACTGGATCTTATAGTACTGTGATCTCTCTCACTCAAAGGTTTGCTGGAAGAAAACTCAACTTTGTGTTAAGCTCGCCTATGTACATTAACTGTGATTATCCACATATTTTGTCATTTATCATGGTGTATAATAAAGACAAAGAATAGATTGCACTGAAAGGGGAATGAAACTTTTGCCATACATAGCTTAGCTGGTATGGTTTTATTTTTCTTTTCGCCAATAGTAAAACCTAAGGGCTGTATGAAAAATCAAAAACAACTATGTCTACCAGCTGTAACCAAATAAGATAGAGACTATTTAATTGATTGCTATTGATTTTTATTGGGCGTTATTTTTTACCGACTTCCCAAAAAGGAGGAGGTACTACGTTCGGCTGTTTGTATGTTTTTTTTTTTTTTTTTTTTTTTGTATGTTTGTTCGTCGAATACTCCCCCAAATGTGGACGGATTTTCAAAATTCTTTTTTTGTTCGAAAGTAGATAGTTCTGAGGTGGTCCCATTATCACCAAATTAGGATCTGATGATGGGATCTTGGAGAAATCGAGGGCAACCTTCAAATTTTATAGGCTCACTTATTGATTTTCGCATATTTTATGAAGTATCTTGTGTATTTGCGTATGGTCGTCACCATCTCAGGTAGCTGGGCTGATGATGGAAGGTACAACTCCTTAACAGTAAGAAGTTACTCGAACAGGCAAGGACTGTTTTAGTAAATTGTTTTGATGTTTGATAGGGCATTTGCCACATTTGGTTTCACGATCATCAAGACATGACCTGATGCTGCAGTCAGGATAGTCTGCAGAGTACCTAAGTCCTCGACAACAAACAGCAGATATATCGAGTTTAGGCTCATTGAAAACGGCTCGATGTGTGGATAAACGTACTGCTAATAAAGAACACCGATAATAAAGTACATAGAGACCTGATGCTGAAGCCAGGAGCATCAGGAAAAGTACAAACCTTGAAATTACACTCCGTAGTCGTGTTTGGGCTCATTTTAAACAGGACTAAATTTTAAGTTCATTGCAATGTTGACATAAATCTGGCCTGATGCTACAGCCGGGATTATCAGCATCTAGTCTAATGACTGATTGAAAGATTTACCTTTCGGCTTCATCATCAGATCAGTTCGATATATCCTTTCCCTCTCCAGCATCTAGTCTAATGACTGTTTGAAAGAAGAGGGGGAGAGGATATATCGAACTGATCTGATGATGAAGCCGAAAGGTAAATTAATGTAATCTAACCGTGTTTGGGATTATTAGAACCGTTATGAGATGCGCTCTGACTATAAGGTATTTAAGTTTGACTGAGGGGTACTTTTTAGTGGTGGTACCATAACTAAAAAGTGTAAAATAAAAAAAACTTTTTACAAAAAAAATATAACCGACTTCAATGATAAAAAACACTGAAAAGTATCAAATAACTTTAATTTTAGAAGTCGGTGTTAAATAACGAAGAGACTAAAATATTATAGAAACACCGACTTCTAAAATTAAAGTTATTTGATACTTTTCAGTGTTTTTTATCATTGAAGTCGGTTATATTTTTTTTGTAAAAAGTTTTTTTTTCTTAATTCATGAATCCCCAAGCGACCACCGGTGGCCGCGCATCTATTGTCTTACTATTGTGTCTCTAATTGACGGTATCTGAAGGGTTAAATTAAAATACTCCGTGTTTGATGTTTTAAGTTTTTCATTGTTAAGTACACAGTTTGTCTAATGAGTTATTCTGCGTCCCTCACTTCTGCATATAACACTGGGTGTGGGCGAAGGCGTTTCGTGTTATAAAGAAGTTGAGTCCTCAAATAATATAAGAAAAACAGGTAACGCCCGAGAAAAAAGTACCAGCAATACTTCTATTGGTATCTTTGTTCGGTTACGGTTTAGAGACTTGGTTCTTTTTACTATTGATTCCTCGTCTTGTCGTCTAACTTATAACCTAGGTTTCATTTCTGGCAAAATGAAAAAAGTTAATCATGCCAATATTTTGCATTGGTCTTTAGCACGCATATAGTTGCTTAAAGTACGTTGCTTGGCGCTAAGATAGCATTTTCTGAAATTCGGGGTTCCAAAATTTTTACTGAGAGAGCTACATCCACGAGGACAAAGCCACTGCCCCCTTTTTATTTATTTTTATTCCTTCCAAAGTTGTTTAGTAGTCAGCGATAAAACCACCGTTTTTACTACAGATTTAAATTTATTTATAAAATTGAGTCATTTTTACAATAAACTAAGTCAACTGTTTGTTTGTAAGGTTCTCTAAATTTAATTCCATACATTTTACACATGTCACGAGGACCAAACCTCTGTTCTTCTGATTCTGATGTTCCACTCTCCTATTATACCTACTTACTAGATAATATTTTTTTTGCTTGGCTCAGTTCCGACAGTTGAAAATCCAATACTGCAATAACAAAGGTGTGTCCTTTCGTGTTATAAACTCTTCTACTATCAAAATGTTCACGAACGTCAGATTGTCAGATTTTCAAATATCGGCGCACTGGACCAAGATTTACAATCATGAATATCTCTCTCTATCTAAAACGGCGCGCTTTCAAAGGCGTTCATTAAGTGCCGCCTAGCGCTAGCGTATACTTACCTAGGTACAAATTAGGCCACTTTTAGCACTTGTATCGCGCCCGCATATTGGAGACGAACAAGTCGTATCTAAAATAATGTTATATACACGCACGGTACGATTTCCAAGGTTTAGTAACGCTTGCCGAAGTCGCTCTGTGGATATTAATCATGACACCGGAATTCCTCTGTGTGCCTCGAGAAGTTGTCAGCAACAGCAGTGTGAAGGCTAGAAGGAACGGGGTGGGTTTTTAGTTAGTAAGAGTCTTACATTATCTCCCGCTCTGCCCAAGAGCGGGGGTTGTCATTGAATGATTTTCCCCACCATAAAAAAACCCACAAAAAATACCCCCATACCCCTTAACAAGGCCCAAGGGGTATCGTGTTACCCAATTACTGGGTTGTGGAGGTCAGATAGGCAGTCGTTCCATGTAAAATATGCGATTGAGATGCATCCGGTTAGACTGGAAGTCGACCCAAAGAAGCCTAGACAGGTGGATTGCAGACTGTACGAAAACATAATCGAAGTGCACAACCGTCGTGTTTTCCAAACAACGGGGCTAGTGCAAAAGTGGTGTGTACATATAGACCTAAAATAAGTAACCTATACCACTAATCATTTGTGATGCATACCCATATTAAGGATAAGTAGGTAGTCTGATTCCCGAAGATTCATTGCTTTACTAATTCCTTTTGCAAACTTTAGTTAGGCTAACTTTTTGTTCCGCGATAACCATTAACCATAGTGACGCGAATACTTGCAGTGAATCATAGGATCCCCGAACTTTCTAATTGATGCTCTGAAAAACCTAAGGCCTAATCTGTTTTTGAAGAGAGGTTGGCTGGCTGGAATAAGCCCAGCTAAGGTTATGGCCGCCATGGCCCACATACAATAGTCCGCAAAGGACTTAAGTGCGGAAACCATACTCAGACATACAGTTTAGGCGGGCCAGGTCACCGCGGCTGTAAACGTCCGGTGTGCGGTCAAACAGTCATGAGTTGGGTGCGGGAGACTTACGACAGACCGGTTGAAGAAGTGAACTAAGGAAGGAAACTAATATGGATGTTACCTACCTTCATAATTATTCTGAGTCTGGATTGAGTTAAACCAGATTAGAGCTGGTGATTTTTTTTTGACACCATCAGACGAAAGTTAAGTCTACCCATACTAGACCCCTATTATAGGTAGGTACCTAGGTACCTACATAGCAAAGTGGTCGAAAGAACCAGACTCAATTTTGGAGGAAATTAAAACTGTATGTTAGCATTTTTTAAAGTTGACTGATAAAACTACTAGTGCACAATTTCTAGTTATGTGTCACTTTTTCCGAAATCAGAGAGCTCTAGTGGTTTTGAAAGCGATAAACAATTTTTTCGCTAATAACATATAGAGTGATGATTTTTTTAATGTAAATAAGTAAATAACTTTCCTTTCAACTTCCCAAGGTCACTTGATTCCAGTACTTAATTTAACCACTGGATCAATGTAAATTAGCCATAGCCTCCGTGCCTCCTATAGACGAAATCAAATCGAATACCCAATCAGCAATAATGTAGGCCAAGTACCTACTGAACGTTAATATTAGTGTAATTAATTATAAATAGGTACCTACATTGAATTATTAAGGCTTGTAAGTGTATTTGTTTCTGTAACTTTGTGATAAATTAAATAAGATTATGTAAAAATATTGCATTTGTGTATTGTCTTCTTGTGTCGCTCCTAATCATCATCTTCCTGCCCTTGTCCCGTTTTATTTGGGGTTGGCGCAACACGTTTTTTTCTTTCATTCTATCCTGTCACTCGTCACGCTTTCACTAACTCCCTTTTCTTTCGTATCACTTCTCACACAATCCATTCATCTTTTATTTGGCCTCCCTCTCCCCTCCATCCATCCACATGTAAACTCATAACTTTTTTAGCAACATGCGTTTCGTCCCTCCTTTTCACATGACCATACCTACCAAGACAAACGATTCCCTTTCAACTTTTCAGTCACTGGCGCCACTTTCAAACTTCCCCTAATATACTCATTTCTCACTTTATCCATTCTTGTCACACCACACAGTCTCATTCCTAATAAGATCGTTAAACTAAACATAAGCTCACAGCACAACCATATAATACCTATGAGGATACGTTTAAATATACGGGTGCAATAGGCATTTAGCCAATATAGCGTTACCTCCATTTCCGCGAGGCGATTGGCGCGTGTCAGAGTTATTTTAAGGCCAGGTTTTGCCAATTTTGAACCTCTAGATATCCACAAATATTAAAAAAAAGACAAAAAATAAGATACGGGGCCGCGAAGTCGGCACGAAATCCGGGCCTGTGCCTACAAAATACTCATTGACTACAACCGGCTCTTTCCAGCGGGGTTTTTCTTCGGACTTCTCTCGTGCAAAGGAGCTGGAACTGGGTGTTAGACCTTTACTGACTTTAACCACTTCTGTATACTTCAGTTGAAGTTTGCTTTTTAGGACCACGGGTTTCCTTAGCAGAAATAACCCCGTGGCCCTAGCAGAATTCTTAGAATTACTCAATTTACACATTGCTTTGACTTATTTTTCATTTGCTAATGCTTGCTAATGCAAATACTGTAACAGTATGGAATGAGTGTTCAACAGTAAGCTCCTGGCATACGTAGAACCTAACGAGATCCTCAATCTTTCGCTTTCGCTGAAATCGGTCAACTGGGGATTTTCTAGCGTATGCCATCCACATCTGGCCATCGAGAGGCACGGAGAAGCACTTGCTGTCTCTCTCGACATCTCGAAGGCTTTCGACAGGGTTTGGCACGAAATTTCGTTGTTCTATCTAACACATTTCAACTCTGTATTTTGCTGTACCTACCTACGCCCCCTGCACACTGTTCTCGTAGTAATAGTAAGCAGGCTTCTGAAACATTGTTATCACACCTACCTAGCAAGCATTCGCACCATTTTTATGTACTCATCACACTAGAAAATTGATACGCCAGCATCGACTTCGCAATATTCAGAACATTAAATTTAAGTATTTTTATTTTTGTATGAAAATCTGATGAACTAAAATATGATATTTTTTTACAGTCATGGAACAAAAGTTGTTATTTATTGATGTTAGTAACACAGTCCTGAGAGGTTGCTAGTGTTTTACAAATAACCCTGTATACGAACATGACCAACCCGGCTTATAGATACAAATCGTAACCACGGTAATATTACCGTGTCTTAAGATACTGCCAATAGGTATCTACGCCTACTGCTACTTACTGGTATGTCTGCTATAGGCGCTGTTGATCGTGACATTCGTAAAGGCCAGCGGGCTTAACTACTAATTAAAGGAAAATAAATTGATGATGAATGCAACTGGTTTTTTTTTTTTGAGGTCGTTTTAAAATAAATTGAGAAATATATATTTTGATTAAGTTTATTGTAATCAAATCTACATGATAAATTGTTATTGCACACTCCCACCCGTAAGTAACTTCTCAATTCTAAAACCATTTTTATGTAAGTATTATCTTTTTATCATTAAGTCATTTATTTTATCATAATTTTCTTCAATGCCCGCTTCTCATCATCATCATCATCATCATTTCAGCCGACAGACGTCCACTGTTGGACATAGGCCTCCCCTAAGTGTCGCCACAATGATCGATCCTGTGCGTCTCGCATCCATCGGTTTCCCGCAACCCTCACCATGCCCGCTTCTATTTGTTTTAATTTAGTATGGAACGGCGTTAACGAGTCCTCGTTCAAGGCAGCATTCTGATGAGGCCCATTGTGAGCGACCACGTTTCGGAGCCATATGTCATTACTGGCAACACGCACTGATCATAGACTTTCGTCTTGAGACACTGCGGTATGTTGGACGAGAAAACACCGCGTAGCTTCCCGAACGCTGCCCAGCCGAGTTGGATTCGACGGTTGACCTCTTTCTCGAAGTTCGACCTACCTAACTGGACTGTCTGTCCGTGGTAGACGTAATCTTCCACAACTTTAAGTGTAGAGTCTCCGATCTTGATAGGAGTGGGCGCTACATGGTTCTTAATAATGATTTTGGTTTTATCCATGTTCATTTTAAGACCCACTCTTTCGGAAGCTCTACTGAGGTCATTGAGCAATGAGCTGAGCTCCTCCATAGTCTCAGCAATGACTACTATGTCGTCAGCAAACCGAAGGTGAGTGATGTACTCGCCATTGACAATTATGCTTAGTCCATTCCAGTCCAGAACCTTGAAGACATCTTCCATTGCGGCGGTGAACAGTTTTGGAGAAATGACGTCTCCCTGCCTCACACCCCGCTGCAAAAGGATAGGTTTCGAGATCTGGTCCTGTAGTCGGACTGACATAGTGGCGTTTTCGTACAAACACTTCAGCACCTCGATGTACCGATAGTCAATTTGGCACCGTTGGAGAGACTGCAGCACCGCCCAAGTCTCAATCGAATCAAAGGCTTTCTCGTAGTCCACAAACCCTAGGCAAAGAGGCAGGTTATACTCCTCGATCTTCTGTATAACCTGCCGTAGCGTATGTATGTGGTCTACGGTGCTGAAACCTTTTCGGAATCCGGCTTGTTCGGGAGGCTGGAAGTCGTCAAACCTGCGCGCGAGACGGTTCGTGATGACCCTTGAAAACAGCTTGTAGACATGGCTCATGACAGCCATTAAAGAAAAATGAATTGATGATGAATGCAACTGGTTTTTTTGAGGTCGTTTTGTTTTTAAAGAAATAAATTGAAAAATATTTATTTTGATTAAGTTTATTATAATCAAATCTACATGATAAATTGTTATTGCACACTCCCACTCGTAAGTAACTTCTCAATTCTAAAACCATTTTTATGTATCATTATCTTAAGGTCATTTATTTTATCATGCTTTTCTTCAATGTCTGTCTCTATTTGTTTTAATTTAGTATGGAACGGCGTCAACGAGTCCTCGTTCAAGCTAAAAAATAAAATTATAGTAAGTAATAGTCTGTCTAAAAATTCAAACGACTTGGGAATTTTGTAGAATACTTTTTATAAGGTTCTCCTATTAGTAAACAATTATTGAACCAGCGTTGACTACCTAGGTAGATCAGATTTCATTTTACCTTATTATTTACCCAAGTCGTTTGACTTTTTAGATAGATTCTACTTAAAGTTAGGTTTCTCAAAAGTTTTAAGTACAGCAGAGTAGAGTCGAAGAGCCTACCTACACAGCTTGTAGCTAAGCCTGTTTTGTACCAACTTGCCAACATTGTAGATGCAAATAAATAAATATGAATAGGTAAGGTGGGTTGGCGTAAGATAGGGGTAAGAACGTAAAATATAAATTATACCTATTTAGCTTTATTTTTAATGCCAGCTACATTGCTGGGCAAGGTGGACATAATGACGCGGCACGCAATATGACACTAAAAAGAAAACTAAATAAGTGGTCTTGGTGGATCTACCCCAACGTACTCTACACTTTCATAAATTATACAATGCTTTCAAATAAGAATAGGATCGACTCAGCGCCATGTTGTGAAGACATACCCCGTAGCTGACAATAGCTGTCAAATAGAATCAGGCAAGGTGAGCAAATTAAAATTTAATTTACGAATCATGAACGAAATAGGTTTTATCAGAAATTCAGAATCTAGTTCTTCAATTCCTCGCGTCTCTCTATCATTGTGTGAAGTGTCGTTAGTAGTGGCGAATGGAAGAAGACATCAGATTAAATAATAGCATTTTTAAATCACTTAGATTTGACTACGACTCCGTTAAACAAAGTAAAAAAAAAGGTTATTGATACGCTTTACGCAAAAATAATTTAAGCAAGTTTTCTTTGCAAACCGTACTTTTCAAGTAACATTAATTTGACAGATGATAGATGACAAAGGGATTGGGCTTTGGCAAGAGAATTCAAATAGAACTGAATCAATAAAATTATGTTATTAACAGTACAGCAAATCTGCGAAGACGACTGAGTGAAACTGAAAATACTCACGTCTTTTGTTTAAGCATCTCTTTGGTAACGTCTTCGTAAATGTTTGACCATTGATGAAGTTCCTGACGCATCACTTCAACATCTTCTTGGATGTGATCTAATAATTTCCCCAAAGGGTTCGCTACCCGAGACAAAGCTTGAATATTAAATCGAAGTTGCTCGATTTCTTGGTTCATCGCCTCTCTGGCCTTCTGAGCTCCGAATTGCCACTCCTGCAAAAATACAAAAAATCAATAAATTTAATATTCTTTTTAATAATTAAATGAAGGAATACATACAATCTCTGTTTTTCCTGTTATATGAGACAGCTCTTTCTGGGAGTCTAAAATCTGTTGAACTAGATGTCCGTGTTCGTTTGATGATAGCTGCAGTTCTTGCTGGTCTTGGGGAACTGAATTGAAGGCTCCATGTTGTTCTATTACCAACAGGCTTGTTTCTTCTTCCTACAATTAAAATTTACTTATTTAAAACATATACCCAACGTTTTATAAATGCACAATAAGTATGTAGGTACACACGCGAGTGATAATTTCTACAAACCTCTTCGTTTTGGGTATTTTCAATGATTATGTTGACTTTACCTAAGAGTAAATTATCTGAATCTTTTATAACGTTGTCCAGCTTTTCCCTCATTCTTGGAGCTCCTGGTCTAGAAGATGAAGGCCTTACACTGGGTGGTCGAGGAATTTTTGAATCACTTCTTGTAATCAATGGATCTTTAGATAAAGTCACAAAGTCTTTTTCCGTATTTATAATTTTGTTTTCGGGTTCGATATGAGCTTGGGTGTTGACTTTTTGTGGTTCTTCAATATTTACACCTACATCCAAACTTTTTGACTTTAAATCGACATTATATTCAGTATTTGTTTGATTTTGATATTCAACATCAATAAATGTTGTTTCTTTATTTACATTTATTACTTGTGAGTTTATTTCATCTTGCTTATTATTATTTGTGATTTCATTTAAATCATTCGAAGATGAAGATGAGTTCAACTCATTTTCGGCTATCGTGTAGGAGCTATTAAGTTTTCCTTCGACATCCTGTTCGATTCTAGGACTTACAACTTGATGAACATTTATTTGTTTGCCTAGTTGATCTCCTTTTTCTACGGTTGTATTCGATTCTTGGCTTTGAGCTTTATTTAACGTTTCGTGCCCCTTTTCTCTCTCTGTAGAATTGGATGACATATTTCTACTCCGCTTTTGTATGTTATCATCTGTAGGCTGATCTTTTTTTTCCTTAGTATTGTCCTTTCCGTTTTTTGAATTGATTGTTTTTGATTGTTGTGTTTTCTTGAGGTTTTGCGGTTCCGGTTTGATCGATCCATTTTCTTTTCTCTTTGATTTAACATCATGTAGCTTTTCTTTATCTTGCTTAGTTGTAGTTCGTGTCACATCATTTCTTTGACTATTCAACTTGTCATTGCTTCGCGATGTTAACTTTTTCGAGTCTGTTGCTTTCTTGGTTGATTTGATTGGCTCCTTGTTCTTAGTTTCAGAATTTTGAGCTGGTTTTGTATTTTCTTTATATTTTTTTACAGCTTCTTCTGAAGATAATTTTTCATCGAGAGCTTTAGCCAAACACTGAAGTAATTCATTAGTTTTCTCGGGTTCTTGACCTGCAACTATTTTAGATGGTTTTGCAGCTAGTGATTGTCCTGTAGTTGAACCTGTTTACGTGTCAAAATAATAGCACATTAAGCCACTTGCAGCAAAGTATAATATAAGGTACCTACCTAGTAGAAGTACTTAATTATTGATATCTACTTACTCAAAACAAATATCACTTTGTTAAGAAATGATATTTTGCTATCTCTGTCTTTTACATTATCTGAGACCAGTTCATTTTCCTCAAACAAATTTCCGAAGAAACCTGTTGTCTTTAAAACCTGAAAAGTAAAAATGTACATAAATACTTATGTGTATATCTACACTAATATTATAAAGAGGTAGTTTGTTTTTTTTTTTTGTAGGTTATACATAATTAGCTGCTTTATTTCCTAGTGGCTATATTTTATGTACGCGGGTGAAGCCACGGTAAACTTTTTCGACGCCCATCTATATAATACGCGATGTGTCCTCCAGCGCCACGCAAAAAATATAAAATATTTTCTGGCGTTTTTGTTTCTATTGAATATAAAACAAACAAGAACTTATTATGTGTGAAAAAGTTAAAAAATATAGTTTATAACAGGGCAATTTTCCATAAAAACAAAATAAAAAGTCTTGTAAAAGTCGTAAATTTATTTTATACTATTATTACTTCGAGTCGATACTATTAGTAGATAGATTTTGTTGACTATTTTTTATTGAATATATAGGTATCCACCTACTTTGAACTGGGTCCCATTTATTTTGAAAGAAAAAAATCCATCTCCAAAGGTCAACTCAGTCCGCAACAGGCTTTTAGTACCGAAAAGGTTTAAGTATTTGTTATTTTAAGAGGAAATTCCCTAAGAAAAAATTTAAAAGGTACTTACAGTTTTCAAAAATTAAAAAAATATACTGCACTGAATGACACAAAGAAAATAATGAAGAACCTAAATAGATATGCCAATAGTTTCACTGCGAGATATTTGCAAGTCAGTGTCACCTACTTTTAGAAATTTTGAAAACTATAACAGGTGTTTCTTCAGGACTCTCACACACACTAAAACAGCTGCCCCTCCACCGCGGAGGGCGCGGCTAAGTTCGCCGCACCACTTTGTGAGTTCTTAGCCAGGAATTACGATCGATACCTAGCAGAACACTCACTAGATGGCGTTAGATTGGTATTCTCAATTTGTAAGAGCCTGGCCGTGGCCACATTAAACTATCATGGTGCATGGCGTTGTATCTGAAACGGCGGCACTTGCCCGCGGCACTTTGAATTAGCGCTTGTCATGGTGCGTCCAGATCTGGCGAATGCGCCGCTATTTAAGCGGCTCGCGAGACACTTGCGAACGTCGAGCGTGCATTTCGCGAACGACTCGTTCGTACGAAACCCCAGAGAATGAAATGCACGCGCGCAGTTCGCGAACGGTGTATTCGCCAGATTTGTGAACCAGACGTGTTGCGTCGTTTCTCGCTATAGAAACCGCACCCTGGATGAGTGGACACACGCAAGACCAGCATGTTTCATAATAATTACATATACAATATATACATATTATACCTACGACTTACCGTCGTAAATATATCATGCAAAAATCGAAAAGGGGGTTTCTTCAATAATTTCTCACTTAACGGCGGACGCTTTACATATTTTCCCAAGGCTACTTGCGTCGTTTTGATAACATCTGGATCTAATTCTTTTTCCATAGTTCATAATGCTACACAACGTATAAAATAATTTAACAGTAATCTTGTTCGAGAAATCTTTAAAATAAGTACAGTAATGTTCACTGAAATCAAAATGAACTGTGTCAATCACGTTGTCATGATGATTTTGATTATTTCGTTTACGCCTATGGTTACCATGGCAACTGAACTAATACAGTGTTTTATTATTTACAAATAGATTATTTAAAAATAAAATAATTATTTCTAGATATAAACTTAAATTAATTAAAACTAACTTAAAAAATTAAAATAAAACCCTAGAGAACTAAAATAAAAAAATAATCAAAAATGGCAATTTAGAGTACCTAAGGCGTCGAAAAATTCCTCCGCAACGCTGTCGACTGGTAATGTACCCAAAAGGCTGGCGGCATTGCCACGCTGAATGGCAATGCTTATCCTTTGACCGAAGTAAAAGAAAAAAAAAACAAATAACGGGTCTCCTAAAAACAAACATCTTATATTTTCATTTATTACAGCAAACAAAAAGAATTGAGCTGAGTTCCTGCTTTTGCTAGAGTCCGTCTACTGAAAGCGTGACCTGAGAAAAGGAGGTTAAAACCCAAAAATTTGAATATGGTATTATTGAAATAGTAGGAGAAAAAAGTTTTGATACTTGAGTATTTTTTTTTATTTATGACGATTGTACAATAGTTGTATAAGAACTTTTATTTTTGTGTAGATTTATTTATATATGGTGTATGGATGTATGTTAAATGTTAATAATACACAAAATTATTATTCCAAATTTATTTTATCTGTTCTCTCAAATGCCGTATATAATATTCTTTATTTACAATTTGGCCTTCCGGCAAGAATACAAAGAGCACAACACCGCAACAGTCAAGTAAAATAGTCAACGTGATTTCAACTTCAGCACGTCTCGCCAACACTAAGAATTTGCTTCAAGATTATTGGGTTGGAATCGATTCGTTTTAGCATGGAAAAAATGTTTTATACTCAAGTGAATGTTTCTAATAATACGGATTCGTGAGACACGGAAAGTTCAGCAGCTATCTCTCTCAAACTTGAACGAGGATTTTAGTTACTATTTTCTTCATTTTTACGCTACAGATGAAGACTTTGATGGCCTACCAGACCAAGACGGAGGCGAATCGTTCATCACATCTCGACTGCTCATAAACGTATTGTAGCACTCTTTAGGACATCAGCGAAGATATTTATTTTCAGGACTTAGTTTAAAGATTTTTTCTCCATATTTCTTCAATTTTTTTCCGTTGTGTCCTTGCATATTTTTAAAATTATCTATAAACATAAGAAGAAGTATCATCCATCATTCATACCGTAAAAATATCTAGTAGTTAGTCAACAATGATCAAGATTATAATGTCACACTAACTTAAAAATCCAAGATCGTATATAAACATCGTTGTTTTTCCTAGAAAACAATTTCTTTCTCTTCTTGTTTTTGTTTAAACTCACTGATGATAGTGTGTAACAGCTTTCGCACATAACTTTATATTGTTTTACCCATGATAAAGCAATTATTGTTGTTATAAATATCTGTTTCAAAAAACTGACAATTGAAATCATAGACTTTGACGTGATTTTGGCGGCAAAATTAATGTTGCCAATTTAATTTAAAAAAGAAACTCCAGGTTACGGTTTCATTAGACAGACTCTAGTGGTTACCAAAAATAAATAAAATTAAATGATCATTGGTTGGTATTTATCACAATGTATAAAATGGGACACAATAACATCAGACAGCATGTCCAAAATAGCTTATATTACTAATAATCAAACATTTTAACTACGATTGTAACCAATGTTAAAATAAATCACACGAATATAAAATCTAAAATGAACAAACTTAAATTTTATTATTTGTGAATAGAGTGAACGCACCGTAATTATAAAAACGTGACATCTGGCATCTGTGTGTCTGTCTGTCACAAAGACACTTTTAATGCCAATGGCTGTCCAAAGATTTTATATATCCTACTAGAGTAGACTAGATTGACTACGAAGAAATATTAAACTGTCTAAAGTGTTCTTTATGCTCATTAGCATTAAGTTCATGTGTGTTATTGACACGCAAAAGGGAAAAAAGGCCTGGAGCAGGACACTAAGATAAATCCTCTGTGTCCCTTTCTCACATACTACCAGAAAAAAATAAGAAATAGATGGTAGTTTTTAGATTGTTCCAGTTATCGTTAAATAGTCCGTGTTCATGCATTTTGATAGGTTTATGCAACATAAAATGAATTGCAACTAAATATTTTATTTCAAATATTGCTTCTTGAAATTTTATACGCATTCTTCTTATATTTAATGATGATTTTATTTAGATAAAGTAGCTATTCGTAGTAATTTTCAAATTATGAAAGGCAACATTTAGGAGGTTTCAATTTGACAGAATTTGACATCAATAAACAATATGGCTGATGTTTCATAGGGCTAAAGTTGTATTTTTAATTGTTACAAGTTTTTATCTCAATGTTTAGTAAAGTATAAAGTGTGCAAGATGTTCAAAACGATGCTGTGTAAAGTTTCGCAATAGTGATGAGTATCCTGGTTGTGGAATTTCATTTTATTTGGTAAGTTTTCTGTTTTGTTTACAAAATATTTATGTAGGGTGACAACAAACATCGTTTTGAATTTCATGCGGGAATTAAAACATATTAACTGCCTGTATAAATACATAGCGAAGGGGCATCATAAACGACTCAGAAGACGGACTGGGTGCTAAATTTTATAAAATTTGATTGTCTACTGTTCAAGTTTTATATTATCAAATTTTTAAATATCTGAGGCTCATTTTTTTTTTTAATAAATCAAGCGCGTCCCAATTTTACTAATTTTATTTTTTCTGTTGATCGGGCGCCTTTGGCCGCTCGGCGATCTTCAGCTGCTCTCGTGACACAACGGAAAGCGGCGAGCAACGGCGGCTAGAGGTGCGGCATGCGGGACGTGTCTTCGGCCCAATTCAGTATATAGTTATCTGTGACCAGTTCTTAAAAAGACGCGCGTGCGCTCCAAAATCTTCTCCACATCGATATAGTACATTCGAGAATTATATTCATTTTAAATATAATAGTCTACTGTCTTTAAGTTTAGTCCTTAGGTAAGAGCCTAATAAATGCCGCACGCAATGCTGCACGTATGTGGCTTAACCGTTAACTAATAGTAATATATTATTTTTTATGTTTTGTTGTAGATTTCCAAGAAACGAGAACCATCGGAAACAGTGGCTTTTAAGTTGTGCCATTAAAAATATTTTTTTTTCATTAACAGTTTTATTTGTGGTTGCCACATTAAGTCTAAAGATGTAAAGTTAAATCAACACTAAAACCTAATTCTATTCCATCTATATACCCTTTTGTAAGTTCATCCGTTGTTAAAAGTCCGTTCAGTAGTTTTTGAGTTGATTGCAAACAGATATAGACAAACGAACATAGTGGGGGACTTTTTTTGATGTGGTAAAATCTCCAATAATTTATCCTGCTCTAAGGTAGAGCGCCTTACGCTCCATCTTAAAGCGGGACAAGTTATTTGAGGTTTATACTGAATAAATCTACCCGTGTCCTCCAGTTGCCCTTTGTGTTCCAGGACCATGGTTTCCCTTTCGGAAATTCCCTGTGGCGCTAACGGGCATCGGCAATAATTAGTAGTAGCATTTAGTATAAATAAATTTATAAACCAGTCGAGGATCATTTATTTAATGTATTATTTATTTGTTAGTTAATAAGTGCAATTTAACGTAATAAAAAATGTACAATTTGATGTCACGCATCAGTCTATTTTTAATAAAGTAAAAATAAAAGAATAACATTAGTTTTATTATAAACTAACTAGTTTTTTCTTTCAGACAAACCTTATTCTGATAGGTGCAGCCGTTCTGAAGTGATCTTCTTACGTAGGTACACACACATTAGGCATTTTTTTATCAGTGTAGGTATTTCATACTCGCATAAGAGGATATTGCTATTATAATATATACGGACATCAGCTATTTCCTAGTAATTACAGAGAAAACTCACAGTTCCCTTTTGGTAAGCATATTATACATATTAACTGTTTTTGAACTTGCATGTCTATTTTAATGTATCAAAAATATCTTTAACTAACTTTTGAGCAAAATTGTCTCGCAGTATGTAGCTAGTGTATGGACACACTAGTAGAACGAGATGACAGGACTCTTTCTGACTTTCCTTTTCGGGTACGCTTTTGAGGTTGTCGTAGTCAATCTAGTACTAGGATATATAAAATCTTTGTGGCTGTCACAATCAAAGATATTCAAATATTCTAGATAGGTATCTAGAGTCTGTCTAATGAAAGCGTAACCTGGAGTTTTTTTTTTAAATTAAAGTGGCAACATTATTTTGCCACCAAAATCACCTTTATGTCTATGATTGCAATTGTCACTTTTTTGAAACAGATATTTATTTACCAAAAATAACTGCTTTATCATGAGTAAAACAATATAAAGTTATGTGCGAAAGCTGCTACACACTATCATCAGTGAGTTTAAACAAAAACAAGAAGAGAAAGAAGTTGTTTTCTAAGAAAAACAACAATGTTTATATAATGATCTTGGATTTTTAAGTTAGTGTGACTTTATAATCTTGATCATTGTTGACTGACCACTAGATATTTTTACGCTATGAATGATGTTACTTCTTATGTTTATAGATAATCTTAATTCATGAATCCCCAAGCGACACCCGGTGGCCGCGCATCTATTGTCTTACTATTGTGTTTCTAATTGACGGTATCTGAAGGGTTAAAAATATGCAAAGACTCAACGGAAAAAAATTTGGGGAAATATGGAGAAAAAGTCTTTATTCTGAAAATACATATCTTCACTGATGTCCTAAAGATTGCAACAATACGTTTATGAGCAGTCGAGATGTGATGAAAGATTTGCCTCCGTCTGGTAGGCCATCAAAGTCTTCATCTAAAGTAAGCGTAGAAAAGAAGAAAATAGTAACTAAATTCCTCGTTCAAGTTTGAGAGAGATAGCTGCTGAATTTTCCGTGTCTCACGTGTCGATCCGTATCATTTGAAACATTTACTTGAGAATAAAACATGTTCCCACTTGACTAATTCCAAAAGATTTGAATTTTTTTCCTTCTAAAACGAATCGATTCCAACCCAACAATCTTGAAGCACATTATTAGTGTTGGCGAGACGTGCTAAAGTTGAAATCATGTTGACTATTTTATTTGACTGTCGCTGTGTTATGCTCTTGGTATTCTTGCTGGAAGGCCAAATTGTAAATAAAGAATAGTATATACGGCATTTGAGAGAACAGATAAAATAAATTTGGAATAATAACTAACATTTTGTGTATTATTAACCTTTACCATACATCTACCAATAAATAAATCTATGCAAATTTAAGTTCTTATACAACTATTGTACAATCGTCATATATAAAAAAATACTCAAGTATCAAAACTTTTTTTCCTACTATTTCAATAATACCATATTCAAATTTTTGGGTTCCAACCTCCTTTTCTCACGTCACGCTTTCAGTAGACGGACTCTAATTGATCTAAGGTTTATTAACAGTTCGCACGTGTTATTGGCAAAATTGTGGTGTCTCTTCCACAAAGGCCATTAATTAAGAGTTGAAGCTGACGTTGATTTATAAAATCTTTGACTTTATGCAAAGATTTTATATATCCTAGTACTAGATTGACTACGACAACCTCAAAAGCGTACCTGAAAAGGAAAGTCAGAAAGAGTCCTGTCATCTCGTTCTACTAGTGTGTCCATACACTAGCTACATACTACGGGACAATTTTGCTTTAAAGTTAGTTAAAGATATTTTTGATACATCAAAATAGACATGCAAGTTCAAAAACAATTAATATGTATAATATGCTTACCAAAAGGGAACAGAGTTTTCTCTGTAATGACTAGGAAATAGCTGATGCCCGTATATATTATAATAGCAATATCCTCTTATGCGAGTATGAAATACCTACACTGATAAAAAAATGCCTAATGTGTGTACCTACGTAAGAAGATCACTTCTGAACGGCTACACTTATCAGAATAAGGTTTGTCTGAAAGAAAAAACTAGTTAGTTTATAATAAAACTAATGTTATTCTTTTATTTTTACTTTATTAATTCATGAATCCCCAAGCGACCACCGGTGGCCGCGCATCTATTGTCTTACTATTGTGTCTCTAATTGACGGTATCTGAAGGGTTAAAAATAGATTGATGCGTGACTTAAAGTTGTACATTTTTTATTACATCAAATTGCACGTATTAACTAACAAATAAATAATACATTAAATAAATGATCCTCTTCTGGTTTATAAATTTATTTATACTAACTACTACTACTAACTATTGCCAATGCCCATTAGCGCCACAGGGAATTTCCGAAAGGGAAACCATGGTCCTGGAACATAAAGGGCAACTGAAGGATACGGGTAGATTTATTCAGTATAAACCTCAAATAACTTGTCCCGCTCTAGGATGGAGCGTAAGGCGCTCTACCTTAGAGCAGGATAAGTTATTGGAGATTTTACCACATCAAAAAAAGTCTCCTACTATGTTCGTTTGTCTATATCTGTTTGCAATCAACTCAAAAACTACTGAACGGATTTTTAACAACGGATGAACTTACAAAAGGGTATATAGATGGAATAGAATTAGGTTTTAGTGTTGATTTAACTTTACATCTTTAGACTTAATGTGGCAACCACAAATAAAACTGTTAATGAAAAAAAAATATTTTTAATGGCACAAATTCACAGCCACTGTTGCTGATGGTTCTCGTTTCTTGGGAATCTACAACAAAACATAAAAAGTAATATATTACTAGTAGTTAACGGTTAAGCCACATACACGCAGCATTGCGTGCGGCATTTATTAGGGACCTACCTAAGGACTAAACTTAAAGACGTATAGAATATCGATGTGGAGAAGATTTTGGAGCGCACGCGCGTCGTTTTAAGAAGTGGTCACAGATAACTATACACTGAATTGGTGCGAAGACACGTCCCGCATGGCACACCTCTGGCCGCCGCTGCTCGCCGCTTTCCGTTGTGTCATGAGAGCAGCCGAAGATCGCCGAGCGGCCAAAGGCGCCCGATCAATAGAAAAGATAAAATTAGTCAAATTGGTACGCGCTTGATTTATTAAAAAAAAAAAAAAAATTGAGCCTCCTCAGATATTTAGAAATTTGTGTATAATAATGTAAAACTTGAACAGTAGACAATCCAATTTTATAAAATTTTGCACCCAGTCCGTCTTCTGAGTCGTTTATGATGCCCCTTCTCCGCATGAAATTCAAAACGATGTTTGTTGTCACCCTACATAAATATTTTGTAAACAAAACAGAAAACTTACCAAAAAAAAATGAAATTCTACAACCAGGATACCCACCACTATTGCGAAACTTTACACAGCATCGTTTTGAACATCTTGCAAACTTTATACTTTACTAAACATTGAGATAAAAACTTGTAACAATTAAAAATACAACTTTAGCCCTATGAAGCATCAACCATATTGTTTATTGATGTCAAATTCTGTCAAATTGAAACCTCCTAAATGTTGCCTTTCATAATTTGAAAATTACTACGAATAGCTACTAAATCTAAATGAAATCATCATTAAATACAAGAAGAATGCGTATAAAATTTCAAGAAGCAATATTTGAAATAAAATATTTAGTTGCAATTCATTTTATGTTGCATAAACCTATCAAAATTCATGAACACGGACTATTTAACGATAACTGGAACAATCTAAAAACTACCATCTGTTTCTTATTTTTTTCTGGTAGTATGTGAGAAAGGGACAGAGAGGATTTATCTCACTGTCTTGCTCCAGGCCATTTTTCCCTTTTGCGTGTCAATAACACACATGAACTTAATGCTAATGAGAATAAAGAACACTTTAAAGAGTGTCATATTTCTTCGTAGTCAATCTAGTCTACTCTAGTAGAATATATAAAATCTTTGACTTTATGAGGTAATTCAATTCAATTCTTAATTAATGGCCTTTGTGGAAAAGACACCACAATTTTGCCAATAACACGTGCGAACTGTTAATAAACCATCAAACATTGGAGAGTATTTAGCGTGAATTAACAGTAAAAAACAAAAAAAAATACATATCTTTTCATAAAATGAAATAGTACAAGAAAAGACTTTATAAATCTAATGACATGTGCCAATTTATATTTTTGCTTTTTTGTTAATGTTTTCCGTTTGGATACTAAGTTTTTTAAACTGTTATTATCGCAATGGTTTACTATTAGAATACGGGTGCAATTCATTCTCCTTTAGACCGAAATCCAGCCTGTTTCAATAATTCCACATATTGTCAAGTTAGGTACGCAGACACTTGAGATACAAAACTACACGATTTTTTAATCACAAAATATGCGAATAATTTAAACAACCACTAAACTTCGTTTAAAGAAATCGCACCAATAAGTCAGTACTGGCTGGATCAATGTTATTGTTTGGGCTACTGAATAGGCAGTAGGTATGTTGTGGCCTTTGTTTGTAGGCAATGGGCCATAGTTTACAGAGATCAGTGGCTATAGGATGCTTTTTATAAGGCTCCATAGATGAGAAGGCTCTTTTAGTTAGAATGGTCAAATAGCAGCAAACCATAGACATAGACTGGTCTGGTCTACATCTACAACTATAGATGCATGAAAGAGAATGTACATACTTTTTGGATACGCTGACTGTAACTGAGCGCGCGCTGTCAATGAATGTCATCACCAGTCATAACTATTGTTTTTTTAAAGGTCTTAAAATAAACAGTTTTCAGTGACTAAAAGTTTCCTATTTCTTTATTTTATTTTATTTGATGTAGTTATTAGATTTGCATCAGAATAGAAAACTATCTTTACATCTTGCTACATCTCCTAAGTTCACTAAGCTGGCAACACTACGTCATGCACGCAATCTAACTAAAATTATACGTGGCGCTTGAGGAGTTTTAAGCGCCTGAGTGAAAAGAATATCAAAATTTATATAAGTGAACTTATTGCACATCTTTTGGTAAACAACAATCTTAGTAATAAATGTAAACAACACTAGGTATATCGTCTTTTTATACAAATGGCTCCCAAACGAAAGAAGATAGGGCGACCGCCTGGGTCCAAAAATAAGCAACTGAAAACATCTAACAAAAACCTGGTGAAAAACAATTCGTATAGTGTGATTATGAAGAAGGAAAACGAGATAAGTTCACCTTCAGCTGTTGAATACGTCTGTAACGTTTGCAGTAAGACTTTCCAGACAGGAAAGCAGTTATTGATACACCACAGACGGTGTCGCGCCTTAGAATATTCTGAAATGGCTTTCTCAAAGGTAAACACAAAATACTTGACATACATTCAATGATCAAATAGTTAAGTAGGCGCTTGATATTAATATTGCTGATCGATAAGAACGCAACCCTTTAGTTATTCATTACTGAGAATGTATGAAACCATGTAACTTAGGCTTGCAAGGCTACTAGTAAATTTTGTTCAAGAAGTTACCTATATGCTTGACAGCTACTAAATAAAAATGCAGTATCTCTTCCAGAAAAACCATTACTGAAGAGTTGGATGTTCAACAATAACAGAACTGATATCTTAGTAAAACCTCATTATTATCTTGTCTCATTATGTGTTGTATTTTCAGGCAGCGTACAGTTGCAAAGAGTGCACCAAAAAGTTCAGGTTTAAGAAAAGCTTCACTGAGCATCTTCTCAACGAGCACTCCAAGCTACCTAACAGTGTTTCTTGTGATAAGTGCAATGTCAGTTGTCCAAATAAGGAAATTTTGATTAATCACATTAAAAATGTTCATGAGAGAGTCATTTTTGCGTGTACACACTGTAAGCGAACATTTGCCCGGCGCTCGCATGTGCTTCGGCATATGGCACAGAGTGGATGTGATGGACGAGGACAAGCCTCATATAGTTGTGAAGTAAGTATCTTAATCATTGAACTCCTATTAATACTATAGATTTGCAACTCATGTAAACCATGGTGGCCTGAATCTGTCACTTATTCTACAGTAAGGCCATAGGATCGAAAAAATCAAAAAGGCTTTTACATGTTAAAATTGTCTTATTAATTTCTAATAAGATGCTCTTTTACATTAATATATAAAACTAGCTTTTGCCCGGGTGGCTTTGCTCCCGATCTTTCCTACTCTACCCTACTATACCCTACTCTACCTTACTCTACCCTACTCTACTTATCTCTACCCTACTTTACCCTACTCTACACTACTCTACCCTACTATACTCTACTCTAACCTACCAAACTTCACATAAACCATCTACTAAATAGTCCGAACAAAGCCTAAACATTTAGTTTGGATAGGTGACCCCGTTCTTGAGTTATAAAATAACAACAAAAAGTGGCATTGATTTTTATATATATAGATTTGTTCTGAGCATAACTTCTCAATTTGAAGTATTGATGAGTGACATAGCTACTCATTTCTTATTTTAAACTTCAAAGCTGTAGTACTCAGAGTAAAATATTCCTGGAATGCATGTTCCTAAATTGGATTGCATTGCCTTTACCAAATCATAGTAGAGCCTCTTAGATCACAACACTAGCTGTTTTTCATCTATTACAAATTATTGAAAGCACCATCGCCCTAAGCCAGAGCAACCAATTGGAGACACCCCCAGTGCCACAACTCACACTTTGGGAACTACTGCTCCATTTCTAGATTTTGCAGTTAGTAACACTCGATTTTATAACATGTGAGAAATGTTTGGCAGGAGTATTCTAATTGATTTACTAATAATAATATCATAAAATGTCTGTCTTTCTGACTTCAACATAAAACTGATTGTCATGGACTTATGAATCTGTATATCATAGGGATTAGATAATATTCTTATTTTTTTGTTATATTAGTTATTAAAAAAATCTACACAAAGTAAGCTGTTGTGGATAAAATTTAATTCAGCCATATTAGCATAATGCCTTACATAAGTGTGAGTTTTTTTGAAACTATGTTTTTTTTTTCTTTACAGATTTGTAATGCAATATTCTCCAGAAAAGACAATTTAATGGTCCACATAAGGTTGCAACATATTATGAAAACTGCTTTTAATTGCAAGCACTGTTTATTCTCAACAAAGAATTTTTCCAAATTGATAAACCATTGGCACAGAGAACATGCAGGTAATATCATCTTATATTATTATTTTTCAGGAAAGATTTTTTTTTTTTTGTTTTTATCTGATCCTGCAATCAGTCATTCCAGACTATAAGCAGATGTGGTGGGTGCTTTTGTCGTTTAGGGTGCTGCTCACCTTTAGAGCCAGCCCTTTACTCTTCATTAGTTGGCCAACTAATGAAGAGTTAAGTTGGGTCACAGACGAGACACTCTAATCGTCGAAAATATTTCAGGAATGAATGATGAACATTTTTTCTCCGAATGTTTGAAAACAACAGGCAAAATACCTTAAAACATAAGCTGTAAAGTTTTTTACTTTATTATATTAAACCAACTTAATGGAGTTCGAAAAATTGGGTGGGTCACTTTTGAGCGACCCACTGCAAAGCAAATCTCTCAACCACTATGCCAACCATGCTGTAAAATCTCTATGAGACCAACCCTCAAGACTCCAAGCTGGGTTAAAAGAAAAGAATACAACTTTATTGTACACCAAAACTTTGAAAATAACTTACATCTATAGGTACAATGGTGGTCTTATTGCTAACAGCGATATCGACCAGACAACCTTAGGATGGATTGTAATGACTTAAAATAAAAAGGAGCCAGTCTGCGATGTACTGCAAATAAATGAAGTATTTTACATTAAAGATTACATTAAAAGCATTAAATCACATTTTGTAAAGTTTTCAACTTGCTTAGTAATTTTTGCCTTTCAAGCGTCAAACAATTAGTACCTTTAAATATTGGTATTGAATTTGGACACACAAGCTATTGCAACATTAATCCTACTTTTATCATTTTGCCAACTGCCAATACATGTGACACAACATATTGTATTAAGGAGACAAGGATTTTTGTGCAGAAACACCTGATCAGTATCAATGCCACCACTGTAGCAAGTGGACCAGCTCCCGAGCCGCCATGACCAAACATCTGGAAATACATGGCGAAAAGAAATTTGCCTGTGATGTGGTAAGGACAAATTATACCAATTTAACTTTTAATAAGATTGCATAACTTGGTCGACTGAATCTAGCATAAAAGTTGTGTTTACCTAGATATTTGTAAAAATGATATCAGAATGACAGAATCTGTGTACAGCCTAAAGCTCTGTGTCCAGAAGTAGCCTGCAACCCACTCTGGGCCCACGCGGCTGTTTATGGTCCATTCCCACTCTTAGAGAGGAGGTCTGAATACCAGCAGTGGGAACCTTATATACAGGGTTATTTGTAAAACACATACTTACCAAAAACCAACCTTCAAGATTTCGTTGTTCTATCTAACACATTTCAACTCTGTGTTTTGCTGTACCTACCTACGTTGTTGTTTACCAAATAACCCTGTATAAGGCTGCATATTTATTGTTATTTTTTAAAATATTCTTCTGGTGAAGGAACTCAAAGTTAGCATGTAACGCTAATTTCACAATGTTAGCAAATGGGTGAATTATGATTTTCATAAGAGATGTGCGGCATGAAAAGTATCCTATATTGCAGGATATGGTCTAACCATGTATCTTGTTTCATCAATATTTGTTCAGCCATTCGAATGTGACTAATTTTCGCCTTTATAATATTAGTGTAAAAAACAATAATGTTATTTTATTAAAGCCATTAATTATTTGTTTACTGCTATCACAGCATTAGGAGCTAAAAGGTAAGTACCAACAGTGTAAATTAAATTCAACATAAAAATCTTGAAAAATCTACAAACGGTATTAATCAGCCACAAATGTCACATGTCTACTTCAATTTAGTAGAATTTCTTAAAAGAAAAATTGTAGTTAAAAAACGAATTGGCTGCTTAGTTACCTACCTAAGTTACCGAGATCCCACAAAATTCGCTTGTACAAATGAGTAACACCTGTTGTTGTGACCGTGCAGTGCGGCTACAGCACATTCACGATCGAGGTGATTCGGCGGCACGCGCTCACGCACGTATCGGAGAAACCGTACAAGTGCACCGTGTGCGGCAAGTCGTACATTCAGCGCGTGCAGCTGCAGCGCCATCTAGACAAGCACACCGGTAACCTCTGCAGCAGTTGCGGCCAGACCTTCTCCTCCAAAGCCAGGTAGCGACGTCTCACTTTCATACGTCTAGAGATTAATGTGTGTGACAAAGTGCGAGTGTTCAGGCGGACGGGCCCCCTTGTGGAAACCGGACCTACGCAGTGTCGCTAGTTCAACTTTAACGGTGTGCATGTAGTCGTGTTCATTGAAAAATATATTATTACGTAGAAAAATTGGCTCGGGGCCCTGCTCCTCATGCAGCATGTCTGTAACAGAGCACTATTGTATGGAACCGCGAGGGCGCCTTCTTCAGTTTCAGCTATAAGTAATATTCTTAGCTACAAATACCTGTCTCAAACATTGCCCAGTCAACATGCAAAAAGAACCATCTACTTGGTGAATGTTTTATTTGTGTTTAGGGTGTTATTTTTGTTGTTTAGGAATATACTCAGCTAGCTGTCCCTCGCGGTTTCACCCGCGATTTTGGTTACTACTCCATTTACGTGGGTCATAACTTTGTTTAATTTTTAAGTTACATAGCTGTAATGGAGAATGGGGGTACAAGGGTGAAAAACATTTTTATTATTATTAAGTATAGATTGCACATTTGCTTTCAGGCTCCTGATTCACATGAGGGAACATATGGGATTAGACAAGTTATTTTGTCCTGTGCCATCGTGTACATACAACACAAAACAATTCATCAATGAAGCTAGTTTGGAAAATCATTTGAAAGTGCATTTTGATGACAAGCGTAAGTTTTTAAAAAAAGTTTGATTTTGAGTTAGTGCCTTATCAAGTTGCATGGTTTACTATTTGAAGGCTCATAAATAATAGTTTCATTTTACTGTATCATTGGCTTATTGCATGAACACATTAACCTTTAGAGCCATATTTCACCGAGACACCATGGCGGCGCAACTGGTCACGCCCAGTGAAATATAGTCCGCTACCTAAGTAGACACAATACTGACACTAGAGCAAAGCTTTTATATATCCTACAGATAAACTAGATTGACTACGAAGCAATCACACTCTAAAGTGTTCTTTATTTGCATTGCCATTATGTTCATATGTTTCATTGACAAGCAAACGGGGAAAAATGTACTGAGCAAGTCAACGACAAAGGGTTGTTGTGTCCCTTTCTTACCTCTATTTTAACTAGGGTAACCATAATTTTACTAAATTAATTGTTATTGCAGGTGAAATAATACATGTGCAGGAAATGAAATATTATTCTTCTTAATTAGTTTTCTAAAGTTTTAGAATGGCACAATATCTATTACTTTTGTAATACTTGCAGCATATAGTTGTGAAGTGTGCTCAAAGTCGTTCCACTCGGAGGTGAACTTGCGGCGCCACTTGGACACGCACACGCTGGACCGGCCGCGGCGCTGCATGTACTGCGTGTCGGCGCGCGCCTACGTGCGCGGCGAGCAGCTCATCCGCCACGTGCGCAAGCACCACCCCACCGTGTTCAAGGGACACCTGCAGCACGTGCGCACTGTGCTGGTGAGTCTCTCTCTGTCTCTGTAGTGTTGTAGTCAGTACAGCAGCAGCTCATCCGCCACGTGCGCAAGCACCACCCCACCGTGTTCAAGGGACACCTGCAGCACGTGCGCACTGTGCTGGTGAGTCTCTCTCTGTCTCTGTAGTGTTGTAGTCAGTACAGCAGCAGCTCATCCGCCACGTGCGCAAGCACCACCCCACCGTGTTCAAGGGACACCTGCAGCACGTGCGCACTGTGCTGGTGAGTCTCTCTCTGTCTCTGTAGTGTTGTAGTCAGTACAGCAGCAGCTCATCCGCCACGTGCGCAAGCACCACCCCACCGTGTTCAAGGGACACATGCGGCACGTGCGCACTGTGCTGGTGAGTCTCTCTCTGTCTCTGTAGTGTTGTAGTCAGTACAGCAGCAGCTCATCCGCCACGTGCGCAAGCACCACCCCACCGTGTTCAAGGGACACCTGCAGCACGTGCGCACTGTGCTGGTGAGTCTCTCTTTGTCTCTGTAGTGTTGTAGTCAATACAGCAGCAGCTTCTCTGCCACGTGTGCAAGCACCACCCCGCCGTTTTCAAGGGACACCTGCAGCATGTGCGCAGTGTGCCGATGAGTCTCTCTCTGACTCTGTAGTGTTGTAGTCAGTATAGTATCAGCTTCTCTGCCACGTGCGCAAGCACCACCCCGCCGTGTTGAAGGGACACCTACAGCACGTGTGCAGCGTGCTGGTGAGTCGCTCTCTCTCTCTCTCTGGTGTTGAAGTCAGTACAACAGCAGCTTCTCCGCCACGTGCTCAAGCACCACCCCACCGTGTTCAAGGGACACCTACAGCATGTTTCGCACGTGCTCGCCACTAACTTTACTCATTGCATTTCACAGTGTTAATGCCTTTCCTTCGTTATATTTACTCCGTGATGTTCTGACACCATAATGGTTCGTGAAATGGACGTAAAAGCTGCTGCTGCTATAACTTTGCTTTGTGCGTATCACTATTTAGACTTCCAAAACAAGAAAGGTATTAAAAAGCGTTGGAAAAAAGATGACGAGTGTTGTGAGAAATGAGCTCTGAGGCGGAAACTCGAGCTCCGAGTCGAAGCTATTGAGTCTTCAAGGCTCGAGCTCTGAGGGCTCGTGAGCCTGAAAGGTTCGAGCCCTAAAGGCTCGAACCTTGAAGGCTCATAAGCCTTAAAAGAAGGACTCGAGTCGAAGCTCGAGCTTTATTTATATGCCTGATAATAGTAAAGTACGTATAAAATATAAAATTAAATAAAAAGACAGCATAAAGAAAACTTTGTTATACAATGAATGATTATTCTTAAGTTTGACGATGCTTCGTGCTATACTATGATTATTCGATTTTTAACCATGATGATAAGCACATTGATGCCTGGATATTTTTGTTGCTTAGTCTGTTTCGTTTCTTTTTTTGTTTTATCTTTAGTGTATGGAGAAAACTCTGTGCAATCCAAACACAAACAACTAAGCACTCTTTTCATTTTCGAAGCTCTTTCCAACATCATATAAATAGAATTCCACCTGATAGACATATCTTTTATCAAGTTCATATGAGAAATGCTTAAGGACGTACAACATTCTTCATATAGTTGTTTTTTTTTTTTAGGAGATAAAGTTATAATTTTTACTTATTTTTTGACCGGTACGAGATTATTTTGGATCATAATGTTGTGTGGTGAGCCTTTAAAACAGAGCTCGAGTCGCGACTCGAGCCTCGGAACTACGGTTCGAGACTGGGCTCGAGCCTTCGAAATAAGGCTCGAGGCTGTCGCTCGAGGCTTCATAGGAGACTCGAGCCTTGAATTACTCGAAGACTCGGCAGACTCGAGCCTTTTAACAACACTAGATGACTGAAACATCGTAACTGATCAAAATATGTTTGATTTAGTATATGATTAGGTAGATCTGTCTGATATTTATTTATTTATTTAATACTTCATGCACACAAAAGTACAGAGGCGGACTTAATGCCTTAGGCATTTTCTTCCAGTCAACCTTTGGGCGATGCAGAGAACAATAGTGGTATACTGATAAGTATAAAGGAGGATGCAAATTTTGGTCCCACCTTCCAATAGCCATGTGTGTTACATCGTTGGATAGGTAATTTTGAGCTGAATAAAAGTTTCTATGGCGCCCAGTTCCAAATCCTAGTCCGTTCAGAGTTATTCTTCACTAAACATGGAAGTTTTATCAGTAGCCAAGTAATGCTATTTTTACCGACTTCCCAAAAAGGAGGAGGTACTACGTTCGGCTGTTTGTATGTTTTTTTTTTTTTTTTTTGTATGTTTGTTCGTCGAATACTCCCCCAAATGTGGACGGATTTTCAAAATTTTTTTTTGTTCGAAAGTAGATAGTTCTGAGGTGGTCCCATTATCACCAAATTAGGATCTGATGATGGGATCTTGGAGAAATCGAGGGCAACCTTCAAATTTTATAGGCTCACTTATTGATTTTCGCATATTTTATGAAGTATCTTGTGTATTTGCGTATGGTCGTCACCATCTTAGGTAGCTGGGCTGATGATGGAAGGTACAACTCCTTAACAGTAAGAAGTTACTCGAACAGGCAAGGACTGTTTTAGTAAATTGTTTTGATGTTTGATAGGGCATTTGCCACATTTGGTCTCATGATCATCAAGTCATGACCTGATGCTGCAGTCAGGATAGTCTGCAGAGTACCTAAGTCCTCGACAACAAACAGCAGATATATCGAGCTTAGGCTCATTGAAAACGGCTCGATGTGTGGATAAACGTACTGCTAATAATTTAAAGAACACCGAAGTACATAGAGACCTGATGCTGAACCCAGGAGCATCAGGAAAAGTACAAACCTTGAAATTACAGCACCGTAGTCGTGTTTGGGCTCATTTTAAACAGGACAAAATTTTCACGTAATAAGAATGAGACGCATTTGATACGCGTGAGATGCATTTGTGCTTTATACACGTAGTGTAGACGGTAACGCAAACCTTTTTATCGGTCTATCTCAATCCTAGAACCACTTTAGGTATCTTTTTAACAAAGCTGCGAACCGGTGACCCAAATGAGAGGCTCGCGACTTTATTCAATATGTCAATACAAAACCTTGATTTTCTCGAGCTATGGCGATTTATGGCCATATTGATCATCACCTAGGGCTCGACCATATAAATAAAGATGATATTTTACGTCGAAACCTGATGATACCAAAAGCTTTATTTGGAAACGATGAAAATACAAAAGCCATCTTAACATGCGACAGGACATCATCATCTTCCTGCCCTTGTCCCGTTTTATTTGGGGTCGGCGCAACACTCGTCACGCTATCACTAACTCCCTTTTCTTCCATATCACTTCTCACACAATCCATCCATCTTTTCTTTGGCCTCCCTCTCCCCCTCCATCCATCCACATGTAAACTCATAACTTTTATAGCAACATGCGTTTCGTCCCATGACCTTTCCAAGACAAACGATTCCCTTTCAACTTTTCAGTCACTAGCCCCTTTCAAACTTCCCCTAATATACTCATTTCTCACTTTATCCATACTCATCACATCACACATCCATCTTAACATTCTCATCTCCGCTACATGCAATCTTTTTTCATCCGTCTTTTTCACAGCCCAACATTCTGATCCATACAGTACGACAAGCTTTATTACGGACTTGTAGATTTTACCCTTCAACTTGAGGGGCATCCGTGAGTCACAAGTGGTTCCCGTGACCTGTCGCCATTTCATCCATCCTGCGTTGATCGGATGTGTTACGTCCCGGTCTACCTCACCATCCCCTTGGACGAGCGACCCGAGGTACCTAAAGTCAGAACAGATCGGTATGTGCATTCCGGCGAGAGCTAAAGGCACTAGATTGGAGAGACCGCCGAAATCGCAGAACAAGTACTCCGTTTTGGTTCTGCTCAATTTCAGGCCAACACTCTCCAGTCTGTGCCCCCACACCTCCAATCTGTTCTGGACCTCTAGGCCACTCTCGCAACCAAAACAATGTCATCGGCAAGCACCATACACCAGGGAGCCTCTTCCTGGATGTCCGACGTCAGAGAGTCCATTATCATCAGGAAGATGTAAGGGCTATATGCGACGGGACATATGTTTATATAAATAAAAGTTCGAACTTCCTGTTTCAACGACAGTCTTCTAGCTTACACAAGTATTAAAATCTTTTAAAGCCGTTTGTTATAGTCACAACGGATGGCTATATAATTGACGTCACAGGGCCCCATGCTGTTACAAAAACAGACGCAAACATAATGAGCGATATTGTGAACATCCAATTCACTGTCTCCTTGAAACTAATGATGTATTTTGGATCGCGGATTTAGGGACAGCTTGGATGATATAGAAGCCTGTGGTTATGAATACCATGTCCCGCCTTCAAAGAATAGACACGAATCCCAACTTACTACCTACTGACCAAGCCAACGAATCTCGATTGGTCAGTATTTGCCGCTGGGTGGTGGAAGTGGTTTACAGCAGGTTCAAACGGAATTTTAAACTGTTTCGCCTTTTTTTTAAACTATTTCAACAATGCGTTGCCGCATATGTTTTCTGAGTTTAGAGTAGCTGCTGCTACCACAAACCACTTTCATATACCCATCGAAGATAGTCAATATGCAGAAGCTATCGTCACCGAAAAAACTGAAGTTACATACCCCTAATATTTTTTATGAATATGTGGAACGGAAACGTTTAAACAGCAGAAGAGCTGACTTTACAAGAATAGAAGCAAGTGATATTGATTTTTCGAGAAGGTTTGGGAACCTACCAACTGAAGTTAGCGAAATCTTACTGCAGCGAACATCTACAAAATGGAATGTATACAATAGACATATACCGAGAAGCTGCACTGGAGGGTTTGCCTGATTTTGGCATTGATGAGGATGCTTGGCTCTTACGTGGTCGTATACATACACGTGAGAGCTAGAAAATACTACTGTTACTTATCAGTTCGCAACAATGATATTATCCAAAGATATTGTACCTGCATGACGGGACGACGTACTGTAGGGACTTGTGCGCATATCCTTTCAATCGTTTGGTACCTAGGGCACCCCAGGTATGAGGGATTTGTAGGCCCAACCTTATTTTTAAATAATGCCATTGTAGACAACGATGATTAAATAAATGTGTAGGTTTAAAATACGCTATCGTGTTTTATTTGTAAAAAAAAAGCAATCTGTTAATGTTGACATGTTTTAACTTTTTGTCATATGGTGTGCGACTCAGTGACGCAATTGATAACCGTAGGTTAGTATCTACAATAAGTGTATAAAGCACAAATGCAATTATTACGTAAAAATAGCATTACTTGGCTACTGATAAAACTTCCATGTTTAGTGAAGAATAACTCTGAACGGACTAGGATTTGGAACTGGGCGCCATATAAACTTTTATTCAGCTCAAAATTACCTATCCAACGATGTAACACCCATAGCTATTGGAAGGTGGGACCAGATTTCATAGAAACTCTGGCATCATTCTTTAGTTTAGATTTTGTATAGACAAGAAGTTATCAGAATTACATTCTGAACCCAGTGGCGAATTTAAGAAATTCACTTGTATGTAAACATTGGATATATTTGCTTCAGAAAGTTTTTCTAATTATTTATTATACACGTCTTTGTAGTGCGGCCGTCAATGTCGACATGTGCGCGTGAACGCCGCGCGAAGGTTGTGCGAGCCCTTTGTCGCGAGACAAAATACCGACTCTGTTCGGGGAATAGACGAGAATGCGCGTGAACCCCGCAACAACCGTCTACATTCACTTTCACACCAGTTTACGGAGCTTCACGGCGCTAATGTCGAGCTGCCATAAGATAATGCCTGGTCGCAATAAATCCGCCTAAGTACCACTACTGTCTTCGATCAAGAATTTCCATAAAGTTTAAATTAATCATTATAGGGTATGCTATGATTATGACTTCCTATTGCAATTGCCAATCCCACTTTATATTTCTTTTCCCAGGGTATGGATAATTCAATGGAAAGAGTGAAGAAGTCTGAAATAGAATCTATAGTAAACTTGTTAGATGCCGAGTCGGATCGTATTCTTCAAGGCTACAGCGGCTCAGGTGTACTCTACGGCGGTATGCAGGAGGAGCAGAACAGTTCCAGTAGCGAACCCCAGAAGGTAACAATAACTTAGAATCTAAGTCAAAATATTTTATTTCACATAGGCCTACATGGTTTATTTATTTTACATTTGGAACTAATTAAATTGTAAAATAAACTTAGATAATTAAAAATAATATATACACTAAAGGCCTAGCTAAATATGACGTCAAAAAACTCCTCCGCATCGCTGTCGACTGGAAGTGTGCCCAAAAAGCTGGCGGCATTGCCACGTTGTATGGCAATGCTTAGTCTCTGACTGGGTCACGCGAAGAGTCAACTAAGCGTTTGGATAAATCCTTAAAAAGCATATGAGCACTCGGACCCCACGGCCCAAGAGTTTCAACCTCAAACGGCTCAAAAATATAACTGCCAACGAGGCTGTTATATTTCCGCCGTTTGAGGTTCTCCGCAGCCGCCGCGGCAGTACCAGCACAGCACGATGAGCTAGGAAGATGGGATGGCGCAAGAGTATCGACACAGGTAGCGTCCCACACTAAAGGCCTACCCATCTTCCAAGGAAATAAAGACATACCGTCTGGTCTCTTACCATCGTCGCGTGCCAGGCCATGAGGTTCCAAAACAGCCGGAACGCCGACGGTGACAAGGGCTCGTCGGATGATGTCGTTAATGTTCGCGTGTCGCGCTATGCGTCGCACTTCTGTGGTGACCGAGGCTGTTGACAACTTCGCCACAGTGGCAGCGATGAGGAGAACAGCAAGGCGCACCTAGACGTAGGGCAACAGCTAAGCGGAAAGTGGTGTCGTCGAACAAGGTGCCAATATTCGACAACGGCAGTGCGTGAAGCCAAAGACCTGACTCCCAATTTCCCACAGCCAGCAGGCGCGCACGCGCGCTTATAATCTTAGATAATACAATACTCCTAATGAAATTCGTTGACTATTAAACACAATTTTATATTCCAGAAAGAAAATGCCCTACAGTCAGCAGAGGACGAGCTCACGGAGAATTTAAAGCTCTTACTTTCACACCTTATTGATGAGGAGACACTCGACTTGTTTGGTTGGCCCGACGAAAGCATCGACGTGGTATGTTATTTTGTACGTTTTATTCAATATATTAATGCGATACTGAAGACAAATAAACTTACTGAACCATTTTATATAGATATTAGAAAAAGTGATCGAGCAGTGTGGTGCGAAGCCCGCAGACCGCGAGAAATGGACACGCGTACAGCGCCTGCGTGAAAACTCCAAGCATTTGTTCTTATACGTGATCGAAGACAAGAACATCGCGCGCATGCTCGACACGCACACCATAGATCAAATCGTCAAACACATCCTCAAACAGGTCAGCGAAGATGATACCAAGGAAAGTATCTAGTTGAAGTTGATAAAAGTCTAAAGTAGTACGATTAACATTTGAAAAGCTCATCGGAGCAGACGCGATAGTACCGGCTCGAACTCAGTTAACAATACATTGGAAAAAAAAATCGGCCGCTCCATACAAACTGTCCAATCACGTTTATAGTTTTGTATGGTGAGGCTGATTTTTTTTTTCGTTTCCTGACAATAATTTTTGTGGAAGATTGTTCAGTTTCGTCTACTGAGCCCTTAAAGTTTGCGGAGGGCTGTAACTTACACCTTGTATATTCCCTATAGTATATGAAAAACTCAGTAACTATTTCATTTATGATATTTATGGTTCTAAAAATACAATCTAAATAAACAATCGCATATTCTCTAAACCACTGTCCCAATCATAAGTTCATAACACACAAAAAGTGGGTATTGAAACAAAAATGCTGTTTAATCCTGATTTTAGTTTTCTATCGACCAATATGGGGTCATTCATTTATAAAAGAAAGAAAGAAAAACGTTTATTTGTACCTCACACATACATTTAAATTTAAAAACAGTAGAATTAGGATACATAAAAAATACCATTTAATTTAGTATGAAAAAATAAAAAGTTAACTTTAAAATCTGTGTAAGTACGTTCAAAAAGGCGCCTAACTCAGCATATGCTGCGATATCTATAGAGATAAATAGCGCAGCAGTATTCTGTTAGGGCCCGCGGTGAGTTAGAAAAGAGTGAGTTAGTAAAACTTAAGAAAGACGATGACGTCACTCACAGGCCTTCAGCAGTAACCAATATAAGATGAATTTTCATAAATGATATCAGAAAATTAATGAAATTATGATGACGTAACTAATCGTAATTAATTCGTATTAATTTACCGATGCAGTATCATAACATCTCGGATAATCGAAGTCTGGCTGATGTTAAGAACATATTGAACAAGGGCCATTATTATATTTATTTTCTTTTTATTTTTTGTTTGACACGTAAGCGTTTACGGCTCAGAAGTAGTTGTGACAATTTGGAAATTGTTTTGTGGCGACCTGCATCAGATCTATAAGTCATATTATGTTGCCTATTATTAGACGTCTGTGGGCTGTATGGTCGTTGGGATAAATACTGAAGTATTATGATGATACAGTTTTTTTAGAGAATGTGTGATACAAGTGTTATAATTATATTTTCAGCAGAAAGTTATTTGTTATGAAGTAGACCTCTAGAAGCTGTGGAAGCAGAGGACATTTTTTATATATTATAGAATTATGGAGACATAAAAGATTTTATCAAAATATCTTTTGTTGCAATTAAAGCATAGTTTAGTAGTAAATGAAATTTAAATGATAATTTGAATAGGTTTGTAAAATTTTATTTTACATTTTTAGGTAAGTAAAAGTAAAGACATATTTTATACGGTGTTTTAAATGAAATTCTATAAGATTTGTTATGCAAGTTATATTATGTTCATGAACAGAGCCGTAAGATCATCATGGCGTTAACATTAAAATTTGATACAAGCGGGTCAGACTCACTAGGAGGTAAATATTTTACATTATCTCTTCCTAATACCTACCTTAAATTATTTTAAATAGGTATAATATTATTTCTTCAGATCAAAGCTTATGCCAAGTTTGTAATTTTGTAAAAGATAATTTAGTATATTCTATTATTACTAAGGATTTTGGAAAAAAACATTTCCACAACAACCTAGCTTGGCTCGCAAAGCTGAGGTATCAGTTATTCAGTACTTTATGAAGTTTTAATATTGAAAACCTTTGACTCTCTTCCAGGTACTCTTAGATATCTGTCGCTAAATATAACCACTTGATGGTATAAATGCTATTTTAAAGGAAAACAGTTTTATTTGAAACCTTCCGATTTGTGATAATATATAAATCATACTTATTGAATTACATAAATCCGCATAAGGATTATGCGGACTTAAATCAATAAGTGTGATTATGATTGATTATAAGTATGATTTAAAAAAAAGTATATTATTTTAACTAAATATGAAACAGACCGGATTTTATGGGCGTGATTTTCGGAACGACTGAACATATCGGAATAAATAAAAAAGGGTAAAGTACCTATTGCGGATTCACAAACTGGAACGTTAGTATTTTCTATAATTTAACATTAGTGCGCTTCAACTTGCATTTGAAAATGCGACACGGCCCGACTCATATTCCAGCTAGAGTAGTAGATGGCTCTTGATGAAACACAAGCGTGTAGCCGGGACCGAAAAGACTAATTGGTGCTTTTTCTGTTTAGCCACAAAATAAATCGATGGTTGTTCCACGGAGTACCCCACTTATTTTGCATTAGATACAAATCATTTTCCATCATGATAATCAATACATGATTATACTATTGCATTGTATTGTTTTAATTATAAGTATAATATCGTTCTTTTATACTTAACTATTTTCTTAAGTTTATCGGCATTTAAAACTTAGCTACCTAATGTCAAGAACACTGTTTAACTTTACAGAATTTAGAATAATAAGTACTAAGAATTATTTTATAATTGAAATTTCCAAACAATGTTATGTTTGTGTAATTTTAAGAAATGGGTTTCTAATTAATTTTGTTTTATTTTTATATATAATGTGAACGTTGTAGTTAAAACTTGAAAAGAATCTAATTAAAAAAAGGTGCACTATATTTGTGTTTAATTAAAAACCGCGTTTATGATAAAAAACTTGCTACAATATAATATTATATACCTAATCTTATAAAATATTGATGTAGCTCTCCAAATTGTTATTTATAAATTATCATAGTGGGATTTTTTTACCGGTTATTTAAACGATCAAGTGATGAAGGTGATGATACTATTGTAATACTTAACCCTTCAGATACCGTCAATTAGAGACACAATGGTAAGACAATAGATGCGCGGCCACCGGTGGTCGCTTGGGGATTCATGAATTAATATATTTAAACGATTGACTGAGCTGAGACTCAAAGGAATAAATTACTAAAGTAAAGAATAAAATCTTTGTTTAAATTATCATTTAGAGAATTATTTCTTTGTGAAATTAGTTTCAGATATACCATTGTTATTCTTGTAAAAAGTTGCATTTTATAATTAGAAAAATTTTCCTCAGCATATGGCGTTACTTTTCATGTTACAAAGTGATTATAAGATGTAGGTAACTATCGACATCTGCAAGCCGAAAACTAAATAATACATGTACCTATTAACTTCTACTACTATCATCCTTTAAATGTCAGCTTCAAACACTTTAAATGTCACAATAAGTGCCTTTATAATTCTTAGTTTGGACCTGCTTACATACGTATACTTAAAAAATGTTGTGTACTAGTACGTATTGGGCAATGGCGCAGTTTTATTTTGATAAATATTGATATTTTATTAAGTTTAGGGTTATGGTTGGTTAGTCAACACTAAATAAAAGTTTTATTATATACATTGAGTTTTCTTTTCAATCATCAAATGACTTCGCTCTGGGTGGAGCGTGCGGTTAGTCCCGATATGCTCTAGTTTCGCTGTGCTCGAATCGTAACCGCACCTTCAAATTAGCCGCAAAGTGCAGCGCGGTGGCCAATTATAGGCATTGTTTAAACGGGGAATCCCTGTTTATACAATGGCGATTGGCTGAGGCGTTGTTAAACAATCACACGGAATGGAGGTCATACGACTATAGTGACAAACGTTCTTCTTGTTTGACGCTGGGTCCACCTGTAAACGGGGCATTAGGCTTTTAGGGCCAACGTTGCGTTAAACGAGCGCCCGCGTTTATGTATGGGACGGCGCGGGCGCCAGTGTAACGCAGCGTCGGCCCTTACTGACTAGAGCCCATCTTCGACTAATTGCGAATCGGACTAACTGCGAATGCGGTAAGAAGTGCGAATGGGCGAAGTGCCAATAACCTGTTTTTCATTCCCTCTCGCCCGGACCATGCACCAGACCAAAGGTCAGACGCGAGAAGTCACCGCCGCCGATCGCCTCCAAGAGCGACGATGCGATAATGGTCGGTGCTCCGCCCAAACGAGGTAGATTTAGATTTCTACCTAGTATGTTTCAACGTGTACCACGGGCGATTCGCACAGTGGTGACACGCCGCGGGTGTTTATTCCGTCTATCTAGGCACCTGATTCTGAAACGAACCTACCCGAACTATTCATGTATGTCAGTCAGATACGGTAAGGACTAACCTTACCGGACATGACTAGTCCGTCTGGTGAAGACCTGCGTCAGAAGGCAGGTGAAGTCGTCGTGGCGTGACGATACGTTGTTGGAGAGTGGGTCCACCTCCGATACGCTTGCACACCAGACACAATTAAGATGGAACGTATTTATTGGGGAACCGAGCTCAACCCCAAAAAACACACCCCCATGGGATCTGGAGGCAACAGTCCTTGCACACAAGCACGATTTGCGCGTGGAGATCAACGCTGGGGTGAAAGTCCTCTGCCGCGAAAAGTCACGGCATAGCGGACAGAGTTCCGGCGGGATCTCATGGTGAAATGGTGTCAACGACTATCGCAACCCAGTGCTGGGCACGCCACAATTATGGCGGTAAGTCCTCTCTGAGGCGTAGCTGGAAAGACCTCACGGCGTCCTTACCTTCCGCATGACGTAGGTCCTCACCATACATGGCAAGTTCGGGAGGTTCCTGTAATGCTGTACCGGATTCGTGCGAAAGTGACGCCCAAGTGTCGCCACTGTGCGGAACGCATTTTAATTATTCGCAAATTAATTCCCAGTGGATATTGTGATGTAAAATGTGTGTAGTTTTTTCTCGAGTATTTTTGCAACGGAAAATTAAGAGGAATCATCATTGAAACAGGCGCGATCTCGGTAAAATAGAGCTGATAATGTTATTGTAGTGTTGACTAAATACTTCAAGGAAGTTTGCTGACAAGGTTGACTTGGTACATTTGCTATCAAATACATACAACAAAAACGTTAAAATGTGTACAAGGATATATAAAATCTTGGGTACATACTTAATAAAATGGTGAACAAAGTAACTATTCATAAATATGAAGAACTTCAAAGACTTAGTATCCAAGCCAAAAACATTAACAACAAAAAAAAAACTTAGTGAAGTGTATGTCGAATTGTGTCATTGTCAGGTGATGATATTTTGGTATTTGTTGCGGACGATTGCGTTCGCTTGACGCTGAGTTAAATTTTATGTTCAAAGTTTTAAATTAATTGTAAAATTGTTAAACACAATCACACAGAACCGAGGTCGTACGACTATAGTGAAAAATGACGGCAAACGTTCCTCTTGTTGTGAGGCTATTAGCTTCTTCAGTATCAGTGGCCAACAGGGCTGGAAAAATTGTTCGTGATGTTATGAGTAAAGGAGAACTCGGAATAGTTGAAAAGGTTTGTAATCCGATTTATTATATAAAGACTTTCTGACCTAAAAAATCAAGTCTACTTTATAAAAAGAAGGAATTGTGAAACTGGGGCCAAAGTTCACAATTGAGTCCAATTTTTTTACAGTTATTTTTGTTGTTACAAATTAAAGAATTATTAATATACAACTTCAATCACGAAACTTATTCCCTCTTGTTAAATGTATAGTATAGGTATTATTATTAGTACAGTTCCATTTTAACTAAGTATTGGGATTATGTATAAAAATGGGTTTATGAATAAGGTGGGTTATGCTTTCACTATTTCAGGGTAAAGATGACTATCAAACAGAAGCTGACCGATCTGCTCAGCGTTGTATTATTGCATCGCTTGCAGCACAGTATCCCAAAGTGAATATAATTGGTGAAGAGGATGGCTCTGATAATGAGGTATAGTGACTCGTTTATAATTTGGCTTATTTCTTGTACACATACACTCCCTATAAGCTTCTTACAGCATAATTGATTATAAATTATGTATACAATAGCTTACCCAAAAAATACTCTCTGTGAATTCTGTAACTTAAGCTACTTGTTCAATTTTACTTGTTAAAATTGGTATCATTATGATTTTTTGTATTCACACAACATGTTTGTTTTTCACTTTGTGAAATGTGTGCTATCAACATCATATTTTAATTATTTATTTAGTTAGTTTTGCCTGCCTCTTAATCCTATACTCTTCAATCGTGATAATTAGAGACACAATAGAAAGACAATGTGTGTGCGAATGCCAGCGTTCACTTTCTTATATCTATCCGTTTCATTTCCCATTGGCTGATGCAGAACCAATTTTGTATTTAATACCAGACAATGCATAGAATATAAAAAATATGTCCAGGGGACTTTCAACATTTACACTTTTTTGTGCTTTTCTCTATGGGCTCAGTGCTGTTGTTAACATAAATAATATGGCAGTGGTAATAATGTAGAGAAAAATATGAAAATATAATCAATAAGTATTTTGAATGTATTTATTCATTAGTAAAACTGCAAATTTTACATTGATGGAATTAAGAAAAAATCAATTGGATTATAATAAATCCTAAAGTAACAACCGCTTAATAACTGCCTTGTTAAAAAAAATATTTTCATTTAAAAACTTCTTTTGTATCATTCCAAATGTTGTGCATCTGTGAAAAATTACCCCAACAATAGAACCTTTCACTGCCTGTGGTCCGACATGCCCTTGGCTGGGTTTTTATGTTATTATTGTTTCTTTGAATCATTATCAATTTATATAGTTTTATTGTGCTTTAAACAACATTCACTTTTATATGCAGGTAATTTAAAGTATAATAGTTGTGAACTTCCTGACTGCCAAGGTTAAAAATAAAATTGGTTCTCTTAATTGTATTGTGAATGGCACCTAAATCCTGCTCACTCATGCAGACATGGTATTGTATTTATATAGACTATTAGATTATGTATTTATTTGCTCAGGGTGATGTTGCCAGTGACTGGCTGATATCAGAAGCAGACAAAGATGTGTTATCTTTGGAGTGCCCAGTTAACCTTCGGAGTGTCAAAGAGGAGGATATAGTTGTCTGGGTTGATCCTCTTGATGGCACCTCTGAGTACACTCAAGGTAAACACAAATTTTATTCAGTTTCATCCATTTTCAGCATGGCACCACAATATGTTTCAGTATTTATTTTCTTTAAAATTGTATTTATTTTGATTTCAATTTACACCATCAATGTCATACCAACACCCTTCTACTGTAACATGCGTTTTCATACTCTAAATCTATAATTTTTATGTCTGAAATTATTTATTGTATGTAAAATAATTCTAGGTGCGCTTATGTTGAAGAGAGATCCATGGGAAAGATGGAAAATGTACTTAACACATCCTTTTATAAGTGTGAAGTGGTATTTAAGTTTGCTCCAATCACATTATGGTAAATTGAAGATTTGCATAGGTTTTTGAGCTTTTGTTGTTTAGTTGCACTGTAGTAGTTTGGACACAGTGGAACATGGCCAAGAAGTTTGTTTCAATGTATGTATTGTACATATTTGTTACATAAACTTACCCTAACCAATGTAATAAACTAACTTGATATTTTATAACTATTTCTGGCTGTACAGTAAACCTGATTTTATTTTTCTTCTAATTACTATCTATAGATACCTTGATTTAAATAAAAATAATAATCAAATAATAAATTGCATGTTGCATGGGTGTTGGAATGATATTATAAAAAATAATTTAAAACATTGTTGCAGGATTTCTTGAACATGTGACAGTTTTGATTGGAATATCAGTCAATGAGAAACCAGTGGCTGGTGTAATTCATCAGCCATATTACAAAACCATGTTGGGTGGAGAGAAAATAATGGGCAGAACTATATGGGGGCTACAGGAAGCAGGTGTGGGCGGATTCACCCCAGCGCCACCACCTGATTCCCTCATCATTACCACCACCAGGAGTCATTCCAATCCACTGGTTGAGAAGGCATTGCAAGTCATGAATGCTGCACAGATACTAAGAGTTGGTGGTGCAGGATATAAGGTAGGAAGTGACCGCATTTAGTAAAAAACTATGTTCTACTTGCTTCTTCCAAATAACTACTAGCTTCTGCAAATCTAAAGCTGCGTACAGACATTGCGAGGCGTGCGTCGCGAATGGTTCGCCTCGCATGCCTCGGGCTGTGTGGACGTGTGCCCACAGTGAGCATTCACGTCAAACGATCGTTGCAAACGCCGCCTCAGTACGAGCCGTCCGCTCAGTGGTGTGGACGGACAGGTGTTGTTACGTACACCGTGCGTGGTCCTCCCACAAGATGAACCGATGAGCTAGTGACGGATGACGGACGCGGGTATCCAATGGATGCGAGACGCACAGGACCGGTTGTTGTGGCGACTATTGGGGGAGGCCTATGTCCAATAAACCGTGAACATCTTTCGGTTGAAATGATGAACGATGACGATGAGCTTCTTCCAGCGGCTCCGCCCGCGTAAAAGTGCAAATTGTATGCCATGTCACTCAGTGATAAACTAGCATTCTACCAGCAAATCAGTCCAGTGCAGAAAAATCGGTCAAGTAGTTTTTGAGTTTATTCGTTATAAAAAAAAAGTACAAATCATTCCTCTTTATAATTAGTATAGATTTTGCAAAAATATTTTTACTTTTATAGGTTCTGCAACTATTGGAAGGGAAGGCATCAGTTTACGTGTTTGCCAGCCCTGGCTGCAAGAAATGGGACACGTGTGCACCAGAAGCAGTCCTGGCTGCCGCTGGAGGCCAATTGACAGACATCCTTGGCGACTCCTACAAATACGGCGGGACAGAGTTGCACCCTAACAAAACTGGAGTGCTGGCGGCCGTTTCTAAAGAACTACACAGTTACGCATTGAACAGAATACCGCAAGAATTAAAAGATGCGCTTGCTAATAAATAGGATAATTCAGTAAATTTACTGTGTGACAGTAAACGAAGATGATGAGATTAAATGTAAATGAAACTACTTTGATTCCATGATGAGAGCAGATTTTGATAAAAAATCAACAACTGCAATATTTTATTAAATCCTTAACATAAATTGTCTATAATATATAATTATATATTTATTTTGGTACTTGAAACAAAAATTGTATATTATTATGAGGTATGTAAAGTATACTTTGGGTTATTAAAGCTTGCTTTTATACTTTTGCAACATTTTTCTTAACTCCTTTCTAAGAATTTTACCAGAAGCGTTCTTAGGTATATCTTTGAGAAATATCACGCCACCTCGTAGACGTTTCGCTGGTGACACCTGATAAAGAAATTCTTATCTTAATATTTTTATCAATGTTTTATTAAATAATCCTTAATACATGTATAGATAGTTTTAAATTACGTTAACTTCTAGTTCGATAAGACAATAGAACAGCGCGGTGTGAGTCGCCGCATGGCTATCCTAGATTCTTAGAAGAATCCCAGAGATTTATGATGTTATTACCTACATAAAAAGCTGCTAGGGTCAATGAATTACAAGGTCGAGCACCTCTCTTTGCATTACTTATTACTAAAGTATAATAACTAAAATATTATTAACGAAAATTAAGTTTTGGACTTTAACATACCAGGTGGGTAGTGTACTATCCCAAGTATTAAGAATTAACAATATATTACAGCAAAAGCGATATCGTATCTCCGTATTAGCGAGCGATCTGTAGGTTGATTACACGGAAATCTGTATCATACCGCGAGTAACAGCGCTCTTTGAATTTAATAAATTAATGCGTTCGGGGCATCAGATTCTGTAGCGCACAGCAGTGATTGTTGGAGCTCTCGTCGATTGTTTTTTGGCTGTGATGTAAGATGTGCCCCAGAAGCACCGTAAGCGGGCAGCGCATTATACTGCGGTAGTAGGTACCGCGTTATGGCTGGATTGCTTATGTGTGAACTGCGACAGCAAGATCCCACTGCACTTGCAGTGTTCATTTGAGAGAGATTCTTATAATTATTGCAGTACATAATTATCTTATAATTCTTTGACTGTACAAAATGTACTAAAAAATAACCTTGAAAGCTGGTACGAAATTCTATATATAATCCAATTAAGTTTTCAACATTAATAACATATTTACCTTTGACGCAACGAATTCGACGAGGTCTTTTTCGGTCACGTTAGAGTTGGGCTGCGCCACCACGAAGGCCAGCGGCAGCTCACCGGCGGCCTCGTCGGGCAGCCCCACCACGCCCACGTCCGCCACGGCGCCGTGCTGCAGCAGCAGCGCTTCCAGCTCCGCGGGCGCTACCTAAACAAACATCTATGACGTCATAAAAGCATCACGATTCCGGTGTGTCTGTGTGAGAGAGACGGTGATTTACAGGACATATAGCATCATTCCTTATTCCTCAGAACTAAATTATGATGGCATTGGAACTTCATAGTTTGATGACTCGGTAAGTGCAATGGCTGAGCGATTGGCTGCTGAGTTAAGTGTTGAGGGTTCGTTTCCCGCACGGAACAAATAGTTGTATAATTGTATAACCTATATATAAGTATTCCGGGTCTGGGTGTCTTGTGTAGGTATGCGAGTTATATGTTTGTGAAGATACGAAGATGTGAGGCGCACTAGTTTATTTAATAAGAGCCTATTCACTCTAGCCTCGAAGACACCCAAATTGTAATCGGACCGCAGCAGGCAAATTGTTCCAGTCCTTCGATGTACGCAGTATAAATGACGAGACGAACTGCTTTTACCGGACCGTAGAGGTTTCAACACTGTAAGGGTGGATACTCGTCGTACGTCGGGTAGTCCGACCAACAATATGAGCGAGTACAGGTCACAAATCGAAACATTTCGCGGCAACTAATAACTTTACCTGGAAGCCTTTATATTTGATGAGTTCTTTTAGTCTGTCTACAATATAGAAGTAACCGTCGGTGTCGTAGTAGCCGATGTCGCCAGTCCTGACGTAGCCCTCGCTGTCGAGCAGCTCGTCGCTAGCGGCGCGGTCGCCCATGTACCCCTTCATACGCAATGGGGACTTGATCCATAATTCACCCTCTTGACCCGGTCCTAACTTTTGTCCATTCTCGATATTAATAACCTGAAAAATAATGCACCAAATAGTAAATAATATAATTATTTTGGATGTTTGATCTACAAAGTTATTTTGTAAAACACTAAAAACCTTGCAGGTCTGTATTACTAACATCATAAACAACAACTTTTGTTCTATGACTTTTTACAAAACAAAATTCATTTACCAAAAACAAACCTTCAAAATTTCGTTGTGTTATCTAACACATTTCAACTCTGTATTTTGTTGTACCTACTTACGTCTGTATGACACGACGCAAGCGCTATTGTACCATTGCTTGCTTCGCATATTTAGATTATTTTGTATGAAAATCTGATGAATTAAAATATGATACTTAACTTTTTTAAAGTCGTAGAATATAAGTTGTTATTTATACTGTTAGTGACATAGTCGTGAGCGAAGAATTGGAGCTAACATAATATTCGAATTTGATGCCCAGCTGTGCCAATGACTGCCGACCTAAACACTAACAGTGTGTTTTCTGAGTGCAAGGAAAGTAGGTACCTTGACGCTCATGCCAGGAGCAGGTGTTCCACAGGAGCCCACCTTCTCGCCGCTTGTCAGGTCCACAAGGCAAGCCATTGTTACTTCTGTCAAGCCGTATCCTTGTTTAATAAAGTCGATGCCTGTTCTGCAAATTAGTAACAATTATAGAAATCAGTAACGGTTAGGTCGCGTTCCCATTTTGTCGTGACGACAGATAATCGTGTAGTTTTATGTATCGTGGCTTATATATTTAAATGAAGATGTAAGATAGGACGACACGATAACTGACGTCTACAACTTTTTTTGCAGTGACAACAAATTGTCATGACTAAACACGGTACATCATGTGTCGTAGCGACTATCTGTCTGTATTGTTATACAGCGTGGCGATTAGGTTATCACATTAATTGAAGCCACATACCCTTTATTAGGTACTAGCTTTGCCCGCGCGGCTTCGCTCCCGCTCTTCCCTACTCCACCCTACTATACCCAACTCTACCCTACCCTACCCTACTCTACACTACTCTACTCTACCCTACTCTCCCCTACTCTACCCTACCCTACCCTACCCTACTCTACCCTACTCTACCCTACCCTATTCTACCCTACCCTATTCTATCCTACCCTACCCTACTCTACCCTACCCTACTCTTATTTTTTTTTCCATAAGAACCTTGTCCTCACGATAACAATCACAACAAAAAAAAAATCAGCCAAATTGGTCAAGCCGTTTTCATGCCATGTCGTGACAACGGAAAACGGGGCTCATTTTTATAATATAGAAGATTTTATCATATTCAGTTAAAATAATTTAATAATAAACAATATTATACCCGTGGGAGATTTTTTTCCATTTTAATATTTCTCAACATCACATGATGTTGAGAAATATTGTATGAACTTAATTAGCTGACCAATAAAAGTAGGTCAAAGACCCGAGGTTGGTGAAGATACCTAGTTCACAACTTCAAACGTTGCCATTCCGTATTACAGTGCGTTTCACTTAAGACGTTCCTTTGGCGTAATGTTGGCTCCCCTGTCTGTCTACACAAAAAAGAAGGGAAAAAGGAAAGAGTTGCCTACTCTACCAAAATTATTCCCCGAAATGTGAAACGAAATCGATTTTAACGGTAGCTGCAACACTTTTTGGAAAATTATGAGAGGAATGGGATTTTATTTTAAAAAAGTAGGTCTCAAAGGAAGTTGTTAATAGAGAGGAACGATACTGTGGCGTGGCGTTTTCGTTATTTGAAAGAATTATAAGACAATCGGAATGGAGCCCAGCGCCCTATACTTTATACAAAAATAGTAACAATAAAAAAAGGCAATTGTTAAAGTAACGACGTATCAGTTAATCTCTCTCATATCAAGTAATTTCATTGCTAAAAATATGGCAACATTATTTTCAATACTACCAACATGACAGCAATGTAACTTCTTAAGTGAAACGCACTGTACCTACAAGCTCTAAACTATCATTTTACAAACTGTTTACGTTTGAATTGTTTATGTTTCTTCTAATCATTACTACAAACGTAAACAATTCAAGCGAAAAATGTCCTTATGACTAATAACTGAAGGTGATTTTTGTGTACTAAATTAAAAGATGAAAATGGACCGCATGGGAGGTATGAAAAAATATGCAACAATATTCTTACAATTGACGACTTAAGGTTTAAATCTCTATGCGCGAAATCTTTGGTGTGTCCTATGAATGAGTCTAGTCCGCCGCCAGCCCAAAATACTTGAGGGATAGTTGACGAGTAAACTATCTGCGCACCGGCCCTTCGTAGATATTATTGTTATTTTGTGGAAATTGTTTTGTGTTAGTTTTATTTTTGTAAAATAAAGTAGATTAATAATACGATAGTATTATTAGTTGCACATTGTACTACATTAGTGAAAATAGTGAGTGTAGATGTGCTTAGATTTTTTTTAAATAGTGTAGATTTTAAAAGTTAATTTGTGATTATTTCATAAAACAATATCATAAAATACCTATGTTGTCAAAATGTTGATGTAGGTACTGTCGCACCACGCGCGCGGGCCTACATCCACAAGTAGGTATTCATTCATAACTCGCGTACGCGTAGGTACAGCGCGTACTCGCCGGTGCCGCGGCGTTGCCGCTTTTACAGGTCAGTAAACTGTTATTATAAAGGATGTTTTATTTTTTACCAATTATAATGCTATTTATTTTGTATGAAAAATTCATTTTCTTAATTTTAGTAAAATTGTTTATTTTATTATTTTATCGGAATAATAACAACTTGTAATGCCTGCTGCATAATTTAATGTGATAACCTAATCGCCACGCTGTATAGTATGGGAACAGCTAGAGACGATACTCGTCCGACCATAAATTAATCGTTACGACATACATAGTGAGAACGCGGCCTTATACTTAACCCTTCAGATACCGTCAATTAGAGACACAATAGTAAGACAATAGATGCGCGGCCACCGGTGGTCGCTTGGGGATTCATGAATTAAGCGGTAGCTCCACGTGATCGAGCCTATGGTAGACTGAGCGACTTGCTGTTCTGTGTGAGCTGACCCTAAATCATATTTCTAAAATAGCAAATCTAAGAATTATTGAAAAGAGCAGACAGAACTAAAAGCGGTTGTCACCATCATATCATGATAATTTTAATAAAGATTAGTTTCAATTCTAGAGTAGCTTACGGTTTGCGTTAATACGAGGATAAACGATTTCTCGTTCATAACTAAAAGCATAACAAGTAGGTACATGGTTTAAGGCAAGCATGTGAGCATTCGTTTCGTTATTATAGTGCGATTATGTGAACAACGATTGTTACGATTTTATTGCAAACAAGCACTAGTTTACGACACGATGATGATGCTGGTTACATTGCCTCTTATTTTTATTTTTTTAAATAATTTTAACTTGCTGAAGAAAATCTCTGTAGGTATAACTTAGAAATATCACGCCACAAAAGAAATAAAATTCAAATGCATCGTATTTGAGTTCTCAGAGGGATCTGAACTTATGTATACAACAGCTTGAAATCAACTATCGGGCAGTTGCCCGGATCAGACAAGTCTGGTCGGAGGATTCTCCCTTTTCAACGGAGTTAAGTGGGACTTTAGACTCACTTTAGACAAACTTACCTTTCCGAAACTGCTTTTTGAATATCCTTGGATAATGGAGCAGCTCCACACCACACCTCAACTAACGACGTCAAATCATATTTAGGAACCAGAGGATGCTTCGCGAGGAACACAGCGAGAGGTGGCACTATTGAGGTCATATTTATCTGAAAATTATTTAATATTCTAAAATTCGTTTTACTTAGCTCGTTGAAGTTGCAATAAAAACAAATATAGAAGTGCGAGGAAACTACGAAATAAGCCAGGACTGGCGCTTATTGGACGTGGCCTTTCCAAGTACTCTAGTAGTGTCAGTGCTCAGCCAGAATGGCAGCGTGGTGCGGAGAGCGGCGCGGGTGCGGGACGCGCGCTTTGTGCCTGTCCGCAGTCGAGCCATCATAACGCACGCGGTCAGCGCTAGTTTGTGATGCCCACCACCGTGCACTTGTCGCTCGCTGCCTGTGCACTCACTGCAGCTACTTTTATGAACGAGCTATGGCGTGAGTTGCAAACTCAACGCACACCGCTGGAGGCGCGGCAGAGAGCAATTGAAGACAACAATTTAATATAAACCTTAACTACCTTAACATACGGTCAATATAAGAATAAATTCGCATACGGTGTTCGGAGAACCCCCAAACTATGAAATGAAACATGCGCGCGACTGCTCCAGTCGCCACAGTGCCGAACTGTGCTCTGCTGCGCTACCCCGCGTCCGGCTGGCTGGCGGTCAGGTGCTTGGAGAGTTTTTTAAATGACATGGGCGCGCTCGAAGTAGCAGCGCGCCGCCGTGCGTCTCTCCGCGGGCTCTTGGCACCGCGCGGGGCCCGCGGAATCCGCCCGCGCTTTTCAAGGAAATGCGCTCCGCTGCGCCTCCAGCGGTGTGCGCTGGGCCGCATGCGCACGTCCTGCGCTCACGTGCCCACTGATCTGTACGTATATAAGCGGACGCGTGTCCTTTGGAAGCCAGCTATGCACTGATTTGTACTTAGCAGCCTCGCGTCGTGCTTGTTAAGACAATAGGTTAGACTGACCTTATTGGAGATGTTGGTAAGTCAGATGGGTAGTGCTTGTAGCTGGCACACATGATTATGAATAAATGAATGATTGTGGAAGAGGCGTACAGTAGGAACGGCCTTCAGTATCTGCCTGCCTTCTTGAGGGAATGATGTAATGATAGAAATAAAACTATAACTTAAAAAGAAAAAAAATAATCATTTTAAAGGAATTCATCCACATCATAACAATTATCATAAAGAGTCTGTATTCTATAAATGTGGGTCACAAAGATGTATTTAAAACAAACAAAAATACTTACTTTGTAATTTTGAATTGTTTCCAAGTACTGCTGTTCATCAAAACGGATTAAAAATACAATTTTTGTATTTAGTGCCATTATAGCAAATGTTGTGATGAAGCCATAAGCGTGAAACCATGGTATTAGTGACAATCCAGTTACTATGGCTTTGTTTTTTCTACTCTGAACATATTCAAAGTAGTACCTAGGATAATAAAAAAATAAAAATAAATAAATCAATATCTATTTTAGTATGAAATACTTGACCACGGTTTGCTAAGTAGAAATATATTTCAAGTTAATTATTGTTTTGTTAAACCTTTTTTAGCTCAAGTTTCTCTTATTCTTATCTTAACCTTCTATATCAATCAAAACTTTATGAAGAATAAATTTCCTATACAATTGAGGGTCTTACTTCATATGTGCTGACAATGTGAGGAAGTTGATATGATTGAGTTCTACACCCTTTGGCATGCCAGTTGTTCCCGAGGAGCACATCACAGCCACTGTATCTTGCACTCCATTAACATCAGTCAGAATAAAGTCATCCATATTTACATGATCCTTTATCAGATTATCGTACATGATACAACCAGGCACAACCTCAAACTCTCCGAACATGATCAGTTTGCAAGGAGATGATAGTTCTTGACAGCAATCATAGATATTCTGTGATGTGATTGGCGAAATAAAGATGAATTTCGGTTTCGTTATTTTTAGTAAATGTGTTATTTCACCTAAAAACAATAAGTAAATTAAAATTATATTAATCAAATATGGAGATAAGTTACTCTGTAATTGCACATTAGCTTCCGTCAGTTGCTTCACCCGCAGTTTCAAAGTCTACTGAGGCCATGGGTCTATTCCTGAAGGATGTCTCAGCCCCAGTATAAAAGGCAACAAAGGAACGGGGTGAGTTTTTTAATCAGTAAAAGTCTGACACTATTTCCAGCTCCGCCCAAGGGCGGGGGGATGTCATCAGAATGATTTTTACCCACCGAAAAAGAAAAACCTGTGTATTAGTAGAAAATATAATTATGCATATGGCACTGACTGTTAAAGTAGCATTCTGGTGAAAGATTTTTTTAAGTTGGTCCTTTAGTTTTTGAGTATATTTGTTACAAACAAATTAACAATTTTTTTCTTTTTATATTATTACTAGCTTCTGCCCGCGACTTCGTCCGCGGAAAATTTCTTTCGATTTTTCGATTAGACGATGCGCACGTTCAGCGCTAGATTCCTGAGCACGGGCCTGTGATGTTATGGCATTTTGCCTAGCGAGCCGCTGCGAGCGCTCAGCGCTAGTCTCCCTATCCCTTGTCTCAGAGACATGCTGCCTTAAATGAGATGGACGCTGCGCACGTTCAGCGCTAGATTCCCGAGCACGGGCCTGCGATGTTATGACATTTTGCCTACCAAGCCGCCGCGAGCGTTTAGCGCTAGTCTCCCTATCCCTTGTCTCAGAGACATGCTGCCTTAACTCAGACAGTCGGTGCGCACGTTCAGCGCTAGTTCCTCGAGCACGGGCCCGCGATGTCCTCACATTTTGGCTAGCGAGGCGCTGTGAGCGCTCGGAGCTAGATTCTCTAGCGCGTGCTTGCGAAATATATTCTCTATTTCTCGAGAGGCGCTGCTCATTTTCAGGGGCAGATTCTTCCATACGGCGTACTCGAGCGGCTCTTGTATGTGATGTCTGCCGGGACAGTTGAGATTTCCTTTTAGACATGCTCTCAACAAACTACGCACAGACTTGAAAACAATTATGAACAAAAGGAGAGCGACTCGAACACCGTCCGCCTTTACAAAACAAAACAATCGTAATATCGAATAACTCGTATCGATTATTACGATAGAACGAAGTACGAAACTACGAACATACAAAAACGTACAACGAAATTACGATATTTTCGATTATGAGGTATCTATCAACAACAACAACCATACGAACGAAACAACCGAAACCAATAAGCAACTGACAGAAGAACTCCAACTAACGACAACGTGGGCATAATAATTCGAGAGGGTCATCAATCCACAGAAAGTCTTAACACCGCGATTCAGAAAAATTACGTAATTGCAGAACGCCATCTATGGGCAAATAGGTGAAACGTTGGGCACGCCACAATTATGGCGGTAAGTCCCCTCTTTGAGGCGTGGCTGGAAAGGCCTCACGGCGTCCTTACCTTCCGCATGACACAGGTCCTCACCGAACATGGCAAGTTCGGGAGGTTCCTGCACCGAATTAAAGCGGAAGAGACGCCCGAGTGTCACCACTGTGCGGAACGCCCGGAGGACACGGTGGAGCACACAGTCGAGGTGTGCCCTGCCTGGGCAGAGCATCGCCGTGCCCTCGTGGGGGCGATCGGCGGCGGACACCTCTCGCGGCGGGCTCTGGTTGAGGCCATGTTCCTTAGCGAGGAGGAATGGCAGGCGGTCGCCTCCTTCTGCGAAGCAGTAATGCTAGCAAAGGCGGAGGCAGACCGCATCAGGCAACGGCGCCCCCGCCGCCGCCGCCGGGATTCCGATCCCGATTTCCGGCCACCATAGACGCGGGCTCGCGGACGGCGAGCCATGGGTAGCTTGCTGTCCGATCGTCCGGTAATGGACCGAGCCCAAGACGTCGACGGCGCGCACTGTTCCCGCGCGCCTCAAGAAGTTGTCAGCAACAGCAGAGGCCCAGCTGGGTCGAAGCCTACCGGGTCCAGGTTTATCCGAAAGGGAACTCGTGCCCTGGTTTGAAGGCTAGAAGGAACGGGGTGGGTTTTTAGTCAGTAAGAGTCTGACACTATCTCTCGCTCCACCCAAGGGCGGGGGTTGTCATAAGATGATTTTTGCCCACCATAAAAAAAAAATAGGTAAAACGTCTGCACAATGAAAGTTACGCTAGGGGCATTTTGCGTTTTAGTAATTTTATATTATCTTCGAAACTGTATGACCAATTGCTATGCTGTAAATGGCACATCTTATCTGTATAATGTTCTTGTGATACTGAAATAATTTATTGTCATAAGAATTAATATTTTGTTGCTCAAATAATCAACCAAACGTAAGTATGCCGAAAAAAAATATTTTTAATGCAATAAAAGAAGTATAAAAGATGAAATATAAAAGATAGAGATATGGTACCGCGGACTTTTTTGTAGAAATAATTAAGACGAACCAGGTAGCCATACATTGTTTTTAATTTTAAGCAACTGTTTAGGCAGCGCACGCAAATAATTCTATTTTATGAGGTATTTTTTTCCGACTTGCTAGACAAAAGTTGTGATAGCTCGGTTAATATACATGCTATAGAAACAATTTATAGCCTATAGCACTCAGGAATAATGTAGCTTTCTGCCAGTAAAAAAAATTTAGAATTGGATTATTAGTTCCAGAGATTACCCCCTACATACAAACTTACAAACTTACAAACTTACAAATTTTACCTCTTTATAATATTAGTATAGATGATGATAAAGGTAGATATAATTTATTTAACACAGACAGAACATAATAATCACTAAGTTAAAGAGAAGAATAGAACATGAGTACTGCCAGAGTATAGCACAATGTAAGTTTTCTTATATGTCAGTGGCTTAACCCACATGAAAGTAGCATTCTCCATACAAAATTTGGACCTCTATTTTATTTTATATGGTGCATTTTGAAAAATCCTTTATTAGTCTTTGTATATATACATATTAAAAGGAACCTCTGAGCAATATTTTACCAGTCTAGGTCCAAGGGTTTGGGCTAGGCATTCATGAGTCAAGAAGTAGCTGTTTTATAACCCCCAATTGTTAGCAGGAGGTATATACTAAGAATTTTTTTTAATTCACTCTCTTAGAGGATGAAACAGGGGTCCAAACTATTTAAGTACATATAGAGAAAAGGAGAAGTAGTTTCTCTGGGTGAAGCCGCTGGCTTCTCTAGAATTTGTAAGCAAACCTTCCAGAAAAATACAAATTTCTTCTTACCCGGTGTATATGTGATGTTGAGTGTGGACAGCACTCCTCCACAGTATACAACAGCCAGTGCTGCCACCACAAACTCAAATCTGTTCTCGCTGCTCAGGCCCACAACATCTCCTTTTTGCAGTCCTAACTTACGTAGACTTACTGCCATGTTCACACTGTTTTGAAGAATATACCTATATGTTACAGATTCTCCCGTCTCTGCATTTATCTACAATGGAATAAGAAAAATATGAATAAGTTTTTATAGTTTAAATGAAACTTAATTAACATTGATGTTCACATTGTTCTCCATAGAGATCTACACTTTGGAATGTTGAATTAGCATAATTTTTCTGACTGGCTTGTTGACATTTCAAAAGTGCCTGTAAATGTTTTATTTGGAATAAAATGCTTTGAATCTTGAATCTTTAAATAGTGAAATTATAGTCTAACTTTTGAAACTTAAATTTTCATTCTAGTCTAATGAATTTATCATTAGACTATAATAAACAGCTAAATTGTTTAATTTGATACATTTTAAAACAATGGATAATTTCTGTTTAGTAGTTAAGTCTAGTTCCTGTACAGGATTTTTATGTGTGGCCAGAAATTGAGTTTATTAACCATAAAATGTTTTAAATTATACCTTGTTAATACAACAAATCTTGACCATAGTTCACAAACCTTTTTATATTTTTAACAGATGATCAAATATTCCATGAAACATTCATATATTAGACTAATAATTTCTAATTGGGTTCAAGCAAAACCATTAAACATGGTTCAAGATTTATGCGGTCTTTTAAGTATTATTGTAACATTGGCGTCACTCAAAACAGTTATTAATTTGTTGACAATAATTCAAAAACTAAAAAATACGTTAATGTTTATACTTACTAAGGCTACATTATCACCACCGTTTTTCAGTTTATCAAATAGAAATTGACCATATGATAAATGCGCTGGAATACTCCGTTCTTCAGGTCCAGACACCACATTATTATGGATAGTTACCATTATTTTTGAAATAATTCGTCAGTTGTTGAAAGTCAACTTTAGAAAATGTTGATCTAAAAAGAAACTTGTAGTTGTTATCAGAAATAATTATAATAATCTTATCAAGAAGATATGATTAGCTATGGATTAGCTCTGATAGACTTTGGATGTTAGATTAAGCTTTGGCTGGATGGAGTTTTATTTTATTAATAATAAGCTATCCACATGCTAAACTAATTAATTAAAGTTTAGGAATAATAATCTGACAGGAGCAAATGTCAATGTCAAACATCTCCAGCCCTGCGTTCAAAAATAATCAGAGTCGAGTAGAGTTGCAACCCCGGGTCGTTCTTTTGTAACTCGAGTAGCTACCCTAGAGTTAATCCAACTAACCCTAACTCTGAGCAGGGTAGGTTGGAGCAAGGCAATGCTTGACATTGACATTTGAACTCCGTTCGCGTTCAAAAATGCCGGGTTAGAGTAATTACCTTATGACGTCATTAGACTTAAATCCAAACTCAAATTTGAACGCAGCGCTATGCCCGGCAATCAACCCAGCGTTCCGAGTTGCGACAAAGCGATTTTTACGCGAATCCAACCCAAAGATTTTAATATATAAAATCTTTGATCCAACCAACGTCACTCCTTCCTTACCTCTTTATGGATTATTCTCATTGTTCTCTAACAATGGCGAGGAAATTATTGATGAAATTATTAAGTGTCTACATAAGTTACCATGATATACAGAGTTATTTGTAAAACACTAGCCACCCCTTAGGTGCTAGATAGCTAAGAACATCATAAACAACATATTTCTTTTTACAAAACATTACACAATTACCAAAAACAAACCTTCAAACGTTGTTCTATCTAACACATTTTAACTCTGTATTTTGCTGTATCTACTTACGGCTTCCGCGCACTATTCACGTAATAATAGTAAGCAGGCTTCCGAAACACTGTAATTACACCTATCTAACAAGCATTCGCACTATTTCCGTATACTCGACATTAGAATACTGATACACCATCATGTAAGGATCCGCACTGCAAAATTTCGCTACAAGAACACGTATGACGCGACGCAAGCGCATCAATGCGACTGACCGACTAGTAAGGGTCGCCTGTAAATAGGTCAAGTTCATGTTCAGCTACCTTCCGCTATTGTGCTGCTATCGCTTGGTCCGCATAGACTTCTTTATATGTAGAACGTTAAATTTAAATAGGTACCTATTTTTATTTTTGTATGAAAATCTGATGAACCAAAATATGATAAATTTTTAAAAGTCGTTGTTTATGATGTTCTTAACTAGCACATAAGGGCCTGTGCACACCACGTTTTATAAACGCGCCATCGACGCGCGTTTTCCTCCTACCTAACAGTTTTGTTTGTTGTCGTTTGTATAAGCGCGGGGCACCGGCGCGTCTGTAACCGTTCTTTCGCCGATATACATGATGTTAGCACTGTATTTTGACGAGTTAATTCCGGTTTAAGAATTTCAAGAAGTTCTTGAAATGATGAATACGACATTCGATAACAAATTGTACCTACATTTTTATTCACGTCCTACTAATTTTCTAAACGTTGTTGTATAATGTCCACACAATCTTCTTTCGCTTGTAAATGGGTGAAAAACGTCGGTTGTTTACAAGATTTTATTTAGTTTAACCTGTCCCGATGTTTGTCTGTCATTAAATCTTGCAAATTAAATTCGATCCACTTTCCGGTTACAGATTGAGCTGAAATTTTGCATGCATGTGTAAATCAGATGACAATGCAATATTATTATGACACGGAGCGGATCTGATGATGGAACCGAAAGGTGGCTATAGGAACTTGGTAGTTAAACGACACAAACCTATCGAGTTTGGGCTCGTATGATTCGTCTTGACGAGTAGGTTAACTATTTAGGTATTATACCGCTATTAAAGCTTGCTATGAAGACAATATTTTCATTAAAAGCTTGTTTTTCTTCTTCCTTTTATAAAAATTAATAACTAAGCGCATGCAATCAATGCTGTCTCGACCGACGCCATCTTGCTGCTATTGACGAATTTCTGCTTAAAAACGCAAAATGCCAGCGCGTTTGTATCGCCACACACACGCGTTGGTATCGTGTCTGTTTCGCTACAAACGCGCGTCTGTATAGATTCAAACGCGTATTTGAATTTATACCTACAGGTGTGCAAAGGTCTAAAGGTTGCGTCCGACATGCGTGTGTTAGAAATAACTAGGGAAAACTATATTGATTTATACATTTATATGTTCCTATGTATCATAACTAGAATCATCATAACTAGAATGTCAAGCAAGATGGATAGCGGTTATTTACTGTGTATCAAAGTTCCTATGACTTGTGTGTAGGGAAAGGGTTTTATGAAGAAAAACACAACAAGATAGACTTAGTATTTATTTTAAACTAGCGACCCCAGCCCCAGCTTCTGCAATATTATACATATAAACCTTCCTCTTGAATCACTCTATCTATTAAAAAAAAACTGCATCAAAATCCGTTGCGTAGTTTTAAAGATTTAAGCGTACATAGGGATATAGGGACAGAAAAAGCGACTTGGTTTTATACTATGTAGTGATAGGCTTGTCAGTTATTCGAATAAACAACTGGCTCGTTTGGAAACTAGGTCTTCGATGTGAAGAACGGCCAAGAAACACCTCGGAAGCTCAGATAGTATTTTATAGACACATCTTACAACACCATTAATTATCAATTTTATAATCCTTCGCTTGCTCGATTATCAAAATTGAGCACGCGGTTCAACAGCAACTTAGCACTCTTGTGTAACAAATAACTATTAAATGACTTATTAAATAACAGATTTGGTAAAATATTTACTATTTTTTCAATGATAAAATGGGAAAATAATGGCTGAATAGTCAGCCGTCCACAGAAAAAAATAAATAAAAACATAACTAAACTCATACGACGAAAACCTGAGGCTTTATTTTTACTTTCCTTGTATTCGTAATGAAAAGCACCCAACAGTAGCAACCTCGGGTAAGGAGGCTGCTTTTCCACTCGCCTATCGTCAACATCGAGCATGTTTAAAGCTTGTTAGGTACTTCATATAACGCAAACCAACGCAATGTTTGACGAAAACAAAAAAGAAAGATAACGCCTGAAAAAACTCTCTTAGCATTCGGTAATTCCGCGATTTACTTGAATATTTCACAAAACTTGTTCCAGGAAATACGTGTTTTTTTTTAAACAAAAGTTATAGTCATTTAGAATCTTCATTTGATGAAGGCTTCAATTGATATACTTTTTTGACTATTTAAATTTTTGAGTAAATTATGAAGTGTCAAAGTTCATGCAAAATAACAGATTTTCAGAGGTATTAGTTTTGCACTAATTTTTAAATTGATTCCAATAGAAGCCTAGATAATATTCACAAGATACAGTATTTCCAAAATATCTATGACATCTCCAATGACATCTCCGCGCCCTTGGGCGGAGCAGGAGATAGTGTCAGACTTTTACTGACTAAAAACCCACTCTTGTTCCTTCGTTGCCTTTCGTACAGGGGCCGAATTTCCTTTCAGAAGCAGACCCTTGGCCCTAGTAGGCTGCGGCCCTGCTGAGGCTGACAACTCTTTGAGGCGCGCGTGGAACCGGTCCGGACGGTCGGACAGCGAGCTACCCATTGCTCGCCGTCCGCAAGGCCGCGCCTACGGTGGCTGGAAATCGGGATCGAAATCCCGGCGGCGGCAGCTGGGGCGTGAACGCCGTTACCTCACGTGTGCGGTCTTCTTCTTTCATATACAACACACTCTTTTCATATAAAATGACGCACGGTACTACGAGACTCAGTGTGCCATATCTTGCGTGTCGCACCGCACCCACGCGCGTGTGTGCATATTGTTTCTCCGCATGTAGGTGCGTGATCTGCATGAAAGCGCGTGGATTTATTTTATTTTATTTTTTCATTTGGATTTAAATACGTGTTTTCTTACAAACGGAGATACTTACAAGCAACGTTAAATATAATTTGTTTTATTGACAACAAAGTCATTATAATATAGGATAATATTACCAAATGAATCGCACCATTGTCATGCTTTCAATTCAGTAGTTTAGAGGAGGTATCTAGGTACTTAATTTTATTTTTTAATCTTATTCACAATATTGACTATGTCGCTCTATCATAGCCAAATTTTTTTTGTCATTTTAAATTATTGTAATAGGTATATACCTTAGTATCTTTTTATCTATATCTATACTAATATTATAAAGAGGTAAAATTTGTAAGTTTGTAAGTTTGTAAGTTTGTATGTAGGGGGTAATCTCTGGAACTAATAATCCAATTCTAAAATTTTTTTTACTGGCAGAAAGCTACATTATTCCTGAGTGCTATAGGCTATAAATTGTTTCTATAGCATGTATATTAACCGAGCTATCACAACTTTTGTCTAGCAAGTCGGAAAAAAATACCTCATAAAATAGAATTATTTGCGTGCGCTGCCTAAACAGTTGCTTAAAATTAAAAATAATGTATGGCTACCTGGTTCGTCTTAATTATTTCTACAAAAAAGTCCGCGGTACCATATCTCTATCTTTTATATTTCATTTTTTATACTTCTTTTATTGCATTAAAAATATTTTTTTTCGGCATACTTACGTTTGGTTGATTATTTGAGCAACAAAATATTAATTCTTATGACAATAAATTATTTCAGTATCACAAGAACATTATACAGATAAGATTTGCCATTTACAGCATAGCAATTGGTCATACAGTTTCGAAGATAATATAAAATTACTAAAACGCAAAATGCCCCTAGCGTAACTTTCATTGTGCAGACGTTTTACCTACTTTTTCTTTTTAATAAGATGATTTATTGTTGAAAAATGCATTATGATTATGAACAATAACCTGGTATCAAAAATAGATAAATAATAGTTTTTTTTATGGTGGGCAAAAATCATCTTATGACAACCCCCGCCCTTGGGTGGAGCGAGAGATAGTGTCAGACTCTTACTGACTAAAAACCCACCCCGTTCCTTCTAGCCTTCAAACCAGGGCACGAGTTCCCTTTCGGATAACCCTGGACCCGGTAGGCTTCGACCCAGCTGGGCCTCTGCTGTTGCTGACAACTTCTTGAGGCGCGCGGGAACAGTGCGCGCCGTTGACGTCTTGGGCTCGGTCCATTACCGGACGATCGGACAGCAAGCTACCCATGGGTCGCCGTCCGCGAGCCCGCGTCTACGGTGGCCGGAAATCGGGATCGGAATCCCGGCGGCGGCGGCGGGGGCGCCGTTGCCTGATGCGGTCTGCCTCCGCCTTTGCTAGCATTACTGCTTCGCAGAAGGAGGCGACCGCCTGCCATTCCTCCTCGCTAAGGACCATGGCCTCAACCAGAGCCCGCCGCGAGAGGTGTCCGCCGCCGATCGCCCCCACGAGGGCACGGCGATGCTCTGCCCAGGCAGGGCACACCTCGACTGTGTGCTCCACCGTGTCCTCCGGGCGTTCCGCACAGTGGCGACACTCGGGCGTCTCTTCCGCTTTAATTCGGTGCAGGAACCTCCCGAACTTGCCATGTTTTCTGAATCGCGGTGTTAAGACTTTCTGTGGATTGATGACCCTCTCGAATTGTTAAGAAGACAACGTGGGCAGTTGTCGTTAGTTGGAGTTCTTCTGTCAGTTGCTTATTGGTTTCGGTTGTTTCGTTCGTATGGTTGTTGTTGTTGATAGATACCTCATAATCGAAAATATCGTAATTTCGTTGTACGTTTTTGTATGTTCGTAGTTTCGTACTTCGTTCTATCGTAATAATCGATACGAGTTATTCGATATTACGATTGTTTTGTTTTGTAAAGGCGGACGGTGTTCGAGTCGCTCTCCTTTTGTTCATAATTGTTTTCAAGTCTGTGCGTAGTTTGTTGAGAGCATGTCTAAAAGGAAATCTCAACTGTCCCGGCAGACATCACAGACAAGAGCCGCTCGAGTACGCCGTACGGAAGAATCTGCCCCTGAAAATGAGCAGCGCCTCTCGAGAAATAGAGAATATATTTCGCAAGCACGCGCTAGAGAATCTAGCTCCGAGCGCTCACAGCGCCTCGCTAGCCAAAATGTGAGGACATCGCTCACATTTTGGCTAGCGAGGAACTAGCGCTGAACGTGCGCACCGTCTATCTGAGTTAAGGCAGCATGTCTCTGAGACAAGGGATAGGGAGACTAGCGCTAAACGCTCGCGGCGGCTTGGTAGGCAAAATGTCATAACATCGCAGGCCCGTGCTCGGGAATCTAGCGCTGAACGTGCGCAGCGTCTATCTCATTTAAGGCAGCATGTCTCTGAGACAAGGGATAGGGAGACTAGCGCTGAGCGCTCGCAGCGGCTCGCTAGGCAAAATGCCATAACATCACAGGCCCGTGCTCAGGAATCTAGCGCTGAACGTGCGCATCGTCTAATCGAGTGTAATCTTATTTTTAACAAGAAATTTTCCGCGGACGAAGTCGCGGGCAGAAGCTAGTAATTTATAATTTAGCGCGTCAATCAGGCAGGGTATTGAAATAACAAAACTATCAGTAAGAAAAATAAAACCCTAATGCTGAATTTTGAGAACAATGTACCTATAACATAATTATATGGAGAAGAAGCAAGTTTGGCGCGCGCACCGTAGCCTAGTAGTTACTACAGAGCCTATTGATAAAAATAAACCATTTTTTCCTGTTCTAAATTTTTTTACTTTCCATTAATAATCAATAAATAACAAATTGTGCCAATAAAACAATTTTTTTTCCGAGTCATTGTTTTTATTAAAAAAAGCCTTTCAATTGCCTGGTTGAAGATGCAACAATTATTGTTGCATCTTCAACTTCCCAGGAAATGGTTTCCTTGCATTATCGACTGTCGGATGGTAACCATAGTATTATATATAATACAGCGTGTGTTTTACAAAATCGACGAATTCGATTTCTTAATACCAATACTGATTTTCCTAAATTACAATGATGCAGTTTTAGTTCAATTTCGCTACTTGTCCTAATTTCGGATTTAAAAATAATAGTTTATTAACTCATGCGGTTTATTACAACCAAAAGGTGTTTGCAATAATCCGGTGATATACATAACATTATGTATTTAATGATATTATATTGTACGACAGTTTCATAGCATCTTCGAGTAACTAGGTAATCTAACTGAAAATACCTACTTTTTAATGTTGCATAGGTATGTAGCAACCCCGGTCGGCCTCATGTGTTAACTTACATGTTACGTATAACTGTATAGACTTATATATAACTTATAATAAATGATTACGTAAATGCTAAGCGCTTGTTGATAAACAGCATTATAGCGGTATTAGCTCAGTTATGGGCTGGTGAGTCGTGGCAGTCGGTGGTGTTTGTAGTGCCGGTGATTAACGCGTTTATTAAACTGGTGTGCAGTATCTAAATACAATGATAATAAACAAAGTAGTTTCAACCGGTCCGGCGTTGTGTGTGCCCAGCCACTTGTCTCTAGGACAGTATGCCATAGACAAATTGAGACAAGCTTGCGAAGGAGAAGATGCTGTTGCTGTGGCAAGTTTTTTTACTTATCATAGTTTTTAGTTTAACTCATTGGAGTAGACTTTGACCTTCATTGCGATCTTGCGCCCAACGAAGTTGTTTACAGATAAATTATACGATTTTATTCTAAAAATAGCGCGAGAAGCAGTCTGTTAATAAATAATGCATTTTGTTTTAACAATAATAGGTCATTGTGGTTCTCATTCTTGATAGTTTAACAAGATAAAATTTATAAGTATCTACAAACACACAAGGCTCTGTTAGTTTAACATATATACATTATATCTCGTCAAGTTATTTGTATCTATAGTATGTTAACTACGCATTATATTTATGTAGGTGTACATATGTAGATGTATGTGTAGGTTACCTATAAAATACTATCAAAAATAAAAATGTGAAAAAGTAGTAAAGTTCAATATTATGTTATCGTGTGGTTGTCGACTTCATCAGTAAAAGAATTGGGATCTAAGTGGGTGCTAAGTTCTATAGACCATCCTGAAGTTTATTTTAAATATGAATGTTGAGGTATACCTCAACATTTGACCTTGCTGGTTCTGTACAATAGTAGGTACATAATTTGGTATGTTTGCCTATACATTACATACCTATATCTTTAGAAGTTTTTAGTTGTGCGCGAAACACTGACATGAAATGACAAAATCGACGTAGATAACTTTTATAGGATTAAAATTGTGTATAACTTGATTACTTAGGCTTTGTTTCATCGTAATCGGTTGACATCGAAAGATAATAATTACATTGGTTCAATGTCTGTTAAGCGGTGCGAAGTTCGCTTGGAAGGTGTTAAAAAGATTTTCAGTTATGAAGGTGTGAAAAGCGGCTCCAGATGGTTAGTGCTACACACGGGTGCTACTCGCAAGTTCTCTCTTGGATAATCATACATCTACAGTGGGGTTGCCAACCAAACTTTATTTATAATAACGTATCTTACTTTATTTTTGGTAAATATACTTTATACTTTTGCTTCAAAATAAAGTATACAAAATATTCTATTGTCATTCTTTACTGTGATTAGCGATGGGAAATTCCCGAGAACATTCTCCTAGCGAGAACTTTGCGGAAATGTTCTCGAGAATGTTCTCCGAGCCGAGAATTTACGAGAACTTAAAAACTGAGTAACAAAACCTAAACTTAATTTGATCACTTTTTAAAATTTGAATGATAAATGAAATGCGTGATATTTTATGAATGCACTTCGACCGCTCATTCAGTAGTAACCACAGCGAAGTGCAACAGGGCGGGTAGCGGGCTGGGTGGAGCAGTAACCGCGTGCGCATGCTATGTATTTTCTGATTATTATTTTATAATAGACTGTTGTAATAAATATGGATATTAATTTTCTTCATCAGCGTCATTTCAGCCGATAGGCGTCCACTATTGGACATAGGCCTCCCCCAAGTGTCGTCATAATGACTGGTCCTGTGCGTCATGCAACCATCGGTTTTCCGCGACCCTCACCAGGTCATCGGTCCACCTTAGGGGAGGCCTTCCAACGCTGCGTCTTCACTTAAGTTTAGCGATTCTTTGGGCTATGTCTGTAACCTTGGTTCTGCTACGGGTGTCTTCATTTTCGATGTGATCACGCAAGGAAACTCCAAGCATTAGCCATTTCCATTGCCCTTTGAGTGACTTTAAACCTTCTGAGGAGGCCCGTTGTAAGCGACCACGTTTCGGAGCCATATATCATCACTGGCAACACGAACTGCTCATAGACTTTCGTCTTGAGACTGTGATATATTGGACGAAAACACACCGCGCAGCTCCCTGAACGCTGCCTAGCCGAGTCGGATTCGACGATAGACCTCTTTCTCAAAATTAGACCTACCCAACTGGACTGTCTGCCCTAGATAAACGTAGTCGTCCATAAATTCGAGTGTAGAGTCTCCGATCTTGATAGGAGTGAGTGCTACGTGGATTTTTACCATGACTTTGGGTTTTCTATGTTCATTTTAAGTCTCACTCTTTCAGAAGCTCCTCTGAGGTCCTAGCATTGTACTGAGCTCCTCCGTAGTCTCAGCCATTTCTACTATGTCGTCGGGATATCGAAGATGAGTGATGTACTTGCCATTGACATTAATGCCTAGCCCATTCCAGAACCTTGACGACATCCTCTATTGTGGCCGTGAATAGTTTCGGAGAAATGGCGTTTCCTTGCCTTTTTGGCTTTTTTGTTTCGATGGCTGTTCCTGAAGTCGGACTGACATGGTGACGTTTTTGAATAAACTGGAATAAACACTTCAGCATTTCAATGTACCCATAGTCAATCTGGCACTGTTGGAGAGACTGCAGTACAGCCAGTGCAGGACAGCAGTCTCGATCGTATCAAAGCGTTTTTGTAGGCTGATTATACTCCTAAGTCTTCCGTCCACGGCGCTGAAGCTTTTTTGGCTTCCGGCTTGTTCGGGAGCCTGGAAGTCGTCGAAATTGGGCGCGAGACAGTCGTGATAACCCTGGAAAGCAGCTCGTAGACATGGCTCAGAAGTGAGATGGGCCTGTAATTCTTAAGCAGGGTATGTCACCCTTCTAAAAGAAGACTACCACCATACCTCTGCTCCATACCTGTGGCGTTTTTTCCTCGAGACGGAATCAAACAACTACTGAAAGGCGTTTAGGACCGGTTTTCCACCAGCCTTCAGGAGCCCTGCTGTCTTCACCTGACGCCAACTGTTTCAGAGCCATCTTTTAATGTCGTACAGGCTGACGGCCGGGATATCTTCGGTATAGTGTCGAGTATAACAGTCTATAAAATGCCTTGATCTCTCCTAGAAGCTCCAATTTGGAGGATATGACTCTGCCCTTGTCGGTCTTCAGTTTCGTGAGTTAGGGTAGGGGTAGAGGGTATACAAGATCCTTGGTGTGCATAGGCAGGTACCTCGTATGGCAGCCATGGCAGGCCTCAGTCGGGATAAAACCAGTATTTACCGACATTAATACCGGTATGGTTCATACCAATCAATTTAGCCGATGAGACGTGATATCGAATTATTATTAGTAGAATTAAGTAGCGAAAGATAGTAGGATTAACCCGAGCCGTTACTAAGAAAACGAGCGCAGGTATGTGTATGTCGCTACAAAATACCAGCAGAACATTTCTGGAGGGAGCATCTTCCGCTCTGCTCTTCGAATTGCATAACTTTTGTCCATTTCACGGGATAGAACTAACTTTGTCGATTAATTCAGAACAATTTGAGAACGCGGCCCAGCCGAGTCGGATTCGACGGTTGACCTCTTTCTCGAAGTTAGATCTACCCAACTGTACCGTCTATCTCAGGTAAACGTAGTCGCCTACTACTTCGTGTGTAGAGTCTCCGATCTTGATTGGAGTGTGTGCTACATGGATGTTTACCATGACTTTTGTCCATGTTCATTTTAAGTCCCACTTTTGGGCCGGTAATTTTTAAGCAGGGCATTGTCACCCCTTCTTTTTTATTATTTTAGAACTAAAGAAGAAGAATAGATATATTCCTTATTACTAAAATAAATTTGAATTGCATGCTATACTCTACTGAGTACTTAGATCATATGCGCTTTGGACGTGGTCTGTGATACCAAAGTTTACAGCGAGGGTCGGTGGGCTGACTTGCTCGTTGTCGGCTCTGGTCGGTTTGGATTTCGGTGCTGGTTTTCCCTACATTTCGGCTTGAAAAACGTCATGACTCCTGACTCTTGCCACTTAGTTGATGATGTGCAGCTGGAAGGTACTCGGGAGCAGTGCGCTGCCGAAGGTGCCGATTGCTTTGAGACGGCTTTTAGATGTGGTCTGTCCTGCCTTTATTTTTCGGCTGCTAAATTTCGCTGGGCCCTTTCAGCTCCGCTCATGGTGGTCGTGTTCTCAGTGCAACTCATCGTACTGCCTGTGCGGTCTCTAGGGACTTTAAAAAACTTTGAGTTTCCCCTGCCCTCGTATACCACGACCTAATGCTGTTCTGAAGCTTTAAGGCAACCGAAACTGTCTACGACATCCCCTCTTCTTGTCGATGCTGATCGTGCGGGGTTCTAGGTTTCCATGCTCCACTCAGTAGAGTAAGGCATTCAATTTTGGGTTTGCTATATTAAATACTTTTTGACTCTGGTAAGTAAATATGATAAAAACAAATGTTCATCAAAAACGAAGTGATATATCTTCAAAGCTGCTAATAAGAAAGAGAATTCCGTCATGGTCTTTGACGTTAAAAGCCATGACACCCTTACGGTCGCCATAGAAATCGGGGTCTTGGCGAGAGAAGCAGATGTATTTGTTATTTGTTATATTTATTGATAAGTTGGTGAGGTAGATATCAAACCTTTTTCCTATTCACAGATCAATGGGGACACCGATCAAAAGATAACATACAAGCAGATACTACAGGAAACTGTGAATGTGGCGACGGGGCTCAAGCGGCTGGGGGTGAAGCGGGGTGATGTGGTGGCACTGTGCAGCGAGAATAGGGATGAGTTCATCCCGTGCGCGCTGGCCGTCGTCTGCTGCGGCGCCACCGTCACCACGCTCAACGTACTCTACACTAAAGGTTAATGATATGCTGAAATATGTTTGGAGCTATTTTTTCAGGTTCTAGGAGACAGACATAGAATACCTAGGTACACAGAATTATGTTATCATAATGATTGTTCTTTCCCAAAGTTTAGAATCAACTACTCTGCTGTAAATTGTGATCAGTACTACTACCATTTAACATTATTAAATTTGTGGGAAGGAAATACAGCTGTAATACTGGAGTCCTTATTAGGTACCACTCATGGTGCTCAATGTTGAAAGTTTTTTTTCAAATGTTTATGGCAGCCAGCCTAGAGCTGATACTTCCAAGTGATCGGTAGAGCTTTAACCCACCAAAATTAATTACGGCAAACGAGATATAATAAGAGTAGATTATAATTTTATGTCTATGTTGTGGTATGACCATGACCAACTAAAACTAACCCGATCGTTTTAAACGTTAAAGTTTGATGATATATCAATCCTCGTTTAGCCTACTTTCTTTAGACCTTTTATTATCATAGAAAACCTACATCGATGATATGGCCCAACGAGGATCGACGTATCATCAAACTTGATCAAACATTAGCGTTTAAACCATCTAACCAGTTTTAGTTGGCCAAATCATGAAGTGACAAATTCAAAGATCTTGGCCACGACATCAATCTGCCGTTAAGTGCAACTAAACTAGATGTGAAAATTACAAAAAATCTGTTTGTTTCAGATGAAATGACGCACGTGCTAAATATATCTCGACCAAAAATTATTTTGGCTTCTGAAGTGGGCCTCCAACGAAATTTAGATACCATAAAAACAGTGCCGAGTATTGAAAAAATAATACAATTGAATGGCAAACCGGTTGCGAGCGGTATAATTGAATACAAGAGTGTGGGGGTGCCCGTGAACCCGGATGAATACGAGGTAGAAGATGTGCAGGGCTGGTCCGACGTCGCCTACATCCTGTACTCTTCAGGTACCACCGGCTTGCCCAAGGGAGTTATGCTGACACACCTAAACGTACTCTACTCCGCGTCCAGTTTTGAGTAATTATAAAATAGTTTTTGGTTTATTTATTTTTAAGATATTGCTTTTCTTGTGCGGTGTTATTATCGTGTTACCTAGCCAAATATGGGTTCTTGAGGTCATAGGCAGTCTCTCCATGTAAGATACGGGTGCCTCGCTACATCCGGTTAAACTGGAAGCCATAGGCGTAACGTGGACTAATTTAGACGCAACACAACAATTTAACAGCGACTGTTGCAACCCAGTGTTCGACTGTTCGGTCACATCGTCGCTTACCAGCTGGTAAACCTATCTCCTTTCGTTCAGTCCATCCTAAGGTTGTCTGTAAGAGATTGCCCTCTGCGATAAGACCACCCTTTGTATATGTTTATCCTGTCCATATTATGTGTACCTACATAAATATGTCTAAATAAATAAAGTAATAGTCAAACGTGAACCTTTAAATTATAAAAAAAACCTCTTTCTTGAAGAGCCCTCAATTGTGCGAGGCCCTTTTGGCACTCACGTAGGGGCCTCGCACAAGTGGGAGAGATGCCGTGGGTGATTCGAGGGTCCACTTCGACCACGTCTAGCTACGCTACTGCTGCAAGCCGACCACAACGTAGTTAAGAAAAGGTTAGGTTAGGTAATTAATTGATAGATCGCTGTATCACCGAACTCGGAACTAAAATACCTTTGTACAATGTATATAAATAAGCGGCCAAAGTTCAATACACGTAATTATCATTGTAGTCGTTGTAGATCGCAGATAGTGTCATGAATTTGCAGATTGTTATAAAAATTATAGGTTTATAACAGATAATTTCGAGTTGTCAGGAAGATATTTTAAATAGCCATATCTAATTATATCAGTCAATTGGATTTTTATCAGGCAGGTAACTATCTGTTGTTACCTGCGACTTCATTCGCTTGAAGTTTATGAACATTACCAACTCAACTTTTTTTGGGGTAATAGTTTAAAAAAAACCATTTCGGATGATGTTTCGGAGATTTTTAGGTATTTAGCTAAGTTACTCATTGTAACATTAACTAAGTACTTATCTAGCCATAATTACTTAGGTACATACTATTACAATAAAAAAAAAATACTTGGATAAAAGAGCTGGTCCCACCATTTCATCATCATCATCAGCCTTTTTAATGTTCCCACTACTGGGACTCAGGCCTCCTCTCTCTAGGAGAGGGAATGGACCGTTATCCACCACGCGGGCCCAGTGCGGGTTGGTGGATGTCACGTCTTCGAATTTTTGGTTCTAGGACATGCCGGTTTCCTCACGATGTTTTCCTTCACCGTTTTGAGAGCAGTGGTGATGAAATAAATTACACAAAGTAACTAATGCGCCTGGCTGGGTTCGAACCCGCGACCTACAACTCGTAAGTCGGGGCCATTACCACTCGGCCACCACTGCTCTACCCACCCTTTTTTTTTGTCCCACCATTTAGTTAATAAAAAAGAAATAATTAACTACATAGCCTTAGCAGCCAGCAGGTATATTAACCTTTAAACGTACACGGACAGTACGAACCCGTCTATAACTAAAAAAAGCATAACAGATATAAAAAATAAATTGATTTAAATTAATAATATATTTCAGAACCGAGACCCGACTGCCGGACACCACTCTGTTGACGATAGTGCCGTGGTACCACGCCTACGGCCTGATGTCGACTATCAACTACATCCTAGTGAAGAAGAAGCTGGTGTACATGAATGGATTCAATCCTGTCAAATATTTAGGGGCCATACAGAAATACAAAGTAAGTAACGGCTTCCATTATGTACATAATAAAAATTGGTCAACTTAATATGAGATGGCTAATTTTAATCCGCCATATACAGAAGTCCAATTCTCGAGAATAATTTGGACTTCTCTCCCACTCAATAAAAAATAAGTCAACTTTTAACGGATAAATTTGTACGGAATACTCGGTGCGCGAGTCCGACTTGCACTTGAACGGTTTTTTTTAATATCTCTTAACACAAGTAGGAGAGTTAGAGTGATGTTTTTATAAATATAGATAAGTAGGTGCCTATATATTTGACATATAATTAATAACGGTTCGATAGATAAAAGATACTTTGTTCAAACTTCAAACAACTCAACGCCAAAAGAACACCCACCAATCTTTCTCAAATAAGAAAGAATAAAAATATAGGTTCATACCAAGCGCCTACTTGTCTATGTGCCCTAAGACAAAACTGATGTGACAAAAGTGAGGTGACCGTCAAAAAGATATATTACATAATATACCCATAATATATTGGAGAGTGTGCGCGGGAATTTCATGACTTGATTCCGCCATCCACCCTTCTACCATCGAAAAACCCGATGTACCTACATATCGTGGCTGACACTTACGTTGTTGCAACGTTTCGTCGTTTATAACTCGTACATAGAAAAACTAAAACAATTTGCCTGCTGAAAAAAATATTTATAATTAATATGTAATATGTTAAACTTGTAGGTGACGTTCCTGGCAGCGGTGCCCCCTATCGTGGTGTTCCTGGCGAAGGCGCCGGTGGTGGAGAAGTTTGACTTGTCTTCCATCATCGCCGTCTGGTGCGGCGCCGCGCCGCTTTCTGCGGAAACCATCACACTTTGCTTGAAACGGTAAAGACCCCTATACTTATTTAAATTACATTCTCGTAAATCGTAGTATCAATCAACATATTATCCATAGGTCTGCTATGACGGTAGCTTCCTTTTTTATTATAGGCTCGCGTTAGACTCACTATCTCACATGATGGTAAGCGATGATGTGGCCGAGGACGGAGCACGCTTGTCTAGAAGTAACCTATTCACTCTTAACTTAAAGACTGCTAGGTTGTAGCTATCAGAAAACATAGACTCCGGCAGGAAATTCCTCTCCAGCTCTCAGGATGGAGAGGTTTTGCTGCTATACCATATTACCTACAGTAATAGTAATAGTTGCTGTAGTCGTACACTGTACTGTTAATGCCTTCTCTCTCACAACAAACAACTCCCTGTTATACCTATCTTTTATAGGATTTTTTGTACTAAGTACTTAGGTAATTACAAGAGAAGTTGCCATTAGCCAACACTAACTTCTAGCATTTTTCTAAATTAAATTCTAATTACTTAGAATGAAAAATTGCAAGGGCATATTCCAAGCTTACGGCATGACGGAAACTTCACTGGCAGCTACCAAAGACATAGACGATGAGAAGACTGTGAGGAAGCCAGGAAGCGGAGGCTATCCTCTCTATGGAGTGAAGGCCAAGGTAACTTTCATAGAACTATTAATTATAATTGTTTTAATTTCGTTGACTTTCGAATGATTCAATCGATTGGTCAAGCCTTTTCCTAAAGGCTTCCGTCTAGACTTATCTTAACATTTTCTCAATATCTACTAAAGTAATTAATAACTTAGTAATTACCCAGATGATTTTTGAACATTAGTATTCATATATTTGTAGATCCCATATTTACTGGTTTATTGTGCCTCTACTTTTGTCGCACACAATATCCGTAAAAAAAGGTTGGAACGGTAGGTTCCATAATGGTTAAATCGTTACTGTTAATTTAAATTTCAAACCAATTACAGGTTGTAGACATAGATACTCGTAAAAAGCTGGGCCCCAACGAAAATGGGGAGATCTGCCTGAAAGGACCCATTATCATGAAGGGGTACGCGGGGGACGAGGCCGCCACGCGCGCCATCTTCGACGAGGAGGGCTACATGAAGACTGGGGACGTCGGCTACTACGACCAAGATGGGTGCTTCTTCATAGTGGACCGACTTAAAGAACTCATTAAATATAAGGGACATCAGGTAATACTTTTATTCTCAATATTCTCTATTAATTATATTCATAAAATCCCAGAACTTCTTATGATTTTTACTGATCTAGACTGGCTGTATATTAACATATGAAAATATGAGGTAAACTAACTGCCTCTAGCTCCTCATATTTTCATGAGGGATTTTGACTTTTATCGTTACCTTCATAATCTACTACTTTATTACAATTACTTTATTTCTATCGATAATCGCAATCCCCTGTTTTATGACTATTTATCTACATTTGGTGCCTAGAGATACCATTGTTTAACGCCGCAAATATTCGATAATTTCTAATCATTATAATAGATATTAAGTATGTTAGATTAGGTAGTGCAATTTATATAATAATTACCTACCTATTTTAAATTTCTTACTCTGCTATATACCTGTATTTCCATAAAAATAACAATCCGTAAACTGTGTTCCTGAAACAAGTGCGTTGATAACTTACATTATATATATAAAAATAATAAAATAAAATAAAATAAAATAAAAATTATTTTTGAGGTGGGAGGGCGTGTCAGACTTTTGCTGATTAAAACCACACCTATGTCCCTTAGCTGTCCCTGCCACAGTCACTCTTTCAAACGTTTCCACAGCCCTAGCAGTCATCGGCCCTACTGAGCCCCTTATGCTTATCTGACATCTCCTTGAGGCGTGCGTGCACGCACGCTTCAACACTACGCGCCGACGGCTTGAGCCTGGCTTTTATCAGACGGGCGGATGACGAGTTACCCATTACTCACCGTCCGCAAGCCCGTGAGTCACACAAGCCCGGAAATCGCCCAGCAGCTACTCTCGACGCCTGTGACTTACATGTCCTTTGGTGGTGGCTCGGGTGTGAAGACTTCATAAGAGCCACTTTTGGCTCAAAAGTTCCTTCTTATTTCAGTATTGTCTATAGAACTTGGCACCTAATTAGATCAAAATGTTTTGATCAGTGAATACGGTAACCACACAATACGAGTATAATTACACTTATTTATTTATTTATTTATTTATGTACACACAAACACTTAAAAAAGAAAAGAACAAATAAGAATAGAAGAGTACAAAGGATCTGCTTATCTCTAACGAAATTTCTTCCAGCAGACCTGTGACAGGACACTTGGTTGGTTTTTTTTGGTGTATCTGAATTCGGTGTTTACCAAGGTCTTTACGTTTTTTTAGATACATAAATAGATAGATATACTCTTTATTGTACCATAAAAAAATACATTAGGGGCTTAAATCACATCACCATGATCACCATCATCATCGTTCATCATCTTCTAAGTTTAGTTATTGAGCATAGTATGTGTTGTGTCACAGGTGGCGCCAGCGGCGGTGGAGAGCGTGGTGCTGGGGCACCCCGGCGTGGCGGAGTGCGGCGTGGTGGGCGCGCCCGACGAGGCCGCGGGCGACCTGGCCACCGCCTTCGTCGTCAAGCGGCCCGGGGCCACCGTCACCGAGAAAGACCTACTGGAATTCACTAATGCACGGGTACTAAACTTGTTTTCTCAAATTATGTTGTGCAAGGCAATGGTTTAGTGACTATACCTGTAAGGAGTGTCGTCCAAAGACTGGATGAAGAAGAAGAGCTAAACGATGCCAATTCCGGGGTATTTAGGCCAAGAACTAAAATAAAAAACATTTATTTCAAATAGACCATTTGCAGGCAGGTCCAAGAAAAGTGAAGCCAATTAAAGAGTTACCGGACCCTGGAGCACAAAGGGCAATTGAAGGGTTTTAATTAGTGAACATCTGACACTACACTCTCGATCCACCAAGAGCGGGACCAGTTATTTGATGATTTTCCTTCTCATAAAAGGGAATATTTAAGCCAAGAGTGAATAGCATCTTCGTATTGGTGGTACATAGTAGCTTACCATCAGCTGAGACAGTGCTCAAATACGGACCATTTAATAGGTAATAGAAAATAAGCCTAGGGGCGAAGTTCCGTGATGCAGAGTTTTGATATAAATCATTGAATTATAAAAACCCTTTTTTGTATATCAATGATACAAATGGAGAAAGTTTTTCATTGCGACTTTTCCGCACTGGTGCGAAAAACAGAAAATTGCGTGCCGTATATTGAAGATAATTTATTGTTTAGTCATACATGCAATCTCACAGAAAGGTTCGAAGTGGTGGCCTCGTTGTGACTAATGGACATTGTGGACCCTAACTAAGCGTTAGCTCCTTGATTCGATTATTCCCAATCGGGTAAAAGTAATATCGAGTCTTTTATTAGAAATTTCTCAATTGCATCAAGAGTATATAAAAGATCTAGTCAAAAGCGGTACGCTTCTCCTATAAAAAGATATTATTTATACCTACTCACCTACAGCATCACTTCTAGCACTTAAGTTTCTCATCACATCTCGGCACAAACTATATCTGATACCCTACACCTCCACCTACCTTCCTTCTTCTTCGGAAAACAAATGATGATGTTATATTTTATTTTATGTACAATAATTTAACCTGTTTTATGTTTTGCCGTTTTTTGTCAGTTATCAGCCGTGTCGAGGCTGCACGGCGGGGTTATATTCGTCGACGACATCCCGAAGAACCCGTCCGGCAAGATCCTGCGCAGAGCACTCAAACAGAAACTACTCGACAGACAGAAAAGCAAATTGTAAATATTCTCTATTTTATATGATTAAAAAACACAATTAAAATTAAGCATTTTTATTTAGAAAGCAAGAATCATATCTATAGAGCATCTATACCTACATAGATACATATCAGTTAGCGAAACCATTTTTTGTGGTGATACAAAGAAAAGAATAGTACTTATATTTTGATGCAAATGGTGAAAGTGTGTCTCTTCGAACGAGGCGGAATTAAACCAAGTCGCAGGCGAGGGCGTTATGGAGCCGAGTACAGTGAATAATTTGCACGGGTATCAAACAATGTTTTTCACTATATTTACGAAGAAATAACAAAACGGGGGTAGACTGCGGGGGGGCGACTTGTGGGGGTCGCTTAGCGCCTGATTCGATAAATATGACAATAAATTGTGTAGTGCGGAGAAACATTCAATTGACGATACATATAAGAGCGGGTTTTCGAGTAAGTGGCTTGAAAAAACGTAATTAATCAGCAGAGCTGTGATTAATCATTATTAAACAATTTGCAGTCTAGTCACAAGGCTCCGACTTTGCGTTCCTAACCTTCAATCTTATCTAAGTACATTGTTGTCAAGAGAGTATTAAAATACTGATAAATGTAATAATAATAAATAATAATGTAGTAATAATCCATATTAATATAGTAATTTATTCCTCTTTTTATATATCAGGCCCTATATATTTATCCTGATGGTTCCATCAATTATCTACTTTACAGCTTGATTTTTTGTAGTATGAAAAAGTAACTCTACCATATCCCCTGACGACGGCTTGTCCATTACAAGGATGATTGATTGCTGAGCATGGAACAATAGAGGCGGGCACACAATATTATACAGTTCCCTAGGTACCGGGCGACGATCCAATTATGTCTAATGGATGAACTCCTTGCGCTCTTGTGCGGCTTGCTCGATCAAGTGCTCCATACACTTACGAAATACAGAGCATATTTTTAAAGAATATTTACTTATTTATCAATACTTTATGCACACCGTAGAAAATGCCTAAGGCCTCTGTGTGTGTAAACAGTGGTAGGTGCAATAAGAGAAACAGTAAAGGTGAATACAAGATTACATATAAACAATAAATCTTTACTAATATTATAAAAGACTTCGTTCTTTGATAAATCATTCACAACACAAGCACCTCGTTTGTGGAATGCACTACCCATAGAAGTGAAGCGAGTCTAAACACTATCAACGTATAAGAAAATGGTGAAAGAGCATTATCTATCACTTAAGTTTTTCTTCTCCTTTCAAATTGTAATTATATTTTATATTTATTAGTTTATTATTTGTGAGGTGCCGTGCTTGGCCGATGCCGTGAGCGCCTGGAAAATCGCTTGCCCGGACAACGCGTTGCCCGAAATTCCATCTTCCCAGAGACAGTGGGATGAGCCGCTCTGCAGGTTGGTACGGAATAATCTCATTAACACGTCCACCAATACTGCTGAGCGCGCTCGCCTACTGGCTGTGGGTGAATGGGAGTCGGGTCTTTAGCTACAGGCTTTACCGTCACCTAACATAGGTACTATGCTGAGTGACACCACCTTCCGGATCGCTACATGCCTGCGTCTGGGTGCTCCTAGTGGAGCTCCACATCGATGTCAGTGCGGCGAAGCAGTCGATCGCCTCGGACACCATGGCCTATCTTGCAGTAGAAGCGCTGGTCGGATAGCACGGCATGCCAGTATTAATGACATCATCCGTCGAGCTCTTGTCACCGCCGGGGTGTCAGCTGTCTTAGAACCCAATGGCTTGGCACGTGACGATGGGAAGAGACCAGATGGGATGACTATAATGCCTTGGAAATTGGGTAGGCTTTTGGTGTGGGATGCAACATGTGTCGACACCCTTGCGCCATCTCATCTTCTGAGTACCGCGGGCTGTGCTGGAGCGGCTGCTGTAGGTGCAGAAAACCACAAACGGCGTAAATATAATAACCTCATTAGAAGTTATATATTTGAGCCGTTTGGGGTTGAAACACTAGGGCCATGGGGTCCGAGCGCTCATCGAGTTTTTAAGGATATCAGCAAACGTTTGGTCGACTCTTCGCGTGACCAGAGGGCTGGCCTTTTCTTCGGTCAACGAATCAGCATTGCCATCCAGCGTGGCAATGCTGCCAGCGTTCTGGGCACTTTTCCCATTGACATCAATGTGGACGAATTTTTTGATGCCCTTTGAGTTTTCCCCGTTTTTGTGCCTTTTTTACTCGTTTGTACATATTATTATTTTAAGTTTGTATATACCTATTAATTTATAATATTTAATAGTTAAGATGTATATAATTATAAAATAAATAATTTTTTTTTTTTTTTTGTTGTCTTTAGTCCTGCAATCTGTCTCTTCGACATTGGGCTGGATTTTAAATATTTGAAGTGATGGGCGTGTATGGCACAGTATCCAGTGATAAGTCCAAATCGGTGTTAGCTCTTCATGGTATCAAGTCTTGAGGAGCACGTCTTTTCAACCTTTTGAAGGTGGAGTTTGGCTCTATGCTCATCAGCTCCCTAGCCAGGAGGTTTGGGTGGTGATTTAATCTTTTAGAATAATTTTGCAGACTGTTTTTTATTTCCTTCTTGACAGGCTCAACTTTCAGGTCTTTGTGGAGATGCCTGTTTGTTACGAACCAGGGTGCTTCAGTTATCATTCGCAGGGTCTTTGACTGGAATCGCTGCAAAATTTCGATGTTGGATGAGGATGCTGTTCCCCACAGCTGGATACCATAGGTCCAAATAGGCTTTAGTATGCCTTTATATAGAAGAAGCTTGTTTTCTAAACTAAGTTGTGACTTTCGACCCATTAGCCAATGCATATTATGGAGTTTCAGATCAAGTGCTTTTCTTTTTGTTTGGATATGCTTTCTCCATGTCAGTCTACGGTCAAGGTATACGCCCAAGTATCGTACTTCATCAGATTGTGGTATTTTGACTTCATTTAGTTCGACTTCTGGACAAGTATCACGCCGCAAGCTAAATGTAACATGCACAGATTTTGTTTCGTTGGCTTTTATTCTCCAGTCTTTTAGCCAGCAAGATAGTTCGTCTAGATTTCTCTGGAGCTTGGCAGACGCTTCAGCTGCTGTTTTGTCGACTGCTAACACCGCCGTATCATCGGCATATGTCCCAGTTAGAACGTGTTCTGTTTTCGGTAGATCGGATGTGTAGATCAGATAGAGCATTGGACCCATCACACTGCCCTGAGGGACCCCGGCCTTTATTTCATACAGTTTAGTAACGCTGTCACCATGTTTGATGTAGAAATGTCGGTCATGGAGGTAAGATTTTATGAAGAGATAATAATTCAATGGTAGGTTCTTCAGGATTTTAAATAGAAGTCCGTCATGCCAGACCCGATCAAAGGCCTGTGAGATGTCCAGAAAGGCAGCAGAGCACCACCACTTATTTTCAAAGGTCTCGTTAATTTTTTCTACGATTCTGTGCACCTGTTCTATTGTGCTGTGGGAGGGTCTGAAGCCAAACTGGTGTTCTGGGATTAATTTGGCTTCCGCAATAACCGGAGCCAGGCGGTTCAGAAACAAGGTTTCGAGTAGTTTGGATGTTGTGGGAAGGAGACTGATTGGACGGTAAGATTTAACATCAGTAGTGTCTTTACCAGGTTTAGGAATCATGATAATTTCAGCCACCTTCCACTGTGGTGGGATAAAATTTCTCCAAAGGCAGGCATTGAACAGCTGAGTAAGATATTTGTATCCTGTGTCTGGCAACTCTTTTAAGATTTTGGCTGTAATCAAGTCATATCCTGGAGCTTTATGAACGTCAAGTCTCTTAATGGATTGAATTACTTCCCCTTTAGAGATCTTCTTAATGGGTAGGTCCATTTGATGAGTTTGAGTAAGTACATTCGAAACTTCGTTAAGCTTCGAGGATCCACAGTCATCGTTTGGAGTAAATACTTTTGATAGATGTTCCGCAAATACTTCGGCTTTGTCCTTGTCACTTTTTGCCCAGGTACCATCAGATTTTTTAATAGCTGACTGGTGAAAGACTGGCCTTTTCAATTTTTTTGTTGCTTTCCAAAGTGAATAGTCGGTGGCTGGTGTGGCGTCGAGGCTTCTGAGGTAGTTTTCTGTACTAATTTGTTTCTGTTCAGCAAGTAATTTTTTGAGTTTCTTAACAACTTCGTTAAACTTTCTTTTGTGTTCAGGATATTTTGTGGTCTGCCAGAGTTTTCTAGCCTCACGTTTTTCTTTCAACAAATCGAAAGTGGCTTTGGGATAATTGTTTGGATTTTGACTTGTCACAGTTTGGACGGGAGTTGCTGCCCATGCTGCTTCCTGAATCGTTTTGTTAAAATATTCAACAGCGTCAATCACATCCTCATCTGATTTCAGGGGTATTTTATCATTCAGAGTATTGTTAACAAGTTCCCGAAAATATGCCCAGTTAGTTCTTTTATTATGCAGTCTGCAGATCTTCTTTATATTTTCCACCGAAGAGTTGATGTGAGCTATTACAGGCGAATGATCAGAAGAAAGTTCAAGGCAAGAGCTGCATTTGATTGAAGAGGAGGGCAGTCCTTTGCTAATAAAGAAATCCACAAGATCAGGTTTCTTTTTTGTGTCAGTTGGCCAATACGTTGGTTCTCCAGTAGTGGTAACTGTTAATCCAAGAGATTGTACTGATTTTAGGAGTTGTCTACCTTTCGGAGTTATAACTCGAGCACCCCAATCTTTATGTTTTGCATTGAAGTCTCCGCCGGCTATGAACCGGTGTCCCAAAGTGACGAAGAAGGCAGAGTAATCCTCATACTTCATATTATGCTTGGGAGGGATATACAGTGCTGATATTAGCAGCGGGCCTTTATCAGTTTCGACTATTATGTTTGTGGCTTGTATCTGTTCTGTTTGGTAGGAATTTGTAGCATAATGTCGTATTTTTTCTTTGATGAATATAGCCAAACCACCATGGGCAGTACCATCCGGGTGCATGGTGTGGTACATATTGTATTTTGAGATGTTAAAAAAGGTTTTCTGTGTGAAGTGCGTTTCTGATACTAGGAGTATGTCAACGTTGTGGGTCTCAATAAACATTTTGACTTCTAGGTAGTGTTGTGGTAAGCCATTGGCATTCCAAAGGGCTATTTTGAACTGGTTGAATTTTTACTCATAATAGTCATTAAGTTTGTTAGGAGGTTTGTCATTACACACATCTGGTTCATTATTTGATTGAACATTTCCAACAGCTGTTTCATTTCATTGGTTTGGCTTTGGTTATTTTCACCATTTGTACGGTTCGAATTTTTTTGTGAGGTTATTTTTAGTGTGTCTGCATAGGTTCTTTTGATACCCTCTTTGTGTGTTTCTGTGGATTTAGTTTTATCTTTGGGCTCGACGACCACTTCTGAGGGCATAAAAGCGATTTGTTCGTGAGAATGGTAAATTTTTTTGTTTCTAAGTGGCGGGTACTTCTGTTTTTGCAGCTCTTTATAGACAGAACATCCTTTATAATTCGCCGGATGGTTTCCGTTGCAAAGGACGCATTTAACGGAATCTGAGCGTTCTTTACGGAGACAGTTGTTGGATGCGTGATTTCCAGCACATTTAATACACTTCGGAGTGCGATGGCAGTAAGATTTTGTATGGCCATATTGCTGGCAGTTTGCGCACTGTGGTATATTGCGTACTGGTCTTGGCGGTTCAAATTTTATGCGACAATTCAAAATACATTTTATGTCGTATATTGTCTTGTTGTTGGTTTTTGGCTGCAATTCCACGATGAACATGTGCAGAGGTTTTTTTGTGACCCTCTGTTTTATGTTCCATATGTTAACAGTATCATGTCCCATTTCTTTTAGGGCCAAGTGAATATCTTCTGTATCGGTAGATGGATGTATATATTTCAGTACTACTTTGAAAGAGCGTTCCTGTTTGGGTCTGTAAGTATAAAACTCTGTCAGTTTCCCCTCTAACTGTTTCACAATTTCTTTGTAGAATTCGGGTGCCTTAGCTTGTATTTTGACTCTGTTGTCGTTCAGTACTTTTATCTCATAATTTCCGGGCGCGTGCACGTCGAGTAGCTGTTTTAGTGGTCGTATGTTCTCAACTTTATCCACGAAAATGGGAGGAGGTTTAGTAGTTTTTTCTATGTTTACTTGATCATTTTTTGTGACTTCTTCAATGTCTAGTTCTTCGAAGCTGTTTGATGTACTTACCGGTTGACTAAGCCAATATGTACTAAGTTTGGTTTGCTTTGAAGCTTGTTCATTTTTGTGATCAGGACTTTCTCTGCGTCTCTTTGCACCTTTCACTTCAGTCCATGACTCGGGAGTTTGGTCGTTATTAATAACTGAATCCGGGAGGTGAAATGAGTCAGAATCATCAGGTTTCTGTTCTATTGTGTTGTTGGTATCCGGTATAGTCTGGTTTACATTACTGTTTTTGTTCTTCAGTAAACGATCTTCACTAATTGAATGAGACCGCGGCCTATTTATGAAAAGGCTTTTATGAAAAATTTGTTGCGTTAGTATCTTATTTTGAGATTCACTTTTTTTAATATTATTTTCTAATTCATCCATATCTGTTCCCACGAGCAAGGTCGATATATTTAAGTCACTAGGAAGGTGACGCCTATTCTCCCTAGAAGGCTTCTACAACGGCGTTTGCCAGGTCCGCCGAGGTTGGTCGCTACTGACTGGTCACCCACCAGCCATGCAGTCTCTTGGCGCGTATCCCACCGTAGACTTGGGGTGAATTTTTATAGAGGCTTTCTACCTCATGGTCCGGACAATTAAGCCAAGACCGCCGTTTCTGCAATGCTGCAGGGTTACGTTTTGTGAAGGTCATTTCCTACCGACACGAAGGGCCAAGCTGGTTAGGCTGGCAGGGTCAGGTTTTTTTAACCGCCGCCCGAGACTCGGCGTTTCTATCCATTTAGCACCACCCAGGGGACACGTGCAGGGTTGTGAAAGGTAGTTCCTGCGGACGCGGATATCATTATCCCCCAAAATAAATAATAAATAAAAAAAATTAAAAATCAGGTTTATTATTTGGTTTTTATTTATGTATTATATTTTTTTTACATTCTTCTGTAAGTTGTTGTACACTGTCAACCCGAAATCCTTTCCTTTCGTTTCAGTCCATCCAAAGGTTGTCTGGTAGAAATTACCCTGTGCAATAAGACCGCCTATTGTACACTTAAAGATTATTCGTCGAGGTCACGACCCTCAGCATTGAGGATAAACGACGCAAGGAGGGATTGTACACTTATTTTTGTAAATGTTTGTCCTCTACTAAGGTTGTATAATAATAATAACCCCAGCATCGTCGTATCTCTACGTTGACGTCGTGGTGGGGCTTGCGTGCTCCAACATGCCCTAGGTCTGTATCGGTAGAATTTTCTTTGCCGTAACATGCCTAGGGTGAGGGGCCAGACTAAGAGAGATACAATCCGCAGGGCAGTTTGGTGGCGAACTGTTGGGTATTAGCGACCCCACGGACCCGATCTCCAGGGAGAATTCTTGTTCTTCACCTCCGGTTTGTCTTTATTGGCCAGCCGTAGTAAACACTGACGAGGAACAGAGCTCCTACCTCTCTCTTGCCTTTATTGGCTGGCTTGAGTGGAGCGTCGCTAGAGCAAACATGCTCGGAAGAAGGATGTCTAAACCAGTAAGGTGCTGGTAGGGATCTTGACCGTACTTCCGGGATTGTCCTGATAGCCGTGGTATGCCTCTCCACTACTTAAGCGTCTCAGGATATGTTGCCCTCTTGTTGCTACGTCACTTCGTGCTAGCGGCCGATTTTGGGATCCCATTTATTGAGTCACCCTCTGCCTTTTATCGATGGATATTAATAACATTGTTCAGGCAGGGGCCATAGTCTTAACATAGTTCCATGTTACCAGTCCACTTAAGACTCCAAAAACCATAGCCCTATTATTTTGTTTTTCATATTATGTCGCAATAGTTTTCTAAACCGGGGGTTGTCCTTGGATGCACTAGCATTGCGCGTACAGGGATAATCGTCGGTTGGTATCACGTTCCATTATAATAACCTAAAGGGCCTCTGCGAGTTGGCTTCGGCCCCTTGTACGCCTCTCAAAGGCCCAGGACCTGGACCAGGACCAGGGTCCTGAGATAAACAAACAGATAAAAATAATAATAATAAAGAAAGTGAGTTTGTTTATTTATTTATTTGTTTGTTACGTGTTCACGCCTAAATGGCTAAACCGATTTTGATGAAACTTGGTACACGGATAGACCATGTCCTGGAATAGGATACTTTTTATCCCGGAAGTATGTTCCCTTGGGATGATTTTCTGCTATCACGCGGGCGAAGCCGCTGGGAGCAACTAACATAATATAACTAGCTTTTACCTGCGGCTTCACCCGCGTTTATTAATTTACTTTACTCTTTCTCCCACTTTTCTCACTTTTCTTTAAAAAAAAATACCCTATGTCTATCTCCAGGGTCCCAACTATCTCTGTACCAAAATTCATCAAAATCCGTTTTGCCATTTAGGAGTGAAGACGTAATAAACAAACAAACTCACTTACGCTTTTATAATATTAGTAAGGATTATTTATTATATTCCTACTCAAATTAACACACTACATACAAACAATCGACATTTGGAAAACCTTAACGCTATAATGATGCTATACCTAGAGTATAGTACGCATTGCAATGTAATAATTGAATACTTTTATTGCATTGCGGCGCATTTGGCACCAGGCCCGACCCATATAGGGATGAACGAGGAGCTAGTGGTCTACAGGGGTAGGAGAACTAACTGCTAACCCCGGTAATCGAGAGGGCAGTAAGTCGAAGGCGGCCATTTTTTTTTTGGGTATAATTTAAGCTATCGCCAATTTAATTAGTTTTGTGTTTCTTAAATAATAGGGTTTGCCCGCAAAATAGTAGATTTGTCACCAAAATGTAGTCACCAAACAATTTAAAATCAATTCCACAATAAATCACCTAAAATCATGGAGATATAAGGTCTAGTACAAAATAATTGTTTTTGTATATATTATAATAGGTTTGTCCTAATAAGCATTTAAGCAAACTAATTGAAAGAGATCACCAATAAACTATATATTATGTTACTAGAAAATTTCATTAAGTTAAAAAAAAATTAAGGGTTGTCGTCATCATCGTTTCAACCAAAAGAGTCTACTACTTAACAGGATATTCGCCTCCCTCAAGGATCTTAATTTCCAGAACCATAACCCAACAGGTAGTATAAATATATTTCAATAAAATTTCTAGCAGAATAGTAAATAAAACACTTAATGAAAGTCAAAATAATCAATATTTATTGTTAAAAATAATAATCACTGAATAATCAGCGCTGGTTTGGCTTTTGAAGGGCGCCCCCTTTTTCTTTTCTGGCCGATAAGTTGAGGCCGGAAAGCGCGCCAATTTGTCTCCGCCTCTTTGAACATATTTTCATTAAAATTATAAATTGATGTATTAAATTGGTAACGAATACTATTATTTTAATAACCGAACGAAATAAAATGTAACTACTGTATTGGTGACAAAATAACAAATAAAAAGGAGTTGCAGTCAGGGATCGATAATCGATTTATTTGGTGACAGATCTACCATTCTGAGCACAAAGCTATTAATTAGGTATGTAATAAAACTATTATTATAAGAACGAAGTTTATATTAATCTAATGCACTACAGTTTTATTGGTAATCCATCTCTTATTTTACACATATACTAACATTAATTTGATAATTCATACCGGGGAACACTTTTTGTGTATCTGAGAACGAAAATATTTCGTGGCGATAGATCTATTTATTAGGTAATACAACTTGATGACAAATATAAAGTTTGGTGACAAGAAATATAGTCCCCCTTTTTTTATTATCGATTTGGAATGAAATGCTCTTCGATTTTTAATAATCGGGCTGATTTTGTATATTTGTGACATTGTTCTGTATTTCTGACCGACTTTTTGTAGGACATGTGCGTTGCACCATTGCTATCAGTGTGTTCTATTTTTCTACTACAAAAATTCGGCCACCGATTATCGGAAGTGGGCGACCAGCTTTATAATGAATTTTTATTTTTAACACAACATGGGTCCATCCAATGCCCACATTGTACCTAACCTACCCCTACCTATATAGTAGATACTAGATACCTACCGGATACCGATTTATGTGGTGATGTGAGTAAGCAGTGCGATCACCTGCACCGGTTTCAATTTGTCATGTTTCCAGAGCTAAGAATCAGAGCCTTGGAATCCGTCTAATTCACGGAATGAATGATTCTTTATTATTGTTATTGGCTCTCCATCAAGACGTACAAAAAATGTAGCTACCACCGGCTAGCCTAGCGATTGAAATATTATTTATTTAATGAGTCGTACATCAACGTCTTGTTTCAACCTTACTTCTACATACATACACTAATATAATAAACAGGTAAAGTTTGTTTTTATGTTTTTTTTTTTTGTTTGTATGAGATAATCACTGGAAGTACTGGTCCAATTTCTAAAAATTTTTCACCTATAAAACGTTGCTTTATTCCTTAGTGACTTTATTGCTTTATTATATTTTATGTACGCGGGCGAAATCGCGGGTAAATGCTAGTCTTAAATAAAGTACCTCCTATTCCATCCAGTAGAGACAATTTATGTACCTACCTAGTACCTAGTTACCTACGGACGGATGAAGCTACAAATAATGTTGTGCGATTTTCAGAAAACCTAAGGAGTTTCAGTATTCTATAAAAATCGAAAATCAAATGAAAATTCGGAAGAGTACCTAATGTAACAATTAAATTAAGATATCACTGAAAATCGCACAACATTATTTGTAGCTTCATCCGTCCGTAGGTAACTAGGTACTAGGTAGGTACATAAATTGTCTCTACTGGATGGAATAGGAGGTACTTTGACTGATTTAACTGATTTAACTGATTTATTTGGTGACAGATCTACCATTCTGAGCACAAAGCTATTAATTAGGTATGTAATAAAACTATTATTATAAGAACGAAGTTTATATTAATCTAATGCACTACAGTTTTATTGGTAATCCATCTCTTATTTTACACATATACTAACATTAATTTGATAATTCATACCGGGGAACACTTTTTGTGTATCTGAGAACGAAAATATTTCGTGGCGATAGATCTATTTATTAGGTAATACAACTTGATGACAAATATAAAGTTTGGTGACAAGAAATATAGTCCCCCTTTTTTTTATTATCGATTTGGAATGAAATGCTCTTCGATTTTTAATAATCGGGCTGATTTTGTATATTTGTGACATTGTTCTGTATTTCTGACCGACTTTTTGTAGGACATGTGCGTTGCACCATTGCTATCAGTGTGTTCTATTTTTCTACTACAAAAATTCGGCCACCGATTATCGGAAGTGGGCGACCAGCTTTATAATGAATTTTTATTTTTAACACAACATGGGTCCATCCAATGCCCACATTGTACCTAACCTACCCCTACCTATATAGTAGATACTAGATACCTACCGGATACCGATTTATGTGGTGATGTGAGTAAGCAGTGCGATCACCTGCACCGGTTTCAATTTGTCATGTTTCCAGAGCTAAGAATCAGAGCCTTGGAATCCGTCTAATTCACGGAATGAATGATTCTTTATTATTGTTATTGGCTCTCCATCAAGACGTACAAAAAATGTAGCTACCACCGGCTAGCCTAGCGATTGAAATATTATTTATTTAATGAGTCGTACATCAACGTCTTGTTTCAACCTTACTTCTACATACATACACTAATATAATAAACAGGTAAAGTTTGTTTTTATGTTTTTTTTTTTTGTTTGTATGAGATAATCACTGGAAGTACTGGTCCAATTTCTAAAAATTTTTCACCTATAAAACGTTGCTTTATTCCTTAGTGACTTTATTGCTTTATTATATTTTATGTACGCGGGCGAAATCGCGGGTAAATGCTAGTCTTAAATAAAGTACCTCCTATTCCATCCAGTAGAGACAATTTATGTACCTACCTAGTACCTAGTTACCTACGGACGGATGAAGCTACAAATAATGTTGTGCGATTTTCAGAAAACCTAAGGAGTTTCAGTATTCTATAAAAATCGAAAATCAAATGAAAATTCGGAAGAGTACCTAATGTAACAATTAAATTAAGATATCACTGAAAGGAGTTTTACGTTCATAACGTGATACGAACGCCTACTTGGGTTTTACAGACAAATTATAGGATTTGCCGTGCTTATTCGAACTTTTATAGCATTCAAAAATAAAAATAAACTTATGGTAAGTACACAACAGGCTTGTTCAATGACCGCTGGGTACCCAGGACAAAGAAAACAGGTAAACGTACTTAGATTTATGCGGTCTACCTATTTATACAAATTACTTGCAACATAGTTTTATAGATAGAGAGGAACATCTTTAATCTGCCTATAGGTATAAAATGTTAAGTTTGTGTATCGGTGGTTGGTAGCAGTCGTAAATCTGTGACGCGTGTAGTTGATCGCGGCGAATAGCGCGGGAGTCAGCGGACGGCGCGGCGGCCGCGGGACAGCTCAGCCGCACTCACCCGACCGCGGACACTACACGCGGACACGGCCGACTTATTTTTCGCCGAATATCTCCCGAGCATGTAGTTAGCGACAGCAGCATGTCGGTGTGTGGTCAAAGTGGTCAAGCGGAGGAGGACAGCGCGACGGAGGAGGGCGCGCCCACCCCGCCGTCGGCCACGCGCGACATCTACAAGCAGAAGCCGGCCAGCAAGCTGGTGCGCGTGCTGACGGTGCTGGCGTACCTGCTGTCGGTGTCGCTGGCCGCCATCCTGCTGTCCGTGTACTACGTGTGCGTGTGGCGCTCGCCCGAGCTGCCGCGCGCGCTTGTCAACGGCACGCTCGACAACGGCACGCACGACAACGGCACGCATTACCAGCGCCAGCAGCAGCTCGAGCTCCAGCCTTCTACTACCACTAACATCTACGGTAAGTTTACACGCTTAAAGCGTTTCGTTTCCAAGTGGTAATAATATAACTTCCAATGAGCAGATTAAATCAAGTTGTCAAAAAAAAAATGGCAACACTTAATAACTAAGCAGCTCCAGTTCCTCGAGAAGTGAAAATTTATTAATACAATTAAAAAACCACTATTTAGTTAAATAAAGAAAATTAAGTAAAGAAATATTACGGTGTGACTGGGTGGGAACCTCCAGGGATAGCGAAACGGCGAAACATAGCGGTTTCAATTAATTAATTACTTAATTGGGTGAATACACTACAATTACTTAATTGTAGGGGATCGCCGAGTGTTGCACCGCCCGCACATTGGGTTACCCTTCATAGGGCGAATGAGAATATTAAAAGTGTTTCATAGTCGATACTTACGGTGATTCAAACAAAACTGTAACCTAATCAGGAAGTACAAGTAGTCTGTGCTTCACGAATGTTTGATCAGGCCATGTGGTCCTCTACTAAAAATAAACCCTATCCAAATCCATGGCAGCCACGAGGTTAAATAATATTTGTGATTCCGTTATTTAGTATACTTAGATGTAGTACATTTTGTAGGTTTGCTACTAGTTTATAGGTGCCTATAAGTCACTACTTTGAATTTTCGCAAACGGTATAGTATTTATCGACAATACATATTTGCTACCCAGAAAAATTAAGCACCTCAATTCAAACGAATGTACTCACTGCTCTACCATGTATCTAAAACTTTCAAAATTACAGAAAAAAATGTTCCACCTTTGTAGTATTTTACTTGTAAGTTATATATATAAAACCAAGCACAACCCACTATGTATAATAGTAAATATGTAGGTATACTTAATCGCTATCGCTTTGTAAAAAGGGAAGGTAAAGGTACTATCAAAAAAGATAGTTCTTTCACACATTAAAAACGAGAAAAAAAAATCCACTATACAGGTGAGAAGTTTATGAAATATAAAATATGAATTAACTTCACATGAGACAAGGAACTTAAAGGTACACAAGTAGCTGAACATATTGCGTCTCTGCACATGTGGTTACACACGACTTTATCAGAAAATTCGGAACGTTCATTTGGAATTGCTGTCACTTTTCCCGTTGTCATCATCACTATCGTCTCCTTCGCCTTTTCTCAGCAGCAGCAGCTTAGGGTTAGCTTCCAGCCGTCTGAATACCCGTCTTCCACGACCCAGCTACTGGACAACACGATACTCCCGAGATATACTGCTGGTGGTAGTGCTGCCAGACTTACCATGACATTTAAAAAAAGTCAAGCGTGCGAGTGTGACTATAAACTCTATATGGCTCCATCCCTTTAACAGCTTAGGTCGTTAACGAGATCGCGCCTCTTTTCCCATTGTAGCATTTTTTCTTGATCTTGCCGAGGAAGCTCCTGAGTAACGGAGGTTTGAACTTTTTTCCGAAAGCAGCATTTTTAACAAATAAAAAAAAAGTAGTTTCCAAGCAATATTTTCTGCTGTAATATCTTTTTAAACCACAAGACCACCATATTGTTATAACGGTAGGATAGATAGAAGATAGCGTGATCGTTCCCTATTTGCAGTAGTTTAATAATTCCTAGTAAAAGTTGATCTCTTGGGAGGGATCAGTCTTCTAAAGATTGATGACCAACACATTGAACAATAAATACCTATTCGTAGCGTCCCTAACATAAATTACAAACAGTAAAAATATGGAGTAATAAAGTGGTATTGGGAATATTTAAATAAACACGTAAAAATTCCCAAAGCCAACACAAAGTCAACAAAATGAGGTAATTGATGTTCAGTTTTGGACACAATTGGGTTAAGCTAATTGGATTACAGGAAACCCTTCGTGTAAAACCTAATAACATACGGATGTTGTCGATGGTTCCAGTATTCTAGTTTAAATAAGCTTGAAAACATCGAAAACAGTGGTAATGTGTGTATGTTTTAATTTCCATCAATTAAAACATACCTAAATCAAAGTGAAATTGGACAGTGCTCGTAAAATTGGGAAATGATTTAGTACAAAGTCTTCCTTGAGATTGATCGATACCAAACGTAATTTGTTTATTTAGAACATTTATCGTAAAATTCACGTTTTGAATGTTTGTAGATTTGTACCGGGTAGGTACCTAGCTGACTTGCTACTAGCCTTCTGTCTACACGGGATTGTGTGCTCTATTGTGACAGCTAAGCATTCTATGAAGCCTGCATACCCAAAAGCAGCTTTGCATGTTGTGATCTTGCAACTGGACGTGAAATCTCGCTAACTTAGCTGTGCTTACAAGATAGGTAGTAGAAATACATAAGAAAGTATTTAGGTAGCTGATTTTTTTCTGCATTTTATACGCCTAGTGCTAGTTTTGAGATAAATCGTGTCTAGGGAATGCAATCTTGATCTCTCGCGAGATCGAGATCTCGCGAGATCTCGGCCTTTTTTAGCGAGATTGATCTCGGCCGAAAAAAGGGCGAGATCTCGCGAGATTAACGAGATTGTACTCGAGCATAAAAATGTCTTATTCGAAGCACGGATTGATACGGACGTTAAAAAATTATAGACAGATACGTCAAACAATGTTTTATGCAAAAAAAGTATTGTTAGTAAATTCGTGAAAATAAATGTTTATCTTATAATACTTTTTTTTGGTGGGTAAAATCATCCAAATGACATCTCCCGCCCTTGGGCGGAGCGGGAGATAGTGTCAGACTATTACTGCCTTCGTGCCTTTTATACCGGGATGCATGAGCTACGTTTCGGAACTAGCCCTGCAGTGTGATTCTGTAAGACTTCATTCCAAACTTCGCATCTGAATCCGCCGTGAGTTTCTTGATTGGCATTCTGAAACTCGGTTGATAATTCGAATCTACACTAGCGCTGCTCTTGCGAGCGTGTTTGCGAATTGAACTAAATTGAACGCGGAATTTTGACAGATAAAGTATGAGATGACGTAAGAAGTGGCATTCTATAAGGTAATTCCGCCATCACTTCGACGGTCACTTCGCACTCGAACCCGATTCAAAGTGTCAAATTAAAAGCATCTATTTTACGAGTGAAAATAGAAGAAATCATAGTTAAATAGTGTTTAAATAAAGTTTTTAAACACACTTTAAACCAAGATTCGTCGCACATTTTAAGTGGTTTGCTTTGAGGAATGATAAGTGGTTCTAACATATAAAAAAGCACTGCTAACCTTAGTCCACTGTTTGTATGTTTTGATAGTGCCACTTATACTGTTTAGGCATAAACTCTACCAGAGTTTCAACCTGAGCCGACGATCGGTGAGAGGAACGTGTTTCATTTGGACTGAAACGTTGTTGTTGTTTTAGAAAACAAAATAAACACTTCTTTTATTAACATTATTTTTGAACTTTACAACCAGAAATATAAAACTACTTCATGATTATTTCACAATTATTTTTGGCACTGAACGATCAAAAAACAAACAAAACGTAAACTAACTAAACAAAACAATACAACGCACTATAAAACTTCAACGCATAAACATTGTCCACAGATTACTAATGATATTGTCTGTCAGTCATTTTTTTTTCGTAAGGTAAGCATAGATTATACTCACGGCACGAGCTTAGAGTTTTCTGTTTTTTTTTACTTATTAGCTGCCTGAAATTCCTTTAAATAAGATATTTTAATTTAAACATCCATAATAGCTAAAATTCTGAGTCAAAAACTGGTAAAATAAAAACCGATAAATCTCAACTTACATTTAGTTGAGTGTGGTAATCACTAGTACAGTATTGGTCGCTTCGGAGCTCACTTCACTTCGCAAGTGCCTAGGTGATGCTTACAGAATGCAAAATCAAGGTCGTTTTGAACCTTATGTGAAGTGAGAGTGAATAGCGAAGTGAAATGCGAGTTGTTGTCTGAATTTTACAGAATCGACGTACAGTTACCGGACGGTTCGACAGCAAACTACCAATTGCTAGCCGTCCGCAAGCCCGCGCCTATGGTTATCTTATAATACTTATACTTAATTTTTTTCTTAATTTATTCAAATATTGTGAAAATTTGCAAAAAAACACACAAAACTGCCAATCTCGCGAGATCTCGAAATTAGCGAGATCTCGCGATATTGTTGTTCATAATCTCGCGAGATCTCGCTCAAGCCCCAATCTCACGAGATTTGCATTCCCTAATCGTGTCTATATTATTATAATACCTATAGATACGTTGATGATTTTCAACCGATTTAAAAAAAGGAGGAAGTTCTTTTGATTGCTTGTTTTATTGATGTTTTTTTACCTCAGAACTCCGAATTAATGGACCGATTTGAATTTTTTATTTTTATTTAAAAACTTTCAGATTCCCATTTTTTTGCAAAATTCATTTCTGATGATGCGTCCTATGTGGAATTGAGGAAACTCCTCAAATATTATAGACAACTTCACAAGACACTTTGGCTATAAAGTACCATTGAACTGATCTTATGATGGAACTGGTAAGTGGAACGTGGACACGGGAACTTCATAATACAAATATGTATCCTAGCAGTATTTGGGCTAATTCGCAACTAAAACGTAAGAAATAAAAAACATTTCACAAACAAATAAAACCAGAAACACTAACTTTGGAACTTAAGTTACAAATTTTGATCTTTTAGTGGAATTTATAGTGAAGTCGGTAATTTTCTAAAATTCAATGATAATAATAACATAATATTTGTGTTAAATAACAATTATTACAAAAAATTTCTAACATAAGAAATAGAAAAGAAGTTGGTCTTCTTTTAGTCTAAAAGAAAAATGAACTCTGGCCAAACGAAAAAATTAACTCGAAAATTGAATTTCGTTGTGACTTTTCGTCTAGTAAAAAAATAGGTCACACTATCTCGTACTGCCGTCAGTCAAATTACCAGTAACCCTGTATTTACGTTTCCCCGAATCCCCACAAATACTCTGATCTCTTGATCCGCCGTCGACGTCGGTTCGATTACAAGATCGGTCCCCGTTCAGTAAGTAAACGTTAAATGTGGCGTTACTTAATGAAACTGTTTTATCAATTGACCAAATAAAAATTCATTTAGGTACAATAATATTGTTTACTAGCTTTTGACGGTGGCCTCTCCCGCGAACCTAAAATATAGCCTATGTAACTCAGGAATAAAGCAGTTTTCTTTTTTTTTAAATTAAACCAATACTTTCAGAGACTAGTATTAGTTTGATCAGAATAACGAGCAGAATCAATTAAACCACTTTTTAAAATAAGTTACATTTTTCAAAAAAAATCTTCATTAAAAACTTCGACCTGTCTATTTATGAATAGGAGCCATCACGTGCGCAAGCCCGCTGAAATAGGTAAACAAACACAAATAGTTGTAATCCAATCAAATTTTCTCATACACGGGATATTAAAAGTTCTTATTTCAATGCAGATATGAATTTTAAACAAACTAATACTGCTCATAAAACCTTTAATTTTTTCTAAATGTATTTTTTTCTCACGTAATTAGGTCAATCGAATTAAAAATCATTTGGGGTGTCTGAGGTTTTGCGCATTTAACGGTACACGTTAATAATATTGCGAATATATTGTGAAATCACAGCAATAATATTGTGAAATCCTAAATTATTATTTTTTTAATTCTTTTATAATTTTAGGGACTTTTGGTCACAGTAAGACCACGCCAGCCCCATCGTAACCTAATACAAGTAAAGCTACCTTGACTCTTATTTACTACTAGGGCTCTAAAACCTTATTTACTAATTTGTAAACAGCGACAGCTGCGTTAGAGAGGGGTTCGGACAGTATACACTGAATATAACCAATATTAATCAAATTAATTTTGAAAGTATTTGTCAGCACCTCTCTAGCAGCTCGTGTCCTGACGCATTCCACCAACAAGTGGTGGACATCCTCCACCGTGCCGCATTCTTCACAAAAAAATATTTAAAGCAGACTTGGGGAGTTTTTTTTCTTTTATGGTAGGATAAACATCCAATGGGCCTCCCCATTGGATGTTTTTTCCGGAGATAGTGTCAGACTCTGACTGACTACAAACCCATCACGTTCCTTTGTGCCTTTCGTACCGAGACTGAGGTTTTCTTTTGGATAACCCCATGGTCCCAGTAGGCTTCGACCCGGCTGGGCCCCTGCTGTTGCTGACAGCACCTTGAGGCGCGCGGGAACAGCGCACGCCGTCGACGACTAAGGCTCGGACCGGTCAGTTATCGGACGGTTGGACAGCTAGCTATAGCTACCCAATGCTCGCCGTCCGCAAGCCCGCGGCTACGATGGCTGGAAATCGGGATCGGAATCCCGGCGGCGGCTGGAGCGCTGTGAGCGCCGCCGTTGCCTGATGCGGTCGGCCTGCTCTTTTGCTAGCATTACTGCTTCGCAGAAGGAGGCGACCGCCTGCCACTCCTCCTCGCTCCGGCCATGGCCTGTACCAAGGCCCGACGCGAGAGATCACCGCCGCCGATCGCCCTCATGAGGGCACGGCGATGCTCTGCCCAAGAGTGGCACACCTCTACTGTGTACTCCACCGTGTCCTCTGGGCGTTCGGCACAGTCGTGACACCCGGGCGTCACTTCCACACGAATCCGGTGCAGGAACCTCCCGAACTTGCGACGTCCGGTGAGAACCTGCGTCAGGCGGAAAATGAAGACGCCGTGAGGTCTTTCCAGCCACGCCTCAAAGAGGAGACTTACCGCCATAATAGTGGCGTGCCCAAGCCGATTTGGGCAGTTAAGTTCTATTATAAGGCATCGCTTTGAAACCCAATAATTAACTAAAATATTTAAATAATTTAAAAAATAATTTTAGTATTGTTGAAGATGGGTTTATAAACTCTTTATTTTAAACGTTTTCAAACGTTAGGGCTGGTGTTTCTGCACGCAAGTGTATTATGGATGAGTAAATGAAACATGTATCGCATATGTGGAATCAGTTTGCTGGTTTTTAAGCTTCTTACAGCTGCATTATTAACTTTGTTTTTCTGTACATTTGTTAAATAATGTGAAATACAACTTTTTGCAAATGATTATTATGCACATAAACTAATCTAACTATTACTTGAACGTATTTTGACAAACACTCGGGCAGTTTAGTACCTCAGTTGTTATTACTTGCGATTGTGGATATTGCTTTTCTACGCTGAAATACCATGAAACTCTGTGTTTCTATCTTATCTCTATCTTTAACATTTCTATGTTCAATTATTTTTGAAAAATAATTTAGTACAACGGTGATATAAATTTAACCTCTAGGTGGTCTGGCTCTAGCCAGACAATTTTTATTTAGTAGAATAGTATAGGTTGGTATATACTTATTTTGTTACCACTGATATGTACTCTATGATGTACTACAGTACATGATCAACCATCGAAGACATGCACTTCGGTGAGTGCCAATGGCAATAAATCAATCTCTACGTTTCCAAAATTTTAGAACGAACATACATACCACTGGTGCACTGTAATTCTAAAATTCGAAAGAAATGGAAGTAGGTATGTTACCGGGAGGGCGAGTCCGCTCGGAACCTAAAGTTGACATTCTATGTCCACCAGAAAAAGTGTTTGGATTGCTTATTTTACTAAAGTAGTCACAGTAGCAATATATTACGTTGCGAGAGGCAGCTATTCGGGAAGGAGCTACAAATATTTATCAATCCTTATATTATAAAAGCTATAAAAATATATTATAAAAGCGAAAGTGAGTTGTTACGTCTTCACGCCTAAATGGCAAAACCGATTTTGATGACACTTGGTACACAGATAGACCATGTCCTAGAATAGGACATAGGATACTTTTTATTCCGAATGTATGTTCCCTTGGGATAATTTTCTGCTATCACGCGGGCGAAGCCGCTGGGAGCAGCTAGTTCTACTATAAACTGCAACAAACCAAGCTTGATTGCTATTCTTCGGAGCAATGTGAAGGAGAGCGAAGGAGTCGTTATTGATCACAAAAAAAATGGTTTGTTAAATTAAAGCTCTTATCCTTACTAAGTGCAGTAATAGTGACAGGGTGCATCACTAACTAATGATGACGATGATCGACGCTAAAACCTGCGCGTTCCTCTCTGAAGCGAGATCAAGCGAAACGAACATGGAGTTTCTTGCCGGTTCTTCTCCATAGGAAACGACCAATTTAGAACCGTGCACTAGCTTCTGACGTTTTATAAGTGCCCATGTAGGCCTATGTGAAATAAAATATTTTCACTTTGACTTTGACTTTGAACAAGAACAAAAGTATATACAGCTTTTTTAACGTTATTGTTGTGTATATTTAATGTTTGTGTAAATAACATTATTCATATCAATGTTCTTAACTGAAATACCAAAAAGAAACCGTTTCTTATATAAAAATATATAATTTAAAAAAAAATTCGTTGATTTTTATAAACAAATCAACAATTATAACCGTTATATGAGGTATGACAAAAAACCATAAGTAAACAGTCTTATACCACCCGTAAGGATATTACTTTTTTTCCAAGCCATTTCCGAGATAATCGGATTTTTCGTTAAAAAATTATAATTTCTTCGATTTTGGGCAGAATTAACTCAGGTGTCATTTTTATTCATAGTTATTGCTGGTAAAAACAATATCTGGCACAAAATCAGGGATTTGTATTTTTCAAATTACAAATGCCTGATTTTAATCCTAAGTCTATTATGAAAGTCGATTTACGAATCCAATACGGGCGTAGCAACGCCAGTGTACAGGGGTCGTAGAAGAGCCGTGCCTACGGCGTAGCAGATCCAGCTCACTGCGGGCGGTAAAGGCACAAAGCCTACGGCGTAGCAACGCCAGCGTACAGGCAGGGGTCGTAGAAGCACCGAGCCTACGGCGTAGCAGATCCAGCTCACAGCAGCGTAGAGGTACCGAGCCTATAGAGTAGCAGCGTACAGGGGTCGTAGTTAGTGATGTTCAATTAAGCTATAAACTCTAAACACGCTATAGACTATACATATTTTTATAGTGCGCTATTTTATACGCTATAACACGTTATAATAAAACTCGGAAATCAACTGAACGCGGAGGCGTTATCATTTTATTCGGCAACGAGCTAAACGGACACAATAAACGCTATATTGCTATCCCGTTTTGGCCCCGCTGTTGACGTTTTGTTGAGCGAGACGTTATATTATAGCGCGAAGGCAGAGTCAATATAACAAACGCTATACGCTATGAACAAATAGCGTGTTGTATTTTGGCGCTATACGTTATATTAGCCACCACCAGTCGTAGTCAGTCGTAGAAGAACCACCGAGGCTACGGCGTAGCAGAACGCCAGCTTACATCGGGCGTAGAGGCACCTAGTCTACGGCGTAGCAGCGTGAGCTAATAAGGATCGTAGAGGAACCTAGTCTACGGCGTAGCAACGTGAGCTTACAAGGATCGTAGAGGCACCTAGTCTACGGCGTAGCAACGTGAGCTTACAAGGATCGTAGAGGCACCTAGTCTACGGCGTAGCAGCGTGAGCTAACAAGGATCGTAGAGGCACCTAGTCTACGGCGTAGCAAAATGAGCTTACAAGGATCGTAGAGGCACCTAGTCTACGGCGTAGCAGCGTGAGCTAACAAGGATCGTAGAGGCACCTAGTCTACGGCGTAACAACGTGAGCTTACAAGGATCGTAGAGGCACCTAGTCTACGGCGTAGCAGCGTGAGCTAACAAGGATCGTAGAGGCACCTAGTCTACGGCGTAGCAACGTGAGCTTACAAGGATCGTAGAGGCACCTAGTCTACGGCGTAGCAGCGTGAGCTAACAAGGATCGTAGAGGCACCTAGTCTACGGCGTAGCAACGTGAGCTTACAAGGATCGTAGAGGCACCTAGCCTACGGCGTAGCAGCGTGTACTTACAGGGGTCGTAGAACACCAAGCCTACGCGACGGCGTAGTATCGTATGCTTAGGACGAGCGTAGCAATGTGCCGAGCCTACGGCGTAGTAGCGCCACCTTACGGCGGACATAGAGGAACCAAGTTTACGGCGTAGCAGCGCTACCTTACAGCGGGCGTAGAGGTGCCGAGCCCACGCGTGGTGGTTTTGTAGGAGAGTTAAACTTTCATGGTCACCAAGACAAACATCTGCAGACTGTCAGAAACTGTACTATGACGCATGCAACATTCTGACATACCATTTATGAAAAAAAACAAATGACATAGCTAAGAAAAAATAATTCCCTTGCTTACATTAACTTAATATTTGGGTTTAAGTCGGTTTGATAAATGAGCTCTCGTATTTATTACAAGCAGGGACCATTTTGGTTACCCATTGAAAGGGTTTTTAATAGGGTTTTGACAAAGGGTTGTTTTAAAACCCATTCCGTATTGGTTACACTTTTTTACGAAAACCCTCATCAATGGATAACCTCTTCAAAACCCTTTCGATTTGCTTACCTGTTTATTCAAAAACCCATTCTGAAGGGGTTATATTTTTAATGGCTACACGTTTTGAACGGGTTACCCCTTCAACGACTGAGGGTTACCCATTCAGACTACAAATATTATAAATATTATCGCTCGTACCTTAATTTAAAGCAGTGATGGGCAAAAAGTAATTAGATTAACAATTACAAATTACAGTTACATTGTAATTGGTAATTGAATTACTTTGTAACAGATTACTTAAGTAATTAATTACAATGAGTACTCACTGTAATTAAATACAAAGTAATTAAATTACAAGTTAATCTAATTACATTATAACAGATTACACAAGTAATCTGATAAAATGTAATTACACATTTTTTTCCGTTTTTTATTTACATGTTGCATTGAAATTTTGCGGAAAAAATCACTTGGGGAAAAAAAATAAGAATCTTTCGAATATTTCGGTTTTATTTGGTGGATGGGCATAAGTCTGCCCCGCGCTATATTGACCGATGTCCACTGTTGGACACAGGACTCCACCTCATTGTAATGACCTGTGCCCACAGTTGGACATAAGCCTCCCCGAGTGTCACCATTTAGGCACTATAATGACTGATGCCCATTGTTGGACAAAAGTCTGCCCCTCGCCATAATAACCTGTGTCTACTGTTGGACATAAGCCTCCTCCAAAGTGTCACCATTTAGGCGCTTTAATGACTGATGCCCACTGCTGGGCATAAGTTTGCCCCTCGCTATAATGGCTGATGTTCACTGTTGGACATAGGCCTCCACCTCGCTATAATGACTGATGCCCACTGGTGGACAAAAGTCTGCTCCTCGCCATAATGACCTGTGTCCACAGTTGAAATAAAGCTCTCCCAGTGTCGCCATTTAGGCGCTATAATGACTGATGCCCACTGCTGGGCATAAGTTTACCCCTCGCTATAATGGCCGATGTCCACTGTTAGACATAGGCCTCCACCTCGCTATAATGACCTGTACCCACTTTTGGACATAAGCTTCCCTAAGTGTCGCGGTTTAGGCACTATAATGACTGATGCCCACAGGTGGACAAAAGTCTGCTCCTCGCCATAATGACCTGTGTCTACTGTTGGACATAAGCCTCCTCCAAAGTGTGACCATTTAGGCGCTTTAATGACTGATGCCCACTGCTGGGCATAAGTTTGCCCCTCGCTATAATGGCCGATGTTCACTGTTGGACATAGGCCTCCACCTCGCTATAATGACTGATGCCCACTGTTGGACATAAGTCTGCCCCTCGCAATAATGACTTGTGTCCACTGTTGGACATAGAACTTCTTTTCGCTATTATGACCGATGTCCACTGTTGGACATAAGTCTCCCCCAAGTATCGCCATTTAGGCGCTATAATTACTGCAGTCCACTGTTGGACATAGGCCTCCCTCTCGCTATAGTGTCCGACGTCTTTTGTTGGACATAGGCTCATAAACTAGTGGGCCTCACTATCAGATTGCATCACTACTTACCACCAGAGATTCTGTGATGTCCCAGCCTCATTTCTATGTCCTTACAGGTACCAATATCGTAACCAAGCGGTGCAAGTATGCGACCTTTCATATTCAAAGCAATAATTACAATGTAATTAAATACTATGTAATTAGGTTACATTGTAATTAAATTACTTTGTATTTAAATACATTGTAATTAATTTCATAGCACATCCAAAGTAATCTAATTACAATGTAACTCAATTACTATGTAATTCAATTCTTAACCCTTCAGATACCGTCAATTAGAGACACAATAGTAAGACAATAGATGCGCGGCCACCGGTGGTCGCTTGGGGATTCATGAATTAATTAGATTACAAAAGTAATTAATTACGCCCATCACTGCTTTAAAGTACTAAACTGCATGCATTCGGTAAGAGTGGCCTAGAGGTCCAGAACAGATCGGAGGTGGAAAGTGTTGACCTGAAATTGAGTAGAACCAAAACGGAGTACTTGTGCTGCGATTTCGGCAGTCTCTCCACTCCAGTGCCTTTAGCTCTCGCCGGAACGCCCATACCGATCTGTTCCGACTTTCGGTACCTCGGGTCGCTTGTCCAAGGGGATGGTGAGGTAGACCGGGACGTAACTCATCGAATCAACGCAGGATGGATGAAATGGCGACAGGTCACGGGAACAACTTGTGACCCACGGATGGCCCTCCAAGTTGAAGGGTAAAATCTAGAAATCCGTGATAAGGCCTGTTGTACGTATATGTATGGATCAGAATGTTGGGCTGTGAAAAAGACGGATGAAAAAGATTGCATGTAGCGGAGATGAGAATCTTAAGATGGATGTGTGGTACGACGAGAATGGATAAAGTGAGAAATGAGTAGATTAGGGAAAGTTTGTAAGTGGCGCTAGTGACTGAAAAGTTGAAAGGGAATCGTTTTTCTTGGTATGGTCATGTAAGGAGGAGAGATGAATCGCATGTTGCCAAAAGAGTTATGAATTTACATGTGTGGACGGATGGAGAGGGAGAGGGAGGTCAAAGAAAAGATGGATGGATTGTGTGAGAAGTGATATTGTTACGCCGTTAAACTTCAACACGTCATATTTCCGACAAAATATAGAATGGCAATGAATAATTAAAACGCATTGCTGTTCGAAAGCTCTAGAACCAAAGTACCTACCTAGCCTGGCAAGATCTGGAACATTCCTTCATAAGTACTCGTTGTACCTACTATTTAGTAGGTATGTAATCTGTAGGTATCTATAAGTGGATAAGGGAAATGGTACTTTCCGCCATTAACAATAGAGTCGAAATTCGCGTGAAAGTGACTCGCGAAGGATAAAGTAATAAAATTGATTTATGGCCCCGCGACGCGACTCTATTGTTCTGGATCTATCCTAAGACGTCAGTATCTAGAATTTTCTTTGCTCCGCGTATAAATACGAGCCCCCGAACGGTAGTGAGTCTGTTTTGATTTCGACTGCGATCAAGAGCGATCTACCTAAGTGTGCAAAGTGATTTTATCTAACGACCGAGGCGATAGTGTAACAGAACTCTAGTGCTAATTGTGATTTTGGATTATTGTTGACTGGACTAATTACTTATTGTTTGTGGTAAATAAAGTTCTTTATTGGTAAATCGGCATTTTGTTACCCACGTACGTAACAATATGAATGAAAAGGGAGTTAATGATAGCGTGACGAGCGACAGGACAGAATGGAAGAAAAAAACGTGTTGCGCCGTCCCCAAATAAAACGGGATAGTGGCAGGAAGATGATGATTGCAGAGACCTGAAATTTAGGAAAATAGCAGATAGAATTTATAAAAAAAAAAATACAAAAATATATTTAAAATAATCCTGTATTTATATTTTAGGAGCACTAAGGCTAAAACACCAGGGTCGCGCCATAGAAACTGTGAAAAATTAGTTTTTCGCCAATATTTTGCTGAAAAAGCATTGCAGACGTCTAAAGTTTTTTGTAAAACACAGATTTAAAGATCATTGGGCACCTAAGTATGGAAACCATACCCACGGCAGACACAAACGAAATATAGCAGTATATAATGATATAAGGCTCTGATTTCCTATGGCAGTAGCCACATTAATGTGAGCCACGGGGATCTAGATAAATTCAAGTGTCATAAACTGATTTGGGAAATATGAATAAAATGCTAATCCATTTATAATTTTTATTAAATTTGATCCAAATCAAGCATAAGATCGATAAAAAGGCAGCGGGCGTGTCTATTGCTTCCTGATGTCTGGCCCAAGACAGATAGATATTATGCTAGCGATATGGGCGCAGCTCCCTACAGTGCGGCGGCCGAGTATACATGAGCAGTAGTACTCTTCTATACTTTGTCGTCCTTGTTGTGTTGGATTTAACAAAATATATGTATAGTACTGTCGTAAAAGCGTACGTGAGTGGGCGATGGTTTGTGATGACCACGAAGTTTCGTGCCTCTACCATGTGACGAAAATACCTTAAAGCCTCGTACACTGCCAACAACTCACGGTCGTACGAACTATATTTTTTCTGTGCTGAGTTCAGCTTCTTGGAAAAGAAACCCAGTGATTCCCATTGCAGAAAACTGAGATGGAGGAGTCACCGTTGGAGGCACCAAGATCTCTAACCTCCAGTACGCAGACGGCACCACGCTTCCGGCCGCCAATGAAGCAGAAATGGTGGAGATACTGAATAGAATTGAGCGCAATAGCCTGGAAATGGGTCTCAAGATCAATCACAGCAAAACCAAGATGATGGTAGTAGACCGAAGCAGAAAGCTGCAACTCACGGGAACTCTTGGGCTTGAGGTGGTTGATAACTTTATCTATCTCGGTGCAAACATCAGCAATACAGGTTCTTGTGAAAAAGAAATCCGGAGGCGCATACAAATGGCCAAAAGTGCAATGTCGCAGTTGCAAGGCATATGGAGGGATCGTAACATTTCACGCAAAACCAAAACCATACTGGTCAAAAGTGTAGTCTTCTCCATATTTAGCTACGGGGCTGAGACTTGGACTTTAAAAAAGGCTGACCGCGACCGCATTGATGCCTTCGAGATGTGGTGCTGGAGGAAAATGCTTCAAATTCCCTGGACTGCCTCCCGTACAAACAGCTCTATCTTACGCGAACTGAACATCAAGATCAGACTGTCGACTACCTGCATGCGCAGAGTACTAGAGTTCTTTGGCCACATTGCCAGGAAAAATGGCCACAACCTTCAACTGCTCATCGTAACTGGCATGGTTGATGGCAAACGACCAAGGGGCCGCAGCCCAATAAGATGGGCAGATCAGGTCCACTCCACACTGGACACCCAATTGCACGTCGCACTTCATGACGCTAAGAACCGTCACAGATGGCGAGATACCATTACTAAGAAGCTAATCCAGCGGTAACTTCACGACCCTCAGTAATGAGGAATACGACTCAAGGAGGAGGAGGATTCTCATTGCTTAACATCTTGTTGCTGCAGCAAGGCCCCTATTGACATGTCAGATGCATTTGTTATTTATTTATTTATTTATTTGGATCTCCAACAAAGGTTACACAGACATAGTATAAATCACTAGGCATGGGGTCCTTTAACGTGTGCTCCTTCAGTTACAGGAGACCACAGCATGCACATATAACTAGGTGAATATAAAAAATAAAAAAGGTGAAATTCACATCAAATACCATACAGATTACACAAAATTTGAAATTCAGAAAGAAAAATCAAACAGATCTCAAAGAAAGAATTATCAAAGAAAGCTCAGCATTAGAACGCGGATGGACTAAAATCGTAGCGTTGGAAAGCGTATCGGGCCGTATGTGTTGATGGCTGACCCAATCGCAGCTGTTAAGCCGTGGGCACGCCAATTATAGCGGTAAGTCCCCTCTTTGAGGCGTGGCTGGAAAGACCTCACGGCGTGCTTACCTTCCGCATGACGCAGGCATTCAGGCGGAAGAGACGCCCGGGTGTCGCCACTGTGTGGAACGCCCGGAGGACACGGTGGAGCACACAGTCAAGGTGTGCCTTGCTTGGGCGGATTGCCGTGCCATCGGCGATCGGCGGAGGAGACCTCACGCGCTGGGCCTTAGTTCAGGCCATGGTCCAGAGCGAAGAGGAGTGACAGGCGGTCGGCTCCTTCTGCGAAGCAGTAATGCTAGCAAAGAAAGAGACCGACCGCCGTAGACGCGGGCTTGCGAACAGTGAGCCATGGATAGCTCACTGACCGACCACCCGGTAACTGTCCGGACCGAGCCCAAGACGTCGAAATCGCGAATTTTTTTCCCACGCCTCAAGGAGTTGTCAGCAACAGCAGGCGCCCAGCTGGGTCAAAGCCTACTGGGTCCAGGGTTATCCGAAAGGGAGCTCAATCCCTGTATGAAGACTAGAAAGAACGGGGTGGCTTTTAGTCAGAGTCCGACACTATCTCCTGCTCCGCCCAAGAGCGCGGGTTGTCATTGGATGATTTTTGACCACCATAAAAAAAAGCTGTTAAGCCGTGTTTTGTGCTCGTGAATGGTGTTCTAACGCGAAAACGCATAAATCGGAACCGGTGTCTATTAAAATAACATTTTCGAATGGTGGTCCGTTACAAAAATACGGCCTTCAGACATTTATATTTATTTTCCTTCATTGATATTTAATTAAATAATTATATACAATTAAAGGTTATAATTTTCCCCTTAGTTTAAAACTATTTTGATTAATATCTGCATGAAGAGTGCTTCACAAAGCGGGTCAGATGTGCCCAATGATCTTTATCAAAACTAGTACAAATACAACAAAAATCCTAGCAAAAATATTCAGACGTTATTAAAATTTAAAAAGAAAGCACTGTCCTATCAAACCGAGTAAAAAACACTTATGGACAATTCTATACGATTCCAAACTTTCAAGGTCAAAATCTATTCCTGCTCTCCAAAACCCTTTAAAACCCTATGGTTATCAAAGGGTTTTAAAGGGTTTTGGACGACGAACCCTTTCAAAGGGTTATTGTTTCAATTGGATATCATACAAGAACCGGTAACCTCTTGAACGAGTTAACTTATTGAAAGGGTTACCCTAACGTTAGGGTTATGAAGGGGCTAGCACTATCAAGAGGTAACCCTTTCCGTTGCTATAGGCGTTCAACCTGTAACCCTTTCGAAAGAGTTAACTTATATTCGGGGTTGTACGGTCCCTGATTACAAGTAGTCAAAAACAAAAAGTTTTACGATTATTGAAAAACAGAATTGCACTTTCCATACATAAAATAATCTGGGAGATCATACATTTTTTTATGTGTATGGACTTCCGTGAAGAAAGTTTAACATTGCTGTGCCAACAAAACTACTCCATTCCGTTACCGTCGAGTACATCACCTTACATTTTTTGCAATTGTTTTACTGATAGAATCTTACAAAGTTGCTAACTTTCTTCTACTTTCTTTGATTAGTTAATTGTTGGTTTACTAACTTCGGGGTTTACCAACTTAATTGACTGAAATTAAACAAAATGGATATTATATCTATCGGACTTGACGCATTTGACACGACAGTGGTAGCTGTTGACGCTCGACGAAGGCCGTCGACAATCTAACAAGTGAAGATCATCGGCGACCGTCGTGTGTGTTAAGTGTCACATCGGTGTCAAATCGGGATCGGAATCCCGGCGGCGGCGAGGGCGCCGTTGCCTGATGCGGTCGGCCTGCTCCTTTGCTGGCATTAGATAATTTTCCCCATAATTAAAAAAATGAAAAAGTTTCAACCGCCACCCCGGTGGCAAACTAAGGGGTGGCCGAAGGGAGTAAACTGACGGCTGCAGGATCCTCTGCCGTTCGCAACACGCCGCTCGTGTGTATGAGCCCTTACTCTCGTATTTAGAAAACCAACTATTAAATTGATGCAAGTAAAGCATCAAGTTAACTAACGTGGAGCCAGTCATTTAATTATGGTCAAAATTTGCGTTAAGCAGTAACCACGGAAACTGTGCGGCTGATCGCTCTGTAGCTATACTGAAATTGATGTGACAAGTAAATTATTAAACCGTGTCTGTAATAGCTTCGTTTACAGTACTAATGCTCATTATAGGTGGTAGTTAGTCGTTGTAATTAAGTAAGACTCCGACTTCTCATGAATTTTGCGGCATAATTCTATTTTATTCAAATGCATGTTTTATAGTTCTAATCTAGATCGACCACACATATTAAGTATTATGGTAGCAACAAAAAATAAGACAGATTAAATGAGCCTTTGTCAACCAGACATCAGAAAATTGCATTGAGATGCCACCACAACAGTCATTGCAAAGAATAAGAGAAGTGTTGCATATTGATCTCGGCGGGCGGCGGCGGGCGGCGGCGGCGGCGCGGCGGCGTGCGGCACACGCGGAGCGGCCGCCGCGCGCACGTCCCGCGCTGCCCGGCCCCGCGGCCCCACGGCCCGCCGTCACTATAACGTGCCGCTAGTCAAGTAAATTAACTTCGTTTCATCGTCATTATTCTCGCTCTCATTCGAAACAAATAACGAGGTGTGAACCCCTTCAACCGGCACGCTCGCGTGTGACTCCGTTTTAATGATGTATTTGAACTAACCAAGTGACAGCTACGTTTCCTACAAGTTACGTATCAATATACCGAACTCTTACTCATAACAAAGAAAACTGAAAAAAAAAAACACAATGCTCGTTAACTGAAAACAATGAAAGTTCAGGGACGGTTCTATGACAGACGATTCGCGATCGTATGGCTACGTCAGAGGAACTGGAATAGATTTACGTATACCGAGCGTGAAATTAAAGGATAAACAAATGAATTCCGAAGCGGGCGCCATAATAATGAGCCAGCAGTCGGCATCAGGAGGTGTCAAGCGGCAGACACGGGCGGCGTGACCCGGCGCGGAACTCGGCCGCGGCGCATCAGGAGAACTGGGCCATATCAATAAGCGTGTCCCAGTTACCTGGATTTGTCGCGTGCGGTGCGGCAGTGCTTATTGCTGGCAGCATGTCGGGCAAGTCGTGCGCGTCGGGCAGCGTGCGCTCGCTGGGCGGCTCGGTGCGGCTGGGCACGGCCAGCGGGCACGAGGTGGTGCTGGACGCGCTCTACGAGCAGCGCAAGCGCGACAAGAAGAGCGTGCGCGTGCTCACCGTCATCGTGTACGTGTTCTGCGTGTCGCTCGCCGCCATCATGCTCTCGCTGTACTACGTGTTCTTCTGGGAGCCCAAGGACGCGCAGTACGCGCAACGCAAGGTGTTTCACACTGTAGAGAAGCAAACCAGCACCACACCAATGCCCACATGCTTTATGCCCCTCACCGGTACGTCACTCCACCGACACGCTTCCCTCTTACTCCTACCACTACTTACGTGTTTCTGGTAAACATGGACTCGTACAGATACGCATACGAGATACTCCAGATATCGTTGTACTCACTTCTATAACGATGCCCCGCGTGAGCGTGCATATTCCTGAGCTTTGTACTAAACTTATAACAATAACTCGTGACACGACTGACATTTATCTAGTAGGCTCTACTTATTGTAATGATCACTAACCGCAGATATCTTCTAGTTCTAAACCCGGATCAAAACAGCATCATGAACTGAAAGTCGCTACATCATCACTATCTCATTGATGTATATGCAGATTCACCTAAAAAGAGAAACTGACTGACTGACATATCAACGCAGAGACGAAACTATTGGCTCCAGGAAAGTCTGATTTTGCACAAGGCTCCCTTTTATGATATAGGCGACAACTAAGCTATTTTAGGGATTTGGCATAAATTCTATTCAAAATGAATATAATATAAAGACTGACATTATTAAGTACCTTCAAAATACGGTTGAAGGGGGGTGTTAAAGTTTTCACGAAAAGATTATTGCGATCAAAGTCGGTAGCAAAGTGCTAGTAGGTCATAACTCTGTTCTATTTGAGAGCTGTCATAAAATGTTCTGCAGCAACAACAAGAGCTTCTTATTTTTTTCAAGTCGATTGTAAACTTCTTAAATTGTTTGGACCCAATAGCACACAGTAACAGCTGATTTTAGCAAAAGACTGCAGATTTACTGTCATGTAAAATTGATGGCTTAATAATAGATTACTATATAAAAAGTAATGCAAATATAAAACACTGTAATAATACACATCTACACTAAAGATTATTTTTTGTGTTATCTACACTAAAGATTGTTTTTTGTTTGTAGGAGGTAAGAAAGTACTGGTCCGATTGCTAAAATTTTTTCACCGATAGAAAACTGCTTTATTTCTGGGAGACAGGCTATATTTTACGTACACGCGCGGGTGAAGCCGCAGGCAAAAGCTATAGTTATTAATAATCGTATTATATCAATTTATTAATTGTAATTTATTATTGGGTATTTAAGATATCAAAGATGATAAAAAGTCAACGATAGGTATATTAAAGATCGGGACGCTATGTAATCGAGTTTATTATGAAGCTTTTCAAAAGGTTTTTTGTTGAATTGAGTCTTTATATTATGATCAATAGATAAGTGATGATAGGGCGTGGGTAGGATTCTCCACGGGATCGCGGGATGATTAATCAAATCCATAGCTAGCATTACGTTCAGCATGAGAGGCGCACAAGCTGTTCTAAGTATAATTATGATGTTTTGAACAGATACCTTAATTGCATTTATTGCTTCAATTGAAAATAATGACATTATACTGTTGTTTCATATTTTTAAGACGTATCTACGTATCGTTCTATTAGAAGATAACTTGTAAATGAAAGTGAGTGTGTGTGTCTACATATACATGTGTATCTCAACCAGGCAGGCTGGTATTTTGATGAACAACACAATAGTTTCCAATGAATTGTACTACAATTAGGTCATGTACGTGATAATCGTTACTAACGGTAGGTACCTAGATTAAAGTACTGAATACTTTAATCTAGGTCTTTAATATACTTGCGCAGTTTAAAAATTTGTTTTGTTTTCTTTCTGTGTATCAACTTACTTTGTATTTTTTCATTTCTAAATTGAATTGCCAGTTTTTTCGAACGTAAAACTAATTTAGCTTATCAAGGGCGCCCGTGTTTTTCGTTTCTGTTTGTTGATGTAAGTTAAAAACATCCAAATCTTCATCTAGCTTTGTATGGAAGCAAAAGTGTAAAAGTGTACCTACAGTGTGGTCTTTTTACTTAGCATGGGTAGGATGACAGTAGGACGAAATAAGCAATCTTTAAATGAGAGAAAAGAAAAGGTATCCGATATCTGTTACCCACACCATCCTATGGCAATTGTAATGTAGATTTAAAAGTTTTATGCGTCTTCCATATTTTCACATGACGTATCTTTTGAGAATAAATTAATAACTTTGAAGTATTGAAATGGAAAAATAGTTACAACCGAATTGACAACCTCCTCTTTTTTTGAAGTCGATTAAAAATTCACTTCATTTTATTTTGAATACGCCATGCGCCTAAAAGTCTGTTCATAATTACTTGTCCATTACGAGACATCGTGTAATGTCATGGGAGTGTGTATTCGTGTGTGCACTAGATGCTGTGATGAGTAAAAAAATATTACTCTTTACAGTGTTTTTAACTTTCTCACGATGTTGTAAGAGCACACGAGAGCAGTGGTGGTCCAATGGTAACGGCCCCAACTTGGCCTTTTGTAAGTAGGTCGCGGGTTCAAACCCAGCCAGGCGCATTACGTTGTGTAATTTATTTCATTACCCTACGCGCGGTTTTTTGACGCCCTCATAATTGTTTCTGTTACGTGAAAAAAAGCAGCTGTTCTTTATAATCGGTCGAGTTATGCAAGCACATACTGAACATTCCATTAGTTAACAAGTATATATACAGTTTATGCCTAAAATTTTATTTGATGGACATAAAAAATAAAAATGATCTCTAGTACTCTTCTTGTGTTCTATAGATCGATCGCTATAGTGTGGACTTGGCTTAATAGTCACGCCTGCAAGTAAAATTTACGACCGTATAATTACGTCGTAAGTATACGCATTAATAGACTTTAAAGCATCTTCTAAGCGAAGTCATCGTCTCTTTGATTATATAATGTAATATAACTACTTACATTATCTTTATTTATATAATTCCGCTGTACGTGTGTTTGTCACCTTACTCCTCCCTAATAGCTTGACCGATTTCAAAGTAATTTTGTGTGTATTTGAGTGGGGCCTGAATGGTTTGAAAATGCATTTAATCTCGGTAGCTGGTGGAGTACCTAATCAGATTTTTTTTAAAGCTAGCATTCAGGCAGGAAAACGACTTCCGGGACTGTTAGTATAAAATATCTTGATATTACCTGTAAAATCAAAGTTGGTGCTCAAGTAATTCTTGTAGTTATTTTATCTCAAAAACGAAAAGAAGTATTTGGACATGTTTACAAATAATTATCAGATCTATAATTTTTGTCTGGGGCGGGCTAATTTTATGATAAAACTAACCGTTTTGCTGAAAATCGAGACAAATCAATTTTTGTGACCTTTGACCCCGAGTTTTTTTCCAAGTATCGGATCGATGAGGCCTTTTTACGTTTCATTAATGATGTTTTGAACAATCCTGCCAATTTCCAGCTGGGTTTGAATTTTTGTAACTTCTCTCTAATCTCTCGCTGGGATTCTGGTCCTGATATCCGGCCACCATAGGCGCGTGCTTGCGGACGGCGAGTAATGGGTAGCTCGCCGCCCGATCGTCCGTTAACCCTCCGTAACCGTCCGGACTGATCCCAAGACGTCGACACGGCGCGTATTGTTCCACGCGCAGCTCGTGCAGTTGTCAGCAAACCATAGGGGCCAGTAGGGTTGAAGCCTACTGGGGTCAAGGATTTGTTTCTGAAAGGAAGATTCGGCCCCAGTACGAAAGGCAACGAAGGAACAGGACTGGGTTTATTCGTCATTAAAAGTCTGACACTATCTCCCGCTCCGCCTAAGAGCGGGAGATGTCATTGGATGATTTTCATTGAAAGCAAGGTCTATAGCACAGATATAGGAATAAATCTGTGCAGTAAATTTTTAAAATTAATATCACAAAAAAAAACTTTTTTACACATCAGTGAGCTTCCGAGCGCATTATAAATGACTGAGGTAAAAACATATTGGAAACTATATCGTCCAATAACAAGTCTTTTATAGAGTACTAGCACATATCTACTAACATATCATGGAGACTTTTTTTATTTTTATGTCCGTAATTATTCCAATAGGCCCCGGAATATTATTAAAGATGCGTGCGTGATACTAAAGATACTTTCATGCATAAACTGAGTCTTGCTTGCTACTGTACGCAATTTTTCCTTACCCCGTATAAGCGTGTAGTAATTATACATATTATTTCTTAAAAATACTACCGCCTCAAACAGTATTTTAAGTGTTTATATACACACATGGTAGTGTAAGTTCATATTTGTAGAAAACGGCTTACAGGAGTCAGTTTACATAATTTAGATAAATATAAAGCAAAGATTTTGAGCAATGAAATCGCGCTCTTTGTCTGTACTGTTGCCCCCGAAAATTATTATTTTGTGTAGGTATTTTCCCTTTGGTGTAAGTAGATATACAATCAGAATGCCACTGAGATCCTTTAGCATTATTCACGTAAGTATGCATTTGTGGATAATTATTAGAAAGAATTTTGTCGAAATAAAAAAAAATTGTAGTGGTCTGCTTAGGACGATTGGAAAAAATAAAGCGCTATTTTGTATAGGCCCTGGGCCCTGGGTCAGCGTTGTAGCGCGAATCACAACATTTTATTCCAAGGCACTGTATAGTGCCACTGTATAGTGCCAAAAGATACATCAACATAATTTACTTTTTTATGTTGTTTTATAACTTTAATTTACTTACGCATATATAAGTCACGCAATGAATCACTTTATGAAACGAAAGTATGTAGTTGCGGCCAGTGCCCTGTTTATCATGTACCTAGTATGTACTTGGAACTACCGATAGCCTTGTACTGTTTCCAAATAAGTAGATCCTCTACTTCTAAGCGAAGTATACATGCTTCAAAATTTCCGCTAGTTGGGCTGACTGGATCAAATAGTGACTTTTAACTTCGTATATGGTTTTCCCATCTTTATAGTTTACTAGCGTTTACCCGCGGCTTCGCCCGCGCTTATACGTTAATTCCTCTCCCCTTTTTTTCCCTCTTTCTTACTCTTTTCTCACCTTAACATAAAAATTAGCCTATGTCCGTCTCCAGGGTCCCAAATATCTCTGTACCAAAATTCATCACAATCGGTTTTGCCATTCAGGCGTGAAGATGTAACAAACAAACTCACTTTCGCTTTTATAATATTAGTAAGGACTGGCTGACGACAGAAGTTCTCCTATCTTAGCTCTGAACTATCAACCGCGCCGCGCGCGAATGTTAAATAGTCGTCGTTGTTTTCTTTTTTTTTAAGGCAATGTTCTTGACTTTTCATTCCGTAACACTTAGAAAAACTTTGAGGAATTGGTCCAGACCAATTTCGCAAATTGTTTTTTGTTGTGTGTTTTAGTTTTTCGTTCAACCACTTCCGGATTTTCCGTCAAAACAATGTCTGCAACATTGTTTAAGATTTAGGGGGCCTAGATCTTAAATGCTACATTGTCTTAAATTGACGGAAAATGAAAGGAAAGGGTTGGGCCCTTTGGTAAAGTTTGCTACAGGCCTCGCGCTAGCTTGATCCGGAATTGCTGTCATTTGAAGATCGATCTACCCGTGTATCAGATTTGCATTCGTTGAGACTTGCCATTGGTTGCTTATCGTACTCTCCTAATTACTACGAGTAGATTGTGGAGGTCAGGTAGGCGCTCGCTCTGTGTAAACCTAGCGTGATATTCAGCTGCACCCGGTTAGACTGGTAGCCAACCACAATATAGTTGGAAAAGGGGTATCTCAGGCCGGTTGATCGTAGTGTGGGTACTTTTTCTATACTGATATAAACTAGTGCTTGAGAGCAGTAGTGGCCGGAGAGTAGTGGTGGCCGAGTGGCAACTGCCCCGATTTACGAATTGTAGGTCGCGGGTTCAATCAAACCCAACCAGGCGCATTACTTTGTGTAATTTATTTCATCACCACTGCTGTCAAAGCGTTGAAGGAAAAGATCATGAGGAAACCGGCATGTCCTAGAACCAAAAATTCGAAGACATGTGACCTTCACCAACCCGCACTGGGCCCGCGTGGTGGATTACGGCCCATTCCCTCTCCTAGAGAGAAGGCTTGAGTCCCAGCAGTGAGAACATTATAAGGCCGACTTTGCTATACTATGCTTGACTGCGATCCCATCTGATGGTAAGTGATGCAATCGTTGATAGTGAGGTGCACTAGTTTATCAAGAGCCTATTCACTCTACTTACCTTATAGTATAAGTATTTTATACGTAACTAGGTACTCGAATACAATTCTCAAGACGTTCGAGCGGCCCGTCGAAGTTTGAGTGTCCGAGCGGCTCCAGCAGCCGCTCTAATTATAGATGTTGGTAGTCACAATAACTCGCTCTCGGTTATTCACTGATCATGTTTATAACATATAAATCACAAACGGTTTCTGGTGAATTGCCCAAAATAGCGCACTGTGTAACGTGCATTGGGTAAGTGGAGGAACGCACTCGGGCGGATACTTGAACTCAAGCAGAAAGAGTTTCGCAATCTTGCTGTGCGGATCACTTACACAGACGTACCGCCCAGCCGAGGCCGAATGCATAACAACAAACCCATAAACTAACTGCAACGTCAGATTAGCTCTAGCGGAAGGAATTGACAGTAACCTTCCCTAAACCTATCCATATTAATAAGATATCGCTCATTGGGTTTTTTATGGTGATTAAATCATCAATGACAGGGACACTCTTGGGCGGAGCGGGAGATTGTGTCAGACTCTTACTGACTAAAAACCCACCCCGTTCCTTTGTGCCTTCGTACCAGGTCACGAGCTACTCTTTCAAAACTAACCCTGGCCCCAGTGTGCTTCGACCCAACTGGGCTGTTCCTGTTGCTGACAACTCCTTGAGGTGCGCAGGACAAAGTATAAGATATTTACCGGACGGTCGGACAGCAAGCTACCCGTGGCTTGCCGTCCGCAAGCCCGCGCCTACGGTGGCCGGAAACCGGGATCGGAATCCCGGTGGCGATAGCGCCGTTGCCTGATGCGGTTGACCTCCTCCTTTGCTAGCATTACTGCTTCGCAGAAGGAGGCGATCGCCTGCCACTCCTCCTCGCTCGAGACCATAGCCTGAACCAGAGGCCGCTGCGAGAGGTCTCCGCCGCCAATCGCCCCATCGTTCATTGGAATCAAGATGACTGAACATTTTTATAAATCTCTGTGAGCTTTTACCCGCGGCACCGCCCGCGTGCATAAAAAATAGCCTATGTCACTCAGGAACAAAGCAGAAATCGATCGGAGAAAAAAAAAATTGCAATCGGACCAGTACTTCCAGAGATTATTTCTACAAACAAAAAAACATAAAAACAAACTTTTGCTCCTTAAAATCATAGTGTAGATTATATCCTCAAAATCATTTTTATTCATCAAAGATTTCTATGCAAAAAATATGATGCAATTTATAACTTACCTAACTCAGTTATAAACGCTATACTTGTATTCATTAATCCAATGCAGTTACGTATATTTAATAAATAGGTAGGTACTTAATATTTTATGTCAAAAGTCTTAATTTTTGAGTTGTTTCTTCTCGTCGCAAAAAGCGATGCGCTATTTTAATCAAATCAAATCAAAATAATTTATTTCAAATGGACCAAATGTGGGCACTTTTGAATAGTCAAATGTCGGTCAGTCCAAGAAAAGTGAAGCTAAATTGCACGTTCCTAAGCGTAGATCTCTATGGAGAAGAACGTGCAAGAAACTCCATGGAGACTATTTTAAATCATATTAGGTATGTGTTACATACAATGTTTGGTTACATTATTTCTTGTTGCTTCTATTATGTGAATAATGTCAGTGAAGAGCGGAGAGCCTCATATTACGATACTTTGAACTAGGAAGTACCAAGATAGTTTATTTACAAGATTATTCTTGCAGGCCACAACTGGCTTCAAAACTGTAATCTAACATCCCGCACGGACGTTACATCTGCAACGTTCTATGAATCTGACTTGATAAATAAATATACAGCTAAATCTTGTTCTAATATTAGATATCATACGAGATACGAAATGCACACACTGAGCATTTTCTAAATATTTAGAAGACTTTATTTGTAGGTAGGTGTGTGTAGATACACCGGTGGGTATACAGGTACCTACTATTACATCGGCTGCTCTACATACATATACCGAAGCTTGTTTCAGAACTTTATGATGGAAGTGTAAATAAATTTTCATATTTTATTTAGAAGTTTCAACTTTATTGTTTCTAACCAATTTATTTTCCTTTTGTTTGAATTATACTTAGCTAAATTAAATTAGTATCTATCTACAATTTAAAAATCGAAAAATGGTCTTCTTTTTCCACCTACATGTAGGTAACTAAAGAGGCAGAGGAAATTTCGCCCGATGGTTTCTTTTTTGAGGTGAGAATTATCTTATGACTTCATCCGCTCTAGGGTGGAGCGACCGGGCGCGTCAGACTTTTACTGACTAAAACCACACCTGTGTTCCTTCAGTTGGCTTTTGTGTTCCAGGACCATGAATATATCCTTTTCACAACCAAACCCATAGGGCTCCAACAGGCATCGGCCCTACGGTTTGCTGATATCTCTTTGAAGCGCGTGTGGAACACTACGCGCCATATCAACGACTCGGGCTCAGACCTCATAGGACGAGCGGACAGCGAGCTACCCATTGCTCGTCGTCCACAAGCCCGTGCCTATGGTGGCCGGGGATAATATTAAACAATGTGGGAATATTCGAAAAAGATAGGTAGGTACCATGGTCCTGAAACGAAAAGGGCAACTGTGTTCCTTACACAGGTGGCTTTTAGTCAGCAAAAGTCTGACACTCCTCGCCCACCCAGAGCAGGAGCAGTTATTTGATAATTTACGAACTAAAAAAAATCCACCAATATAACTTTTTAGTGGGAAATCATAACGCAAACTAATCATGTTACCGGGAAACTTAGTGAGTAGGTACTTAGGTAGGCTAGGTTCAGTTTCAGTTTCAAAGTTGTCGCTTTTTGTTAAACTTTAGATATACCTACTTACGTTACCATCGTAACCAACCTAGGCACCTATGAAAAACGAACTTATGAATATGGGTAAATATCTTCATAATCAGGTTAGAGCAGTTGTATGAAAATATACCTACCTCGAGTTGAGGCAGGGAATGTAGGGACCTAGATATATCAATAGACAATAGATATGCACCTAGAAGCAAGGATCCAAAGTTGATGTGTATGAGTATATTTTTGTCAATATTAGATAATTATGTTATTGAAGCATAGATAACATAATGATGATAATATTGTGAACCTAACAATGACCGGTCAACAGTCGTATTTAACTTTGAAATTGTGCCTAAAAATTACTTATGCTTGCTTCGCTTCTATTTCTTTACCATAATGAGGGAATTGCTCTATCTGATAGGTATCAGAATGGACGGTCAACATTTAATGTTATTTGTGTATCTACCTATCTTTTAACTTATGTAATAAGCAATCCTCTCATCATGGTAAGCAAATAGAAGCCATTGATAAGTAATTTTTAGGCACTATTTCAAAGATAAGTACGACTGTTGCTTGGTCAATTTGGTCATTCACCTGACGTTCACTGATAATATTGCCTTTTATGAAATTGTACCGAGACGAGTGACGAGCGATGACGATGACCTTTCTTTACTAAAAGTGCACACCTATTTAAGTATTAATGAAATAATTTATGTCCCCAGGAGGAGGCGATACCACAGTGAGTGGCGACATCATTCAGTCAACGTCGGAGAACAGCACCGGCGGCTTTAGTGAAGACGGCGTCACGGAGCCCAGCGTGGACGCGACTCTCAACGCGACTACCCTGCTCGATAGCACGCCGGGACTCAACACGTCTTCAGAGTTTAGCACCAATGACACGGACAGCGGCACATGACGCCTACTCACTCGTAAACTAAAAAACGTGACTAAGATAACGTGAAGATCATTGGAACTGTATTCTCTCTACAGTTGTAGATACTTAATATTGTGGCAGCTTAACTACTAGTCAGTCTACGCAGTCTAGTCAGTTACTCTATAGGCTAGGTAGGTAGGTATGTGGAGCAAAACCCTATTGTAACTAACATCGATTGATAACCCTTCACGATAAAGTGTAAGTAGTTAAGTGTCGAGTATCGCGCTGGTGAAAAGCTATTTTATAAGTCCTAAATAGGTACTTACTTAGTTTTAAATTAGGGATGGATAAACTATAGACCTACGGACATATTCCTGTACGCAATTGCCATACTTATTTTGACAAATGCGCAAAGTGGTGATTCTATGAAACCGAGAGAATGTCTCATTCATCTGGCCTAGTTTTCTTACTTTTCTGTTTATCTATTTCGTGTTCGCAATTAAGCCACCGGGCGCAAATGAGTGCCTTTAATACATTTAGTGATCAGGAAAAACTAATACCTATGCAAATAAAAATACCAAATTGTAAAGAAAAAACTAGGGCAGATGAATCAGACATTCTCTCGGTTTCAAAGAATGACCCGAAACGTGTTTCTGGTGACAGGTGAAAAATGAAAATGAAAAAAATGCCCAACCCTGTTTTAGATTATAAATAGGTACCCAACATTTAACTCTACGCAGTAACTACCTACATAGTTATAGTAACATACGAACCGGCCGATAAAAATATAAGCATAAAATGTAAGTAAATAAAAATTGATAAGTACCTAAACATTAATGCCCGATTCCTAAACAATAAGGACCATTAATGGGTAGGTATCAATATAGTAAGTATGTACCTACTACGAGTAACAGGTGTTCGTCGTTAAAACTTATCAAAGTAGGTAAGAGCCGGACCACACGATGCGGTGCCGCGCTGCACCGCATCGTGTGGTCCGGCTCACAGGTATAATTTTCAAAAATTGCTGAAAAACTTTATCATTTTTCACCTTTACCTACAAATTAAAAAATCATTCCAAAAAATCAGTAGGACTTTTACTTAGGTATAGATCTCACGATTCTACTCGCCACCAAAAAAGTACCTATCGCATTTTTTTAGGAACCGGATATAAGATTTTGTTATAATTAAGTAGATACCTTTATTAGATATTATTTTAGCACCAGTGACATCGGAAGGCTGAACTGATATGCAAGATTGACGGTGAGAGAAGTCGAATCTTGAATTAAACATAGGATAGGTAGTGTAGAAAAATATAATGCAGGTATGTATAGGCTGCATTGCACGTGGGTATATTTTCTTGTATTAATATAAATAAAAAAAACATTTACACTAAAATACCCAACCTTGCTTCAAGCTCGTAACAGGGAAGGGGTAGACAGGTACAGATAGTTAAGTACATAACCCTAATCGTTAGGTTGGAAAAAAAAGTGACGAAGGTGAAACCGAGCAGATCACATAAGAATGCGCCAGGGTAACCCGAGAAATTTAAATATTCGTCTTTAAAACATATTGAAAGACAATTTCGTGAAATCATGACATTCAATGATGATTCTAAATATGAACAATAATTTAGTCCAATCGCCACACAGTGTGCTGGCATGCTTGTTAGAAGGCACTAATCGCTACTAATAGTACCCATCTATAGCCCAAAACGTTACTAGCGACACCTTACGAAAAACTATGAAAAAACCTGCCTACTTTTTATAATTAATTCATGAATCCCCAAGCGACACCCGGTGGCCGCGCATCTATTGTCTTACTATTGTGTCTCTAATTGACGGTATCTGAAGGGTTAAGTAGGTACTTATAACGGTTATCTCTAGCACTAAATTAGTAAGCAAGCCATTATTAGAAGAGATTTATTTTATTTAAATAAATATATTTAGTTAGGTATTAAATAAATAAATCATAAGTATTATTGTTTAGAAGTTAGTGGCTTAGTGAGATTTGTATTGCCTATGTAGTTATGATGTACAGTACGGCCGTAATATCTTGGCCGCTCCGAACCTCTCACAATTAGCTGCGCAGCACCTAATTCAAGGCGAATGCATATTGCGTATTTTTTACATGCGCAGCATAGCATGTGCATAATTCGGAACGCCTAACTTCAGAGTGGCCATACTTACCTACTCGTATTTTGACCATACTGTAGCTTACCTGTGTTTTAGAAATGCCTAACATGATTTTTTCGTAATTAGACTTTAGACGTACTTAGTTACTACATGATTTAAAAAAATATGGACTTATTTGTGTTTAAAATGATCGTTTTATGTGGGTAGTTGTTTACGTTGAGGCTATGTATGTAATATAGTGTTGTCGTATATTAAAATGATTTTGATAATAATTTAACTTTTTTTTATGTTCCCTTAAAAATAAATGAATGAGATAATATTTAACTGATCCTCGATGTATTCATGTTTTTTACTACAAAATACGCCATTGTTCCACAAAAAATACTAACCGTGCACTAAAATATGCTTTTAAAAAAAAACCACAAATGATGCGAGCGTAGAAAACTGCGCACGGTCGACGACTTGGGCTCGGTCCGGACGGTTACCGGGCAACTGAACGGCGAGCTACCCATTGCTCGTCATCTGCAAGCATGCACCTACAGTGGGTGCCTGGCACGGAGTTACTAACTCCGTGGTGCCTGGTAAACGGGGTCAGGAAGTTCGTTCCTTCACGCGTCATCTACTTGTTAGATTAGAGAACGTCTAAATTAATTACAAAAAGCGGAACGATTTTATAGGCGGAGATTATATATTTATGAGATAGATAACTAGAGGATGGGAAAAAAGTAATTCATTATTGACCATTTAAACTGTCTGTCTAACTATCACTGTTCATGAGATACAGCTTGGTCCGTCTGGAAAGCGGATTGTTAGTAATAGGGTCCCGTTTTACCATTTGGGTGCCCGTTTGGAACCCGAAAAATACTTACCTAATTTAAGTCCAAGAGAACATTGCATCGTTGTACAAAAAAACAGATCTGAATAAATCAACAAAGTATATACCTCCCTACATAAAAGTAAAACTGTAATTCTAATACATGTCGATAAATTCAAGCGACTAATCTGTGCTAACCGATTCGCTGCAGTCTCATTGAACGCGTAGTGGGAAATCAAAATAGATCTCTCATCCACCTTCGGTATGACGAAACTGTAACAGATCAATGAACAGTTAACATTCGATACGGTCTCTTCTGGAATAATGTTCTCGTTCCGACAGACTGAAGATGTTAATTGTGCAGAAAAGTAGCTAGGAATATCGCTAGTGTTTACAAATATAGGTCTGTACGAGCTTTGTCTCCCAGAAATCTAGTTATTTTAATAATATAAAATTCAATCCTCGGCTTGGGCACGCCACGATTATGGCGGTAAGTCCCCTCTTTGAGGCGTGGCTGGAAAGACCTCACGGCGTCCTTACCTTCCGCATGACGCAGGTCCTCACCGGACATGGCAAGTTCGGGAGGTTCCTGCTGTCGCGTCGTCACGCGAATGTAAATAAAATAATTGTAAATAACAGAAACGACATGGCAATATCAACTAGATTGAACCAATAATTGATCACCACAACGAGAAATCGATCTACTCTATGATGAAGATAGAAGGTTTGTCTATGGTAAGTTCACTCCTGAACGAAACGCTTTAAAGTCTGCCATTTTGATTGGCGTCCCCGCGAAGAACGGAGCGGTTATAACAGAGCTAAGTATCTAAGTATCTAAGTAGAAATCTGAGTAGAAATGCTAAGATTTATGTAGAAGTAAATCTAAGTAGCTATAGTTGCTAATGTAAAGTAACGTTGCATAGCGTTAGAGTAATTAGCTGGTGCTTGTAGATATGACGCTATAATGCTAGAGTATGCGCCGAGCCGGTTACGTGGCCACGGGGGTGAGCACGTGGCGGCGACGCGAGATTAGCTTATACCTGGAGCATGCATGTGCTTACTCATTCCTTAGATCATATAACCTAATGATGGTTCCCTAGAGAAGTGCATTACGGGTGATAGCAGTCACGGGGTAATGCACCTATACTAGATCAGTAGGGGCGAAGATTTTCCCGCCATACTGATATACGAGTGGGCTAACGTACTTGCCATAAAGAAAGAGGCGGAAGAGTGCAAGGGTCGACTGAGAGAAGGTCTGACCTGAGCAACCGTCTAGAGCTAGAGGTGCATTACGGGTGATGGCAGTCACAGGGTAATGCACCTATACTAGATCAGTAGGGGCGAAGATTTTCCCGCCATACTGATATACGAGTGGGCTAACGTGCTTGCCATAAAGAAAGAGGCGGAAGAGTGCAAGGGTCGACTGAGAGAAGGTCTGACCTGAGCAACCGTCTAGAGCTAGAGAGGCAGAAGAGTGTGAGGGTCGACCAAGAGGGTCTGGACCTGAGCGACTGCCTAGAGTTGGGAATGTATGACCTGATCATACATGACGCATGAGTATAGTATTAATGCTTTGTTATGTTTACAGCTTAGAAGAGGTAGCATAGTCATGGGCTAGAGATGTCGCCCTGACATTACTTCCTCCCCGCCCGTGGTACAGAAGTAGTTAGTATCAACGGGCATTAACACCCACAGATGGTGAACGGCAGCGGCTAGCGGCTTGGCAGGAAGGCGAGGCAGAACAGGTGCAAGAGCTGTGAAAGGAAGTGGAATACGGACGAGGGCAATAAAGCGAGGTACGATACTCAAAGTATATATTACCATGATGATCATAATAATATTCGTACGCCTGCTTATGTAAGCGAGCCCAAGGCACAACTATATTACATACCCCATATGACTTACATATTAGAGCAGGGGCGTTACGACATGGTGGAGATGCTGGGATTTGAATACATCGAAGAGCTCGATGTACATACATACCCATCTATACGACTTAGTAATTTTGAATATTGCTGGAGTGATGAGAACACTTATGCATACCTAATTACCACAGCAACGTGACCTAGAGAATTAGTATGAGAATAAGTTTTCTATACTACAAGAACTGTAAGATGCCCGTCCATATTTCACCTTCTTGTGCATTCACCTATTTATATGTATGAAACTTGCCTTTAGAGTGTTGGCTCCCTAAGTAAAAGGGAAACTTTAACAATTATTTGTCTAAACTATTATGATTGCAAGCTCAAGATAGCAGCTTGCACGGAGAATGTTGAAATAGTACATAAAAGGCCTAATCTAAAAAAAAAAATACAATTAAACAGATATTTATGTTATTTTTTCATTACTATCTAATTGAAGCTGAAATGATTAGTATGAAAATCATGGGTAAATAAATTTCAATAGATATCTGAAAAATCTTCAAGTTTACTTTTAAAAACCGATAAGAGATGGCGTTGGGGTGCAATACGACCGAGTGATTTCATGTGTGCTATGATTTACTAAATGTATGATTATTTATTGTGTGATTATTACGTCATAAAATCATAATTTGTAATGATGAAAATATAAGTTATAGATATAACATTGATTACGTGATAATTTTGTTGAAAATTGATAATCAATAGTACCAACTTAACAATATTCGAGATTTTATTATTTTCATTACTTTAATGTTAAATTGGTTATATTTCTCAACAAACGTACGGCTATTACCTACCTTAACAATAATTGCTTTAAACTTCAGACGAAGTCAAAATGCTTATGAAATTAAATTATTGTTTTATAGGCGTCTGTAAAAAGAAACGTAACTGTCAAGTGTCAGCAATCATCTCGAATGTCATCCGACTGGACCTGTCGCCGGTAAACAAACTTTGAACCAAACAGAAACTTTGAAACTATACTAATATGGCTAGAATTTACAGCCAACAACTATATGAGTGTTGATTATACTATTCAGGTGAGTTGAGACGGCTTGATTCTCTTGAAATGTTAAGGTAATACGTTCAATGTGAATTACTTGAACTGTTTGTTGACAAACCGGTAAAGATGTCTGTAAAGTTTAAAGGAACTAAACAATAGTGTAACGTAACAAATCGCAGTGAAGTACATACATAGTTGTGTCTGTTAACTCTATGTAAAGAACTAAAGAAAGTGAAATGTAACAAATCGCAGTGAAGTACGTTCATAGTAGTCAAATTACTTATGGTACCTATTTTAATCGATGGTTTTTGTTTTGTTTTTTTTGGTTGACGTAGGAGATCTACGAAACAATACCAATCAACAAGTTTGGAAACCCATAGACATCCACGTCAAGAAGGGTAAAGATTCCCTCTGAGTGTTTACATAAAGTTCGGACAACAGAATATTTCTCGTACCTACGTGAATCAGGTAACATTCACGCTCTTATTCACAGCTTTCTAATGGCTTTCTAATGGTCACTTGAAAGATAATTGTGCTATGTCACTGACAACCATGTAATAGTGAGATAAATACGAGAGGCATTTACTTGTTTATTGACACATATGAAATCATTTCACTATATTAATTTACAGTATGTTGTAAGGATATTCTAATAAATAATACAACTATGATTAGCAAATAAGTAACGATTGTTATCCGCGATTGGATTATTAGTGAATAACTATAAATAATTAAATGTGTATAACGAAGTCTCCCATCATTACAATGAAGTGTATGATTTAGTTGAAATACTATCGAATTGTATTCTTCTTTCAGCATAATATCATACATTCATTAATAATAGAAGAGTTAAAGGCTACAACCATGGAAACTATTTTACTTAATCGCTTATCAATGATAATCAGCGAAATTAAAAGGAACTCTGACCTATCCACGACCCTTTCAGTAAGTGATATGGAAGGAAGACAGCGAGCAGAGGTTGTTGCGGCCACACTTACCAAATTACTAAACAGATTCAATGAAGATTTAAATAATTATTTTCGTCTGATAGAACATCCTTCCGCGGACGAAGTAAGCTTCATGTCACAAATCCAGCTCGAAGCTGAACAGAACCTTATTCAACTCGAAGTGAAGTTACGATCACAAGATAAGAGTCACTCCAGTACAGGTAGTGAAATAGTAAGCAGCAATCTACCCAAACTCCATTTACCTGAGTTTGAAGGTGACATCCTGCAGTGGCACCAATTCTGGGATCAATTTCGCTCCAATATAGATAGCCGCAACATCGCAGATGTCGATAAGTTGCTATATTTACAGGCTTCAGTGAAAGGAAAGGCAAAGGAAGCGATCGAAGGATTCGACATTACTGGAAAAAACTATCAGATTGCAGTTAAAACTCTACAGGAAAGGTATGGAAGCTCCGTCCACCTGATCGATGCCCATTATGCTGCGCTGTCCAAGGTGAAACCTGCTGAGAAGACAGTGAGCTCCTGTAGAACCACTCTCAACAATATAGAAAGACATCTACGAGTATTAGAGTCGCTTAAAGAGGATGTTAATCACAGTCATCTCCGATACTTGATCTTTGAGAAATTACCAGAAGATTTGATATACGAATTAAAACTAAAAACAACTAGCAACTCGATCAAGGAGATACGAAGACATCTCGAATTGATAATAACTGCGAAGGAAGATGCTAGCAGAATCGCAAATGAGGGAAAACCTAAAAACGAGTACACCGTCGAATCACTACATATAACACAAGAAGATAAGAAATCAGGTGAAGCTAGTACAACCAAAAAGCATCAAGTGAATGAAACTAAATATAGACTCAAAACTAGAAATACCCAGCACCAGGCCGATAGATACAGCTCATTTCGTAAGAGGGGACACAGTAAGCGTGAAGATCACAAGAAAATAATCGAAAGGGTTACAAGAGGTCCACAGAAGAAAAGAAGAAAAGTAGCGTGCATCTTCTGTGGGGAGGATCATTATAATGACCAATGTTCAAAGATTAAAGATATCAAAGAAAGAATGCAGAAACTAAAAAACCGATGTTTTGGATGCCTCAGAGAGGGACACAGCGTTAGAGTTTGTAAAAATAAGAGAAAATGTTTTTACTGCAGCAGAAATAACCACAACAGGGCTTTGTGCCCCACAAAATTTTCGACACCAGCATCAAAAACAGAAGTAACTATGACGACGGTGGGATCGAGAGGATCCACAGCGTTACAAACAGCTATACTCTGTGTCAAGAAAATAGGAAGCAGCAATGAAGGCAAATTCAGAATTTTATTAGACTCAGGTTCACAGCGATCTTATATCACCAAGAGTGCAGCTAGCATGCTAGATTTAGAGACAGAACAAAAAGACAACCTTACAGTATTTACATTTGGATCAAAGGCACCTCACGAATTCGTCAGCTCCGTAGTCAAGTTCGGATTAAAGACCAGACGTGAAGGAACGAAAGAAATCTATGCAAACGTCGTACCAACAATAACTAAAGGAGTCCCATACCCCAAGGAAGAGTTAAGTCAATGGAAGAATAAAGAACTTCTTGCAGATGATGGATCACTCCAAGACCAAGTAGATATCTTGATTGGCAATGATTACTACTTCTCGCTCATGACGACTGAAAGAAAACAACTGAACGACAATTTATACTTAGTAAAGTCTATATTCGGTTGGATACTATCTGGGAAATTAGAAACTAAACCCACAGAGACACTATCAGTACTCACTTACTTTCAAAGTTCAATGGAAACAAAATTAGAACCACCGGACTAACCTATTGACCAAGGTAATATCTCATTCCTATGGGAACTTGAATCCATCGGAATTAACGACTCTACGAAAACCAGTAGAGAAGAAGCTGTCGATAATTTCAATAAAACGACTAGTATCATCGAAGGTCGATATACTGTTGCCTGGCCCTGGAACGAATATCCTCCAGCTTTACAATCTAATTATGGCCTAGCCTACGGAAGACTGGTCAGTTTTAAACGCGCGAGAGGTTAAAGCGCTTAGATAAAGAAACCCTTAAGACGTATAATGAGACACTCCAGGATCAAATAAAGAAAGGTATTATAGAAATAATACAAGCACCCACGATTCCTGAAGATCACCCAATACATTACTTACCACATCATTGTGTAGCTCAGAAAGGAAAACCCATTAGGATCGTGTACGATGCCTCAGCGAAGAGCGGCGAAAGCAAAAGCCTTAATCAATGCCTGTACTGTGGACCGTTAATGTTGGAGGACTTGACAGGCCTACTGATTAGATTTCGGCATCACAGAATCGCGATATCTGCTGATGTAGAAAAGGCATTTCTACAGATTGCACTACACAAGGCAGACAGAGATGTAGCACGATTTTTATGGATTAAAGATATCACAAAACCAGCCACTAAAAATAACTTACAATGCATGAGATTTTGTAGAGTACCCTTTGGCATAATATCAAGCCCATTCATCCTAAACGCCACTATTAGACATCACCTAAACAGATCGCCACTACAAATAATTAAAGAAATAGCAGATGACATATATGTTGACAACCTCATAACAGGAACTTCAACAATAGAAGAAGCAACAGAATTGTATCAAGCCACCAAAGACACCTTCCAACAAATCTCAATGAATATAAGAGATTGGTGTTCCAATTCAAAGGAATTTATGAAACAGGTACCAGATACGAATAAAGTTAGTAATGCTAAAATCTTAGGACTAAAGTGGAATCTAGATCAAGACACACTGGAACTCAAGTTTGACGTCAACACAGAAGCAAACAATAAACGAGGGGCATTAAAGGTTGTTGCATCGATTTACGACCCTTGCGGATTTGCCACACCATACATACTACCAGCAAAGTTATTCCTACAAGATCTGTGGAAACAGAAATTCAAATGGGATGAGATATTTTCAAAACAGTTACATGACAAATGGAATGAGATAAGGGAAGAGCTAAAAGAAATACACAAGATATTCATACCGAGATGTTATGTAGCAGACACAGGAAAATACCAACTACATTGCTTCACTGATGCTTCCTTGAAAGCATACGCAGCAGCAGTGTACATAGTGAATGGAGAGCACATACATTTCATCATAGGAAAATCCAGATTAGTACCAATAAAGGATCAAGAAAATCTTAAGATACCACGTTTAGAATTACTGGGAGTACTCATAGGAAGCAGACTCATTAAATTTGTGAATAAGCAACTCAAGATGAAAATACCTAGACAAACATTGTGGACAGACAGTAAAATCGTAATAGAATGGCATAAATCAAACAAACTCTTACCTCCATTTGTATCCAGACGTATCGAAGAAATAAAGAAAAATAAAGAATTAAGCATAAGGTATGTTCCATCTGAATTAAACCCCGCCGACGTAGCAACCAGACCTTCCACACTGAATAAAGACAGAGAGATATGGCAGAAAGGACCAGATTTCCTACTGAAAGAGCCGAAGTGGTGGCCCGCAGACCGCGGCGAAGAGACACTATCTTTTCAAACCTGTGGGGAGGGTCCGACGAGCGGAGAGAGTGCAGAACTCTTCAATAGACGTGAAGTGAAATCCATCCCTAAGCTAAAAGAAATAGATAACAAGGACATACCAAGTGACAGGATCGAACAGATCAAGAGATTACAAAAAGAAAGCTTTCCATTAGAGGACCAGGATATAGAAACAGACTTAAGCCGCAATCTAAGACTGTTCAAAGACATCGATGGGATATTAAGATGCGAAGGACGCATGAAGAATGCTAACTGGTCATTCGATAAACGATACCCAATACTCATACCTAGAGAATGCGACTTTACCAACGATATTATAAAGAGAACACACGAAGAGAATTACCACGTCGGCGCTAACCATACGTTAAGCCTGATAAGACAAAACTATTGGATTCCACAAGGAAAAGCCCAAGTGCTAAAAATCATAAAGAAGTGCCCGAGGTGCGTCAAACACGGAGGAGGACCATTTAAGTTACCACCAACCCCAGCCTTGCCAGCAGAGAGAGTAAATTATAGTGCACCTTTCACTTTCACGGGAATAGATTACATGGGCCCACTCTTAGTGAGCGGGAAGGATCCCAACAAGAGATGGATTTGCCTCTTCACATGCCTGGCAGTGAGAGCAATTCATTTAGAAGTGGTCAAAGACCTCTCTGCCGAAGAAGGACTACTTGCTTTGCGAAGGTTCATAGCAACAAGAGGGGTACCGACTCTTGTTACCTCCGATAACGCCCTCTACTTTAAACTGATATCTGAAATAGTATCAAAAGAATATTGTGTAAAAGAAAAGATTCGTTGGAAATTTATTCCACAACTAGCACCTTGGTTCGGAGGATTCTACGAAAGACTCGTAGGAATAGTCAAGAATTGTATGAAGAGAACACTACAGAAACATCTACTAAACGATTCACAGCTAGCGACATCAATCAAAGAAATAGAAGCAGTAATAAACACACGCCCACTTACCAGCGTAGATCCAGAATTAGAGCAGATCCTGAAACCGGCAGACTTCCTTACCTTGGGGAAATGTATAACGATGGAAACATCAAATTCAAACGAAGAAATAATAGGAACAGTAACTAAAACCGAACTAGTGAAAGGATGGAGGAAGGCCATAATAATGACAGAAGAATTCAAAGAAATGTTTACAAACCGATACCTACCTAGCCTAAGGGAAAGATATCGGCACTCTCATAAAGAACCGAGAAGTACAGTTAAGGCAGAACCTAAAATTGGTCAAATTGTACAGATTAAAGGAGAAACAAAGAATCGCGAAGGATGGAAAGTAGGAAGGATATCATCCCTACTTAGAGGAGCAGATGGTCTGTGTAGAGTAGCTAAAATCAAAATAGGAGACAAAGAATTTACTCGATCCATAGCTCACATCTATCCCTTTGAGATGGATGATAATGACATAACTGAATACAAGGCTAATAACACATGTGACAGTGCAAATAAAGCACTAGAAATAGTATGGGAAGAAAACCCACTATTGGAAAGATGTCCGGATGAGACTCCAATAGAAACCCCAACCGAAATCATAAATCACGACAGTATTAACGAAAGAGAAGAAGGGTCAGAAGATGTTCAAATGAACGATAGGTCAGAGAAGCAATCCGACAGCAACACTCCAGTTGAGATACCTAACTCCAAAGAGGAGACAAAACTGAGAAGAAGCGCGGCCACTAGAGCTTTAGAAAAAATAAGAGAGTGGACGCGCAACCTCCTAACAATACTTTAGCCAGGCTTTCGGGCCGGGAGTGTCGCGTCGTCACGCGAATGTAAATAAAATAATTGTAAATAACAGAAACGACATGGCAATATCAACTAGATTGAACCAATAATTGATCACCACAACGAGAAATCGATCTACTCTATGATGAAGATAGAAGGTTTGTCTATGGTAAGTTCACTCCTGAACGAAACGCTTTAAAGTCTGCCATTTTGATTGGCGTCCCCGCGAAGAACGGAGCGGTTATAACAGAGCTAAGTATCTAAGTATCTAAGTAGAAATCTGAGTAGAAATGCTAAGATTTATGTAGAAGTAAATCTAAGTAGCTATAGTTGCTAATGTAAAGTAACGTTGCATAGCGTTAGAGTAATTAGCTGGTGCTTGTAGATATGACGCTATAATGCTAGAGTATGCGCCGAGCCGGTTACGTGGCCACGGGGGTGAGCACGTGGCGGCGACGCGAGATTAGCTTATACCTGGAGCATGCATGTGCTTACTCATTCCTTAGATCATATAACCTAATGATGGTTCCCTAGAGAAGTGCATTACGGGTGATAGCAGTCACGGGGTAATGCACCTATACTAGATCAGTAGGGGCGAAGATTTTCCCGCCATACTGATATACGAGTGGGCTAACGTACTTGCCATAAAGAAAGAGGCGGAAGAGTGCAAGGGTCGACTGAGAGAAGGTCTGACCTGAGCAACCGTCTAGAGCTAGAGGTGCATTACGGGTGATGGCAGTCACAGGGTAATGCACCTATACTAGATCAGTAGGGGCGAAGATTTTCCCGCCATACTGATATACGAGTGGGCTAACGTGCTTGCCATAAAGAAAGAGGCGGAAGAGTGCAAGGGTCGACTGAGAGAAGGTCTGACCTGAGCAACCGTCTAGAGCTAGAGAGGCAGAAGAGTGTGAGGGTCGACCAAGAGGGTCTGGACCTGAGCGACTGCCTAGAGTTGGGAATGTATGACCTGATCATACATGACGCATGAGTATAGTATTAATGCTTTGTTATGTTTACAGCTTAGAAGAGGTAGCATAGTCATGGGCTAGAGATGTCGCCCTGACATTACTTCCTCCCCGCCCGTGGTACAGAAGTAGTTAGTATCAACGGGCATTAACACCCACAGATGGTGAACGGCAGCGGCTAGCGGCTTGGCAGGAAGGCGAGGCAGAACAGGTGCAAGAGCTGTGAAAGGAAGTGGAATACGGACGAGGGCAATAAAGCGAGGTACGATACTCAAAGTATATATTACCATGATGATCATAATAATATTCGTACGCCTGCTTATGTAAGCGAGCCCAAGGCACAACTATATTACATACCCCATATGACTTACATATTAGAGCAGGGGCGTTACGACACCTGCATCGGATTCAAGCGGAAGAGACGCCCGGGTGTCGCCACTGTGCGCAACGCCCGGAGGACACGGTGGAGCACACCGTCGAGGTGTGCCCTGCCTGGGCGGAGCATCGCCGTGCCCTCGTGGGGGCGATCGGCGGCGGAGACCTCTCGCGCCGGGCCCTGGTCGAGGCCATGGTCCGGAGCGAGGAGAAATGGCAGGCGGTCGCCTCCTTCTGCGAAGCAGTAATGCTTGCAAAGGAGGAGGCTGACCGAATCAGGCAACGGCGCCCTCGCCGCCGTCGCCGGGATTCCGATCCCGATTTCCGGCCACCGTAGACGCGGGCTCGCGGACGGCGAGCCATGGGTAGCTCGCTGTCCGATCGTCCGGTAATGGACCGAGTCCAAGAAGTCGACGGCGCGCACTGTTCCCGCGCGCCTCAAGGAGTTGTAAGCAGCAGGAGGGGCCCAGCCGGGTCGAAGCCTACTGGGGACAGCGTTGTCCGAAAGGGAGCTCGTGCCCCGGTATGAAGGCTAGAAGAAACGGCGCGGGGTTTTTAGTCAGTAAGAGTCTGACACTATCTCCCGCTCCACCCAAGAGCGAAGAGAGTTTTGTCAAAGATGATTTTCCCCGTCGAAAAAAAAAAAATCCTCGGCTGATTTATCCTGATCCTACTTACACGCTTCTGGTATTAAAGACTCAAATACTCAAATAGTTTTGCTTGGTCAATAAAAGAGTGTGTCCTTTTACTATCCAAGCTAAACCAGAAAAGAAAGGTTTTAATAATACAGTCTTGAGGTAGACATGGTAAGTACTAGCTTAGTAACTATATAAAATCGAACGATAAAATCAAAATCAAACTGCCAGGGGCCGACACTGCGTAATGCGGACGTCTGGGCGGTCCCATACAGAAGTCCTCAGTTACGGACTACGGTGACCCGCGTGTGCATAATTATGTCGCGAGAAGCCGGGACATGCGCCTGTTTTGATACGTAATAATATATTAAGTTCTTCATCGATATGACTACATGCACACCGTTAAATTTGAAATAGCTACACAGCGTAGTTAATAATCCAGTTTCCGCGACGGAGGCCGTCCATGGGAACACATGCACTTTGTCACGCGACGGCAGCCCGTCGAGGGCGTCCGCTTTGCGCAATTTTATTCCTTATCTTTTCCCAATATTCTCCTACTGACAGACTAAAATAAAAAACAGTATTGTTTTAGTTATCACAATTTATTCAAGAGGATGTCTGCTATCACTTTTCCCCTGTGACGTACATATGCACGTGGTTGTCGGAGCGCACGAGGCGCGCCACGCGGCCGCCACCCAGCAGCGCCGCCACGCGACTGAGGTCGTACTGGCAGAACAGCACCGTCACCGTCATGTTGCACTCGCTGCCGCCGAACTTGTTTTGGTTCACTTCCTGTGGAGATAGGTGATCAATCGATTACACAAAAGCAATATTTGTTTCGACTACTTGAAGCTTCAGAACGTCCACTTCTGCTGCTGATGATGACAGAGTACTGTTGTAGCAGTATTATTTTAAATAAGTGCGAAAAAGGATATCTGTTTGTAGAATGCACAGGAATCGACGCAATTTTTGGCAAAGATAAGCTTATGAGACGGACACCAGTCCGCTATTCAGGTACTTTTTATGTCGGAGAATGTTTTACCCTTTTGAAAAACATGCGGATGAAACGATGAAAGGCAAAAAAAAATATACGTCAAATCTCACCTGCATTAAATTACACATTTCTGAGAAGAAGTGTGGATACGTAGGAGGCTGATAAAATATGATATGCCGTATGCCTTTTATCCTGAACCTTCTGAAGAAGTGGACTCGCTCTGAGTACAGCAAAAAGTGGGCTTCTGTATGGAAAAACATATCTCTTGCACGCGCTATTTTTGCATCCTGTAATTAGTAAAAACCAGTTATAAAGTAACAGACAATATCATATATATATAGCTAATATAGCTATTGCAATAATATAAATACATCCTCGTTAATATATAAGTTAACATTGCTATAAGCTCATGGCCTAACCTTAGAATATTCACAGATCTGAACGAATCCAATATCTTCTTTCTTGAAGTAGTTCCTCAACTGCACGTAATCAAAGTAGCTAGGTACGTAGACGAGCGTGTGGCTCATGAGCGTGTCGCGCTGTTTCGGCAGTATCTCCTTGATGAAGTACTGGAACCTGGCCTCCACTGCCTCTAAGGGATTCGCTGCTGCAAACCTGCAATATGGAAGGATTACGGATGTGTTGATGATTACGGATGGGTCATACAATGAATAATGTTTACTAATTTTGAACGTGAGCTTTCTGTATTCTCCGTTCAAATTAAAAGTATTTTTTTCTCGTTCCAATTTATTTTATTTCCATCTACTTTAGGTAGATTATCTGGTTGTTTTTTAATTGTTATAAAGTAGTGCTTGACTGCGATCCCACCTGATGGTAAGCAGTGATGCAACCTCTGATGGTTAGGCGCACTAGTTTATTAAAACCCTATTCACTCTATTATCTCTTTTCGAATCTTTCTTTCATTATTAATTCAATTATTACAACTGGAAGGGTTAAAACAAAATACTGCGCGTGTAAACTACTGCTACTACAGCTGGCAATTGCGACTAAACGAAGTGTTGTAAAATGACGTCACACGCAACTCGATATAATGTATGCACACTTTGTATGCATGTAAAATCATAAGTTTTTAGTATATTTAAATAAAACAAAAACCAATGTATCTGTATACATAAAGGCTTTACTGTAACAAAGTTTTAAGTAATTTTACACACCTATTAAAATTCCTAGTTAAATTAAGCTATCAATAAGAGCTTCCATATGACATGCAAAAGTGTCCATTCTCCTTTGACCAACCTCTGATGTTTTGTATTTTTATTTTTTGTTATAGAAAATACCAAATAACAAATTATTCATGACATATTAGCCAGCAAAGCATTGTGGTACAAATTCGTGAGGTGAAGTTTTTGGTAATACCTAAATATATAGTTAAAAATAATAAGAAATGTGATCTTTCCCAAACTTGTGTAAAAAATAGATAGTTCACCTGTGGAAGACCTGCGGCACTTGTACCAACACCTGCTGTATACTGCCAACTTCAGCAAGGTTCTCGATCATGACTTTTCCCGCGTAGTTATGACATTTCTTGTTTATCACAGACTTTATTTCTGGCAATGATACAGATGAGAATAAAAGTGTTTGTCTGCAAAAGAAAAAACAACACAAGTTTGTTCACTAAAAAAAAACTAAAAATCAACAATTTCCTATTACGCAAGTCCTTACATTGATTCTTAATATTTTCTATCGGAATCCCATGACTATCACCAGAATGAACAGGTTCAGTTTCCTGACTACGAAAATACATTTATGTTTTAGTTTTCTACAAAATCGAGCTTAGTGAAGAAGATACCTTTGTAGCGACATCTATGACGCCACATAAGAACTACGAAGAAAATACGAAATCCTGCATCGCGCAATCAAAGTTCTCCGCGCGATTTGAACATATACGACAGCCCGACACCAACTATCGGGCAGTCGCTCACCAGACTATAACATCCTGTCTGGTCGGAGGATCCTCTCTTTTCAATGGAGGTTTGTGGGACTTTACTCTCTGTTCCGCATACCCCCAAACCTTTAACTATTAATCTTCATCACCGTTTTGGGTTTGGCCATCACAACCACTTTAAAAATGTATCCAGTATACTTTCCAGTTAGCTGAGTATGAATGAACCTACCTGTAATACTTAGACCATCCATTAACAGCCCAAGATCTGACCCTTGAGAAGTCAGTGCCGTGGGTTTTTTTCGGCTGCAAGTGGAAGTGATCAAGGACATGCAGCAAATGATCCCAGTTCTGCATGAGAAAGACATCAGTCTGATCCATCACCAACACTTCAATGGAAGCCAGGAAGTCATAGTCGCGGTCTTCCTCACCCTCCGCGCCCACTATCATGCGCAGGCCCAGTGGTGATGTCACCATGATGTCTGAAGAGTAAAAATCTGTATAGAGCTGCAATCAAGTGTTATAAATAAGCAAAATTTCAGTTTTATTTCTAAATAAACTTATTTATATGTTTTTAGGATAACTAACCTTTAGGGTTTTCTTAGTAACTGTCATGCCAAGTCTGAATGTGTCCTCAGTGTTGCCACTAAACATAAGCTCATAGTCTTCTGGCTTGGGATTCTTCCGGGGCATTATCAGCTCCCCACCCGTGAAGTCATCTTCAAACCTCTTCTTATTTACTACTTCTCCTGCTTCTTTAGGTACAAGAATTTCTATCAAAGTTTTGACTATCCTATAGGCAGCATCCTTAAAGGGCACCATAATAAGGACCTGTAAAATCCAATAGAAACTGTCAGACAATAATCTGCCTGTGAACAGACAAACTAGGTTTTTAACTTGTGTTACTATTATGACTAGTTAAAAACCTCAAGGTTCCAGGCTGAAGGTGGCGGCTTCCGGAAAGAACATGCAACTACGGAACAGGTTCATAGAGTGTGCAGAGCCATTAGAAAATCATTTGAAAAAAAAGAATATTGCTCATCAGCCTTCCTTGACATACAACAGGCTTTTGATCGGGTTTGGCATAAGGGGCTGTTATGTAAGGTGAAATCACTTCTGCCACATACATATTTTGGAATTCTAAAATCATATATGTCCAACAGGCTATTTCAAGTCAAAGAAAACAACTGCACATCAGATTTCCATAATATCACCGCAGGAGTGCCACAAGGGTCTGTTCTGGGGCCTGTCTTGTACACCCTGTATACATCTGACCTACCACAAAGCCCAGATATCACAGTTGCGACCTTTGCTGATGATACAGCCTTACTAGCTTCAAGCTCATGTCCCATTCGGGCTTCGGAACTCCTGCAAAGTGGATTACATAAAATGGAGAAATGGTTGAGTAAATGGAGAATTGCAGCCAATGTGTCGAAGTCAGTGCACATTACTTTTACACTTCGCAAAGAGGACTGTGCTCCAGTTACTCTTAACGGTACCCAACTTCCACATCAAAATACAGTTAATTCATGAATCCCCAAGCGACCACCGGTGGCCGCGCATCTATTGTCTTACTATTGTGTCTCTAATTGACGGTATCTGAAGGGTTAAGTACTTGGGATTACACCTGGACCGCAGACTCACCTGAAAAAAACATATTCAAGCCAAAACAGATGAAAATATAGGGGTCTCTACTGGTTGTTGGGTAGAAACTCAAAACTGGGAATCGATAACAAGATTCTCATTTACAAAACTATGCTGTAGCCAACCTGGACATATGGCATTGAACTGTGGGGTTCGGCATGCGACTCCAACACTACGATCATACAAAGGGCTCAAAATTACATTCTCAAGCAGATATCGAATGCGCCCTGGTTCATCAAAACAGAGGAGATCCATGAAATACTGAACGTGCCAATGATTAAAGAAGTGATCAACTGCCATGGTGCCAATTACAAGTCACGTTTCCAAAAGCACCCAAACCACCTAGCAGGACAGCTTAATATTCCTGAGAGTATTCGCCGTCTGAAGAAACGGCGAGATATCTTCGACTAGAAAAGTCACCTATACGTGACTATACTTAAGGAAGGGCAGGACCCGCAGGGGGCAGCACCCTACAAACCATCCAGACTACATCTCATCTGTTTATAGTCCACATGACTGATTACATGATAACTTAAATAAATAAAAAAAAAGTTAAAAACCTCAACCAGCATTCATTCTTTAAGAAACGAAGTGCAGATGCATTGTTATGCTAAACATACCTTAGGCCGCACCAATCCCTGATCGCGATATTCATCTGACAAATCATTCTTCTTCGATATTTTAGCATTATGATGCAGGATTTTAGTTCTAGTTTTCAACATGTGATTCACTACATGAAGGCAGTATATATACCGTATTTCATCTGCATTGCTGAATGATCTCTCAGGGTAATACAGATCTTGATAGTTATTCATTATAGAAAACAGTTCCTTTTGCAACGGTGTGAACATTTCAGTAAGCTCTAAGTCTCTTTTTATTAAATTGGTTTTATTAGCTGACACTATATTGCCATGTATTTGAGATTTGATGTGTAACTGCGTGAAATCAATTTTGTTAATCAGTGTTGGCACTGTTCCTGGTGCTGCATAAGTGTTTTCTTCTAATATTGAAACCTTTGGTTTAACTTTCTTAGACAGTGTTTCTATAGGTTTTGGTATAACTATGGATAGGTTTCCTAAAACTGGCCAAGATTTGCTGGTGATCTCTACAGTCAGTGGAGTGTTGGTGAGAGAGACTAGTAGTTCATCTCCTAGATCATGCTGCAGATGTTTTGTGAAAGGATCATCAGACATATTATCTTCTCCAGTGTCCATTTCATGGTCTATGGGCACCTGCAAAATTAACACATGTATTAAGTTTGTAACACAATAAAGAATTTGTTTAGTATGATGAGAAAAGTAAACCAAATAGACACTAAAGCTGTAAAGACAAATATTTATTCTGCATTTTAAACAATTTGAAAAAAGAACATATATTTCAACAGGTGAAAAATTAAATTGTACAATGAAAATCAATTTGACCCATATACGGCAGACAAATAGTATCTAATGAACTATGGAGTCCTACCACTGACCCCTTGCAGTCTGATTCTATAAAGGAGTAACTTAGTTAGTTATCCATCAAATTAGCACAGGGTTTATTATAAGGTTTATGCCAAAGTCTATAGTTTAATTCATGAATCCCCAAGCGACCACCGGTGGCCGCACATCTATTGTCTTACTATTGTGTCTCTAATTGACGGTATCTGAAGGGTTAAGAAGAGATTATCATCATGTCCTCGAGTCGCAATAAACTGCGATGATACTACCTGCTGCCAGCTGCTTAGCTTATATTTAATAATAGAATGTTATTACCTCAACATCTTCATCACTATCTGCTCCACTTGTAGATTCTTGGTCATCATCGATATTACTATGTGCATGCTCTCCTTCATTAGTGTCCAGCACCTCGTCCTTGTCACTACTACTACTGCTTTCTTCATCACTTTCTGCTACAGCCCTCGATTTTTTATTACTAAAACAGGACAACAACTGATCGTATGCATCTTCCTCCTCCTCACTTTCAGAATATGTTACTTGCTGCTGTAGTCTCTCCTCCATTTTTCTTTTCTTCTGCATTTCTTCCTCAACTTTTTGGGCATTTTTGTATCTATTAAAAATTGCTTTCTTGTTGACAATCCTTTCTTCTGCAGCTTTTTTCTTCTTTTTTGTTGTAGGCTTAAATGAACCTTTCTTTTTTCCAAAAAACTTCTTACTTTTTTTCATATTAATCGTTTAAATGATAATTAGTGCAGTATTTGTATGTTATTATTTAAATATTTACAGCTAAAGTAACAACACACTACAACATAACCTCAAATAATCTGACAGTATTTGACACTTTTTTTTTTTTTTTCTTCTTCTTTGGCTTCGCACGGTTTGTGCATTCAGCCAATGTCACGTCAGGTTGTATTTCGTTATTATATGTACTTATTTTAAATCAAAGTTAGGGAAACCAAAATATAAAAATAAAAATATTATATTGAGCGGAATTTAGAAAAAGATATATAGGATCAGTTTTAACGGTGATAATAACATGTAGATAATGAGCAAATTACAATGGCAAAAATTACAGTTTAATGTTATTTAGGATGATGAATGAGACTATACATTTATATACTGGAAAGCTATTTGTACAAAGTAAAGAAAGTATTGAGGTAGGAAAAGGGATACGAAGGGACAAGAGGTTACAGAGAAAGGAGGAATGGTCAAGTAAAGGGCAGGAGAAAAATATGTGGTTTAAGTCACCAAGGTCTGTGCCACATGAGCAAATGGGGTCGTCTATGATGTGTAGTTTGGCAAGATGGACTGGAGAGCAAACATGGCCCAGTCTCAACCTTATTAAAATAGAGGTCTCCACCTTACCAAACTTTGCCTTGCCAAACCACGGTTTTTCCGGAATCTCAGGTTGAATAAAAGAAAAGTATCGGCCCTTGGATTTGCTGCTGATATCCCAAGCTACCTTCCAAGTATCCCGAAGAAAATTCCTTGGCAACGTCTCAAGGTCATAGCCAAAGTTCTTATAAGGAACTAAGTCCCCACATTGCACCGCATCACCAGCGAGTGCATCAGCTACAACATTGCCATGGATTCCAGAATGGCCCGGAATCCAGACAAATTGCAGTGTGTTACCCTCGGAAATGGTTCTGAACGCCAATTCTCTTATTGCATAAATTATAGGGGACTGTACTTTGTGTTCGAAAGGGGATTTATTTATGGCTAGAAGAGCACTCTGTGAATCGGTAAAAATTAAACATTTTTTGAGCTTAAAAATACGTGCATATTCTAAAGCTTTTAGAATTCCAAAACATTCGCCCGTAAAAACGGAAGTCTCCGGGGGCAGTTTTATTTTTTGAATGATGTTGTATTGAGTATGGTAGGTACCAATACCAACACAACTCGTCGGGGAATGCTTGGCAGCATCCGTAAAAATATGGTGGAAGTCTGAATGTTCAATCAGAAATATATTAAAACATAAATGGCAATCGGGATCTGATTTACTTACACAATTAAATTCAATATTGGGGATGAACAGTAAACTCTCATAGCTATTATTAAAAAGGGGTAATTTATTTGAACGGTGAATTGGCGAAGAAATCGAGAGGAATTTTTTATAGCTTTCAACCAAACAAGGAGTACGTTTATGGGACCAGTAAGCTGAAGATTCAATTTGTAACATTAAAGATTCCAGTTTTGGAATGAGAGGATGATTTGAGAACTGAAGAATCCGGAATAAATATTTGTCAGACAGGAATTGTCTTCTAAGGCTTAAAGGAGCTTCCCCGCATTCAATTTGCAGTGCATTAATAGGACTAGATTTCATGGCACCCGAAATAATGCGCAATGCTTTTGACTGGATCAGATCCAATTTTTTAAAAGCCATAACACTACCAGGTTCTAAAACGAACAATCCGTAGTCCAGAGTGCTTCTAATGATTGCGTTGTAAATCAGTTTTAATGAAAAGGGATGTGCACCCCACCACACACCTGAGAGACATCTGAGCATGTTTAAGTGATTTTCACATTTATTAACAATATAGTCACAATGAGGAACACAGCTTAATTTTGAGTCAAATATTACACCTAGATATTTGAATTTATCTTCAACTGGAATAAGTGTTCCCTTGTAGAATAGGTTAACTAAGGGAATATTTCTCTTCCTGGTGAATAAAACAGCCGCACTTTTAGACACAGACAAGTCCAAACCGTTTAAATATAGCCATGACTCTAAAGTACACAAAGCAGAATTAATAACATCGCTAGCTTGTTCAATAGATTGACTTGAAGAATATAATAATAAATCGTCAGCGTATTGAAGAACCTTGACATGATTAGTTATAGAAGAGTCCAAATCAAAAGTGTAAATATTGTACAGAAGGGGACTAAGTACAGAACCCTGTGGCAGACCTCTCCATACAAGATGAGAGACATCACGATCTCCTATTAACATGTTAACAGAGCGTTCAGTCAGGATGTTAATAATGAAATTAGTTAAATTCAAGGGAACCCCTAAAGCTTTTAATTTATTTTGTAAAACTGATAATACGACATTATCATAAGCTGCATTAATATCTAGGAAGACTGCAATGGTGGATTGGTTATTAGAAAACGATAACCGAATATCGGATGAAAAAATACTTAAGCAGTCAGTGGTGCTTTTACCTTTTCTAAAGCCATATTGTGATTCCGCCAAAAGACCCTTACTTTCAACATACCATTCTAGTCGATTCTTTATTAGGTGTTCAGCTAGTTTCATCAGAATTGAAGACAAAACTATGGGCCGGTACGAGGAAGCATCAGATGGAGTTTTATTTGGTTTAAGGAATGGCAACACCATTTGATGTTTCCATTCAACAGGGATGTTTCCTGTTTTCATAATAGAATTAATAAGATCTAAATAATAATTGAGGACATTGTCATTTAAATTAGCAAAAAAGGAATACGGAATGCCATCAATACCCGGGGCAGAATCCTTTGTTCTATGAATAACACCCTTTAATTCAGTGAGAGAGAATGGGAGATCTAGCGTCGTATGTGTGTCTGAACTTGAAGTGCCTTGGTTATTGGTTAAGGGAGACAGGTTAAGGTTAATAGCCTCAGGAACCCAAGGAGGAGCCAAATTGTCTAAAAATACGCTTGCTAATGAGTCAGGAATAGGAGAAGAATTATGATAAATGGACCTAAATCTACGAATATTGCGCCAGACAATCGTAGGGTGAGTATTCGGTGAAATTGTTGAGCAAAAGTTACGCCAGGAATCAAATTTTTTCTTCTTAAATACTTTAGAAATTTCCTTATTTAAGTTAGTAAGGGTTACAAAATTAATATCCGACATATCACGGTTATAACTGAATTCAGCCTCTCTACGTTTTTTAATCAATTCTGTGCACTCAGAGTCCCACCATGGAGGCGAAGGAATTGTGCTCCTGTTGTTATTTTTACAGGGAAAACTTCATCCGCCGCTGCAATTAATATGTGTGCTAAAGCTTCAGCACAACTATTTTCATTACCATCAGAAATAACAGGCAAGGAGCAAAGTTTACTGTCAACAATGTTTCTAAATTTGTCCCAGTCATTATTATTTCTATCAGGTAGTTTATGTTTTAAGTTTGATCTCCTTATTGGTGCCTTTGCATTGGAAAGAGGATAAGATATAACTATTGGGAAATGGTCACTACCATATGTGGAGGTTAGAATATCCCAAGTCAATGAAGAGGCTAAGCTTGGTGAACAGATAGATAGGTCAATCGCACTTTGGTTCTGATTGGGACCACAGCGACGTGTAGCAGTTCCTGTGTTTAAGATGCATAAATTATGAAAATCTATTATATCTAGTAATTCATCCCCATAATATGTAGAAGTTGAACAACCCCATGATTGGTGATGGCAATTAAGATCACCTAATATTAAAAGTGGCTTTGGAAGAAAGGAAAAAAGGTTTTTTATTTCTTGCAGAACTGGAGCAGAAGGGTGAGGAACATAAATGGAAACAAGGCATATATGTTGAAGTTTAATGGCTACAATTGAAATTTCCTCACTGTGATGAGGCAACCTAATATTAGAAAATGGGATAGAATTCTTGATAAGTATAGCTACTCCACCATACCCATCAGATCTATCCTCTCGAATGGTTAAATAACCATTTATTTTAAAAATGTTACTTGGTTTGAGCCAAGTCTCTGCCAAGGCAAAGACAAATGGATCATATTTGTTTAGAAGATGTATAACTTCACTTTTTTTGTTAATGAGACTGCGGCAGTTCCACTGGATTATTTTGGTGTTGTCCATTATGTATTGATTGAGATGTATTGCAAGATGGGGCTGCGTTGGACGGTGAGAAATTAAACTGAGAGAGAAGATTATGTAGTGCGGAAAGAAAATCATTTACAGAAAAATTTGTGTCTTTAAAGTCATTATTATGATTGTTAGAAATAACACAACCATTTGATGGCTGGGGAATATTCCAATCTTTAATGATGGTATTATGAGCCTCTTTATTATAACCTTGTACAGATTTAGGAGGGGAATGAGGTTTGAGAAAGACAGTCTTTTTATAGCTACTTCGAACAGGTGTATTATTAGGTGAAGGGACTGGAGGAATATTAGCAGAGTTTTTGGAGGGAGAAGATAAAAGTGCATCAGCATATGATTTTGTTACTGGAGGATAAACTTTTGCAGCTTCAGCATATGAAACAGAACTTTGTGCCATGTATGTTTTAATTAATTTTTGCCTACAGAATTCTGGGCAAGACTTATTAATAGCAAAATGGGCCCCAGAGCAAAGGCAGCAAGATGTACTTTCTTGTTCTCTATCGCAACTGTCCCCAGTATGGCCTTGGCCACATTTATAGCAACGGGGTTTAGACCTGCACTGAATTCTAGTGTGACCAAACCTACAACAATTGAAGCACTGTATGGTAGGGAAAATATATAACTCTACAGGTAAAGCATTATAACACATAAAAATTCTTTTTGGTAAGACCTGCCCATCAAATGTAACAACTATGGATTGAGATGGTTTCCAAATAGTTGAACCATCAACAATGGTTTTAAAATTAAGACGTCTGACTTTTAAAATTGGACCGCAACCAATCGGTACTGTTATATTATCTAAAACTTCCTCCGGAGACCATTCCGCAGGAACACCACGTACTAGTCCCATCCTAGTAACGTTAAAAGTAGGTATAAAAGCTTTAAAGTTGTGTTTTTCTAGACTATTATGTGTAATAAAAGAATTTGCGTCCAGGAAACTAGAAAAGGATAATGAAATCTTATTGCGTCCAATTTTTTTGACACTACCATTAATAATATTTTGGAAGTTGTTGTGTTTTAAAAACTTCCCAAATGTGATTGGGTGCAATGTCGTACCATCATCTGGTGAAGTTATTATTTTTTGTACATGTATTACAAAAGGCGCGCTGTCCGTTTTATCGTAGGTTTTTCTACCAATCTGAGTGGGAATAACCATGGAAGGAGCAGGAATATCATTAGGCAATACATTAGACACATTTTCAGAATGGATAGGTGCAGATTCCACAGCTTGAGCAGAGTGTAACTCCATACAACCACAACCCGAAGACTCGGAACCATCGTGGTGTTTTCGGATACGACGACGCTTATTACAGTGCTTACAGACATGCATGCGACTTCTTTTTAAATTCCGAGATGAAGACGATCCATCAGTGTCCATACCTGATTCATTATTGGATTGAACTGTGACAAAAACGCTGGCCGGGGGAACAAAGTCCCCCGGGTCGGGCGGATCTTTCATCCTTAACGTTAAAAACTAAATAATTGAAGAAACTTACCACTACCGAAGAATGCACAAAACTAAATATTAACTCTAAACTACTACTACTACTACTAATCTTATATATAAATTTAAAGTTTTTCCCAATAAATATTATAAAAATTTGTTTTGAGTTTTAAACCAAAAAATACGCGCCCGCCAAGTTGGAAGTTTCCCGCGCTTTTTTCAAAACCTATTTGACACTTGACAGTAATGTAAACATCAATTTATAAACACGAGGTGCAATCCATAGACTTAAGCCAGACGCACACGTTCAGTAACAGTAAGGTTTCTCGATCAGTTTAGATTCGGAAACCAAAATTCTCGTCTTTCATACAAAATGTTCAGAAAAGCGCACACGTTCTTAAGCAAAACCTATTGTGTGTGTATGGACGCTGTGTTATGTGTATGGACATGTGTTTGTATTGTAGGTTAAAATAATCTATCTATCTTCTATATTATAAAAATGAGCCCCGTTTTCCGTTGTCACGACATGGCATGAAAACGGCTTGACCGATTTGGCTGTTTTTTTGTTGTTGTGATTTTTATCGTGAGGAGAAGGTTTTTATGGAAAAAAAATTAGGGTAGTGTAGGGTAGAGTAGAGTAGGGTAGAGTAGAGTAGGGTAGAGTAGGGTAGATTAGGGTAGAGTAGGGTAGAGTAGAGTAGGGTAAAGTAGGGTAGAGTAGGGTAGAGTAGGGTAGAGTAGGGTAGAGTAGGGTAGAATAGGGTAAAGTAGGGTAGAGTAGTAGGGTAGAGTAGGGTAGAGTAGGGTAGAGTAGGGTAGAGTAGGGTAGAGTAGGGTAGAGTAGGGTAGAATAGGGTAGAGTAGGGTAGAGTTGGGTATAGTAGGGTAGAGTAGGGAAGAGCGGGAGCGAAGCCGCGCGGGTAAAGCTAGTATATATATAAAAATGACCCCCGTTTTCCGTTGTCACGACTTAGCATGAAAACGGCTTGACCGATTTGGCTGATTTTTTTTTGTTGTGTTTGTTATTGTGAGGAGAAGGTTCTTATGGAAAAAAAAATTAGGGTAGTGTAGGGTAGAGTAGGGTAGAGTAGGGTAGAGTAGGGTAGGGTATTGTAGGGTAGAGTAGGGTAGGGTAGAGTAGGGTAGAGTAGGGTAGAGTAGGGTAGAGTAGGATAGAGTAGGGTAGAGTAGGGTATAAGTAGGGTATAGTAGAGTGGAGTAGAGAAGAGCGGGAGCGAAGCCGCGCGGGCAAGAGCTAGTCTATATATATAAAAATGACCCCCGTTTTCCGTTGTCACGACTTGGCATGAAAACGGCTTGACCGATTTGGCTGATTTTTTTTTTGTTGTGATTGTTATTGTGAGGAGAAGGTTCTTATGGAAAAAAAATTAGGGTAGTGTAGGGTAGAGTAGGGTAGAGTAGGGTAGAGTAGGGTAGGGTAGGGTAGAGTAGGGTAGAGTAGTAGGGTAGAGTAGGGTAGAGTAGGGTAGAGTAGGGTAGAGTAGGGTAGAGTAGGGTAGAGTAGGGTAGAGTAGGGTAGAGTAGGGTAGAGTAGGGTATTGTAGGGTAGAGTAGGGTATTGTAGGGTAGAGTAGGGTAGGGTAGAGTAGGGTAGAGTAGGGTAGAGTAGGGTAGAGTAGGGTAGAGTAGGGTAGAGTAGGGTAGAGTAGGGTAGAGTAAGGTAGAGTAGGGTATAGTAGGGTGGAGTAGGGTAGAGTAGGGTAGAGTAAGGTAGAGTTGGGTATAGTAGGGTGGAGTAGGGAAGAGCGGGAGCGAAGCCGCGCGGGCAAAGCTAGTCTATATATATAAAAATGACCCCCGTTTTCCGTTGTCACGACTTGGCATGAAAACGGCTTGACCGATTTGGCTGATTTTTTTTTTGTTGTGATTGTTATTGTGAGGAGAAGGTTCTTATGGAAAAAAAAATTAGGGTAGTGTAGGGTAGAGTAGGGTAGAGTAGGGTAGAGTAGGGTAGAGTAGGGTAGAGTAGGGTAGAGTAGGGTAGAGTAGGGTAGAGTAGGGTAGAGTAGGGTAGAGTAGGGTAGAGTAGGGTACAGTAGGGTACAGTAGGGTAGAGTAGGGTACAGTAGGGTAGAGTAGGGTAGAGTAGGGTAGAGTAGGGTAGAGTAGGGTAGAGTAGGGTAGAGTAGGGTAGAGTAGGGTAGAGTAGGGTAGAGTAGGGTAGAGTAGGGTAGAGTAGGGTAGAGTAGGGTAGAGTAGGGTAGAGTAGGGTAGAGTAGGGTAGAGTAGGGTAGAGTAGGGTAGAGTAGGGTAGAGTAGGGTAGAGTAGGGTAGAGTAGGGTAGAGTAGGGTAGAGTAGGGTAGAGTAGGGTAGAGTAGGGTAGAGTAGGGTAGAGTAGGGTAGAGTAGGGTAGAGTAGGGTAGAGTAGGGTAGAGTAGGGTAGAGTAGGGTAGAGTAGGGTAGAGTAGGGTAGAGTAGGGTAGAGTAGGGAAGGGTAGGGTAGGGTAGAGTAGGGTAGAGTAGGGTAGAGTAGGGTAGAGTAGGGTAGAGTAGGGTAGAGTAGGGTAGAGTTGGGTATAGTAGGGTGGAGTAGGGAAGAGCGGGAGCGAAGCCGCGCGGGCAAAGCTAGTATATATATAAAAATGACCCCCGTTTTCCGTTGTCACGACTTGGCATGAAAACGGCTTGACCGATTTGGCTGATTTTTTTTTTGTTGTGATTGTAATTGTGAGGAGAAGGTTCTTATGGAAAAAAAAATTAGGGTAGTGTAGGGTAGAGTAGGGTAGAGTAGTGGGTAGAGTAGGGTAGAGTAGGGTAGAGTAGGGTAGAGTAGGGTAGAGTAGGGTAGAGTAGGGTTTATTTTTTTTTTTTTCGGCAGGAGTGGGAAATCCTCATGGACGGCCAGGCTGCCTCACATACGAGCCAGTCTGGGCAGTGTCAGACTCCTACTGACTAAAACCGCACTCCTGCCTTACATTTAAACCACAGACATGGCGTCCGTGCTCTTTTTTGATTTTACATTGTTTGCTTCTGGGCAACTCCACGTGCAAGTGGCGTCACTCCAGAGCACCTTCCAGTAACTATAACAAATCCCGTCAGAATTTCAGAGCTGAGAGGCCACCAATCCGAAGCGAAACTCAAGCAGCAACGAGCCATACATGCATAAAAAATTGGGGAAACTCCCAACCTTCAACACACATACACCCCTCCGCCCCCCATCAAATGGCCCCCCAGCTCCAGACTTAACTATAATTAATTCTATATAATACATATTAATAACCTTAAATATCAATAACTTAAACTACAATATGCTTTAAATAGTGTTTTTTTTTTCAGTTTTTTTTTTTATTATATATAATTTTTTTTTTTTTTATGTATATATGTATTTTTTTTTTATGTAGGGTAGAGTAGGGTAGAGTAGGGTAGAGTAGGGTAGAGTAGGGTAGAGTAGGGTAGAGTAGGGTAGAGTAGGGTAGAGTAGGGTAGAGTAGGGTAGAGTAGGGTATAGTAGGGTGGAGTAGGGAAGAGCGGGAGCGAAGCCGCGCGGGCAAAGCTAGTATATATATAAAAATGAAACCCGTTTTTCGTTGTCACGACATAGCATGCAAACGGCTTGACCGATTTGGCTGATTTTTTTTTGTTGTGATTGTTATTGTGAGGATAAGGTTCTTATGGAAAAAAAATTAGGGTAGTGTAGGGTAGGGTAGAGTAGGCTAGAATAGGGTAGAGTAGGGTAGAGTAGGGTAGAGTAGGGTAGAGTAGGGTAGAGTAGTGTAGTGTAGGGTAGAGTAGGGTAGAGTAGGGTAGAGTAGGGTAGAGTAGGGTAGAGTTGGGTATAGTAGGGTGGAGTAGGGAAGAGCGGGAGCGAAGCCGCGCGAGCAAAAGCTAGTGAACAATAATTAATACGAAGATATAGCTTAAAAGATTTAGTATTCAAGCCAAAACCATTAACAAAAGTCAAATTCTAGCTGTTGACTGCTGCTGTCATCAGTGTCCAGGGTTGCCAACTCTACAGTTTTAACTGTAGATTTACAGTTTTTTGGAAATTCTCTCAGTTTTTAGTTTAGGCCTAAAAATTAAGCGAAATCTAGTTTTTTTATTTATCACGCTGGTGCCATCTACTTTTATTTGCTGCGTAGTTCGTACACGCGGAACGCTTGTTTTCGAGCATTAACTAACTTGATGAAAACTCTATAACTACAATAAAAGGTACTTCACACGCTAAATCAGATAATAAAAATTGTTTTGAGTAAAATTTTGTGAAAATTGAAGAACTCGGAGATGAGTTTAATTGAAAAACTGGATTCTGATTAAACTTTTTTCGTTCAAAATTTGTAAATAAATTAAGTTTTTGGTAAATTAATTAAAGTTTAAAAATTTCTTCTCTCGATTTGACAGTAAATCGTGACGTCACAACAAGGCCATCGATCCTTTTCTCATTTGGAACGCATTGTATCTGTTTGTTTTTTGTTTTGTTCTTGCAGCTACTATCTCATTTTTATGCATGGGTAGGTACCTTTCTTTGCTATAATAGTAAGCATATATCTGAATTACTGGACAAGCAATTCAATGATAGTTTTTAACTTTTCGCAGTTTTTTATTGAGATTTTTATGATTCTTTTCTTTTTAATTTCTTCCCATTATTATATTTTATTTATTACTATCATTAAATATACAATATTATAAAATGATAAAGATGTAGATTTATAGTTTTTCAATTTGGTATTAACAGTTTTCTAGTTTTTTTTCAAGCATATCTACAGTTTTACTCTATGGCAGGGCTGGCAACACTGTCAGTGTCATCCATCCATCACTGTCAATGTCAAATGTCAATATTCAATTGTAAACACAGAGTACAAAGGTACTTTGTAACATACTGAAAATTGTAAATAAATATTGTAATGTAAAACAAAACCCCCACCAAATCATCAAAAGATTTAAACAATTTCCGACTTTTTTTATTTTCCTTGAAGGTTATAGTTTTTTTTTTTATGTTAGCATAATACCTACATTTTTATCTTCTAATTTGATTTCTGGCTGTATTCTATAACTGTTGGTTTGAGATTTTTTTTGCGTGCTCTTCTTTACAGACATATTATCCCCTGGTTACAGAAAATTAACATAGCAAGTTGTAGAAACTTTGGGTAAAGTTTTAGTGATTCTAAACCATTACGTGCAAAAACAAAATTTGATAACAAAACAAATGTCGGAATACAATGAAAGTATATCAAGAAAGACGTTGTCCCGCACATTAGAACCAGTCATGAAGGTAAAATCAACAATATAAGGTTTATATTCAGCAAAGAAAGTCCTATATTTATCATTCTAATGACTTTCCAGATTGGTTACATGGATGGGGCATCTGATGGTCAAACTGCTACATTCCAAGACAGCTTCAATGTTGGTTATAAGCAAGGTTTTGCTACTGGTATTGAACTAGGCTTCAAGGAGGCCATGTCAAGGTATATTATTCAATAGTTCACTAGTAAAGGTAAAAAATTCTAATAAGTTATTTTGCACTTATGCCAAACTTAATATTTTTCGACACACCTCTAGCAGAGGTAATATTATTATTATGTTTATTAGAGTATTCATGTTTATTATGTCTTTATGGGTATATAATTGTCCCTAATTTCAGTATGAATCAAGAGAAAAATGGATTACTGGACCTAGAAGATCAACGCAGAATTAACTGCCAAATTTGTACAAATGGTGCAAATGCTCAAGACAATATTGGCAATTTGTATAACATCCAACAAGAAAAGAACACTGAATATTTTCTAAGATGTAATTTAAATAGATAATCATTTTTAATGACTTATTTGTTTTTTTTTATTGGAATTCCTAATGGTGCCTTCGCCTGTCTAAAGGAAACCTCACAAAAAAAGAGTAAAGTAAATATAATTTATTTCATCTTGAATTATTTAGAACTTACAACTTATTATATATTAAACGTCTGGCTCGTAACTAAAGTTACTAATTCCCTTATTGATTAATAACAATAGAAGATCTGATTCTAGACCTTTCAACACATTCTAAGTATTTGCCACTTAGTTTAGGTGAGAAATTAATTATTAAAGTTTTACATTGCGTAACACTATTTCAGGGTTGCGGTCAACAGAGATGGATGAGATAATATAGCATACTTATCTCTTCGTCTACATAAGTTGCTAGTTATCCCATTGATTATGGGCACATCTGAACTTAATATACTATACAGCACTAGGCACAGAACAAGCCCTAGTGCAGTTTTCACTTCAAACCGTTTTAATCATGCTTCACTCTGTTTTACTTGAACAAACCTGTCTATCAATTATGACATAAGTTGAGTATGAAAGAGTTTCCTTTACATATGGTCTTTTTAAATACCAAGCATGGATAGGATGACAGCACGACGAAAATGAGGATATGTTAGAAGTATAAGTCCAACAGCTGTCACCCCCCCTATTATGATATACATTCATACAGACACAGATGAGTGGGAGACTGTTTTATAATATGTAAGAATAAAAATTACTGGCTGACATTAATGACTAATTTATTCTATTCAATAAACGTACATGGTAAAAATTTATATTCTTGGTTTCTTTTCTGGTGGTGGCTTCATATTTTCCTGTTTGATTTCAGTTTTTATTTCAGCAAGTCCTTGTAAACCTCCATTAGTCATATCTGCACTGCTTGGGTCTACAGGTTCTTGTTTTATTGTTATGTTATTTATATTCCCATCTGCAGCTTTATCATTACTTTTGTCATTTGAATTCTCAGTCTTAACTGTTACGCCATTTGCCTGAAAATTTTTAGTGGAATAAATTAAACAATCAGATTGGAATGTTCAGTTCTTAATTAGTCTATTAGAAGGCCAGTTTCTCTATTAGTATGGAGAGACTAGGACTCTTATTTACCTCATTGACTAAAACTTATGTTAGTTCCCACCCACATGATGTTTTCCTTCACCTTTTTGAGACCAGTGACAAAATAATTTACAAGTCTAGTGAATGTCTTGGTTCCGACCTACAACGTGCTACGCCAAACACCACAATATAATTTTAAATGTACTGTTTTTTATTGTTTGTTAAAATTTTTGTGTACAATAAAGAATAAGAAAGAAGAATTTTGTAAATAATAATGTGTTATTGGATTTTCGTAGAACATTGTGAATAAGGATTGAATTTAAAATATATGTTTTTTTAGTCATTGTAACTACTACAAATAAAGTGCGTGGGTGTAAAATAGCACTCACTTGGCTGGGCGCCTGGGTGACAGGCAGTGGGAACTGTCTCACAAGCTCGGCCAGTAGCATGTCCACCCTCTGTCGCTGGAATAATGTTGATGGTTCTTCTTTAGGAGTGCTGCTTACATCTTTTGATGAGGACTGACCAGTATTGTATGGACTGGGGCCTAGAAACAAATTAAATATGAATTATGTAGGCAACATTACTGAGATTTTTTGAGTAGATAGACTGGTCCAACTGGAACAATTATTGTCATTATGCATCATAAATGGACAACAGTGAAAACTAATATAGGTATACCTGGTTTAGTAGCTTTGAAATCCCACCAGTATCCTTTGCTAGGGTGATATCTTGAGTATGACATAGTTTCTTCAAATGAGCATTGTAGGTGATGGACAGCAGACAACTAAAACACATAAGTATAATAATTATGATATTTAATTTTAACCATGTCTAAAATCTGACCAATAATGGTATTCCAATCCACAAAAAAAAAAATTATTAACACATTCAGTGCCAAAAACTTGGAGACTGAATGTGTTAATTTAACCTTTAACTGGTGACATGGTTTTTATGTAACGCAACTGGTGACGTGCGGTCTGAGAGGCCACTGCCATATCTGGTCTAAGTATAAGAAAATTAAGTAAGGTAGCTTACTGCAGACTTCAATAGCAGTTTAATAATATCTAAAAGAATAAAATAAAAGGAACTAACAAATTCTAAATGTAATTTTGAATGACAAACTTGCTATTACAGCGAAGATAGTAACTAAAATCAAAAAACTAGAGATGATATCTATAATCATGTACAAAAAAAATCAGTCAAACAAATTGTGACAAAAATACTATTTTTCCATAAAGTTAAGATACTAATAAATATTTAAAAAAAAAAACTAATTATAGGTATCATTTTATAAAACTGACAATGGTCGAACTTTGGTTATTTTTAGTAGCCGTCAGATCATAATTTTTTTGGCGCACTACAAGCAAACATGTTTATTAGTTGATGTAAATCGGTAATTAAATTTGTGAGTTGACTTCAGAAAAAAACTAGCGCAGGATTTCCGTGTTTTTTAGCTCCCGATGCATCTGAATCTTCATGTGCCAGATGTACTTCAATTTGTGAATTTTCAAACCGTTTACTAGTGTTTGACACTAAAATCCCAACTTCCGACTCCCTATGCTTCTCTTTTGGTGGTAAAGAATTATTTATTGCAAGTAATAACTGTAAAAATACAAAAAACAATATGGCGCAATACTTAAGAATAGTAACGTAACTGGTGACATGCGGTCTGAGAGGCCGCTGCCGAACTTTACATCGATGTAATTTACCGATTTCGGACTATACAACGCAACTAGCTCTCTTTACGGCGTTAACGCAACTCAAATCGAAGCTACTCAGGCGTTGACACAAAGGAAATGCGGGGAAAGGGGTGAAATGACGATTCACCGACGTCGCTGAGCCTGTGAGACCGCATGTCACCAGTTAATTCATGAATCCCCAAGCGACCACCGGTGGCCGCGCATCTATTGTCTTACTATTGTGTCTCTAATTGACGGTATCTGAAGGGTTAAAGGTTAATAACTTAGTCATACAATAATTGAAAATCTATACTAAGCATACTAAATTCTTCTCTCCTCAGTACCCTGAGTACAACACTCAGGGTACTGAGGTTGTCCAAAATCATATTGAAGACATGGATAAATTGGCTTTCATAATGAACTAGCTTTTGCCAACGCCGCTTCCCTCCCGCTCTTCCCTACTCCACCCTACTATACCCTACTCTACAGTATCCTATGTCTGTCACCTGGCTCTAAGCTACCTACCCACCAATTTTCAGCTATATCGGTACAGCCATTCTTGAGTTATAAATAGTGTAACTAACTCAACTTTCTTTTATAATATAGATAACAAGGCCTCAAAAACTGCTGCTAAGCTCAATAATCACATAGCAATAAGGGGCCAATGTATCATGAGATTCTTCAGGAGTGTAGGGTTATTCTACAGCCATCAGGATAATCTCACATGTACAGTTAAGAATTGTACCAGAAAATCACTGAAAAACTTTATCCAATAGAGCATGTTTGCTTTCATTCAACAATACTGCCCTAATCTACTAATCAATAAACAATTGTGAAAATAATTAAGACCAGGGTTCCAAACCAGGAAGTGTGTGACCCAAGGGCTGTTTTACATCTAGGTCAGAGCATAGGCAATCCATACCATAATTTAGTTTATGTTTAGGCTTTAAGGATTTTGTAAACAGAGATTTTAACCATGTAAATAAAATTTAGTAGCTTACCAATCTAGAGTTAAGAACGCTGGCCAGATCAGGAGCCTGATACACAATCCCAGCAATGATGTAGTAGTCAGCCAAAGGTATAGCCTGAGTGGGGCTATGTCTGTGCTGCTTACGAATAACATACAGGATTGGATCTTGCACATGCAGCAATATGTATTCAAGACCAGTCATGTTTCTGTAACACAATTTAATTGGTTAAAATCAAAGAGACTTTAAAATATGTAAAAGAGAACTCGATATGAATAGAGCATGATGACGATTGCACTGTAATGCCGATATAGAAAGATACTTACTGAAGTTGATCCATACTGAGGCGCTGCATCTTTACAATCTCGTTATTACATGTACGATCAAAAAATGGATTTGATCTTTCAGAAAAATAATCCATAATATTAGAGGGGCTAAGCAGAGGTATCCATGCAGAATCGTGCCACGACAGACCCAATGGGTTTTCATTTGCTATAGGTAAATTACCGATCCTTCCTGGCATCATCTTGTTTGATTTATAATTAATAAATCACTGTACTTAAAGTTTATTGTTGTTTCGAGTAAATATTTTAGTTCTGATTCTCTCTCGTAGTCTCGCACTGACCTGACACTGACAGTGACACTGACATTGTGAGTGACATTTGAAAGTATTGAAACTGACAGCACCTTCAGCCCCGCGTTCAAAAATAATCAGAATCGAGGAGAGTCGCAACCCCGGGTCGTTCTTTTATAACTCGAGTAGCTATCCTAGAGTTAACCCAGCTAACCCTAACTCTAAGCAGGGTAGGTTGGAGTAAGCGGCAAGTGCTTGACATTGACAGTTGAATTCCGTTCGCAAATGATAACCCTATGACGTCATTAGAGTTAACTATAAACTCAAATTTGAACGCAGACCAACTCTGTAACCTGTGATTGACTTTTGTTGACTTGACATTGACATATTTCAGTATTGAATTTGATCATCACATTGATTGATTGTTAATAAAAACCCTTGTTTTAATTCAATGTTGATCATGTTATTTTTCACTTCTGATTTTGCTCAGATTAATAAAAATATTTGGTTTATTTCATCTAAGTTTTTCACTTTTTGAAGCGTCAAGGAAAAGTGTACCAAGTATACACTCAATCAAAGCGTAAAAATTAAATAATTCTCTTTGCATCGTATAAATTTATCTTGATTTTCAAATTCCTTGTGAAAGTGTGAAGCGGTGGGACGACTTATATTATCGATAGCCTGAAAGAAAAACACTTTCTAATCATGACTGATACAAAATCACATAATATTATGAAGATAGAAGAATACAACGCTATTGTCGAAGACTTTAATAAATTAACATCATATAGTCGCAAATCTGAAAATGAATTGAAAAAGAAGTATAAACAGTAAGTATAAAACATAAGGTTATAGTAACTAAAAATAGGGCACAAAGATAAAATGCAATTTAATTTACAGCTTACCACCATCTACTTTGGGCAGTATAATATCTTTATTAGTACAAAGATCCATGAAACACAGTTACAGGAAATCTCCACAAATTTCTAGCAAATATCATGAATTTTATGAAGGATTAATGCGGGACAAGAGTAAAGAAAATGTAATTTTACAGTAAGTGGAATATTACAGGTAATAATGTACGTATGTATACATTTTAAATGAAAATAAATATTTAACCCTTCAGATACCGTCAATTAGAGACACAATAGTAAGACAATAGATGCGCGGCCACCGGTGGTCGCTTGGGGATTCATGAATTAATCAATATACTTTCCTATAAACAGGCTCTCGGATTGTCAAGGAATCAGTCCTGCATTGTTTGCAAGATCACTTTTACAGGGTGTGTACTCTGATTCATCATTAGCGAAGAAATGCATCAAAGATACAACTTTGATTGAAGAGAAGGACCTAGCATACCAAGTGTTTATGGTATGACATAATTATCTCACTGTACTTTGTACTGTATGATGCTGATTTTCTGATTCTTTCTAAAATATTTAGCTAATGAAAATTGTGACGTTCTAAGTATACCCATGACATTTAATAATTGAGACTTTAAAATTTATATGTTTCAGGGTATTATGAATGATAACCAGTATGGTCCTTATGCAGATATAATAAAACAGTAAGCATTTCAATGATCTTTGAAAATAGATAAGTTATGATACTGTAAAAAAAATGTTACAGTAGGTACATTTTGTCTATTGAATTTTTATTTTTATTTTCAGGTCTATAGGATTAGAGTATGAATTAAGATTAGAAAGAGAATTAAGACTAATGAATATCACATTTTCTGATGAAAGTGTGTTGCGGTCACGAGGCTATGACAAAACACCAGATTTTAAGTTAGATGTACCCATAGCTGTAGATGGATTCATTGTCAACTGGGTTGAAAGTAAAGCTCTCTTTGGAGATGAAGAAAACCATTCTGGTTATCTAAAGGAACAACTTCTTTGCTATTGGAACAGGTTTGGACCTGGTCTAGTTATATACTGGTTTGGGTACTTAGAAACCTTAGATTCAACTCCTGAAGTAAATAGTATGTTTATATTACGCACTAGTTTTCCAGATAAAACAAGTATTACCCAATATAAAATGGAGATTTGATGATTTTATTAATTAAATAAACAAGTGAATAGAATTCGTATTTTATTTTTAGATTTGGATTAACTATTTAAATAATGACCGAAATAATGTTATTTTATTATAATTTGACGTAAAATTGACATAAAACTAGGAATTGTGTAATAATCAAGAACCAAATAATGTCGAACTTACAATGTGCACTAAGCTTTACTCGTCCATTTCGTAACATTTTAGTATGCCCTATAGTATCTGTTACGAAAAGGACGTTATGCAAATAGAGTCCGTCTACTGAAAGCGTGACCTGAGAAAAGGAGGTTGAAACCCAAAAATTTGAATATGGTATTATTGAAATAGTAGTAGAAAAAAGTTTTGGTACTTGAGTATTTTTTTATATAAAACGATTGTACAATAGTTGTATAAGAACTTAAAATTGTGTAGATTTATTTATTGGTAGATGTATGGTAAAGGTTAATAATACACAAAATATTAGATATTATTCCAAATTTATTTTATCTGTTCTCTCAAATGCCGTATATAATATTCTTTATTTACAATTTGGCATTTTGGCCTTCCGACAAGAATACCAAGAGCACAAAACTGCGATAGTCAATTAAAATAGTCATCATCATTCATACCGTAAAAATATGTAGTGGTCAGTCCACAATGATCAAGATTATAGTGTCACACTAACTTAAAAATCCAAGATCGTGTATAAACATTGTTGTTTTTCTTAGAAAACAACTTCGTTCTCTTCTTGTTTTTGTTTAAACTCACTGATGATAGTGTGTAGCAGCTTTCTCACATAACTTTATATTGTTTTACCCATGATAAAGCAGTTATTGTTGATAAATAAATATCTGTTTCAAAAAACTGACAATTGCAGTCATAGACTTAGACGTGATTTTGGCGGCAAAATAATGTTGCCACTTTAATTAAAAAAAAAAACTCCAGGTTACGCTTTCATTAGACAGACTCAAGTTCACTTTAAAAAAAACAAATGTGAAATACTCAAAGAATATTACTATAAAACTTCTAAATCATACATAAATGACCTCAATACCACTTTAAGTACTATTGCTCAAACAGAATTAACAACCAAATAAATGGTTTAATCTAAAAATACGTTACTTACTGAGACAAATTTTTTGAATCAATTTTTCGTTGCGCATACATTATGTCCTTTTGCGACTAATAGAAACTGGCTGCATTTATGTACGGTAAAATGGGGTGAAATTAATTTCGATAGTTTCTTGGAGTTTGTCGGCCAGATAAACTTCACTGCAGACAGCAGTGCAGCTCTACCCAAAGCTCTACCATTGTTAGGTTTGGCATTGGCAACACTTTATTTATGTCACGATTTGTCATTGTGTGTTGTGCGTGTATAATTCATTCTCTCGTAATGTTTTTGTTCATAATTTACGAAAATAGCATTAATTTTATTCATAAACATAAACAGATGGGCTGTTAATATTTTAAACAATTCAGTGCAAATACTGTAATTTTAAGCCAGCATAAATATATTGAGTATGGGACTGAACCATAATCTGAGAAAGATAATACGTACTGCTGACTAGTCAACAAATATTGGATTATAATTCCAACAGTAACAGAAGGTATGATGCATGAGTAATATAATGAACGGCGCTAGTAGCATTGTTGCACATAACTCTGAACTGAAGCCATCTGAGAACGGCCTTACGCAAAATGCATCTGGAATAAATGTTGATAAAAGTAAAGCTGCAGGTTCAAATGCTCGCGATGGATCGGAAGAACTACTCGATCTTAAAGGTAAAGTTGAATCCCGCCTCCTATCCATGTGGAATAACGTGAAATTTGGATGGACAGTCAAATTGAAAACCAGCTTTTCCAAGGAATCGCCAGTATGGCTACTAGGACGATGCTACCATCGTAAACTTAGTCCGACTGGATCATTAGAATCTTCTACAGAAATTGGTACAGAAGCAACTGCTAATCACCCAATGGAGCAGATATATGGTGAAGGCATTGAAGGCTTTAAATCTGACTTTATTAGCAAAATTTGGATGACCTACAGAAGAGAATTTCCTACCATGTCAGGTTCGTCGTTTACAACTGACTGCGGGTGGGGTTGCATGCTCAGAAGTGGACAAATGTTGCTGGCCCAAGCTTTAGTGACTCACTTTCTTGGGCGGTCTTGGAGGTGGACTCCTGAGAAAGCTATACAAAATGCTAGGGAATTCCAAGAAGATTGTCTACACCGCATGATTATCAAATGGTTTGGTGACAAGTCATCAGTAAACAGTCCTCTATCCATACACCAGATGGTGACTTTGGGAGAAGCTCTGGGTAAGAAACCAGGAGACTGGTACGGCCCTGCGTCTGTTGCTCACTGTTTAAAAGCCGTCATGGCAGCTGCTTCAAAGGAAAATTATGAATTTGATAATTTAGAAGTTTATGTTGCTCAAGATTCAACTATTTATATTCAAGATGTATTTTCACTTTGTCGTTTACCAAATGGTTCTTGGAAATCACTTATTCTTTTAGTACCTGTTAAGTTGGGCTCTGATAAATTTAATCCTATTTATGGCCCTTGCCTTACATCACTGCTTACATTAGATTTCTGCATAGGAATAATTGGGGGAAGACCCAAACATTCCCTGTACTTTGTAGGTTACCAAGATGATAGACTAATTCACTTGGACCCTCATTACTGTCAGGAAATGGTTGATGTATGGCAACCAAACTTTTCCTTACAATCATTTCATTGCAGATCTCCAAGAAAAATGCCGCTTAGTAAAATGGATCCGTCATGTTGTATAGGCTTTTACCTGGCAACACAGCATGATTTGGAAACTTATATTAATATAATACAATCATTCCTAGTCCCCCAGGGAGTTACTACTAATTTAGAGTATCCTATATTCACTCTAAACAGTGGCTCTTGTAGTAATGTTATGAACTTTCCTAATGTTAGATACTCAATTTATGAAACAGAGCAAAACTGGGTGACACCAAATATCCAAGACAGTGATACAGACATTGAATCTGAGGAATTTGTGTTGGTGTAAATTAAAACAAGTGCAACTTTTACCAAATATATAATGCTTATTTATGTATGTAGTTCTTTAAAGTTCATCTTCATCACACAAATTGTTAATGTTGCATATTTGTTTACTTGAAAAATGTGTAAAAGTTTCTTATGTATTTATTACAGATATGATTAAGGTTATAGATAAAAATCCTGTAAAAGTTACATTTTTATTAAAACAAAGACGACGAAATAAATTATAGCATAATATAGTGCAGTTTTATGATATTTCCTGTATTGAAATATGTCCGTGACTGTCGCCGGCACTTTATCGCCAATCGCTTCCAAATTTAGTCAATAATTAGTAGGTACTTGATTGGGTATTTTCCTTTGTTTATTTTTGTACAATGTTTACAGATAACAGTGAAACACATCTTTTTCTGAATACAGCATCCACATTGGTTAAATTAGCATTTCAAATATTTTAATACTGTTACGTAAGTAGGTAATTAAATGCCAATTTACCAATAAAGAACTTTATGTACCACAAACAATCAGTAATTAGTCCAGTCAACAATAATCCAAATCACAGTTGGCACTAGAGTTCCGGTATACTATCGCCTCGGTCGTTAGATAAAATCACTTCGCACACTTAGGTAGATCGCTCTCGTTCGCAGTCGAAATCAAAACTGACTCACTTCCGTTCGGGGGCTCGTATTTATACGCGGAACAAAGAAAATTCTAGATAATGACGTCTCGGGATAGTTCCAGAACAATAGAGTCGCATCGCGGGCCCATAAATCAATTTTATGACTTTGTCCTTCGCGAGTCACTCACGCGAATTTCGACTCTATTGTTAACGGCGGAAAGTACCATTTCCCTTATCCACCTACAGATACCTACAGATTACATACCTACTAAATAGTAGGTACAACAGGTACTTATGAAGGAATGATCGAGATCTTGCCAGGCTAGGTAGGTACTTTGGTTCTAGAGCTTTCGAACAGCAATGCGTTTTAATTATTCGTTGTCACTCTTTATTTTGTCAGAGATATGACGTGTTGAAATTTAACGGCGTAACAATACATAGGAAGAGAGGGGGCAAGGTGGGACCTTCTTCTCAGTAAATAATAATCTACGGACCCTCTATCTTTTCTGACCGCACGTAACCAATGCCGCTAATCAGTGACTTCTCCCACGGGGTGGGAGATGTCAGAGTTTTATTGATTAAAACCAATCTTGTGTCCTTCAGTTGCCCTTTGCGTTCTAGAACCACAGTTTCCCTTTCGAAAATGCCACTGCCCTCTACGATTTTGTTGACATCTCTATGACGCGTGTGAAACACTGCGTTCCGTCGACGACACGGTCTTGGTCCTTACTGGACCTTAGTGGGCGGATCGGACGGCGATCTACCCATTGCTCGCCGTTTGTAAGGCAGCGCCTGCGGTGGCAGGGGATTGTCTTGTTGTTGTTGAAGTTGAAACCTCGGACGCCCGTGGCTGGTCTGTCGCGGTGGCCGGGGCATTACTCCAGCAGGAGGCGATTGCATCCCATTCTCTCTCTTGCTCCGCCAATCGCCTCGACGATAATATGGCGGTGCTTCGCCCAAGCGGGGCAGACCTAGCGTAACCTCCGAGCGGTGTATATCTACACAATAGTGAAAGAGACTCGAGCGTTTCTTCCACCTGAATCCGACACATAAACTTCCTGATCTTGCCACTCCTCAAAAAGTGGTGTGGTGTCCTCGCCCCTATTAGAACCTGCGAGCTGCTTTTCATGAAATCTCCTAGACTTTGATCAAGCAATAATTATATTTGCTTAAAATGATGAGTGCTCACGCGCGTGGAGGAGGAGCGTGAATTTACAAAACGCAAATAGCGTTTTGTAAATTCACGCAGGCTCAGACTCATTTCATACAAAATCACGCACGGCGCTACGGGACTCAGTGTGCCATAAGGGTCAACTCACACCGAAAGAGCGGCGACGGCCAGCGAAGCGGAGAGCAGTGAGTAGACCCTAATGATGCCATACCTTGCGTGTCGCCCCGCACCCACGCGTGATCTACATGAACGCGCATGGATGCATTTTCGGTGTGTTGGTTTTCAGTACAAACGGAGATACTTACAAGCAACGTTAATAAACGTTAAACACGCATTCACGCGCTACACTGCGTCGTGCGTGGCAGTGTGATAATTGCCTAATACCTTAGCGACGTCATGTTTCAGATGGTTTGGTATTGACAGTTTCCCATTCCACTAGATTCGAAAGGTGGATCATTTTAAACGGATTTGAAAAATATATTGCCTTTTATGATATTTCGTAAAGTAACTTTCTAATACAAATACAAAAAAAATCAGTCGCCTAATAGCACTCAATCGGTATAATTAGTACCAGAATAAAAAAAAAATGTATTCCAAGTGATTTGAGAAAATCGTCTTCGTAGGGGTAGTCACACCTTCATCCACAGGATCACCATAGACGGAAGAGGGGGCATACTGCAGAGGACAGTTAAGGTTAGCAGTGTAGCTTTGGTACAGGCAAACCTATCGGGTATACCCTAGCGTGTATGACTTTTAAGGTCTTTTTTACATAGCATGGATAGGATGACAACCAGAACGAAAATATGAGATGAGAGAAAAGGATATTGTTCTGTCAAAATAGACCAAAAAAATAGGGGTAGGAAGTAAGGTTACAATAATTCGCACCCTGCTGAAAATTGGTAGGATTGTTCAAAACCCAAAGAAATCTAAAAAGTTCTCATCGAGCTGACACCTAGAAAAAAAAATCTTGGGGTCACCGGTCACGAAAACGAGTTTTTCGTTATTTTCATCAAAACGGTAAGTTTTATCATAAAATCAGACAAAGATTGTAGAGCAGATAATTATCTAAAAAAAAACTTTTTTCCTAAGGGTCAGCTAACACCGAGACGCGACGCTGCGCGCACATTTTAATAGAGTAAGGGTCGATTTATACTTGCGCAGAGTCGAAGCGTTTATCCAAAACTGAACACAACAAATTCAACCTTAACTCCACAGCGTAACGCACACATTACTTCGGAGATTTTAAAAAGACGCGCGCATTCGTCTGAATTCGCGCGTCTGCGCGCGAACAACGCTGATTGGTGCGCGCGTATTCTCGTGTATCCACGCGCCCACTAGTGAACCAACGCGTCATCAGTCTGAAATTTGCCTGCGTCGGTGTTAATCACTATGAACTCGGACGAAAACTTAATTTACTTCTTTCTTCGTTTTTTTCTTCTTCAACTTCAGATATAAGTAATATCATAGCAAAATCAATGTCAACCATTTTACACACGTTTCAGCTACGAGAGTCAACTGGCAAGTGATTCAATAGCTCTGCTGTTGATGCCCATTACTACACGTGAGAGTGCGAGTGCGCGCGTATTCTGGCTAATACGCGCGCATTCGTGCGGCTTCGCTTAAGTTGTAAAAAATTTGACGCTTCGATGCGCTTCGACTCTGCGCTAGTATAAATCGACCCTAACTCAAAATATGGCACGCGGCGCAGCGCGAAATCACTGGCCTCTTCCAGTATTGTCGCGTCGCGTCTCGGTGTGAGCTGACCCTTCGGGTCAATTTATACTCGTGCAGAGTCGAAGCGCATCGAAGCACCAAATTCATTACAACCAAAGTCGCACGAATGTTTTTTTACGTGTATCAACAGCAGTGCTATTGAATGACTTGCCAGTTAACTCTGGTAGCTGAAACGTGTGTGAAAAGGTTGACATTGATCTTGCTATGATATTACTTCTATCGGAAGTTGAAGATATCGCGTAGGTTCGTTAGTGGGCGCATGGATACGCAAGAATGCGCGCGTACCAATCAGCGTTGTTTGACGCGCAGACGCGCAAATTCCGAAGACTGCGCGCGTCTTTTTAAAATCTCAGAACCTTAACACCACAGCGCAGCGTAACACACACATTACGCTGTGGTGTTAGGTTTGAATTTGTTATCTTCAGTTTTGGATAGACTCTGCGCTAGTATAAATTGACTCTAAGAGCCACCGTTTTTGAGATTTATTGATTCAAAAAGTTGAAAGAGGTAATCGTCACGTGCACACGTTTTCACGCCACCTATGAGGTAATGTACCCAGCGCGTTTTTAGGGTGAAGGAAACGAAACCCATAGAGGATCACTTTGTTGTCCATCTGTCTGTCAAGACCCTTTATCTCGGGAACACTTGGCAGGTATCGCGTTGAAATTAAAACCATATACTCAGGTCATCAAACTTGTAAGTTAACGAAAACAAAAAGGTACGACCGTTTATGTAGCAAAAAACGTGAATTTCGACACTCTACTCTCAAAGGAATCAAAATTCATAGGGTAGATAGGTACTTCCCGTTGCCCTAGTAGGCATGAAGCAAGGTAAAAATCTGAAAACTAAATTTCTAGCTACCTGCGTCACAAAAAAAATATATTTGTAAAAAATCTTTGAGACTGCATTCGAAAATTAAACTGAAAGTTTATTTTGTACTCATATTTTTTGCAGGCACCTACTAATCAGTATACACTTATCGAATAAAATAAACTTTATTGTATCAACACCAAAAAAGTAACACAATTTAGAAGCGATTGGCTATGTTGGAGATAAATAAAACATCTATATGGAGAATGATATTTGTAATGAATAGTATAAGAAATTTCAGTGCTACATTAATTTTAAATAGATCTCTGGAATCTTATTTACAAACAATATAGGTAAGTACTTAGGTATTAATATTATGGTCGACTTCTAATAGGAATTTATAAGCGGTGTTACTCCAATACTCTATTCTGCTGCGACTCATTACCTGTCACTTGATTGTAGAATTCGTTGGTTATCCTACACATAGATGATGGACGTATAAAAGGGGCGAAAAGAACTTCTGTTTATTTATAAGTGAAGATAAAATAGGTATATGTATTACCTATCTATGGAACATTATATATCGACAGAATAATAATAACATAGATAATTTGGAGGCTATCTGGTGGCTTTCGATCTAAATAATGTGCGCGAGACGAGAAATATTCACCGAGACCCCGATAAGCAGCGCCCGTTCAATAATATACTAGATGACGCTCAAAGTATCAATTACGCGGAACTGATGCTTGAAATGATTACCACTGCTCTACGTTTTTGAATCATAATTATTAGTGTCCGACCGAATGTTCGGTTTCGGTGGCAAACCTGCCGAAACTATGACCAAAACCGAATCTGCACTCGGGAGTTCTCGTGCTGTGATCGGTCATGTTAAGCGCGTTAAATTCCTGCCAAGCGAGTAAGCTACGAAGACATATGTCCACGTGCGCAAACACAAGCCAGTCACGACATGATTAGTGTCGTGACTGGCTTGTGTTTGCGGTTCCTTTTACCCACTCCCAAGCTAAAATCGAGTGGAGTGAAATTGATGGCAGTTAACGAATACTTAAATTTAAAATGCACAAAAATAAAATAAGGACGGACGGATTATAATAACGTTTTCTTCATTTTTCCCTTAAAACATGATCCTTGAAGTTTCGGTTTCGGTCGAAACTGAGACTGTTGCCATAATTCGGTTAAAAAACCAGTTTCGGTCGGACACTAACCATAATATTAAGTTCGTGCACCAATGTTGCTCCAGAGAAAAACTGACGAACAGAATGAAAAAAAAAATTACAGCATATTAGCTAATTATTCATTGTACTGTATTCGTTCCAGACGACACTATCTTGCTGGAATAACGTAGTTACAAAACGATCTCCTAAACAAAACATTTTATTTATTACTAAAAATTATTTAAATAAAATTTTTTTTTTTTTGTTTCCACAATTTTTAGTAATAGGTTTTCAGTCATTCTACTGTCTTTTTTTTCACAATTTTGTTTCTCTCCAGCCGAGTCACATAATATGACACCCGACCTGATAGATTTTCAACATATTATGTAAGATGCATCAGCACAGCTAATGGGCTAGTAGGAGAGAAAGAGAGAACAGAGTCGTAGCCAGTCGGAGTCCAGAAAACGCTAGCGCGACCACTTTGTGGCTTTTACAAGGGACTGGGCGGAGAAGGCGACATGCCAGGAAGAAGAATGAAAGGCAATTGCCCAACAGCAGGACAGTATGAGTATGTCATCAAAAAAAAGTCGATCTAGCATTTCGTCCCTTAGCTTACAACACCGCTCAAGTTGAAAATTGGCGGTTTTCATATTTGAATGTCTTTAGATGGAGCTGCTCATTGCACGTCTAACCATTGATCATATGATATAGATTTCAGCCAATCCGAAGCCGTAATTCGAAAAGTAGTGACAGCGCGCATTTCGGCCGGCCTATCAACGCCGCACAGTTTTTTTCGTCTCCTGTAAAGTTGGTAAAATTGACTTATGCGGTGTTGTTAGCTAAGGGACGATTTGTGATCCTAAGCCACGCTATCGAGTGTACCCAGTATAAACGGCGCGCCGTTTTTATTCGTCCATGATCCTACATAAGGATTCTACGATAACTAATCCAACTTTGACCCGTCGACCCCAGAACTTCTGACACTGACCATTATAAAATAGAAGCATGCAGAAAGCTTGGCATCTTGTCACGACGAGGCGGCGGAAGCTCGCGAAGGGCGGGCGAAAGCAACTCTCGTCATCCTCTTAGAACCTAGCATTTCCGTGAAAGGATGGATAATGCATTGTAGTTCCGAACTAGCTTTGCTTGCTGTTAGATTATTTGCCAGACTATGGGTATACCTAGTATAAGTCTAAATTTTTTTGGGACAGATATTTGTCTGTGTAACTGTCGAGAAGTTGGAGTCGAGTTGTCTCAGCGAGATGTCATTATGTTTCTACAGAATATTACTATGGACGCAGATGTAAAAATTTGGAAAACACCAAAGCTTATGCATGAACAATATATACATCAATATAACTCTGCAAATCTTTCACAAACATGATAGGTACCAATCCCAATATATTTTTAGTCACTGCGAATGCAGCTAACATCATTTCTTGAAATGTGTCTAAAATTAGACTGTTACATGTATTTGCGAACGCAAATTTAAAAAACTTTGTGATGATTGCACAGCAAACTACAAAGTAATAGTCACAGTTAAATCATGATCACATGTGCTCAATAAGGCTCAATTTACGATGTCTCTGTGATTATTAAATGTCACTGAACTGTTACAATAACTGTTTTCTGGATTAGGGGATGTGATACTATTTTCTTTTCTTTTCTTTTCGACTTTCACGCGGGCGAATCCGATGGCAAAGATCAGTGTAAAAATAATGTATTTCTAGATTTGGCCTGTTGCATCGCCCGTGTGAATGTCGAAAATGATCGACCGCACTGCAACGCACTAGTCATAGAAAGTATCCCACGCCATCATCAGCTCTAGTCCAGCCATAATTTACTGGAGTTACAATTTCATAAGTTATAGTTCAACACATGGAAAAAATATTTACTAACCCTTAATTTCTGAATTACAAATTAGACGTTGAATATAAACTCTATTTTAGTCTGAAAACCAGTCAAACTTTAATATCTCCAAATTCGCAATTCAGAAATTATACCTATGATATAGGAAATCAATACTATGGTGGAATATTCATCTAAGCATTAGGGAATAGTCTTCAAACATTAGTTTTTATCCTTTACTGGTGGTGGATGTCTGATGAAATAATGAACAGCATTGTAGGCGAGATGTGGTGCAACATTGTACAGGGGGTGTATTCTGTTGAGTTCGTTGCTTGGTCTGCCGACTACGTACGGGTCGCCAGCCCCGGTGCCGTGTTGTGCCACTGACAATCCGCTCAGGGCATAACAGGTGTGATAAATATCTCTATGCCTGAAACAATTGGTTATGGTTATTAAATAGGTACATCTTCAAAAGTAGATAAACCTAATCTATTAAAGAGACCATAAATTAAACCTTCAAAAATGGGGACGTGTAAAAATATTGAGCCAAACATATTATGTACAGATTTCTAAAAACTTTTGTTTGACACTCTACATTATATAAATAATTTGCTAATCTAAATCATTGCATATTTTAAATACTTTTATTTATTTTACTAATCATCAAATGACTTCTTTCGTTTTAGGATGGAATGTGTGTTAGACTTTTACTGGTTGAAACCTATCTATGTTCCTTCATTTGCCCTTTACGTTCTAGTTCCACTTTAACTCTTACAAACGTCCCCGCAGCTCTAGCAAACGTTTGATATCGCTTTGGGGCGTGCGTGGACTAAGGCTTAGTCCTTACCGGACGGGGAGCGACCCATTGCTCGTCGTCCGCAAGCACACGCTTACGATGGCTGGATACCGCCCAGCAGTTCCCGACGCCCAGAACGTGTCCTACGGCGGCCCGTAGGGTGTGAGGACGACCTCACGGTTACGACCATCTACTTTACATTACTTATTCGCAGAAGGAGGCGACCAATTTCGGGTGATCCGCACAACATGGAAACCATGGCGTTTTTTTTCGCCTCAATCCGAAACAAGGTACCGGTTTACTGTGTTCCAAATCACTTGTTTCCGGTGAGGACCTGCATCAGATACCGAGAACGCCGTAGCACCACTATAGCCATTCTCAAAAAAGGGATTTAGTCACTGCGCAAATGTAGACACTTTTAGTTTTCAGTTAGAGCACCAAACACTTTTTGATCGTCATGAGTATGTGTTAAGTGGAAGAAACTGGACACAAAAAAAAAAAATGTTTATGTATTGCGCAGGGAGTGGATGAGTTCATAGTGGTTCTATGGAAATCAAATATTCATCGGTAGCTTAGCCTCACGTCTATGACTTTGTCAAGACCCAGCCGGATTTCGATGATGATGTTTTTGTTTTTTTTACCCTTTTATTTAAAACACAGTTTTGAAATAAACAGACCCAATTTTCCTTTAAGTAAGTGTTGGCTTGAGGGTTTATTTCTATTTAATGGTAGGTACAAAAAAAAGGAAAAATAAATGGATGATAAAGTTACTTACTTGCCAGGTTTATCAATAAAACCACCCCCAGGCAAGGCTTGACAACATATAATTATGTACTCTTGTAAGGCACCCTGATTGAAAAGTACTGTTTCAATTAGTTCCTTATTCTCTGAAAAAAAAAAAAAAATTTGGGTATGAGTAAAAGAAAGAAAGAAAAAAAAATTTGTTCCTAGAACTAGAATAAAATCCATTTAGCATTAGAAGATGGTTTTTAAGAAGTGTTTTTTTGACAGATTAAGGGTTATCAAACTAGATTTTACCTTGAGAGAGAATAGCACTGATAATTGGAAATGCAGCTCCTTGCCAAAATGAATAACATCCATCCACCAACTTGTTAGTTCTTCCTTGGAAGCCACCTTCCACTCGCATCTGACGATTTACGCACCATCTCAACAGTGCATCAACATCACATAATTGGGTTTTATTCAGCAATGCCAGAGATGCAATCCCACAGAATGCATAGCCACCATGGGCCTCCATGCCAGGGCACCCAGCAAATCCACCTTCATATGTCTGGCAGCTGACTATCCATTCTGCTGTTTTATCAAATAAGGCATCTGTGTATGTATTTGTTATTTTGGCTATACTGACAGCACAGTAGGCACCTCTGATATCTTGCTCCCCACCCCTGTGGAGAGCAAATGATCCATCAACATCTTTCACAGTCCATAAAAACTTTTGTAAACTGCTTCTGTCCAGAGAGTTGTATGCTTCCTCAGTTCCTATAATGCTAAGAGCATTTACAGCAGCATAAGTGGTTCCAAGGTGAGGGAACTGCCCGGGACCACCACCATACCCACCTTCCTCATGCTGGCATAATGTTAGAAACTTGACTACATCTGATAATGTTTCTGCATCAGGCATATCATTAAGCAGCCACAATGAGTGCAATACCCAGTAGACTATCCATGTTCTACTTGCATCCAAGCATTCATAGCTCTGCGGTAACGATCCTAGACAATCTTTTAATAATTGACTATGAACTCTTTTTCGTACTACAGGAATTTCTGGTTCAATTTCAGCATTTTTCTCAAACTGTTTATAAATTTTTAATATCATAGTCTCAACGTCAACCTGTAAAATTTTACAATGTTAGTTACTGCATATTGTGAAGGTCTTATTTTAGGAAGATTAGTGAGACATGCAAATTATAACCTCTATTATATAAATGAGAGGCCTGTTAGTTTTTAATTCATGAATCCCCAAGCGACCACCGGTGGCCGCGCATCTATTGTCTTACTATTGTGTCTCTAATTGACGGTATCTGAAGGGTTAATATTATATATTGATAATAAAGACTAATTTTAAGTACCTGATCAGAAGACGAATCGGTTATTGTATTCTCCACATCAAATACTTCAGCAGCTATTTCTTCAAAACATCTAATTCGGTTTTCCATTTTTTTACGATTTTTGTGTGACTTTTTTCTCGTATTTTTATACCGTCATATGTTTACTTGCGAGAGCTAAATCTGTTCTGAGCTATTACCTCGAGAGAAATACCTGTTAAACCTGTGGTTAATTTAAGATAGCACTTGAAACAATAATAACACGCAAGGTGTGCCAAGAACCTTTGACGTGATATATGTATACAAATAAATCGTCCGATTGTTTGTGGGCTTTGTGGCTAATTCACATGAAGCACGATTTAATAGATAATATATAATAAAATATGTAGTTGAAAATGAATGTCAATAAATAAATTCTCGACTCTAATCAACTCATATGTCAATTATTCACACTTCAGTCAACATTATTTTGTCACTTGAATGATGAATCCTGAATTTTGTCTATGGCTTGACAGTACAGAACAAAGAGTATGTAATTTTTTTTTCTTGCCTTGAATACTAAGTTTTTTGAGCCATGTCTTTGAATAGTTCATTGGGAGCAAAGTGCAACATAAATTCTAATGATTTTGTAGTATTTGGCAGCACAAGATTAAGAAAAGCTTATGCTTTACACAAAATCTATATATATAAAAATGACCCCCGTTTTCCGTTGTCACGACTTGGCATGAAAACGGCTTGACCGATTTGGCTGATTTTTTTTTTGTTGAGATTGTTATTGTGGGGTGAAGGTTCTTATGGGAAAAAAATTAGGGTAGCGTAGGGTAGAGTAGGGTAGAGTAGTAGGGTAGAGTAGGGTAGAGTAGGGTAGAGTAGGGTAGAGTAGGGTAGAGTAGGGTAGAGTAGGGTAGAGTAGGGTAGAGTAGGGTAGAGTAGGGTAGAGTAGGGTAGAGTAGGGTAGAGTAGGGTAGAGTAGGGTAGAGTAGGGTAGAGTAGGGTAGAGTAGGGTAGGGTAGTGTAGAGTAGGGTAGGGTAGAGTAGGGTAGAGTACGGTAGAGTAGGGTAGAGTAGTGTAGAGTAGGGTAGGGTAGAGTAGGGTAGAGTAGGGTAGAGTAGGGTAGAGTAGGGTAGAGTAGGGTAGAGTAGGGTAGAGTAGGGTAGAGTAGGGTAGAGTAGGGTAGAGTAGGGTAGAGTAGGATAGAGTAGGATAGAGTAGGGTAGAGTAGGGTAGTGTAGGTTAGAGTAGGGTAGAGTAGGTTAGAGTAGGTTAGAGTAGGGTAGAGTAGGTTAGAGTAGGGTAGAGTAGGTTAGAGTAGGGTAGAGTAGGGTAGGGTAGGGTAGGGTAGAGTAGGGTAGAGTTGGGTATAGTAGGGTGGAGTAGGGTAGAGTAGGGTAGAGTAGGGTAGAGTAGGGTAGAGTAGGGTAGAGTAGGGTAGAGTAGGGTAGAGTAGGGTAGAGTAGGGTAGAGTAGGGTAGAGTAGGGTAGAGTAGGGTAGAGTAGGGTAGAGTAGGGTAGAGTAGGGTAGAGTAGGGTAGAGTAGGGTAGAGTAGGGTAGAGTAGGGTAGAGTAGGGTAGAGTAGGGTAGAGTAGGGTAGAGTAGGGTAGAGTAGGGTAGAGTAGGGTAGAGTAGGGTAGAGTAGGGTAGAGTAGGGTAGAGTAGGGTAGAGTAGGGTAGAGTAGGGTAGAGTAGGGTAGAGTAGGGTAGAGTAGGGTAGAGTAGGGTAGAGTAGGGTAGAGTAGGGTAGAGTAGGGTAGAGTAGGGTAGAGTAGGGTAGAGTAGGGTAGAGTAGGGTAGAGTAGGGTAGAGTAGGGTAGAGTAGGGTAGAGTAGGGTAGAGTAGGGTAGAGTAGGGTAGAGTAGGGTAGAGTAGGGTAGAGTAGGGTAGAGTAGGGTAGAGTAGGGTAGAGTAGGGTAGAGTAGGGTAGAGTAGGGTAGAGTAGGGTAGAGTAGGGTAGAGTAGGGTAGAGTAGGGTAGAGTAGGCTAGAGTAGGGTAGAGTAGGGTAGAGTAGGGTAGAGTAGGGTAGAGTAGGGTAGAGTAGGGTAGAGTAGGGTAGAGTAGGGTAGAGTAGGGTAGAGTAGGGTAGAGTAGGGTAGAGTAGGGTAGAGTAGGGTAGAGTAGGGTAGAGTAGGGTAGAGTAGGGTAGAGTAGGGTAGAGTAGGGTAGAGTAGGGTAGAGTAGGGTAGAGTAGGGTAGTGTAGGTTAGAGTAGGGTAGAGTAGGTTAGAGTAGGTTAGAGTAGGGTAGAGTAGGTTAGAGTAGGGTAGAGTAGGTTAGAGTAGGGTAGAGTAGGGTAGGGTAGGGTAGGGTAGAGTTGGGTATAGTAGGGTGGAGTAGGGAAGAGCGGGAGCGAAGCCGCGCGGGCAAAGCTAGTCTATATTATAAAAATGACCCCCGTTTTTCGTTGTCACGACTTGGCTTGAAAACGGCTTGACCGATTTGGCTGATTTTTTTTTTGTTGTGATTGTTATCGTGAGGACAAGGTTCTTATGGAAAAAAAATAAGAGTAGGGTAGGGTAGGGTAGAGTAGGGTAGAGTAGGGTAGAGTAGGGTAGATTAGTAGGGTAGAGTAGGGTAGGGTAGAGTAGGGTAGAGTAGGGTAGAGTAGGGTAGAGTAGGGTAGAGTATGGTAGAGTAGGGTAGAGTGGGGTAGAGTGGGGTAGAGTAGGGTGGAGTAGGGAAGAGCGGGGTAGAGTAGGGTGGAGTAGGGAAGAGCGGGAGCGAAGCCGCGCGGGCAAAAGCTAGCACTTAAAATGTTCTTAATGTTAATCTAAGCTAAAAATGTCAATTAAATGTTTAGATGTAATTATGTTATGAATACCAGTTATTGCGGTAGAGAAAATTGCACTGAATATGTTGTAACACCTATTAAATTAGGACGGCGAGTCACGCCGATATTGCTGAATGAGGTGTAGGCTGAAAACCACGGAGTACTTATTCCGTGGTGAAAACACTGAACACTTCTTGTCAAGTCCTCAATGAAAATTGGTAAAAATAATAAAACTAGCTTTTGCCTGCGGTTTCGCTCCCGGTTCACTCTACTCCACCCTACTATACCTTACTTTACCCTACTCTGCCCTATATTTTTTCCTAATATCAAAAAAAAAAATAGTGATATCGGTCCAGCGGTTCACGCTTGATGGCGTGACCAAGGGAAATAGGGATTCATTTTTATGTATATATACAAGGTGTAAGGGACAGTCCTCCGCAAACTTTAACCCTTCAGATACCGTCAATTAGAGACACAATAGTAAGACAATAGATGCGCGGCCACCGGTGGTCGCTTGGGGATTCATGAATTAAGGGCTTGCTCAGTAGACGAAACTGAACTTCGGTCCCTGCATATACACACATTAGTTTTAGATGTCAATGTTTTTTTTCACTTTTGCAACACTGCTTCAACTGATGTCAATGTCAATATATATGTCAACCGATCAATTTAATAGACAATAATACTGACCTTGTGCTTATTTAGTATTTTGTAAAATTGTGCACTATCTGACTACATAATCAAATACCTAGACAATTTTTCAAACTAACAATGGTTATAGGAGCATTTCCAATTGCAAAACTAGGCGGTTTGTTGATAAAGCAGATAAGTAAACCGATTGCAAATGCTTGCAAAGAACGAGCTAAACATCATCCCTTTTTCAGGACTTATGTCTGTATGCCTCCTGCCCAATGTAAGTGTTGATATTGTTCACCTAAGCCACAATCATTCTATCATGTAATGCCTACAATGCTACTGTCTTTGACTAAAACAGGATACCTTTTCCTGGCGATTACGACATCGCCACTTTTGACAACGTTTTCGAAATGAACAGTGCCTTAGTTTCACAAAATTATCATAACACGAAACCTAGTTTTCCCAATAGTCTGACTGATTTTTAATATAAAGGCTTATTTTTTCAGTCTATAATTGGTGTGAAATAAAGGCTAAAATGTGGATTTTAAACTTGGGTAGACCAGTAAACATACCGGTTCTCAGCCAAGAAATGGCGATTGAACTTGGTGCAAACCTTCTAGGGGAATCATTGATATTCACCATAGGAGCGGCCATATTAATATTTGAATACAACAGGTAAGTACAGATAACTTTAACTAATTGTATATTGAACAGGAAATTGATGATCTGACAGAAGTTACCAACAAAGTCAAGTATTATTTTATTAGCTCTTCAGATACTTTCAATAAGAGACACAATAGTAAGACAATGACAGTGTGAACGCCGTTTAATGAATTAAGTTCTAGTTAATGTTAAAATTAAATTACATGTTATCTAACAAGTCATTTAATTATGTATTTGCAAACCACATTTATTAAACTAGCTTGGGCACTCCTGACACTCCTGTGTCGTATTTCATTTAGGAACATCCATTTTTCCAAGATAAAAATCTTATGGTAAATCAATAATATTTTTGGTTTGTATCATCTAAAGAATTTGTTGAATTGAAACTCATTTATCTATTAAATATCCTTAATTTGCACAAACATTCTTACTTTTTTAACATATTTCAAGGAAATAAGGAAATTGAACAAGAAAATTACCTAGCTTTGAAGTGTTAAGGTTTTTGTATATCTTGTTGGAATACTTAGAAAATAATATAATTTTTTACCACTATATTAAATGTTAGTATATTAATTATTTCAGGCTACCAGTTCTTTCTAGCATATTAAAAATAAAAAACAGTTTCTCTAAAGTCCATAACTCCATAAAACCATTTAATAGGTTTAACATATTTTTTCTGATTCTGGTGTACTTACTCCAAAATCTTGGGTCAATTCAGTAAGTTGCTTCAAAAGATCTAGTATTTTTTTTTCAGGCAAAGTAAAAAGGAAGCTGCCAAAGAAGCCAAGAAGGAAGAGGAAATGAAGCACATTTCTGATACCATAACGGATCTGTACTTTACTGTTCAGACACAACAGACCCAACTGAGAGAAATGGAGAGGATTATTTATACAATAAGTATGTATTTTAGGTTCTTCAGTTATTGGCATTCTAAAACCTCTCAATACTAAAACAAAGTTATCTATTACATATACCTTAACTTTCAGGTGGAGAGAAACCAAAAACTCCCCCACCCGTGATGAAGGAGCCTCCTGTACTGATACCTCCTCCAACATCACCACATCCAAATCCAGAAGCACCAAAGCCTCAAAATGTCAACCATCAGAACTCTCATTATGATACAGTTGTTGTTACTGCTACTCCATACCCTAATAAGGGATTCATTCTACAGTCCCTTAACTATATCCAGATGGATGCCTTCAGTTCTCTATTCCCCAACAGTAATAATAGGGACGTAGTACATGAGGAAACAAATAAAGCTACAGAGGCAAATGCATTTAATCCAAAAAGGGAGCCTGCCTTTGTTTCCTCAGCTTTATATAATATAGAAAATAATTTTAGAAGTTTGTTTTGAGTACTATGTTATATAATGTTGCTTCTTCAGTACATAAGACAGTTGATTTAATTAGTAGTGTTATTACCTGTTTTAGATGTTTTTTTTTTATTTTATTTCCTGAATCAAGCAGTAAAGAAACTTAGCTAAAGGTAACTTATTGTGTATGTAATGTTTGAAGATATATATTGTGATGATACTATTTATAGTGTGAGGTAATACAGAAGCTGGAATCTGTATAGCTTTTATTGACAACTTTGTTTGTATTATAGAATATGCATAGGTGGTGCCGAAATTGTATTTAACCAATGTTCATCTTTTTTTGTATCTTGTTAAGATTAAGTAGGTACTTAAATTTATATTAACTGTTAGGCATCAGAGAATAAATAAGCATAGCTTAATGTTATATTTTTTTTATTCCAACCACTCTTTCATGTAAGTACAATCTTGTGGGGTAACAAGTCCAGTGGAAGCACATTTATGGATGAGTGGACAAACTCCACACGGCACTTGTACTAGCCCTGGTGCTGGTATGAGAGGGTCTATTGCGCGATAAACTTTACTCCCATCAGGATACACACTGCTTTCTGCCTTACCATCATAGACCAAAGTATTTAGTATTGTGATTACGTCTTCTACATCTAGTTCAACCTGAAACAATTACACATTGCCACTGTTACAAACATTTAATTCATACAACGTAACTTATAAGTGAGGGTGAGCACTAGTCATATACACAGCAGCAATGTACATTTTAGGTATTAAGGCAGTACACATGCATAAGATATTTTACCTATGTACTGACTTTTAAATGTTCTGTTTTAAAAAAAGGTTATGAACATTGTGTTCTTGGCACTTTCAAAGTTTGTTATGAATTAAATATATATTACACAATAATTTTAAACATACTAATATGCATTTTGTTTGATACAAAATATCCTATGGAATGTGCAAGAGTATTTTGTTGCTTTAAATCTAATATTAGTTTAGCGATAATAATTTACTCCTTATGTATATAATGTAATGTATCTGTAGCATTTAGATTATTAATAAAAATAAGCAGATATTTATTGAGTGACTTTACCTTACTTATTCCTAGATCTGTGATATACTTTTGTACTTCAGCAGCTGTGGCATAAGACTGAGTCCTGCCTACAATTGGTCCACGCGGATTGTTTTTCATTTTATCAGACCTTTGACTCAGAAACCTATGGCACTGGACATTTAGGATATCTACAAATTCTGACTCAAAATCTTGATCTTGATACCAAGCACCTCCTGATATAGATCTGTCAGGTTCCAAGTTGTAAAGCATATACACTTTTTTCTTAGAGGCCTGAAAAATAAAATGAAATCTATTAACAATTACAGTCTTCTTCACCATGTCTTGTCTCAGCAACTAAAAACTAATTTTCATTCTTTTCATGAGCTGCAAAAGCAAACCATATAATTGGCAAGTAGTTATCAACTCACATTAACACATTTTACAGCTTTAATCAGTTTCTTGCTTTCGAGATTTTTCAATACTTTAGTTAACTGTGTGTTAGCCAGATTAGACCGAACTCTGATGTCTCTTATCCATATACCTTTGTTTCCAGCTTCTTCTATTAAGTTAAATACAACTTTTTCTTCATTGTCAGCGCCTTTCACTGCTTGCTTACTTGTTTGAGTTTTTAACCTGAATTTATTACAATATTTGGTCAGAAGGTCATCATAGGGTAACAGTGATCCTTTATGGCATGTAAATAATGTAATAACAAAATGCCTTACCTATAGACTAAAACACCATTTTGATTAAACAGATCAAAAAATTCTTGCTGTAACAGTTCATTGATTGCAGATACAAGATCAGCAGATGATACTTCTGGGATTGCGGCTGTTATGTCTTTATGCGAAATGCCTTTTGGATTTTTCTTTGCTACGTTTATTATTTTCTCTTTTAACTGGTCTTCCGATTTCGCACTCATTATGGAAGAGGTAGTATATTGTTTTTTTTAATAAGTAAAAGAGTAGGACGTTGCTAACACCAGCATAGACTCTAACTTGCTTCTAATCGTATTGGTGACGGTATACACTCTCATATACACCACTGCATGCGTGTTAATTGTTGTTTTCAGCAAATTTTCTTGACTACATATATAAAAAAGTACTCTGTGCTCTTGACGAGAGGTTTTCAGAGATAAATGTGGATTATTATTACCATATTTCACATATTATATTATTATGACAGTTGACAGCATAGTGACATCGACAGATTATCGTAGATATTTTTTAATGCATGGATTTAGTTTTGTACCTGACAGGTATTGTTGACAAAAAATAAAATAATAAATCAGTGACTACTGCAGAGCGTGCGCGCCTGCTAGCTGTGTGGGTGAATATGAGTCGGGACTCTGGCTTCATGCTCTACCGTCGTTGAACATAGGCACCTTGCTCGATGATACTACCTTCCGCCTCGCTACTTCCCTACGTCTTGGCGCTCCTTGTAGTTCTCCTCATCGCTGCCACTGTGGCGAAGTTGTCAGCAGCCTCGGTCACCAAGGCCTGTCATGCAGCCGAAGTGTGGGACGCATAGCGCGGAACGCAAATATCAACGACATCATCCGTCGCGCTCTTGTCACCGTCGGCGTTCCGGCCATATTGGAACCTCATGGCCTGGCACGCGACGATGGCAAAAGACCGGACGGTATGTCTCTATTTCCATGGAAGATGGGTAGGTAGCTTTTAGTGTGGGACGCTACTTGTGTCGATACTCTTGTGCCATCCCATCTTCCTAGCTCGTCGTGCTGTGCTGGTGCTGCTGCAGCGGCTGAAGAGAACCTCAAGCGGCGGAAATATCCTGAAAATACCTTGTTGGTAATTATATTTTCGAGCCGTTTGGGGTTGAAACTCTTGGATCGTGGGGTCCGAGTGCTCACAAATTATTTAAAGAACTTTCGAAACGCCTCGTGGACACTTCGTGTGACCCAAAGGCTGGCTTTTACTTCGGTCAAAGGATAAGCATTGCCATTCAGCGTGGCAATGCCGCCAGCCTTTTAGTTACATTACCAGTCGACAGCGATGTGGAGGAATTTTTCGACGCCTTACTTTAAATTGCCATTTTTTTTAATTTATTTTTTATTTTAGTTCTCTAGGATTTTATTTTTATTTTTTAAGTTAGTTTTAATTACCTAATTTAAGTTTATATCTAGAAATAATTATTTTATTGTTTGAAATAAATGATGTCACTTGACAAAATGTCTCAGTCAAAGAGTCTCAGCTGACCTCTACTATTTATCACACGTGACTCAGTACATTTGCTGCTGCCAAATACTAACATTGGGTGCTTAAAAGATATAGTGCCCAAACTTAAAAACAAAAAATGTTTCCGTCAATGATGTCAGGTATTTTTATTGTCATTTGTTTAATGTCATGTCAATCAGTAGCAATCAGAGTAGCGTCAATAAAATGAAAAACACTGTTTTGTTGTGAGTAATTTATCAGCAAAAATATGAAAAAGTTATCACTTAAAGTTATGATTTTGTTGATATTGAGCAGCTTTACTGTTCTGTACTTATATTCTAAAGTTAGTAGTAATAAAAATGAGTATTCTACAGTCGAAAGGCCTCTGTCCACCAAGTAAGTATGAACATTATGACTATTATTTCTTGTAATTGCTGTAATTTAATGCAGTGGGCTTGAGATTTCACCACAAAATATAAATTAATGAATTTTTCAGGATTTTTAACAGCAAGGAGAGTCAAGAGCCAGAAAGAGTAGTGTTATCTTTTGTAGTTTGTGACTCAAGATTCAACGAATCTTTGAATGTGGTTAAGTCTGTGTTGTTGTTTACAAGAGTTCGAGTTCACTTCGTGATATTCGCCGACGATAGCCTCAGACCAAGATTTAATGAAACTTTAACAAGATGGAGGCATTTAACTAAGAACCAATTGGAATTTGAACTTCATGAAGTTAGTTTTCCTGAAGAACATGAACAGGACTGGATGAACCTCTTTAGTAAATGTGCAGCACAACGACTGTTTATACCTGTAAGAAACTTGTTACCATGTTATATTTTTTTTAAATACATTTTCTCTTCTAAATATTAAATACTAGTTTCTGCTTGTGGCTTTATCCATGTAAAAGTTTAAAATATAGGTATAGCCTTTGTCACTCAGTAATAAAGCAGCATTCTAATAGAGATATTTAAAAAAAAATGTATTTTTAGTTTTTGAGTTAAATAATAATGAATTTTACAAATTAAAATCTCTTCTTTTCATAATATTGAAATAGAATGACAACCAAACTAATAAACAAATTAACCCTTCAGATACCGTCAATTAGAGACACAATAGTAAGACAATAGATGCGCGGCCACCGGTGGTCGCTTGGGGATTCATGAATTAATATAAATATAAAATGTAGTTTACAAGAATATTTGACAAAATTCTGGTCAGATCTTTAAACGTTTTTTTCTCAATATTTAGTTTTTGTGGCTTGACACACTTGACTATTGCTTATGAAAATCCATTTGTTAATAGAAAATTATTATATTTCAGAAGTTAATACCTCACATTGATGCGATGATCTATGTGGATGCTGATACCTTGTTCTTGGGCCCTGTGGAAGAGCTCTGGCATTTTTTCTCACAGTTCAATACATCACAGATGTCTGCTATGTCTTTAGAAGATGATAATCCAAATGTGTCTTGGTATCCAAGATTCGCAAAACATCCCTTTTATGGCAAATATGGTAAGGATAGGATAGTACGGATAGTACAATAAAATTACCTATACACATTTACAAATTTAATAATCCTGAAAAGTTCTTTGTATCTTTTTTGTTTTTGTATTTCAACTCTCAATCACCACACATAATTTTATTTCATGCTTACCTATTGGCTGTCATCTTAGAATTAATTGTAGCTCTGTACATATCCAATCAATGCTCCAATGCTCTCAATACTATGCACAAAGTGTCTATTATAAAATAATATTGTTCTAAAGTGATAAGACAATTAGCAGAGACACAGTATCTGTTTTTCAGAGATATTATCAATACCAAAAGTATGAATAAACGTAAGGGATTTTTACCTAAAATGTGTAAATGTTCATTAAGATTATTGTTGTAGGGGCGTTTTACGCAAAGCGTAAAAATGTCCCTTACGTTAATTTATTCTTCTGGTATCATTATAATTATTATTTTGGAAAGAATACTTTATTTGCTGACCAGCAACACTCGAAAGTTATGATCCTCACTACAAAATCATCAGCAGTTTTATTCCATCCAAAATGTACCTTTGGCCACTGGAGTTCTATCATTGCACATTTGGTGGAGTGGTTTAGCGATTGCTGGGTTGATTGTTCGATTCCTGCACAAAACAAATATTTATATACCCTTCAAATATGAAGGGTCCTATGTCCTGGACGGAAAAAAGCTCCCTCCAACTTTATTTACGATTCGGAATATCTTCGAATCTCGAATCGGGAATTGCACTATTTGCATGGGTAGGTTTTATAAGTAGAAATTGCTGACTTCTGTGATGCGGGATTGGATTACCTAGGCAGTTGGATAGATGTACTCCCGAAAGGGGGCAGTTCTCCGTCAATTGTTGACGGTTGTTGGCCTTCAGATAGTTGTTGTGTCCGCGTGTCTTGTGTACATACACAGTGCAAGGAATTTTTTTTTTTAAACTAAATCATCTGTTTATTGTAGGACTGAACTCGGGCGTGATGTTAATGAATTTGACGAGGATGCGGTCTTTCGGCTGGGTAGACTATGTCACTCCGATCATGCTGAAATGGAAGCGAAACATACCATGGGGTGATCAGGTATGTTCTTCTTATTATTTTTTATTATCTTGCAAGCAGTTTAAATGCCTTAAAACCCCCTTGCCTTGCTTTAAATTCTTTAAGTTCCACAGTGCGACATAAGTATATTAATTACAAGTGATTAGCATTCAATAGGTTAAGGTGTCTTGATTGAGTTAGTTGAAGTGTTAGTATAATGAGGACACTCACTCGTACTTTACTGTTGATAGGTCGTTCATTATTATTATTATTTTTTTCGTTTTTTTTTTTTACTACGGATTTGACTTTATCTAGATGCCACTGAAGCGATCTTAAATAAGCTTGAAAACCTGTGCATTCGTTAGGTTTTTGGCCTATGAAAATATGACCATGTCTTCCAGTTACCGTTAAGATCTTAACTGGCTCCCTATTCGGCTTCGTAGGAACACTAGGATATAATGTCTCCTGTACCTAAGAATCCTGGTTACCTGCGCAATCATGTTTTATTCCACCGTGCCGATGCCCTATGTAGATCCTGCCTTAAATAACATCAGAACTTCATATTTCATCTATTTCTATTCCTACTTGAGTGCTAAAATCGTGTTATCGAATGTTGTTTCTTCGAAAACCTTTCAACAATATGTGCGACGCTTTATTAAAGCGGCGATCTCTCGCATCAAGCTCTGGTTTAAGCTATGGTTCTAAGCGAGATGGATTGGGATGCAGATGATGCTAACTTCTGCGAAGCAGTAGTGCTAGCGAAGGAGATCGCCTTAAACATGAGAGAACGGCCCTGCCCCGACCGTTTGCTAACATCTGCGTACTCTCTGAGGCGCGCGTGGGACACTATGAGCTATCTAGCTTGAGTTACCGGACAGCCGGACGGCAAGCTATCCATTGCTCGTGGTCCGCAAGCCTGCGCATACAGTGGCCAGAAATCTCCCTGCAAATTCCGACGTTCGAGGCGTCTCCTAGGGCGACAATTGGGGCGTACCTAAATATGTCAGTTCGAGTGAGTGGGAGCGGTTCGGCGACCGATCAGACTGATAATAATTTGGAAATTGCAGTGGGGCCGGATTGTCGCACTTTTTTGAGTAGATATTTCACTCTAGTGTGAAATAGCTATAGTACTTTGCAAATATAGGAGCGCCTTGTCTAGCGTACTGAAAAAACAATTTGGTTGCAGGACATAATAAACATAATATTCCACTACCACGAACGCGCGGTGTACGTGCTGTCGTGCCGGTACAACTACCGCTCAGACCAGTGCATGTACGGCGACGCGTGCGCCGACGCCACGGAGCGCGGCGTCTACCTGCTGCACGGGAGCCGCAAAGCCTTCCACAGTGACAAGCAGCCAGCCTTTCAGGTGAACACTGTTTTATTGTCTTCTTTATCGTCAAAGAGTATAAAATAAAATAAAAGATGCCGTCTCTTTTTCTTCTTGTTGTTTTTATTTTTTTTTATGTAGTGGTAATTTGTGTTGCTTGCTTCGAATAAATGCTATTCTATTCTATTCTACTTTTGCCTGATTCTCTGCTTACGGCTTCTCTAAACCACGCAATGGATTTTGATATACTTTTCAGTAATAGAAAGAGAGATAAAAAAGTGGGTTTCATCATCATCTTCCTGCCCTTATTCCGTTTTATTTGGGGTCGGCGCAACACGTTTTTTTCTTCCATTCTGTCCTGTCGCTCGTCACGCTATCACTAACTCCCTTTTCATTCATATCACTTCTCACAAAGAAAAGATGGATGGAGTATTCTCCGCCGCCTTGGGATTCAAATAAACTTTCATTTGTTTTTAATTTAAATATGTCAAAATGTATTGTTTCAGGCCATCTATCGCGCGATAGATGAATACGTGGTCGGGACTGACCCTTCGAAGTATTTACTTGCAAATATGGATCAGTATTTCTCCCAGGCTCCCACGTCCAACTGCGGTAATCTCAAGGACGCTTTCCTCAAAGTGCCGACCAGAACGTTTAGTAGTTTATATCCAGCACCGGACAGATAGCACTTCCTGAAAGATAAGAGTGTGGTGAGATATATCTAAATATCAGGGTTTTATTTAAAAAAAATACCACCTTTTACGTTAAACGTATCTCTAGTTATTCTCTCTTTTATAATTTTATGTTCTTTTTTGGATCTGAAAATTAACAAAATGTACCTAATATATATAATAGACATATCAAGTTGAACATGTCATAGTTTTTAAGGTAGGCTCTGTGGCTGCTAAGCTATGCTACTTTCTATATCAGCAGCTTTGGATACAGAGTTTCATTTGTATTTGTGTAAAATAGTTGTCACGTTATGCCGTAACAAAGTGAGAGAGCAATATAGTGCACAGGGCAAGAGGTTTAAAAAGGAAACGTGGTGTAAAATATAAAAGGGTACCCATTTTATTTTGCCGCATGTTTAAGGAACTAATGGTATCGCATTTAGTTTTGTAATGATTATAAACAAGGCATATCTACAAAAGCATATTAAACGAACGTGGGTATTAACTCAGTTCCTTGTTACTCTAACAAGGTGGCGAGTCACAATAGATCTTTTAGGTCGCAGTGACTACATCTCCTACACTACGGGAGATGCATAGCTCCTTATCTTTAAAATAAATAAAAACTCAGTTCCTTCATAGAGTTACATGATCTGTATTTATCCATATATACAAGGTGTAACGTTAAATGTGCAAAATCTGAAATCAGTTTGACCAAAATAACGAGTAGAATCAATTAAACCACTTTTTAATATAGGTTACATTTTTCAAAAAAAATCTTCGTTCGCAAAACCGCCCAAATAGCATAACCCAAATGGTTGTAGTCCAATAAAATTTTCTCACATGCGGGATAATAAAAGTTCTTATTTCGATATAGATACGAATTTTAAACAAACTAAAACTGCACATGAAACCTTAATTTTTGTTTAATTTTCTTTTTTCTCACAGAATTAGGTCAATTGCATTAAAAATCATTTGGGGTGTCTGAGGTTTTGCGCATTTAACGTTACACGTTCTATAAAAGCGAAATACCACTCACTGATTCGTTACGAAATCTCAGAAACTATAACACCTACAAACTTATTATACCTAGCTTTTAAATGTTCATTAATAGCCAGACAATTGACGTATGATGTTTCAACACTTGCTTCGCACACAACCTGTTCTAAAACATTTTGACCAACACCTTATACTCTTTTTTTGCCGTCGAGCTGCCAACTTCTTCAATTAAAATCTAACTGATTTATAACAAAAAACCGGCAAAAGGTGAACCGCGCTCGCTTACCGACGGTCCCGTATATTTTTTTAAGAACAATACTTTACCATTTCCAAAGCATCAAAATATCTTTTATTATAGTTTATTCTACATATTTTAATGTTTTGTGGTTACAATTTTAACTTTGTTTGCAAAGTTCATAGCCTTTTCAAGTCGATAACATTAATTTCTGAAAGAAGCGGCTGTGAGAGAGGCCATAACTCAAACAGCGCTTTTCAGTGAGAAAGAATACAGATCGAAATAGATAGTTTATTTTGTTTTTCATACATTCAGTATAGTTTTTGTTATAAAACTAATACAGTCACAGACGAAGTCGCACACTAAGGTATCCTTTTTATATAATTTAAATTTGAAACTAAAAACAACTTAATTAATTCGAGTTTTCCATGACTGGTCTGCGATGTCGTTACCTAACAATTATAAATGCAGTTTACAGTGAATTGTTTACAAGGTGATGAGAGATGAACATATTAATATTTATTTATAATATCCATTTTGTATGCAAATGTATCAGATGTGTTATCAAGGTTAATTTTAGAATTGTTAGGTTAAGGTGTCTGGCAGTGTTGCCTTGTAGGTTGTTTTAGCAAATTAATATTTATTTATAATATCAGGCTTCAATAAAAACCTACTAGATGTGTTATCAAGGTTAATTTAGAATTCAAAGCTGGCTGGCTTTGTTGTTATGTATAAGATACAGCATGCACTACCTAACGCTAATTTAACCCTTCAGATACCGTCAATTAGAGACACAATAGTAAGACAATAGATGCGCGGCCACCGGTGGTCGCTTGGGGATTCATGAATTAAACAAAGACTAATTAACAGAAAAAAGTTTGTTTTAAATGTTATAGGCATCTTAAAATAATACGTAGACTAACGTCGTAAAATAAAGTATGATTTTATTTTATATTTACAAATCTGGGTATCCTTCAAAGTAAGACGTGCACACTTCCCAATAGCGTATAGACTTTTGGAAACTGTCCAGGAATCCAGTTCTTTCGTCGATTTCTTCAATCTCAGGAATTGTCAAAAATCTTAATCTAAAACCTTTGTTTCCCGTTTTTTATCTAATTCTTGAGAAACCTGTACACCTAGCCAAGTTGCTAATCTGCAAGTTAACGCTAGTAGAAAGCATCAAATGTACGGGAATGACGTAATCGTACCGCTCAGTCACGTGGTTAGAACAAAAGAATCGGGGCGTGGCCAACTCGAGGCGTCCGATGCAAGAGAAACGGTTGTAACTTAGCTATAGGAGCTGTTTCGAATTCAGGTGGAATATACGTCCAGGTGTCACCATGTGCGGACCGCCCGGAGTGAACGATGAAAAATACGGTATAGGTTAGCCCCGCTTGGGGGCAGCACCGCCGTGTCCTCGTAGAGCCCAGGCGGAAAGTGTAGGGCGTCGTTGCACGTATTTAGCCACTCCTTAAATATTAGTACAGACTAGCATAGCTATTTAAAACTATAAGTAACAGATATGTCAAGCTGAAAATTATAATATGACATGTTATAATTTAATTTTGTAGATTTTATTTTGCTAAATCGTTAAATATTAATTGAGCAGGTTGGAAATGCTATCATGTTATATTCAACTAATTGTTTAATTTAATCATAAGTATAAGTTTATAATTTTATATACCTATTATTAGTTTAAAAAATACAAAAGTATTAAATCTGCCTCATAGCTTTAAGTAGCGACATTTATAATTTAATTATATGCAATTATATGTTTTTAATATTTATAAAATTTTATTGTTTTCTTTATTGCCATAAATTTTGAAAAATATATGTGCTGAATTAATTAGACGACACACTATTCTATTGCTGATGAATAAAAGAACCAGAAATACACTGTTTGTAACACCTAATTAAAATTGAAATGATAACTGAGACTTTATAATAAAAATATTAGATAATAAGGGTGCCGTCGGCCAAGAAACTAGGTAAATGTTTCTCTACAAAAGGTTTTAAAACCAAAAAGCATTTAATAAAATAGAGTATTGTTTTATATTGTGCTTAGATACTAATTTCGGTATAACAGTGATAGATCACCCGGTCGTAGTGTGAGCCTATTGCATGCAGTAGATACTGTCAGGTGTAGGTTCGACCTTTAGGGGTTAGTTCATACTCTGTATCGTTTATCACAGATACCTCGGGCGAGATACCTTCCGTAATATGTAGAACATGGATTAAACGCTTGAGGGCGCGTACATATACAACAACATTAAAATTCACAATTTTAATTCATAATTTTTTGCTCCTGAATTAGTGTGCGGTTTTGAGGTATATAAACAAATCATCGCTTCGCCGCATTCAGACTTGCCGCGATACCTTGTTCATTGTGTACTTAAAATTCGAGTCTTTTTTTGTATCGTTTTGCTGGCGCTTTTCGTGGTATTTATTAACAATTTTTAAAATGATTTATAAAGTGTGGTTAGTTGCAGCGCTGCTTACAGTCTTCGCAACGATATTCTGTAGCGGTAATGTAACACCAGCACAGCAGTGTCCAGGTATGCTTTTTGTTGTATTTATGTAGAAGAATCACTCTCTAGTTTTTACCTTTGAAATTAGTCATAGCCAATATAAATATACTAGCTTTCCGCCCGCGGCTTCGCCCGCGTGGGCTACAGTTTATATCGCGCGGGCAGAGACCCGTGCTCAGCATTGGAATTATAGGTAGCCTATGTGTTATTCCAGTGTCTCTTCTACCTACCTACCAAATTTGATCTAAGTCCGTTCAGTAGTTTTTGCGTGAAAGCGTAACAGACAGACAGACAGAGTTACTTTCGCATTTATAATATTAGTAGGGATATACCTAGAGGTAATTGCCGTTATGAAACTTGAACTGTGGTAATTTCGGATTGACTTTGAAATCTAAATTGGAGGTTTGATTTAATTCAATGAGCTTGTGGCATGGCTATTTCTTACAAGCTTTTATTTAGTTTCACCTGTCCCGATGTTTGTCCGTCATCAAATCTTGCAAATTAAATTTAATCCACTTCCTGGTTACCGATTGAGCTGAAATTTTGCATGCATGTGTAAATCAGATGACGATGCAAAATTATTATGATGGATCCGGAAGGTGGCTATAGGAACTCGGTAGTTAAACGACACAACCCCATCGAGTTTAGGCTCGTATGATTCGTCTTGACGAGTATTAATTATATATTTGATGTAATAAATAAATAAATATTTTTTCACGAATCTTCAAAGAATTTTTACACAAAAAACGTTATTTTATAAATACTTTAGCAACATTACAGAAAAAACAAAAAAAAAAACAAATCAATTATTAAGGATGGAAGTCCATAAGAGAATTATCTGGCCCTAAAAATAGGAAAAGACTAAGTAATTGATCATGCGTATTTAAGTAATTTTAGCTTTTTTTTTTTAATTTAGAACAATATGTGGTATTTTAAGTTCATATTGAAAATATTTGTATTTATGTATTCTAGTAATTGTTTACTCCCCAGGCGCTCTTGCGCTCATACAATAACAAGAAATCTAATCTTTTAAAACGGTAGAATTTTGGCCAAAACTGTACAATTAGCAAGCTTCGGGCCCAGGGAACAGTCTGTTTTTACTGTTCCGTGTTCGGGCCCCACGGTGGTGAGCGTGGCCAGCTTGTTTTTTTTTGCCGGTTCTTTTATTATTAAATTAAACTGTGATAGATGACTGATGACAGGACTTTACTCCGACTGATGAACACTGCTTTAATTTCAGGAGAGTCGTTCGAAGATTTACAAGATAAAATTCATGTGATACCGTGCGGCAAAAAGCGCTGCAATCTACCGAAGAACACCAATGTTACCGTCACTTTCAAGTTCTCTTTGGGTGAGTACACTGTCTGCTGTCCGCTATATCCTTCAGTTTTGATCACGCAAGCGGGATCGTCCCGCACGCGTAACCCCCGCAAATGTCCATTTCATACAAGCATTTATTGTAATACTAGCTTTTACCCGCGGCTTCGCACGCGTTTATTAATATACTTTAATTTACCTAATAATAATATTTGTACTTGACTTCCCTCTTTATCCCCATTATCTAACTAAAAGAAAAATTAGCCTATGTCCGTCTCCAAACTATCTCTGTACCTAAATTCATCAAAATCGGTTTTGCCATTTAGGCGTGAAGACGTAACAAACAAATAAACAAAGTCACTTTCGCTTTTATAATATTAATAGTAAGGATGTGGAAAATAAGCGTAGGTAACGCACGCGGGACGCGTTATTTTGCATTTTGAAATTTTCTGCATGCGGGGCAATCCCGCGACGATACACTACGATATTAAAAATACCCTAAATGTTTTTAATTAAATTTTTGACTAAAGAAGGGACTATTGGTAAACATTTGCGATTTTCTGAATACGTTTAAGTAGGTTTTTCGTTGCAGTTTCGCATATGGTATTGTATTAATAAACATTCTTTCTTTCAGTATGTGTTTATAATATTAATTCATTAAACCCCAAGCGAACGCCGGCGTTCGCGCACCTATTGTCTTTTTATTGTGTCTCTAATTATCACAATTGAAGAGTTAAAAGTAAGAAAGAAAATTTATTTGTGCCTCACATAAGTTATAAAAAAAACGTGAAAAAGAAAGCCTAAAATTATAATGTGTACGGGGCTAAACAGGCGCCTTACCAGGGGCGTAGCTAACGCCGTATCTGCCGTATCAATTATACGGGGCCCCCAAGCTACAGGGGCCCCGACTTAGGCCAAAAGTAACATTTTGTTTGTTGTCCATAATCTTAAATTCTCATGGACAGGAATGAATGAATATTGACTATTCATAATATGATACTCTGTAAATAGCTTTTAGCACGCTCCTTTCTTTTTAGCATTTTCTACATAGAAGACGACAATAAAAACTCAACCTTTTAGTAAGTCCTACTAAGTGATCCATAAAATGAGATCTCATTTTCAATTTTAAGGCCTCTCAAGGCACTATTTCTATATTAGTAGAAGCTATTTCGTACAAAAAAAGAAAGGAACTTTTAAATATATTTGATACAGGGCCCCTGAGGGCCTAGCTACGCCACTGCGCCTAACTCAGCAATGTTGCATAAATAACGCAGCGCTGGCATTTTGTCAGGGCTCACTGTGATATTATGTTGAATGTTGAGATATTCCTAAATGGCCTCGATTATATTCAGTTAAGCATCCAACTCATTTATTACAATGGAATCGTAAGATTAGCATTTTGAATTTGTTTCCGTATCATAAATTCAATCATCTTTTTAATAAGAAGCCGTGTTTCCGACCGGAGTTCCCATGGAAAATTCTTTAAAACTGAATGGGATAAGTATTTTTCTATGGAAATTTTTATATTTGTATTGCATTGTAAGCAAATAAATTATTTGTAATGAGGTATTATTACCTCTTGGGTGCTAAAGTGCCCATTGGCAGGGCACATTGCTCGCAGAACATATGGCCGTTGGGGCCGAAAGATTCTGGAGCGACGACCGCGCACCGGAAGCCTGGACCGATAACCTGGTGAAGGCGATGAATTTTTATCACCTTTTTTATCACCTCTCAAACTCAAAATTAGTTTGAATAATTTTGCAACCTCTATAATCAAATCAAAATCCATACACATATGTCGAAATCCTTCATAAGTCGATAATGATTAAAACTCGATTTTTTAAGTAGGTTCTACTGTAAGGACTATGAAAAAGACTCGCGTTTAATAACAAGAAGCAAATAATTTTACTATTTAGCCAACATGATGAAGGCACAACACGGCCGGTGCCTTTATAATAGGCATTAATGTGATATTAATTAACATTCTTCTTAAAATTCTTGATGCATACTCACGGAATTAATACATCAAAATGTTTTTGGAATTTAAAAGCAAAAACGCTTATCATATGCATATACACAAACTATGCTAGCAGTAGCAAAAACGCCTCTGCTTACTGATGCGTTTTTGATTTAGTAGAATTGTTTTTTTTTTCGTTTACGAAAAGGCATTTAGACCATTAAAAAAATTGTTTTGCATAATTAACATTTTATTTGAAAAAGTATAATGTTAAAGAAGTAGGTAATTATTCAAATATGGAATTCTAGTATTTTAGATTAGGTATAACTAAAGTTAAATCTTGCTAAAAAATATCCAGCTTAAAAACTATTCGACAAGGAAATAAATTGAAACATATAAAATATTAAATGTAAAAAACGTTACTTAAGAGTCAGAGCCATTACGATATTTGGTGTTTAGAAACTTTTTATCACTATTTGGTTTATAACTTCAAATATTTAGTACTCTATATTCAGCTATTTACAGCGAGAAAACGTGTAAAAGTGTTCAGACATTCTGTCTGACGTCAGAATGCCTGGACCACATTTTTAATTTAACTTTTTGTAAATGGGTGCCCCAATTGTTATGATATCCCCTCTCTGTTGGGATATCATAACAAAAAAATTGTTGGACGTATCGATAGAGAAAAAACGGCAAATCTACCTGTATTAGTAGTGCAAAAAATCCCTAACTAGGACTTAGGGATTTTTCGAATTGGGGCACCCAAATATTTACTACCTTGTTAGGACCTCAATTATCACCATCATCATTTTGACCGAAAGACATCCACTTTTGCATCCATCGGATTTCCGTGACTGGAGGTTATCGCTTCATCCAAAACCTTTCTTACCCATCGACCATCTGTTCAGCAATAAACGTGCCCTGCCTACTGTCACTTAAGTTTGGCGGTTTTTCGGGCTATGTCGGTAAGGTTACCGACCTGCCAAGGTAACCAAGGTTGGTTCTCCTGATTCTTCATTTCTGATGTGATCACGCTAGGAAACTCCGAGCATAGCCATTACCTTTTGAGTGACTACTTGTAATGAAGCCCATTGTAGGCGACCACGTTTCGGAGCCATATGTCCTGGCAACACACACTGAACATAGAATTTCGCCTTGAGACATTGTACTATATTGGGCGAGAAGATACCGCACAACTTCCCGAACGCTACCCAGCTGAGTCTGATTCGAAGTTACATAGACGTATCCAACTGGACCGTCTGTTTGTCCCAGGTAAACGTAGTCGCCCACAACTTCGAGTGTAGAGTCTCCGATCTTGATAGAAGTGAGTGCTACATTGATGTTTATTATGACTTTGGTTTTCTTTCTCCATGTTTATTTTAAGTTCCACTCTTTAGGAAGCTCTACTGAGGACACGGAGAATTGTACTGAGTTCCTCCGTTGTCTCAGCCATTACTTCTACTAAGTCGTCGGCCAATCCAGGTCTCGAGTGATATACTCTCGACATTAATGCTTAGCTCTCTCCATTAGAAAACCTTGAAATCCTGAAATGATGGCTTTAGTTACATCTGGCCAATCCTATAGATAGGAGTTTAACTTCTTACGCCGGATCATTCTGGGCCCTCTAACTACGTAACTACCGCAAGGCTAGTTCCTGTTCAGGATCCAGTAAGTAGTTGCCTTCGTCCAAATTTTATTGCGACATGCGGATGCAGATATGTCCTGCCCAGTTCTATTTGATAAGATTTCTTCCTTCGGTCTACCCGCTGATTTGTGTGATTAGATTGTAGACGTCCTGAGATCGGTATATCCGAGTAGTCATCGATGGCTGCGTGTCTAGTATTGTCTATTAATACGGGGGTACCCCAGGGGTCGGTATTCTCGGCAACTTTGTTCTTGAAGACATTTCTAAAACCGGTACCTTTGGATATGCAGACGACAGCACTGTTGCAAAGTGTGAGCTATTGAAGACGACCCTGATACATAAAGCGTTTGTTTGGATGCTGTGGAAGTATGGATATTAATAGTTCAAATTTTTTATTTTCAGCTGACAAAATCGAATCGATGACGAATGAAGTGTTCGCGTATATCGGAGGTGCGCCGGTGCCGTTCTTTGGCGTGGACGGCACGGACGCGTGCCAGCACGTGAAGCGGGCGGCCTCTGACGAGTACGCGGCGTGCCCGCTGGCGCCCGGCGACTACGAGTACACCAACGTGTTCCCCGTGCTGCCCGTGTACCCTACGCTCAACACCAAAGTTCACTGGAGCCTCAAAGCTGGTAAAAAAAGCTTAATATGCTTCGAGGTACCTGCGGCCATTACGTCCGGTTCAAAACATTAGTGCTAGCTAGTTTGTTTAGATCGGAATAAAATGATTAGCTTAAAGGTATATATGGATGATAAATAAAATATAAAATTAAACACATTTGTAATAATTATAATTATTAGATATATTTTATTAATTACTTGTAATGGCAATTAAAACAAATTAAAAACACGTTCTTCGTCTTTCCTCCTCTTACATAGAAACTTACATCTACTTTAATACAAGTACCACATACAGATCTCCCAGAAAAAGTATAATAGCCTATGCTTCATCGACTATCTTTGGAAATATGAACGCGCGTTGATGAGTTTCAGTATTGAGCTGTTTCAGTCATGGACTATACTCATCCATTCTGTAGTGCGACGTTCGTACTAATTTTGAAACTCGAAGAAAAGTTACCGAGCGCATTTCTGGTTTAACTGTACATGCGAATAAAATGAATTCAGCTATCCAGTCCTTTATCCAAAAAACTTTGACATTTTTTTTAATGTTAGGAACTGAATATTTATAGGAATGTATAAATAAAATAGAATGCATCGTCCTTCCCCTGAGTATATTTAATAAAGTGAGCACTTTTATTGACATTGTGATGGTTTTTTGATTGTTTGAGTATGGGTAAAGGTTCTGTAAAATTAGGCAATGCGCGCGGGCACTTCAAAACAAAGAAGGGCTTTATCATTACTGTCGTGCAAACCCCAGTGTACTTTGAGACTTATCGAGGGGTAGAATGCGAGTATAGGGAAAGTGTCCTTGTACGTGTATTTAGTGCCCGCTTTGAGTGGGCACGAGGCTTTCTCGCCGTTTTCCGTGAAGAGCTTCTCACAGATGGACAAGCCGTCCACTCCCACGAAAGGCAGCTCGACGCCGAACACGTTCGCAGTCACGTTGTTCTTGACCTCAGTTATATCACTTTCTGTAAAAGAAAGCAAGATCTTATTGACATGCAGGTTACACGAATAAATATTTTTTAGTAATGTACTTTGTTCCAAATTAGTTATGTTATGGATAGTTTAAAACTAAGACTAACAAATAAACAAAAGGATAAAAAAAATATAAATTAGTTAAAAATTAATACTACAATTTTTTATTAATAATATCTGTTTGAATGGGACTTCCTCTAAATACGAAAAATATCACTGTTTTGAAACTGCAGATTTTGAAAAGTATTTTTTATATTAATACTAGCTTTGCCCGCGCGGCTTCGCTCCCGCTTTCCCTACTCCACCCTACTATATCCAACTCTACCCTACTCTACCCTACTCTACCCTACTCTACCCTACTCTACCCTATTCTACCCTACTCTACCCTACTCTACCCTACTCTACCCTACTCTACACTACTCTACCCTACTCTACCCTACCCTACCCTACCCTACTCTACCCTACTCTACCCTACCCTACCCTACTCTACCCTACACTACCCTAATTTTTTTTTCCATAAGAACCTTCTCCTCACAATAACAATCACAACAAAAAAAAAAACAGCCAAATCGGTCAAGCCGTTTTCATGCCAAGTCGTGACAACGGAAAACGGGGGTCATGTTTATATATATAGATTATATAAAATGAAGCCAAAGTTACTATACATAACAATAAACGAAGAAGGTTTATGTATATTTGCATCCTTGGAGTCGTACATCCGAAGATTTATTATGGTTAACGCTGCATTAAGCTGCCCGAACGGGCGCCCGCGCAGGGTACTCGTCCCGTGACGTCGCGCGTGTGTTACGTATGATTTATAACCTGCGCAGTGTAGCTAGTACAACTTTAACGGTGTGCATGTAGTCGTGTCGAGGGAGAACTTTTATGTGTTAATACGTACAAAAACGAGCGAACTAGCAAAACTGCGTAAGTAATAATCCAGTTTCCGCTACGGGGACCGCCGCTCACGATAGACGCGTAAGTCACGCGACGGCTGCCCGCGCGGGCGCTCGCTTAACGCAGTGTTGACCCTAACGCAGCTTCGATCGGCCCTTAGGGTGTTTCCACATCTGCCAAATGTGCCATGAATGCGCAGCTAGCGACCGGCACTCGAACTGCTTGTGCACTAACCACGTGCAGTTACTGCAATTGTTTGGTCTTTGCGAGCGCCCGCGCGGGCTGGCGCGAGAACGCAGCTCGCGAGCGGTGTATTCGTGGCGCATTCGCCTGATGTTGATTGACACGCCCTTAGATACTAGTGACTCGACTATTTTCCAAGTTTTATAATGTTAGTCTCGCTAAAGCTCAAAAAACGACATGACCGATACGGGAGTGGTTTGAAAGAAACCCAAATTCACTTTTATGGGTGAGAATTATGAACTTACTGATTCCTTGGCGGCAGCTAGTCTATCTACCTATATATATCAATTAGTAGAAGTTTTTAGTTGTGCGCACATCTTGCAAAAAGTATCGACGTGATCGACGTAGATAATCTAACTACATCGATTACGTCGATACTTTTTGCGCGTAATACATACCTAATCATTGTGTGCAACTTGATATATTATTTAGGCTTTTTTCATTGCAATCGGTTGACTATATCGAAAGATATTGTAGCGACATCTATGACGCCACATAAGAACTACCAAGAAAAATACGAAATCCTGCATCGCGTAATCAAAGTTCTCCGCGCGATTTGAACATATACGACAGCCCGACATCAACTATTGGGCAGTCGCCCACCAGACAATAACAACCTGTCTGGTAGGAGGATCCTTCCTTTTCAATGGAGGTTTGCGGGACTTTACTCTCTGTTCCGCATACCTCCAAAATATACTACATTCATTGACCGTTAGGCGGTACGAAGTTCGCCGGCTCGGCTAGTATCTAATAAAACTACTTAGTTACTCTATTGCGTGTGTGCCCTTGTAACCTATTGTTCAACTTGATCTTCTGCCACGTCGGAAGTAGAGCCTCAACCAATTTCATTAATATTTATTTCCTACAGCAGAATATAAGTGGCACGTTTTCCTCTTGTCATAAACTTAAACAACCCATTAATATTTGATACATTTATTGCGCTCGATCGCTTGTGATAGTCATTGTGTTACACACTGAATAATTATGTAGGTACCTACGTATCTTGTTTGGTCTACGTAATATTGTGGAGGAAGCCAAGGTCCTTTTTTATTTCCTCTATTAATAAACAATCTACTTGTTTTTCGAGGTCATAGCAACTTACCTGACTATTCCAATAATTATCTTGTCATACCAGACCCCTAAAAACTGTTTCTAAAATAAAAACAGTTTCTAGTAATCTGTGAGGCTGGATTTCCTAATGCAGATGTCTAACTGTCTCTCCCACAAAGGAATAATTGTATCTTTTTACAAAATTTTAGTTAGAGGGGCAGCTTTGATAAATCAATGTTTAAGTATGTTATTCTGATCCTTAGATATCTAACCGAGAAGGAAAAAACAGTTAACCCTTTGACGTTCGTTCCTCAAGACTCTTCACTCAAAATAGCAGTATAATTACGTAACACTCTGTTTATTACAAGCAGTAGGATTGTAAAGGAAATTCCTAATAAATAAAATATTCTTTGGCAATCATTAAATAAGGTACCTGGCGTAAAGTTCATCGTGATGGCTTGGCTGGTGCCTTTCTTGAGTTTGCAGGGGGGCTTCCTGCATGGTGATAGCTGCACGTTATCACTCAGGTTTTCGAACTGGTTGCCTGTAAACACAAGAAAAAAACAAATTAGGCTTCAGGTAATATGCACAGATTTACATTACTTGAATCAGTGTTGCAAAACAGTAGGTCCATTATATCGCAAGTGTGAAAACCTTGTCATTGTGCAGAATGCGCGATTGCAGCTCGAGTCTCATGCAAGGGCGTAATGGAGCCGACGAGCCGAGCTTGCAATCACAAACTGCTCGCACGCTTCGGCGGACGCTTGCTTCTCAATTAATGTTTGAATATTTTGTTACAAATATTTCTGGAAATGCTGCTTATGAATATTTTTTTATGTGCTCCTTGGATGTGGTGCATGCATGTGTAATCCTATAAGATTGACATAATGTCCACAATATGGATTCACTGAGTCCTGTTGTTCGCAAACACACCGCATTCAGGAGGGCGTCAACCACCTTTAGAGTACGACACACAAAACTTTGTGAATTCCTTTTTTTTAATTAGGGAATTCATCAAGTAACTTCTCCCGTGCGGTGAATCGGGATTGAGGGAGTGTCAGACTTTTACCGACTACGGTGGCCGGAAATCGGGATCGGAAACCCGGCGGCTGGGGCGCCATGGCCACATCCTGTACGCGCGGCCCGGCACGAGAGATCGCTGCCGCCGAGCGCCCCCATGAGGACACGGGTGCTCTGCCCAGGCGGGGCACACCGCTACCATATGCTCCGCCGTGTCCTCCGGGCGGTCCACACAATGCTGTCACCCGGGCGTCACTCCCGCATGGATCCGGTGCCGAAACCTCCCGCACTGACCATGTCCGGTGAGGACCTGCGTCATGCGGAAGGTAAGGAAGCCGTGTTGTCTTTCCACCCAGTCCTCAAAGAGGGGACCTTACCGCCATAATTGTGGCGTGCCCATTGAACGTGTGCATGCGTTATAGGTACCTATGTATTTATCCCGAATTCAGAATCCATCTCTCCGCATGGTCCACCACACGTACTTACTGTATTAGGTTCTTACCTACTAGCCCGATTTTTTGCACTTTTTGTTGGCATTAAACTTTAAAAAACTGGTTGTTTTTTTAATTGCTCTATAGAATGGCAGTGGTAAAATACGAGTTATTGTGCTCGCTAATGGATGTAACCTGTTTACACGTAAGGGCCTGTGCACACCAGGATTTTATAGGCGCCGTTGACGCGCGTTTGTAGCGATCCAGACGTGTTACGCTCGTGAGTCAGACGCAGCCAGTAGATCTATAATTCTCAGGATAAAACCACCGTTTAAAAAACGTGGTGTGCAAAAGACCTAATAAAGTAATTCCATAGTTTTTTTTCATTACCTACTTATGTATTTAAGTAGGTACCCCTACGTGTCGTTGATAACATCTACCTACGTATGATCTCGTAGAGTAGGTACATAGGTAACAATTCCAAAAGGTGCTTGATGAATTTTTGTCTTATCTGCATCACGTCTAATATTTACAGATTCGACGTTAAACGTGACTAGGGTTTTCAACTGTTTTTTTTTTTGGGAAAAATAATGTATAAATAGTTTTTCTTCTCTTGAAAACATATTTTGAATAAGAATTTTACACTATTCTTAACCCTTCAGATACCGTCAATTAGAGACACAATAGTAAGACAATAGATGCGCGGCCACCGGTGGTCGCTTGGGGATTCATGAATTAAATGTTTTGGAAGCCGTTTTTATATTCCCAATTTAAATAAAATAATGAAATAAACACGCAACTAATTTTTCCTGTTCATCTCTTTCCGCCAATTTAGATCCATCCTACTGGAAACAATTTCAGTGAAATCCGATGTGACGGGAAAGAGAGATTGTAAGAAATAATTTTATTTATGAACTTTTAATGCTAAGCTATCTGATGCCTGACAGGCTTGACTTATCCATCTACCTATCATATTGAATCTAACGTTTCAATCAATAATTTTAAATAAGTACTTTTCAAAAGTTATTTTAACCGTTCACGATTGAGTTCTAATTTAACTAATACGGATACTTCTACGTTTGAAACATGTGGATAGTTACTGAACCATGTGTTTTATTTTATATACCTTAATATATTAAAATTATTTTGATAAATATATAATAAAAGTATATTTATCAAAATAAAGTAGGATACGTTATTATAAAGTAAGGTTGGTTACCCTAGACGTGACATCTGATAGGTCTTATATTGCTGTACTTACAGACTATGAATGGGACAAAAAATATAAATATTTTTTTATGTCAATATTCATAAGAGAATCTGTGCGTCTTCTTCTATACATATAAATTGATTCGAAGTGTCTGTTTGTTTAGCATATAAAAGTATATTCGATACCTACCAAAATGCAATTTTTTTAATTGTTGTCTATTTGTTTTAGCTAATCTCCGAAACGGTTAGACCAATTTTGACGGGACTTTTACTAGTTAAGTACTTATATTTTAGAAAAAGTATTAGGATTCTCTGTGCAGAACGAAAAAAGTTCTTGAAATTGTGATCAAATGACGGTGCTGTTTTATGAGTATAATGCAGACGAAGTCGCAGGCTGCTGTATTACTAATATAATTATGTATTTAAAACCGCGTGTAAAGATAACCTTACCTGCCCCCGATGAATGAAATAAAAATATGCTCGTCCATCATAAGGTTGTTATAAGGTATTTACAGGTATTATGAAAAAAAATATTTCACCTCTCAACCATTAAGTGCTGAAAAACAAAAAGGAAAAAAACAAGGGAGTTGTGTAATTACAAGCAACTCATCTTCAACCTGGTCGTCGATACGAGATTTGAGTTCCGAACTATCTGATCCACAGTCTCCGTCAACAGAATCTTCATCTCAACTAATTCTACTATCCCAGTCTACAGAAACACAACCTTCAACATCTGAAAATGAATCTCATTTACAGTCTGTACCCACAGAATCTCCTACATCTCAGCCAGCTCCAAATTTGTGAATCAATAGGTATACAATCTGCAACTCTTCAAGATATTTCTGACGTTTTTGAACCAGAAGTGAGTGATAATAATTTTGTAACTCAAGATGTTAATATTTCGACTGATAATATTGCTGGTAAAAATGATAACGAAGTTGTTTGTATATTTTGTAATAAAAAGAAGAAAAAAGTGCGATCGAGAATGCTTCCGCTTCATGCAGCTGATGTTCAGCAATTTAAAGATAGTGTCAAACCTAATATTGAAAGTCAAAAAGAGTTTACAGATTTTTCTAATAAATTGGATAATTGTTCTGGCTCAATAATCTATTATCATACTGAATGCCAAGTTGATTTTAATAATAAGTTATCTTCATTAAAAGCAACGCCTAGCAAAACGGAGTGGCATTATCACCGAGAGTAACATCAAACAGTTTTTAATGAAATTAGTACAATAATTAAAAAAGACGTGATTAAAAAAGGGCGGTGTTTTTAGTAGTTTATTAACATGAATCATATATCGATTTATTAGAAAAAAAAAAAACAAGAAAATTCTATTCAAATGACAGCTTAAACTTAACTAATAATGTAACTTTTTTATTAAAAAAAAAAAATTGTCCTTCGATATAATAAACAATAAAATTTGATTTACTTTAATTCATTGGCTTTACCATTTTGACAGAATTGAAAATAATAAACTTTGTAAAAATGAAAAATAATATAAATAAATTAGAGTTTCGATATGATTGAAATTGTATTAGAACAATTTTACTGAGTATATATATTTTTTAATTTTTCTAAATATTTGTTTTTCAAAATGTAAAAAAAATATTTAATGAATATTCTTGATTAAGAAAAAAATAAACTGCACAATTTGAACTTTTTTTTTATCTGATATTTCTAAATTCTGATAGTTAATAACAGTGGGTGCGCAGTGAAGGACTGCAATATAGACCAAGCGCTCTGACTCACTAGTTACTGTACCTATACGCTCCTTGCTCTCCGAACTACTGCTCACTTTGAATGGGTCTGGCAAGATGATAAAACCGTCGAAACTGTCCGGCTATTATGTAAACATAGATTAATAGTCCCCCAAAAAATTATATATAAAATCCAGGTTTTATAATATAACGTAAGTATAATTATAAATTAAAATAGTTTAAGGGTGTCCGGCAGAGGGTTGCAACCATACTAACTGTCTGGCAATGAGCAACGCAAGTTTTGATATTATTATGAATCAAATATAAAAAAAATAAGTTTTATTTTATGACGAATTTGAGATGGAATTTTATACACCATTGTTACCTGTTACCTGCCAAAGCCACCGCAGCCTCAGCTTCATAGGTGGGGATCATTCTTACCTGTACTAGGGACACACATAGAAAAACTTTCAGCTTTTATTAAAATACGAAGGTCTGGCACTTACGGGCTCTTGGACTATAATGACCAATATTAAAACTCGTCATTATCTACTTACCGGGTTTATTACAGTAGCTTATATGATTTTTGAAATAAGTTTACCATTTTGATACGGGATCCTGAAAGAGCTATTTACCTTTCATACTTAAATTCAATGCATGTTCTATCAAAAAGGATTTTCCCATCTAGTTAATTTAATTTCTCAGAAGATGAAGACCATAAAAAAACGTTTTTCCATAACAAACCGTCAAATAAGACATTTGAGTATGCACAATGAGTCGAAGACTGTCGTGACCAGAATGTTAGTCGGTTTAAATTATTTTAAATTATAATTTGAGTATTATTCTTTAACTAAATGTTCGGAGGACTGGTCAGAACATCGATAAATAAAACCTTTGTTATCTAAAGTCAATAAAACTACAGTCCAAATCGATGAGGAAGTTTAAATTAGGTACTTATCTATTTAAATGTAATCACGTAGGTGCACGTGCCTGTATTGTTATACATAGATCTGCGAACATTGTCATCTTCACAAATTACACGGGCCAACAAAAACACTTATCGTGTTTAACAGGAGAAATACAAGCTGATTAAGTCTACTAAGAACGAGGTTAATAAGTATCATGGAATTGAATTATAATTATTTAGGCACGCACAGTTTTATTGTAAGTACCTAATAAGATTTTAAAGCAGAGCTTTCGTGTAGTAAATAATGACTCATGCATCTGCCTCCTGTCATGGCATGTTTGTATTTTCCGCTGACCACTAATGTTTGTCAAGTTCAAGTACCTAGGTCGTTAATTGCCCATGAGATGCACATTGCACACACGTGATTGCGTATGTACCTGCCACGTTAGATAGATTCTCTCTCATCTCAGTACAGTACTTTGATAGATAGTATCTGCTGTGACAAATTAATTTTTCTACTAGATTCATCTTGTAATTGCAATCGCATGCGCGCGTTTCTTTGCCCGACTTAAACAATAGCTGGTTACCTAACATATTGAAAAAAGAAGTATCTACTAATCTACTAAAGGCTTTTGTTTAACTAGTCATTGCAGTTGACAAGCACACACTTATTTATTATACACTTGTACCTATAATAAATTCCCGAACCCATTCAGGTTCGGGAACCAATAACAACCTCTATGATCAATTCGGTATCCAGATGGTTCCAACGTAGAGCACATTTTTTTTATTACTAAAACGTTGTAGCTTCTATTACTAAATCTAAACGCCTGTGTTTTTTTAACGTGCGAAAATCTTTGTTGTTATCTTAAACAGCGGGTGGGCGTCGCGTAAGGATCTGTAACACTTTTATTGACTGAAAACCAAACGGTGTTCTGCAGCTACCTTTGGCCGTTAGAGTGCTTGGACATTGTGTTGCTCTCCCCGTACCAGTTATATCATGCGAACCCTGTCACTCCCTGCAGCCACATTCGGTCGAAATTCTTCTAAAGAGGCACTGACGTCCCCATAACTTACACTGTTCAGGCGACAGACTTCGCAGATCTGTAGGCCACAGTGCCACATTCTATGGCTGCCGGAGATTTTTCCGCACTCTCCAGCGCTAGGTGCGTCCGCTACGAATACGGAGAGCGGTTGTATTCTCCCGTTCCGTTTTCGCCCCCTACTTTGACACCAACACTTCCTCCTCGCAGAAGGAGGCGACGGCATAGGCTGGACCGCCTCCGGAAGCGGCAGCCTCCGCATAACCTTAACCTCCTAACCCAAAGACTGCCGCGATGAGGTCACGGCGGCGTTTACTGCCCTAGCTGGGAATTTCTCAATAGTATGCTGCGCCGTGTCATCGAGATAGTTAGATATTATCGAGATCACTCTAATCAATTTAATAGATAAATAGATAGTTGGCGTTTCTCCAGTAATTCCGTCATAACTGGTTCTATACGGGCGCTTTTGAGGTGTCTTTTGTCTTGTCTTCTGTCTGCAGTACCTAGGTACTTGGATGATATTTTTAGTTTATTTTATAAATATCATCCAATCGCTAGGTCGAAACAGTTGTCGAATTGTACTTAAACCTACTACAACGCGCTACAAATATACGACAACCATATTATTAGCCGTTTCCATAAAGAACTTCATTCGCGTTTTTATTATTTTAATGATGTACCTAACCTAACAAACTATACCATTCAACAAAGCAATTACCTAGATAAAATGGCGTGCATAAAAAAAAACAGACGAATTTTGTTTTTGCGAATTAAAGTCGCTAATCTGACGAGTTTGGAAAAAAACTTATGAGCCTTTTTTGTAATTTAGTCCAACGTTGGTCATCAGTCTATGTCAGAATCGTGTTTCTATAAAGAAGATTGCCCAAGATATCTGACTGCAAAGAATGGTTATATTTTTGCCGTGTTTAAATTTGTTTAACGTTTTACAATAAATAAGTTAGTTAATAATACCGCAGCTCGAAGCCCTTCACAGCTATTAGAATCTCAGTTAATTGCTTGCTGTAATGGACTTGATAGCCATGACTGTGGCTGCGCATGTAGGTACTCAGTACCCAAGTCTAATATAGTATAATTATTATTACCATCTTTCGTACCTATAATCCGTATAATTATACGACTTAATTGGCCTGACCATTGTTCAATAGACGTTTCTAATTGTGTGATATCTTTAATTAACATTGCAGTGTAACTATTGTCCCATAAAATATTGGGTAAGTATTAGTTTCTGTAAGCGGTTTCATTCGCGTGTGGAAAAACTTATTCCAAGGGAACATTTTTGTTTTATCTTGATAGACTTTCGTTTGATGGTAAGCAAGGAGTGGTCGATAATGGAACACGCTTGACAGGACATGGTCTAACGGTGTAACCGTGTGCCAAATTTCATCCAAATCCTACCAAACATACCTAAAAAACATACACACACTCTCAGGTCGTACCTACTTTGCGTTTGCATTTTATACAAGTGAATTACAAATTCCAAGATACAATTTTTTTTTGAAGGTAATTATAGTCTGCCCCACTAAATTATAAGTGATAGCCCTAGTGGACCTAAATATACTAAACCTTTATTACAGTATTTTTAAGTGCAACACCAAAATACCGCCAGTCTCTCTGCTCTGTCCTACTTTTTGTGACTTGTGGGGCAGTTACTGGGGCAAAGTTGCATATTTAGTATTATTAGCTAAAATTAAAGGTTTATTATAATATAAGATGTAAGAATACATTTGTAGGTAGGTACTATAGTGGCAGACGTAAAAAATAGCAATATCCTATCACATCCCAGTAGTGCCGTAAGAGACGACTAAGGGACTCACCAGAGACTGTAAAGCAGCATTCTGTAAATGGTTTAACAACCACACTACGATCGACATCTCGCCTGCTAAGCGTGGTGGTTACGCCAAGCCCCGAAATCAAAAACGACTAAACAATGGCCCCTACATCCCGTAACCGTAAAGTTAATTTACAAACTAGATAAAATTATGGAAAATTAATTGCTAGTCATTATTTTGTTTATTAGTTTTAACAATACTTTTTTTTTATTTGGCTTGCCTATTGCATATCATATATTGAATAAGTATATCCACATGAGAGAAATCTATGTTATAAATTCGAACAATGCGAGTCGTTACACAATTTTTAGCAAAATTACTGGAGTGGCGAGGCACGTAACCGGTAACATTGATGTGTGACGAGTGCGCCGTAGGGAAGTGATAAAACCTACCAGTGCGACCAACTCCATTGAGCATATCGTAAAGCAAACACATGTCCATTATTTTAAGTCTATCATCAAGTATTAGGAGACTGTATGCTCGACAGTTATCTTCGTAGCATATAGGGGGTTTACGGCGGCGATAGTTTGCCTCAATGTTATTAAATTCCTTACAAATCCCAAACTCTTATAAGCTTTTGCGCTCATAAAGTCTATGCGATCTGAGAATGATAATATATTGTAAACAAACTATTTAAATTTTGTCAAAATAATTCCATTAAAATTATTAGTAATTTTCATTTGTTACGCGTGTACCTAACTAATACATTGATACTTTATGACGTTTACAGTGATTATGTTTTTTTTTTTGTAATAATTGTTTAAACGATTGGTCCTTTTGGATGGCCCTACAATCATCAGTTGAATTTATTCTGCAGGATATTATTTTGTTATCAGCAAAAATTAAGTTCAGAGTTTTTAAAAGAATCAGTCATCATCATCTTCCTGCCCTCGTCCCATTTTATTTGGGGTCGGCGCAACACATTTTTTTCTTCCATTCTGTCCTGTCACTCATCACGCTCTATCAGTAACTCCCTTTTCTTTTATATCACTTCTCACACAATCCATCCATCTTTCTTTCTTTTTAAAAGGATCAGTGTTGTCAAACAAATAGGTATGCATTGTAAAATAAAGGTCCCAAATGGGAACCCTAGGAAACCCACTAGGAAACTACGGGAACACCACTAGGAAATCAATAAAATTAGAACGGTATCGTCCTAGTACTAAAGCTTGTAACCTTTTGATTAAATACGACCTTTATGAGATGGTGGTCAAACGCAAGCCCGCGTGAAAGCAGTTTCATGCCCTTAGGAGATGAATTTTGGAAAATCCTCTCTCTTAGTGTTCGCATTCTCTGTAAAAGGAAGCTTTGTGCTAAATAGCGTTAACGATTGCAGATTATCAACTTGGCTAGGGGTATTGAAGTGTTTGTACGAAAACGCCACCATATCGGTCAGTCTTCAGGACCAGACCTCAGAACCTATTCACCTGCATCAGGGTGTGAGGCAAGGAGATGTCATATCTTCGGAACTGTTCGCAGCTGCAATGAAGGACTGTTTCCAGACTGAAGAAGACTACATTACCGTCACTAGCTCAAAAAAAGCTAAAAATAACTTAAACAAAAACTAAATGCCACATACCTAAGTAACTACCTATATTTAAAAAATTGGAAGGTCTAACATCTTGGTTAGTGTCATCGTTTATGTCAATAACACTTGGAATCAAACAAGGTCAACAATTAATTTAGTTTGCGAGGGACCTTTGCTTATGATTCAATTTATTGAGTTTTTCTTATCGGGCTTGAGGTAGTTTAATCTCCTAAGATAAAACATGTAATAAGTATATGATATTCAAACCGGTTGGCTAATTAAATACCTACACATAAGTGCTGTGCCTGTACTGGGTTGCCTTCGTTGAGCGGTTCGTAGGAAGGCAATGTAATCTCTCAATCCAGTCTCACTCAGCTAAGATTTACCGCTTTCACCTATAATTACAAGTTCTGCGTGCATTTCCTGTGTACTTTTCCCATAAAGTTTATCAATTTTATATCGTTATTACCTATTTAGAAGGTAACTTGAAAGTTTCACTAAGTCTAGGTACTTAATTTTGTTCTTTATTTTATCTTTAAGCAATAAAATAATTAGGTATCAAATAAAGGTTCTTTTCTTAAAACTAAGTAGAGTTTAACAACTAAACTAAGCAGTTTTGTACAGTAAAAAATAAGCAAAATTATAGAAAAAACTACAGAGCAAAGGCAAAGGTCCATCCTCCCCCCTCCCTTTGCAATGAAAAAATAACCGGCTTCAAAAAGGGGGATTTTGCTATTGTCGGCAGAATTATTTTTTTAATTTATTTTAAATATTTTCAGTTATTTCTCGGTCAATTTGTAGACTGAGTTTTTTATATATAGCATAAGTGCTACCGAACTGGTCCCATAGAAATATTGTTATAATCTGATAATGATATTCGAAGAAATAGAGCGAAACTCCTCATAAGATCATAGCAGAATGGTCGTTACAAGTAAATTAGCTTAATTGATACCTACGTGTTGTCGATGACATCGAAGGTTACCGACCTTACGGCTTCATCACCAGATCATTAATAAATCAAAGAGTCGTGTTTGGGCGTATAATTTTTTTATGAGATGTACCTACCTAAATAAGGTAACTACCATCACACTGAAACACTAAGTTTAGATGAGGTCTATCTCAATCCAAAAGTGTAAAATAAAATAAAAAATACAAAAATATACGACCGAATTCAAATCAATAAAAGCCACTGAAAAGTTAAAACTATCTTTAATTTCGGAAGTCGGTGTTAAATAACGAAAAACAATAAAATACACACTGTGTTTTTTATTTTCTTTCTTGGCCAGAAAAAAAACTATTATGAATTTTTAGTTTTCATCAAAATCGAACCTGAGACTCCTGAGATTGTTTCGATTTTGATTGCCTTGTACGCATAACCCCCGCAAATGTCCATTTCATACAAGTATTTATTGTAATGCTTGGAATACGCATGCGGGACGCGGTTTTGTAAGTTTTGTAAAAAATTCTGAAGCGGAATAATTCCGCATGCGTGATAAAATCCGCACGATATTAAAAACACCCCTTAGACAATTTTGCGCTATTCCTGTCTATGCCGACTAAAAAATCACGTATCACGACAAAATCATTTGTTTAGAAATAAATCATAGCCAACGGACACGTTAATGTGACATCAATTTACATATTTACACTGTAAATAATGGTTGATGCTTACTACTTATATAATAAAACTAGCTTCTGCTAGAGGCATCGCCCGCGACACAGAAGGTTACTTCATACAAACTTTGGACCCCCGTTTTATTTTTAGGGGGGGAATTTCGAAAAATCTTCTCTTAGTGCTAGCATGCGTCATAAAGGGAAGCTTTGTGCAACATTTCACGCTCTTAGCCACGTAGTTTCGGCTGTGCGTTGATATGTCAATCAGTCAGTTTCTACTAGTATAAACACAAATATATATAGGTACACTTCAAGCATGCCAGAGACTGCTGACTACACTACATATAAAAACTACCGAAGTCAGGTCCTGGGTTTTTTGACTTGTGGCGAAGTTTTTGTTGTCTTCCGTTTGAACACCTAAAACCTCGGTAACTACGCAGTTTGGTATTTGGTATCCACTTTGTTTTGTATTAGGTAACTTGGTTTAAAACGATATTTGTAGTAACAGTTAGATATCGAAAATATATATTTAATATACAAATTCTTATTTTTAACCGACTTCGAAAAGGAGGAGGTTCTATGTTCGGCTGAATGTATGTTTTTTTTTTAAGTATGTTCACCGATATTTCGGTCAATAGAGGACCGATTTTGAAAATTTTTTTTTGATTGAAAGGATATGCTTCCAAGTTGGTCCCATAGAAATATTGTTATGATCTGATCATGAACTTCGAAGATATGGAACAGAACTCCTCATAGCATCATAGCAGAATTGTCGTAACAAGTAAAATTGCTTTGTTTATACGTGTAGTCGATGACTGACTGAAAGAAAAGGGGGAGGGGGTAAATTCATGTAATATAACCGTATTTGGGATTATAAGAATCGTTATGAGATGCACTCTGGCTATAAGGTAATTTATGTTTAGCTGAAGGGTAGGTACTTTTTAGTGGTGCTACCATAACTAAAAAGTGAAAAATAAAAAACTTTTTACAAAAAAAATTAAACCGACTTCAAAAAGTACAAAATAACTTTAATTTCGGAAGTCGGTGTTAAATAAGGAAGAGACAAGATTAGGTATCTATTATAGAAACACCGACTTCCGAAATTAAAGTTATTTTGTACTTTTTGAAGTCGGTTTAATTTTTTTTTGTAAAAAGTTTTTTATTAAATAAAATGCGTCCTCCAACACTAAGAATACTCCTGTATAGCGAGTGAGTTCACAAACATGACTCACGTACACAAGACACATAGTCCTGGAAAAACTATAATGTCATCATCATCATCTTCCTGCCCTTATCCCGTTTTATTTGGGGTCGGCGCAACACGTTTAAAAACTATAATGTAGGCCTATACAAATATTTGTTCAAACGCGGGAATCTAACTCGCGACACGCAGTACAGCAGTCAACCATCATCGCTCAAACACTGCGCCGACCGTGTTGTCAAAATTGACCCGGCAAGTGCACATGCGAAACATTCGTTTAAAATAAGACAACAAGTAAACGGATATCTATTTGTGGAACAATACAGACCAATGGCAAAGGTCATATTGATATTACGCAAAACTCATACAATGTGTCTAGGTAAGTCATGCTTACATACTTCTTCAAGAAGTTGACTATTATCAGTGTCTTTCTAGCTTTGGTCTAGTATTGTTTATAATTTATTGTAATAACTTAGTACCTGCTTACTTAATTGTAATGTGAGACACTTGCATAACTTAAAGACTGACACTGACTCAAGGCGGTCAAGTGGAGAAGTTAGAGGAGATCGTGTGAACACATCGCCCTGAACCGTTTCGCAAGGGGGGGCCATGCTCACGAAACATCTCGCGGTGCCGCGCATCTGCATCATGCATCATTTCATGTTTTGGCAGATATGCGTGCCGGTAAAACTTAAATCCTTGTGTTCATTAAATTGTTCTTTTGTTTCGTAAGGTAAGCACTTAATAGACACTAATTAATTACGCAGAAATTACATATAAATTAATGGTTCTTTCTACTAAATTCCTTTGTCAGTAAGTTATAAACAGAACGAGATATCTCTTAAACTTCTCAATATCAACCTCAGACCAACAAAAACAGGTCTGAGCGTACAACTTCACTATAATGTTTGTAAATAACAGGCATTTTAAGACTTACTCGTTTTTATTGAGTTTTACTGACCTCAACTGTCTAAACATTGGCATCGCATTACAATGCATCTTATTAGGAAATACACAGTTTTCTGAGAACGACAAACAAAACGAAAGCAGGTCGCGTTCTCAACTAACGGGCTTATGTAAAAGCGAGTATTACCTGGACATTGCTGCACGTTGGTGGCGAGAGCTGAGGCCGCGAGCACGGCGAAGCACACGACTACACGGGGAGCGACCATTGTTGCGTCTGGCGAGTGGCGAGGGCGACTGGCGACGAGTGGTCAGCGAATGCGATGTGCGAGGTCTGACGGAGCACCGGTCACGCTCGGACTACTAGACGGAGCACACTGCACGACAATACAACGCGCGCGCGACTCCTCCGTATGTAACACGCAGGCCGCAGGGTGAGACAAATTCGCTATGATCGCGCTTGCCAATATATACAGTGGTGGTCGCCTGCTGCTATATTATTATGTAGGTAGCGTTTTAGAACTGAAGTTGAAAATTTATGAGGTATGTGGCTGATGTAAGGATAACATAACGTACCAACCAACGTACCAAAGTTCAAAATAAATAAGTAAATTATGTGAGTTATGGCGCTTTGTTAGACGGCGACTCGATTCGCAGAAAATATCTCCTGCCGATAATAACATAAATGATTTAGATTGATTTTGATAGTGTGTGGGGCAAGTCAGTGCACTCGTGTCGGGATTGGCGATATATCGGGATAGGCGCATATGAAACATCGTTTGTCACAAACGTAGAAATAAATAAAAGGAAGACTTGCTCTGTAATTATTGTAATATTTTATTTATTAGATATGTAACTTTATAAAGTGAGTCAGCACTCAACTGTCATTTGGCGGACGCCGCGGGCGGCACTGCTGTGCCCGCAAATTATGAAAAAAAAGGAATGGCTTTCTTATCAATGGACCCTGGCATTCGAAGATTGGGATACTTATCTTATTCAGAAAGAAAGTGGGCGTAGGAGTTGAGTAATAACCAAAGATTTTATATATCAGTAGGATATATAAAATCTTTGGTAATAACTAACCCATATGTTCTGCCAAACAAGTCTGTAGAGGACTGACCATAGATATAAGAAAAGAGGATGAGGAGCCATTCGTAACATGTTTTGGGTAAAATATATCTAGTATTTTTCATAAAACATTGTAAACTACCCGTAGGTACATTTGGATAACTTAGGAATAAAAAACAGTAGTTAGGACGTTTTTAGTTTTTCATTATTCTGATTAGAATTTTGAAGATAAATCAAACATGAAAGCTCTATTGATTTTGCAGCCCTGAGAATAAACGCTAGAGCGATTTTCTAGCACGTTTAGATTAATGAAACATTTATAACTGTGTTTCCTGATAGCTACAACTTAGGGGTCTTTAAGTCAAGACCAAGAGTGAATAGGTTAGTTCTAGGCAATGCGCTCCATCGTCGACCACATCATCGCTTACCATCAGATGAGATGGTGGTTAAACGCAAGCCTATCAATAATAAAAAAAAAATAGGAAATTGTTTAGTATGTTACACAAACCTTTACTTATTAGTTTTCATTTGCCTGTAAAATATAAAGTTCAAATGACAAAATACAAGGTGATTGGAAGATGGGCGCAAAGCTTTGAGGCGAATATAGTACAGATAATTTAGAACCTCTTCAGCCATGGTTGTCTTAGACGAAGTCTTACCATTTTTTTTTAACCTATTTTTTAAGTTGTATTTCGGAAATTCCCAAAATTTCATGTAAACTGCTTATTTATGGCCAAATTGAATGATATGAATTATGAATTCATTTTTATTTTACTTTAACAGTGTAATGTGCAAGAAATTCATCAAAACATGTTTTAGGCAACTATGTCCTTAGACATTTTTTTACAGACATTTAAAGTTCAGAAAAAGATTAAAGTTTTTATCAATACTTTTTCAAAACTTTATTTAAAAAAACTAAGGGTGCTTTTTTTTTTCAAACCATTTTGAAAATATGCCTGATAATTGTTCTTTCTTTTGAGGTATCATTTACGTGGATATCTTACAAATTATTGAAGTTAGGACTTACAAACCAATTTGAGGGAGAAATTTTAAATTTTAGGCAGACTAATTAAAACAAACATTTGAATCAAAATTACTTATTTTTCATGTTCAAAATGACGGCCGTGATTCCTAATACAAGCTCAACTCCGTCTTCTAACTTCTGTAGTTGTTATTTTCAACATCATCTTCTGTTTCTTTATTTCAAACGCTGAATTTATTCTCTGTATCAATTCTTCCCTAGTATTTATTTCTTCATGTGTGTACACCAGTTCCTTGGCCCGGCTCCACACCAAAAATTCTAACGGGGTCAGATCTGATGAGCGAGCCGGCCAAGGGATGGGGCCATCCCTACCAATCCAGCTGTCAGGAAAGTAATTATTAATTGGTTCCCTTACATTTAACGTTAACTGCGCTGAACAGCCGTCTAGTTGAAAAATTACTGTTCGTTCTCTTTCGAAGATAGTGACATCTGATTCCTCAATCAGCAGTGGTAAATCAATTTGCAGAAATTGTAAATCATTTTCGCCATTCAAAGGATTCGGTAAAAAGTGGGGCCGAATCAACGTTCAGCCAATTATTCCAGCCCATACGTTGACAGAGAATTTTCTCTGAAACGACTTCTGCTTCTTAAAATGTGGATTGTTGTCTTTGTCAGGCCATTTATGGATGTTGTGAAAGTTTGTAGTACCCTCCCTTGAAAATTTGCTTTCATCCGTCCACAAGATTGATTTCAGGAACCATTCTTCTTCGATGTCACTGTTGGTGTTACTGTTTAGATTTCGAGCTACTGCTCTGGCAGATCCTACTACCAGTAGGATCCGCTTGAAATGCTGCCAAAATGTCTTCTTCGATGGCAGTTTTGTGTCTGCCTGGGTTGACTCCAGGTTCCACACGGTGTATCCCATCATTTTGCTGTAAAAACCAACTCTTATCGCTTTTCTCTATTCACTGAGCGTTCTTCCTGGAAACGCCGTCGCACCGCGCATAGTGGCTCCCGCATGTGCAAAAAATTCTTAGGATTGAACTATGTTATTATTTCGAACACATAAAGTATTGCCTAAAATTTAAAATTTCTCCTTCAAATTGGTTTGTAAGTCCTAACTTCAATAATTTGTAAGATATCCACGTAAATAATATCTCAAAAGAAAGAACGATTATCAGGCATATTTCCAAAATGGTTTGAATAAAAAAAGCACCCCCAGTTTTTTTTTAAATAAAGTTTTGAAAAATATTGATAAAAACTTTAAATTTTTTCTGAACTTTAAATGTCTGTAAAAAAAATGTCTAAGGACACAGTTGCCTAAAACATGTTTTGCTGAATTGCTTACACATTACTTTATTAAAATAAAATAAAAATGAATTCATCTATAATAATAATAATAATAATAATAATAATAATAATAACGATGTCAATTACACCCCTCTTAACCTTAATGATCAAATAGACACACTTCATACTGACTTTGACGACCCACAGAAGCAAAAGTTAGAAAACTGGAAAAAGAAAGTGCTGCACGGACGTCACCCTCATGATTTAGAACAATCTCATATAGATACGATGGCATCAAATAAATGGCTTAAAATAGGTACTTTATTTCCGGAAACTGAGGGATTTATTATTGCAATACAGGATCAGGTCATAAACACCAAAAACTACAGAAAGTTCATCATTAAAGACCCCACGATGACTAATGATAAATGTCGCAAGTGTCAGAGTCAGCCAGAAACTATTCAACACATTACAGGGGCATGCACTACACTCACACAGACAGATTATACATATAGACATAATCAGGTAGCAAATATCATCCATCGAAACCTTGCACTCAAATATAAACTCATACAGGATTCAAATACTCCCTATTACAAATATGCACCACAAACAGTGTTAGAAAATACAACTCACAAACTGTACTACGATCGCGCAATATTGACTGACAGAACCATTCACTACAATAGACCAGATATAACTTTACAAGATAAAATTAATAAAATCACTTACCTAATTGATATAGCTGTCCCTAATACACATAATTTACAAAAAACGATAAGCGAGAAAATTAGTAAATATGCTGAATTAAAAGAAGAAGTGACTAGAATTTGGAGGCAAGAAAAAGTGTACGTAGTGCCCATTGTTGTCTCCACTACAGGTGTCATACCTCATCATCTCCACCACAGCCTCAAAGTACTCGATCTGAAAGACTCAACTTACATTACCCTCCAAAAAGCTGCAATTTTAAACACTTGCAGAATAGTAAGAAAATTCATGCAAATCGAGGAAAATGAAATTTCTCCACATAATACTCATTTTACTCACAACACGCTACATTGACTTGGCTAGCCCGTTAATGTAGCTTAAAAAACTAGCTCAGAGCTAAGAAACTCTTAAAGTTTTCCCAGATAATAATAATAATAATCTTTATTACACTCTACACAAAGTATACACATAAGTTTATAATAAAATAGACATGCATATAAAACTTTGTGAGAGTCTGGAGTCCATACTAGGATACCCTGTGTGACGGATCACCAGGCTCTCACCCCAAAATGCCGATGATTAATTATAATAATAAAGCAACATACTCAATTCTAAACAAAACAAAAAAAAAAAGATTTTTGAACATTACATAATTTAGTGAGAACACAGACAAAAATATAATAATACTATTTTTACCTTTATACACCGAAATTAACCTATTGAATGCTAATCACTTGTAATTAGTACAGTTATGTCGCACTGTGGAACTTAAAGCATTTAATATATTAGGTGTAGTGAAAAGTGGTTGTAGTGTGAGTGCGAGCGAGTGCGTGTATGGTGTGTGTAGTGTCTTACGAAGTTACGAGGGAACAATGAGTAACTGTTCAGTGGCGTCGTAATCTAGCTTTTGTAACCAGGCTGAGAGTTTGGTTTTGCAAAGTTTTTTTGGTAGGGCATATATTGTTAGGACCTCGTTAATTTTATTATACAAATAGTTTCCGAGAAAACCAAAATGTCGACGGGCAAAGGTTGTATGATACCGAATTGTGGAACATACTGCATGTTTACGTCGCTTTCCTTCCAGTAGGGTAGGATTGTAGGTAAGTAGAGAGTGCTTGCGTAGGATCGTGTTTAAAATGAAGAGTTGACGTACAGTTAACACTTCAGTACGCTCGTAAAGATCTTTGGTAGGAAATAAGAAGGGCAGAAAATGACTCACTTTTAATACAGCTCTTTGCGCTCGTTCGATTCGAAGCATAACGGTTTTAGTCGCGCCACCCCATATAGTGATACAGTAAGAGACTATCGACTGGCACAGTGCATAATATACCGTTTTCAATATTCCTGAATCCGCAACATAACGAAGGTTTTTAAAAATAAATATAAGTTTTCTAATTCTTGTGGCAAGAGTATCTATGTGCAGATGGAAACTTAATGTATTGTCTAGTATGACGCCCAGGTACTTTATAGATTCTGTGTGTTGTAGATAGGGACATGAGCAAGGAGAACCCTGAGTCTGCAAGCACAAGGATGAGTGGGCAGTTATTTTGAGGGTATCCAGGGAATAATTAGTTTTTTTGATACAAAAAGAAATATACTTTGTCTTATCAACATTGAGAGCAAGTTTATTGGTAGCCAGCCAAGAGAGAACCATGTTTAGTCCAGCCTGTGCACAACTATAAACCTCAGGCCAGGTGTCAGCCTCAAACAACAAAGCTGTATCATCAGCGAAAGTTATGATCCTACCACTGGGCATATTCAGCTCACAGAGGTCATTTATAAAAGTCAGGAATAAAGGCGGACCAAGAATACTGCCCTGTGGGACGCCGTGAACGACAGGAAGATCAGAACTAGTCCACATATCTATTTTAACCCTCTGGAATCGGTTACTGAGATAGTCCGAAAAAAGCTTTAGTTGCTCATTTCTTATACCAAAGCTCTCCAATTTGCTCACCAACAGTGGGACTATATTCTAAGTATATATCTATCATTCCATTTGGCCATAAATAAGCAGTTTACATGAAATTTTGAAAATTTCCGAAATAAAATTTAATAATTAGGTTAAAAAATATTGGTAAGACTTTGTCTAAGACAACCATGGCTGAAGGTGTTCTAAATTGTCTGTACTGTATTCGCCTCAAAGCTTTGCACCCATCTGCCAATCACCTTGTATACCGTGCAACCCTTCGATCAATAATAGTACTATTGATCGAAGGTGCAACCTTAGCCCATGACGATCATTAGGATGTACCTAATGATCGTTGATGTCTCTTGTCTCATTGTGAGTGTTGGTGACTCCACCATGCCTCAGAGCCAGGCCTTGGTAGAAGCCATGGTCCGCAGCGAGGAGGAGTGGCAGGCGGTCGCCTCCTTCTGCGAAGCAATAATGCTAGCAACTCACAGCGCCCCCGCCGCCGCCGGGATTCCGGTCCCGATATCTGGCCACCGTAGATGCGGGCTTGCGGACGGCGAGCAACGGGTAGCTCGCTATCCGACCTTCACTGTCGCTATCACTATCTTCCGCTCCGCCCAAGAGCAGGGATGTCATTAGATGATTTTCCAACGGAAAAAGAACCATGCCTCAGAAAACACCACAGAGAAACTCCTAGCTGCCATTGGTAAATCTTTGTCGGTCGTAACGGGCAATCAGCAGTCGGAAAACCTGATAGGTACCAGTCTTGTACTTGCCAAAGGAAACCGTGCTACTTACTGGGCTCGACGGCGCGTATTGTTCCACGCGAGCCTCAAGGAGTTGTCAGCAAACCGTGGGGGCCCAGCAGGGTCCAAGCCTACTGGGGCTAAGGATCTGCTTGTGACAGGAAGATTCGGCCCCGGTACGAAAGGCAACGAAGGAACAGGGGGTCTACTCGCTTTCTCCGAAAAACGAAGTTTCGATTGAAATTTCGTGTGTTTCCTACCACGGTTCCTTTCGTTCCCAAAATTTCGCACGAACGAAAATTGTTTGACGTACCGAATCTCTAAACCTACTCTAATTAGTTATGTTTCAAAAAAAAAAAAAATTACAGAGGATTATTTGCAATTTTAACGTCAAATGAATATCGTTCGTTTACGAACGATATAACGATATACGAGTTTGACTCTATCTCTTATTCCAACCCAGAGCGAGGGATATCATTGGATGATTTTTCCACCTAAACAAACCCAGTTACTGGTAAGTGGGAATATATTGGCAATATTGCCTGAAGTAAGCATATTGGTAGCAATATTGCCCGAAGTATGAATATTGGTGGCAATATTGCCAGCAATATTCCCATATTGCCGGCAACGGCACACTCTTCATGAACGTGGGCAAAATGCCTTTTTTGGAGGTAGGTAATCGCATTATAATGAATTCTTCCTTTCTAGGGTGGAGTGGGAGGTTGTACTTGTGACAAACTTTTACTGATTAAAACCCACCTGTGTTCGTTAAGTTACTCTTTGCAGTCTAGGACCACGGGTTTCCTTTCCCTAGCTGGCAACATGCCCAGTCGGGCCCGTCGTGGTTTACCTACATAGGTACACTACGCTTCGTGTCGTCGACGGTTCGAGCTCGGTTCATATTGATATCGGACAAGCGGCCGGCGAGCTACCCATTAAGCTAAATGATTTAGGTATGTTATTATACTTTTATGGTCTTATCAACCGAATGTGACAGTCGTAATCATGTCGAATTCTCGATAAACGGCTTGGATGACAAGATGTCAATGTACCTTGACCCTTAAAGTTCCCGAGAGTTAACGGTGATACTGTTTTTTATGTGTGTAATCACAGAACAGAAAATATAGGTAGAAGTGCCCCTAACGTGGCTAAGCACGGGAACCAGTGTCGCCAAACTCACACATTTGCGTATCAAATTGTACATTACACACATAAAAAACAGTAATATGATTGACTACGAAGCTACAAATTACAAACTTAACTTTTACAAATCATATTCTTATTGCTTTCATAAATTAGGTCTTATTACAACGCAAGAAAGTTGTTATTATTTGACATGACACAAACAATAAAGAAGTTTTAACCAATTTACAACGAGTTCGGCTACTCAACGCTAGATGGCGCTGTAACCAATTTATTCTATTCAGAACGCTAGTGCCTTTGAAATAGATGCCATAATCACCTGCACATGTAATAGGCGAATCTCGCCTGCTGTTGACAAATGCGCGATATCTAAGAGGCACTTCCTCCACTTTTCTTTATTCCGTGTGTGTAATGTACAATTTCATACGCAAATGTGTGAGTTTAGCGACACTGGTTCCCGTGCTTAGCCAAGTTAGGGGCACTTCTACCTATATTTTCTGTTCTGTGGCGGTGAGTCAGGAGCTTGTGTCTGCTGATTTTGATTTCAGTACTTATTATTTAATTAACTTTTAACAATAATAAGGCAGGGAGACGTTATTTCTCCGAAACTGTTCACCGCCGCAATGGAAGATGTCTTCAAGGTTCTGGACTGGAGTGGACTAGGCATTATTGTCAATGGCGAGTACATCACTCACCTTCGGTTTGCTGACGACATAGTAGTCATGGCTGAGACTATGGAGGAGCTCAGCACAATGCTCAATGACCTCAGTAGAGCTTCCGAAAGAGTGGGTCTTAAAATGAACATGGATAAAACCAAAATCATGATTAACAACCATGTAGCGCCTACTCCTATCAAGATCGGAGACTCTACACTCGAAGTTGTGGAAGATTACGTCTACCTCGGACAGACAGTCCAGTTAGGTAGGTCGAACTTCGAGAAAGAGGTCAACCGTCGAATCCAACTCGGCTGGGCGGCGTTCGGGAAGCTACGCGGTGTCTTCTCGTCCAATATACCACAGTGTCTCAAGACGAAAGTCTATGATCAGTGCGTGTTGCCAGTGATGACATATGGCTCCGAAACGTGGTCGCTCACAATGGGCCTCATCAGAAGGCTTAAAGTCACCCAAAGGGCAATGGAAAGGGCTATGCTCGGGGTTACCTTGCGTGATCGAATCAAAAATGAAGACATCCGCAGGAGAACTAAGGTTGCCGACATAGCGCAAAGAATTGCCAAACTTAAGTGGCAATGGGCAGGGCACATTGCTCGCAGAACAGATGGCCGTTGGGGCCGAAAGGTTCTGGAGTGGCGACCGCGTACCCGAAGACGCAACGTTGGAAGGCCTCCAACAAGGTGGTCTGATGACCTGGTGAAGGTTGCGGGAAGCCGATGGATGCGAGACGCGCAGGAGCGTTCGTTGTGGCGACGCTTGGGGGAGGCCTATGTCCAGCAGTGGACGTGTATCGGCTGAAATGATGATGATGATGAATAATAAAATAACATTTTTTTTTTTTGTAAGTATAACGATTCATTTTATTTCAAACTTTTTAGCAGCGAAACTATCTACTTTCTCTATCCAGAGTACCTATACCTTCCAGCTCCATCATCATCATCACTCTCACTTCGATGATACCTACCATTTTCAACATAGGTAACTATTCAGAACCATTTATTTATTTTTATTTATTTATTTACAAAATGATATTATAACATTTTCTCATCTATTTGTATTGTCATAATCGCTTAACTATCTTCATTGTGATATCTATGTGAGTATGAAGTTCCGTTGACTTGTTCCGGTCTTCTTCATCAGTTGCACTTCATCTAATGTTAGGGTTAGGTACTTTTTGACTGTAAATGCCTTCCTCGATGAGAATACTTTATCACTAGTGATTTTGTCACTAGGTAGGAACTTACCACCTATATGGTTGCCTATAATATTAGAGGAGTTCTCTCGATTCCTTATGGACCCCATTATCAAAACTGGATTTTGAAAAAAAAAATAGAACAATCGGGAAACATAGAGTTCTAAGGTAAGTAACAAACATAAAAAAACAAGAGAATTGATAACCTCCTCCTTTTTCTATAAGTCGGTTAAAAATATGAGTACTCAGCGCGTATCATCACGTGCACCGCGATCATGAACGTGATGGACCCCGAAAATGCCTCATATCAACCCTCCTCCTCCACACGACACGCGGCAACGTGACGCAGTCAGACCAATCAGGCGCACGCAGCGGTAATGTGGCCAGGCTGTAAGTCATCCAAGATCTAAAGCCGTTTTGTCTTTTATTATTATCATTTAAAAAAAATCAAATACAATGAAGTTTCACCAAAACAGGTTGAAATGACCTTGCAGTATTTTAATAGAACATGAAATAAAATATTCCACGTCATTTCTCCGCTACACAATGGCTGATCAGCGCAGGGCGGGAGATTTATTATGCTAGGCCATTGTTTAATCAATAGAAATAACCGAAAAACTAAGCGTGACCGCTTTGTTTTCTATGGCCGTTTTTTTGTTGCTGGAATATAAAATACTAGCTTTTGTCCGCTGCTACGCCCGTGTACATAAAATATGCATATTTTATGTCCAATCAAGTTATCTTTTTGTATGGTGGGGCTGTTTTTTTTTTTTTCGTTTCCTGAAAAAAAATCTTGTGGAAGGTTGTTCAGTTTCGTCTACTGAGCAAGCCCTTAAAGTTTGCGGACGACTGTCCCTTACACCTTTTACAGTGTATTAAGTTTATTCTATGTGCTATCCAAGGGCATGGTCTGCCCAAGTACCAAGTTTAATCGCAATCGGTTCAGCTGGTCGAGCGTGATGTAACACACATGCACACAAACTTTCGCCTTTTGTTTATAAAGGAACATCGTTTTATTCTTTTTTGCAACCATTGGTGATAAGTGGAGAGAATTATGTTTTTTTATTGGATAGCTTTCAACTTAACCTTGCAGCATGAATAAAAATATACATAAATGTATTTTTGCAACGCACATACGTACACGCGAGAACAGGCACTTATTACTCATTGCAATAAACAAATCAGATATGTATTTAGGTAAGTGTTAATTTATATAAGGCTGTAAATTCAACCACCCGTATGCACTAACATGTCAAATAATATTAAATTTGTTTTTAGCGATACTTTACTAAAATACCAAAAAAATTCGAACGAGAGGTACCTATGTAAAGTACGGAATCCTCAAAGTGCATACCACATTCAAATTAGGAACAACAAATAAGTATGTACCTAAGTACTGTACACCCTTTTTCACCAGTAGGTATACTTTCCTTTTTGCAGGATTTAGAACAGGCACGTGTAAAATAAACACTAATTCTAGTTCTAAAATAAATAATGCTTAGACCGAGAGGCTTGAGTAATTTCATTACAGGGTATCATCCAGATTCTGTGGGACATCATTACCCTGACGCACTGGGGTAAAACCCCGACTTACTGGGACAGCACCACCCCAACTCACTGGAACGTGTATAAACGTGACTCACTGGGCAGCACCACCCCGACTCATAGGGGTATCATCTAGACACACTGGGGCTTTATTCCGCCTCACTAGGACAGCACCACCCGGACTCACCGGGACATCATCGCGACTTACTGGGGTATCATCCAGACTTGATGGGATAACAACACACCGACTCACTAGGGCTTAATCCGGACTCACTAGCACCGCACCACCCCGACTCACTGAGGCAGACAGTTTAGGTTCACCGAGAACTGTGCGAGTTCCGGTTCGGATGCGACTCACTGGAAACTTCTACGGGCCTGGCACGCATCATGACCCATCAAAAACCATCGATCTCCAATCCCCGGAGGGTATTGATGTAGTGACATCTATGTCGCCACATAGGAACTATTCGTCTCGCTGTATCAGAGTTCTCTGCGCGATTAAAATTTAATTTATGTCGTGGCTTGATCTTAGAATTGATTATCAGGCTACGACGCCTACGTACGACACACTTCATGATAGGACCCCCATCACCCATATCATGAAATAGTTACATTTCATGATATGGCCAACTACAAGTGACCAGATCGTATAAACGTCAAAGTTTGGTGGTATATTTCAATTATTTCGATCCACGTTTGGCCATTTCATTAATTTATGATCAATGGACTTTCTACAAAAATGGAGGGGGGAGTTATTTGATGATTTCCCACCTTAAAAAAGGCGGAAAATTTTAATTGTAGATATTGTTGTGACAAGTTGAAATATTGTTTGTCTTTAGGTATAATTGATGTTATTGTTTCTTTGTTTAGGTTTATCTAAAATAAACAGGGTCCGTCGATAACCTTTGATACGATATTGTAAAAGCTATTATTATTAATAACTAATTTACCATTTGTAACGTCACGCCATAATAATAAGATATTTGATTTTATTAGGTCCAATCTTAGTGGTTTCTTGTGAAAATTTTCCTTTCATCGCAAACAGAAATAGGTAGATTATAGCCGTACGTCCTTCATTCTCCCTTTGCGTTCAATACATTACGAAGTTTCCAAACCTACCTTCCAGCTTCGTCATCAAATCAGACCCAATGATACCTTATAGTTAGAGCGCATCTTAAGACAGTTCTAATAAGCCCAAACACAGCTAGGATACATTGTTTTATTCCCCAGTTCCCGTGCTATCTTCCATGGCTTCCACCGTAACCTCGCGTGTCGCTAGCTCAGCCGCCGTCTGGTGCGACTTCCCCTGCGCAAAGATCACAGGAGGCCGCCGTGCAGCACGTAGACATAGCCGATGTTCCACAAGGGCGGCCCTAGAACCGATCCCTGCGGGACACCACATTTCTCACCGTCCACACTCCCACAGGTGACCAGGGTTGACGGCGAATCGTGCCCAGGGCTCCGCGTTCGATTGGTGCCCCCTACCGGATTCTTCTATTCTTGTATAAAAATCAGGTTTATCGATTGCCATATCTACGTTATTTGTCTCTTCTAACAAAATAGTGCTTTATCATGGTTATATGGGCCACATTATCATGAAATACAGCTCTGGAAATGTCTAGAAACATCTTAACACTGCATCCCATTTTCTCGTAAGGTTCGCACGCGCATTATGGCGTCCACCGTAGAGCGACCCTCTGCAGGTTCCGAGCTGGCTGTCCGCAAAATTTGGCTATTAATTCAGGGTACAACACTATTTTTGCATTACAATAACGTGAAAACACTGACAACCCACACCACACTGTCATTTTAGTTCATCTAACGAAAAATTAGGAGTAGGCAACCTATGTAAAATTGAAAATAATAGACAAATAAAACAGCTAATTTCCGAAACAGTTTTTTTTTACAGTAAGGTTTTAGTACCTGACCTCTAGTAAGAAGTAGTTAGTTACGACATATAGTCCCTTGAGCATCTGGCCCGAGTAAAGTGCACCCATACTTGTACTGCCGCACGCACCAGCTTTTAAAGTGCGTGCATATAACTTCGGCCAGGTGGTAAAGGGACTGCGCCCGCTGACCTTTAATCCCATTTTCTTTGTGAAATATTATAATATGCTTATGATGTATCATCGCGGTCATTTCTGCCTTTCTTAAAAAAAAATCGCTTGAATCCTGCGGCGCAGAGCCAAACCAAACCCTTGAAGTTTTCGTTTCGAGCAAGCAAAACTGAACTTAGCGGTGGCCAGGCGGAAGTGTCTTTGATGGAACATTCTGAAGAACACTGAAACAGCTATTTTTTTTTTTGTGTAAACATAATTATTTCTAAAAGTCAAAGCCGTTTGGAAGGAGTAGAGAAAACAAGCGAAAAAATATCATATTGTTAAATATATTTTTTTGGCCCAAAGTCATACAAAAAGATCATATAATTATGTTGATAATACAATAACAATAACAATAAATGAATCTATTTATTATAAATGCATATTTTTTTCGAACCTATTGACCTAGCCGTTACCGAGGAGTAGGCTTCAGAAAATCACTGTTTTATGGGTCTGCTCGGGAGCTAGGTTAAGTTAGTTCGCTGCAGGAATGGTTGGGTGGCGTCAGGGCTGGTGGTCGCGTTCTGTTCGACCTTTCATACTATATTGTCGCAGAAGCTTCTGCAAACGACTCTGTGTCTGCACCAGCACTTTGTAACACAACACTACTGTTCCCTGTTCATTTTTTATTTCCCAAATCAGATCACCACGCTGGTTCTGTAAAAAAAAAATACAAAAATTACACCCTCACATAAAATACCATACACATGTCATAAAAAATAACTAAAAAGTACAAAATAAGTTCCATTTTCAGAAGTCGATGTTTTCTGTTTTGTAATGACAAATGCACATTTGTATAACGATACAAGTCATGAAAACATTTATCAACACAATTACGAAAAAACCATAAATAAAGTTCCTTCATAAACAATATTTCGTTACAAATATTACGAGCCAATTACGCCGCGGCGCCGCGCCATACTACCACATACAGGGTGGCTGGGAGCCACTTTCCCGCACGTATGCGAAATAGAGAGCCAGTTTTTGAGCAAGTGACACGTAGAAAAATGTTTGATACGAGTGTGCATTTGTAATTGTACCTATATCAAGATGTGACCTGAAGATGAAATGTTATTAGAAAATCCTGGCGATCAAACTCTTGACAGTTGCAAGAGGCAGTGCCTAACCCTGTTACAATTGACGAGACAAGTAGATGTGACAAATATTTACCAATGCAATCCTGCTGGGAACCGACATCACACTGGTGAGAGAATTCATTGCAGTTGTCACTGGGCAGTCGAAGATCCCGCAGCTTTCTACCAACGTGAAAACAAGTTTTCAATGAAAATCACTTTTTTCAAAGCAAGCTTTTATAGAGCTGATATTGGTATGCCTATATAATGAATACTCATCAAGACCATTCCAAAAAGTTCAAACAGAATATAGTTATCTTATTGCGCTTATTGTCGAGTTCTTAATCCTATGGCTATCTTCCGGTTCCTTCATCAGACCAACTCCATCTATCTAAAATATATAAAAATGAATCGCTAAATGTGTCGTTAAGCGCAAATCTAGAGAACAGCTAAATCGATTTTGCTAATTCTTTTTCAATACACTTACTACAACCACGAATAGGTTCAACATGCTATGTTTATCATCCTCGTGTTTTTTTTTATATTTACAAGGACTTTTTCGTTCCTATTTCGTCAAGGTCAACCGTGATTATTATTTTTTTTAAGCAAAGGGGCTTAAAAAAAATAATAATATTTTTTAAAGTTTTAATCTAAGATACTAATAATAAATCTGTAGAAGTGAAAATTCTGTATAATGAAAATATCAAAAAAATTAACGACAGTTACTAGAACAACATCGAGCCCAAAAATGTGTTTAAATTTTTTTTTTGTCTATCTGTCTGGCTATCTGGCTGGTTCAGGCATCATGTAAAAACTACCTGTTCGATTACGATGAAAATTGGTATAATTATTCTTTAATATCCTGGGCACCACACTGGGTACTTTTTATGCCGGAAAAATATATACAATTAAAAAAAAATATGCAGTTCGATCCCTAGACCCATTACTGTACCAACCGAAAATAACAAGTTTGTCGTAGGTTACGTCACCTGCAGTGGAGTTCACTAAGGGGCGCTGCTCACGGCTAAGACTATAATATGATACAATATCGCTCGCTATACAATTCAATGGACTATCACGCACGACGGCAATACGAAGATAATAAATAATATTTCATATTTTCGTATCTTCAGATGAATTTGTATGGTGAGCGATATTGTATCAATACATATTATACAACAAAGTCCCCCGCCGCGTTTGTCTGTCTGTCTGTTCGCGATAAACTCAAAAATTACCGCACCGATTTTCAAGCGGTTTTCAAGTGATTCTCGAAAAAGGTTTTAGTATAATTTGTTAAGATTTTATATTTATTTCTGTGTACATTAACGATATTTGTTGAAGATGTCAGGAAAAATTAAGCCGAAAGGGGAACCGTGTTACCCCGAATTCAACGCGAGCGAAGCCGCGGCAAAAGCTAGTATTTAATTAAAATTAAAATTGTGTTTATAAACAGAATATAATGAATAAATAAAATCATTTCCACAATCATTTTGTTATTATCAACAAAACAATTATTTGTGTTCCAAATTAAAAAATATTTGAATTTCTATTTTAGCAGTTTGATAGCTTTGCTTCTTTTTAACCTGCAAATGTAAAGCGCGGGCTAAAAGGTCTATTAGATATTATTTTTTAAATTTGTTATTTGTATGTGAGAAAAAAATTTGAATTTAAAATTTGAAGATGGTACTGCTGCCGCCAGATATTGTGATTAAGCTTCTTGACGGCTAGTCTACATAGTTTTATTCGTACACCTTCGGCTTCGCAAGAGAAGCTCGACGGTCGCTTCCGCGTCGTCGACTCACCTTTATCGTATCGTTTATGGGGAACAAGGGTGATCACGAAGCAAGTAACGTAAGTAAACTTACCTGGAGTAACATCCGGCTTCAAGTTTAGATGATTTATTTTTAACACTACATTTTGGTCAAGACTATGAGACACGAAATCTGCAAAAAAAATTAGGCAAATGAAAGAGCTTATGTAAGTGGGTTTTAAGTCAGTAAAAGTCTAACACGTCCTCGTGCTCCGCCCTGGAGCGGAGAAGTCATTTGATAAAAATAACAGGAATATGAACAAGAAAAACTTTATACAAAAAAAAAATCCTACTTCACTAAAAAAATACACTAAAACGATCATAATAACTTTTATTTCGGAAGTCGGTGTTTCTTGGAATTGTTGGTTTCTTATCATCGACTTCCAAAATTAAAGTTATTTAATTTTTTAGTGAAGTCGGTCGTTTTTTGTAAAAAGTTTTTAGTTGCAATACACTTGTAGCCAGAGTACCTTTTTCTCATGACAATTCCAATTAATCCAAACCCTGCGATACATTGTTTTATTATGAAGTTCCCCTGTCCATCATCCACCTTCCGGCTCCATCATCAGATCGTACCTTATAGCCAAGTGCATCCCATGACTATTCTAATAAGCGTAAATGCGGCTAGGGTACATTGATTAACTACGGACTTCCGGTGCCTATCTTCCGGCTCCATCATCATCAACAGATCAGTTCGATAGTACCTTACAGCCAAAGTGCATCTCATGACAATTCTAATAAGCCCAAACAGGGCTAGGATACATCGATTAATTACGGAGTTCCGGTGCCTGTCTTTCGGCTCCATCATCATCATCAGATCACTTCGATGATACTATTATTTTCAACATATCTATTCAAAACTATTCATTTATATGTATTGTCATAGTCGCTTAACTACGTTCAATGTGATATCTGTTTGAGTATGAAGTTCCGTTGGCCATTTCTGGTTTTCTTCGCCAGTTCCACTTCATCAGATATAATTTTTTGACTGTAAGTGCTTAAATCCTTGATGAAAATACCAAAAGAACTACATAGTTGCCAACACTATTTGCGGAGTTCCCTCGATTCCTCATGGATCCCATCATCAAAACTGGATTTAAAAAAAAATGGGGCCAATCTGGAAGCATATCAAGTAAGGGAAAAACATTTTTGCAAATCGGTCCATAAACGAAGGAGTTCAGAGGTAACAAACATAAAAAAATAAAAATAAAAAATACAACCGAATTGAGACCCACCTTTTTTTGGAAGTCGGTTTTAAAATAAAGGTTACAGGTGAGTGTTGTTCTCAATCAGTATTAAACATACAGAGTTTTCGAAGACTTTCTGCACTAGTCGAGGCCTGTCCCACAGGAAGCTTACAAGTTTCTACTTCTTTGAAACAACAATTTAATTAAGTTAAGTATCATAATCATCATCATATCAGCCGAAAGACCTCCACTGTTGGACATAGGCCTCCCCAAGCGTCGCCACAACGACTGGTACTGTGCTTCACGCATCCATCGGATTCCCGAGACCTTGACCAGGTCATCGGTCCACCATGGTGGAGGCTTTCCAATGCTGCATCTTCCGGTACGTGGTCGCCACACCAGAACCTTCTGTTCTACGCGCAATGTGCCCGGCCTATTGCCACTTAAGTTTGGCGATTCTTCGAGGCACGTTGGGAACCTTGGTTCTCCTGCGGATATCTTCATTTCTGATGTGATCACGCAAGGAAACTCCGAGCATAGCCTTTTCCAACGCTCTTTAGAAGACTCAAAGTCACCCACTTTGAGTCTTCTTTTAAGGCCCATTGTAAGCAACCACGTTTCGGAACCATAAGTCATCACTGGCATGCACTGACTTTCGTCTGGAGAAATTGTGGTATATTGGACGAGAAGACACCGTGCAGCTTTCCGAACGTTACCCAGGCAAGTCGGATTCGACGATTGACCTCTTTCTCGAAGTTAGACCTCTTTCTCGAAGTTAGACCTACCCAACTGGACCGTCGGTCCTAGGTAAACATAGTCGTCCATAACTTCGAGTGTAGAGTCTCCGATCTTGATAGAAGCGGGTGCTACATGGATGTTAACCATAACTTTGGTTTTGTCCATGTTAATTTTAAGTCCCACTCTTTCGGAAGCTCTACTGAGGTCATCGAGCATTGTACTGAGTTCCTCCGTAGTCTCAGCCATGACTATTATGTCGTCGGCAAACCGAAGGTGAGTAATGTACCTCGTCATTGACATAATGCCTAGTCCTCTCCATTCCAGAACCTTGAAGACTGTTCACGGCCGCAATGGAGGATTGCGGCCGTGAACAGTTTCAGAGAAATGACGTCTCCCTGCGTCACACCTCGCTGCAAGAGGATAGGTTTCGATGTATGATCTTGAAGTCGGACTGACATGGTGGCGTTTTTGTATGAACACTTCAGCACTTCGATGTACCAGTATCAATAATCATTCTAGCACCGTTGGAGAGACTGCAGTAAAGTCCAGGTCTCGAACGAATCAAAGGCTTTCTCGTAGTCCACAAACGCTAAGCAGAGAGAGGTTGATTATAGTCAGTCTTCGAAATAATCTGCCGCAGCGTATGTATGTGGTCCACGGTGCTAAAGACTTTTCGGAATCCCGCGACTTGTTCTTGACGCTGGAAGATCGCCCAAACTGCATTATCTCCCTAGGAATAGAATGACTTGCTTTATGTGATGGTTCTATGACATTTAAAAGGGCATTATCGAACAGGTGTTGTAATAATAATAATATAATAATAATATTTTATTCAGGGTAAAATTTGGTAAAATGGTTACATAAAATCTTAAGAGTAAATTACAAAGGTAAATGCTATGTTATTCTATGAGCCTGTACTAGGATAAACCTGTATCACAGGCGGTAGAAGCTCTTATACTATAGTTTTGTAGGACAATATAATTTATAACAATGTTAAAAAAGTCTATAAATAGTGGATGATATAATTGAATTATTTATAATGTTATTTACCTAGTTTACTTAAATACTAATGGTCACAATATGTTATTTTGTTTTCTAAAACTGTTTCTTGCACTTTATTCTCTACTTACACACATATGATTATGCGTCAGCAGAACGAGTAAAGTCGAGGTTGCGTTAATTCTAAAGAGTTATGTTTACATTGGACAAATATGCTAAAATACTTAATATGAAAGAAAAATTATGGTTTGTAGGTCAACACACTGGAATTTTGAGTCAGCAGTAACCGTGACACGGAAGTCTGGCCTTGAGTATGACGCTCTAGGCGCCCTCATAATCTATTGAATTTATATATCTATGTTCAGCAGCTTTTTTAGCAGGACACTCTGGATCTCCTGTCTTGTGATTGGCAGATTTTTTGAAGCGCAAACAGGTCGCGCATTTAGGCGGCTCGCCTTTTTTGGTGCAATCTTGCATGGTGTGCCCTTCTTCGCCGCAGTGGCCACATGATGGGGTAGCAACTTTGCACGTCTTAGCAGCGTGACCGTACTGCTGGCACTTGTAACATCTTGTTACCAGTGTGAAGTCTCGTACCGGGCACGATGTCCAATTAATGAATAACCGGTCCTGTGTGATGAGAGCCTTACGGATTTGGGCGGGAACTTCTAAGATGTAATTGCAATTCTCAGAGTCTTTTCTGCCAGATTTGTGGCTAAGTTTTATTGAGGTCAAAAATGTATCTCTAGACATAGTCGGAAGTTTGTCGGCCAAATTTTGTTCAAAAATACATTTGTAAACCTCATTTTCAGCCATTGAAGCAGGAATTCCGATCACTATTATGCGTGGTTTGCGCTTTTGAGGTTCGTCGACGGTAAGAGATGGCGAAGCGAGTTGGACCGATTGCTTGAGCTTATCTAGGTCCTCCTTGGTCTCCGTGCTGATGATGAGTCCACCCTTTCCTATTTTGCGTATGCCTCGGACTTTTAACTTCATTTCACCAGGGCAAATGATCTTTTGGACAATGTTTTTAGTTTCATCACTAGTCTTCGAGTGATCCCGTGGGTAAATCGCCACGGAGCTAAAGGACTTAGGACGAATAAAACTATTGGACCTTTTCTTCACCATATCTGCAAAAGATGTTGGTGCAGTTGACGCCTGCAGGGCACAAGATTTGTTGATCGCATCTTTCATCTCCATAATACAGTCCATTAAATTTCGTTCCTCAGTCAAAAGGCTTAGGGAGTTATGTGTCCTGTAGGCCGACTGTTTTAGTGACTGGTATTGAACAGCCATTTGCGAGATTCCATGTCCAACCTTGCGGCAAAGAGAATTTATTTTTAGTTTCTGATCAGAGTTGAGCTTACCATCGGCCACAATACTGCATACGTCTTGGAGGCACTGGTCAATGGACCTCATCCAGTTCTGAATCTCGGGAGTCGGTATTGGCTCAATTTTCTCGTCTTCCTTGGCTTGTTCAGGTCTTGGTAATTGGGGCTGCGTCGGCGTAGGTGTTGATGGAGGGCTGCGTCGCGTCAACCCGCTGCGATTGAAGGGGCTGCCTTCCATTTTTTAGTAAATAATTACACAACCATTATTTTAACCTATCAGCACTTATTAACAACTACCTAATACGTAGGTAAACAAGTAGGTCACTAATTATGCAGTGGCGTTAATTTATTTATTTTTTATTGCAATGATGAGCACGTCTGTATGCCTTGAGTGCGAAAAATCGAATCCCATCCATTCAATCGAATCCAATAGTAGTTTATGTGACTAGGGGATAAAGCAGTGTCTTTAAGTCGCGGGCGGCATGTTGAATTCCGAACGAAATGAAGGTTGTTGATTTTGGATTAATATAATTAACTCCCGACCATCGCGAGGGAGTTAATAAAAAACCTGAGTGAAGTGAGGAATTCAAGCCGCCCAAGACAAAGACAGCTTTATCCTCGTGTTGCATAGTCTACTTTTGACACCAACTGTGAGATAATTAAAAAACAATTTGGTCGATTTGTAATGAGTTCCTCCGTAGTCTCCGTAGACTCAATTTGGTCGCTGCATGCCTGCGTCTGGGTGCTCCTAGTGGAGCTCCACATCGATGTCAGTGCGGCGAAGCAGTCGATCGCCTCGGACACCATGGCCTATCTTGCAGTAGAAGCGCTGGTCGGATAGCACGGCATGCCAATATTAATGACATCATCCGTCGAGCTCTTGTCACCGCCGGGGTGCCAGCTGTCTTAGAACCCAATGGCTTGGCACGTGACGATGGGAAGAGACCAGATGGGATGACTATAATGCCTTGGAAATTGGGTAGGCCTTTGGCGTGGGATGCAACATGTGTCGACACCCTTGCGCCATCCCATCTTCTGAGTACCGCGGGCTGTGCTGGAGCGGCTGCTGTAGGTGCAGAAAACCTCAAACGGCGTAAATATAATAACCTCATTGGAAGTTATATATTTGAGCCGTTTGGGGTTGAAACACTAGGGCCATGGGGTCCGAGCGCTCATCGAGTTTTTAAGGATATCAGCAAACGTTTGGTCGACTCTTCGCGTGACCAGAGGGCTGGCCTTTTCTTCGAGCGAGGGAGTTAATACAAGAATCCTGAATGCAGCGAGGGATTCAAGCTAGCCCAAGGCGAAGACACCTTTAGCCCAGAGGAGGATACTCTACTTTTTACACCTACTGTGAGAAAATAATAGTCACATTATTGACCAGCGGGTCATAATGAAATCCAGTACAACATTATTGACCGGCTGTGCCCCCGGCCACTAATGACTCACTTTAGGTTAAGGTTGCTTGACATATAATTTGACATTTTCGAGCAGGTGGTGTGAAAAAAATATTAAAGTACAAGCTAGACTATTCATAGAATGATGATTTCCCACCTAAGAAAAGGCTCAAACTGTAAAGTTTCCAATTGTTCAAAGGACATACAGTTTTTGCATAGGAATCCTTACCCGCATAATATTCCAAGTTGACTTGCACGTCTTCGCCAACTGTGACGTGACACAGATTAGAAAAATTTTCGCACCCTTGTATCCTCACTGCAGTTAATTCGTAAGCCGACCCTGATGAAAAGAAAAACCATAAAATTAATATTAGAGGAATTTTGTAGTAAATAATTAAATCATTTATTGTATTAAGTGATCAGGGGGCCAACCAACCAACCTAATCTTGCTAGCTTGTTTTAATCTTACTTAGGCTTTTCGTACCATGACGCCTTCAAAACAACCTTATTACAATCTTAAAACAAGATTGTTTTCTTAGCGGTTTTGTGACGTCACTATTAAAAAGTTCATTCTTTTCGTACTCTGACGGGATTTTTGACCGCTAGCAGTATTGTTTTTACGTCAAATTAGCAGGAGTAAAAAAGTTGCTCGGACGCAGCGGATTTATTATTGTTTTCCAAATAAATACTATTTAAAGTGTTTTTCGTGACTTAAAAAGTATTTAAAACTTATTTCGATGCCTAAAGGTGTCCATTAGTGCATGAACAACAAGTTTATTTCACTCGAATACACTGTTTAACTTTACCTTGATTCTATGATGTCCATTTACAATAAGTTTTAAGCTTATTCGCTTCGAACACCAACCACTTAAAGGCAGATTACTCTAAATATAAGCACTTGAAAACTATTTTAATAATTTAAAATCGGCTCATACTCAAGAAATCAACACTGACAAGCACTGACAAGAATCTTGTTAATGTAAACGTACGTTCCGATTCACACTAGCGTGCAACTAAATTAAATGTTAACGTAGTCCCCCGTAGCTATTTTAAATTGTATTCCTACTTTATTAATGTAAATTCTTGAAAGTTATTACTTCCTTTTTATAAAAGTTACTTAGATCCTTTTAAAAATATATTTTAACAAGACATTTTTTGAGTTTACTGTATTCTATTGGTTTACAATGAACTTGCGATTCGGACAAACATCTGAAAGAGACAACGTTATACAGATCTATATAGCGCTTATCTTTTCTGTTTGCAGGGAATAGACCAAATCTTTAAAATCATTCGTTCTTTCCTAGCCCCTAGCAGGAATACTGAGTGATTAAGTTCATGGTACGAAATGAAGTAATATTACTTTATTATGGAAACAAAACGTTCCTGCAATAAGATTGTTTTGTAAATCTTTATGGTCGGCCCCCTGGTACAGGTATTTTATAATATATATAAAATATTCAAAGTAATCCTCCTAGGTACGCTTATGTTACATGTCTGCGTTTTGTTTCTAATATGTGTATCAAGTCAATAGGTTCAGTAGCCAGTGGCTTCGGAGAAAATTGACTGTGTGACAGATGGACACGCGAGAAATTCTATAGGTAAGGGTTTTTTTTTACGGTGGCAAAAATCATCTTATGACAACCCCCGCCCTTGGGTAGAGCCACAGAACAGAAAATATAGGTAGAAGTGCCCCTAAAGTGGCTAAGCACGGAAACTAGTGTCGCCAAACTCACACATTTGCGTATCAAATTGTACATTACACACATAAAAAACAGTAATATGATTGGCTACGAAGCTACGAATTACAAACTTAACTTTTACAAATCATATTCTTATTGCTTTCATAAATTAGGTCTTATTACAACGTAAGAAAGTTGTTATTATAAGACATGACACAAACAATAAAGAAGTTTTAACCAATTTACAACGAGTTCGGCTACTCAACGCTAGATGACGCTGTAACCAATTTATTCTATTCAGAACGCTAGTGCCTTTGAAATAGATGCCATAATCACCTGCACATGTAGTAGGCGAATCTCGCCTGCTGTTGACAAACGCGCGATATCTAAGAGGCACTTCCTCTACTTTTCTTTATTCCGTGGGTAGAGCGAGAGATAGTGTCAGACTCTTACTGACTAAAAGCCCACCCCTGTTCCTTCTAGCCTTCAAACCAAGGCACGAGTTTCCTTTTGGATAACCCTGGCCCCGGTGGTGGCTGGCCCTGGCTTCGACCCAGCTGGGCCTCTGCTGTTGCTGACAACTCCTTGAGGCGCGCGGGAACAGTGCGCGCCGTCCACGTCTTGCAGACGATCGGACAGCGACCCATGGCTCGCCGTCCGCGAGCCCGCGTCTACTTTGACCGGAAATCGGGATCGGAATCCCGGCGGCTGCGGCGAGGGCGCCGTTGCCTGATGCGGTCTGCCTCCTCCTTTGCTAGCATTACTGCTTCGCAGAAGGAGGCCACCGCCTGCCATTCCTCCTCGCTCCGGACCATGGCCTCAACCAGAGCCCGGCGCGAGAGGTCTCCGCCGCCGATCGTCCCCACGAGGGCACGGCGATGCTCCGCCCACGCAGGGCACACCTCGACTGTGTGCTCCACCGTGTCCTCCGGGCGATCCACAGCGGCGACACCCGGGTGTCTCTTCCGCTTTTATTCGGTGCAAGAACCTCCCGAACTTGCCATGTCCGGTAATGACCTGCGTCATGCGGAAGGTAAGGACGCCGTGAGGTCTTTCCAGCCACGCGCGTGCCCAGCACTGGGTTGCGATAGTTGTTGACGCCATTTCACCATGAGATCCCGCCGGAGCTCTGTCCGCTATGTCTTGACCTGTCGCGGTATAGGTAAGGGTTCAGATTTCACAATGTCCTGCTTGGAACCCTATCGAAAATATTTGCAAAATTTCTTATGTAGGTATCTGTGTTAGTACCTAATTTTATAATTAGTAGTTTATTTATTTATTAGTAGTTTAGTTATTTTTTTATTAGTAAATACTAAATACCTACCTAGGTTTTTTTTTGTACGGAATCGCCTCATTAAGCACTTCAGCTCGATAATATAATTAATCCATATGGTTACTGATATTACAACCTATCTTATCAAATTCCCTAAATCTCGGTGTTATCTTCACCTTAATGGTTTACCTTACCTACCTCGTCACTTAATCTTTAGAGAACGACCGAAATTCCGGTTTCGACTAAAAGAATAAAACATTCCTATTTTGTCGGTTACACTTGACTAAATAATGAAATATTCTATTATAATATCTAGTATAAGTAGGTATAGTGTAAGTAAGTTCAGGAGGGCGTCCAGTCCCAGGCTGCTCATTGAGGGGCCGTAAAATTTTACGTAATATGCATAATATAATAATACAAAATTTCATCCAAATTGATCATCATGTTTTGGTTAGATAAGGATTATATAATTAAGTATACCTTCATATGTCATGGCCAGATTGTTTTAAATGTTAGTTATGATATGATGATAATATGTCAATCCTCGTTAGGCCTACTTTCTTTAGACCTTTTATTATCATAGAAATCCTACATCAATGATTTAACCAAACGAGGATTGACATGACCCCCATGACACACGTATATACGATCCTTGGCACAGAGTTACAGGCTTACAGGTGACAGGAGAGACGAAAGAGAATACTTTCGATCTATAATAGCCAAAGATCTTTTATACCCTTATAACAATTTACTCTTCTCTCTTAGAAGAGTAGTAGCCGAAACCACAGGTGAAGCCGAATATTATGGTTTCGGTAAAAAAAATTGTTGAAGTTGGACACTATTTAAGATAATAATCGACAGGTTTCCTTTTACAGTAGCGATTGACACATTCATTTCCGTAGACCTAATATCTACTTAATCGGAATTAGGCTGAAATTGAGTACTAATAAGACGAAAGATAAAAATATTAATATGTCTAATTGGAAGAGATTGAAGATAAGATTATATTTCTATTTTAGAAACGATTGAACTGACCCGCCTAGTCAACCTACTTCATCGTGACTTACCTACTTTTTATATTTTTAGTCAATAAACAAATCGTTTTTTTTTTTTCTTATTATAACTAGGACAAAGCCTACTTTACCGTCCGATGACCGTCTCGGGTTCGATTCCCTGGTCGGACTGTGTTCCGGCCACGTCACGATTATAGCGGTAACTCCCTTCTTTGAGGAGTGTCTGGAAAGAAAACACAGCTTCCTTACCTTCCACGTGGCACAGCTCCTCACCGGACAAGGCATGTTCGGGAGGTTCCTGCACCGAATTCGTGCGGAAGAAACGCCCGGGTTAACCAATGTGGCCTATCCGGAGGATCCGGTGGAGCATTAGGTAGAGGTGTGTAGATCCTCTTTTAAATCATGCTGGTAATTCCATTACTGATTTTTCAGTAGGAAATAGGTGTTTAGTACAGTAGTCGGCGCGGCACGGCGGTGTGATAATATCCCATGCCTCGGGAAAAGCATTAAACTTTTGGGGCTGGGCTTAATTTCTCTGCAATTTCTCCACACCAGTGCAGAATTGCAAAGTTAATAAAAAGGATCCTTGTTCATAACATAGCCACAGAGCCACTGAGAAAATATAAAATAGGTATGAGTATTTTGAAAAATCGTTCTTTCTAGAAAGTCATAATGGATTAAATATTGGAGATTATAACGAAGCTTAACAAAAGCGATAGCACTTAAAATCACAGTAGCGCCATAAAAATAAATGAGAGTAATACTTATTTTATCAAATTTTATCGTTATAAGTAGGTACGTGAATAGTAGATATGTACTAATTGCCACAATACAGTCGACACAGCACGCGTCAGTGGAAACACAATATCAAGCTGGTCTTGTGTTCTATTGAAACTCCTAGCCAACCTAGGCAAGCTCAAGGTATTAAGTGATAACGTTGCTTGTGGTTGACTATATTTAGCGTTCAAATAATCTTATGATAATGATGTAATTACCTACCTATTTTATTTTTATAGTGACTTTTACTCAATGATAGGGTGACAAAGAATTGATTAAGAGCCAACCACCAATTAATCAAATCAAAAGGAATGTTGATAAAATTAATAAATTGTTAAACAATTTTACTGCAGTAAAATAGTAATAAAACTAATTAAGTTAGGGAATCCAGCGCTACAATTGTGGAACTCGATTATATCCCTAGTCTTTTCTCAACTAGCATGGGGTCGGTTTCCAGGCTAACCTGACGCATATTCATGTTTTACATGGTCCGACTGCTTATCAAACCTTCACAATCCAGTTCCTAACCAACACGATACTCCTTGGATAGACTGATGGCCTGACTTTCTGGTGTACAGTCGTTTCAGATGAAAAACGGAAAACTTACAACAGAGGTTAATAAATAAATATTATATTCTTATTGAACTTATTGAGGTTATGGCATCTGGTCTTTACTTCTTTCATCAACAGGTTCGATACGGCTACTTTGTTTTTTTTTTCTAGTTATAACTACTATAGTAAGATCACGAGAAAGAGAAACGAGAAGACGAGGTAGGTAGTAAGGTCTTAAGTTGGAAGCTTTATGAAAACGAGAATTTTCTTCAAGGAGGCAAGAAAAACATCATCTACCCGACCTTTGATCCGGTTTCAACATTGGTAGTAGCGTACGGCGATAGAGGTTCTCTTCGGCCAATTTAGAGAGGGGCGAAACTGCTTGGTAGCTGAAGGGTAGGAAACCAGCTTAGCCTCAATTCGTCTGACAGATATTACGCAAGTTATTATCTGTAGAAAAGCAGGTAGACACCTTTTTCATTAGATATTAGTCATTAGTTATTAATCTCTTGTGGACATTAGTACAGTGCGTTTCACTTAAAAGATCATTTGCCGTAATGTTGGCAATACGGAAAAACAGTGTTGCAATATTTTTAATTATATTAAATTACTTAATATTAGGGAGATTAACTTATATTTCGTTACTTTTAACAATTTTTGTTTTTTTTTTTTAAACTATTTTTGAATAAAGTATACGGCGCTGGGCTCAATTCCGACTGTCCTGGAATTCTTTCAAATACCGAAAACGCCACGCCAGAGTATCGTTCCTCTCTATAACAACGTTCTTTTAGACCAGTTTTTTATAATAAAATCCCATTCCTCTCATAATTCTCCAAAAAGCTGCAACTTCCGTTAAAATAGATTCGTTGCGAATTTCGGGGACCAATTTTGATAGAGTAGGCAACTCTTTCCTTTTTTCCCTTCTTTTTTGTGTAGACAGACAGGGGAGCCAACATCAATGGAACGTCATAAGTGAAACGCACTGTACAATTTAGATAGGACGCGCCACAATCGCAGCAGCAAGTCCCCTCTTTGAGAAATGGTTACATCGGTACGGTGGCGTCCTCATTATTTGCCTGGTTTGTTTGTTTTGGTTTTCAGCGAAGCTGTTTAGGATTCGATAGAAAGAAACGCCCGGGTGTCACTGTTGTGCGGATCGCTCGCAGAACGTGCCAAAGCATAAAGTAGAAGTTTCGAATTTATTATACAAACATTACAATATAGCTTTACCCTTAACGTAATTTAGGTACCTACTATAAATAATTTACCATATTTCATGTTCTTAAAATATAGGTATCTTATCTTCTTAAAAATATGACGATGAAATTAATGAATGACTTGGCTTACCTACACCTATAAGATAAAGCATAATTGCCGGTCTCATAATCCGACAGGAATTAATTCAGTTGTATGTATTTTTGATTAAATAACATATCGGTCCCGGCGACGCCCAGGATACGGAGTACCTGTCTAAATTAGTTTTTCAATCAGAAATCTATGTAGCTTGTCTTATAGCTATGAAAATCTGAGATGCGCGTACTGGTTTTATTAAGAAGCTGGAACAGATGTGGCGATAAAGATGTGCACCACCTTTAGCTGCCATTTTATACCTCACTCAACCTTGAAGATAAATTGTAAATCAAAAACTTGTCTAATAAGGCTGTGAGATTGTCCAAAAGAGTTATTTAGAGAGAGAGTTAGTTGCAATTGAAGGATCATGGGTGGGTTTTAGTCAGACAGTGTGACACTCTCTCTCGCTCTATCCAAAGCTGGAGAAGTTATTTGATATTTTCTCATAAAAAAAAACCGTAAAATATTACACTTTGGACATTAAAACTTAAGGTAAAGAGAGACTTCTTTCTATAACAATACTTACTACTGCGTCATACTCTGTTTTGACAAACTTTTCTTACGTAAGTAAAGATTTTAGAAATATAAAGACTTGCAATTTGGCAAGAACTATAATCACTACCTAGGTAAGAATGTCTTTTTTTCCTAATTATACACCTATTGATTTGTTGATTGCACTAGTTGTTGCATTTAGGTGTAGGTACCTTGTTATCACGTCATCAATTATTTTGCATAAATAAGTAATGATTGGTCGATAAAACGCTTTTCAAATTTAGAAATACCTAAACTAGCTCTCTTTCAATTTGGTTGACGTGTTGGTTGTACCACACCAATATACTTTGAAATTAGGTAAAATCAAATTTAGTTCCTTAATTATAGTTACGATTATAATACAAAAGAGGATGTGATTTGCTTACCACAATCATGAAATAAGACATTTCCAAGTGCGCTTGCAAAAACCAGCTGCAGCAAAATGTACACGTCAAACATATTTTATTCTTAAATTTCCAAAATCACTGTGATGTTTGTACAAGTAGAATGAAAGTTTTGCTACTGTGCTAAATGATATATCAAGTCTGACAGGCCCAGTGATTATCGGCTCTGATAACACTGTAACGGACCCGTATAGGAGTTCAGCTGCATTGGACGAAAGGTGATTACGATTACCCTTAATTAATTAAATTTTATTTCGGTAGGTGAATATCTACCTAAATACATAAAAGCAATCACATAATACCTAGCTATCACGTCGTTGTGATAAAGTGACCTTTCTTCTCAGCTGGAATCATTGCACTTCTTTGTTTCTGAATACTGCAATTCCGAGGTATGAGAGTTTTTGTTTACGTATTGTAGGTCTACAGATAACAATAATGGAAAAAACATAGTGCCAAAATAGAGTCTTTTATCTACATTCTATATATTCTTGTTTTCAGGTCATATCAAAACTTTCAAAGGCTAGGTATCGATGAAAAGTATTCAAAAAAAAAGCGGCTGGGGCGGTTTTTTTTTTTTGAACAAGTCCATTCCTAGTATATACTTCGCTAGTATATATCAACTAGTGCTTAACTGCGATCCCAACTGATGGTAAGCAACGATGCACTCGTTGATGGTGAGGCGCACTAGTTTTTTAAGAGCATATTCACTCTTGCTTGCTTTGAATACACCTAAATTATAATCGGACAGGAAGACCGCAGCAGGCAAATTGTTCCAGTCCCTCGATGTACGTGGTATAAACGACGAGGCGAAACGCTTGGCCCGGACCGTAGAGGTTTCATCAACATAAGGGTGGAAACACGCCGTTCGTCGGCTTGGCCGATGGTAGAAGTGAGATGGTGGAATCCTGCTAATGTCTTTGCATCTTAAGTAATCTTAACCCCAACATTGACCTTAAAAAATCTAAAATATGACTAGACTAGTTTTACTTTGCGTTATCACTAAATTGCCCACTTTTAACGATTCTCCAGCACTTGAGATCAAATAAGATTGAATAAAATACAATTCACGTTTCAAGGTGTAGTCCTTTTCTCGAAGTGTTTCGTCGTTTTTTTGAACCCTCATAGAGTTGGTTTCCGATGTACCAGATAGTTCATATTCTCAGTATATGATGTCTGAAGTAAGTAACGAAACAGCCAAGCCATACATTTACTGATATGTAGAATTTGTGAAGTTAGGGTCGGTAGAGTTAGGCCGTGTAGATTCAGAAGCTTGGCTCTACATGAGATCTGATATCTTTTTCACAGGGCAAAACTTATGTGGTCGTCTTGGCAACATTTTACATGAAATGTTTATGGTGGGACCGTGGGATATAATTTAATATTTTTCTATCACACAACTTGCATTTCACAATTTATTTCACTGTTACAGATTGTGTAATAACATGTTAAAGTTTGGAGAGAAAATATGACTTATGATGTTTTTATATTACTGTAACAATTAAGTACTTACCGTCTTTTGCTTTAATTTGGCCTGCCTATCGTTACTTTGCCCAAAATAATTATTTTAAATTAATTAGTAAATTACCAAACAAATATTCCTAGTACAATTTTTCGGCAAACAGTCATCGTTGGTTTAAATAAGTAGATAAGTTGTGAAATATAATTTAACGTCAGAATTTTACACAAAATACACATTTTTAACAAATGTAGTCGGGACTTTTTCTCCCGCACTTCACAATTTGATTATATTATACGTGTTTTAAGGTGTTTTTATTTATTTTAGGTAACATTTTAAATGAAAAATAGGCCTCCGTCTATCTATGTATTGCACAAGTTGTAAATCGAGTTTAAGTAGTTAAAATCTACAAAAAAAAAAAAAAAATAGTAGATACTTAAGTGTGTATTTTTTTTACTTTTTAATTTGATAGTTAAGTAGTGCATTTCCGTGATTCTTTACGCGCGAAACTGAACTTAGAACCCACAAGACGAAAAGGTCAAAAATACTGCTTTACTTTGCCTATCTTCCGAACGCGTTAAAAACGTTTTAGACTTTTTAGTCTGCTTAATTCATGAATCCCCAAGCGACCACCGGTGGCCGCGCATCTATTGTCTTACTATTGTGTCTCTAATTGACGGTATCTGAAGGGTTAAATACGCCACGGTACCAAATCTGTTAATTTGAAGATAAATTTTTCACATGAAGGAAATACCATTTGAAGGTAATTTCTTAGAAATTGTATAGTAAAACCTATATTGGACTGTTGTATTATACGTTTAAGGTTCATTTTTTTCTTTACATGTCACATATGAATTTTACTATTTAAGTTTTTATTAATTTAACCCTTCAGATACCGTCAATTAGAAACACAATAGTAAGACAATAGATGCGCGGCCACCGGGTGTCGCTTGGGGATTCATGAATTAATTATAATTCGTGCTACATTATCTATACTTATAATAAATCTGTAGAGAGGTCAATTCTGTACATGAAATATATTTCCAAAATAACTATCAGGGGGTGATTAGTGATCGATACTGATAACAAAAATGCAAACAGTAAAATTTTTGTCTGTCTGTCTGTCTGTCTGTCTGTCTGTCTGTATGTTCTTTATAGAAACAAAAACTACTCGATGGATTTTAACGAAACTTGGTACAATCATTCTTCATACTCCTGGGCAGGTTATAGTATACTTTTCATCACGCTACGATCAAAAGGAGCAGAGCAATGAAGGGAAATGTTGGGGAAACGGGAGAAATTATTCCTTTTTTTAAGCTTCCGTCGCGTTTGCAGCCTTAATGGTTAAAGCTACACAGAAATCATGTACAACGGAAATGTTCTCCTTAAAATTATATAAAAAATATCCCACGACAGCATATGTCTATCTTTTATGGTTGACTCACAATAACACGTGTAACTCCCGATAGCTTAGCAGTTCGGAGCTTTCTGTTTATTTTTGTCTACTCTTACGTTTATAAGACTCTCACTTATCCCTAATTAAAAAAACTTAACATTATTATCTATTCAATAAAAAAAGAATAATAGAAATCGGTAAGAAACACCAAAGTTATACATGAAATACGCTAATAAGCCATCGCGCGGGAATACTGAATCATGCTATAAGGATTATTTTTGCGTAACGGAGATACATAGACGTTCAGAGTGTTCGACCTTATTGACAGACAATAATTGATTTTAACAAACCGTGCTTATCAGCGCGACTTTTAGTCTACTCTTACGTTTAATAATTTATTTATTTATTTATTTATTTATTAAAACTTTATGCACTATTACAGTACAAAGGCGGACTTTATTTATAGATTTTCTTGGTTGTTATTTTATAAAATAGGTATTAGTTATTTTGGTAGTATTAAAATATTCCTTAGTATTAGCTTAATTATAAATTAAACTTTTTTTTTAATTTATTTAGCTGTAGTTTTAAATAGGGAAGTACCTAGGTATCAAATAGGTTATTTCATTCTATTATACGTAGTATAGGTACCTACTTATACTTATAATAAATCTGCAGAAGTGAAATTTCTGTACATTGAAAATATAAAAAAATAAACGGCAGGGGGTGTTACTAGACCGACACCGAACTCAAAAATGTGATTAAATTTTTTTTGTCTGTCTGTCTGTTTGTTCAGGCATCACGCAAAAACTACTGGTCCGATTACGATGAAACTTGGTATAATTATCCTAGGCACCACACTGGGTACTTTTTATCCCGGAAAAGTATATACAATAAAAACAAACTAGATTTTGCGGTTCGATCCCTAGACCCGATTACTGTAATTGGTCGTTGGTCGTAGGTTACGTCACCCGCTGTGGAGTTCACCAAGGGGCGCTGCACATGGCTAAGATACTATAATATTTGGGTAAATAATATGTAGTTTCCGTTTTCTAAACGTTTCGCAAATGGAGTTGGCGTCGAGTTAGATCACGCTATGGGAACACTTTTTGGGAATAAAGAATTAATTACATCGAACACGAAGACATTGGCACCATGTCTAAGGTGTGTGCACACTGTCACGTGCGTAAGTGGAAGAGAAAGATCTGGAACGTCTCGAATCGTCTGGCGCATCACGTTGTTTTCCAGTCTCTGGGCTCTTAGAATTCGACATCAGACGTTTCAGATCTTTGATTTTGACGACCCCGTTGTCGCTGGCATAAGCAACTGGATCCGCGTACGAAGTCGCTGGCAGAAGCTAGTTATACATATAATATTATTACCGGTACAATAATACTAATTAACGTCAAATCTTTTCGAATGAACTTAGCTTCGTTCAATCAACCTGTAACGGTTTTGCTCATCAATATTACTTCAGCCATGAGGTGTCCACCGTTGACTGTTGGCCTCTCCCAATTGTCGCCATAACGATCGGTCCTGGGTAGGGCCATGGGGAAAAGTATATGAAAAGGATACTTGTGGTCCTAGAACGCAAAAGCAACTAAAGGAACATAGGTTTGATTTTAGTCAGTAAGTTTTACACGCCCCATCGCTTCACCCTGGGACAGGAGAAGTCATTAGGTTGTTTTTAAAGGTGGGAACCACCTTTAAAAATCCTTCCTAGCGCAGTTGAGTAAATAAACTGTAAGTATCCCATTTTTTCGCATGTCTACTAGGGGGCGCCAAGGTATTGGTTGCACACGGGCGCGGCGCTATGTAGGCTCTGTGGAGCGCTCTTTTCAGAAATCATAACTTAAATATTGAAAAAACTGGGCAAGTGCGAGTTGGACTCGCGCACTAAGGGTTCCGTACAAACTTACCTATGTAAATAGTTCAATTCCCGAATCGAATCACGAAGATTTTTCGGAATCGCAAAAAAGTTTCTTTTTGCAGCGGCGCGATCTGCTAAACGCGGGACGTGCGCGGGCAACTCACTCCATTGCACGGTCGAACAAGTGGTTGCAGTGCGTGCTAACTGCGTGCACTTTTATGATGGCTCTACTGCAAACAGGCACAACGCGCGCGGTCCCGTACCCGCGCCGCTCCCCGCACCGCGCTACCAGTCTGGCTGAGCACAAAGACTAGGCAATTAGACTAGCCCCAGTGAGTCGGGATGATGCTCTAGTAAGTCGGGGTGCTTATATCCCAGTGAGTCGGAATGATGCCCCGGTGAGTCTGAAAGGTTCTGTTAGCTCCAGTGAGTCGCAGAACTCCGCTCCGCTACGTCGTGACTAGACGCTAGGGCTGACTGCTGGCGTCGACCTGGAGAGGTTCTTCATGGTTTTTCAAGTACTGGCTTCGGCCACACCTTCACCTTCGGGTGATCTGTGCTTGGCCAAGGTTGCTGATGAGGCAAGAGTGATGACCAGGTATGACTAGGTAGGTACATGCTGGTGGTCAGGATACCCTAAGGTGCTGGCTGAATGGCTCGCTGCTCGACAGTTTGAGGCAGTGATGAGGACGTAAGGAAGAGGTGCTTGCACGAAGCCTGCACTGACGTTCTTTGTCGAGGGTCACCAATTTGGAAATGTCTGAACTGAGAGTAATGTCCCGCAAACCTCACTGACAGGTTTTGCTGTCAGTTTTGCCACAGTCAAAGTTTTGATCGACGAAAAACCTACCGTCAAATGCGATAATTGACGTTTTTAACCGACTTCGAAAAGGAGGAGGTTCTATGTTCGGCTGAATGTATGTTTTTTTTTTCTGTATGTATGTTCACCGATATTTCGGTCAATTGTGGACCGATTTTGAAAATATTTTTTTTTGATTGAACGGTTATGCTTCCAAGTTGGTCCCATAGAAATATTGTTATGATCTGATCATGAACTTCGAAGATATGGAACAGAACCCCTCATAGAATCATAGCAGAATTGTCGTAACAAGTAAAATTGCTTTGTTTATACGTGTAGTCGATGACTGACTGAAAGAAAAGATGGAGGGGATGTATCAAACTGATCTGGTGATAATGCTATAATAATATAATAATATTTTATTAATGAAAAGAGGTTACAGGGTGTGGGTATTGCTAAACATTTTGTTTTCATTAATCAATTAACATAGTATAAATTTCCGAAGACTTCCTGCACTAGGCTAGGCCTGTCTCGCAGGAAGCATACAAGTTTTCTTTGGAGTTACAAATTATAAGTATGTATGCGCGTATTAACAAGGTGAAACAGTGATGTAATATGTCTATTTTATCTGATATTACAAAGATACTAATTAGAGTAGATACAAGCTAAATTATTGGAGAGTAACTATAAAGGATTTCTATACATAACAAATTACTAATATTATCTATAGAATATAAATAACAAAATCTTAGAACTAATGGCATTTAATGCTTATTATTTATTTTAAAACTATGAAATCATACCTTATTATAACAATTGTCTTATAAAAAGTTCTGTTCTATCATATGTCCAATCAATCAATTCTTTGGTTATTTTAGTTTTAGCGTCACGAAGCGATAGTTTACTTAAGCTAAGAATTTTGGTAAGGTTATTGTAAACCAGGGTTTTCATATAGGTGCTGAACCTTTTGGCAAATTCTGTTTTGACGGGAATGATAGGTAGCTTGAACACACGCCTCCTCACCATGTTTTCATAGTCTGGTAATTTTAGTACTTCTTTATGGGTGATAAGAGTGATTTTTAGTAGGTATAGTTTTCTAACACTAAGTACCTGAGTTTCTTTGTAAAGGAGAACGGTAGGGAAGCGGAAAGGTTTTTTGATCATAGTCTTAAGGACTGCACGTTGTGATCTTTCTAAGCCTACGAGATGAGAAGAAGAGGTACCACCCCATGCCAGGATACAATAAGATCGACTGACACAGTGTGGTATAAATTTTCCGAAGAAGATTTAATGGAGCCACGTCTCTTAGCTCTTTCATTACAAATACGATCTTTCTTACCCTTGCAGATGTTGCCGCAATATGCTCACTGAAGTTAAGTTTTTCGTCTATGAGTACTCCTAAATATTTTGTGCATGTTACTTTATTTAGCTGTTTGCATTCACATGTTGGTAAGTTTAGGTCAATATATGTTTCGGCAGATGGTTGGCAAGTATGCACTATAAACTCTAAGTCAGGTGGTGGTGCAGAGATACCAGTTTTGTGAAAGCAAATAAAATTTGTCTTTGTGGTGTTTAGGGTTAATGCTGGAAGGTAAATTCATGTAATGTAACCGTATTTGGGATTATTAGAATCGTTATGAGATGCACTCTGGCTATAAGATAATTTATGTTTAGCTGAAGGGTAGGTACTTTTTAGTGGTGTTACCATAACTAAAATGTGAAAAATAAAAAGCTTTTTACCAAAAAAAATTAAACCGACTTCAAAAAGTACAAAATAATTTTAATTTCGGAAGTCGGTGTTAATTAACGAAGAGACAAAATTAGGTATCTATTATGGAAACACCGACTTCCGAAATTAAAATTATTTTGTACTTTTTGAAGTCGGTTTATTTTTTTTTTGGTAAAAAGCTTTTTATTTAGTACTGATTGATGAAAACCATAATTCATGATTGATGGAATTGATTGACGCTTCCATGACCGTGTAATGGTCGCCTTATAGTCTGGTAGGCAACTGCCCGATAGATGATTTCGGGTTGTCGTATATAGGTACTCGTACTTTCTTCGTAGTATCACGCGTGCAGGATTTCGTATTTTCTTCGTAGTTCTTATGTGGCGCCATAGATGTTGCTACAGATCGAAAAAACCTTAGAGGACTTTCCTCAATGATAAAAATAAAGGTTAAATGATCGAGTGAAAGTAAGTGAAAGGAGTTTTTTGGGACTTTTTCCACGACCCTGTATTGACGACCGCAGTCACTGACATTGGCAAACCAGCGGACATTCTTTGATGAAGCCTTTAAATAAATTGGATTCACCTGAAATTCAGTGTATGTTTTAATTATTCGCATTTTTTTTTCTTTTTCGCAAATTGATTTCTAGTTAGTATGATAATGTAGTTTTGTATCTCAAGCGTCTGTACAACTGGACAATATGTGGAATCGCTGAAACATCATCCTACTAATCCTACTAATATTATAAATGCGAAAGTTTGTATGTATGGATGGATGTATGTTACTCTTTCACGCAAAAACTACTGAACGGATCTCGATGAAACTTAGTACACGAGTAGACCATATCCCAGAATCATAGGATACTTTTTATCCTCGGATTATGTACGCGGGTGAAGCCGCGGGCAAAAGCTAGTGGTAAAATATAGCTGAGAATTTTATTGTGTTGACCACGGAGCAAGTACAAAGGTTTTGACTGCTTCAAAGTGGTTTGCCAAGAAGGCCGACTCAATAGTTAGTCTCTTTTTTAAACTTCGCTGAAACATGACATGATATTTGCTGCAAAATAATACAAAAAACATTAGAAGGCATTATATTATTCCCAAAGATTTTGTAGGTATATCCTACTAGACTCTAGTAGGATATACCTACAAAATCTTTGCTTACAGATGCTCTAGTAAATAGAGCATCTTTTACGTAGGGTGTTGCATTTTTCTAATATAAAAATTCATACGAAGACGTTGCTCAAAAGACTTACTACCCAAGCCGAAAACATTTGGTATAAAAAAAATTAGCAAGTGACAGGACAGGTGACATTTGGGTGACACTTGTTTGTTTATAATCACCAATGGTGCAATGGTGCTTTGCAGGTCTTCGAAAAATTCAAATAGGTAGTCTAAAGATAATAAGTGGACTTATTAACCAAAGTATAAAGTTTTCATTATGTTAAAAAAATCAGTTACTAGTGTTCGTCTGATTACTGAAAGAAGTAACCTGAAATTATATTTGAGGTTATCTCATAAATCCAGCCGACAACCAAAGGAGAAACCACTTCCAAAACTTTCTGCAGATGTCGTCAATTACATTAGTAGTACACCTGATTACAGTGATATCAAAGATAAAGTACCCAACGCACTTCTTAGAAAGTATAAGACCCCTGAAAGTATGTACCTGATAAACAAGAAAACAGCTAAAGAAATAATAAACACTGTCAAAGAACGGATAAACAACAACTCTCCTTTAATAGAAGTGAATCCAGGTTTCGGCTTCTTGAGTGAGGAATTATTAAAATGTCAGAATAATCCTATTTATATGTATGAAATGTCGAGCCAATTTTCAACTCACTTGAGTGTAAGTTTACCTTAGTTCTTGAATAAATTATCATTCTAACTACACTCCTATTCACATTAATAATTCTTTATGCTCTATATTTTATTCTCAGAAAATACAAGAGAAATATCCAGGTAGAGTAACATTCAAAATAGCAGATTTCTTTGGCATGTGGAAATTGGCTTTCAAAGACAAAATAGACCAAGGAAACAGAATCCAAGAATTACTGGGAGATCTTTGTACAGATGACAAAGGTTTGAATTTATTATTCTTTATATTAGTTGACTGAAGTAAAGATTAATGGTAGCCACACACATTCCAGTATACTTGTGTAAATTTAGACTTGCACAAGTATACTGTAACGTGTGTTGGAAAATACTTGCACAATCTGTGGTCACTTTCAAATAATATGTATTTGCACAAGACTAGACTAGCGCAAGTATACTGGAATGTGTGTGGCTACCATAAAATTTTCAAACTATTAACATGTTAGAGTCAGTTGATCAGATAGTTGAAGCTAGTGGCCCACTCCAAACTGTAGATCTTTATGGAAAAATAGACAAAATACATTCTTGAAATCAAATTATTGTGTTGTATTATCAAAATACATAAACATAAAAATTACATAAAGCTCTACTGGACATAAAATCATTGTATTCAAGGGTGTTGTAACAAGATTGACCTAACTTTTTTTTTCAGAGAGAGTTGTTAAAATAATTGGATCAATGCCTGGATTGTCTTTTGTGAAACATTTAATCAACAACATCATATTTCACAATTCAACTAATCAACTTGGAAAACCAGATCTATTCATCACTATGCCAGGCCACCATTATGAAGTATAACTTTAGTATGTTATTTATTTATGTATTTTTTAACAATATTTTTTATTCAATCCTTTAGTTTCTTACAGATAATGAGGTGCAGCTGTCGAAACACAGATCAATACCAGCACTATTCCAGCTGCTATTTGATCATAAAGTTCTGACAACTGTGCCAAAAGTTCACTTTTTGCCATGGACACATAGTCCAAACAGCAAAAAAATTACAACGGTTAGTACCTTTTCTTATTCAAAACATTATATAATTAATTAATTACTGTAGGTCAACCTACTCTCCAAATAATTTATTTACTACGCTCCTGTTTTTCACGACAAATGACGATGGTGTGATGAGATAACTTTGTTGATATGACAAATTGTCAATACACAAAATAAATCACAAGAAATACCGTTGATTTTTTAAGTCACAATGCATGCACTAGATTTGAGTGTAAATATTCAAAACTAAAATGCCCACTAATAAAAAAATAAAAAACTGTTTTAAAAATTTAAATCTTTAAGCGAAACCTCCAGAAGGACCTATGTTTTTACAATGAATAAATGAATCTTGAATCTTGACTTAATAAATTATTTGGAGAGTCACTACAAATCACAATTGGATCACCTATTTAGGAACTTCAATGCTTCAGATATGAACTTAGATCAGATACACCTGTAAGAATTGTAACACAACAACTTCTGTTTTGACAGGAGTGGAAATAATGAAGTGAGAAAAAGAGTTAATATTTGAATATTTTTGTATTTTTTAATTATTATTTTGTGCTAATACCAAATATTTGAGGTGCTTGTGCTAAAGTAAATTCCATGCGGACAGCAAACAATGGGTAGCTTGCCGTTCCGCCATCCAGTAAGGACCAATACCGAGGCGAATATTGTGTTTACTCACACGCCTCAGAGATTGAACTGAACTGAAATCAAAACTGAAGAGGCCCCTACTAGGGCTACAGATTGTTCGAAAGAATTACTGTGACCCCGGAACATAAAAGGCACTTAAAGGGATACAGATGGGTTTAGTCAGTAAAAAAAGTCTGACACGCCCTCTAGCTCCACCCTAAGCGGGAGAAGTAATTTGATGATTACCCCTTCAAAAAAATTGGTTCAAGTATAAGGTAAGGAATGCTTGCCAAGGTCACTCTGTGGATGGGTGAACATCTTAATGTATCGAGATTTTTTCGTACCTCGGATAGCATGTTAGGGCATTAGTCCCGCCTGTCATTTGTAGCAGAGTGAGAGCTCGTAGCTGCGACTTTCGTCATTTTATAAAAGCTGATAGTTTGTCACTGCATGTCCCCAACACAGGTAGTGCTATAGATCTTTGACAGTCATTATGGATAGTCAGAAGCCAAGAAATTTGACAGCAGTCGTGCCAAAAGGTTGTGTTACCCAGTTGCTGGGTTCTCACTTCATATAAAATACTCGATTATATGAACCTGTATCCGGTTTGACTGGAAGCCGACTCCAACACACTATAGAAGACTATTCCAGCCAGTTTAGCAGAAATATTTAGGTATGTTTCGTGGTAGAGCAATGGTGGCCGAGTGGTAGTGGCCCCGACTTACGAGTTGGTAGGTCGCGGGTTCAAACCCAGCTAGGCGTATTACTTTGTGTAATTTATTTCATCACCACTGCTCTCAAAACGGTGAAGGAAAACATCGTGAGAAACCGGCATGTCCTAGAGCCAAAAATGAGACGAAATGTGACACTCACCAACCCGCACTGGGCCCACGTGGTAGATTACGGCCCGTTCCCTCTCCTGGAGAGGAGGCCTGAGTCCCAGCAGTGGGCACATTAAGAAGGTTGATGATGATGATATGATATCTGTATGTTTCAGGTGAATGAACATACACTTCTTCTAGTTAACATCACTCAAAAAGACAAGTTGCCTTGTCCATCACAATATTTACCACTTCTATGGTATTTCTTCAAACCACACATGTTATCCAAATCAACAAGGGTTATACCAATGTTAGAGTAAGTAATCAATATAAAATATTTATTTTAGATTAATATTTAATGAACCGGATGGCTGTAAATGACGAAAGCAATTTCATGATTTTTTACCACTCCTCCCTCTCCATCTTTGTTTCAGCTGGTTACATTTGTGCGACTTTCCCCAGTTTCCGTTTACTAGGGGCCCCTTCCTAGTGTGACGTAAATATTTTGTAATTACACATAATTAAAACAGCAATCCTGAAATTAGTAAATTTAAACCTTATTCTCATAAAGATAGAGTTGAAAATATTTTTAAGTTTTCTGTTGATAGATAAAATTTTGCTATTTAATGGTTATCTTTTATTTTTTAAAATGTACCATCTATTTATTTACACGGATAAATTACATTTTAAAAATACTTAACCAACTTATAATTAAAGTAAAATTTAAAAAATAAAATATGAAGACCTGAAAAGGTCTTCATATATTTTTTTTTATTGCTATTTAAATTTTAGATAAGTATTAATTTTGAAATGTGACGTCACAAAACTTATGGCTCCCACCACTTGTCACACAAGGTCACACTCTGTCGCCCCACCTCTCCCTATGTGTGACGTAATTTATGGATAACCTCAAAGGGGAGAGTTTTGTGTTCTATGTATGGCTATTTATTTCAGACAATGGATACCTGGTTGCGGTGTGTGGCTAATCACAGGTCAAGATCCTCCTGACACAAACAAAGAATTAGCACCTACTAAAGACGACGCCCAATTACCTCACATGACTATTTTCACCGAATTCGGAGATTTAAATTTACAACAAAAAATTACTGTTTTCAAGAAGTAAGTTGAAGAGGCATGATTATTGGCTCGTTTATTTTATTATTTGGTAACTTTTAGTTGGGCGTCAACATACAACATCTCCCACGTTATGTACGTTCCTCTAAGCATCTTTGTTCTAAACTAGGTTCTTTATAATGTACTTGTGGTACCTACTAGAAACAGGAAAATGTCATAAAACAATTATTTCTACGGCTGAAAATCTCGTAATAATTCAAAAAATATCTTATTATTTGTTTCAGATTCGTATCTTGGCCAGAGTTCGAGCAATGCCAGTTTAGAGTAACAATGGAAAATAATTTACCGAAGTTCTTTACACATATCGACGATGACGACAAAGAGGGCATAGGTACTCATATAGAAGATATTGAGCACTCAGATGCGGAAAACTAAACACAGACATGTTTTAATAACAATAAAACCACGGTTTAGAAGGATATAAGTCTCATTATTTACACTTTATTAAACAATCAGCTCTATGACTTCTACAACCAATCGTTAACAGTATAAACAAATACATTCATAACATTATAATTATTGGTCTTCAAAACTAATTAAGTAATTCATCAAATATCATCTGAAGACCTAAAGGCCGATTTTTCAATCGTCACATGTTTACCAGAGGAATAAACATGATGAACAGTTTTGCAAGTATTTAGGTACTTAGTTATAAAAAATAATAACAAACCGTTTATTTTTAAAATAGTTATCCGACTTTAAAAAATAATCATAGTAGAAAGAAAATTAGAATTTTTGTAGAAAAAATACTGACATAAAACTCCTAACGGTTCTAACAACCGATAATTCAACTTCATAACGAACGTTTTGGATTCTGTGTTGGCTCGAAACAAATTTTTGCGGCATACACTGGTGCCAGTGGCGGTCTTGGTGATGGTGATCAGGGCAATGGGGTCTCACAAAACAACAAATATCCTTGGCAAACTGGATTCATTGATTTAAGAACATAAGGTGAATATGAAATTGAGGTAACACATTATCTAAACAACGTTACTTTACTCCTATTTTCCGTGTATATGAACATAAAAAATCTAAATAGTCGCACGCTGGTTACTAAATTATTGAGCTTGATGCGCTCAAAACTTTTCTGAACTATTCGAACAAAGTCGGTAACTCCAATTTCTGTGTAGGTAGGTACAGTCACAAGCAATAACATGGTACACACACACACATTGACACATTTTCTATATAGCTTAACTTCTGCTAATAAAAACTTTTTACTGCAGTGCTTGAGGAAGTCTAGACAGTTTCAGTGGTCGGGATTTGGCCTGACAATCAATGGCAAATTCCGACAAACTTGAGATTCGCTGATGACATCATATTGTTCGCACTCGTCTCACTAACTTCAAAAAATGCTAACAGATCTTGATACTTGATACACACAGCAAGGAAATGGGCTTAAACATCAACACAACTAAAACAAAGGCAATGACAAATAGAGAGAAAGAAATAAACAATATTCCCATTGTTATGTGGAAAATTAGGTATACATATTTAGGTAAAGAAAATTGTCCAGCAAAGACGTATAGAATAAACGTGGAAGAGATACTGGGATTTGCAGTAATAAAGTAGTGAAAATAATAAGTAGGTACCTCTGTTAAAGGGAATCTATTGTACACCTGCATACTCCCCATCCGATCATGCCACCTTGAGCACGAGCCACCTTGAAAGCTCAAAAAATCGCAACAAACAAGACTCTAGACATTTTAGCGAAGCATGGAGCGTAGCATGACGGGGAAGTGGAAAATAGATATCAGTATAATCGGGAAAGCTAAAAATTAAGAACGTTAAAGTGGAAATAGGCTGGTCATATTATTACGGAAGAAAAAAATAAATAGAAGGTTCTTGAATACAAAAAGTTAAGATAGAAAATGTGAGACTGTATTCTATACTGCTGACTGTGCTGTAGATACCTATGTATTTTCCGAATGGTCAAAATAAATTTTACCCTCGACAGGTGTGCTGAACGAACTCGCTTCGCTCGACCATACATTTCTACACGGTTAACTGAGGCAACAGGACTGCTGTTTCTGTTTGAATGGTCAAAAAACAATCTAGAGAAAGCATAAAGAGCGGAGGCGTAGGCTAACTTTTGCACTCCGGCATCGAATCTGTTTTTTCACTTATTTGTAACTTGCATTTTTTGTGTATCATCAGAAATACATCTTTTGTTTTAATACATTGCAAATACGACAAGAGTCTCTTATGGAGTCGCCACTGACTGGTGCGAAGAACTGATACACTCTAAAATTCTAGATTACAAGAGCAACACATTAGAACAAAAAGTAAAAAATATTTGATTCGACTGCATTACGCATCATACCGAGTGGTAATGGCCCCGACTTACGAGTTGTGTGGTCGCGGGTTCGAACCCAGCCAGGCGCATTACTTTGCGTAATTTATTTCATCACCACTGCTCTCAAAACGGTGAAGGAAAACATCGTGAGGAAACCGGCATGTCCTAGAACCAAAAATTCGAAGACATGTGACATTCACCAACACGCACTGGGCCCGCGTGGTGGATTAGGGCCCATTCCCTCTCCTAGAGAGGAGGCCTGAGTCCCAGCAGTGGGAACATTAAAAAGGCTGATGATGATGATGATGACGCATCATACGATCTAGTTTCATTCAATACAGCGGCGCCGTCGATGACTCGAGTTCGGTCCTTATGGGACGGCTGGACGGCGAGCTACCTATTGCACGTCGTAAAAAAGTCCGTGCCAAAGCTGGCCGGGGGTCGGCCTGAGAATTCCGACACCCCGGGCGTCTACTGTCGCGGCGATTGGGGCGTGAAAGTGTCCATTCCCTTAACAGAATAGCGGCCATCTTCTTTCCTAGCACTGCTGTTTCGCAGAAGGTGGCGACCGCACTACTGTGCGTCACGAATACGTGTTTTGAACCTGAAGACCCTATCTTGTGGTATCCAGTAGGTAATCGTGTCTGTCACAAAATAATCCTATTTTAGCGCCTCGCTCAAAATACAACCTCAACTATTTTGCAAATTTTGAGTGTAGGTATATGATACTAGCTTCTTACCACGACTACGTCTACGTGGAAGTCTAAAAATATGAAGGTTCATGTACCTGCCTACTTAGTTACCTATGTAAGACAAGTGTCCATCCCACAACGCATTTACGCTTCCTCACACTTAACGCACTAGCTCCACGTTGCAAAGCTAACCATATTTTTTTTAATCGATGCTAACTCAAACCGTGCAGTGCAAATAATGCTTCGTGATGCCAATACTTAAAATAAAATAAATAATTATAATTATTTTAAAACCATTATTGTGTCTAAATATAAAAATCTTTATTGTGTCTTAAGAAAATGTTTGATTAGTAAAGTATCGCAGACTTTTTTATATAACTCTTTCAGACATCATTATTAAAATGTTAGGCAAAATGTTGTGGTGTGAGATAATCTAAACATTTATTGAACATATCCCAATAAGGCAGACCTTCTAATGTGTTTCACTTAATTTGCAAATAGAGTGAATAAATAATAATTTTTTTCACTACTTATAAAACATACTCTATGAATCATTCAGCTATATTGTAGGTATCTTTGTATTAATAACATAATTTTCTTAAAGGTCCAGTACTTCCAGAGTTTTTATACGAAATATAAACCAACAAATAATTTCATTAACTTTACAGTACTTATTAGTTTAGGTAATTTTGATAAATCAGTGCTTTAACAATCAAAATAATAATTTCATGTTCTCATATAGATAAACTACTAAATAAATTTACAATTTTTACATAAGTAATTCACATTATATACAAATACAATAAAACAATTAGTTTTTACAATTTAACATATTGCTTTTACTGGCTTACATTTTTGTATTAACACAGTCATAACTTATTTCAATCGCACAAACGAAAACTTAATGTTAAACTAATTCAAAACAATTAAGGACGGGACTTGATACAAACTTGCACATTATGACGAATTTAAATTAAACATTAAAATATTATCTTCGATACGTCTTGTATGTACATTATTATCGTTTTTCTAGTCATATTGTGCAAGTGCTAAAGTAACAGCTAATAACGGGTACATTACTGGGTTCCCCGCCCTAAACCGATTAGCGTTTGCTCGAGTAACAAAATCTCGAATAAAAACGTTAGCCAGATATAAAGAGGTGGATTTTTGAGAACAGGCTATTAGGGTTTAAATCGCTGTATATATCGTGGCTAGCTCTTAGAATTGATCGTTTCATGATATGGCCAACTAAAACTGGCCACATCGTTTAAACGCTAACAATTGATGATATGTCAATCCTCGTTTGGCCATACGAGTATAAATGGCAAAGTCCTGACCGACTGACTCATCAACGCCCAGCCTAAACCCTATCTAGGATCTGGAAATCCGAAATGTTGCACAAATGTGCCTTTTGTGATGTATAAAAAGAAAGGATTTTCCAAAATTCACCCTCTAAGTGGTTGACACGGGGGTCCAAAATTTGTACGGGGAAGCCTACTTTTACGCTGGTGAAGCCGCTGGCAGAAACTAGAAGGATAGGTAAATAATAACTTTATCCACAGTGGTTATGGAAAAAACTTTTTCGCCGAAAACGCAGTGTGACGATTTGCCTAGCGAGTAGCTTGGCGAGTAAATAACGAAGTGATACGAGCATCTTAAAATGGTTGTAACCGGTCGCACTGATATACGATACGATACACTCGTGAAAGCGCCAAACTTGCAGCGGTTGACTGTATAAAAAGTAAAAGATGGAAATCAGATTATGTAGAAAATAAAAATGAACTGAAAGGACGTGGAACCAGACGTATATCATATTGATTATATTTCGTAGTTTTTGCGAACGGTTTTGGTCAATGACTGTAAAATGAAAATTTATTCACCTTTTGTACACGTAGTCGTGACCGTGGCGTGCAGGACACATTTTGCTTTGTCATAACTGTGGCGGTCAAAAAGTTAAATGGAGATTTGGTATTCAAGCAAATGTCATTCGATTTCGAGTAGGGTACCTACAATTACGAACTATAGGTACTACAAATCTAGTGCAAAATCAATTACAATAAATTCTGACTTTCATATAAATACTTTAAAAAATATTACAAATTATTATACATATACCACCACCCTATTTACATAATTATAAATTTATGTAATACTTATTACATTAAGTACAGTTATAATAAATTATGAGAATAATTATTGTGTTTGTGTTGTTATAAGTTTTGGAAATGTTTATCGTTATATGTCTTGTGAGGGTTGGTTTTAGGAGTTATGTAATTTAATGTCGGAATATCGACAGGCATCTGGTTATTTTTCATTGTCACTTTGTTCTGTACAGATTTCTGGTTATTTGAGTTAGTGTAAACATTAAAACTTATTGTATTTAAACCATTTTGGGGCTTCACACTTGGGCTCGATATAAAGTCCGTCCATTCATCATCTTCCGCAAAGACCGGTTGTTTCTTGAGCTGAGAAGGCTGTTGTTTAGGTTTGCTTGATACAAAATCGCCCCATACGTCATCATCTGCCGATTGGTTAGCTACGGAGCTCTTCTGTGTGTGAACTGGTGATGCACCCTTACTGTGACCACTGACACTTAGATCACTTTTCAATGATTGTAGAGTTTCAACAGGATTGAATCTCGAGAGATCCTGCAAGTCTATACCAGGACTTGGCCAGTTTATTTGTGAGTAACTCTCTAAAGACAAAGGTTGCAGTATTTGACCTGTTCTTTGATTTTGCGTGTTCAATGCGCTGAAACTAACGGGTGTAGGTTGCAGAACACTGGCTTGTAGAGTGTTTGAAGATAACGAACCTCTACTGGTAGGCTCTGCTGTATTCGAATTGTAACTTACACTGTGTGTTAAAGCTTCGTTTGGTCTTGGAATAGTCGTAAATGATATGGAATCAGACTTTATATTGTTACTTTTTGGAGACGCATACTCAAAGTCTGTCTGTCGACTTGGTGGCATTTGAGTGATTGAATTTCCAAAAGTGGTTGTCTTAAAGTCGTTCCGTGCAACTTCTGAAGGCATAGCCGATTGGAATGTATCAAAATCGTCATCAAAACCCTCATTTTCAGGTTTTGCTAATTCATTAAAAGACTCTTTAGTTTTTTCTTTGAGATCATTCGAATATTCAGACTTAATTTTTATCTGTGTTTCTAATTCGTGGGGCTGTATTGTAGCACTGTCTTGTTTTTCAGTTGACTGTGATGATGATATAAAGTCTGTGAAATCATCATATGCAACTTTAACTTCACCAGGATCAGGCCAATTTAGTGTAGGCATTGAAGGTTCCACCTTAATGGGTTGCAATAACTGCGTTTGGTACGGAATGCTAGGTTGAGGTAACGCATTTACCGTTGTAGACGTTTGAAGATTCTTATCTTCTGGTGTTTTTGGTTGACTTGCCATGTTTACTGGCAAGGAACTGGCGTCCGATGTGCTCTTGAAATCTTGGAATTCCCAGTATTCACTTTCATCTGTGTTAGCTTCAACTACACTACTTGTATTCATCGCAAGAGTTTTGTCTGCCATATTCTTACTATCCGTTGCGACCGGTTGTGGCAAGAGAACTGTAGGGCCGGGATCATAATGAATTGTTTTAGACCTCGGTATTTCAGAGTCGGTCGGAGTAAAAATATGGGTGTCGGGTAAGTTTATTTGTCGTATTGGTTGTACACTAAGTGTACTTGAGTATATCTTCTCAGACTTAGTCGACATAGCAGCTTCAAAGACATCTAGATCTGTTGGTCTTGGCGTTATGGTGGTACTTTCGTGTTCTGTGTTACAAGCTGAAACAGGTATTGATAGAATAAAAAATCATGTTTCAGTGTAATGTAATTGCATAAAGGATTAAAATTATTAATATATTGTATTCAACTACTATATCTACTTATTGATACACTAACTGCAGTACTTGTATGGTGTTTCGCCTTAAAAATACTAATGATCAAGATGAATAGTCCTATCACTTAACTGTGATCTCAGCCCAACTCCATCAGGGTGCGCTCACATCTGGCGATAGCGCCGCTAGCAACCCGCTCGTACACTGCACGCGTGCAATTGTTACTGCAATTATTTGGTGCGCCTCTTTAGCGCAGCTCTGGCAAGGCTTGCATAGTGGCTATGCGCGTGCATGTAGTTCCATTTGCGTTCATACTGTATATCTGTGAGCACATATTCCCATGTGAAGCGCGCGGAGCATTCGCGCAAAGTTGTTGCGCTGGTCGCGCACGGCGCGAACTTGAAGTGCACACGCGCAGCTCGCATTCGCCAGATGTGGACACACCCATAGGTGAGGGTGTCCATCAACAATTGTTGTTGCTTTACGCACGATAGTGCATCAGGTGCTCATGTTTTATCGCAAAAAAAAAAATGATCATGACAAATGGACTGTTTCCGGCTATATGACTATGAATCCGCAAAGTTTTCATTGGGTAATTAATTAAATACTAAATCTTACCAACTGTTCTGGAGTCCTATGTTAAAGATCAACTTACCATGTGATAGTAATTCAGATATCTTGAGGGTGGAATGGTTGTGAGCCATTTGGTCTAGGGTGGCCATAAGGTGTTCTAGGTCAAGGAGAAGGGCTTCGGCATAGGTGACTATTGGAATAGGATGAAGCAGATAATTTACAGGTGGATGTTATTGATCCAAGTGCAAGACATGCAAAAGAATTACCATGGTGAGTATATTATGACAAGCTGTTATTTTGTTTTTCAAGTATTCACAATATTTTGGTTCAATAACAATTACAAATATATTAGTATTTTTCTGGCATTTCAACTGGACTGTGCATAACTTGCGTGTTGTTTTACTGAGTTGCATAATGTGCCATTTACATAATGTTAATTGAGGTTGGTTCACTGTAATTTTGTTAGAAATTAATGAGAGCAGAGATTACTGTAACTTACATTCTTGTCCATCTGAAGTGAAAGGATCAGACCAAGTGGTGGGCTTGCTGGGTACTTTCTCAGCAACTGGTTCACTTTGACTGACATTTGATGGAGCAGAAGCTTGTTTTTGTGGTTGAAGAGGTGCAACACTTAAGTTTGCTGCATATTTAGGCATGTGGCTACTCCATTTTGGTCCAAAAAGCTGAAACATATATCATACATATAAAAATTGACATAAACACCCTTTCACCCTGTTAACCTTTAAAACAACACAAATCTGTTTTATTTCATTTTTGGTTGATTTAGTGTCAATTGTTTATGTATTTGTTTTTAAATTATTTCGGAAACTTTTTATGCAGGAACAGATCAATACTTAGGTGCGTATGATTACATATTTAACGACAAATTAACATGATTAGAAAGAAAGAACAAATTAACATTTGTAAAAATGGAGGCATCAAAGTATCTAAGGTGTATGTGTCACCTTTGGAAAGAAATTAGTCTAATGCTGATAGCTGCCTTTATCTTGCAGTAGTACAACATAGGTTCATTAACTCCAGAGGCGCCCCACGGTTGACGCCATCATGCGCATAAGAGCCCTCACGACGGAGGATTCAGTGTCCTAGGGCAGGGTCATCTTGCCGGTTTCTTTAGATATAGCTAAAACATTTAATACCCAGCCTTGGAGGTGTCGCTTTACCTCGTGTGATCAAGGCCTACCCGAATTACAGGTTTATCATCTACCCCGGTCACCATGTAGAAAGTGAAAATGGCGAGAGATGTCATGCAGTGTTGAGCAGGGTACGAATACGTGCTTTGCAACGTCCTACCGACGAGGTCTGCGTGATCTGTTACGCATATGACACACTCGCCCGGCCTCTTTGATGGCCTGCCATCATGGGATTTGGACATTGACATGGCAGCCAAGTCTTTACACGCATGCACAATCTGTGCATGGAGATGCAACGGCGGGCCGAAACTCCGCTGTCGCGATAAGTCGCGGAATGGTGGACAGAGTTCCAGCAATGGCAGGCGGTCGCCTCCTTCTGCGAAGCAGTAGTGCTGGCGAAGGAGGTTAAACGCGTGAGGAACTAACGTCCGAGAGCAACTGAAGGACACAGGTGTGGTTTTGATATCACATAATAAAAAAACCTACAACTCAAATATTCTTAGGATAATAAACGAAAATATCATATTTGAGAATAACTTACAATGTTTCTGGAGTCTATGCATAAAGCTTTTAAAAGTGTTTTTTGTCCTAAAGAGTTATTCCAGTTCACAATATATGGTTGCCTTTCATCAGTTTCCATCAAATGACCCCATGTTTCACTAAGCAATGATTCTAACTTCCCCTCAAACTCTATGTCAGGTTCTGATATTTCTTCAATAAATACTGAAGTTAATACTTTAGTAATGCTTTCCATGATATGATGTTCGTTATCTGTTGATTGTAGATTAAGAACTGATAATTCTTGACATTCTTCCTCTTCCTGAACTTCACTAATTTCTTGAGTTTTTACAGCCGATGATTTAAAATCATCAAAGTCCCCAAAATCATCATCTTCTAAATTGTTATCCTCTTCTTTCACTTGATTCTCACATTGATCATTATTAGACAAGGAACTAATTTCTAAATCTGGTGAAACTTCCAATTTGTTTTCTTCAAAGTTAGCTGTGAAGTTACCAAAATCCATTTCATTAGTATCATTACTTTCCCATGGATTAGAACTTTCAACAAAATTGGTAACATTACTTTTAGTATCATTGGCAAATTGAAAATCATCAAAATCTCCAAAATCATCTTCTACTACATTTTCATTTGTTTTGACTTCCAACTGCTTCAAGGAATGTTCAACATTTTCTAGAACATCATTTGAATTTTGTGATGAACTTTCTTGTCTTGTGGGTTCATTTTCTATAATAGATGGTACCACTTCATTCTCTTCCAAATGACTGAGATCAAGATCTTCTACATTAGTCTCATGTTTTTCACTAACATCAATAGATTGTTCAACAATTGCTTCATCTGAATCTACAAGCGTTTGCTTTATAGCAACAGTGGAGTCAGTCACATTTTCATTAGTTCCGTCCTCTTGGCTATTATTATTAGAATAACATGGAATGTTTAAATCCTTTAAACTATCATTGTTTTGGTCACTACTTTCATTTCCATCACTATTTTCAACAATATTAGTTACAATTTCTTCATCAAGTTCTAAATTTAAATCTTCAATATTCAAATCTTCGTCAGATTTTAGTTTGTTTTCATTAATATCATTGGTGTCAAACTCATCATGACTAACACCACTTTGCTCCGTTTCCTTATTAGGTTCATACTCCTTGTATAAGTTTTTATGTTCCCCAGTGTTTATGCTTTTTGTTATCTCTGGATCTTTAATTTCAAGTGGTTTGTTATCAGATTGATAATGATTGTAAGAAGAAAAGTTGCCATAATTGTAATCATTGTTTTCGTCATCATCATCATCATCTTGTGATACTGAAATAATTAAGTAGGTATCACAAATTACAGTCAGTTAAAAGTGTTAAAAATAATCATAGTAATCTTGAACAGCAACAATTGTATGCAATAATGAGAAAACCAAACAAATGTTTGACGGTCTACTAGTTTGCATGTTTTAATGCCAAATTGTGGTATATTTTCAACAAATGCCATTATTGAAGAATTGAAGTTGAGAAAACTAAACAAGACTTTCAAGAAGTTCCTTCCCTTTTTTAAAGATTATCTTAGATGTTAAAGAATAAAGGATTAATCAAATATTTATAGTATTACTACTAACATAAGACATGCCATTGTTATTGTATGATTGAACCCTATTACTCACACAAGAAGTTACAGGCAACTACTTGATTTAGTGTTATTATTATATGAACAATAAAAACAAGAGATATACTAACAACTGTATGATAAATCGAAATCCCCAGGATCCTTTTCGTCTTCACACTGGTCGGGTGGTGGAGGAGTACTGCAAACGAGTGGAGGAATCGACATTCTTGGACAAAAAGATTAAATCAAGGATTTATTGTGACACTTTTAATTACATTAGAACAGTAAACTTCACACAACTGGCGCACTGCTTAAAATACTTTTTACATAATATCGAAGACTGTTGAATTATGATTATGGAATTAGGACAGCTGTTTAGTAATTGACAAAAATTTGCTACGATGAAATGCAACTGATTATGAAAGCTGACATCCTGTGCTGACATCTGTCTGGTGGAACAACCATTTTTAATTTTCGTTCATAAACGTTGACTACGTTTTTAAATACGTATGATATTCTCGTATCCTCTATGATCGTGATTTAGTTGTACGCTTTACAGATTTCTCGTATGTTATCAGATGGTGCCATTCAGAAGTAGAGATGGGTTTCTACCCGGTAAATACCGGGTAAATACCCAAAATACCCAAATGCAGGGTTTTTACCCGGGTAAATACCCCAATGGTGGGTATTTACTTTTTGTTTTTTATACATTTTTAGTAATAAAAAAATGTTTTCAAATATGTTTTATGTATGAAATGTACAGACAAAGAATAGTTTTCTACTCTACAAATCATGTAAAAATTTAACGTCCGTATTTTTTTAATATTTCACGTCTGTATCTTATTTGGGACACTTGCACAGATATACAAAATTAACAAACAACATGTAGAACACTTAAGATAAAATAAAAAATAAAAAACAAAAAATGAATTGAAAAAATATATAAAAACATTGTACAAGTTATTTATTGTTACAACTTGACAATCAGTTCCAATTTAACATTTATGCAAAAGTTACAATCAAACTTCATTTAACAAAAATAATAATCTGGCGTTGAAACGTAAAAATATACGAAAGGAGCCGAATTTATAACATGGAGGTGTTCAAAACATGTAAAGTATCTAAAATTCAATTAAACTTTATTTAATAAATCGTCCCAAAAAGTGTTAAAGGTTTATACCCATGGTTTTGGGTATTTACCGGGTAAAAACCCTGTTTATACCCAAATTGGGTATTTACCCGGTAAATACCCGATGGGTTTTTACCCACCGCCCATCTCTATTCAGGAGAGTTAGGGCCGACGCGGCGACGCTGCGTTACGCAGTCGCCCGCGCGGGCCCATACAAAAGTGCAACGTTGCGGTTTGCCACGCGGGCAACCGTATCGGCGGGCAGTTGAGCTCCGTGCCTTTTTTTGCTACCTAATATTAATAGTTTAAGATTAAAGTTCTCCATCGACACGACTACATGCATACCATTAAATTTGAACTAGCGACTCTGCCCAAGTAATAAACCAGTTTCCATTACGGCGACCGCCGCACCGACACACGCGCATAGCCACACAACGGGACCCCGCGCAGGCACCCACTCGTGCGCCCACTTAACGCAATGTTGGCCACTAGGCGAACTCGATACGGACCGATAGGTTTTGCTGTCAGTTTTGCGAGGATATTCATTCACACACGCGTGCAGCTTCTTCCTTCGCTCAAATTACTGCTAGAGTATAAAAAGCAGTAGAAATAATTTAGGTAACGGCTCAGAATCATGTACTGACCCCGCGGTATTTATATAAGGCGTGGACGCGTGGTGTACAGTACTCTTGTTTTATGTCTGTCTGTGGTCTAATTTGTTGGGTGCTGTGGTTGGAGAAGGCTATTATGCAGTCTGTGGTTGGGCTGGTTAGTTAGTTCGTGTCTCCTCCGGCGATCCTCCGGTTTTATAGAGTCGGGGAAAAAAAGAAAACCTGAAAGCAAATACAATTTTCGTTACCAATTTCTTTTGTTTAGTGACCTTTAGTGTAAATTGGTGACAAAATAGTTAAAATAAAAGTGTTTGCTTTCTTACAACACAGCAGACTTTACTAAGTACGGGTAAATACAATTTATCTTATCGTTGAACCCTATTTAGCGTTTTATGGCAATTGGTATTTGTATTTCAATTACTGGCTGTGAATCTACGTATCTCATAATAAGCAATCCCTTAGGTCCTGGATCAAAGCACCGGTACTGAATGTACCAATTGGAATATTACTTTTTATACAGTATCATCAGCTCTTTACTTTTGCGAAAGGACTGTCAATAACCTTTGACATGTGTCATTGCTTACGTGTCAGCTCATACCTTCATTTTGTTAGAATATTTCAAGTAAATTAATGAAAAACTACAGTTAGCTTCTTACTATTGCTAGCAATACTCTAGAAGTGTTTTATCAAGTCAGCGGTTCGTATACATTCGCAAATATTTCATGAATACTCTGTACAATTATTGTACTATTTGCCGTTAGGATTGTGCCGCTAGAATCGTACATGATCAATGAAATGCTATATTGTAAATATTATAAGAAAAAAAATTGCGCTAGCAGTTTACTGTTGTGTTGATCATCATGTAGTCAAAATTCCATTAATTCATGAATGCCCAAGCGACACCCGGTGGCCGCGCACCTATTGTCTTACTATTGTGTCTCTAATTGACGGTATCTGAAGGGTTAAGATTCTAATAGTCAATAATTAGATTGTTCGTAATTTTGATAAAGGGTAGGCGTGTGCAGCAGATCCAATGGAGCTGCAGGCATTGCTCGTGCTGTGTGGGGTGGGAGTGGCTGGACTAGCCATGCTGCTCCTCATGGGGCTGTTCTCGGCCTCGGGCACCAGCTATGAGGAGGCTATTGCTCAACAACGCCGAGCCACCACTGAACTACTTGCTCTTGCTGAAAGCAAAAATAAACCTAAAAAGAAAGAGAAGAAAGCTAACAAAAAGGTAAGTCACATTTAAATTTTACACCTAAGAGTAGGATTGATTAAAATAAAATATAATGGGAGGCCTTTGTCCATCAGTGTGATGCTACAGACTGGTACTATAATAATAATTGTATGAATGCAGAAAGACTGATCACCTAATTTTATATAAAATAGGAAACAAACTAACCTTTAAAAAAAAAATCTTAATGAAAAATATGGGAAATGATAATAAATTAATATTTTATTACATTATAACTACTAAACTCCAAGCAAACATCTGTGTTCGCTCTCCCATTGTGTCTCTAATTACGGTATTCGAAAGGTTATGTTGAAGTGAGTCCTGGAGGGGAAGTACAAAGCGAAAGTTATTTTTTATCCAAGTTGTGATAATATTTGTTAGGGACTTCCCCTTAACCCCTCAGCGATTTAATGAATGGCTGGCCAAATCAATTCCACTCAGTCGCCGTCAAAAAAGCGCATCATTTTCAAACTTACACAAATTGTAGAAAAAGGAATAGGACAGGAATATGACATCACATGTTAAACATCTAACAATAAGAGGCTAGATTTTTGAAAAGTTAATGAAAGCTGCGATAATCTTAATGGCGCGATGAAATTCGCGCGGCCCCCGGGTGTCGCTCGGGGATTAAGAGGTTAAGAGTCTGTACTAACTTCACCATCTATAACAGCAAGCTGGCTTAAGTATTCCTAGATTGAATAACCTTTGATTTCTGATTTAATTCATTAAACCCCAAGCGAACGCCGGCATTCGTGCTGTCATTGCCTTTCTATTGTGTCTCTAATTGCAATATTTGAAAGATTAATACATGAATCCCCAAGCGACCACCGGTGGCCGCGCATCTATTGTCTTACTATTGTGTCTCTAATTGACGGTATCTGAAGGGTTAAACATTTGAAGTTTAGTATTTCTCACTCTACCCTGAATATCAGAGAAAATTATTTTTAAATTATTATTATTACAATTAATGTAGGGTTTGAGACGCATAACTCAAAATACTCAGAAAGCCGCCCTAAGGACTAGTTACTAAATTAAAGATTTTCATTCATGAACTTGTCAAAACCCACTTTGAAACTTAAAAACACAATTTGACTGAACATTAGGCAAAAAAAAAGAACAGACAAACTTAGACAATTCTTTTGAGAATTGGGGGTACATCATTTATTTATTTTTTCAACAAACATAACTTTGTTGGTTTAGAGATGTATGAATTTATTTTGCAAGTATAAAATACTATCAGGAAACATACAAGTTTACTTTAGTTTGTTAAACCCCAAGCGAATGCTGGCGTACTGTCATTGTATTTCTATTGTGTCTCCAATTGACTGTATTCAAAGAGTTAAAAAATAATTTGTTTACTTTCCAAATCATGTTCATGTAACAGATGATGATTGATGTTCATTTTGTTTATGTCGTGTACAATAAAAAATATATTATAATAAATTGACATGTAAAAGTGTTTTTTGAAAACCTATTTACAGAAGAAAGATCATTTATCATTAAATAAATAGATAAATTTCTGGATGACAGACTTAGCAAACCATACTATTTTTAAAATAACAGTTAAAATAATGAACATTGTATTTTAGTTAGCAAAGAAGGAAAAGAACAAAGAGAGTACAGTGGTGACTGGCAGTGAGCCGGAGAGTGAGGCACTGGCCGAGAGTGGGGTAGAGGATGAGGTGATGCCGGCTCCTAAGGGACATGTTGAGTTTAACCCAGCGGTAGTTGTTGATGCTCCCAGGGAAAATCCCAATGTCAAGGTAAGTTTTCTTGTTTTAGATTGAGAACACAAAATATATGATTACTGCTGGCCAGTAGCATGACGTATTTTATGTTGGCTGTTAATGGTGAATTCTAATGGGTTCTTCAAGTAATTTAATACTTTCTTATCAACTGTGGTAGGGGTAATGGTTGATTTTCTTTACTAATATGGCTTTAGGAATGTAGTGACTTCATTTTATAAATACATACCATATCTCAATCTATCTTCTTGCAAATATTATTATTGCATTTTCTTCTGATTATCTGAAGAGATAAAAATCTTTTAAAGTGATTCATATAACTTCTTTGTGAACTGTAAAATGGACTGTAAAATGTTAACATTGCATGATGGTATGCAAAGTAAATACATACATAAAAACTTTATCATAATTTAAAAATAATTGTTATCTTAATAAAAATATGTTTTTCAAAAGATAAAGTTATCAAAACCATAATTATTATTATGAAGTATTTGTTGGCTTTGATTTATTTTTAAACATTTTATAAGAAGCAACTTCACAATGTCATAGTTTTGGTATAGTAGATAGACTTGATTGATTCCTCACTAAAGATTACATATACCAATACAATATATTAATAGGATTCTATTCAGAAGGTTATTTTATTTTCAATATACTAAAATACTTGTAGCTATATTGAGAGATTAGTCTCTGACTCAGTAAACTAACAATGGGAAAACTGTCTTTGAATTTCTTCAATTTATTAAATACCTGGTGTCTTGTAGAACCTTGCTTGGGATAAGTACGAGGTGGCCCACAAGTCCTTAGACATGGGTTTGGCTTTTATCCTTGGATACCTTGCACAGTCTTCGCCTCGTCACAATTTCAATTTTTCTGAAAAGTTGCCACTCGCATTGGAAGTGGTATATTATTGGTTGGATATCCCGAAACAATAAAATAACGCTGTGTTATAGCATCTTAAAGTGTTGCGCTGTCAATTTAAATTCCAAATATGTCCTCCATATAGACCCAGGCTTTATACATGCATTTTATCGTAACAATAGTTCAGGGTACGTTGCACGACTCGGGTTTGAGAACTTACCTACTGGTGAATGATTTTTGCCATAAAAATCGAACAGAAATGGCTCTTACATTCAGAATTGACTTGCCCTGAGTTCTATGGTCATAACGGTTTACCTACATTAAAAGGCGTTAAAAAAATGGTACCGTTTTTGTCCGACTGCGGCGAAGCCAAAAGGAGCATTGCTCGTATGACTTTGACTAGTATTTGATTAGTGTATTTATTTGCATTTCAAATGACTTATAGATCACCTTGTTTCAAATCTGGCGTACCTATAGTCTGGCGTCTTCATTATGGGCAAAATTTTAGTATAAAAATTGAAGGATGGGTGAATCCTGGTTACTAACAATGGGATATATGTATAAAATGGTAAATTAGATGAGTGGTCCACTACAGTGCGTCACTGTCTGTACAGATCCGCAAACGCGGCAAGGATCCAAAAGTAAAGCCGATACTGATAAACAAAGAGGATCCGAGTTGCGTTAGCGATCCCAGCGCGGTACCAGACTCTGCCACCACCGCTGTCGCCAACCACTTTGAGGAAATGCATCCCAAAGATGAGTTTGAATTGATGCATTCATCACTGGTAGCGGAAAAAGTGAGTCTACACCTACGAACGTTATATCATGTGTCCGAGATGTTGTGTCTATGTACCTATGTGTCCCATAACTTGTGACGTGTAGTTGTAGTCGAGTAGAATAGAATAATAAAGCATCAATTAATTCATCGGTTTTGGTACGCAAAATTTGACCAAGTACATTAATACAATAATATAATTTTAGATTTTTGCAATATGTCATGTAAAAGTATCACTTAATCGTAATAAATAATTTATAATTTACCTCCTTGTTTTCGCATGTGCTTTAGTACTAACAATTACGGAAATGAATTCTTCATTGCATTTATGTGTTCGACTCGTTCTCATTCTTAACACCAGGGGCGCTCAAAGATCGATCGCGGGAAATCCCAAAAAAATTATAAGTTCGGCAACGATTACTTTTATACGACAACCTAATCTTTATTTACTATGCCCGAGGTAATAATATAATTACAATACTCGGATTTAGGTAAAACGTGCAAAATGAGTACTTTTACGTTTTTAAAGTAAATCGTCGATTTGTGCCTAAGTATATTTAGGTAGATCGCCGTTATTATCTGGATACTTAACTGAAGGTCTAAATATTATTTCACTGTTTGATTTTCAACTGTTGTGCTGAGCCAAGAGTTAAATATCCAACAGTGCGATTTTACTATGCGTCCATTTAGGTGTTCCGGTGTTAGTGAAAACAGCCGTATAAATTTGAGCACCCCTGAACTTCATGATACACACGTGCCGGAGTCGTATTCTCGACCCGTCTCTCCTTGCGTCACTGTCTTTATGTCGTGTCGTGGCTTCTCTGTAAGCATATCACTATCAATGCACGCGCGGTCGTAAGCATGATTCAATACAAAGTAACAATAGTTTGTATGTATTTTCTGATAATAGCATGTTATTTATTATAGGTTTAAGAATGCGATTTGTAATTGCATCTAATATTTTTAGGCTCCAGAGAAAGTGGAAGAAGTTGTAGAGAAGAAGGAGAACAAACCAGCGAAGCCGGCCAAGATTGCCAAGGTTGTTGCCAAGCCGCCCGCGCCAGTTGAAGTCGTTAAGGAGGAAATTACTCGTGAACGACACAACAGTGGCGAAGCAGCGAAGGAACAGCGCAAGAGTGCGTATAGACATTTGTAAAATACGTACTTGCATTGGCGTATCTAGGGTGGTCCTGGCCCTTGACAAACCTGGGTTTTTGTGCGAAGTTATCAGTATTTTTGCAAGCCACTTGGCCTTCTCTCTAATTGCACCTATGCAGACTTGAGAATTAATAAATGATAAAGAAATATGTTTGCAATTGGGCCCTAGAACGTAATGTGAATAAACTTTAGGCAAGAAGACGGAGAAAAAGCCCAGTGAGGAAGTGGCAGAGGTCGTCCGCGAAGAGGTGGTACCTCCACTGAACGCGCCGCAGCCCAGCGAGCTGACCACGGAGAAGCTGCTGCGCCAGGCTCTGGCCAACGCGCCGCCACCGGCCTCCTCCCCTCCACCTAAGAGCAAGAAGAAGAAACCAGAGCCCAATGTACTTTCGCTTATGGGTGAGTGTTGTTTTTCTACACGCCGACTATGTCTGTGCAGCTTTGTAATAATGTTAAAAACCACCAGCTGTTTGACATATATATTATTATGGTAATCAACATACTAACACTGTTAAAGTCGTCGCGTGTGCCAAGGAATAGCTTGCATTCGCAACCAACGGAATTTAGACTTGATTTTACGATTTTTTATATATTACTAGCTTCTGCCCGCGACTTCGTCCGCGGAAAATTTCTTGTTTTAAAATAAGATTACACTCGATTAGACGATGCGCACGTTCAGCGCTAGATTCCTGAGCATGGGCCTGTGATGTTATGGCATTTTGCCTAGCGAGCCGCTGCGAGCGCTCAGCGCTAGTCTCCCTATCCCTTGTCTCAGAGACATGCTGCCTTAAATGAGATAGACGCTGCGCACGTTCAGCGCTAGATTCCCGAGCACGGGCCTGCGATGTTATGACATTTTGCCTACCAAGCCGCCGCGAGCGTTTAGCGCTAGTCTCCCTATCCCTTGTCTCAGAGACATGCTGCCTTAACTCAGATAGACGGTGCGCACTTTCAGCGCTAGTTCCTTGAGCACGGGCCCGCGATGTCCTCACATTTTGGCTAGCGAGGCGCTGTGAGCGCTCGGAGCTAGATTCTCTAGCGCGTGCTTGCGAAATATATTCTCTATTTCTCGAGAGGCGCTGCTCATTTTCAGGGGCAGATTCTTCCGTACGGCTCTTGTCTGTGATGTCTGCCGGGACAGTTGAGATTTCCTTTTAGACATGCTCTCAACAAACTACGCACAGACTTGAAAACAATTATGAACAAAAGGAGAGCGACTCGAACACCGTCCGCCTTTACAAAACAAAACAATCGTAATATCGAATAACTCGTATCGATTATTACGATAGAACGAAGTACGAAACTACGAACATACAAAAACGTACAACAAAATTACGATATTTTCGATTATGAGGTATCTATCAACAACAACAACCATACGAACGAAACAACCGAAACCAATAAGCAACTGACAGAAGAACTCCAACTAACGACAACGTGGGCATAATAATTCGAGAGGGTCATCAATCCACAGAAAGTCTTAACACCGCGATTCAGAAAACATGGCAAGTTCGGGAGGTTCCTGCACCGAATTAAAGCGGAAGAGACGCCCGAGTGTCGCCACTGTGCAGAACGCCCGGAGGACACGGTGGAGCACACAGTCGAGGTGTGCCCTGCCTGGGCAGAGCATCGCCGTGCCCTCGTGGGGGCGATCGGCGGCGGACACCTCTCGCGGCGGGCTCTGGTTGAGGCCATGGTCCTTAGCGAGGAGGAATGGCAGGCGGTCGCCTCCTTCTGCGAAGCAGTAATGCTAGCAAAGGCGGAGGCAGACCGCATCAGGCAACGGCGCCCCCGCCGCCGCCGCCGGGATTCCGATCCCGATTTCCGGCCACCGTAGACGCGGGCTCGCGGACGGCGAGCCATGGGTAGCTTGCTGTCCGATCGTCCGGTAATGGACCGAGCCCAAGACGTCAACGGCGCGCACTGTTCCCGCGCGCCTCAAGAAGTTGTCAGCAACAGCAGAGGCCCAGCTGGGTCGAAGCCTACCGGGTCCAGGGTTATCCGAAAGGGAACTCGTGCCCTGGTTTGAAGGCTAGAAGGAACGGGGTGGGTTTTTAGTCAGTAAGAGTCTGACACTATCTCTCGCTCCACCCAAGGGCGGGGGTTGTCATAAGATGATTTTTGCCCACCATAAAAAAAAAATAGGTAAAACGTCTGCACAATGAAAGTTACGCTAGGGGCATTTTGCGTTTTAGTAATTTTATATTATCTTCGAAACTGTATGACCAATTGCTATGCTGTAAATGGCAAATCTTATCTGTATAATGTTCTTGTGATACTGAAATAATTTATTGTCATAAGAATTAATATTTTGTTGCTCAAATAATCAACCAAACGTAAGTATGCCGAAAAAAAATATTTTTAATGCAATAAAAGAAGTATAAAAGATGAAATATAAAAGATAGAGATATGGTACCGCGGACTTTTTTGTAGAAATAATTAAGACGAACCAGGTAGCCATACATTGTTTTTAATTTTAAGCAACTGTTTAGGCAGCGCACGCAAATAATTCTATTTTATGAGGTATTTTTTTCCGACTTGCTAGACAAAAGTTGTGATAGCTCGGTTAATATACATGCTATAGAAACAATTTATAGCCTATAGCACTCAGGAATAATGTAGCTTTCTGCCAGTTAAAAATTTTAGAATTGGATTATTAGTTCCAGAGATTACCCCCTACATACAAACTTACAAACTTACAAACTTACAAATTTTACCTCTTTATAATATTAGTATAGATTTCACAGGAGGCATTGACTGAACAGTTGGTTGTGTGTGATATTAAATATATCTCTATATATATATATATATATATATATATATATATATAGAGAGAGAGAGAGAGCAGTGGTGGCCCGGTGGTAATAACGGCCCCGACTTAAAAGTTGTATGTTGTGGTTTCAAACCCAATACCCAAACAGACTGTGAAATTTAATTTCACCATCATTGCTCAAAGGTGTAGGAAACAATCGTGAGGCTTGTCCTAACAATATAAATTCGAAGGCATGTGACATCTTCCAAATGCATTGTTGCCGTGAGGTGAATCACTCTCTTAGAGAGGAGGCTCCAGTCCCAGCAGTGGAAACATTATGAGGCTAAATCCTATGCTGTGATCAAAATAATATAAACGAATGATCAATCTTTTGGACATTTATTTCTATACGTCGTATCGACCATATTATGCTTAGAAAAATGTGCAGTCGCGCGCGCTTTGTCCAGTGGCTATACTAAGTTCTACGAGTTGTGAACACTCGCTTTTGAGCGCTTCGACGAATCAGTTTAGAATTCAGTTTATAATGTTAAATGCGCAAAATGTCATGTGTCAATCACCACAGGAAAAAACGCCAAAGGTGCAAGTCAAAGTGCAAAACACAAAATATTCTAAAATTAATGATCTTCCTGCCCTTGTCCCATGTTATTTGGAATCTACGCAACACGTTTTTTTTCTTCCATCCTTTCCTGTCAGCCGTAACTCTACCACTGATTCCTTTTCTTTCATATCACTCCTCACACAATCCATCTTTTCTGTGGTATCCCTCTACCCCTCCACATTTATTTATTTATTTACAATTTACATGTACAACATTACAGCCTAAACTTATGCGTTGTACGGAAACTAAGAAAAAAAAGAAGAAAAAAAGAAAACATATACACTACCACAAAAATAAAATAAAATATCCCACAAAACCAAATAAGACAAGGTTTACTTGTTGTTTTCATCCATCCTCTCACAAAACCTTAGACATTCACGACACTCCATTTCCCACCAAACAAGTCACACTCTGGTGTAAGAGTCGGAAGAGCATTAAGCATAGACAGGCTCTTGACACTGTCTGAGAAAAAGGATCAGCTAACAAACGGTGTGTTCGCGGCCTGAGGTGTTGTTTAGTTACGGGAGGAACAAACAACCTCACCAACTGAGCAACTAATTCAGGGCAATCAGATTCACCCCGAAGAACTCTTTTAGTAACACGCGTTTCGTCCATCCTCTTCACATGAACTTACCCAATACACAATTCCCTTTCAACTTTTGAGTCACTGGCGCCACTTTAAGCTTGGTTAATATAATAATTTCTCACCTTATCCATTCTCGTCACTCCATACAATCTTCGCTTCATACAAATAATATTCCAAAAATACGTCCAAATGATCTGCTGGCGAGAGCATGAGAGATGCTATAAAAATGGTTATGTATTGGCGTCATTTTAAGCTCGCAGCTTATTTTTACGTTTTTTGGAACACGGTTCCTTTCCACGGAGCACATTTTTACGGTTTTGACATTATGAGCCTGAACCGATGATACTAGTCTCTATTTTAATTCACTGAAGCAGAGTGGTAGCCGTCGAACCGCGCACACGACTCGTGCATGTTATAACAGATAGTGATGCATGGTTGTGGTCAGTAGCGGGCGACAGCGGCGGCGTGAACGTGGGCGAGCTGGTGCGCGTGGTGCGCGACGCGGCGCTGTCCCGCACGGAGATCCAGATCCTCACCGACGCGCTGCTCAACAAGCACCACGACCCGCTGCCCGAGCACTCCGAGTGGACTGAGGTATGTACACGTTATTATTGCCAGTGGCGGATGAAGCCAGCGCGGGGCCTGTAGCAAAGTCGACGAAGTGACCCCTGTGAAATAATCAGCTGTATTCGAATTTTTTTTTTAATTTTTTTATTTATTTATTGATCTATCAACAATTGTTACACATTGCATTAAAATGTACTTGCTCTTATACAAACCAAGTGTACAATATATCACGATAGGCACAGCATGCAGAAAACAGTAATAAAAACAAATTTACAAATTAAAATAATGCAAATACAACACTCTGAGTGTTACCCTGCTACAAAGACAGTAGTTGGTCAGTAGTTAATCATTTCAAGTGGACTTGGTGCTTGAATTTCTAGATATATGATCAAAAAATATCCAGACTTACATCGCAGTTATTAAGAAGCCTACAAAGTCTTGGGATTGGGGAGTTAGACCCTGAAATAGTTTTTCGGAATGGGGGACGTAGTAATTTGATTGGATGGCGCGGATAATTGTGAGGTAGGTTAAAATTAAATTTAGATAACAACTGAGGACAATCTGTTATACTGTGTAGAACTTTAAACAAGAAGATGAGATCGTTTTTGTCTCTGCGTTCTTCGAGAGAAGTCATCTTGAATTTCTGTAGCCGTTTTGCATAGCTTGGAACTTTTTTGGCTATTTTCATCGAGTAGGCCAGATGGTTCAAAAATCTTTTCTGGATGCGCTCCAACCTAAGACTATGTGTTGCATAGCGGGGGCGCCACACACAGTTGTGTGGCGCCCCCGCTATGCAACACATAGTATAATATGCAATACTCTAGTATGGTTCGAACAAGGCAATTAAGGAGGTGAATTTTGGTTTGAGGATTGCGAAAACATTTTGCGTTCCGTAGTACAAAGCCAAGAGTTTTTGAAACTTTTTTGATAATATTATCCATGTGGGGAATAAATGTAAACTTGCGATCAAGAAGGACCCCTAAGTCTCTGATCACATCAACTTTATTTAGACATGTACCATTCATATGGTAATTGAAGTTAATGAAAAGAGGCTTCCGTGTAAACGTTATTTGAGAACACTTCTTTACGTTTAGATGCATGCTATTATCTTCGGACCAGTTTATTAGCCGATTCAGGTCATCTTGGAGTAATGTAGAATCGGCTTCAGAATTTATGACGCGAACTATTTTCAAATCATCGGCGAATAAAAATGGTGTGGAATAAATGAAGCAATAGGGAAGGTCGTTTACAAAGATAACAAATATTACAGGACCAAGGTGGGAACCCTGCGGAACCCCAGAGGTTATAATCAGGGTTTCAGATTTGTAACCATTGGCGACTACATAAAAAGATCTACCCGTTAAGTAGGAGTGAAGCCATTTAAGAAGAGATCCAGCAAAACCATATGCAGCAAGCTTTTGAATGAGCACCCCATGGGAAACTTTGTCAAACGCCTTGCTAAAATCCGTGTATACGGCGTCAACCTGCTGGTTAGAGTCTAGTGAAACTGCAACTTTTTCGACAAATGTGACTAGATTACTACAGGTAGAACGCCCAGCAATAAAGCCATGCTGGTGTTCAGAAAGATACTTCTTAAAATAGTTAAGAAGTATCTTTCTGAACACCAGCATGGAGCAGCAAATTTCAATATATGTACCTACTTCTACTATTATTTTTTTTGCATTCAAGTTCGGGGAGAACACGAGGGCCACCGTGCGCGGGGCCTGTAGCATTTGCTACTCTAGCTACATGGCTAATCCGCTACTGATTTTTACTTCGTATTGCCTTCAAAAGCTTTGTTGTTATTCTAGAATACACCTATTACCTACTTAGGCCGTGTTTCCTAATGAAACCTCATGAAAGTGCCAGATAGTAAATATAGCTAGCAGGTGTAAACGACGTTGCAAGTGCGCTCGCGACAGTTTGTCGAGCGCTTCCTGCAACTAGATGGGAATGCAAGAGAATGCAAGCCAGACCTCCTTTGGGCACGCCACGATTATGGCGGTAAGTCCCCTCTTTGAGGCGTGGCTGGAAAGACCTCACGGCGTCCTTACCTTCCGCATGACGCAGGTCCTCACCGGACATGGCAAGTTCGGGAGGTTCCTGCATCGGATTCAAGCGGAAGAGACGCCCGGGTGTCGCCACTGTGCGCAACGCCCGGAGGACACGGTGGAGCACACCGTCGAGGTGTGCCCTGCCTGGGCGGAGCAACGCCGTGCCCTCGTGGGGGCGATCGGCGGCGATGACCTCTCGTGCCGGGCCCTGGTCGAGGCCATATTCCAGAGCGAGGAGGAATGGCAGGCGGTCGCCTCCTTCTGCGAAGCAGTAATGCTAGTAAAGGAGGCGGCCGACCGCATCAGGCTACGGCGCCCTCGCCGCCGCCGCCGGGATTCCGATTCCGATTTCCGGTCATCGTAGACGCGGGCTCGCGGACGGCGAGCCATGGGTAGCTCGCTGTCCGATCGTCCGGTAATGGACCGAGCCCAAGACGTCGACAGCGCGCACTGTTCCCGCGCGCTTCAAGGAGTTGTCAGCAGCAGAAGGGGCCCAGCTGGGTCGAAACCTACTGGGGCCAGGGTTATCCAAAAGGGAGCTCGTGTCCCGGTATGAAGGCTAGTAGGAACCTCCACCCAAGAGCGGGGGTTGTCATTGGATGATTGTTGCTCACCGAAAAAAAATAATAAGGCCCATAAGTAAAGTACATAATATTACAATATTTACTAAATATACATATTAAAATAAAAAGATTTTATAATATATTGGTTCGCAATAACAATTTTCTTTTTTGTGCCAACCAGTGGGTCGACATCAAAATAAGAATAAAAGATTGTGAATTTAAAGTACGATTTCACACCATTCCGGTGCAATGTACATAGTATGACGATCAGGTGACCACAAGACGGGCACTCACCTAAATTGCTTTGACGTCGCTCAGCCATTGTGTGAACAGTATGCAGGAATGATGTCCGGAACTATCGTATTGTCGCTCGCGCGCGTCATAACGATCAGTTGTGCGTCTTAAAATTTTATATAATGTTAACCAGAAGAGATGCATTAACGTATTTTAAAGGAACGATCACACTAATCTCAGTCGCAATCTATCAAAAACACTTGTAATGTCAGGTTTCACCATGATGAGATTACGACTTGAATTCGTACGTTTCGCACCCTTAAAACAAAATGATATAAAAAGGTGTTTTTTTTAGAAGAGCGTCGTAATGTTTTTAATGTACATATTTATTCGATAAGAAGTTGCGAATCAATTACTGAGGAATATTACTTTGACAATTGGATTACAAATGGGTTGTAGTGGCTAGATTGAAAAGTTAAAGGTGTGCAATTGCAATTTAATAATTGCAATTTAAAAAGAAAAATGTTTGTGTGTGCGGTTTTTATTTTAAGGCGCTGCGCAAACGGAGTCACTTTTTTTTCCAGTTACCGACACTGAACACTTGATCGTCATGAGTATTTATAAGTGGAAGCAACTGGACACAAAAAATGTTTACGTATGCCCAGGGAGTCGATGATTTCATACTGGTTCTATAGAAATCAAATATTCATCGGTAGCTTGTATCTAACACAAGACATACGTTTGCGCTCTGCCTTAAGGGCGAGAAATGAGTTTGGCGAGCCTTAATTCATGAATCCCCAAGCGACCACCGGTGGCCGCGCATCTATTGTCTTACTATTGTGTCTCTAATTGACGGTATCTGAAGGGTTAAGGTTATCGAATTAGGGTTTCCTGTCAATTAAATAGTAGGTACTCCATAAAGGCGCGAGATTCAAACGCCAAAAATAGTTAAAAATAAGACATCATTCGAAGTACATCACTTGATCGCATGACTAGCGCTCAACGTATTAAAAATGTTTAGTTGTTCCACAGCAATAACAACTGTGCAAATAATCGTTTTCAGTCTCTATAAAACAAATAAGAAAATCGAACACAACAAAGTGTATTCTATCCATATATCTAGTTTTGATTTTGTAACATAAGTAAGTAAACAAAATTTTGGCCCTTCATCGCTACCATATTCAAGCGGTAGAAACACCCGGGTGTCGCCCTTGTGTGAGCCCCATGGAGGTGCACCCCGCTTGATCGGGGCACCGCCGTGTCCTCGAGGAGGCGCCGGGCCCTGGTTTAGGCCATGGTCCGGAGCGAGGAGGAATGGTTACCTCAATTGGGGTTACCTCCTTATCCGAAACAGTAATGCTAGCGAAGGAGACGACCGCAAGAGTGCGGGAACGAACATCCTCAAGCCCCAGCCGACGCGACCCCGACCTCTGATTGGAGCTCATTGTTCCGCCGTCCAGTAATCGTCCAAACCAAACTCACGAGCTCCTCCAGAGAGATGACAGCAAACTGTAGGGATGCAGCAGGGCCGATGCCCGCTAGGGTCGCGAGGTTTTTTTCTGGCAAGAAAACCTATTGTCTTAGAACTTAAATAGCAGCTGCATGAAGGATATCAGGTGTGTGTCAGTAAAAGTCTGACACGCACTCATTCTCCATGCCCCCTAAGTCATTGGATGATTTCCCACATTGAAAAATAATAAATAAAAAAGCCATAGCTATAAATTATGAAACAAATTCAATGTTGTGCACTATGTTTATATTTATCGCTCATGAGAGCTACTCGTACTTTGAATGGCGATTTCATGAAAAAGTCATTCAATAGGATAAAGACGAACTGAGAGGGTTGTATTGACATTTTAAAGATTAAAATTCCGTAAATAAATACATGTTGCGGCCGCTAATCCTATTCATAAATGCAAAAAACACTTATAAAAATTTAATTTCGCGGACTTAAATAAAGCAATAAGTTTGCAATAAGTCTTATTTTAAAATAAATGAAAGTGTTTAATATTCTTCATATGAAATGTTGTCATCGCAAGGGCGACACGCATTTGCAAAGCAGCCGTTTTGTGCCTTTTATGTCTCATTTACTCTCATATGATATGTCTTGTTAGGGTCCCAACGACCCCATACAGAAGCTGAAGAAGCAGCTGGCCGACAAGGAGAAGGCGCTCGCAGATGAGATCGAAGCGTCGCAGGCGCTGCACGCTAAGCTTAAGGAACTCAGGTAATATATAATAATACTCGTGTACACCAGCGTTCACCCGTTTCTTTCGCGTACATAAAATATAGCCTATCATCATCATCATATCAGCCGAAAGACGTCCACTGCTGGACATAGGCCTTCCCCAAGAGTCGCCACAACGACAGGTCCTGTGCGTCACGCATCCATTGGATTCCCGCGACCCTGACCAGGTCGTCGGTCCACCTTGTTGGAGGCTTTCCAACGCTGCGTCTTCTGGTACGTGGTCGCCACTCCAGAACCTTTCGTCCCCATCGACGATCTGTTCTGCGTGCAATGTGCCCTGCCCATTGCCACTTAAGTTTGGCGACTCTTCGAGCTACGTCGGCAACCTTGGTTCTCCTGCGGATATCTTCATTTCTGATGCGATCACGCAGGTAAACTCCGAGCATAGCCCTTTCCCTTTCCGCATATAGCCTATGTCACTCGGGAATAAAGCATCTTTAAATCGGGGAAAAAAATAGTAATCGGACCAGTACTTTCAGAGATATTACCTTGTACAAACAAAAACAAAGTACCTCTTTATATTATGGCTGTAGATTGATTTCAGGTAAAATATTAGGTTGACACGGACACAAATACAAAAACTTACAAAACATAAACTATAATAATATAATGTCTATACTTATATGAAAATGTCTATACTATAATAATATAATATAATATCTCGAATGTTATTCGCCAACGCGAATATATATTCGCGAATATTTGTCAAAATTTAACATTCTTTACTCTAATTGTATTATCATATCCGTTCAATCTTAAATATCTTTTTGTTTGTCAAAAAAAAATTGCCAAATATTTGCATGTTTCTTGTTAATTCTGCGAATATTCGCGAATGCGAATGCAGGTTTGGTTGAAAACCAGCTTCAGCCCTGGTGGTTGAAGCACGATGAGGCACGCTATCTTTTTACTAACCGATACACAATCACCTGAATTATTTATTGTGAATGTTTTATTTCTCCAGGGTCATGTGATTTTTACTATTTATCTTTCGTATTTGTAAGTTGGCATTCGATCCCTTGCTGCCTAAATATTTCACGGTCTATTGACGACATTACGCCAGAGCACCCCTGTAATAAGTTGTGATTTTTTAAGGACACAACTGAACGCGGAGAGAACGCGCGCGGCGGCGGCAGCCCGCGGCGGCGAGCAGGCGGCGGCGGCGGCGCGCGCCGAGCTGCACGCGCAGCAGGCGCGGCTGCAGCGGCTGCTCGACGACAACCACCAGCTGGCGCAGGAGAAGCTCATGGTACTACCCACTACTCACCACCATACCATCTAGCAGCTACTAATACAATAAACCCATTCAACGTCGCAGTTAACCACAATCGTATCACAATCGGTTGCCACCACACAAATTGCCTGCTACGTAATAATTCGTAGTTGGCATCACGGTTACCAGTTTATAGAAGCCGATTATAGGATTATAGGATTTTTTATAGGATGCCGTATCGCGTATATGTTGTAATATTGCGTTGCTAGGTACCTAATAATACGTAGTCAGCATCTATGACTGCTCTGTCTCCTGTTTTACATGGTACTTGTGTTCAGCTGCAGTCCAAGCTGGGCGCGGAGGGCGAGGCCCAGGCGGCGCGCGTGCAGATGGAGCTGCACATCCAGAGGCTGTCCGAGGTGAGCATACACTCTAATTTGAAATGTAATAACTTTTCATATGTAGCCAAGATTTTTCTAGTTCTACTTTTCCGTAGAGGACGCGCCTTATTTTTTTTGCGGGTGAAGGCAGACAGATAAAAATATAATATGCATTAAGTCCGCCTATGTACTTTGTGTTGCATGAAGATTAAATAAATAAATAATAGCAGTTACATAAAATGTTTCGTAATTTCAATATAAAATGAGTTAAACTTAACATGTCGTGATTAAAATTACATTTCATATCACGACAAGTGACGATTGAAATAGTTTAACGCACCTATTAATTAACAGTTAAAAATTTTTATCTATAAAGAATATTCCATAAAAATAGATATTTGTGAAATAAAAATGAAAAAACCATTTAAAATCTGTATTGATCGAGATCTTTCTCTAGAGCATCGACCGTTATGTTCCATCCTGATTAATTTGAGATTGTGTGAGAAGACTTGAGCAAAAATTGTTAAAAATTCGATCATATCGGCCTCATTTTGACCGAATTTTGGCGTAATCTTGTCAAACACTAGTACTGTACTGAGCTGAGCATGTTTGTTTGCAGTCGGAAGCGCAGCTGGTAGCGCAACTGACGGCCCAGCAGGCGGAGCTGACGGCGCACGCGCTGGAGGCGGCGCAGCTGCGCATGGACGCGGCCGCGGCGCGGGAGGCCGCCGCCATGGCGCAGCAGCACGCCGCCGAGCTGGCGCAGCAGCTGCAGGTACCTGTACAGCTAGCTAGCGACCGCTGTTCCACTACACTATATGCGTACGCGGGGTGCTGCACAAGCTAGTGTCGACGCAACTGCGCGTGGACGCGGTAAGATACACCGCGTCCGCGCGCACTTGCGTCTAAGAATACTAAACTATACATGTTTCGTTTCGGCATAGCAATAGCTGTCAATATCCTCACCCTAATATCTTTTCGTAGCAACCCAAACAATGACCATCGTTCAATGTTTTTGAAACCACGAAAGTCAGTAATATTGCTTGGTCAGTAGATTAATGTTGGTTGGTTAATAAATGTTGGTGCTATGATGAACTTTCGATGTGTCCCTCGTTACATGAATATTAACGAGAGTGTAGGTTCCCAGTAGAGCGGCATGATTCACGTGTAGATTGTTGTGCAGGACGCCAACCGCGCGTGCAGCGAGCTGGAGCAGCAGCTCCAGCACGCCGCGCTCGGCGAGCAGCGCGCCGCGCAGGAGCTGCGCCAGGCGCAGGAACGACTCGCAGGTCAGTCATCCACATACACTAGCCAACCGCGCGTGCAGCGAGCTGGAGCAGCAGCGCCAGCATGCCGTGCTCGGCTAGCAGCTCGCCGCGCAGGAGCTGCCACAGATGCAGGAACGACTCGCAAGTCAGTCATCTCCATACACAATTCAATCAGGGGTCTGACCATGAGGTCAGACCCCTGATTGAATTGTATTAATTAACAGCGAGTTAGTTACACCATTTTATATGAAACATTTATCATTAAACCTTGAGTTTGCAACTAACTCAATGTTAAGTTTTAGGCACGAGTGAAACTTACAGGTCAGATGCATAACTTTGACTTCTGTTTGCCCTCATAATTCTTAAAAAAATCTGGTCGCTCTCTGACAACGAAATTGTGGTAACCAAATAGTACGACCCCTAAAACCGCATCATGATTATGAGGTGACTGATTGACATAGCTATAATTTGTAACACCATTTTTTTTTGGGCAGATATCTTCAAGATCTAAATATCACAGTACTCTAAATTACGGCCCAAGATAACGACAGCTAACTTTTGACCTTGATTCCTATGCTACAATCAAGTCACATTGAGTGCTCGTGAACTACCCACTACGACGCCTAACACTCGTGATGTCGATGTTAGGCCCCTCGCTCACGGCGACTTCTCAGCGATGCTGTCGAGTTTCGTAAGCGCGCTACTAACGCGCGTTAGTCACGTTTGCAAGCGCTATAGAAAAGATGCCAATGCGCTGCTAATGCGCTACAGCATCGCGACTGTATCGATGCGTACGCGCTACAGCATCGTTACAAAAAGTCCTGGAAACAGATGTCTTACTTTCTCCAAACCACAGTACTGGTTCCGGCCCAGTACATATAATAATATTTCATGTAAATTAACCTAATATAACGTTTCCAGCTATGGCAGAGCTTCAGAATGAAGTGCAGAGATTGGCGAGCCGTGCCCAGACTGCGGAGAGCAATCTTGAGATACTCAAGGAGGAGTCAGAAAATCAAAAACAACAGGTAAATAACAATTAGGCTGACAGTGTTTTGTTTATTTAAGAACATTCTTTTGCTGAGCTGTTGATTGGTTTATTTTTTGAAAATTGAACTTATTAGTTTTTCTTATTGTTATGATTTTTTATGTTCTTGCTTATTAAAAGATGTTTCATCGTTAATACAGTGTCTTTTTCTTCGTTCTAATCCATCGTTGTCTAATGTTGTTTGCCCAGTTGTCAAATGAAATCGCATCACTAAGTGAACAGCTGGTGGCGCGGGACACTGAATTAGCAGAAATTAAACAATTGAAAGCAGCGCCCGCACAAAATGGACTACCTTCCAATGATCAAGTTAAGGTTAGTACAAATCCTGGGTATTTTTAATATAATTGTAGAATCAACTATCTTATTACACAGCAATTTTCTATATTTTAATGGACTAGCTTTCTACCCACAGTTTAGCCCTTGTAATATATGTTTTAATACCTATGGGAACTACTAATAAATTATTATACATTGCCAAGTTTCAGTTCTGTCCGTGAATAACGTCTTAATTGTGTGTTGTCATCAGGCGGCGGAGCTGGCCAAGGTGGAGAGCATAGTGGAGTCCTTGCGCGACGAGCTGGGCGCGGCGCAGCGCGGCGCGCGCGAGCAGCGCGAGCAGCTGGCGCGCCTGCACGAGCAGCTGCAGACCTACCAGGACAAGAACAATGTGAGGGACCACACACGACTAATCTCTCACATGCCAATGCTATTGTTAAATGACCGTTGCAGAGTTGATCATTAAGGCGCCATCTCCACGAGAGAGTGAATCGTCGCGAGTTGACATTGCCCGTCAATGTCACTTGTTGGATCGCCACGATAATAAGACATGTTCGTGTGTAGCATCGTTCATAAAGTTGTGCTCATATATTTAGGTGGCAGAACGATAATATCGTCGCGAGACACGCACTTGTAGATATGGCGCCTCGATAACTCAAAATAATTCTAACTTGTACAGTTCATCATTCAAAATTTTAATTTTGAGCGTTTCCTACAATTTTGAATTGTTCTAAACACTTTTGGTCCATTCGTCGTACTTCCAACCTTTAATTCTTCTTACAATAACAATGCATGATTTTATAATTAAAAAAACTTACAATTTTGGAGTCTGTTGTATCTTTATCTTTTAACCCAATTAATGAAGCTACTTGACTCGTCCCGCATAGGAATTGCGAACTAAAAACTGGAAAGTAATGGAGGCGTTACAGTCTGCCGAAAAGGCTCTTCAGACGAAAGCGGCAAGTGCGATGCCGGCCCAAGACTCACTGCGCGTAAGTGCCTGCTTTATCTACTGTACATACACCAGGCGGCCTATGTACAATGTATCCGTGTACACTCGCATGTACATACATCTTCGGCCGGCTTCGCTTTGTTGTTTATACATGTTGCTAACATAGTTTATGCACTTCGATAGTTAGAAATTATACAATTTATCAATGTTATATTCAAATTCCTTAAGATATAGAATGAAATACTATACTACTTTACTTAGAACACCAAAGGACGTGTAGTTTTGTGTTATGAATGTCACCACTATTGCGTCTTTGAATTTTCTTTAAATGTACTATCTAAATAGTCGTGAATGTTGTAGAAACGTTGAATGTCTTGTTTTAACACATTTTGAGAGTGTAATGCTTGTTGTGTTAGGAGGCCATCGCGAAAGCACAAGAGGCGCAGTACATCGAAGTGGCGAACGTGTTGCGTGAGGCGTGTCCAACCGTGGCACCGGCCGGCGCCGGCCGCGACTGGCTGCAGAGCTTCGCGCGCGCCCTGGCCGCGCAGCTCGCCGCGCCGGCCCCGCTCGCCGCGCCCGCCCCGCCGCCCGCGCCCGCGCCCGCTCCCGACACCGACGCGCGGCTCAAGGACTTGATCCAACAGAATGAACAGTCACAAAGTCTCGTCGAAAAGTACAAAAGAATCATTGACGATACTGTGAGTTTTGTTTTGTTTAATCACCATTATCATCTTTCTGCCTATGTTTCCAACTCGTTCTAAATCGCGTTAAATGAAACAGGAAGGAGTATTAAGCCGCCTACAACAGAATGTGACGTTAGAGGAGCAACGGTGGGCGCAACAGTTGGCTGAAAAGCAACGCGAACTAGATGATCTCAGGCAGCGCACCGTCTTGCAGGTATGATGCGATCTATGTTATACGTACCATCTATTTAGAGGCAATGTATTTATAAAATTGATTTTGCGGATAACCATGCACATGCAGGCAAATGAGAATTTGTCTTTGAATCTACGATACTAAAGCAATATCAGTGCACTTTGTACTTTTTTCTGCTATTTGTTAGTGCTTATGGCATAACTTTATTGCGATTTACTATTTTACGTAGGAACCTCTGGCGTTCGCATACTCCTGCATAGAAAAGTCATTGCCTGCTATCGTAGAGGAGGTACAAATAACAGTGATCTTGGTGATTGCACTTTGTGTGCTTTTGTGTTATTATGTCGAGGTACTAGAGGCCGTCGTGTGATATCTTGTTTGTATGATTTGACCTCATTGATGATCCTATAATGAATACTTGTAGTTTTTCGAATAACCGCGTACTAACTTCATCCATGCGCGTTTAGAAAAGAAAGTAACTATAAGACATGATAAAATCCCTTTTTGGGGTTCAAATACACCTATGATTTATCTGTGATTGACCTGAGTTGCCTCCTATGTCTACTTCTTACTTAGTTAACTTGAAATCTAGGTGATTAAAGCATGGGGAACATGTTACATGTCTGTGAAGAAAATACAAGAACAAACATTTAAAAAAATGCAAACATTTCATCTTTCGGCAGTGTGATGTGCTATCCTTCTTGTTACTTTTTTAGTGGGACATTTTCCCTTTCTCCTATTTTGATTGTCGAACAATGTTACTGCGCATATGCTGGTGATGGTGTATTTATTATAAAAACAGAAATTATTTACTGCGTTTCTCACAGATGCAAAATAAAATCGACTCATTACAAGAAGAGCTGCATCAGGCAAAGACCATCCATAACCACACGTTTGCTGATTCAGAACGGAGCGCCGAGGTTTGTTGAAACTGTTGTTGCCATGAAAGAACATAATTTTCAGTTTTTATTATTTCTATGTATTTAACACTCTCTTATTCACTTGTGACAGGAAAGACTTATGGCTGGTTTGTCTGACAAACACAATTTAGACGTTAGCAACGGACCATTACAGGTAAATTACATTACTTTTCTGTATCTGTCATAATTAAAAATGTAAAAGTTGTTGTGAGTCAGTTTTGAATTCTTACAATAATGTTGTAAATCCCACAGGGACTCGAAGAAAAATAACAAGAGGTAAGCGTTAGCGACGTAGCATCGAGGTGTCATTCCTGTCCAGTGCGTGCGCTCGCGCACAGGTAACATAGACGTGCAGACGCCGCCGCGCGCTGCCGCTCTCATATATGTTACTATTATTCAATATTGGTAATTATAAGGGACTCGTAAACTATTGTTCAGAATATAAAGTAATAGCGTTAATCGTACTCGACAACATACAATCGCAATATCGTCCATTCAAGTAGTTTCGCGCAACTTGATATAAATTGCACCAGAGTAATGTTGGCGTTTGTGTTTTTGGTAGGATGTGTCTGTATATTACAATAAACAAGTGTAATCTTTGTGCACTTCCCAGATTCATGATAGAGAAGAAACATTCGTTTAATTTACGTTTATTTTGAACATTTCGCTTGATTATTGAGTAGTGTTGACTAGGCAGCATGTTTTGGCAGCAAAGAAGATTCTAAAACTATACCTATTGCATCTCAGGTTCATTTATATTTAATTTCGATTAAAAACCAATTAGAAAAAAGGCAGCATAGTTTAATAATAGAACCGCTAATCTAATTCTATATCTACTTTGGAAATCATAAATATAGTTTATGTTATTGTAAACGAAGGAAAAATAGACAATTGAATTAACAGTCAGGTGGCTGCCAGCTATTTGTTTTTTTTTTTTCATTCGACCACAGATGCTGCGTCGCGTCGACACATTGTAATAAAAAATACTGTGTCACGTAAATCTTTAGAAAGTATGTCGTGCAACAATAAATCATTGTTGTTATTGATTGGGAGGATAAATGACACGTACAAATACATTATAATGAGTAAATTATTTTAAAATGATTCCATATCTTATTATTTTACGAATATTAATAATCGTTTTTGGGACTGTTATAGGCAATACGATAATTATATAACTAGCAATATTTGAACCACTTTGTATCGAATTTTATCATCGATTAAATAATTCGATATCTGCCTGATCAAAGGATATTATTTAAATATTTTTCAGTAAATATTTAACTGTGATGTGAAATAAAATCAATTCGTTGTGGCAATTGAGCAATACTGATCTTGAAAATTACTATTTTATTTAATTACCTAGTTAGCTTAGTAAATATTTAAAACATAAAGTGTAAATTATAGCAACAAATTTAATTATTGTGACGTGCGATTGTATAATTGTATAATGAATAAAATTCCCATTTACCTAACTCTGATATACCCTATTTCTAATTTGCCGAATTAACAATTTTCTATTCTTAATAATTTTAAGGAATGTTATTTACTCTTTAGAATTATATTATTATTTATAAATATTTTTTTTTATCTAGCGCATAATCATTTTGTCAGTGCCTTAGGGTAAGATTTGAATTTAAAATGCTGACTGTTTTATTTCTAGAAATAAATAAATCAAATGCTTGTTAAAAATAAGATCTAGTTTGAAGTTATTTTTATGTTATTTTTTATTGTTTCAATAGAGTACGACGCGTGTAGTGGATCACTGTGTCAAAATGTTTTAATATACTGTAGAATACCCGTATCCGCGAATGGTTTGGTTCTGCGATTTCATTTTAACTATGAACCTCGTTTTTGCAATATTCGTTGTGATGCCGGCACAGTGATGTAAAATAATCGACAAAATATTATTGACATCTATTTAAAAAAATATTATAAGTATCCAGACCAGTACATTTCAAGAAATCGCAGCAACCGAATCCGTGGACGCGAAGGGTCACCTATTATAAAAGTAGTAATAATATTATTAAATCTAATTGTATAATACGTAAGCCACTTTGTATGATAATGATAATAGAAAGACATCAAATAAACTATTTCCTAATTTCTTGAGTTTTTTTTTCAACATTACCTTCGTCTGGAAGCAGGAGTGGGGGACCGTGTCCCTGACATCTCTGAGACGCGCGTGGAACACTACGCTTCGGCGACGACTCGAGCTAGGTCCGGACGGATACCGGGCGGCTGCCGAACAGCGATCTACCCATTGCTCGTCGTCCGCAAGCCACGCCTCGAAGGAACATTGGGTGGGGTTTTAGACAGTAAAAGCCTACACGCCCTCCTGCTCCGCCCTAGAGTTGAGAAGTCATTAGATGATTTCTCGCATAAAAAAAACCTTATTCTGATTGGTGGCGAGACGGCGTACTTAGTTTCAGGGATGTTACGGAGCTTCGACTCCGGTTCCGTTAAGTCGGAACTTCCGATTATTATTACACCTTCGGTTCCGACTTCGGCTCCGACACTTTTAAATCGGAGGTCGAAGCATAACATAGCGGCGACGGCGGCCTGTGTCGACTGTTATGAACAGGTTCATAGATTTAATATAATATGTGTTCTTGTTTATTTGGAAATAATATGCTAATTTTTTTTCATTGTTTGTGTTTTATTTTATAATTAAAAAAAAAATTATAAAAGAATGTTTTATTTGTCCGTAAATAAAAATTATTTCTCATGCCACCACTTCTGACCCTGCCTCCGACTCCGATTCCGATTCCGATAAATCAAATTTAAAAACTCCGACTCCGACTTCGGTTCCGATAAAACTACCTCCGTTACATCCCTGCTTAGTTTATTAATAAATACTTTTAAAACTATCTTGTTTTGTTTCCCGACTTGTCTCTTTCTAGTTTTATTTTAACCCTTCAGATACCGTCAATTAGAAACACAATAGTAAGACAATAGATGCGCGGCCACCGGTGGTCGCTTGGGGATTCATGAATTAACTAGATATTTTTAATTTTAACAAAGGCATAAAGTAACAACTAGTTTTAACTAGTTCTAATGAAAAAAGAGTTAACTGCAACACATTCAAAACCAGTGGGTCGCGGGTTCGATTCCCGCACGTAAAAAATATTTGAATGGCTTACAGTAAGTTGTTCCGGGTCTGGGTGTCTTGTTTTTGTGACTGTGTGTGTTTACATGTTTGTAAACGATTACCAAATCTGTGTAATTAATTACTGTATAGACATTATAGTCGTTAATAAATTACGCTAAAACCAATTATTAAACTACTTTTCGAAAATAAAATATTAACATAAAACAGTTTTTTCCCATGACGATTGGGACAGATTTTGGTGCGCTTCAGTTTTGGTTAGTGTTGGCATAAGGAACAAAATGCACTATGTGTGCATTTTAACAAAATAGAACATTATGTACTACGTGAAAAAAACACATTTCATTGTGAGAATTATTTAGAATACGTTGCATCATGCAGCGCTACGCTTCGTGATGCCTCGCGGCGTAGAGCGATGCATGGCGACGCAGCAGTGCAACGCTGGTACGCGCGGCGTGCAAGAGCGGCGCTGCGCCTCACAAAACCACGCGTATACGCATGCTGCCAAATACTACGAAAACATTAAACTGTTTATAATATGAATCTTCGAAAAAATGGCTTGAAAGACTTAGTACCCAAGCTAAGAATATTATTAAAAAAGTTCAATTATGACAATGACTTACAGACATAAATTGATGTCAAAATTAGCGATGGGCGATTCCGAGATGTTTTAACAATCGAATGCATCAAAGTCGTTAAAATAAACCATCGAGTCAACCATCGATTCCCCGTTCTATAAAGCAATCGAGATGTTTCTCGATTGTTTCGAGTCAATGGAATCGATCGCTAGTTTTCGATTGTTCGAATCAGTCACTCTCACTCACCGAGTCTCGCAGTCTCGCTCGGTCACCGAGGTCAGTCGCAGTCGATTGCATGCATCGAGCGGAGGTGCAGTTAGAGGCGAGAGCGTGCCAGACTCGAATCGAGCGAGCCGCGCGTAATTTGTGAACCTATACTTACGATTACGACGCACCGTTTTATTTTTAAATAGTTTTTAAATTCATCAAAATGATAAGATAAATAATAAGATTAAAAAACTATGCTACATACATTTAATAAAAAAACAGATTCAAAAAGAACCCTTAATGTGTTTTATTTATTTTTACGTTTCCTTCTATCTAATTATTCGTACGTAAGTTACTTTTACATTTTATTCCCGTCGCGGTATTGATTCGCAATCACAACGCAAGTCCTCGCGAAACTCTAAACCATCGAGGAACAACTCTCGAATGAACGCGCTATGCGCCAGTCGCCATAACAGACCGTGAGACCGAGTCGGACTCGAGTCCAAGTCGAAACAATCGAAAACCATCGAGATGTTCGAACAATCGAATAAAACCTCTCGCCATCGCGCATCGCTAATCAAAATCAATTCAAATCAATTCAAAATATTCAAATGTCAATCCATTACATTCTCTTTGTGTCAATCATCAATTGCACATTATGGTGAAACGGTGATATTATTTTATTTACATTTATATTTATAGTGAATATAACAATGTCAGAGGCAGCCGTTAAAAACATCGATAATGCTTGTGAAACTGCAGAAGAATTTACCAAAATATTTTACAAGCAGGTAGATAATAACCGGCATTTGTCATCAAAACTATACTTGGATACAGGCCTTCTGGTTTGGAACGGCATTGGTATTAACGGTAATGACAAGATCCAGAAGTTCTTGATGGATTTACCAGCTAGTAACCATGTGCTCAAGACATTAGATGCACAACCTATATCAGAGAATCTGGTGTCAAATAAGTTGTCCTACCTTATTCAAGCTTGTGGAGATGTGACCTATCAAAACGATGACGCCAAGAAACCCTTTCAACAAACGTTTGTGATCGTTGCCGTCGATGGGAAATGGAAAATTGCATCAGATTGTTTCAGATTGCAAGTTCCCTATAGCAGTTAAACAATTTTGGATTTACTTTTGAGGTATGTTCTAGGAATTTCTGTAAAATTTGTTTTTCTGTTAATATACTTGTAAGCAACTGTTGCGGTCGTCAATTGCAAACTGTGTAATTACACTAAATATATTAGTGTATATGGTATACCAGAACCTTTCTGTGGTATCTCAAAGAACCAGGCCATGCAGACCCTTAAGGGCAACCTATTTGGCGATTCAAAAAAGTACTGGTTGTTACAACCAGGACTGCTACACGCCAAATCTCTTATAGAAGGCTACTCACAAAAACAAACTGCCGAGCGTCTTGAGCTTAGCAGGACGAACATCTGTGCGATAGCCTGCGCCTTAACCGGCCACTGCAAATTAAACAGGCACCAATTTCACATGAAACTGAGTGACACTGATGTTTGCCGGTACTGTAATCAGGAGAGGGAGATGCCTAAGCACCTGTTGTGTGAATGTGGGCCCCTTATCCACAAACGGAGTAACCATCTGGGTCGACACATTATTCGCCCAGAAGAAACTCTTAAAGCTAGGAGTATTCTAGACTTCCTGGAAGCCTCCCGGCTAAAAGAGTTACTCTAACAAGGTGGCGAGTCACAATAGATCTTTTAGGTTGCAGTGACTACATCTCCTACACTATGGGAGATGCATAGCCCCTTATCTTCAAAATAATAATAATAATAGTGTATATGGTGAGGATCAAACATTTTTAAACCAAAATGAAAAAATACCATCATTTTCATCTTTGGTCTTCATTTTGGGTGTTTTCTTTTGGTTAGTATAGAGGTTTGTGCGTGATTCTGCACCATTTTGGCTGAACACCAAGCGGATGCGGGTGTCCGCATATATCATAAAATATTGAGAGTTTTATTTACAGGGTATCCAAGAAGGTAAATATTAAATTATTCATAAAGTAGTCTGTAAATATAGAAAATAAGCAAACCTGTCTATGATGCGAAGCTGCTCTGGCTCTCTATAAAAATATGTCCATCTGTGGGAAGACTGCTGCGGTCCACCAGGTCGAACGTCATTACGCCAAGAGAGGGAGAGAAGGTCCTCTCATAGGCTACGGACAGAGTGGGTACAGCTCCACAATTGAGTTAATATACACCTATAGATATGCACAGGTTAATGAAACAAATGTGTCTATGTTAGGATACTTAAATATTTAATAATAATAATTATATTAATTATTTACAATTTGTTATAAATATATAACATTGTAGGATATATTACAATAGGTTGACTGGTGTATGAAAAATGCCATGCATGGGGTATATCGAGAGCCAGCCTAAAGTATTAGAAACTACCTAGCTACATTTATTTGTCTGTGACATTGCTAAAAATTTTAGAAAAACTTATAGTGCAAGGCATACATACTATGCGTTCCAAATGAGAATAGTTGTGACGTCACAATTTACTGTCAAATCGAAGAAATTTTGACAAAATTGAGTAACTCGTAGATGATTAAAATTGAAGAACTGGATTCTGATTAAACTTTTTTCATTCACAGTTTGTAAATAAATTACGTTTTTCGTAAAATAGTTCCAAGTTTAAAAATTTTTTTTCCTTGATTTGACAGTAAATTGTGACATCACAACATGCAATCGATCCTATTCCCATTTGGAACCCATTGTAATACAGGGTGTTTTTTTGTTTGTCTATAATATTTTTAGCTTTATAATTAGTATTATTTATTTTTCAGATGGTGATAAAAGGTGAAATACAAATAATTTATACTTACTATCAAAAAATAAGTAAATACATCAGTGACGTGGCAATGCAAAGAAACCTTAGTGTACAATTTAATTGAGTTGCTTAAACTCGAAAGGAGCAGTTCAGAAGCCCTGGATCCTAAAACATGAACACTATATATTTATTATGAATGAAGAACTAAGTACCACATAAAAAAATACTGTACCCATATTAAAAATAACACATTTTTATACTGTTATTATTCTAAATTTAAATTTAGTATAAACAATACTTGAATAAATGTCATGATAAAAATAGTAATTAAACCTACATTGGGTACTTTTTTAATTGGTCCTGAATCTGATATTAATTAAATACATTATCAATATTAAAAATGAGAGCAGTGGTGGCCGAGTGGTAACGGCCCCGACTTACGTGTTATAGGTCGCGAGTTCAAACCCAGCCAGGCGCATTACTTTGTATAATTTATTTCATCACCACTGATCTCAAAACGGTGAAGGAAAACATCGTGAGAAAACCGGCATGTCCTAGAACCTAAAATTCGAAGACATGTGACATCCATCAACCCGCACTGGGCTGGCGTGGTGTATTACGGCCCGTTTCCTCTCCTAGAGAGGAGGCTTGATTCCTAACACTGGGAACATTATAAGGCCGACTATGCTATGCGATGCTATACTTAAATAATTATTTGGGTCAAAAATGTGTATATAAATAGTTCTGGAATTAATATTACAGCAACAGTTTAGAATTTAGAATAAGAACCTAAAAATGCCTTGCAGTTTGGACAATTGTGCTGAGCTTCCTTGAACACTTTCGTGATGTATGGTATTGCAGCCAAGCAGCAAATACAGCACCAACTGAAACACAAATAATTAAAAGTTTAATTTTATAATATTATCTGATTTGATTGATACAAAATGTTTGAAACTGGTTAGTTTTTTCGGCTGCTATTAATTTAACTTTGTAAATTAGGTAAAATATAATTAGTTACTACGGTTAGTGGAAGCAACGGCATGGTCCCGAGTAGCGATGTGCCGTTGCCGGCAATATTGCCGTGAATTCTCTAGTCCCGAGTTTCATATGAACATCGAACTTTAAGCACTGTAATGTAATAAGAGTTTGATGTTAGTTTAGTATTATTAGGTGAATATTGAAGCAATAATTTGACTAATTTCAATAAAGTGGAAACGCCAATTCCCGTGACTCTAGAAAAAAAAGAAACTTCATTTTTTTGACTTTAGCGCTATCTAGCGCGGCTACGCTCGGGCCTATAGTTTTCACACGCGCCGGTGTAACATATGCAGCGCCTACTGTTCACGGATTGCATACACGGGTATTCGTCAATAAACGCTTGGTGTACTGTACACTTGCGTGAAGATTGCATACTAGACTATGAAATCCAGGAGCGTAGCTAGTCCTAATGGGGCCCCATATCAAATACTTTTGAAAGGATCATTCAGAAGGTAACCTACCTACTAAAAATCCTACTAAAATAGGATGTGTTTTTATTGTCGTCTTATATGTTATTTTAAAAGGCTAAAAACTGTTTACATCTATATATATAAAAATGAAACCCGTTTTCCGTTGTCACGACATAGGATGAAAACGGCTTGACCGATTTGGCTGATTTTTTTTGAGGAAAAGGTTCTTATGGAAAAAAAAAAATAGGGTAGTGTAGGGTAGAGTCGAGTAGGGTAGAGTAGTGTAGAGTAGGGTAGGGTAGAGTTGGGTATAGTAGGGTGGAGTCGGGACTTCGATCAATAATAGTACTGGATACACAATCCCATGCAAAAGTTCACTTCAAAACTGGCACCAATCGTATTTACCTAATCCTAGTTGAAAAAAACATGCATTAATGTAAATTCAACCTTAAATACAATAACTTAAAGTTATGTTCACAAAGCCATGCAAAAAAAAAAACAATAAATTTTTACGACCGAAGCTCGCTGGTCAACACACAGCAAAAGAAATTCAACCTTACACGCATGATTTAAGGTCAGAATTACAGTGTCTGTGGAATAGTCGATGTTTGTTACAATAGTTGGCGCGTTGTAGCAAACATTGGTCAAACAATCATAATATTTGCTAAGATTTACTATTTAACCTTTTCACCGCCAAGCACTTCTATATAAGTTCGGGATTTTCGTGCCACCAGCGCCACAACTTCTATAGAAGTTGTTCATTTTAACTATCTTATTAAAATAAATTTACTGTGATTAAAAGCTTTGTTTCATTTTATTATTTAAGATAGCACTGTCTACTACCCTGTTTTTAATTTTTCTACACAAAATAAGCCCTAGTTTGTCCTAAAATCGGCAAAAACAGAAACTCCGAATTTTGTTACTTTCCTCAGAACGCCAATCACTCCATATCAATTTGGCCAGTGATGTGCCGTAAAAGGTTGATTTCACCATTGAAATATTTATAAATACAGAAAGTTACGAATATCGAAAACAATTTGAGGTCAATAAAATATGAACTTAGTTATCTACTTCATTACAAAGGATGGTAGATGAATTTCGACCTTCAGGTAGATGCCGATACGTAATTATAAAGTTGTTACCAATTCTTGTCGATAGTTATTTTCCCATCTCTACAAAACTTTTGCAAGGTGTGGAATCGGACTCCGAGTATTTTGTGGAGAACATTGAACCAGAAGATAATTCTAAGGTATGTCTAACTGGATGATAATAATAATGTTTATTCATCAAAGAGTAGGAATTCAATAAGTATGTAAAATGTTCGGTGAGCCCAGTATCTCCAAATGCACTGTAATTACAGTAGATTTAGTTACTGTTTTTGTACTCTATACACTATTATGAATAGAAGAAAGAAAGACCATAGACCCCATCCCTGATCAGAATCGAATTCAACGTGCCCTCAGTGCCAATAACTTGATATTATGAAGTTAAAGAATGAGATCATGAAACAAATAGAGATGTACCCCATTCCTTATAGTTCTAATTGAGTTATGTATTAGTTTCTTTGATACTCATAATTTATACTGTTTTTTCTTATTAAGGATACTGTGAAATAAAACAAATCTGGAAATATTTAATCAGTTTTTATTTATATTCGTAAAATCAACTTTAAATCTCAACTTTACGCGTACTAATCTTATTCATCGATATGACGATATCCCCATCACTACTGTTTACTGTATATTTAGTTATACATTTATAGCTTGGCGCTCGGCGAGGCATTGCGTATTGTATACGTTGACGGCGAAAAGGTTAATTCAGTTTTTATGTTATGATAAAGACATTGATATAAACTTACCGAAAAAAAGATATTCCTACCAAAATCTTGGTGTTACGGTGATTATTTACACAATTTTTGAACACGCACTGCGGCATTTTGACGTCTTAACGTTGGCTATGATTGGACCGTACTAATTTGAAATAAGAGCACAACAGTATTTGTGCTCTTATTTTTCTGGCCGTTTTTGAAGCGCTTATCGGGAATCTAGTACTATTATTGATCGAAGAGTAGGGAAGAGCGGGAGCGAAGCTGCGCGGGCAAAAGCTAGTAGTATCATATAATCATTATTCATTCACTCCTAGCTTTTTATCAATATGATAATTTAAGATTGTGGTTAACATGTTACGAATTTAGGCATAGGTCGGGGCCCCTGTAGCTCGGGGGCCCCGTATAATTGATACGGCTGATACGGCGGTAGCTACGCCTCTGATAAAATCCTGTCGGCGAAGCGGCACTGTCCTGCGTCCTGTCGTTGTCGCTTCCTAGACGTGGTTTCAGTATATTACAAAGTACTCTACGCGTAAATTAAAAAATCAAAAACGAGACAGGAACAATATTTTTGAAAACAACATTGTTCATATCTCTGACAGGAACAATGAAAAAACTACTATTCATATTCATGAATACGCGCCTCAGAAGTTCTTGAGTAGAAAATTGTTTTGAGGGTTTGCACCAGGAGAGGCAAGAGACACCAGACCTAGGCGCCCCCCTGAACTTATCGCCCCACCGTGCCCCCCCCCCCCAACGTCGGCGCTGAGAAGTTACGACCCAACCTCAAGCAACCTCATGTGGGCCAGCCTCATATAGCTTAGGACTCGGTGGAAAGGTGTGCGAAGAGGTTAATTGATAATTGAATGGTCAAGTCCGGTCTACCAAGTCTTGAGCACAGGTGTAACCCTACACCATGCCATGCAGCCTTTCGCCAGCCATGCAGGCTAGTGTGAATAGGGAATAGGCTCTTAATGAACTAGTGCGTGCGCCTTACCATCTACGATTGAATCATTGAATCACTTAATTACTTTTAACATGACGTTCATAACAACATAGATACTATCTATTGGATTGTTTAGTTTCTCAGTAATGGTTATTATGGTTAATTCTGATAAGAAAATAAAGTTCGTAAACCAGAACGATACTTACCATCAGGTAGGATCGCAGTCAAGCATTAGTTTTAGTTTATATCAATAAAAAAAAAAAACAAGCAACTGAAACCCTTTTTCAGTTACTTGTTTTTTGTCCAAACTTATCTGTGACGTCACTGTCATTAGGTTTATTAACAGCTTCCGTAGGTAGGTACCTACCTTTTCAAGAGGAGGAAAAAGATAGCGGGAAAAACTGGACAAAACAAACCACTAGTGGTACACATTAGCTATAGTTGTATGTATGGTGATGACTCTGGCCATACGTACAGTGGCCGTGATAAAAGGTTCTCCTGGTGCTGATCAGTACCTACCTATTAATTGTATTAACTTACCAAGTAATCCCACAAATGAAGCCAGCCAGCATGTGAGTTTTGTTTGTGCTGGTATATGTAACGGACGTTACAATTCTCTCGTCACATTTAGGACAGTTGAAGAGAGTCGGAGAATGCTTCAGCGGAAGGTGTAAGATGACAGTTCGGGACGGTGGCTGATTAGATGCAGGCTGATTAGTAATTGGTGGATTAGTCACTGGCACTGGTGGGACATAATTGTATGTCGCGTCGTATGACGGTGGTGGTTCTCTGTGGTGTATACCTTTCTCTTCTGTTTCCTCTTGATACACTTGCCGGATTATTTCACTTTGAGCAGGATGCACACCACTATTCATATCCATGTTAGTAAAATGTAATGATACTGAAACTTTTACTTCGCATGAATACAGCGTATTGATTACGATTATACACTAAAAATTTACCTTGTTATCTTCAGTGATTGTTGCTATCTTATCTACCAGACCTGATATAGTTGTAGGTACTTACTAAGGAATGGATTATGCGTGTATTTTTTTTTTTGTTTTGATATTCGTCATTCACCAGTGAATCTTTTGTTTATTGTTGGTGGGTGCCTAAAAAGCTTAGGTCAGCGCCCCAATCATGAGCTTTATTTACCTACGTACAGTCCGCCGGAGTCGCAGTTCGATGCCCAGTCAGAGCTGTACAATGGGTTGGTAGCTCGATAAGGCCTGGGTTGACGGCGCGTTGGGTTGTACGCGTGTATCAAGGAGCTGTCAGCATAAGCGACAGCCCACTAAGGCTGATGCTTGCTATATCTGCGGGATTGTTCGAAAGAGTTACCAGAAGGCCTTGGTGCGCAGACGGCACCTGAAAGAATACTGTTGGGTTTTAGTCATTGAAAGTCTGACATACCCTCTCGCTCCACCTAGAGAGGGACGAGTTATTTGATGATTTCCCAACACAAAAATAAATATACTTAAGTACCTACAACTTATAAAATTATAACTAAACCTAAGTCAAGAACCCTGTTGTTTGAGTAGGACCTGTCAATAACGCCACACGATCTTCTTGGTTGTTTCCGAAAGTGGTAAGCAGAAGCAGAGCTCAAAGTTACGCCCCACCCCCCTCCCTCCTCCCGGGGTAAAGATAGACGTGTGCAAACATTCGTAATAACAATAAAAAGTTCGTTGTAAATGATAAAATGAATAATGACTAATAATATGACGTGATAGTATGTTCCAATTTTATATCTCGCTCTGCTTTTTCTAACATTCGGTAGGTACATAAAATCACAATATTAATCAAGACTTGGCCTGTGTCCCAATCTGAGTAATCCCTTATTCGAGTTCGTTATTACATCATATTCTAGTCAGTATGGATGTATGTCCTCATATTTTTTTAATTTAGGATGGTACTAGAGCGACCCGTCTCTTTTTCGCACTCGCGTCATAAATCTTTGAAAATTTTTCCTATTACAATACGCACGTATTATACCTACACCTAAATCTTCCACATGAATTATTCTACTTTCACTCTATCCATTGGTGAAAACCACATGAAAATCTGTTCTCGTTAGTTTTTCTGTTTATCGCAAATTTTCAGACACACACACACTGTGGGGGACTTTTTGGGTCTAGTTATGCAGCTAGCAGTGGTGGTAATCATAATCAGCTTTATAATGTTCCCACTGCTGGGACTCAGGCCTCTTTGGAGGTGAAACAGAGTGTAAAGTCCCGTAAACCTTCGTTAGAAAGGGAGGATCCTCCGACCAGACAGGTGTTATGTCTGGTGGGCAACTGCCCGATAGATGATTTCAGGCTGATCTATATGTTCAAATCAGGGATGTAACGGAGGTAGTTTTATCGGAACCGAAGTCGGAGTCGGAGTTTTTAAATTTGATTTATCGGAATCGGAATCGGAGTCGGAATCGGAGTCGGAGGCAGGGTCAGAAGTGTCGTGTGCGTAACAAATTAACAACAAGTGAAAAAATAATTGACGATTGAGTGCACGTAGCGGAGGTCGGCGGGATTCCCCGCGTGACATGTATGAACCTGTTCATAACAGTCGACACAGGCCGCCGTCGCCGCTATGTTATGCTTCGACCTCCGATTAAAACCTCCGATTTAAAAGTGTCGGAGCCGAAGTCGGAACCGAAGGTGTAATAATAATCGGAAGTTCCGACTTAACGGAACCGGAGACGAAGCTCCGTAACATCCCTGGTTCAAATCACGCGTAGAAAATTGATTGTGCAATGCAGGATTAGTTCTTATGTGACGCCATAGATGTCGCTTCACCTCCTTTTTAGGAGAGGGAATTGCTGGTAAGATCGTCAGTAAGATAGATATACAGGTTGTAAGGGACAGGTCTCTGCAAGGCTTGCTCAGTAGACGAAACTGAACAATCTTCCACAAATATTTTTTTTTCAGAAAACGAACATTAAAAAAAAATGGCATCTCCATGCAATTATGAGCTATGGAGAAGCCAATTTCTTTTATAAAATTTGCGGGGACCTGTCCTTACACTTTGCATTTTGTTGTGCAATTTTACCTCTACTATATTAGTTTAGTCTCTTGACCCTAATGCGTAGGAAACAATCAATCACAAATTCTAAACAATCAATGATTGTTGATTATCATAATAATTTCAAACTCAGTTGCAGAAATAAAACTACACATTTTAGGCAGCCACACTCAATCTAGGAACCGATACCAGTGGGAAACAAAAAGAAATAATATCTACTCACTCTTTGTTGTACTGAACTACCTATACTGGTGATACGGTCATACATAACATAAATAAAACAAAGTTAGTTCACAGTATAAATACCTTATTATATATTTTGTAAACAGTGAATGAAGAACATTTATAAAAGGTTTTTACAACATTACCCCTTAAAAAATGGATTACTTTCATTTACTAAAATTATTTTGCATTTAAAACTAAAAAGTGATAACATACTGCAATAAAAAACATTTAAGAATTTATTAAATTATAGCTGCACTACTTAATACTTATTATTTTGTTTATATTTCACTGTTTTTCAATCATAATATTCAGTCTAATTTCAATCACAATGTTACCTGTTAGTTCACAGAATGCCAGTTTGGTACCGTTTCATTCTTCTTTCATTTAATTTTAAATAAGTAATCAATAAATGAAGTAATTATTCAGCTATTTTTTTTTCAAAGCAAGTACTAAAAAAGAACATTTTAAAATGGATGGAATGCATTTTTATAACATGTAGAAGAATGTTTTTTTAATTGTAAGTATGTAACGTTCTGGGGATTTAATAATAATTTATTTATAAAGATGTGAACAATTACAATTAATTACTTAAATTTTTGCATTACATGTGTTAATATCTTGTACAGTAGTGTCACAGCTGCATATTTCAGGAACATCTATAATATAGGGTTCCAGAAATATGCAAATAAGTAAAACTATTGAACAGTCATTTTGTGAAACACACATTACAATAATTTTGCTATAAGCGCTGATACAAATTTAATTATTGTGATAAAAATCAATTTATTTAAAATTTTGAAGTCATTTAATATTTTGTAGCCTTAAAACTGTTGCCATATTTATTCTTTTGTTATTTTAGTTTAGGCCATTTGAAGTGTTAGGCAATAAACAGGCGTTCATGATGACCATCACCAATTAAAACTATTGCATCGCATCCAAACTAGTGGACCAGTGAATGTTGGTTATCACAGATGACCTGTCTTATTTGTTTTATAAAATGAGCCATAATTCTGTTGTAACTTTACTAAAATTCTTAAGGGTTAATATACTGCTCATGCACAACTTCACCTGCATCATAAACCTTAGTTGTGTACTGTGATTAATAGTTGCAGTGCCATTCATAATACACTGATAACACTGCACGTGAAGTATCGTGTACCATTGTGTAACAATATTTTATATTAGTCATACGTAGTTGAGAATTCACAAGCATCAAAACTCGAAAAGATAATAATAATATAACCATTAGCAATTAGGGACACATGGGTTTTAGAGTGGAGTTGATGGCACCATAATTGCTTCTTACAATTTAGCATATTTTTTTTAACATTTTCGTTTTTCAACATATTCAAGGTTGCAATCTTCATAGCATCACGGTGGCAGTGTATTCACCCAATTAACACTTGCTACTTTTACCAATGAAAGTATTGCAATTGGGGCAGTAGTGCTCGGCATCTTTGAAGGTATCAAAGCAGTACGGGACAAGACCAAGACAGCATAGAGAGCAAACCCTGGAAAATCATAAGAACAATTGTTAGAAATATTGATGGCAGATTATTATGAAAATATCTTATTTATTTTTCTGTAACATTATCAAAAGAATAAAATGTCAACTCTGTGAAATGTGAAACAATAAGGCATATCTATATATATAAAAATGAAACCCGTTTTCCGTTGTCACGACATAGCATGAAAACGGCTTGGCCGATTTGGCTGATTTTTTTTTGTTGTGATTGTTATTGTGAGGATAAGGTTCTTATGAAAAAAAAAAAAAAATTTGGATAGTGTAGGGTAGGGTAGAGTAGAGTAGGGTAGAGTAGTGTAGGGTAGGGTAGGGTAGGGTAGGGTAGGGTAGGGTAGAGTAGGGTAGAGTAGGGTAGAGTTGGGTATAGTAGCGTGGAGTAGGGAAGAGTGGGAGCGAAGCCGCGCGGGCAAAAGCTAGTAATTATATACAAACAAGTTTATTATAAACCTATATCATCATCATTTCCCAGCCCTTGTTCGATATTATTTGGGACTAGTGTCTAATAACACATTTTTTTCTTCCATTCTGTCCTGTCATCCCTTTCTTTCATATAATTTCTCACAAAATCCATCCATTTTTTCTTTGGCCTCCCTCTCCATCCATCCACATGTACACTCATAACTACTTTACCTACATGCGTTTCATTCCTCCTCTTTACATGGCCGTACCAACACAAAAAACATTTTCTTTTCTACCCTTTCAACTTTTCAGTCACTGGTGCCACTTTCAAACTTCCTCTAATGCACTAATTTATCAATTTATTCATTCTCGTCATGCAACACATCCTTTCATACACCTCAACATTCCTAGCTCTGCTACATGCAAAATATTTTCATGATATTAAAACTAAAGAAGGTAACTTACATAGTTATAACGCAAATGGATCCGGCTACTAAATGAGTATGCCAGGCTGTTGTGTATGTTACTCTTGTTGTGACAACTTTTCCACAGTTGAAGCAATTTATTGTCGTTGGTTCAGTTCCGACTGCGGGCGGGAGCACGATGCCCACGGGCATGGGCGGCTGCGGCGGCACCATGTCACCCGCTTGAGGCTGAGTGTTCGTCACTGTGATGGTAGGGTGCGGATACACCCCCGGTGCTGTAAACTTAGGTTGAGGGTGCGGGTATGGGGCTCCAGCGGCTGTAAACGGCTCCCCTCCAGGTGCTACGAAGCCATATTGTGGATTGCCCACTACTGCTGAGTAAGGAGGCGGAAGATCTTCAGGCGCAGAAGCCACTGCACCTGGTCCCGGAATATTCGCCATTGTTTCCTTTTTAATTTTTCAAGTTGAAGTTATTTAAATGCCAGGTGTCGGATGGAGTTTAAACTGACGAAAAGGATAAAACGATTCGAGTTCTCGTAAACTTAAATTTGTTAACAATTCTTTGCGAAATGATGCACGAAATTACTTTGGTTGGTAGATAAAACATAACATGACGTCATATGTCAATGTCATCCTATCAGGTGCTTGAGTGAAAAACAAAGCAATTGACGCACAGGAATTTCCGATCGTGTGGAATTTCGGATACACTAACTTTTTGATATTTCGATGAAATTAACATTTTAGTACAAAATAATATCACAGATTTACATAGTTGTGATTTTATTTTTTGAAACTCAATTGAATAAATAAAGTGGAGTCATTAGTTCCGATTTTAGCCGAGATTAGAGCTTGGAGACCCTTGTCCAACTGTATAAACTAGTGTTCTACTAGAAAGGAAAAATGAGAAAGAACTGTATTTTTTTTCTTATTTCTCAGATTTTCAATATCTATATATATAAAAATCAATGCCACTTTTCGTTGTTATTTTATAACTCAAGATCGGGCTCACATATCCAAACCAAATTTTTAGGCTTTGTTTGGACTATTTAGTAGATGGTTTATGTGAAGTTTGGTAGGGTAGAGTAGGGTATAGTAGGGTATAGTAGGGTATAGTAGGGTTGAGTAGGGTAGAGTAGGGTATAGTAGGGTTGAGTAGGGTAGAGTAGGGTAAACTAGTGTAGAGTAGAGTAGTGTAGAGTAGTGTAGGGTAGAGTAGGGTAGAGTATGGTATAGTAGGGTAGAGTAGGGTATAGTAGGGTAGAGTAGGGAAGAGCGGGAGCGAAGCCATGCGGGCAAAAGCTAGTATAAAATAAATATTTAATGTTCAATAAATGCAAATAAAATAGCTACTTGCTTACTGCAGATGTCGCTACTATAATTCGTCCGTACAGTTTAGGTCTTTGCCTTATGTTACTTGGGGTCAGTGCAATCATGCAACGTTTTTTTCTTCCATTATATCCTGTCAGCAGTCACGCTGTCATTGATTCGATTTCATATCAGACTATTGCTTTGGCCTCCGTCTCCTTGTCCATCTATCCACGCGTATACCAATTACATTCATAACTCTTTTAAACACGCGTTCGTCCCTTCTCTTAACATGACTATTTAAGTAATAATAAGATAATCCAATTTATGGTTTTAAGTAAGATCACAATAAAACAATCTATCCTACTACACATGCATGTCCCAAGTCCCAATGAATAAACAAATTTTTAGTCATAACTGGTCATAACCCAGTCAGAGTAATTCTATTTTCGAATTCGGTCTTACATGATAATAAAAACATTTATAACTTTCGACTCGCCCTTTGAGTTTAGGTCTTTAGAGCAGTGGTGGCCGAGTAGTAATGGCCCCGACCTGCGAGTTGTAGGTCGCGAGTTCAAACCCAACCAGGCGCATTACTTTGTGTAATTTATTTCATCACCACAACTCTCAAAACGGCGAAAGAAAACATTGTGAGGAAACCGGCATGTCCTAGAACTAAAAATTCGAAGACATGTGACATTCACCAACCCGCATTGGGCCCGCGTGTTGGATTACGGCCCGGATGGGACATCTGTCGACCACTGTCTTTATTATACATAGACTAGCTGCTCCCAGCGACTTCGCCCGCGTGATAGCAGAAAATTATCTCAAGATAATAAGTATCCTTTGTCCTATTCCAGGACATGGTCTATCCGTGTACCAAGTTTCATTAAAATCGGTTTAGCCATTTAGGCGTGAAGACGTAACAAACAAACTCACTTTCGTTTCTATAATATTAGTAAGGTACTCGTAGTAATGGTGTTATTGCAAAATTCGTAAATAAAAGAGATTTAACTATGGGTTTTGGCGGTTTACATGGTTTGGTGAGTTTTTGATATTTCACTTGCCACAACTATGAAAGGTCTATTGACTCCAACTTATGCTAGGAGATCGGACGCTGAGCTACCCATTACTCGCCCGCCCCAAGCTCATGACTACGGTGACTAAGGACTCACAGTCGCAGGGCAATTCCCGACCCCCAGGGCGTCTTCTGCGGAGGCTGGGACATCAGGGTGGTTTCCCCTCCTTATATTCTCCGCTACTTCCTTCGCTTTGCATTACTACTTTTCAGGCATCTGCTTCCCATTCCCTCTAGCTCCGGACTATGGCCTAAATCAGAGGCGGATGTGAGAGGCCGCCCAGGCCGATCGCCTCCAGGCAGACACGGCGGTGTTTCACACAAACAGTGTAAACCTCTACCGTATGCTCCATTGTATACTCCGGGGAAATATTATCATTCTAAAGAGAAAAGGTAACCAGACTACTAAATGACTCATATCTTGTTACCGCAGCAGCCACTTGTAACACGTAACTAATCCGGAAGGCCCGGAGGCTAGGTATGCGGTACGCGTACCTATCAGATGGAGTCTGTATCTATGATATCTGTATGGTTAATATTTAATAATAATAACCATTTATTTCAGGCATCGAAGGCCCATAGAAAAAATACATACAATAATTTTATAAAATAATAAACTAATAAATATCATAACAACAAAAACAACAAAAAACGAATACCACAACGAGCACAGTTGCGTGACGTTGGGCCGGCATCATCTATACTTCTATACTATATAATATTTTAAAGATGTAAAGTTTGTTTTTTGTTTGTAGGAGGTAATCTCTGAAACTAGTCCGATTGCGAAATTTTTTTCACCAATAAAAAACTGCTTTATTTCTGAGTGACATAGGCTGTATTTTAGGTATGTATACATGCGAAGCAACGGGAAACGCTGGTATAATTTAAAGAAACAGTGACTTGACCGTACTCTTCTATCTAATTGTTGGTTTGTTTGTCTGTTTCCTTCGGTTTTTTGTTTGTATTGGATGTGTATTATAATAAAACCAATTTTTATAATAGACTAACAACCTATCCCGATATCTCACGGGTGTTACAAGTTTCTGAAATTCTAGGCTTTTGTTTACAACTCCAAAAATCACTCTATTGGTGAAAACCGCATGAAAATTGGTCGAGGTTTTGAGTTATCGCGTTCATACAGATGCGAGACACGGTGTGGGACTTTTGTATAAATAGTTTCAATTTGCTGATTTGAAACAAAAATATCAGAAAAAAAAACAAAATAAAATAGTTTTCATTTTTTTAAAACGTTTTATTTTTTAAGTACCTACTAATGTAAACTAAGAACTAGTAACTCGACATTTAAATTATTGAAAGAAAAAAAAAATAATAGTTTTTTACAGAAATGCTTTACAAAATATGATTTTCCTTAAATATGCTGCTTGAAAACTTGAATTTTCATGTTTCCGCAAAAATGATAACCGTCCTACTCCTCAGAGAGATAAAACTTCTGGCCTAGACAGTAGCAACATGCCATATATCGATTTTTCATCTGAAAATTACTTTTGTTTTATGTATGTTTTGGATTGAAATCCTTGAACTTTCCTACTTGAACATCCTTTGTGCCCATTTTCTGTGTCTCCATTATGCGGACAACGACACATCATAAAATTTCCTTACTTTTGTCCCCTTTACGTACATACAGGCAAAGGAGACATAACGGACAGTTAAGATTTAGCGTATCGTTGTTAAATTTAAAATTTGTTTTAATCCTAGGAACCCATTTAAAGGGGACGCACATAATGGTAACAACGGGCACACGCGTAGAATCCTCATCGCAGCCAACGTGTGAAAGCGCTAAAGCAGTGCCCAAAAACATGTATTGGATAACATAGATCCCCGGATATGTACTGCCGGCGGTGGTGGTGGCTGACGCGGCTGTTGGGTAACAGTTCTTAGGCCTGTTACGAGTTTACGAGTCACGACCGACGGTGGCCGATCAGTAAAGTGAACGTACCTGAGACACGCGCGCGCATTCACCGCTATCGAATCTGTTGACGAAATTTGAACAACAGACCTACTACTTCGTATAAATAAAGTTTGTAAAGTAATCGACCCTGTTGTGGGCAGTGCATAAGAACTCCAGTTGATAGTGCTGTGTCTGTGTGCGACTGTTTGAACGCAATTGTCGCTTTTAAGTAAGCGTAACATTTGGGTAAAAATTCGTTGAGTAATCTTGTTTTGTTAGGTGCCTAATGAGCGATTTGATTTTTTTTTTTTAGTTAATTGCTGTTTGATAATACGGCATACAAAAATCTAAATCCCAGTTTCTGGAAATAAATTATCGATGCGACACAAATTAAACGCAATTTTACGATTGGCTAATGAATAGTCATTCTACCAATCACATCAACAACACAACAAAAGCGACAAATTATCTAAAGTGCGTTAGTTTTTGACAATTTGTCGTAATCATTTTGCGATAATTTATCGTTCCAGAAACTAGGGCTAAGTATTCGTAAATATGTATGTCAATATGAATATGTAGTTTGATAATTTCACTGGTTGTAGGAGTCCAGTAGGTATTTGGTGTGCTAATGTATCTACTAATAGCAATTGAGTGTTAATACTTAGGTATTGGTACGGTTGGCACATGGCGATTGGCTGCTGTGTTACGTGTCGTGGTCGCCGTGGGTTCGATTCCCGAACATAACAAATATTTATATGGTCTACATGATAAACGACAAACGTATACAATATGTTGGTACATGTTTGTGTCTCCACTATACGGGAGTAATTCTTAGCGTGGGGCATTGTTTTTAATCAGAAATAAAACCAATTGTTCCTGTCAGTCTACTCTTTAGAAAACATCACGACCCTGGTACGCAACAGTCAACTAAAGGAACACGGGCGGGTTTCAGTCAGTAAAAGTCTGACACCCTCTTGCTCTGGCCAAACTGGGAGAAATTTTGATAATTTCCCATCCTAAAAAAAAACGAGTCAACAATTCTGTTAAGGTCAGTTTAAAGTCAAAAAAAGTTTCTATTGATGTTGCTTCAGTCTAAACTGTATATAATATCTAATTGTACTTACATATACTAGCTTCTGCTAGCGGCTTCACCCGCATCAAAGTAGAAAATTGGGAACAGGATAACTTACTTCCAGGATAAAAAGAACCTATCCCATGTGCATGGTCTCCCCGAGCGTCTAATTTCGTCCATCAGTTTAATTCATGAATCCCCAAGCGACCACCGGTGGCCGCGCATCTATTGTCTTACTATTGTGTCTCTAATTGACGGCATCTGAAGGGTTAAGCTTGAAAGAGTAACAAACATTCAAATACAGGGTGTAAGGGGCAGCCCTCCACAAACTTTAAGAGCTTACGAAAGGTTGTTCAGTTCTGTCTACTTAGCAAGCCCTTAAAAATTGTGGAGGACTGTCCTTTAAACCCCGTATACACTTCCAAACACACACAATGGTGTGATAAACGTAATTGCAAAAAGGACAAGTAACTTTATCTGACAAGCTGTTAAACTCTCTGATTTCATCTATATTCCTCAGAAGCGTAGAGTGGACTATTTTAGACGCTGGCGAAGGCACATCAGCGAGGCCTTTACATAAATTAGAGAACGAGACAGCCATGTTGCGACCCGGTATTCAATCATATGGTCGCTTACCATCAGGTAAAATAGTGGTCAAACGCGAGCCTTTCAATTGTGACCGTCAAATGAAGGGACCAAGTCTCGGATGCTTGTATAAAAAAAACCTTGTTTTCAAAGAGACCTCGCTTGAGTGAGGCCCCACTTCGCCCGCGCGTATCTACACCACTCGTATTACTTATTACCAATATTGAGCCATCCTACTAAGCTATAAGCTTAATCGTATAGAGGTCTTCTGGCAGGCTAGACTTAGGTTAAGAGTCCAACTAGCATAGTCTTTTCCCAATCGTAATGAGGTCGGCTTCCAGTCAAACCAGATGTAGCAGTATATTACATGGAGCGAGTGCCTATCTGACTTCCATAACTCAGTAACTGGGTATGCAATGGGTATACGACGACCTTTGGTGCCCTACCACGATCTCTTAACGAGATTCATTTTACGACCTACACTGAACTGTTAAAGGGATGGAGCTATATAGAGTACCTACTAGCTTCTGCCAGCGGCTTAGCCTGCGAGTAATTAGGTTTCTTCACACTAACTTTGGATCCTCGTTTCAAGGACAAATTTTGTAAAATTCTCACTTAGTGAGAGCGCCCTGCGTTTCGATTTGCGATAAAAGTGATAATATCAGGAATCCGACCTATGCGCAACGTCACTATTATTACTCAATAGCCCTTATATTTTGTGACTATTAAAGGTCGGATACGCGATATAATCACTTATACGAGTATCGCCATTCGAAAGACAGAGTTGGTAAGGCCCCTATGATGTCAGACTAGCTTCTGACTTTCTGACTATCCGTCAAAGGTCTATAAATGACAGCCGGGAAAGACAGAGAAATCTCGATATGTTAAGAAGGAGGAATTTGTTAATAGATATATATATCAAGGGCACGTTTACATAAAAACGCTGTCTGAATATTGAAGAGCAACGCCAGTACAGAAGCATCTCCTAAGGCAACATTATAGCGGGTAATGCAAGCAAAACTACGTACACATCGCCTTGACCACGGGGACCAACAAGCCAATCCAAGTTTTAGGCAACATGTGAAGAAATTCTGTTGCATAGGCTTGCGCGAGTTGTTTAAATTATCTTTAAAATTTTAATTTCACAGGAACCATGCTTTCTTTCAAGGAAATCCTTATCCTTACTAATATTATAAAAGCGAAAGTGAGTTTGTTTGTTTGTTTGTTACGTCTTCACGCCTAAATGGCAAAACCGATTGTGATGAATTTTGGTACAGAGATAGTTTGGACCCTGGAGACGGACATAGGGTAATTATTATTATTTTTTGTAGAGTGAGAAAAGGGGGAGAAAGAGTAAAGTATATTAATAAACGCGGGCGAAGCCGCGGGTAAAAGCTAGTAAGCTTAATAAAAAGCATAAGCTCATGACATTTTGTGATACCTACTGTAGCTATCAGAGAATTAATTTTCGTAACACAATCAATGACAACGTCTTATTTTGACCATCCAACCATATCGTTGCGTTATTTACGTTGCCGAGTAGATAATTTTTTCAAACATTTACAAAACAATTAACTAGCTACTGCCAGAGGCTTCGATCGCGTATTAATAGAAAATTATCCAAAGGTAATATACTCCCGGGATAAAAAGTGTTCCTATGTGCAGGACATAGTCTACCCGTGAGTCAAGTATCACTGAAATCCGTTCAGCCGTTCAAGCATGAAGAAGTAACCAACATACACACTCACAAACTGTTGGATGGCTTTTTTTATTTTTAACCGGGTAATCCTTGAAAGTGTAATAGATACTGTGGGTGTTGGTTAGTAGGTCCTTTCAGAGATTATTTTAAACTAACATATAAACTAACCAACAAAAAAGTTTTTTCTAGAATGATATTTAACCTAGTATGCATCGTGCTTCAGGGCTGTAGGATAGCGCAATAGAGTTACTGCGGCACTGGAAAGCAAAGGGCACATTAAGGAACTCTGGTAGGTTTTAGTCAGTAAAACTCTGACATACCCTCTTGCTCCACCCAGAGAGGGAGAAGCTATATGAGGATTTTCCACCAAAAAAAGAGAGCTTCGTTAATTTTCACACGTCTTCTGTTACGTCGCATATCATATAATAACGAGTGCATTACATATTCACAACATCTGAAGCATATCGTGATTGTTTATTAACTATGCGATACTATGTGATCATGTCAGATAATGTGAGAGGCATGTACGATACCATCGCAGTGTTACGCGCTAATCTCAGGGAAACAATAGGCTCGACTGCGGAACAAACTTGCTGCTAACACGCACGTCTGTGCTGGTGCAGCTGATTTATGATTACGATAATATACCCCTTAACTTTATCTAGTTATCAAGCTTTTTGTTAGCTAACAGTAGTTATAATCTATAGGCTCGCGCTTGACCACTATTTCGCCTAATGATAAGTTGCGGTCAAACACTGAGTTGTGACAGTCACTGAAACGTTTTCGAATTTATGAAAGAAAATGCTTCGCTAATGCGCCTTCACGACACGCCTCTGTTAGCTAAACCCACAGAAAGATAATGTGCAAAGTAAGCACAGCTGATGTTTTGTTCTGCTTACCTGAAACAAGCATTATATAAGATTTTTCAATACACTTGCTCATAAAGTGACTCTTATTGCACTGCACTTAGGTATATAATGGCACCTGTTACCAAACTGTGACATTTTGATTACCATTACGCACTAGTGCTATAATGTAGTTAAAACCTTATTGTTCAACCTCTCCCCGCCATAATTATATTACAGTTACCGTACCAGGCTGGGCGCACGTCGTCCCCCACGAGGAAAAGAAAAATAGGTGCGCATATGAAAACAGATCTTTACCGCAAAAGTTTACTAGTATTACAGTTATTTTCTTCACAAGTGTATTGAAAAACGTCGTATGATACACGTGCGTAATTAATGATTACTGTTCTCGGCTCTCTTAGACCCTCGCCATGGCTCGGGTCTAAATACCGCCTCGACGTTAATCACTAACATTACACACTTACCATAATGTACTATTACTTTTACGACACTGATGATGATGAATGCTAATATGTAGCCAATTTTGGCCACAGCGACCGCATTCCTTGGCTCTTCTTCTCCTCATGGCGGTTGTGAGTTAATATATGCTGCTCTATTATGTGCGTCATCTATCCTTAATAACTTTGGCCGAAAAACTCTCAGCACAGACCGGAAATGTCATAACTCTATTAACGATATGATGTATAGCTGTCAGTGGTCTAGCTACTACCTAATAGCAGATAAAATGCACTTTTAGACCCCAATAACAATTCATTAATTTTTATAGCTACCTATTAAGTTTGTAGCAGTTCATATTGATGTTATTATATATCTACTTCCACATTTGCTACGATAATATCCTGTTAAGGCTTAATCGACAATCAGATTATTTTTCCGCGATGAATAAAAATGGCAGTTTCACAGCTTGGTATAGACATAGTTACAAACAGTTATAGGTCAACAGTCGTTAATGTATTTATTAGTTTATAATACATTATTATTTTATTATTATAAGCAACTTAATTTAATGATACCTACCTACATTATATTTGAAATATTTGTTATTTATTTATTGTGCACACCTATCATAGTTTTATCATTTTTAACCCAAATGTTGACTAGTAGAGAATGCCTTGTTGTATTAAGTCCGCCTATGTACCACTACTGTACATGAAGTTTAAAAAAAAAACAATCTAACTATGGATAATTCAGCCCTGAATAATAGTAGGCAGTAGCAAATATTGGTAGAAGGCATTTGAAAGGTCATTTTCGTGATATCTCTTACCGGACCTGCGAGCTAAGTAATCGATAATCCCTTCACTAGCAATACTGTCTAACTTCCTACATTTAGGGATGTAAGGAGTGATGTAACTGTTTAATCTGAAATAACTGGGTATATAATATACAGTCAAGCGTTGTGTAACTCTGTTCCGGGGTTCTGATCTTATTTATACGCATTACTGCCTTGTTGTGTTACGACTTTATTAAGTGTGAGGAGAATGTTATCAACATAATATAATTATAGAATCGTGCACTAGATCCATGGTGTTCGTTTGGGCGTGGATACATATATATACATTTTTATATTTAATCCAAATATATCAAAACTGATTTTCATTCGTTACTCACATTCGCTACATTCAAAGGTTCAGTTGAAAACCAGCGTCAGGCAATTGCTACGTATTTTTTGTACTTATAATTTATGTTTTTAATGTTTGTTCATTTTGTGCCAAATAAACATGTTTTCTTTCTTTCTTTCTTAGATGAGGTGCTGTATTATTTTATGACATTAAATGCAATTATTTGGTCAGGATATACTTAACATTCCTGAGGTGATATTACTTAGTGAAGACTGGACGAAAAGTAATGTTACGTGGTAAAATTTTTGCCATTCCTCTACGGAACCACTTAAGGTGAATGCTCCAACCAGCCCGCGAAATTCAAATTTTCTTACGTTTTTTGCAATTTGCAGGCCAGTGACATGTTGTAACTTTACCAAAAATGATTCGCGGCAATAACAAGTATAATTTTAAACACAAGAATGATCAAAACATTCGCTCCATCAGCTTTCATATAGAATAGTTGCATGTAAGTTAGATTTCGGAGATTTTAACAATTTACACCTTTTCTATGTGGAGCGAATGTTTTGATCATTTTTATATTTAAAATTATACTTGTTATTGCCGCGAATCATTTTTGGTAAAGTTACAATATGTCATTGGCCTGCAAATTGCAAAAAACGTAAGAAAATTTGAATTTCGCGGGCTGGTTGGAGCTTTCACCTTAAAAAAAAACATTTTTGTCCTTGATGTCGTTAATGTCTTTTCCAGGAAGAATATTTTTTTTACGAAATTGTTATTTTTCATAGTATTTGTTATAACATACAAGTACTTGCGTGCTGTCGAATTGGTATTTTTTAGTTTAAATGGTATAAATAAGTGTTTGACTAGGATCCCACCTGACGGTAAGCAGAGATGCAATAGTTGATGGTCAATCGCACTAGTTTATAGGTTCTTTAGCCTTAAAGATTCCTAAATTATAATCGGGCAGAAAGACCATTGCAGGCAAATTCTACATCATTGAATTAAAAAATTCTAAGTTATATTGAGGTTCTGAGATTAATCTGACGAGTTAATAATAAATATTAACTTCTTCTTCTCATGTCGATCTGACTCAATCAAAAGTCAAAAACGTTTATTTCAAATAGATCAATTACAGGCACTTTTGAATTGTTAAAATGTCCGTCAGTCAAACAAACAAGTGAAGTTAAAATGCACGTGTCCGACCGATATTTAGCCACCTGGACAGCTTTGTAGTTGAATTAAAATAAATACTAAATATTACCTAATAAGTAGGTAATTAATGTCTTTGTTTGTAGGTAATTAACCTGTCTCCCAGCGTTGATCCGTGCATGGAGAGTGAAAGTGCAAGTTGAATAATGTCGAGCGTCGCGCTCGGCTCGCTCGGCAACTCGCCGCGAGTCGACTGGCGCGAGTACTGGAGCATGCAGCTCGCATTAGAGATGACATACTAGGCTGACCGATTTTTTTATCAATATTATTTGGCACGCTGTGTAAACTTCCAGGCATTAGGTATTATTAAGCAGACAAACGGCTAAAAATAAACTTTTAAAATAATATTTATCTGTTCAGTATATCTTGTTTGACTTACTCGATAAAATGCAACAGATTGTTTTTCATTTTAGTTTTTTTAGGTAAATTGGATGCGTAATGCCTGAATTTGGATGAATTGATTTTTAGATTGTTATAAAAAAATAGGCTGAATAGTATTTTTACAGAAACTGCACTTCGTGATTACATACATGCAGTTCTCTATAATTTATCTTTTCTAAGCCATTTGAAGGAGAAGCACACTGACAAAATACCCCCTTGTATTTCGTCACTATTTTTATTCTTGGCGTTATGGTTAATTACTCTCCCTCTGGGAGTAATTAACCATAAGGCTTCTCACCGTCTTGAAAGTCGGAGATTATACCCAGGGAGCAATATACCCGGATTAGTCCTATTTCCTCAACCAAGTAACCTCAACTAACATTCAATATATTTGCATCCCAAAATTCAGTAAAGCAATTTACGCGTGAAAATAGAATTAGCGCTTTTATTGACCAATTAAAACGAAGTGCTTACAAAGATTTCTTTCACCTCATCTTTGTCGACATCTATAGAACTAATCAATCAGTAATTTATCAAGAGTTACCACAGTTACATCTAGTGAAGCGGTAAATCATTATCATTTCCCAATCATTGTTTTCGTTAATGCACTTCGCTTGAACTTGCGAAATAAGCATTTACCAGCCTCAAGAAGTCAAGATCAAATATTTGTTAGTTATGTCAGTTTATTTCCTGGCGAGATAAAAGGCACTTAATCTGGCAAAGTAATGTGGATACAATATAAGATAGAAATATTCGTCTATTCAGTCAGCATAAACATTCATAAAATATAATTGGCTGATTAGATGCAAAAATAATTACACACATACTTACTGATACCGTCTTGTTATACTCTTACTACTTACTTTAAAAAAAAAACACGAATCTATGTGCTCTCTAGGACCTCCTTACTCTTAACCCTATCCAAATAGTTTGAGTGCTTTTTTAAATAATAATTTATTATAATACATACAACAACTCTGCTCTGCCGTTGGCAAAATCGATTTTATATAAATAGGTTAAAAAGTGGCTTATCCGTACTAATTCTATAAATGTTTCAGTCGGTATGTTACACTTTCATGGTTAAACTGCAGAATTGATTTTGATGAAATTTTGGTACGGTGTAATCTTGAACCCCAGGACATAGTCTAGGTTACTTTTTATTTATCTTCGACTTCGTATCTACATTGATTTTCACGTGGACGAAGCCGCTGGGAGAAGCTAGTGATAAATTTAAGCCTTGGTAAACAGATAAATCTTGGATGGACTGGATATTCTAAAACCAAAGGATCTGTGCACGTCTAGAAGACTTTGAATCCAAAGTATTGAATACAAAATAGTTTTCAAAATAAAGTGATGCTTCGATAAGCAGTGGACGTAGTGAGTGCCTGTGTCTAGTGCTGGTGATACTACGTGTGACAACAGTACTGAGTGCGTCGGACAGTGGTACTCGTGAAGATGCGCGTGCGCTGGTGGCGCGGCGTGCTGCTGTGCGCCTGCGCGCTCGTGCTGCGCAGCGATGCGCTGCCGCCCGCCACGTTGGGGGATGTCGTCGCTAACGCTGCCACCAGCCTCAATTCTATGAAGGTAATTGCTCTCTCAAGCTCTTATGTGAATTGTCTAACTAATAGTCCTTCTAACTGTAATTCGGCCATGGCGGTCAATTACACATCTGCCCCCGTAGCTAAGTTACAACCGTTTTGTTTGATGTAAATCAAACGCTTCGAGTTAACCCTGCCACCAATTCTTTTGTTCTGACCACGTGACTGAGCGTTGAGATGACGTCATTCTTGTACATTTGAAGTTTTCTACTAGCGTTAACATTGCGGATTAGCAACTTGGCTAGGGGTACTGATATTATTTTGTAGGTACTATCCTCAACCTGGGAATCAATCACAAGATTTCGCGTTTGCCGCTTTTAACCACGAGAGCCAGAGCCATGATCGTCTATAAGTCATCTAGCAGTTATATTAGGTAGTTTTATTGGTTAAATATAAAGTAGTGAAAATCTTTGTCTAACCAGAATGTTGTTACTCATTTTGTCTTACGCTTTATCAAAATGAGATTTTACTATGAAAAGAAAAAATAAAGGGCCATAAATCAAGTTTTGTAATATCTTCACATTTTTAAAAACGTGAAATCCTGAAAAAGTGGTATACGTAATGCATACTAACAACAATTGCATGCAGTACTATACTGTTGCATTATTTTGGCCGTGTGTGATGTAATAGATAAATAAATGGTTGTAATACCTAGTAGGTGTTACTACACTTCACAAAACAATTAGGTACATAAAGTAGGTTCATAAAGTAGGTTAGAGAATAAGTTCATGAAATATCAATATTATTTATCCAAACAGAGTTTTAAAAAAATATATCAAGGTTTAAAATGTTTATATTTCACATATGCTTACATGAGCACTTTAAACGTCAGAAGGTAGGGCCCAGTTCTAATTCATCATCATCATCATCAGCCTTTTTAATGTTCCCACTGCTGGGACTCAGGCCTCCTCTCTAGAAGAGGGAATGGGCCGTAATCCACCACGCGGGCCCAGTGCGGATTGGTGGATGTCACATGTCTTCGAATTTTTGGTTCTAGGACATGCCGGTTTCCTCACGATGTTTTCCTTCACCGTTTTGAGAGCAGTGGTGATGAAATAAATTACACAAAGTAATGCGACTGGCTGGGTTTGAACCCGCGACCTACAACTCGTAAGTCGGGGCCGTTACCACTCGGCCACCACTGCTCTTATCTTATCCAGTTCTAATTGGTCGTTTCCTATAGAGAAGAACCAACAAGAAGCATCATGGTTACCTAAAAAAAAATATTTTTACAATATTAATAGGTACGAAAGGACAGTGTAGACTAGTGAACATTTTATATACTTAACAGAACAATAAAAATAATGAAAAAGTAGATCGAAATTAAAAGTATTCTATGAAGCCAAAGAGATGCTATAATTATAAAAACAAACCTTTCAATAAATGTGATGTTTACAATAATAAATCACTAATGAAGTGAAGGTGGCTGAAGTCTAATTAATATAAAAATTATAACAGGATGTTCTAATAGTTTATAGTATTATCTATATAACAAGACCAACGAAAACTCAACCTATACTGGTTAAGTAGAATACCTACTACAAACGAGCTCATTTTCATTTAAGACAAATGTAGAGTATTTTCTTCGAATACGATCTCTTATGATAATAAAACCACTTCTCCATCTGTCTATCTTTTCAGCATGGACGTAAAGTATTCAGTTACTCAGACACACTTTCGTGGCCTTGTGTCTATGTGCAGGAAGGCTTATTTTGAAATAGCCCTGTTTCAGATGATTGATGTACAGGCATACGACCTCCACGTACAGTAATTACCTTCTTATTTGAAAAGAACACAGAAATGAAATCTGTCTCAGTTCCCATACGAGACCGTGACACCGTGTAGGTTTTCTAATAGCCCTTGCAACATTTAGGAAATCATGTTACGACATAAGTTCCATCTTTTTAATCTCCCACAAAGGTTACGTGTACAACCTTGCTCTGCAACAGAAATGTAGCGTTTTTCAAACTGTGCACGTGAAGTTACAACAGTGCGTTGCGTTGTCATCCAGGGAATTGTTCTAAATCTAAACGGTCAAATCAGAAGTGAAGCAACAAGAAGTGTGCCGCATTCATACGATCTACATTATGCGCTTCACAAGTGACTTCGTTCTGGCAACACGGCCTTTGAAATCTTTATCTTGTGTGTGACAATAATTGGTGAGCATTGCATGATTTGTACCGTGGGAAGCGGTTAAATTATTCAGAGGGCTTAACGTGGTTGAATGTGTAGCGCTCAAAACATTTTTTAAATTACTATTGTTGGGCTAGTGTTTTACCACTACCTCACCTGACGGTAAGCGATGATGTGAACAATGATGAAGCACGCCTGCCAAAAAGTAACGTAATTTTTATCCAGAGAATTGTTCCAAACGGTCAAATCAGAAGTGAAGCAACAAGAAGTGTGCCGCATTCATACGATCTACATTATGCTCTTCACAAGTGACTTCGTTCTGGCAACACGGCCTTTGAAATCTTTATCTTGTGTGTGACAATAATTGGTGAGCATTGCATGATATGTACTGTGGGAAACGGTTATATTATTGAAAGGGCTTAACGTGAGGTTTAACTTCTCGTATGCCATAATTAGCGACACAATGAAAAAGCCATTATGTCCCGCGTAGATCTGCGGAATACAAACGGGTAAAGCGAGCGAGAAAAAGTCTCTACCCGATTGCGTTCACGTTAATGTTTGCTTACCTATGTCAAATCGTATGGAAAAATAGTGAGAAACGAGTTATTTTCTATAATCTTCACCAGGTAACGAGTATATATATTATTATTTACGAGGATGTATATTTATTCTTCGAGTATATAGTTTTGTGAGTATATACATACCTACCTAGTTTTCGTTAAAATCTCAGTACAAATAGACATTTGCGCGACGAGTACGTTCAGAAATTCGCACTAGCCGCTGTACTATAAGATACATGCATAGGTTTTGTGGGAACCTAGCTCTGGCTTGTAAGCCTTAGTTTCCGGGATGTGTACTCGAAGAAATAAAACTATACTCGTCGCAGGAATTTAAGTATATTTCTTTTTGCTTCTTTATAAAATAATTACATTTCTACCAAAAATCACTTCACTTCTAAAAACAAAAAATATTATCTATATTTATCTATTTATCTTATTATTTATCTATAAATTTTTCAAATCTATTCTAAGACTTGAAATATCCTAAGAAGTATAGACCTCATCAGTCCACTAGCTAATAAGAATAAAAAACTTATTACAAAAAAAAAATAAACCGACTTCAAAAAGTACAAAATAACTTTAATTTCGGAAGTCGGTGTTTCTATAATAGATACCTAATCTTGTCTCTTCGTTATTCAACAAAGTCGGTTTAATTTTTTTTTGTAAAAAGTTATTTATTTTTCACTTTTTAGTTATGGTAGCACCACTAAAAAGTACCTACCCTTCAGCTAAACATAAATTACCTTATAGCCAGAGTGCATTTCATAACGATTCTTATAATCCCAAATACGGTTATATTACATGAATTTACCCCCTCCCCCTTTCCCCTCCCCCTTTTCTTTCAGTCAGTCATCGACTACACGTATAAACAAAGCAATTTTACTTGTTACGACAATTCTGCTATGATTCTATGAGGAGTTCAGTTCCATATCTTCGAATTTCATGATCAGATCATAACAATATTTCTATGGGACCAACTTGGAAGCATAACCTTCCAATCAAAAAAAAAAATTTTTAAATCGGTCCACAATTGACCGAAATATCGGTGAACATACACACAAAAAAAAAAAAAAAACATTCAGCCGAACATAGAACCTCCTCCTTTTCGAAGTCGGTTAAAAATAACTCATGCGATCTTCTTAGTTATCACAGTATTATAATATTAGAAGAGATTTCATGAAAAATAGCTCTAGTATCTTGGTACTACAAGTATGTAGTAACTAGTATATTGAACGCATATATTTTGGTTTTACTTTGAAGTTAATGGTATGTTACCCGGATATCATTAGCTTCAAAGTATTATTTATGTATGTTTGTCAAGCAATTTCAAAATAGATTAAAACCGCAATAAACACTTAATCATATATTTTCTAGAGTTTTCTGTATTACTGTAATGTGCATTGCACGCAGATATCTGCAATAGGCACCTATATTTTAGGTTAATCTCCATGCTGTACGTACTAGTAAATCATTTCATGTAATATAATGTAATGTCTTCCTGTTGAATTTAGTCCAGGTATTACTGTAACACTTTGTTAATGTTTACAAAAACGCATTATTACTGAGCTGTCACTAAAGTTAATATAGTTGTCTATTTCAACAATTGGGTTGAATGTGTGGCGGCCAAAACATTTTTTAAATTACTGTTGATAGGCTCGTGTTTGGCCACTATCTCACCTGACGGTAAGTGTTGATGTGGACAATGATGGAGCTCAAAACCACGAAGTCAAGGATCTTCATCTTATAAACCCCGAACACGATTGGCCTATTGCTGTCAATTTTTTATCCTTTAGGCATAAGGCAGGGCGCAAACGTGGACACTTTTTTGTTCCGTGTCAGATACAATACAAGGTACAGATGAATATTTGATTTCTATAGAACCAGTATAAAATCATCCACTGCCTGTGCATACATATTTTTTTTTATGTGTCCAGTTACTTCCACTGAACACATACTCATGACGATCAAAAAGTGTTCGGTGCCGGTAACTGGAACAAAAAGTGTCTCCGTTGGCCCAGCGCCTTACACGTCGCTTGTGGTTGGCCAGTCCCATATAAGGACCTACCTAAACCAATGTAGAAGCGTCTTGCAACACTTGGACGAGATTAAGTGCACACTGTGACTCACAGCACGTCCACACCAATACTATTATCAGGTCTTTAAAAGTAATCATTACCATTCATTCATGTCGTTAAGAATCGTATTATGGCTGGCATTTTTGCAACACTGCACCCTGACCGTCTTTTTGATGGTTTATTCTTTATTATTATTACTATACGAAAGCCAATAATTCTCGTCGTGCTGCGCTTGCAACCGACTCGGAATTACATAAGTTGGATAACTCTACACTGCACGCGGTATATTATGTAATGTTCTTTAGTGATTTAATATGAATTCATTACCTATCTACTTTTGCGGAAGCGTTTGTTAGAGTTACCGTGGCTCTACAAAGTAAAAGGTTAATAAAATTCTGATACGCCCTTTCGTTCCACCTTAGGGCGGGAGCTGCCATTTGATGATTTTTCTCCTCAACAAAAATTTCTTATCGGACGGAGTAAGCTATGATTAATTTATACCACCTACGTTTCTAGTATAGTAAAACCATTTTTACGGTTTTGTACCTACCGCAGCTATTATTACAAAGACTCCGCTGTTTGTCCGTTCATCCGTTCATCTATCTGACAGCGGAATTCATAAACTGAAGTAGGTAAACAGTTTACATTTTTACTGTGTGTATTTCTATTGCCAGTATTACAACAAGAACAAATAACGATTATTTTAATAAAATGGTGGCATTCAAAGAACGTTATTGTTTCCATTTATGGTACTGAAGTAATCGTGTGCGAGTCCGACACACACTTGTCGAATATCATTATATTAAAAAAAAACTGGCTTTTTTTAAAACAATGTTCATTAGCTAAATTATTGTTATAGAGAATCATTCGCAATGATACGATTTATCTTAAACTGATGACTTCGCTGAGTTCAAGAACTCGCATGATTTAAATTGTAATTAATTCAGATACCTCTAAATATTTAAAAAAGATAAGCAAGCGAACCTTGCACCAAAAAATTGTATGTAAGCACTTACGAGGACAAGTACATCGTCGGTCCGTGTGACATCTTTATTACCAAATTAATATTAATAACCTTAAATAAAAAGTTGTATAAGGACCTGTTGCTACTTGCAGTAACTGTTAAAAGAGATGAAACCTTCAATTTATTTATAACCGTATAAATTATGTAAGTTTTCGTCAAGCATCACAAGGTGATCGAAAAATTATAAATAAAACTTTAATAAAAAATCTCCCGGTCTATATATTTGAATGTACACCATAATTACCGTCTCATTTGATACCCCTCTTGGACTACAAAATATACTCAAATACTAAAATAAATAAAAAACTGCGTCTAAATCGGTTGACTCGTTTAAGAGCTACGATGCTATAGACACTAAGGGCAATCAGACAGACACACACAAATAGCGTTCAAACTTATAAGACCCTTCTTGCGTTAGGGGTTAATAACAAGCATTTCAACGCATATACGAAATAGCCGTAAACAGCGTGTGACACATATTTCAGTACATATCGTATTGAAACATACAAATTCTTCCTCAAATTTTGTCGATATATTTTTTTTTCTTATTTCTAATGTCTGCATGTAGAAATACACATAACCTTTTACTATGACTAATATTTACATAATATTATACGATAAATTTTTTTTTGTCATTAGAATATTTATTTTTTAATAATTATTTTTTTTAATGTGGAATGCGGGAGTGCAGTTTAGGCGTTATATATTTTTTAATTGTTAACGCTTTCTTTCTTTCTGGAAGGACTTGGCCTCCCGCCTTTGCCCAGCAGTAGGACAGTATGGCTAGGAAAAAAATGCGTTCTGTCCTTTTAATCAGTCTTTACAAATTCTCTACTAAATGTCAGTACCTAGTTACAATACCTTAATTTTTCAGACACTTTCCTAGATCTGGCTGATGGTCTGTGGGATCTGATGGACCGCACTTTTAAGGCTGTAGTTTTTAATGTATGTTACAAATTCCCACATTTGATCTGTAATTGTTTTACGTCTATTACTAAATCCTACGATTTTATTTTGCTAAATACCAGTGTGGTCTCTCAGTTCACATGTTTCACATCACATGATTTGCGTAGGAATCGCCAATTAAACACACATAGACGAGAAGTAGATTTACATACTACTAGCTTTTGTCTGTGACTTTACCCCGTACATAAAATACAGCCTATGTCACTTATAAGCAGCTTTCTATCGGTGAAAAATTTCAGCAATCGGACCAGAACTTCCAAAGATTACCTCCTACAAAAAAAAAACATAAAAACAAAATTTACTTCTTTATAATACTAGTGTAGATAAATCAAAATAAATAAAAAAATTAATATTAAAGAGCCACCGTGAAAAAAACGTAGCAAAAATAGTAATAGTACAGCTCAGAAAAAGTTCAATAGAGTCACTCATTTTCTCAAAAAACGAGTTGCTGTTGTATTTTTCTTTATTATTTTTCCTTATTGCTTCGCACGGTTTGTGAACTTGAATGAATGACGAACGGCAACTGTGTTTTATGGTAATAAATGTTTTTACCAAAAAATGGGTAAAACATTCATTAGTTACGAGACTAGTTTAGTTTATAGACAATTTTAATTATAATTTAATTATTTGCTCATAAAAGTCAACGTGATGTGAAAAGTCTATGGTATTTATGGCCTTATTTTTTAGACCATCCGAACCAAAACAATGTTTTTAATTTATTAGGTAGAGTTATCGATAGATCATGTCGATCAAATATTACTTTTGGTTACATAATAGGAGAGCAGATAAATAAGTATACCTTCACGTAGATAAACAATGTGGAGACAATAAATGACCACAATGAAAATCACTAGCTATTGCCCTGGGCACGCCACGATTATGGCGGTAAGTCCCCTCTTTGAGGCGTGGCTGGAAAGACCTCACGGCGTCCTTACCTTCCGCATGACGCAGGTCTTCACCGGACATGGCAAGTTCGGGAGGTTCCTGCATCGGATTCAGGCGGAAGAGACGCCCGGGTGTCGCCACTGTGCGCAACGCCCGGAGGAGGAGGTGCTCCACCGTGAGCACACCGTCGAGGTGTGCCCTGCCTGGACGGAGCATCGCCGTGCCCTCGTGGGGGCGATCGGCGGCGGAGACCTCTCGCGCCGGGCCCTGGTCGAGGCCATGGTCCGGAGCAAGGAGGAATGGCAGGCGGTCGCCTCCTTCTGCGATGCAGTAATGCTTGCAAAGGAGGAGGCCGACCGCATCAGGCAACGGCGCCCTCGCCGCCGTCGCCGGGATTCCGATCCCGATTTCCGACCACCGTAGACGCTGGCTCGCGGACGGCGAGCTATGGGTAACTCGCTGTCCGATGGTCCGGTAATGGACCGAGTCTAAGACGTCGACGGCGCGCACTGTTCCCGCGCGCCTCAAGGAGTTGTCAGCAGCAGGAGGGGCCCAGCTGGGTCGAAGCCTACTGGGGACAGGGTTGTCCGAAAGGGAGCTCGTGCCCTAGTATGAAGGCTAGAAGGAACGGCGCGGGGTTTTTAGTCAGTAAGAGTCTGACACTGTCTCCCACTCCACCCAAGAGCGGGTTTCGTCAAAGATGATTTTCCCCGTCGAGAAAAAAAAAAAAAAAAACTAGCTATTGCCCCCAGCTTCGCTTACGTACATGAAATATATATGCCTATGACACTCAGGAATAAAGCAGCTTTCTATCAGTGAAACATTTTTAGAAATTGGACCAACACTTACAGAGATTACCTCCTACAAACAAGAAAAAAATTACCTCTTTATAATATTAGTGTAGATTACTGTATGTAACATTCATATCATTTACACATTTACAATCTTACTTCAAGTCAATGTTCGACGACGTTTTGCCTATTACTTTGGATAGCTTAAGGTTGCTAATATTTTTTTTTTTAAAGTACATAACACCTTGGCATTTTAACAATTTAAGTACCTACTTGGGCACGTTTTTGATTGTTACTGTTGACCAATGTGTTCGTAAAGGCCATCCTTCGATATTAACATTACGCAAAAACACGTCGAGATCTTCAATGAATGTCTTTTTCATTTTAACAATTTGATAGATTGAGCATTGAGCAACAGCGACACAAGTTACAAAACATTTATAAGTATCGACTACAATGAGTCGATCTTTGTCCAGATCCAAGAATTACTAGCTTTGCCCGCGGTTTCACCCGCGTAAATTAAATATAGCCTATGCCACTCAGAAAATTTTAGCAATCGCTCCAGTACTTTCAGAGATTACCTGCCCTGCTATAAAGAAATAAAATAAAACAACAAACTTTACCTCTTTATAATATTAGTGTAGATTAAACGTGAATGTAGGTATCTCTATACAAAGTTTGGAACCCCGTTTCATCCCCTTAGGGGGTAAATTCTAGAAAATCCTTTCTTTATCTTCGTATAAATCATTTAAGCCAACTCTGTGGATAATTTCAGTGTTCTAGGTCTAAAGGTTGTCACTGGGCGTTGATGAGTCAGTGAGTGAGTCGGGAATCTGGAACTTTGATTTTTATAAATAAACTAGCGGCCCGTTCCGGCTTCGCATGGGTGGACATAAGATTTATATAGCCTATGTTACTCAGGGTGAATGTAGCTTTCCAATGGTGAAAGAATTTTTGGAACTGGCACAGTAAGTTTTTGAATTTATTCATCACAAACCTACACACATGCACACAAAAACACTTTTCCCTCTGTATAATATTATAATTATATTATATATAAGTGTTGATAAGATACGAGTTGTGAGGGCTTGCTGCTCTAGGAAGTTTTAAGTACCGACCTACCGAAATATTTTGATAAGCATCTCTTTAAGCATGATGTAATAAAAAATAAAATCATCATTCTTTGCATAAAAAAAATTACCGGAACAAAATTCAAAAATGTCGAAACACGGTCATATCTTAGACGTGTTAATTCCGATAGCTATGAAATACCTTCATAGTTTATGTAGTATTTGGAGCGTGGTTGGAGGCCGCCGCGGTCCCTGGGCGGCCATGTCAGTCCTGCTGCCGTAGTTACAATGGGTTGGCAACGTGTAACCATAAAACAGATATGTACAGAAGACAATCTCATGTATGTACTTCACTTTTTATACCTATTCTCGGTAGACGCACACTAATGAGCATTTGAGCCGGAACTGTTCGACGAGCGGGCCGAGACGCTCCGAGATTTCGTGTTCGTGAGCGGTGTCTATGTGTGCGTTGCTCGAGCGCGCTTTGTATGTAGATTGACTTCTGTACCTATATATTTTGTGGCGTAACGGTCTAATCGGTCATTAACACTATCAAAGTTTATAGCGTAATTTGCAGTTATCTATACTTATAATAAATCTGTAGAGAGGTCAATTCTGTACATGAAATATATTTCCAAAATAACTATCAGGGGGCGATTAGTGATCGATACTGATGCTAAAAATGCAAACAGTAAAATTTTTGTCTGTCTGTCTGTCTGTCTATCTGTATGTTCTTTATAGAAACAAAAACTACTCGATGGATTTTAACGAAACTTGGTACAATAATTTTTCATACTCCTGGGCAGGTTATAGTATACTTTTCATCACGCTACGATCAATAGGAGCAGAGCAGTGAAGGGAAATGTTGGGGAAACGGGAGAAATTACTCCATTTTTTAAGCTTCCGTCGCGTTTGCAGCCTTAATGGTTAAAGCTACACAGAAAACATGTAAAACGGAAATGTTCTCCTCAAAATTATATAAAAAATGTCTCACGACAGCATACGTCTATCTTTTATGGTTAACTCACAATAACACGTGTAACTCCCGATAGCTTAGCAGTTCTGAGCTTTCTGTTTATTTTTGTCTACTCTAACGTTTACAACACTGAATGTCGCTGGCATAAGCAACAGGATCCGCGTACGAAGTCGCTGGCAGAAGCTAGTTGATTAATAAATGTATAATGGAGTGGTGACCACTTACCCGAAAACGCAGCGTTAGAAGGCCTCTCACAAGGTGGACCTGTGAGGGTCGCGGGAATCTGATGGATGCGAGATGCAAAGGACCGGTCGTTATGGTGACACTTGAACAGCGTCCAACAGAGGACGTCTTTCAGCTGTAATGATTATGATGATGAAATGGAGGTATAATTACCGAAACGAATTCGACTAAGTATCGAGCCCTTTCGAAAATCGAAAACCAATCGACGGTCGATTAGCTCCTCCCGCTTTGTGTGGAAGGTGAGAGGGACCACCGCGAGTCGCCGATCAACCCACGATTATTTATTTCTTCGTAAGTGTACCTATTGAAAAACGTTTTTCCGCCTGATCCATCGTCGGTCGCAATACCAAACTTTCTTGCTTTTTTTTTCTTTCTTTTTATAAATTGACTAAGTACCGGGAAAATTCTGCGGGATAGTCTACGGAAAGCCGACGCACGGCTGTAGCTAAACTATAGTATTTATTATGAGTTGTATAATATACAAGTTATACGAGCAAATTATACCGTGTTTAATTGAATAGGTACTGACGTAATGGTCAAGTATCTATCTATATTATATGTAATTCATTTAAATAACTTTATGATGGTAGAAATCAGAGCCGGTGTTAGGGGGGGGGGGGGTAAGATGGGGCGACAAAATCAGTGGGGCGCCAAAGTCTGGAGTTGGAGTCTCCTGCCTTCCCTGGTACAAACCCTCAAAACTGTGCTTACGCTCTGTGCATATGCATATTTTTAGTGACATTTTTTAGATGGATTTTTTGAGGGTTTTACACTGCGCTTATAATACGCTTATGATCGGTGCGATACTTCCACCTGGGCGCCACAATATTTTCGCCCGGGGTGTCAGTGGCACTTACGCCGGCACTGGTAGAAATAGAAACGACAAGATCACTAGGTATTATACAGGGTTATTTGTAAAACCAAATCAATATCATAAACAGTATCTTTTGTTCTGACTTTTTACAGAATATTATTCATTTAACAAAAACAAACCTTCAAGATTTCGTTGCTCTATCTAACACATTTTAAATCCTGTACTTTGCTATACTTACCTACGTCTGTATGCCACGGCGCAAGCTCATCATAAACCCCCACCGCCCGATCCTGACTCCCTTCTGCTATTGAACTTTCAATTTAAATATTTTTATTTTTGATGAACTAAAATATGATAATTTTTTTAAAATCATAGAACAAAAGTTGTTGTTTATGATTTTAGTAACATAGTCCTGAGAGGTTGCTATTATAGTGTTTTACAAATAACCCTGTATAGAACAAATACTGGTCGACGACGACGCTTGACCGATCTGCAGGGAAAGTAGGAAGACATGGAAATAAGTTTCCGCTTCCTTATCTAAGAATGGCTCCGTGATTACTTCCAAAGACCACCTCCTCCTTCCGTGATCGACAAAGCGATCAGGGAGAAAGGCGAATACGTTGAGATTTCGATAGAGGCTACATACTATCCAGTTTGTTGTTGATAAAAATCTAGATCATAGACAGCACTAAATAGAACTGCTTTAAGACGGAAGCGGAATACAAGATTATGTGACGGTCATATTTGTAATACTTAGTTATGTACAAGCAAAGTCTAGATCATTATTGGCTAAGGATAGTTTATTAATTACGTGAGGCTCGAAAGGGAATAAGTACGGAAAAATCCCTAAATATCACAAGCTGAATGGGGTTTAGTTTTATATCACATGTATCTAATAACTTAAAAATAAAAAGAACAAATATACAGATAGAAGAACACAAAGGTACAGCATAGTTCAAATGAAACTTCTTCCTTCACACCTGCGACAGGACACAGTGTATAAGGTAAACAATATGTTTTTCAGCAAGCGCACTATTTCTAAACATTACATTAACCCTTCAGATACCGTCAATTAGAGACACAATAGTAAGACAATAGATGCGCGGCCACCGGTGTGGTCGCTTGGGGATTCATGAATTAAAACGGCACGTGATCTTGACTCGCCGTAGTCAGGGCAACGGTTCCTTACTAAAGACAATATTTAAAAAAAATAAGATAGGTACCTTTGTGCGAAAAAGAAGTGATTTAGGTAGAGGTGAGGGAAGTCTTACCTCGTATTAACTTGCTAAGAAAGAATTGGTTTAAAAAGTTGCTAAAAGATATTACGTGATTAAAGGACGACTCCCTACTAAACATCATTAAATTTGACTATTGACTGAATGTCTTGGCATTCATTTCAATGACATTTTATGTTTACATGATTTGAGAATCACTCGATCGCTATCTAGTAGTATGCGTTTAACATTTTGTATTTTATCAAGTTTAAATGTACTTGAAGAGTATTGCCGAACCCACCAATGCATCTATGGCTACGTCAGCCACAACAATGTTAAAAAGTTGTCTAAGAGTGTTTGCGTACTGAATCCGATCTGAATCTGAATTAGAGTTCTGAGTTCTATCCGATTTGCGATCGAAGCGCATGGTACAAATTAACATACCTTCGGACTGACATTCCTCTAATTCGGATCGGATGCATTATGGCACTGGTCTTAGGGCCTGCGCTCACTTGAGACAAGACGTCTTAGACAGACTTGTCTAAGACGTCTCGACGAGCAATAGCTCAACCACTACCACTTTTTAACAATAGTTCGTTTCGCGTACGGAACAAATATTCCAGTTTGGGTGTAAAACTCACATGAGTTAACGTATTCATGAAAGCACCCACGATTGACGATATAGAAGTAATTCCTAATGTGGGGCAATGTTTTAGAAAGAAATATCGTATGACATACCATTAGGTAAGTTCTCGGAAGTTCGTGTTAATCTTTGTCTCGTAGTTACTTGGTTGTATAACATAACTGACGTGATATTAATTAATGACTTATATAGGTGTATTGCGTCGCGTGACATTTTCGACGCGGGCACTATGTGAGGCTCGCGTGCGGTCTGCGAGACCATGTGGTGTCAATGATCACAACAAGCAGTTAAACTTTACTGAAATTGATTTAATAAGTTAACGGCTATGTTTAAACACACGCAGCGGTGTGAAAATCATTCTAATTATAGTTATTTCGCCGTTGTTATGGACACTTCTTAAACAGGTACGTAGGGTTCTTGACATCTGCTGCACGTTCTTTGAGAGTTCTGACAATCAATATATTTTTCTTTTAATATGATCAGGGGCCTGATAATTTCTTGTGACCACGACTGTTTTGCAACACGGCGGGATTTTTTTACATTACTAGCGTCTGCCAGCGCTGCAGCGGCGTCGTTGTTCCTAAGGCAACTGTCAAACCAAAAACAGCTGAGTCCCTGTATTTTACATAGACCGACAGCGTGTCTAACCGCCATAACCCAGTAACTGAATAACACGATATCTCTTGACAAGACTGGCATCAAATTGTAGGCTACGAAGTAGTTAGTCGTAAAAGAAGTATGGGGAAAAGCGTCGTTTGATGCACGTCGAAACTCACTACAGCACTCGGCTCCATAATACCCTCGCCTTCGAAGGTGTATTAATTGACCTTCATTTACTTAACCAGGTGACGGGAGCATGGCGCCGGCTGTCCAGCACGGTGAGCGAGTCTGTGGGGCTGAAGCACGCGCTGCGGCGGCTGCAGGCGGTGCCAGCGCGCGCGGCGCGGCTCGTGCACGCGCTGGTGGACAGGATGCGCGTGGGCGGCGGCCCGCTCGTGGAGACGCAGCTGGGCTCGCTCCGCGGCCGCAAGCTCCTCACCAGGACCACGGCACAGACACCCTACTACAGCTTTAAGGGTATCAGGTAGGATACGACAAATGTTGATGTTTAGACTTCAAACCATTTCTTTTTGGTTAAAATACTATGTAAACATCACTCTTGAGCGTATGTCCGCTATTGTGTGGGAATCATTGGACGCTCTATAGGTTCCAGACCCACAAGTCATTCTGTTCTTTGACCACTTCCCTAGCGTTTATTTGCCTTTACTGGCTTGGTTCATTTTAGGCAGAATGCAAACAAGCTTGTGGAGTCTATCGGCAAGTCAATGGGACTTGCCGTTAACGTTCAGCTAGTTAACTTTGTCTGTACCTGCATGTCCCGAAGAATTAAACAACAGGTGTACCTACAGACAGTACCCCCACTTTTTGCCTGTTTCGTCCAATGTAATAATCAGCGACTCTCCATTAACCGAGCAAAAATTCAAACTTCAGACTGCTCTTTGTAATTTTAAATCCAAAAACCGAATAACACTTATCCCGACTCGGGATTCAAACCCATTCATGTTCAGCAATAATGTTGTACATTGCTACCACAGACTAAGGCTGCATTAAAAAGCATTTGCTGACCTATGTGATATTGAAATTCAGTAACGATTGTCTTGAAGGTACGCCCAGCCGCCTCGCGGGTCGCTTCGGTTCCGGCCACCTGCGCCCCTGGAGCCGTGGTCAGGAGTGCGAGATGCGCTGGAAGAGGGTGCCGTATGCCCTCACAGGTTCATGCTCTTCGACACCTACAAGGGAGACGAGGACTGCCTGTTCCTCAACGTTTACACTCCAGCACTCCCTGATAAGATGTCTGGGTAAGGCTATACAACAATAAACATCTCATTTAGAATTACAATGAACTAATGAACTCGAGGTTGCAGGAAAAGATCAGCCTTTCGTGCAAAGATCATGTTCAGTCAGTTTAAATCGAATCAGTTTGAATGGTTTAGTATTAAAGTTTTATACGACGTGATTGTACGTAAACAAATAAATTAAATATGTATTTTGTTATATCAGTGATTTATAGTTTCTATGCCAGTCACTGTTTTGGGTCTATTCTCCTGGGAATAAGAGACAATTTACCGTTACCCAAGGTCGTTCAATTCATAAAGCTCTTAAGTATGACGCTGGATTCCCCAAGTGCCGACGTCATCAACTCACTTTCGTTGACTAATGAGACTCGGATGAAAGGATGATGACGTTGATTGAATCATCTGGCTTGCGGTGCAAGACGGAATAACTAAGACCAGAAATGAAAGGCAGCGTCACTGGTGGGATGTTTGTGGTCACCAATTAAGACAACTTACGCAGTCTTATTGTGGTCACTGAGGACACCCTTTTGGAAAATCCAGATCGACCCAGAAAAAGAAAACCTAAAATTATTGGATCTATGCACGGATATCTAGATAGTTTTTTTTTTTTTATTAATAGTCTTATTTATTTATTTAAATGAAGTACAGCCACGTCTCATACGTTTCACATTAACAAAACGATCTCTGTAAAAAATGAATAATGCATATTATGGCAATTCAGCTTGCACTTGGCCACTATCTCACCTGATGATAAGTGATGATGTGGTCGATGGTGGAGCACGCTTGCCTAGAAATATTTATTTACTCTTGAATAAAGATCAAGGTTGTAGCTATGAGGAAACACTGACTCCGATAGTAAATTTCACTCCTTAGCTGTACGCGCAATGAATGTGTAACCTCTTCAAGTTGAAATAATATACGTAATCTAAAAAAAAAAAATACTTTTTTAATTATATTATTTATCAAGATTATAGTCCAACATATATTTTTTTAACAACGGTTATCTTCGCTAAAATGAAAGTGTCGCAAGGTTTTAATCTTGAAGTAATTTTGTCACCAGCTACAATCCAAAGCTAGCAGTGATGGTCTGGATCCACGGCGGGGCCTTTGCCATGGGGTCGGGCAACGCGTTCCTGTACGGTCCCGACCACCTGGTCAGCGCCGGAGTCGTGCTGGTCACGCTCAACTACAGGCTAGGAGCGCTGGGCTTCCTGAGCCTCGAAAATGATGAAGTTTCCGGGAATATGGGTCTTAAGGTAGAGTTCAGAAGTTAAAGATTGCCTTCTATTCTTTGAACTAAACAAATCTTTTATTAAATTGATGACAGTAAAGTGACACGTTTACAAAAGAATGGGCACCCAGAGGGTTGTATAAGGGGGTGCACTGACACTTGCACCCTCTAGCTTTCTTTTTAATTTTCAAAAAAGATCAAACATTATTTTATAATATAAAATTATCTAGCTCGCTTCGCTGGCTCTGTTCGAGGTGATCGATGTGCTAAAGGTGCCTCTCCTGAAAATATTTCTGCCAGTGCTCATGACCAAATGTGTTTTTGTCGAGATTTCATGTAAAGAAAAGTGTAGTTTATAGTTTCATTCTTTTTCACAACGTCTTTACAAACGCCTTTGAAGTAAGTTCTGTAATTTTTGCGCAAACTATGCACCGAGTGGTTTGTTAACGTGTTCCTAACAAACTTGTTCTAATAGTAATACTTACTGCCTTATGTTTGGCCCTTGCCGCGTTGTAACAGTGCAAACATTTTATAACAATTTAATCATAGACTATAGATAATAATAATTCTCGGTCATGGTTTACACATTCCGGTCAAGTTCGCAATCTCTTGACGCAAGATACAACAGAAACGCATAATATGGAAATACAGTTATTACTTAATGCCTAATTCATGCACAAAACCATTCATTAGTCATATGCCTGAGTACTAAAAGCTACTGGTGATATTTTATTAAAGGGAGCATCCCATTAATAAAATATCAATTGTATGTAATTAATAACAACATAAACAGCCGCTGATAATAAAATTATGATGAAGATTTAAATAAGATTGAGTTCCCTATTATTATTAGTTCGCTAATAGATTTACGCCACAGATTGTTGTTAGGTAACGTGAACGAAAGCGATTTAGCCGCCATAGGTGTTGCACGAGCCGTGACGCTCACGCGTGAGTCAGGGACGCGCGGCTCGCACGTCGCGTGTGATAGCGGCCTAATTTGGTGATGTTGTGTAAAGGACCAGGTGATGGCGCTGAAGTGGGTGCGGGACAACATCGAGGCGTTCGGTGGCGACCCCGGCCGGGTCACCATCTTCGGCGAGTCGGCCGGTGCTGCCTCCGTGCATCTGCACATGTTGTCACCTACTTCCCAGGTTTGTGTCCCACCTAGTTATTAAACGTGAGTAAACAACACGCTTATCTATCGCCGGCGTTACGTTCATGACACATTATGTTGTTTCCTGTAAAATATAGCTTTGGACAATCCTCTGGATGGATTTCTCGGAAGGCGCGCGGAAGTGTCCGAATTGTCAACTTTAATGGTTGTACATATGTGAAAAAAATTTTGGAAAGTTTACAGGAATTATTATCTGAATGTCGAAATAATATGTAAATATATACAATACCTTGGTAATTGGCGCATGCCACTGTAAAGCGGATTTCGTATATTACATAAATGTCCGGATGACGCGACAGGCACACGACGCATCCCTGACATACTTTTTTATGTAAGTAATATGACGACGAAAAGGAATATATTTACTATACAATTTATGAGATGAAGATGCCACATTTATTTTCTTGTTGTCAATAACAGCTCCGTGTTTATCCTGCTACGTAATTACCTACGTATAAGTGAGAACTGTTGTACTTAACCCCGGTGCATATTATATTTATTATTGTGGGTAAGTTATTAAGGATGTACTATGTATCTACCTAAGCTACATCCATCAGTGTATGTGACGTCGTCGAAAACAAGTAAAAAAAAGTATGTAGAGTAATTAACACTGGAAAATAGATAGCAACCCATTATTTTGTTCTGTACCTTTTGCTGGAAAATTTGAAGATATTTCTTTATCTTCACAGAAAAAGAAAATTTATTCCACTTAGATAATCCTACGTTCTCTTCTTTAAAAATTCAAATTAACATCAACATATTATAGCGTTTTTGAAGGAAACTTCGTCCACACCATGACAAAAATTTTATTCAGTTGAGTAAAATAAATGTGCACCACATTTCTTATAGATATGTGTCTTGTTATGTCATTGGCACGGACCTGAAGAAATAGGTATACAGGGTGTAAGGGACCGCCCTCCACAAACTTTAAGGGCTTGCTCAGTAGACAAAACTGAACAATCTTCCACAAGTTTTTTTTTTTTAGGAAACGAAAAAAGTCTTGTGGAAGGTTGTTCAGTTTCGTTAACTGCGCAAGCTCTTAAAGTTTTTGGAGGGCTGTCCTTTACACCTTGTAGATAGGTATATCTTACTTAGCAAAACTTAGCATTTTTGATCCATTCGTGCTACAGTTATTGTTTAAACACGAGGATTGCTTTCCTAATAAGCCAATAATATTCCCACTAATGGACATAGGATTTCTCTCTATGAGAGGGAGTGGACCGAAACCACCACGCGAATAGAGCAGGGCCTCAAGTCTGCTATTACTCAGAATGGTCTATCATTGATTACATAATTGTTGATTTTGACAAGTTTGGGTAACCAACCACTGACACTCCATTGAAAAAAATTGCATAGAATGTAATTTCGTACATAATGACCAATGAATGTCTGACGTATGCGGTAATCTGCTAAAGTTTTGACAGTTCCTTTGATCAGAGCCCTACTATTAGAACGTCGTTGTGCAGTCATTGCTTTTAATTTGTTACGAGACAGCTCGATATTGTCATTCTACCACAATTATATTACGAGACCATTGACCAATCAGTGCTCGATCATTATGAATGAGCAGATTACGATTTTAAAATTAGTAGACTGGGGCCTTAGGTCTCACAGTGGTCGTTTTTTTTTAGTTCTAGAGGTTCTAGCACATATAAACAAACATATAGCAATACAACGTTGCTGAAACTAAAATTGTTGTTCTGGCAGGGTTTGTTCCACGCTGCCATTGCGCAGAGCGGTGTAGCCGTGGCCCCATGGGCGCTTGCGCAGGAGCCGCGCGCGCGCGCCTTCGAGCTCGGCCGGGAGCTTGGCATCGACACCAACAACACTGATGAACTGCTGGGCAAGTATTGTTTTTTAACTAGCCATTACTTTCCCACTACTGGGCAAAGACCTCCCCCAAGTCATTCGAGACTTTCTTCTGCTACGCCGTCTCTAATCAGTCCTCGCAGTACGCGACGGACGGGCAATTAATACTGGATATATTATGCGGACTCCGTCGCCTGCATTCAGGTCCTAGTCTCAGATCCCAGCAGGTTCCTTTTGCTTCCTTGTGCGTGCTTAGATGTGGGAACACAGTATGTATTCTTTTCTCTTGTGAAATGCGCTAAGGTAGATTTACCAAAAAATCTTGTTCGGTGGTCATTGGCCTTGAGCTGGTCTAACGTAAAGTTATGGAATAGATGCTACCTATATGCCAGCCATAACTGACTGGCAAAATGGATTTCTGATGCTTCTAATCCTACTCAGTTCTAATTGGAGGCGCTCTGCTCATGTGCTGTTTACGACGGCAGGTTACCTCCGCGCAACTCCAAGCGAGCTGCTTGTGAAGGCGGGTGCACGGCTTTCGAGCGCGCCGGGCAAGTCTGCCGACCTTCAGAGCACCGTGGCGCTCCCATTCCTGCCCACCCTGGAGAAGGACAGCCCCGACGCCTTCCTCACGCGCCCACCCGCGGAAACTTTGCCCGGCGCCGACGTGCCTTTCCTCACGGGGTACAACGCGCAGGAGGGCATTATACTGTTCCGACGTAAGTATCTGGCTGTCGTAACTTCTTTATATGTTCTTGATTTTGCACACAAAATTTGAGCCTGTTATATATTAGACACACCATTAAAAATAATAATTAAGAACTAATTAGAGCATAACAAGAGCAGTTTTATTTCTAAAAGCTATGTGAAAAAAAGGGAGAGAGAGACAAACACTCATAAAATATAAGTAGACACAAAATCTGCTACAGGCATTATAATTAATGTACATATGTGCATTTCCATTCAATAGGTTACACACATTCTGCAAATATAAAACACATTCACGAGGTGTACTTATCGACGTAACTAGTTGGTTATTTCAAGTCTTTCCTATTCGGAAATACCTAACTGCAGTGCAGACCTATGTATTACATGTTGCACAATTTGATGCGGGACATTCTCGCAGATGACGGTAAGCAATTCAACGTTAATAGCTATGAAGGGGACTTAATAAATCCTTGGCGACATGTTGCAAGCCGGGTGAGCGGAACTTATCGCAGACTTGAGCCCTTCACAAAGGCTTTAAACTTTCACCTTGGCGAAACACGGCCGTAACTCATTCAGTTTATTAAGTTCGTTCTTTAGAAATCGACACGCTTGTGATTTTTAATTTTACTTTTGGAAATATGGTTTGTGGTGCCATATTATTGCATTAAAATATATGCAAAAGATGAAGGTGACCTTCACTATGCGTGCCCCACAGAGCCTATCACATAATCAGATAAAGATTTTATTTTTTACGCAAAACTGACTATCTGAACATACGCAGAACACTGAACAGAAACATTTGAAGTAAGTAGGTACTTACGATACTCTGATAAAATCTATGGATGAAATCATATCGTCACTGCGATGTTAAAATGAGATAAACATTTCAAACTGTTTGCTCGTCTTGTACCTATTATGTCACTCCATCTTTGAACGCTTTACCCGCCTTTTCTACGAACCTAATTTCAATGTGACTCACACATTAGCGACGTTTTGGTTTCACAACAGATGAGATGGTTACGACAAACGCTTTTCTAGAAAATATACGACTCATCTTAAGTTAACGAGACTTTCCTCAAAATATATTGTTTGGGGAGACATCCTTTACGTCATCTCGTCTTACAGGAACTTAGGGACAATACTATCCTATTTACCTATTGGTCATCATTGTATGTCATAGTTACAGTAACCAATCAGAAGCTTTTTTATTATTGATAGGCTCGCGTTTGACCACCATTTCACCTGATGGTAAGCGATGTTGTGGAACCTATTCACTCTTGACTTAAAGACCTATGTTGTAGCTATCAGGAAACACAGACTCCTTGGCTGTACGCACAATAAATTTGTTTCCAAAACGCTTTATGCGTATACTTAGTATGGGTTAAGCTTGTTATAATAATAATCATTTTATTTCTGATAACAGTACCCATATCACAAATACCTTATAGACGGACATACATAACCATATTAAATTATTTCGTAAATAAAATAAGATTTAAAACTATGTAGTGTCACTGACATAGTTCGTTTCACATTATATTGTCTTCTGTACTTGTCCGCGTAAGCGACGGAACACCACGCCTTGGTGCGAGTATCGAACTGTATTCTACACCTTGTTATAAAAGAAGACTTTTGGGCACAGCAGTGCTATTCTCTAACAAAACAGCCTTGAGAGCAGCGCTGGCCACAGCGACGAAATTCAAATACGGACATAGAATTAAAAATCCAATGGACCTATACAATAAATAATAATAATATTATATATAATCTAATAGGATTTCATCGCTGCGGCAGCGTTGCGCTCAAGGCTGTTTTCTTAGAGAATAGCACTGCTGTGCCCAAACGTCTTCTTTAATAACAAGGTGTAGAATACAGTTCGGTACACGCACCACAAATACCTTAAAATTATACTACAATGTCATGCCGATGGCATACTTTAGTGCAAGTTACACGCATGCGCACATGGAAAGGTCGGACACCTAAAAAGAACAAGAAAGTAGAACACGGAGGTAATATTGACAAAAATCATATATCAGATCGTTAATTGAGTGAAACGATATAACATATAGTTATATCGATGATGTAAACTGTTCCGTTGCATAATGGTCTAACTGCGTTCAAAGCAACCGCGGCGACCGCAGTTGGACCGACTCGTTACTTGTATTTACATAATAAATAACACATGCGATCATATCCACCGCGCGCTACTTTCTCACACGCTTGACAATAACATTAACAATATCCTGCTTCTGTGAGGCGAACACTTACGGCTCTACGTAACTTACCGTATTTTTTTTAAAGTGCTGTTTAATATAACTATGTCTATAACTGTTACAGCGACCAAATTGTGAACGATGATTGTAGATGTATGTGTAATGATCGTAGAATATCTTATATTCCAATATTTTTATTTCACATAGTGCACGGTTCCAAATTGGTCGTTTCTTATGGAGAAGAACTGGCAAGAAACTCCATGGTTAATCTTTTATATATAAAAAAAGTTAGGTTTTTATTGTTACAATATTTCCATAATATATATGTATTAATCATAGGTAAGAGAAAGATTAATAGATATTAAAGCACAATAAAAATATTCATAGTATAAAAGTGATCTAATTTGGCCTATCGATTTCTTAATCACTAGGTAGGGCCTGTTCTGGGCTGCGTTCAGATGACGAACACATAATTGACATAAACTAATGATTGGAATTACTTATTGGCGCGAGTGTTTTGTTTACGTTGGTTTCGAAATCAACAGCATTGGGGTTTCGTTCAAGGGTATTTGAGTTCGGAGATTCCGGTAAAATATTTGCAAAAAGGAAAACCTTGGTTTAATTCAGTTTGACTATCAAATAATGTATTTATTGTTATTTTATTTTTAATGTTAAATATTAACACAATAGATATGTATTCAGATTTAGGATGTATTTTTAAATATATAAAAAAACCTGTCCGTTCAAGTTTTTTTTTTCTAAACGAAATTGTTTCTATACTTAGATAGAGCTTATTTATGTAGTCATTTTAATACCCACTACAGAAGTTTGTTTGATTGCGAGAAAAATTGGTATGGAATTTTATTACAATACTAGCTTCTGCCAGCGACTTCGTACGCGGATCCTGTTGCTTATTCCAGCGACAACGGGGTCGTCAAAATCAAAGATCTGAAACATCTGATGTCGAATTCTAAGAGCCCGGGGACTGGAAAACAACGTGATGCGCGAGACGATTCAAGACGTTCCAGATCTCTTCCTTCCACTTACGCGCCTGACAGTGTGCACACACCTTAGACATGGTGCAAATGTCTCCGTGTTCGATGTAATTAATAAATGGGTTATAGGAAAACGCGCTCCTTTCTTTATTCCCAAAAAGTGTTCCCATAGCGTGATCTAACTCGACGCCAACGCCATTTACGAAACGTTTAGAAAACGGAAACTACATATTATTTACCCAAATATTATAGTATCTTAGCCATGTGCAGCGCCCCTTAGTGAACTCCACAGCGGGTGCCGTAATCTACGACCAACTTATTATTTGCAGTTGGTACAGTAATCGGGTCTAGGGATCGAACCGCAAAATTAAGTTTGTTTTTATTGTATATACTTTTCCGGGATAAAAAGTACCCAGTGTGGTGTCCAGGACATTAAAAAATAATTATACCAAGTTTTATCGTAATCGGACCAGTAGTTTTTGCGTGATGCCTGAACAAACAGACAGACAGACAGACAAAAAAAAATTTAATCTAATTTTTGGGTTCGGTATCGGTCTAGTAACACCCCCTGCCGTTAATTTTTTTTATATTTTTAATGTACAGAATTTTCACTTCTACAGATTTATTATAAGTATAAGTAGGTACCTAAGCTACCTCTAATAGAATGAAATAACCTATTTGATATCTAGGTAGGTACTTACCTATTTAAAACTACAGCTAAATAAATTTTAATTTATAATTAAACTAATACTAAGAAATATTTAAACACTACCAAAATAACTAATACCTATTTTATAAAATAAAAACCAAGGAAATCTAAAAATAAATTACTAAACGTAAGATTTGTTAAAATCAATTATTGTCTGTCAATAAGGTCGAACACTCTGAACGTCTATTCGCATCAACAGCCAAATATTGCCACCGCGAGCCGCGTCGAGCGCGGCGACCGTTACACAAAAATAATCCATAGAGCATGATTCAGTATTCACGCGCGATGGCTTATTAGCGTATTTCATGTATAATTTTGGTGTTTCTATACCAATTTCTATGATTCTTTTTTTATTGAATAGATGTTAACTTTTTTTAATTAGGGATGAGTGAGAGTGTTATAAACCTAAGAGTAGACAAAAATAAACAGAAAGCTCCGAACTGCTAAGCTATCGAGAGTTACACGTGTTATTGTGAGTCAACCATAAAAGATAGACATAGAACATTTCCGTCATACATGATTTCTGTGTAGCTTTAACCAAACGCAACGCAAACGCGACGGAAGCTTATAAAATGGAGTAATTTCTCCCGTTTTCCCAACATTTCCCTTCACTGCTCTGCTCCTATTGATCGTAGCGTGATAAAAAGTATACTATAACCTGCCCAGGAGTATGAAGAATGATTGTACCAAGTTTCGTTAAAATCCATCGAGTAGTTTTTGTTTCTATAAAGAACATACAGACAGACAGACAGACAGACAGACAGACAGACAGACAGACAGACAGACAAAAATTTTACTGTTTGCATTTTTGGCATCAGTATCGATCACTAATCACCCCCTGATAGTTATTTTGGAAATATATTTCATGTACAGAATTGACCTCTCTACAGATTTATTATAAGTATAGAAGATTTTTTATCATGTTGGCGCCCAACGGGGTCTCTGACCGACTTTTGCCTATCTACTTTCGCAAAATAACGATCAATTATTCTAGGGAAAACTACAATAGAAATATAATTGACATTAACAGTTTGTTATGCAAATACGTACAAACCGCTAAAGTGGTGCAAATATTAAAAGATTCATATCATACATAGATACTTAGCTGTGCCAAAGTCTTTCACAGTATAATTTGTAAAAGTTCCCATCATTCAACTAAAAAAAGCAGAACTATCTACATATTCAATAAATCAAAATTTCATTGATTGCTGTTTTTTCATCATTTTTCACAAGTGTCACCCCCGATTGATATTAATGAGTATTTCTCAAATTTCTCTTTAGTCTAAAAACTTGTCATAAGATCTTAGACGTTTTAGATTAACTTTACGTTTCGAATACCGAAATTAGAGACACAATAGAAAAACAATGAGAGAGCGAACGCCAACCGAAGCCTTCACTTGGGGTTTAATGAATCAAAATACCTAATTTAGAACTCGTCCTAAATTGTTTTGGATGTTTCTAGGACTCCAGCGCTACCCAAAGCTGCTGAGCGAGCTGGAGCAGCAGTTCCGGCGCGTGGTGCCTCCCGCGCTCCTCGGACACAACGACACCCTCACCGACAAGATCTCCGACGCCATCAGAGCGTTCTACTTCCAGCAGAAACCCATCGAGAACAGGAACATTGACAGCCTTATTGACGTAAGCTTACAGAAGCCATGTTTCACAACAACATTATAAAAAAAAAAGTTTTTTTTTGTTTCTGTTTGAAATTATCTAGTTAGGATGTAAAAGGGTGTGTATTATTTTAGTTACAAAAAAAAACATGTAATAGATGCAATCTTAGGACTAACTTATAGGTTATATGAAGGTAGGTTAGGTTGGATTAGTGACATGTTGTTTACCTGCATCTTAAACAGTTCAAGTTGTAAAACTGAACCAATAGGCATTCTCACGAGAACTTTAATCCTTTGTTTAAATTATTATTATGTACCACGACTTATGACTGGCCTGTTGGTCTAGAATGGTCAGTAGCCCTGACTGCTATACCAAAGGTCGTGGGTTCGATTTGTGGACAAATGTTTGTGTGATGAGCTCGATCATTTGTTCTGTGTCTGGATGTAATTTATCTATAATATGTATGTATTTAGAAATGTAATATGTATGTTTATCAGTTGTCTACTACTCATAACACAAGTTCTGCTTATTTTGGGACTAGATAGCGTTGTGTCGTAAGTTGTGGACTATTTCTACACTATAATACTCGTATAATAAAGAGGAAATTTTTGTTTGTTTGTTTGTAGGAGATAATATTTGAAAGTACTGGTCCGATTGCTAAACTTTTTTCACCGAATAGAAAGCTGTTTTATTCCTGAGTGACATAGGCTATAGGCTATATTTAGCGCCCGCGAAGCCGCGGGCAAAAGCTAGTTATTATTATTAATGATGCATGGTTTTCTCATTAGCTATTCACAGACGTGATGTTCCTGCGGCCAGTTCTGGAGACAGTCCGGCAGCAGGTGGAGAGCAACCGCACCAGCCCCACGTACCTGTACCGGTTCGCGTTCGACGGCGCGCTCGGGCTCTTCAAGCGCATGCTGGGCATCACGCACGCCGGCGCCTGCCACGGCGATGAGATGGGATACCTCTTCTACTTTTCCAGGCTAAATTATAGGTTGGATGATGATTCCCCCGAGCTGGCTGTCTCACGGCGCATGGTCCAGATGTGGACGAACTTTGCTAAAACTGGGTAAGTACAAGCTATTTACAATACGGTAACAATTCTCTCGTTTGATAACTGAATCGTTGGTCTTGTGGTTCATAGAGCGACTTCTGAGCGTACGGGCCTTGTGTTCAATTGTCGGGTCCAGCAAAAAGTGTTTTTGGGTTTTTCTATCAGGAATTAGTCTTTAGCCGCCCGGAGTTTAAAAGTTGGGTGGTCCGATATCTCCGAGCTTCGGAAATAGAGTGACACCCCCGTGCCTCGGTAGGCACGTAGAGCCGGTGGTCCTACTCCTGATCTTTCCGCAGATGTGTAGGATGGCCATCTCATCGGATTTTGAGAGTAAGGTCCTCTGTTCACGGACGCATAGCTTCATAGACGCGTATTCGTCATTATACGCTCGGTGTACGCCTGCATGAAGCTTACATACGATGCGATGGTTTTACCCAATTCTGATTACTAAATACAATACATAAGTCAAAAAGTCAATAGATGGCACAAAAAAACAGATATACAAAAAAAATCCTTAATTCTTTTATTGTTACATATATAGCAACGGATGATCTAACGGCTAAGTCTAGGAGGCTCTGTATCAACAACTGTATTGCTGTGTTTCAGGAACCCCACACCTACTGTGGACTACGAGTCAGTGGTCGACTTCACCTGGCCTCAAGTCAACGACACAGAACACATCAGCTACCTCGACATCGACGGGAACTTCACCGTCCGGGCGGATCCGGAGGCCAAGCGAGTCAAGTTCTGGAACTGGCTGTATGAGAACTACGCAGCCGAGGGGGACTCGGCCACTAATACAACTTTAGTGAACGAATGACAAAGTGCAATTTTGTGATAAGTGTATCATCGTCTCCAGACACTGTTTCTATCAGTGTGACAATAAACTCCGCTGATCACCGAGTGCCAAAATACAAAACTTTGTGACCCTGTTGACTACGTGGGTGATCTCAGAAAATAGCGGATGAAAGTAACTTAAAACTGAAGTTTCATTAGGGGCCCAAATACAAAACTGCGATGCCTCGTTGCGAACTCACACGACGACACGACGCGACGCATCGCAAGAACTTGCGAATCGATTCAAATATCGCATCGCACATTGTATGGTCACTTGAACCCATAGAGCAACACAGGCCACCGGCGGACCGTGGCCTGTGTTGCTCTATGCTTGAACCGATGTTTTGCTACTGTAGAATGAGTGCAGAATGAGTTACCACAAAACTACAAAAAATCGCAATGCAGCAAGTTTCTGCGATGCGGCGTCGTATCGCATCGCATCGCAGTTTTGTGTGCGAGCGCTACACGGTGAACGAGTGTTTCATTGGACTACAGGTGAACTGCGTATTTCATAAAGGCTTATTCCAATTCCGAAGACGGAAATGGAAAATTAGCTACTTTATTAATTCTTAACAACGATGTAAATAATAAATGTTTAAGTATCTATTTTTATATTGTTCGTTTTGTATTTTAAGATATCATAATTTCTGCTAAGTTACTGTATTACTATTAAAATAAAATATGTAAGTAAATAAAATATTGCTGTTGTTTTAATAAGCGAAGTCAAACCGAAATGACGGGTCCCCAACTTACGTTCTGTGTGACGCTGGTTTTTCTAACCGGATATTGTATTGACGCGACAACGATTTCCACACAGGAAGAAAAGTCAGAAACACAAATATGTACGTAATAACAACACGGGGAAAATTGGTTCTGAAAATGATTCAGTAACAGTGCTTTATTTCCCTAACTCTTAACTTAACAATAGTTTTATTTCCCTATACGTCATAAACTCCTTTACTTTAACAACTTTGAAATATATAAGGGCAAGTCGGACAAAGGAAGATCAGTCTGGAAGCGAGCTCGGTCCCGCACCTATACGCCTTCGCGTCAGTTTTGCAATAAAGTTAAATAACTGTACTGCTCCAACATGTATAAGAAGGCCGGAAACCTAGTAAGCATCAGGAGGCGTTTCGATACTAAGGAACCACAGAATGACTTTAAGTCGAGGTAAGTCAGTGTCAGTCAAGAACTTAGCTTCGGATTAAGGATCTGGTTCTCTACAAGTTGCCCTTAAGTTAAGTCAAGATTTAGAGCATTTGATGAAAACAGAACTCAGTCACTCAGTTGCAATGTTCTTATGAATTTCTGAGCTGAAAGCTTTGTTCTGTAAATTAGAGAGTATATTTTTTTAATTTACGCTTTTTTAAATAACGCTCCAACTTACGATAAATTTCTTTCTTCTCATAGAGAAAAGGCCAATTGAATACCTCAGCTACATACAGCAACAACAGTTTAAAATGTTTTTCGTTACAATTGTCCTAGTTAAAACCTCAGGTACATATTGGGGGACATAATGTCTCCCAACATGTCGCCCAATGAAACGTGTTTAAATATCATAGTGTCCCGCAACTGCCCCCAACAAATTACAATGCATTCACGTGACGCGTGACATGTTGTCAGACCTGACAGCGGTGCGCATCAGGTTTAGGGACATTTTGTCTTCTATTGTATCTGAGACTATAAAGTATCTCTCAGTTCAGCATGCCTCTTGGCAAATATCTCTAACAAGTTCGATTTTATTCTATAATGAGCCATTCCACCTTAATATTTTTTAAATTGTCTCTTGTGCTTTTTCAACAGCTGCTAAATCGATAATGCTTTACCCTAATTCTCGTAACTTCCAGTGGTAAAGCTGACAGCAAGGTGTACAACAGCGTTTTGGAATTAGTGGGTAACACACCCCTTGTTAAACTGAACAAGCTGCCTAAAGACCATGGACTACAGTGTGATGTTTGTAAGTACACTGTTTTTTAATTAAATCTAAACAAAAAACAAGAAGAAAGCAGATAACTGCAGAAACACCAATTTTACTAATATATTCCGAAGAATAGCCAGACTTAAGTAGCAGTGGGTAGGGCACTTCGCTCGTAAAATCGGTGGTCAATGAATCCGAAAGGTTCTAAAGTGACGATCACATATCGGAAAATGCAACGTTGTAAGCTGTCTCCTACTAAGAGTATCGGTGATGGTCACGGGAAACGATTGATACGAGACGTACATGACAGGCTGAGTATCGATGTGGCCAATGTCCAGCAGTCTGCCTGAAAATAAACAAGAGCAATAATATCGACTGTTTTAATTTCCAGATGCCAAATGTGAATTCATGAATCCTGGTGGCTCTATAAAGGATAGAATCGCCTTAGCAATGATCCAGGATGCAAGGAAGAGGGGACTTGTGGATGACAACACTACGTTTGTGGAGGCTACCTCAGGGAACACGGGCATCGGGATCGCTTTCAACGCCGCTCTAATGGGTAAAGATAATTTGTAGTTGGTAATTTCCTTGTTGTTATGACAATATCAAATATACACATAATAATAAATAAGGATAATAAGAACTTGAATGAGGACAATCTATACTAATATTACGAAGCAGTTTGTTTGTTTCTTTAATCACGCTAATCTCAGGAAGTACTAGTTCGATTTTTTTTAGTGTTGTATAGCCTATTTATCGATGAAGGCTATATAACATCACGCTATGACTATGAGTGGAGCAGTAGCCAGTTATATTTAATAAGAAGTTAGGCCAACTAATGTTAGTTTAAAAAACGAAATTCTTTCATATTACTTGCCTAGTTTTGCGATATGTTTTCGTCCTAGAAACTGATGAGAGTAAAAGTAAAAGGCATTATAAACTTACTCAGTATATATATTTAAGTAGATTTGACGTCCACACAACATAAACGCTATACGCTAAAAAATAAATAGTCAATCATTGTACGAATCACATATTATCAGGATTACATATTTATAAAACCAATTATTTAAAAATTCCTTTTTTTATGTATTATAAACTAGTGCCTGCGACCTCACCTGATGATAAGCAGTGATGCAATCGCTGATGGTGAGGCGCACTAGTATATTAAGAGCCTATTTACTTTAGGCTTAAAAACAGCTAAATTATAATCGGACGGGTAGACTGCAGCAGGGGAATTGTTCCTAGATGGTTGATTGGATGTCTTTATTTAGTTAATCATAATGAAGTTTTCCTTTCAGGAAATAAATGTATTATTGTAACACAAGATAAGAACTCATCGGAGAAGGTAAACACCATGCGCTTGTTGGGGGCCGAAGTGATTCAAACCAAGACTGGTGACCTCGAGATCTCGATCGCTCGTCAGCTGAAGGACGAGAACCCTGACACTGTGGTGATGTTGAATCAGGTATGGGCGTTTCTCTACTACATTTTCACTAGGCAACAATCCAATAATACCTTTTTTTTGAGATATTGTTCGAAAGAGCTACCGTGGTCCTAGAACGCACAGGGTAATTGAAGGAACACAGTTGGGTTTTAGTCACTCCACCTAAAGGTGGAGAAATTGTTTGATAATTTCCCACCTCAAAAAAAACTCGTTGTTTTTCCCGCGTCGTCACGGCGTAGCAACCATGACCTACTTCACGGTAACTTTTAGTAGCCTTTAATTTTATCCTACGTCGGATATATCCGACAAAAACTCTCGAGTTTATTTTACCAGGGTCGTACCTCCACGACCAAATACTCCGTTAGGTGAGTTCTTCTGTCACCTAAGGAGATCGAAGAGCTAAACGAGATAGAGTACCCAGTCTCAAACACACGACCCTGGCGAATAGTACACGAAAACAATCTTCGGATCAAACCGACGCAAGCTGTTAACACTATCACTAGAAATTACACTTAATTAATCTGTAAAATAAAATAAATAATTCCAGTTTGACAATGACGTAAACCCGAGGACTCACTTCGAGAATACTGGAACGGAAATTGTGTCAGCTCTGGGCGACGTGGACGTAGTGGTACTGGGAGCAGGTACCGGCGGCACCATGACTGGAGTCGGCAAGAAGCTGAAGGAGAAGAACCCCCAGTGTGTACTGGTGGCAGCAGAACCCGACGGGTCTGTCATGCTCAACAAGAAAGGAAAAGCTCATTCATTTTTGGTAAATATAAAGTCGACTCACCCTTACAAGATAAAGACCGTCATCGTGTCTGTCTATATATACATAACTCAAATATTACTGAACGGATATTCATGCAATTTTTTACCAATAGACAAAGAGATTCATGAGTAAGTATAGGAGTATACTATATAGTATTATACTCTTAAACTACTATAATACGCATATTTTAGTAGAGAAAAGTCAAGAATTTCTGATTTCTAAAACCTGAAGCTGGTACGGTTTGCTGGTTTATGGTTTATTATATTGTTCATTTTTTTCAAAATATATGTAAATGCACTAAAGCAGGGCGCGTATCTACAAGCTACCGATGAATATTTGATTTCTATAGAATCAGTATGAAATCATCGACTCCCTGCGCATACGTAAACATTTTTTGTGTCCAGTTGCTTCCACTTACACATACTCATGACGATCAAGTGTTCGGTGTCGGTAACTGGAACAAAAAGTGTCTCCATTTGCGCAGCGCCTAACAGCCAATGGCTAATTTACCATTATTTCCAGGTGGAAGGTATCGGAGGAACCTGGGCGCCGATTGTGCTGGATAAGTCAGTGGTGGACCACGTCGAGGTGGTCACTGATCAGGAAGCCTTCTTGATGGCCAGGGAGCTGTCGCGGAAGGAGGGCTTGTTGTGTGGTGAGATTATATAACAATGACGCATTTAATCGACTAACTTATGTGTACAAAACTTTTGGACACCCGGTTCATCCACTTAAAAGTTGAATTTCCACAAATCCTTTCTTAGTGACCGCATACGTTATAAAAGGAAGCCTACGATGCAAAATTTCGGCTATGCCTTTTTTATGGTGGGCAAAAATCATCCAATGATAACCCCCGCTCTTGGGTGGAGCGGGAGATAGTGTCAAACTCTTAAGGAGTAAAAACCCACCCCGTTCCTTCTAGCCTTCATACTGGGGCTCGAGCTCCCTTTCAGATAACCCTGGCCCCACTAGGCTTCGACCCAGTAGGCTATGCCGTCAATGCCGTGATATGTCAGTCAGTTTCACGTTTTATAAAACGTGTAACATTAAATGCGCAAAACCACAGACACCCCAAATGATTTTGAATTCAATTAACCTAATTCTATGAGAGAAAAAATAAATGAAAAAAAATTAAAGGTTTTATGTGCAGTTTTAGTTTAAAATAATAACTTTCATTATCCCGCGTATGAGAAAATTTGATTGGACTACAACCATTTGTGTTTATTTTCCTATTTGGGCGGGCTTGCACACGTGATGGCTTAACCCACGGAGTTAGTTGGCAACATTTTTAATGAAGTTTTTTTTTGAAAAACTTATATTAACCCTTCAGATACCGTCAATTAGAGACACAATAGTAAGACAATAGATGCGCGGCCACCGGGTGTCGCTTGGGGATTCATGAATTAAAAAGCAGTTCAATTGATTCTGCTCGTTATTCTGATCAAACTATTTTCAGGTTTTGCGCATTTAACGTACACGGTGACTTTTGGTATTTCTTTCCCATAAATCTGGCACAAATTGTTGGTATGCCTTAGTAATAAAATAAAAAATAAAAATTACGATTACCTATATTCCTATATTATCAACTCATGATAATCTATAAAGTAATAAAAATAAAAAGCAAGAAGATTAGGCATATTATATTCAGGTTTGATATAACTTTATATTAACTTTAAAACAAGTCTGTATGACGGACTCGCTGTCGTCAGTTGACCATGAATTTCTTAAATATGATAAAGAAACAATAGAATGCAGACCTACGATCTATTGTTTCTTAATAACATATTGTTTACAATTTTAATGTACCTATGTATTGTAGCGAAACAAAAAGGGTTTCCTTTATTTTTATTTCGTTACAAATGGTCCCTGCTCAAGCGCCATTTTGTAGCGAAATAAAAAGGAAGCCGTTTTTATTTCACTATAATATGCAATAAAAAGGTAACTAACAAAGAAATCAAGAGAAAGAAGTTGAAAAAAGCAGTGAAATTGCCTTTTGTAAAATACACACGAGTTCTTGAACCCGTGATCTATATGTCAATGCCGTGATCATAATTCGACAATGGAATGGCAAAATCGCTCAACCGCCATTTTGTTTGAAAATAAGTTTTATGATTAATAATTAAGTAGTAACATAGGATAGGAATATTTGTTTCTAACCTCATAAATCTGTGTAGTCTGTTAACAAAATAAATGTTTATTATTATAACTTATTTTCGACCTATGTGGCGGTAAAGTAATTTTACCTTTCCACTGTCGATTATGCTGCTAAATTGTCTTGATGAATATAATATTAGTAGGTTCTTATATTTTATTTATTTATTTAGCCTACTTCTTTCCCACATCTGGGTGAAGGCTTAGATATTAAAAAAAGGTTATTATTGGTTAACGTATAAATATATTTGTCCAGGTGGCAGCAGTGGATCAGCCATGTGTGCAGCCATCAAGGCGGTGAAAGCGCTGAACATCGGCGCCGGCAAGAGCGTGGTGGTGATCCTGCCCGACGGCATCCGCAACTACATGTCCAAGTTCGTCAGCGACCAGTGGATGGAGGCGCACCGCTTCATGGAGCCCCCAGCGCACACCATGAAGTGAGTTATAGTAGTTTCGAAAACCGACCTACCTTTGTATAGGTACACCAGTTTCTGCCAGCGGCTTCGCCCGCATAAAAGTAGGTTTCTCCATATAAACTTTGGACCCCCGTTTCATTCCTAAAGGGGGTGAATTTGGGAAAATTTATCTTTTTGGTCGCCTTCGTCGTAAAAGGTTTCGGCTGTGCGTTGATATATCAGTCAGTCAGTTTCTCCTTTTACATATAGGTAGATATATAGATTACTAGCTTTTGCCCGCGCGGCTTCGCTCCCGCTCTTCCCTACTCCACCCTACTATACCCAACTTTACCCTACCCTACTCTACACTACTCTACCCTACTCTACCCTACTCTACCCTACTCTACCCTACTCTACCCTACTCTACCCTACTCTACCCTACTCTACCCTACTCTACCCTACTCTACCCTACTCTACCCTACTCTACCCTACTCTACCCTACTCTACCCTACTCTACCCTACTACTCTACCCTACTCTACCCTACCCTACCCTACTCTACCCTACTCTACCCTACACTACCCTAATTTTTTTTTTGCCATAAGAACCTTCTCCTCACAATAACAATCACAACAAAAAAAAATCAGTCAAATCGGTCAAGCCGTTTTCATGCCAAGTCGTGACAACGGAAAACGGGGGTCATTTTTATATATATAGATGAGCGATTGTTCTGCGGTAATATCATTCTCCTATAAGTCAATACTAGTCCAATTTCTATCAATCTCCATCTCATCGGTTTACTGTTTGGCAAAAATCAATCAAAATCTTCATTGTTTCAAACGTTTGGATCATTTCAGGTGGTGGAAAAATCCGATCAGCGAATTGAGCTTGGACCGAACTTACCCCAAGTTGAACAAAAGTTGCTCCTGTCAGCAAGCCCTGGAAGCTATGAAGTCAAACAACGTGAACATTGCCGTCATCGTCGATAACATCGGGTAACTATATCTACTCATTTATTTCACTTTTGAGACCGTGAATTCTGAAGTAAAAGATGAGCATAATACGGTAAAGGCCCTAAAGGCCCTAACACCCGAGCAGTGCCATAAACCCGTGACTTTTGCCTAGGTTAATAGGTTTGAAAAACATGATGTTGAATTATGAACATATATGATTTTTTCATGCAATTAATACTTTTGTCCAACATATTTTTTTGGCTTTGATCTTTAGAAATGTGTTTACTCAAAAAAATGTTGGTTAAATGTTTTTCAGAATGTATATTAACTACACATAGCAAATGTAAATCAATCGAGATTTTGCAAAAGGGCTCTATATGCAAAAGGGCACACGAAGCAATACGAGTTTGTGTGCATTTAACTCCGGCCAGATGTTCAGGGGACTATACGCCTTAAAATCAATATGGTGTTTACTTTTAGACACTTCGTGGGCGCTGTGTCCAAGGACAGCCTTCGCAACAGAGCGACGAACCCCACCAAGCTGCCCGGCGAGGACTGCGTGGAGTACGACTTCGAGGACGTGGTGACCGACCACCTCGACAAGCACGTCTACAAGCTGGCCGTCAACGCGGAGAGAGAGAAGCCCACCATCGGGCTCCTGTCGCGCATCCTGGACATCGCTCCCTACGTCATCATCGGAAAGGAAGGTTACGACATTAGCGGTAAGAGACGTAGTCACTAAACACAGTTAGTTTCTTTGACATATACAGGCTATGTTTAGGCGAACTACTCCTTCACTGGGGATGATGGTAGAGTTCGTTGATACAAGTGGAGAAAGTTTTTCATTGCGATCGAGGCGACTCGTGGGGATCGCTTAGTGTCTGATACAATAAATACATTCAAGAGCGGTGGTGAGCTCGCGTACTTTTCCGCACTAGTGTGTAAAACAGTAAATTGCCTGCCTAAAGTGGTAGGGATAGAAGCGGTTTTTGGAGCAAGGGTATTGAAAACTATATTACTTTCATAAGTCATGTGCCCACTCAACCGAGTAAAGATCTGATGACGCGTGGTGCAGCCCTACAAGTCAAAAGCAGTTTCCAGATGTTCTTTGTACGTTCTGTTGTATTCTATACTATCATAATTATAATGGCATTATTATTGTTGCAGCTTTCTTCGTTCCCAGTGGAGTGGTTACCGGAGATGACGTGCTCGATTACATCAACGAGCACAGCCAACCCTGCAACGGGAAGTAACCTAGAACCAGCTTTAAGCGCAGTTTTTGACATAGTTACAAGTTTTGTAATGTCATTGACTGTGTATTTCTTTTTGCTTACAAAATTATTATGTTTGCTTTTTACTCTTTTGTATTTAACCTGTATTAAATGATTTATTAATTAAATAAGATTTTTTAAATTATTAGTCAACAATAAATAACAACATCATTTATTGTCAAGTATCTTGGCCCATAGATACATACCTTACAGATAAAGTAAATATAATTTATAGTTAGTAAATAAGACTTATGAATATGTTAGTAATACTGCACATTGTACTGTATTCACTTCTTGCTGTTCTGTGGCACCTGTCAGTGGAAGCGACGGAACACCATGCGGCCAACATGCTGCATGTGCATGGCTTCAACATGAGGGGCAGAAAGTGTTCGAGACTCGCGCCACGAACCCCTTGAAATAATAATATAATATAATATTCCACAACAATCACACAACGCCGTCTAGCCCCAAGCTAAGCAGAGCTTCTGTTATGGGTACTAAACAACTGATAAACATACTTAGATATTTCTAAATACAAACATATTATAGATAAATTATACCCAGACACAGAACAAATGATCATGCTCATCACATAAACATTTGTCCTGGGTGGGAATCGGACCCACGACCTCCGGCATAGCAGTCAGGGCCACTAACCTCGTGGTCTTGACTAATAGGCCAGTCAAAAAATTTACATTACAGTGCGACTTCAGTAGTTGTACCCTCAGTGCGAACAGTTGCAGGTACTATGCCGCAGCGATTCTTGTTAGTTTGTGTTCGATGATTCCTTCTTTGCACCGTAACGAAACCACACTCTTCTCAACTTTGATTTTTTGCCTTGTCAGGCATAGGTTCCTGACTAGGGTGCTCGCGGTGACGCCAGTGAAATCCATACGGATCGTATTCGCTGGGGCTGCAAGAACAGGCAGTGGGACGGGGCGACGGGTTCGTGCAGCGCTATATGCAGGAACCACGGTGATCTGCACCACAATCGGCACGGACTTGCAGGGCGCTCTGGTGGGGGGGCACTCTACAATCGACGTAGGCGCTGGTGACGAAACTGCTGACGTAAAGTTCGACGACAATATATTGTGACCAGCTCCATGACGCATATTTACGTTAATTGCATTGACTGACGACCTAGTTGCCACCGCGCTGTTGTGAAATTAATTAAATTCCTTACGCAAATTGGTGACGGTTTTTTGAGACGCATCTAACTTTGTTAGCACGTCTGTGAGGTTGACCCTCAGAAAGACTATAAACCGGGATCCTTCTATAACACTCGTGGGGGCTGCACGGCACCCAGTCTGATACGATACATAAATACAAGAAATTGTAGCAGGGTGAACTCGCGCCCTTTCCGCACTAGTGCGGAAAATTGCTTGCCCAAATACGGTAGGAATAGAGAAGGGTTTTCGAGAAGTGTATAAGAAACATCGGGAACATCTAAGATCGCGACCATTGAAACCTGTTTAAGTGATCGTGGTTTAAAAAAATAAGGAAAGAAAGACAAAGTATTGGTTTTGGTAGTTTTAAAGTTGTCCCTATTTTTGAAGATTATTTTTTGACATTATTATTACATTACAAGTTTTTACTGTAGAGGTTAGCGTTATTTATTTTTAACAATGGAATTCTTTCAATTTATAACCAAGCAGTTATAAACATGAATGAGCAAATCAATAATGTTGAATTGCATTATATTTTTATTAGCTACACTACAGTAAAAGTGTAATAAAACGTAAACAGTAATATTTAAGTTCATCATGACGGAAAATGAAACGAAACGAATGATATAAACGGTACTATTTAAATGGTTTACGTTCATAAAAAGACAGATTGGATTCCAAGGATATTAGTCTAACTAAAGGCATTCTCGGTGATGGGAAGGTAGACCCATGACCAGATAACGGTTTTTTTATGGTGGGAAAATCATCCAATGACAGGCCCTGCTCTTGGGCGGAGCGGGAGATAGTGTCAGACTTTTACTGACTATAAACCCACCCTGTTCATTCGCGCCTTCATACCGGGTCTGACCTATCTTTCAAAACTAACCCTGGCCCCAGCAGGCTTCGACCCAGCTGGGCCCCTGCTGTTGCTGACAACTCCGTGAGGCGCGCGGGAACAGTGCGCGTCGTCGACGACTTGGACTCGGTCCGGAAAGTTACCGGACGATGACCAGATAAGGGTTGCGAGAATACAATGGATGCGAGGACTATTAATTGTGGTGCCACTTGGGAAAGGCCTATGTCCAACAGTGGACGTCTTTTGGCTGTAATTATGAAGATGGCAAGCAACTAGTGAGCATAAGAAGTCGTTCTGAAAAAAAAGAACGTCGGAACGTTTGTAATTTGTGGTAAGTTTCAGTCCCTTAATCCATCATTATTTTATAAGCATGTATTTGATAACAAATACCAAACCAAATACCAAATTAGCGTCGGTCTTCTGTCCTGGATATTTTCCATAACTCCATTCATGCAGCTAGTTGGTAAGGAAAGTTGCGGCACAACAACCATACAGACAGGAAACTTTAAGTAAACATGGAACCGATTTTATTAAGTAAACGTAAAAAAGAACTTGGGTACTTTACCACCTTACTCTTCATTGATAATGAAAATACTTTTGTTAAACTTATCAGTGCATTAGTTTTTGCTGTCTGCTGGACTGTCTACATATCGCAGATAAGTACTTAAATACATAAACATTCTTATCTTCCAATACTCCCAACTTGTGTAAATAAGTTATCCACTGATAACATGACAAATAACAATCAAGCTACCAGTTTCTAAAGTTGATTCGCTAAAATAGATTTTTATAGTCCTTTTGATTAGCGGCCCAAGATCTATGGACCATGGTGGAGAGGTCCATCTCTCCAGCATGGTCCATAGATCTTGGGCCCGACGGCCTTACGAACTTACTACCTCAGGAATAGGGTCCTTGGACAGGAGCAAAACCATCCCAAGTCGTCGACGGCGCATAGTGTTCCAGGCGCGCCTCAAGGAGTTGTCGGCAACAGTAGGAGCCCAGCAGGGTTGAAGCCTACTGCGGCCATGGGTTACGCGAAAGAGATCCCCGGGCCCAGAAACAATGACAAAGAAGGAACAGGATGGGTGTTTAGTCAGTAAATGTCTGACACTATCTTCCGCTCCGCCCAAGAGTGGGGGATGTCATTAGATGATTTTACCACCTAAAAAAAAAAAGTAAAAAACTAGTGTCTATGTTATGATTATAACTTTGGCCGACTAGCTAATTAGTCAGTTTTATAAAGAGGCCGACTAGTCGTCCAAGCCGATCACGGTTTCGATGATATTCGGCAATTTTCGTAACGCTTCGTTCATCGCTGATTCGCGCACATGTTCCAACCACCGCCTGCCAGCGTTTCGGAAAACGTTTAATTACTCAAAAGTGTTTCCTAATTTATACTTCTGAAAAGGTCAGACCGGTGTTTTCGTGTTAAAAAAATACTGGTATTGTTCATTAATTCATGAATCCCCAAGCGACCACCGGTGGCCGCGCATCTATTGTCTTACTATTGTGTCTCTAATTGACGGTATCTGAAGGGTTAAGTGGAAAAGCTCAATTCATATTTAATCATGTCAAAAAGAAAATCTCGTGTTTATATTTTTATTGACCAACTGCACCAGGATTCCCGTAAAGTCAAGTGTGACCAGTGTCAAATGAAAATTTCTCGTAGTTGGTAGGGAAAAACTGCAAATAGGCACTATGAGTATGAACAACCATAGCAAATACCTCATCCTCACCCTCCACATTAGTAAGAAGCTAAATTACGAGTACATAAAGTACATACTCGACGTTTTCCGCCGAATATAAGCCGACTACGAAAGTGGCCGAATAGTCGGCTTTACCGAGTAATCGGAAATTATCTACTAGTAAAAGATGAAAGTTAATTTTGTTCGCCTTTGTTGTCCTCTATATGTGCACCTTAAAGCTAAAGTAGTAAAGTAGTAGCAGAAGTAATTCTTAGTGATAAGAGGTAACGTTTTTTTGTAGATTTATTCATCACCTTTAGGTGTGACGAGTAGCGACGGAGAACGATATCCTCGAACTTCAGAACTTGACATAACGCGACTGTACCCAATTTTAAACTGAGAATTTAGTATTTTAAAACATTGACTGTAATTATTGAAAAATATTGTAATAATTATTTTTAACTTGCTTCTGCCAACGGTTTCACCCGCGTAAAAGTAAATTTTCCCATACAAACTACCAACCCCCGTATAATCTCCCTTTGGGGTGGAGTTTCGTAAAATCCGTTCTTTGCAGATGTCTACACCCTATAAGGAACCTACCTGCAAAAGTTTTAAGTTTGTAGGTGTTATAGTTTCTGAGATTTCTTGATTAATTTAGCTTTATAGAAGATAGTATTGGTCAGGAAATAAAACACGTAACGTAACACAAACTCCATTTTTATTACTACGACACAGTATATAAATTAGACTTCCTACTTCAGCCAGTGCTACACAACGAATGACTCTCATGGCCGCTAAGCAAAGTACAGGTAACTTCCCACCTCATAGTCCCCACTATGAGGTAGTGTTATTCAATTGATCAACCAATAAATACTACATTGATCAATATAAATGATTTTACAAAGTAATAAATTACGAATACACTTATATTACACGATTTATACATACAAATTAATTATCATTTATTTATTATTAAATCCTTAAAACATTTTAAAGATACAAGTTCATAAAACTCGTTGACAATACGTCATTGGACATTTTCACTAATAAATTACAAACAAATTCATATTATAAGTACACACAGATTGATTATTAAGTCTTTAAAAATACTTTAAAGAAGTAAACTCATCAGTTCATGACTTTGTGGTGTAATCAATCATTGTAGTACTTAATCTATACAATACTTCTTAAATACTATAGAACCTAACAATAGATAAACACATTACCCGAAAAACACATGTGTTATTCATTAACTCGACATGAGTAACTTTCCATGGTCACCGATCACAAACAAGCGCGGCTTCCGATGTGTACCTGTTGGTGTTAGGTAAAATAAGGCGCGCCGACTGATTCGGCACAAATAGAAATCAATTTACTGCTATTTACTGTTATACTATATTTATGTTTCCTGATCAATAAACAAGTTGACCATGAAAACCTTTAGATGAAGGCTACGGATGAAGGTTACTAATGAGATGTATAACTATACGTGATTCATTATTTATTAAACCGATATACATAGGTACAGTACTTATAGACAAATCAGTTAAAATCACACACCTGTATAGATGCATGATTTTATCTGATTTATACATTATACTCCTGCTAAGATGTTACGAAGGTGTTAATAACTTGTATGGTAATTTAAATATTTAATTAAAGTATTTACTCTTAAACCTACTAGCAATTAAAATTGTATCTCCTGTTGACCATCACGTGGTAGAGTACGTACTATCACGTGAACATCCTTACTAATATTATAAAAGCGAAAGTGAGTTTGTTTATTTGTTTGTTTGTTACGTCTTCACGTCTAAATGGCAAAACCGATTTTGATGAATTTTGGTACAGAGATGGTTCGGTCTCTGGAGACGGACATAGATTTCACAATTTTTTTAAAAAGTGAGAAAAGTGGGAGAAAGAGGGAAGAATAAACGCGGGTGAAGCCGCGGGTAAAAGCTAGTATGACCATATTTTAGTTATATAAAATACGCTAAGAGACAAGCGCACGCATTGCTATAGATATTGTCTGCGTTTATGTTCCGCTCGCATGTCCACTATTTCTATAAAGAAAAGTAAACGGAGCTTGTTCATAAATCAAAGTTAATAACTGTAGTAACGATACTAAGGTATACATTGAGTTACGCGATAAGAAATACATTATCGACATTTTGATTTGAGATAAAAAAATACATTATCGAACATAAATAAAGCTATAAAATGAAACGGTCATGTTCATATATATAAGTCCCATCACATCCTTGCACTTGGCGAGTCTCAGTGTTTCTGGCAGGTAGTGTTGTTTTGCAGATCAGCCAACACGGATTGCAACAATGAACGTCAGTCACAATGAACGGTGGGTTGCTTTTTGACTTACTATTTTTAGAGCTTTTTTTAAGCTAGGTAATCGAATAATTAGTTAAACATAATATTTCAAATCTCGTATCACAATGTTTCATATTGATCTCCTCCGAAATGGATGGACCGATTATTATGATTTTTCTTAATAGATCTGAGAATAAGTCACAGGCTATTTTTGACACCCATCTAAGGCCGGACGCACACATTCGGTTTCCGGATTAGGATTTCCGATCAGGCATTCAGATTCGGGATTCCGTGAGAGACGCATGGAAAAAATTTCGAAACGGATGTCAGGTTTTTTCCGTTCGGAAAAAGTAAGAATGTGAGATAAGATCATTTAGAAACTTAATTCGCAATGTTACTCTACTTTCTTTTTGCTTTATTAAACTTGAAATAAGTTACAATAGACGTAATGATAAAACACTTATACCGCAAGAGTAATGTAATGACTCTTTCAAGACTCTATCTGAAATGTGGATTAGCAGAATGGTTTAAATGATAAGAAAATCATTGAAATATTGTTCTCAGAGGGAAAAAAATATACGACAACATACTCCAGTGTATCGGACACACGCCCCTGGTCAGGTTGAATCGAATACCTCAAACATACGGGCTGGAATGTGAAATATGTAAGTATCAATAATTTTTTTATTACTCTGAAAAACTGCTAATTAATATTTATACGGCTTAGCGCGCTTTTTAATGTATTCATAGTAAGTTTGGATAGAATATCTTGAATTAATCATCGAGCTTTTTTGAAGATATGCATATCTATAGATTTACAAAAAGTCATAGTATGTGTGATAAATTAGTGATTTAGCGCTGCGCTGCAGGGTTTTTTGAAAGGTTTACCACGACCCTGGAAGGCAGAGAAAATCTAATAAACACGGCACTCCGGATGCAGTCAGTAATTACTGAAACCCAAGAAAGATTTTAGATTTTAACTAATCTGACAGTTCTTCTTGCTCTACCCAGACCAAAAGATAATATTTGATGATTTTCCACCACAAGAAAAGTTAAGAGTTAGAGTATTAAAGATAATATTTGATTTTTTTGTACCAAAAAAGTTAAGTGTTAGAGTATTATACAAAACTATTTTATTTTCATGATTCTTCTTCGCTATCACAAATAGTAAGACGTAATAATCTCCTGTGCATTGACTTGTTATCTGTCTTTACATCAATAATATTCCTCACCTACTGGGTGTAATACGAGTATGAGAGAACAGTTATCTGTGTCGTCATTATTGTGACAACTACACGACGCGTGTTTAACAAATCACTAAAATTTTACGTAAATAATGAATAAGTGTGACATTGCAGAGGCGTAGTTAGCGCCTATCAATGATATGGGAAAACAGGGGCCCCGATGTGTGCAAAAGTGCGTAACATACAACATCCACAAACTTAAATTCTCTTTTTGGTGAAATAATTAATAGTGATTATATGATTTGATGTTCCCATTTTTATTTATTTTATTTATTTAAGGCTGTGCATAACACAAAAACTGTACAAACGACCTTATGGTGGTGCAGAAACATAACATGGTAGATGCAACTTAGTAAATAGACAAACAGAAGAGAAACAAATACATACTTAGATACATACATATAAATAAACAATGGTATAATGAAAAAGCAAATCCATCCAATCAATGCGGTGATGATTCTACCAACATCTAATTTATAACTCGCTCCGCTCTTTCTAGCATTCTATTCATAAGATCACAATGAAAACTTAAATCTTAGTTCACATGCTCCAATTAACAGACATATTTTTAATCAAGATTTGTATTATCCCAGCCTGAGTAATTCTATTTTCGACTTTGATAACAAAACTACTTCTTTCACAATTGAACAAAAACAACTGATAAAAATTTATTGGTACAGGGCCCCTTTGGGTTTACATAGCTACGCTACTATGGATATTCGTAACGACAACACAAACAAGTTATTTTAAGATTTCAAGTTAAAATTTGTGCGTAATAAACTGTTTTTGGGTTATTTATTCAGATGGGCTGGTTTGGAAAATAAGAAACAACACAAGATAAAGAAAATTCTAATCAAATCAAATAATTTATTCACATAATATCGGTAGATACATGGTACCTACACTAATCTTATATTATATTGACTGTAACATTAATCTTGTATTTTATAAGAAATTTTGTAAAAATCGAAGTGATTTCTATGTTTGTACTCGAAATTAAACTAGAATTAACAGAAAACATAGTTACTGTCCTAAAGTGTCTTACAAAAGTGTCCGCAGATGCATCTTTTGTTCAAGTTTTTAAAATCTAATAATTTAAACAAGACTCGTCTATAATATTAATTACTAATGAAATCAAATCTATCCCAATACGAGAAATATTAGCCGTACGGCTAATATACGAGTATATGACTGGCTGCGTCTGCGTAGCTCAGCTTCATCTGATCAATACGCTGCGTCTGCGTAGCTTCATCTGCTACGCGACTTCTGCGTAGCTTGATCAGCTACGCGGCGTCTGCGTAGCTTCATCTGCTACGCTGCGTCTGCGTAGCTTTATCTGCTACGCGACTTCTGCGTAGCTTCATCTGTTACGCGGCGTCTGCGTAGCTTCATCTGCTTTGCGACTTCTGCGTGGCTTGATCTGCTACGCGGCGTCTGCGTAGCTTCATCTGCTACGCTGCGTCTGCGTAGCTTTATCTGCTACGCGACTTCTGCGTAGCTTCATCTGTTACGCGGCGTCTGCGTAGCTTCATCTGCTTTGCGACTTCTGCGTAGCTTGATCTGCTACGCGGCGTCTGCGTAGCTTCATCTGCTACGCGACTTCTGCGTAACTTGATCTGCTACGCGGCGTCTGCGTAGCTTCATCTGCTACGCGGCGTCTGCGTAGCTTCCTTTGCTACACGACGTCTGCGTAGTTTCATCTGCTACGCTGCGTCTACGTAGCTTCATCTGCTACGCGGCGTCTGAGTAGCCTCATCTACTCTACTACACGGCATCTACGTTGCTTCATCTGCTTAACGGTGTCAACGTAGATTCATCTACTAAGCGCCGTCTATATTGATTCATCTGGTACGCTACGCGGCGTGTACTTTGTTGCATCTGCTGCGCAGCGATCTCGTAGCTTTACCTGCAAGTCTTGTTATCTATTCTACAGTACTTTTGTTTGTTATAGATGCAAAATGTGAATTTATGAATCCCGGAGGATCAATAAAAGATCGTATTTCGTATACAATGGTACAAGAAGCGGAACATGCTGGCCTTGCTAAACCTGGCACCAGGTTCGTTGAGCCAACTTCCGGAAACACTGGCATTGGAGTCTCCCTCACAGCTGCAGTTTGCGGTAACTATGGTTCCGACACAATTAGTAGCAAATGAAATTAAACTCAATGGATGTAATATCGGCCGTCAAATGAAAAATAATTGTTAACAAAGTTTTGTTATAGTGGTTGAATCTATATAATTCCCTTTATCGAAATAATTATCAATAATTTGTAAGCAGCAGTTTTTGTGGATGGTTTCAGAAAATATTACTTACCACAACCCTGTAAACCTGCTAATAAGACAGCGACAATTTTTTTCAAACTAGTCTCCGTAATGACGTGATCGTACTAATTGTAGAAAACTGGTAGTCGGTGATACTGGAATACGCTAAAAGTTATATATTTTCAGGATATGACTGTACCATCGTAACTCCTGACAAGAATTCGGACGAGAAGATGAGCACCATGAGTCTGCTCGGCTCGGAGATCATCCAGACGCCGGCCATGGCGCACCATGACGACCCTGACAGCTTCGTGTCCGTCACCCAGCGGCTACTGGACCAGAACCCGCGCGCGATGTCTATGAACCAGGTACGGAGCATATCATTTCAAACAGGAAAACCATGAGTCCATTCGGCTCGGAGATAAGACTTTTTGAGACTAACTCTGTAGCGTGATTTTGGGTTTGATTAATTATGACAATTGTACAACTTAAATTATGTGCAAATATGTGTTGTGTCCTGATATAGCTACTAGTGGCATCAAGATCCAAACCTACACATTGGTTCAATGGATTATATGCTCTATATTGAACCTACCACAAATACAAAGTTCGATGACTAATACTTGAATACGTTATTCGAGACGATTTGATTCCATCGCCACCAACTCAAGTATTGACTTTAGGTTTGTGCATTTGAGTAAAAACCATAAATACCGATGGGTTGCAATGAAATGTGAACTTAATTTTATTTAACGTAGAGTTTACTGTTCCTTTTAATAATTATCTTAGCTGCCAGTCTTTTGGGGGCCTTTCCGAAAGATTAATGATGTTTATTTGGCAAATAGGTTTTCAAAGAACCACTTTTAGTCAATTTAAACTAGATGAGGTCGGTGCTAAAAAACACTACCCTAAGTTGACTTCCCTGAGATGAAGCACCGAAAAAAACTCAGGAGTCAAAGTCTCTTTGAAAGTCCATACAGTAAACATGTAAGAGTCAAATCATACAGGAACCATGCAGATTAGTGTTTCAGATGGTATTTTGAGGAAAGAACCACGCATAATTGAGTGAACGTGACCAGCAGCAAAATATTGTGCGAAGTAAAGTTTAGAATAAACATGAGTTACTTGATATTTAAGTTTTTATGAACATTTTAGTACTCAAACGAAGTGAACCCCCTGACCCACTACGAGCACACGGCGGAAGAGATCCTGGACGCGCTGGGAACCGTGGACATGTTCGTGATGGGCTCGGGCACGGGCGGCACGGTCACCGGCGTGGGCCGCAAGCTCAAGGAGAAATGCCCCGGCTGCATCATTGTCACCGTGGACCCACAGGGCTCTATCATCTTTGGTGAAGGCGAACCGGTCCTGTACTTTGTAAGTGACATTCTTTCTACAATCTTCCTTCGATAGATTATAACCTAGGTTGGTAGTACTAAAAATTCTGATGGATTTGCTTCTTATTATAAACTACAAATCTTAGTTTATAATAAGAAGCAAATCCATCAGGATTTCTTTCATATCATTCCTATATTCTGTACCTAAGTCTTCAACTCGACTCGACCAAATTAACCGTAAAGTACCTATAGCTAGTTATTTTTTTTAATTATTCGAGGGGTAGTCAATGTAAGTGGAGGAAGTTTCCTTCAAAAAGACTTGGAATATATTATTATGTAGGCCTAATAAGTAAGTAAATATTTTATCAAAATTTGATTGTGCAAGATTACACTCGTGTAAATATATTTCAGGTCGAAGGAATTGGTGGAGACTTTGTGCCAGAGGTGTTAGATAAATCAGTGATCGACAAGGTCGTAAAGCCTAATGATTACCAGTCCTTCAACATGTCAAGAGAGATTATCAGAAAAGAAGGACTATTATGCGGTAAGAAATGTTTTAGGAGCAAGCACCCTTGCAAGTGCTCAAGATCATAAACAATGACAACCTGGATACTGTATGCAGCGGGAACCATTGTATGATTTCCATCTTCACGGCACATTTGGTAATGTGTTGAGGAAATTTGATGCGGTTGTGGAGTGTTTAGATACAATATTTACACAATATTAACGCTAGTATGCTTTTGCCCGCGTACATAAAATATAGCCAATATTACTCAGAAATAAAGCAGTTCTACAGTCTATCGGTCAAAAATGTTAACAATGGGACCAGTACTTTCAAAGAGTATTTTCTACAAACAAAAAACAAACATTACCTCTTTATAATATTAGTGTAGATCTAGACAATGAACTTGTAGGCTCTTTACGCACGCGGCACGCTGCAGCTACCATTTAGCACACAAAATTTAGCAGCACTTCGGTTCTGCGTCGTTTTAATTTCTTTTGACGTTTTAAAAAGGCGCGGCCCGCTTGGTGGAAATCATACATTCCCTCATATTTTCAGGCGGGAGCAGTGGAGCAATAACATACTCAGCCATTCAAGCCGCGAAAGAGTACAAACTCGGCCGTGGTAAGAAAGTGGTGGTGATCCTCCCCGACGGCATCCGCAACTATATGACCAAGTTCGTGAGCGACCAGTGGATGGAGGCCAATCTGTTCAAGGAACCTCCTGAACGCGACTTCCTGTATGTAACCCTGTTTCAATCATAAGAAATCCGCTGTATAAAATTAAGTCGATTGGTATAGTACTCAGAATTAAGTGATCCAACTCAAAATTTTACTATAAACTGACCTTGACTGAGCTAAACTTTAAAACCCGAAGAAAAAGAACTCGAATTGAGTAAGAGACAAACACGTGAGATACTCATATCAATGTTACACTACTTATACATTTTGAAAACGTTCTTGGTAATTTTCCACATGCTGCAATCTTAGAGATAGATCTCCACTTACATAATATGGATGCTGTATGATACAAAACGTATTTATAATCGTTAAAAACCAGAAATCTGCACTTTTATTGAAAACTAGTGGGGCAGCTAGGTGCGGCTGTTATAAGAAATCTTTGAAATTTATTTTTCTTTACTACTAATACATGTGTTGCACATTTAGGCCTTTCTGAAAAATCACTTTGTCTATCAGTAAAAACTACATGAAAATCCGTTCAATAATTTTTGAGTTTATCTCAAACAGACGTAATAGTGGATGAGTTTATTTAATAAATAATCAATAAATAGCATATTTGACACATAGAATTTTTCTGTATCTCTGAGATTGCCTTTTATAAACAATTTGTTACTACTTTTTTTTTAATAATACTTGTTACTAATATTAATTAGCTCTTCCTAAATATTTCAGTTGGTGGAAAAGATGTATTTCGAATTTAAAAATCATCCGTTCGGTACCGGCTGTTAAAGAAAGAAGCTCTTGCTTGGACGCCCTCGCCGCCATGGGATCTCACTGTACTGTAGCTTTCGTCGTCAATGATGATGGGTACGTAGTAGACCTCCTTATATTATGACTTTTAATTAAATTGAATTATATACAGGAACAAGTTCTGTGCATATGGGACCTGGCTACTGAAAAACACGCTCTAAACCACTGGTTTCCAACTTGACGTCTGCTGACCATAGGTGACCCGCATGCGTTAAAATATAGCCCGCAAAACTTTAGAACTGAATAGTAACATTGAAGTTAATTGATTTTAAATTTCTATCAGAATTTTTGTGTTTTCTATGACACTGTTTTTGATTTCAAAGAATATGGTGTGGCTATAAGGTTTGAAGTTAAGATATTTTTTTTAGATAAACATGGTTAAATTATTTACAACAATAAATCCAAAGTCGTATCAGGTAAAAAAACTTCCCTAAACCATAATGCCCGAAACGAAGTAATGTTATAATGTGCTGTATTAGGAACTACAGAATGAATTTAAAGTGTCAATGATCCTCTATTTGACTACCTACTTATGTCGTTGTTCAGATGAAGTTTTTTTCATATTGAACCTTATACTAGATTTTCCATCCATCCTTTCAACACGTATAGAACCACAAAATCTTATATTTACTTAAATATCTATATATTGTTTCAGTTTCCTCAAAGGCGTCGTTAGTAAAGATAGTTTAAGATCTGAAGCCACAAATCCAAAAAAGAAGGGCCATCTCGATTTCAACGATTCTGTCATCAAATATGTGATGAAAAAGTATCATAAGATTGCGGAAAACAAAGGGAACCCCACCGTGGGGCTAGCGGCGAGAATATTAGATATAGCGCCATTTGTGGTGGTCGTCGAGGAATACGTTAATGGGAATAATAACGGCCCAGGTAATATAACTCATTCTGTAAGAAGAGCGATTGTTCACTTACTCTCTAAACTAAACCAGTGACCCAACCCAGCTTCGTACGGTTGTTAGGATTCTTCAAATTCTCGGCTTTTCTCTATTACGTCAAACATGTATTCTTCACTCAAGATTTTGGGTGCGAATTCAATTACTCTGTCTATTGGTGAAAACTGCATGAAAATCCGTTCAGTAGTTTTTGAGTTTCGCGTTCATACAGATAGACGTGGTGGGGTACTTTATTTTATATGTGTATATTTAAAAAATGATCTACATCCCGACTGGGAGATTTTTCGTAAAGTTCTTGATATATTTATGATAATCTCTGTCTCTAAAATATCTGTACTACGGTAGTAACTATCAAGAAAAGCCAACTTAGTAATCAGATACTAATAAGAATAAATAAATAATTAATAAGGCACTAATTACTAAGTTACTAACAAGCGACTCAACTCATACACTAGAATAAAATGAAACCACCTGCATATATACCTAGGTACTCGTACATAATGAGGTTTCTAAGTAATGCTAAATAGGTAATATAAATGCTCACAAAGCTACACTCTATGAGGAAAACAACACCAAGTAACTAGGCCCTGTATTATTCATGATCTCCATTATAATAATATGACTCAATAAACGCAATTCGTTTGTAGTCCCACGCCTTAAGGCTTGTAGTCCCTTGAACATCTGGCCAAAATGAAATGGACACAACACTAGTACCCGCCTAGGTGGCAGTACGAGTATCTGTGCATTTAATTTGCACCCGAGCGAAGCCGGGGCGGGTCGCTAGTTTATAATATACCGGATTTTTGATAAGGACAACAGTCATCTGCCTATGGACCCATCCATACTAAAGGGCCTTCGGGGCCCTTATGGATAGCCTATTTGAAACATGTAGTTTTTTTTATACAAGTGGAGAAAGATTTTCATTGCGAGCCTTGGCGAGGGTGTTAGGAGCTGAGGGCTGCAGTGAATGATTTCCACGTATATCAAACGAGTTTTATCAATACTAAGAGTATTGAAAAACGTGGAAGACATAAATAAACGGGACGCGCGACTCCTGGGGATTAACGCGCGACTCATGGGGGGTGGCAGCGACCAGCCTGGTACAACAAATGTAATAAAATTGTGGCAGGGCATTACTCGTGCAATTAGCTTACAGATTCCTGTTTCCGTATTTGTTTGAATCTACCTACCAACCAATGTCCGCCCACGTCTGACTCAATTTTTAAAAACGTAATGGGATAAAATTCGATATTTGAAAACAGCTAGAATAAAAAATCGGTAACGAGGATACTTTTATATTAAGTCTATATATCTATGCGATGTGCTAAACTAAAAATCTTCAATTTTTTCTTTCAGGATTTATACCAAAAGGCATAATTACTTCGGAAATCGTCTTGGACTACATCATCGAACATCAGCGACATATTTAAGCAAACAAGAAACTATTTATTAAGATACAATTACTCATGACGGCTAATGAACAATACACACAATTATAATTATAATCTATTTATTAATCAAAATAAAATAGAAAAAAATTGTTTAATTTAGTTACCTACTATACCAAATTACCAACATCCAAGCACTTATACAACATTAGTTTATATGTGAAACCCGTAACACATCTCTAGTATTTTTATGTAAAGAATCTATGTATAAAATTTCATAACTGTGTCATGAAAAATGAGTGAGTGTGTGTGTGAGTTATATCAGCAAAAATACATAGTCACCGGGCCATCCAGGCGACTGAGGGGTTGTTTTGCCTCGCATCCAGCTGTTTGCTGGCGTCTAATAGTGCTAATGATCTAAGATCCGATAGAATAATTTGGCACCAGATTTAGCTAGGCAACATATTTACGCATTATCTAGTACAGTGGTTCCCAAACTTATTTTGTCTACTGCCCACTTTGAGAATAAATATTTTTTTAGCGCCCCCATTTTTTCACCTATTTAAAAACCACTATAACTTCAAATTAAATTAATTAATTATTGTGACCTAGATATGTATATTATGTATATTAACGGAGAATTCTAAACGAAACTTTTACTATAACCCGCAACTTGAAACCTGAGCGCAGTAGGTAACATACAACGGCGCTTAGGTCTCAAGTTAACTCTTACGGGCTCCGAAACGCAACTTTATAGTATTAAAACAGAGTATCTTTTATTAAAAATATAACTAAAATAATCAATCCTTATATAAAAACTAATGTGAAGGATGAATCTGATGCTGTTTAATAAGTTTGTTGATATCAGGTTCCAATTTACTCAAGAACAGTCGCAAGTCGCCACGTTCGGTAACAAGCAAACGATTTCTCTTTTTAGTAAGCAGTGTTGTCACAGCACTAAATCCACGTCCACACAAATATGACGATGGGAATGCTATCAAGAATCGTTGAACGATTGACCACAATCCAGGGTACAATTGCGGGATCGGTTTTTGTAGCCAAAATTCTTGGTAACCATTTTTGAACTTGATTATTATTTCCTCGTTTGTTGTCAATTCTATAAGTTCTTCTTCCAGTTGAGGTGACATTGCTGTGTTGACATTTGAAAACGGATCCAACACCCAGTCTGGTATTTCCAAGTTCAAAATGTCCTGGTATCGTTCGGTGAAGTCAATGTGGAGGTTTTCCAAATGTTGGCAGTAGGCAAACAATTCGTCGTTACTGCATGATACTGATAAATTTGGAAAATTGTGAAACTCACGTCTGCCCAGATTCTTTTTGTGTAGAAGCAGTTTGGCTGCGAAAGCAGCAACGACGTTTTTTGTTTTAATTAAATTTAGTTTATCGCCTTGCAGTTTGAGATTCATGTCGTTGAACAATTTATACAGGTCTGTCATGTAAGCTATATCATTCTTTGATGTTATGAGCTTGTCGTGCAATTCTGTATCTTTAGTTTCCAAGAACTTTATAACAGAGTCAAACAGGTTGTAAAATCGAGTCAGACAATGCCTCTTGATAGCCAACGAACTTCAGTATGAAACAACAAACGGTTGAAATCCTCGTCATTAGTAACACAAAGCTGATGAAATAATCTATCATTCAAAGAGCTGTTGCGGATTTTATTGACTGCTTTGATGACAAATTGCAGTGATTGAAATAGTTTTTCACTTAAGTTTCTAGCAACTAAATGTTGTCTATGAATAACGCAATGTACACCAAGGACATCTGGAATTTTATTTTTTAAGTACGCTATGAAGCCTTGATGGCACTCTGTCATAGCCGGAGCGCCATCCGTAGCAACTGAAATAATATTTTTCAAAGAAATCTCTTTCTCATCGCAAAACTTTTCCAATGTATTGAATATGGTTTCACCTTTTGTATCGGTCTCTAAATTTCTAGCAAATAATAGTTCTTCACATATTTTCTCATCTTTAATAAACCTCACGTAACACAACAACAATGCTTCATTAGTTGGTAAAGTGGACTCATCGAGCTGAATTGAGAATTGACTTGTCCTCAGGTGATCGCACAATGATTCTTCAATGTTTTCAGCCATTTCATCAATTCGTCTTTGCACAGAATTATTACTCAAATGTATTTTTCGGATAATATCTGCGGCCGGTTTATGAAGCACAGTAGTTATTACTTCATTTATTGCTGGCAATATTAACTCTTCTCCGATGTTATGTGGTTTGCCTTTTTGAGCAATTAACAAAGAGATATTGTACGAAGCTCGAAGTCCGTCGTCATCTTGCTTAGCAGCCGCCGAAAATAGTTTTGCTACACTTTGCTGAGTATTATGCTTCTTCTCTAAGTCTTGAAAATATGCTACATTCTTGTCTTTCTTATCTGGATGCATTTTATTCAAATGATCTTGCAGCCTTGAAGGCTTCATTGCTTCATTCGAAAATGTTTTTAGACATAGAAGACACAAAGGCGACGATGGGTTTGTGGGATTTTCAATAAATCCGAATTTAATATATTCCACACAGTATTGCCGTCTCTTCTTTTTTACTTCCGACATTGTTTTGCTTTGAAAAATACGTTCAATTTCGCGAGTAGTGTAGAGGAGGCGTAAGTACTGCTCATCTATTGCGCGCGAAACCACAAATGAAAATAAAATAAATATTACATTGTTTATATAGGAATACTTAAGCAGCACGCACCGCCAGGAATAAAACAAACATGCATAAACTCGTTTATCTCATTCGACGCTCAATCGTACTCAACAAGTCCGAACAAGTATTCAATGAACCAGCCGACTGATACAGGAATGCACAATTCGGGTTATTTAACAAAAACTTGTTAAAACATGATAGATATCTACGAGTACTAATAACTATTAAAATGCGAAAGTGTGTCTGTTGCCTTTTTATATGTTTGTTTGTGTCTACTTTCATTACGAAACGGAGCGACCTATTGACATGATTTTCATTTTTTCTATTTTCAATAAAATAGGACAGATATATGAACTACGCGGAGAGAAATATAGAACCGAGTTTGAGCATCTTTTAATTCATATTAGTTGATGTTCACAAGTTGTTGTTGAGAGTCGAGAGCTCTTGCAGTCGTTGTTTAAGAGGCCTCTTAAACAACGACTCATAGACTCCTAGCTAAATAAAATTACAAATCACCCCCACCCCTCTACACAACGCCTCCATTTTCTTTCTGGGTCTCTTCCCGCCCCCCTTGAGACCTGCAGCGCCCACAAGGGGGCGTTATCGCCCACTTTGGGAAAGACTGATCATAATCGTGATCATAATCGTGAACATAATATTGATCATAATCGAATAACAGATAAGGATGCTCTTTGAGATGAGTGAAGAGATTTTTCTACGGATCTCGTAATAAACACACGCATAAGTAGCAGGGACTTGAAAAGTTACTCAAAATAACGATATGCATTGTACCGTTTACGATATTTTGTACCGTTCCACCAGGATTGTAACAATATTCTTTCTTTCACTATAACGACAGTAAGAAACGGAACAAAATCTAAAATTATTTAATAACGATATTGATTTATATCATTATTTGTAATGTATCGATATTGTTATAACGATATAGTATCGTTATTTATTTAACGAAATAATAACGTTACTCATTTCGAGACGCAATATTATCATCTTTATCAACTTGCGTGTTGCGGCCACACAACGGCTACGTACGTTAAACGCATTTCACCGTGTTTGTTTATTTACTTTGATGAAAACGGAGCATGGCGGCGTTGTAAATAACGTTAGAAATTAATATGTTATCTACGTTTTAACTGTAAAGTTATTGTAAGCGGATACAGGCATATCGTTACTGATCCCACTTACATATATTGTTCCACCAAAATGATATTCGGTAACGTTATTTATATCTTTTGGCAGCTGGCTGGCATTCGTTACAAACTTCAGAACGAAATTTATTTCCTTTTCAAGTAGAGATGAGATATACCTGCCATTCTCCATACCCGGCCTTTAAGGTATGGGTATCACTAAATACCTGGTACAAATACCAGGTATTAAAATACTTCTAATTATTTGGGTGTGGTAGGATTTCGATAAGTACACGTATACGATAAGTATGGTATGCCTCCAATATGATGTAGGTACGACGTTTCAAGTATACGTAATTATGCATTATGAGATACAACTGACGCAAAAAATCAAAACATTGTCGACCTAGGTACGTACCTACAGTACCTACACTCGATATTCCCTAACATAAACAAACTAAGGAACTCTTTCACGTCGTGACAAAAAATGTAATTATGCAATTGTTCCTTAAGCACGTAAAAATAAGTAGGTACCCATTTTTTCTAACTAAATTAAATCATCCGAATGTTCATAAAGCACGAATGACGTTTCGGGTCCCTTCGTAAGCTGTCGGGTAGCTTCGGGTGGCTTCGGCGTACCGAACTACCGATACCGCACAAACTGGGCGCTACCTTGTGGTAGCGGTTCGTATCGTACTATGCGTCTGACGTCATACCTTCAAGGTATTTACCCAGTATTTTGGTCCGTACCCGGTCTGTGTACTGGGAAGCACATACTTGGTATATATACCTCTACCAGTATATACCTCTCATCTCTATTTTCAAGTCCCTGCTTATAAGTACGCGTCTGCCGAAATACTTAATCCAAAAACTCGGTCCACGAGCATTTAGGCGTATCGAATATTTTGACGTTTCCTTATCTAGTGAGCCAACGTAAGCCACGAGTCTCGGGTTTTCTAACGTTTCCGTGAGTATATAAATATTTATTTAAATAACATCGTCACGATCAAGTAATGGAGTAATTTTGGTGTAACAGGCTTAGGACTGATAGTTCTTTTATAATAAAATATAGAAACTTATATCAAAGACAAGCTAGCTTAATCAGAAGGTTTCGTTTTATTTACAAAATCAATTTCTAATCATCTATAACCTATTCGCATTGAGAAGACCTCTAAAGAAATCTTTTTTACTATCTGTTCAACCGATTTTAACTTCTATTTCGGAGGCTTTAAAAGCAAAAAATTGGTTATAATACCTAATGTGTCGTACCACCAACGTAATAAAAGTCAAAATCGGTTGAACGGACAGTAATAAAAGGTTTTCATAAATATCTAAAGTTAGTATTTTTTTTTCTTACACGTTTCTTACACCTTATCGTGTTCAACCACTAGGTACCACACAGACCTATTCCAAAAACCTGTTCCAGTACGCGTTATCTCTAATTGGACGTACTTATGCAAACAGGAACCAATCCACACTTATACCAAAATCGAGATAAGGACACAGAAAGTTTCAAAAATAAGTCTTCTATCGACCCTGTAAAGATCAAAATGATGTGACAACTTTGACAGAACAAAACAATTCTATGACTAAGTTATCAACCAACATAACGCAGTTATTCAATAAACTAACAAGATCCATACCCCATGGTTGTAATAGTTGAAATTGTTTTTTTCAATAAGACCCATACCATATGGTCCCATTCATTTTTAATTTATTAATCAAAAAAGTAGAACCTTGCGGATTGGTTCTTGTTTGCGTATTAAAATAGGCATATTCCTGCATGTTTACAAAGACTCGCATTATTTGGTTCCTTGTTGATATAAGTTTATTTACAATAAGTTTTTTTTTTTTACGGTGGGCAAGAATCATCTTATGACAACCCCCGCTCTTGGGTGGAGCGGGAGATAGTATCAGACTCTTACTGACTAAAAACCTACCCCGTTCCTCCTAGTCTCTTCATACCGGGTCTCGAGCTTCCTTTCGGATAACCCTGGCCCTAGTAGATTTCGACCCAGCTGGGCCCCTCCTGTTGCTGACAACTCCTTAAGGCGCGCGGGAACAGTGCGCGCCGTCGACGTCTTGGGCTCGGTTCGGACAGTTACCGGACGGTCGAACAGCGAGCTACCCATGGCTCGCCATCCGCGAGACCGGTGGCCGGGAATCGGGATCGGAATCCCGGCAGCGGCGGCGAGGGCGCCGCTGCCTGATGTGGTCGGCCTCCTCCTTTGCTCTCCGCCACCGATCGCCCCCACGAGGGCACGGCGATGCTCCGCCCAAGCAGGACACACCTCGATTGTGTGCTCCACTGTGTCCTCCGGATGTTCCCCACAGTGGCGACACCCGGGCGTCTCTTCCGCTTGAATCAGGTGCAGGGACCTCCTGAACTTACCATGTCCGGTGAGGACCTGTGTCATGCGGAAGGTAAGGACGCCGTGAGGTCTTTCCAGCCACGCCTCAAAGAGGGGACTTACCGCCATAATCGTGGCGTGCCCAGCACTTGGTTGCGATAGTCGCTGACGCCATTTCATCATGAGATCCCGCTGGAGCTATGTCCGCCATGCCTTGACCTGTCGCGGCAGTGGACTTTCACCCCAGCGTTGCATCTCCACGCGCACATCGTGCATGTGTGCAAGGACTGTTGCCTCCAGATCCCACGGTGGTAGGCCAGCGAGAAGGCTCGCCGCTTAGCGGGAGATCGTGCGGTGCGTTGGGTAGGCCAAGCAAAGTTCATAGAGTTCATAAAATTTTGAAATTGATGATGTTTAATTTCCTGTCACTGTTATTCACATAGCAAGTAAAAAGTTTTAGGTAACTATATAATTTTGTTTTAGTATCAAATGGTTCTCGAAAACTAGAAAGAAAATACGTTTATTTGGCACATACATATAATACTGATAAGTACTTACAATTACTTTCAAGTTTAGGATTAGGTTCCAAACATTATTAATTGCTTCATAAAAAAAGTCGTTGGCATGACAACAGGAACCATCCAATAGATATTGTTTATCTGTCAAATTGGACTGGATTGCCATTCTAAGTGTGTTACGTAATTAGGATGCCGTACGAAGCCGAGTCAGGACCTAGTAAATGATAAAAGAAATGAATAAAACTTACGAAAGACATAAAAAAAATATCAATTTTTATTTTTCATTATATTATTATGACAATGACAATTATATTATTATGATGAATATTCCCGTAGTTCCATATTTCTTTTGAATCTCGTCTTAGGCCTTGGCATCTAAAACAAAAATTGTGTTATAAAAGGTATAAACTATACACACTCTTATCAGCTAGCTCTACTCGTCTATTAGTTTCAATAGCAGCCTCCAGGTCCTGGACCTGCAGGTCTCTCCATCAAGTCCGGAGGTAAGGTCTCAACATAACTAACAAAACGAGCCCACACTCGGCACACCTAGCTCTACTGGTGTAATAGTACCAGTAGCAGTCTTCGAAGTACACCTGCAGGTCTCTCCATCAAGTCCGGAGGTAAGGTCTCAACATAACTAACAAAACGAGCCCAAACTCGACACACCTAGCTCTACTTGTCTATTAGTTCCAGTAGCAGTCTTCGAAGTACACCTGCAGGTATCGCCATCAAGTCCGGAGGTAAGGTCTCAACATAACTAACAAAACGAGCCCAAACTCGGCACACCTAGCTCTACTGGTATAATAGTTCCAGTAGCAGTCTTCGAAGTACACCTGCAGGTCTCTCCATCAAGTCCGGAGGTAAGGTCTCAACATAACTAACAAAACGAGCCCAAACTCGGCACACCTAGCTCTACTGGTATAATAGTTCCAGTAGCAGTCTTCGAAGTACACCTGCAGGTTTCTCCATCAATTCCGGAGGTAAGGTCTCAACATAACTAACAAAACAAACCCAAACTCGACACACCCAGCTCTACTCGTCTATTAGTTTCAGTAACGGTCTTCGGAGTACACCTGCAGGTCTCTCCATCAAGTCCGGAGGTAAGGTCTCAACATAACTAACAAAACGAGCCCAAACTCGACACACTTAGGTCTACTCGTCTATTAGTTCCAGTAGCAGTCTTCGAAGTACACCTGCAGGTATCTCCATCAAGTCCGGAGGTAAGGTCTCAACATAACTAACAAAACGAGCCCAAACTCGGCACACCTAGCTCTACTGGTATAATAGTACCAGTAGCAGTCTTCGAAGTACACCTGCAGGTCTCTCCATCAAGTCCGAAGGTAAGGTCTCAACATAACTAACAAAACGAGCCCAAACTCGACACACCTAGGTCTACTCGTCTATTAGTTCCAGTAGCAGTCTTCGAAGTACACCTGCAGGTATCTCCATCAAGTCCGGAGGTAAGGTCTCAACAAAACTAACAAAACGAGCCCAAACTCGGCACACCTAGCTCTACTGGTATAATAGTTCCAGTAGCAGTCTTCGAAGTACACCTGCAGGTTTCTCCATCAAGTCCGGAGGTAAGGTCTCAACATAACTAACAAAACGAGCCCAAACTCGACACACCTAGCTCTACTGGTGTATTAGTTCCAGTAGCAGTCTTCGAAGTACACCTGCAGGTATCTCCATCAAGTCCGGAGGTAAGGTCTCAAAATAACTAACAAAACGAGCCCAAACTCGGCACACCTAGCTCTACTGGTATAATAGTACCAGTAGCAGTCTTCGAAGTACACCTGCAGGTCTCTCCATCAAGTCCGGAGGTAAGGTCTCAACATAACTAACAAAACGAGCCCAAACTCGACACACCTAGGTCTACTCGTCTATTAGTTCCAGTAGCAGTCTTCGAAGTACACCTGCAGGTATCTCCATCAAGTCCGGAGGTAAGGTCTCAACATAACTAACGAAACGAGCCCAAACTCGGCACACCTAGCTCTACTGGTATAATAGTTCCAGTAGCAGTCTTCGAAGTACACCTGCAGGTTTCTCCATCAAGTCCGGAGGTAAGGTCTCAACATAACTAACAAAACGAACCCAAACTCGGCACACCTAGCTCTACTGGTGTAATAGTACCAGTAGCAGTCTTCGAAGTACACCTGCAGGTCTCTCCATCAAGTCCGGAGGTAAGGTCTCAACATAACTAACAAAACGAGCCCAAACTCGACACACCTAGCTCTACTTGTCTATTAGTTCCAGTAGCAGTCTTCGAAGTACACCTGCAGGTATCGCCATCAAGTCCGGAGGTAAGGTCTCAACATAACTAACAAAACGAGCCCAAACTCGACACACCTAGGTCTACTCGTCTATTAGTTCCAGTAGCAGTCTTCGAAGTACACCTGCAGGTATCGCCATCAAGTCCGGAGGTAAGGTCTCAACATAACTAACAAAACGAGCCCAAACTCGGCACACCTAGCTCTACTGGTATAATAGTTCCAGTAGCAGTCTTCGAAGTACACCTGCAGGTTTCTCCATCAAGTCCGGAGGTAAGGTCTCAACATAACTAACAAAACGAGCCCAAACTCGGCACACCTAGCTCTACTGGTGTAATAGTACCAGTAGCAGTCTTCGAAGTACACCTGCAGGTCTCTCCATCAAGTCCGGAGGTAAGGTCTCAACATAACTAACAAAACGAGCCCAAACTCGACACACCTAGCTATACTTGTCTATTAGTTCCAGTAGCAGTCTTCGAAGAACACCTGCAGGTATCGCCATCAAGTCCGGAGGTAAGGTCTCAACATAACTAACAAAACGAGCCCAAACTCGGCACACCTAGCTCTACTGGTATAATAGTTCCAGTAGCAGTCTTCGAAGTACACCTGCAGGTCTCTCCATCAAGTCCGGAGGTAAGGTCTCAACATAACTAACAAAACGAGCCCAAACTCGGCACACCTAGCTCTACTGGTATAATAGTTCCAGTAGCAGTCTTCGAAGTAAACCTGCAGGTTTCTCCATCAAGTCCGGAGGTAAGGTCTCGACATAACTAACAAAACGAGCCCAAACTCGGCACACCTAGCTCTACTGGTATATTAGTTCCAGTAGCAGTCTTCGAAGTACATTTCAGGTCACTCCATCAAGTCCGAAATTAAATATGAAATTTATAAGTACATAGAAACTGTGAATAAAATCTTAACTTGGTTGTCCGTAGTACGTGCAGAATGCGTGAAGGATCAAGTTTGTTAGGTCAAATATTTTGTATTCGTACAGCGATCTTTTCCAATACGAGGAGCTGCTTGCAACCGTCACAGTGTCCACTCACGACGGCGGCCGAGCGCAGACTAATATTTCATTACAATTTTTTGTGTAATAAATCAAGACAGTGACCAGTAAAATAACCCTTATTTCAATCTAATAAGAATCACTTGTTACCGCTAAATATGTGAAAAAATAAGACTCAATTTTATTTTATTTTCTGTGGCGTATTGTAACATTTTGATAGTTTTTTTTGCTACCTTTTTGAGTTGAACATGTCTGCTTACATAAAATATTTTTAAATACATAAATTTATGTTATTAAATAAAAGAAAAATGTACCTAAAGTCAGTACGATGTCGTCGAATTTGTGTGAAGAGGTAACGGAAATTATTTTTTACAATATTATAAACCAAAATTTTCGATTAAAAAGTTGCTACCATTTGAAGATTAAGGAGTAATGTATCTGTGGTAATTATTAGTTACATTTGGTTTTGTATCATTTTGCCGCAAAATGCACCAAAAACTGCTTGTTTTTGTCAGATTCGTAAACGCGTCCTTAATGCTGAAAGCTATATTGAATGAACACCCATCTTTAGACCAGATAAACTTTGAACAGTTTTGTAGTTCTGATTATTTTCACATTTCATATAATTCTAATGATTTAAGATTGGTTTTTATTTTACAATAATGATTATCGTTTAAAAAACTGGGATTTCCTTTTTTTTTCTTACATAATTTATGGTATGATAATAAGTTAACAAAGAACCAACACACAAAATGATAGTTTTGTAAAAAGGAACAAGATTTTCTTCAATTATTATTAAAAATATTTAATATTTTCATCAATATTAGGTTTGTATACACAGAACAAACTATTTGGCACAATATTGTAAAAAAACTTTATTCAAAATTACTAACAATTTTACTGTACTTATACAAAATTTAGACAAAAAAGGCTTTTACTCAAAACTGTCATCGTGTGGGTTGATTCTGTGTTGCATACTCTAGTAGAATATATAAAATCTTTGGTTGCATAAGTACGTCCAATTATTAATTTGACAATTGGCTAGGGATGTCGGCAGTGAAAAAATATATCGATTTATCGCGAATATTTATAAAAATTTCAATTTCAGTCTCGATATATTGAGGAAAAAATATGGATATATGGGTCAAATTTTTAGAGATTTTCGGTTTTAAAATAATTATTTATTTAGTTCAGTCTAAATTTTTTTTTATCTGATATAAACTAGTGCTTGACTTTGATCCCACCTGATGGCAAACAGTGATGCAAAATTTAATCGCGAGGCGCACTATTTTCTTAAGAGCCTATTCACTGTATCCTTAAAGACACCTAAATCATAATCGGATAGGAAGACCGCAGCAGCAAATTGATCCAGTCCTTTGATGTATGCGACGCAAAACGCTCGGTTGTCCGATGGTAGAAATGAGATGTCGGAATCAAGTCATGCATTTCCCGCGCACACTCTCAATAAAATATGGTAATAGTAATTTTTAAACAAAAGTTACTTACAATATTTTAATTTAAGAGAATCTTAGTAAAATAAAATTATTCTAATATTTGGAAGAATTTATTATTTCAGGCAACCCATCATATGTCCTATAAACTCCTTTAACAAAAGTAAAAACTATATGTTTATTATAAATATCTGATGTAAAAACATACTAGTCAAAGACAATATAGTTATTTTTTACGTTCGTTCCTATCTTTTACGACTTTGAATTCCGTTAAGTATTCCAATAAATTAATTTTGAAAAAAAAAAACGTTTTGGATACCATTTTCGATATTGAATAATTTATATCGCTTTATCGGATAAAAATATACCGGCTGAAAGTATCGATAAATTGATGAACAAACATCAATTTATTGATGTATCGATATTTTTTCTACAAGCCTACAATTGACATTGACAGCAGCAGACAGAAATTGAGAATCAGTCTTTTCAGAAAAAGTACAAGTAGTACATACTCTTTGGAGAATTTCAGAATATTGTGAGTAGTGGTTTGGTTGGAGAGTGTGATCTGACTTGAGTGTTCGGAATAAACTTTTTTTATATAAAAAAAGCTGCTGTGTAGCTAGCGGAAACTACAGTGACTTGGTTTGTGTTATGAAACTTAAAATAGAATTGTAAGACAACATCTCTAATCAGTGTTGAAAGTTATCACCAGTTTGAATCACGGGTCTAACTTTTATTATCTTAATTAAAATTCTAGCATTTATACGACAACAAAGTTTTATAACCTTCAGGTTTAACTGCCTGTAAAAGCTGTAAAATGTCTAACCATGTGGAAGTGAACAACGGTACTGAAAATGTGGTGAAGAAATTTTTTAACCTCAAGGATATGCCGCACATTGTAAGACCTCTGTAAGTATACATAACAACCTTAATATAAACGTTGCAAGTACACCTAACAAGAACCAAATACTGAGATTTAATGTGTCCTAAAATTTTCAGTGATAGAAACCAGAAAATTCAACCAAATATCCTAAATGTGATTGGTAATACCCCACTAGTGAAACTCTCGAAAATACCTAAGGAAGAAGGTATAAAATGTGATATGTGTGAGTACTTTTTCAAATTATTTCAATAAGTTTATACACTTAATAGTGAACCATTTTTTTTTTCTATTCTTATTTCCCAAAATTATCATTAAAAACTACATAAACTTCCATCTTCACTTCATTTCATTTTAAACTTTGGCACTTCTCCCATTTATAGTTTCAGACATTCAGAATTTTTTAATGGCCTCAGAGCACTGACCCTTTTTTACTGGAACAACATACTATATCTACTTATCTTATTTATTTTAATTCATTAAACCCCAAGCGAACGCCGGCGTTCACACACCCATTGTCTTTCTATTGTGTCTGTAATTATCACAATTGCTGAGTAAAAATTATAATTTAGCATATGAAATAATGGACAAATAAAAGGGGGGTCCTACCAATAGAAAAAACTCATGTGCTCAATATGACTCATAAAGTTCATTTAATTTATTTATGACTGTGTTATCAGATGCAAAATGTGAGTTTTTAAACCCTGGAGGATCTGTGAAGGACCGCATAGCTTACCGGATGGTAATTGATGCAGAGGAGAGGGGTATACTGAAGCCTGGCAAGTCTGTTATTGTGGAGCCTACTTCTGGAAATACTGGCATTGGGCTGGCCCTCGCTGCTGCTGTTAGAGGTAAATAACTACTAACTATCAGGACTAATTAGATTTTCTCAAAGTCATGTAACAAATAGAACTAAAAGACATAGACTAATAAATAAATAACATTTTCATTCTCTTAAAACTTTACGATGCGGTACAGGGGGGGGGGGTCGAAAATCTTCAAAAATCGCGTTACGTAATACTTCAACGCGCCCTATTCTATGATGTAAAATTTCATATCCAAGAAGATACTAAACACTTCATAAAGTATAACTATTTAGTGAATTAAAACATTGAATAAAATTAATTCCATCTCTTCCAGGTTATAGGTGTATAATAATATTACCAGAAAAAATGTCTGATGAGAAAGTGAACACATTAACAGCCCTGGGGGCTGAAGTAATCCGAACCCCAACTGAAGCGGCATGGGACGATCCAACTAGTTACATCATGGTTGCCAACAGGCTAGTCAAAGAGATCCCTGATGCAGTCCTCTTGGACCAGGTATGTGCCAATCCATAAACCTATATCCTTACTAATATTATAAAAGCGAAAGTGAGTTTGTTTGTTATGTTTTCTTGCCTAAATGGCAAAACCGATTTTGATGAATTTTGGTACATAGATAGTTGGAACCCTGGAGACAGACATAGGCTAATTTAAAAAAAAAGTGAGAGAAGGGGGAGAAAGAGAGGTATATTAATGAATGCTGGCGAAGCCGCGGGTAAAAGCTAGTTATATATAAAAGGAGAAACTGACTGACATAACAATGTCAAACCTACTGGGTCAAGGAGTGTTCAATTTTGCAGTCTTCTTTTATGACCTAAACAAGCATTAAGAGAAGCTTGTCTAAAATTCACCCCCTACAGGGATGAAACGGGAATCCAAACTTTGTATGTAGAAACCTACTTGTGAGCAAAGCTGCTGGCTGAAGCTAGTTAAAATAGTATTTCTTGACTTTTTTGAAGAATATATAGTAGCAATAGTATATAGTTTGAATTGGCACTATTATTAAATAAAATGTTATCATAGGTTATGCAAGAGGAGGGTGCGACAAAACCTGGAGTTTGTAAGACAATATGTAATTGAGTCTGGTAGGTTAGTGTGGATAGCTTTCCTCTTTTATGCAATAGTTGTTTGCCTCAAGTGGCATTCTCATACACATTAACCTGATTCATAACCAACAGGTTTTTTCATAATTGTAAATAATCTTAATACCTTCTGAACAAATTAATACTGATTAGATATACTCTAGCAGTAGGTGCTAACTAACTTCTCCTATCATGCCTACCACCACTAAAACCTTTCTTCTGCAATAGAGACGTTTAGATTCCTTGAGGTTTATAATATTATATTGTATTTACTGCGCACTATTATATTAACAATACTAGGTTCATAGACTTTTTTAACAAAATTCAGATGCGCCATTGTTCGTTCATAGGGTTGCTATTTGATTTTGATCATCAACATCTAAAAATTTATGTGAGTGAAAGCTAGTAGCAGCTAATAGCGCATACTCTCAGCACGCACTAAAATTGCTGTACAAATGGACTCGTCAGTTTCGTACTCGAACGACAATCGCTCTTTGTTAGGACAACGCCAAAGGCTGCAACCAGATCATGCAATATGGTATACCCTTAAGTAAACACAGATGTATGAATTTTAAAATAATTGCAGTACAATAACCCATGCAACCCCCTGGCCCATTACGACGGCACGGCGGAAGAGATCCTGTGGTCGCTGGACGACGATGTGGACATGGTGGTGATGGGCGCCGGCACCAGCGGCACCATCTCCGGCGTGGGTCACAAGATTAAGGAGCGCTGCCCGCAGTGCGTCGTGGTCGGTGTCGACCCCTATGGTTCCATACTTGCGCAGCCCGAAGAACTCAACAAATCAGATGTGCAGATCTATGAGGTAAATATTTTCACAGATCAATTTCTTAATTGTCCTATCATACCTATTAATACTATAATGTGGCATAATACTATAATTTTTTTTAAAGAGTTTATATCATTTTTCTTGATTCTTCTTCATAAGAAACATCTAATTGGAAACATGCACTGACTGGGCCAGGGTTATCCGAAAGGAAACTCGAGCCCCGGTATGAAGAGGCTAGAAGGAACAGGGTGGGTTTTTAGTCAGTAAGAGTCTGACACTATCTCCCGCTCCATCCAAGAGCGGGGGTTGTCATTGAATGATTTTTGTCCACCGTAAAAAAAACCATGCACTGACTCCTGACGTTATATATGTGCACATGTGAAATAAAAGCTACGACCTAATAATTATTATGCGTGCCTGCGGGCACATTATTTGCACATTACTGTAATAATAATACATTTATTTGTTAAAAGAAAAGGTGCAAACATGTTTCGCTAAATATCAGCATGCAAATATTTGGTATGTTCGTAGGTACATTAACACAATCTTCAACACAATAAAAATTATCGATTGCATTCATTATTTATTTTCAAAAAAATATATGTAAGAATAAGAATTTATAAATCACTTGGTAATTTATTATTATAGTTAAGTTATATAAGCGTATGCACGTGACACACCTTTTAAATTATAGTTGGTTGACCTTAGGATATTGCTTGGTACGAGCCCTGTTGGGGGTCTCTTCGGTTTCGTCTTAACTATACTTAATATCGTCTGTTTAAAAAAATAAATTCTGATGCTTTCCAACACATATACCTATTGCGTAGATATAAAGAAATGGTAGCGGTAATAAACCTTGCCTTTTAAAAATAGTACATAATTCACCCAGTAGCAGGACGTTAATTGCCCTAATGTGCTTTTTTTACGCAACGAATGCTCTATTGTGATCGGTACTGTTACCCTGCTTTAAAAGACTATAATCATAACAACGATTCAATTTAAGCATGATACGATTTTATCGTAGATATTATGTTATATCCGTTAATGGCATTTAATATAACAGGAACAGGATTAGCCCTAAGATACTTCCTTGTGTTACGCCATATTTGTTGCATTTATAATCGGATGAGTATGAGATATAATGCCGTCTTTTTATCTTTTTAGGTGTTGGATACACACTTGTTGTGGTGTTCAGGTATAATGATATCCAATAAAGCTCATTTTATTCCATTTTTGTTCTAAATTCTGTTGCAATGGTTTATGGGACACTAAGTCAAAGGCTTTAGATAAGTCAAAACACAGGTGTAGTAAAATAAAACATCGTACTACACCTTAGTGTTTCGGTTAACATTTGTTAGAATTGTATCAGTTAGAAAAATGATAACTAAGATAGTAAATGAAACGTTCTTTTTTCCTGGGCAAAAAATACTTAGCCTCTAAGACTCTAGTATAGTGTAGTGTACCTTTCTACTAGTGAAATGATCAGTGCATCCAAAGATTGCTTCCGACATGTAAATGTGCAGACTTCATATCTTTGAAATATTAGTGTAGATTTAATACAAGTATCGTGAATATTTTTATGTATCTACAATTCAACATAATACATGTGCCAATTAAGGCGACGCATATGTACGCTTAAAATCACTATTGAAGTACCGGTCATCCTAATTAGAATTACATCGTATCAGTTCTTCCGTCCAGTGTGTCCTCGAAACAGAATGGGCTGCGGAATTGTTCGAAAGAGTTACCACGGCCCTGGGAAATAACTGAAGGATCATAGTTGTTTTTTTTTATTTAGTAAAAGATACTTCTCAGTCCACCTAGAGCAAAAAGATTATTTGATGATTTCCCATCTCAAACAAGATGTACCTACTTGATTAATCATTTGTGTTTAGCTAAAGCATACTCGTACCTATAAAAGTATGTTGACATCTTCGTGTACAATACATTAATCATCACACAAGCTGTTCATACAAGAACACGGTATTATTATAACACGTTGTGTTGTTACTATATTTGACGTCAATACATACAGGGTTAACATGATACCATCGAACAGAGCCTGTTATGTGCTATTTCGAGCAATCTCTAAATCATAATCGATTCGACACGGATGGCCTGCTATACCGTATCCATTCAACGTCAGCCGTGACCTGACGCGCGACGTAGCATACAGATCAAACAAAATACCCTGATGAAACTATAACCTAGTGTTTTGGTTAAACCACATGACGTTAATATATGAAAAATATTATTTATGTCACCAGTTTATTGCTCTCTTACATCATCCGGCCGTGGTCCACATGCTCAGCATTCGTTGTAAACATAGAGTTATCAATATTTTGTTACTTTATGCTTTGCATGTTTATAAACTAGTCGCATAAGTATTCTCATTTATTTACGGATTTATATTTTCATTCGTTTAGTAACCATACTACCTTTTTAAGGGAGGTGTCTGAGAAGTCTGCGGATTTCAAATTTACTTACGTTTATTGCATTTTGCAGGTTTGTCTTAGGTTCTTGTTCATTCACCGTAAAAATGTGGCTTTTATCATCATCATCAATACAGCTAGTTAAGCTAACCCCATTGAATGAGTTTTAATGAAATAGCCGTTCAATAGGGTTAGACGAACTTGGAGATTTGTATTAATGACTTAAATGATTATAATTACGTCAATAAACACGTGTTACGGTCGCAAACATCGATACATAATGTACTACGCACTAGATTACGTGTGCCGAACACTCACTTCAATCGACTTAGTCATTTCAGCCGATACACGTCCACTGCTGGACATAGGCCTCCCCCAAGCGTCGCCACAACGAACGCGACCAATCGACTTAGGTGTAATGTAATCCGTGCACCTTGAACATTATGTTGAACACTATGTTTAACGAAACGCGTAAGTGCCACGAAATTCAAGGCGCAAAGCATCCTCTAAAGAAGGCTATCTTAGCGGTTCTGTTAGACGACATAATGCCAATGTAGCGCTGCAGCGAACTTTTGTTTTAACTTTTCAATATTTTGAAAAATAGTGTCCGTGATAATATGAGTCGATGGTCACAAATCATATTTTAATCAACATCAAACTTGACCTGAAAAGTGCAAAATATTTAAAAAAAAAATAGAATTTCGCGTGACTGACTTATCATAGACGGTATTTTTAACTATCTAACGGCATGTACAAGTATACAGTAAAGCGTGCAACTAGAATAATACATAACTCTATACTAGATTAGTTTATGTTATGACTAGCTTTCCGCCCGCGGCTACGCCCGCGTGGACTACAGTTTATATCGCGCGGGCAGAGACCCGTGCTCAGCACTGGAATTATAGGTAGCCTATGTGTTATTCCAGTGTCTCTTCTACCTACCTTTCAAATTTGATCTAAATCCGGTCAGTAGTTTTTGCGTGAAAGCGTAACAGACAGACAGAGTTACTTTCGCATTTATAATATTAGTAGGGAAGTAGGGATTGGAGCCTTCTCTTAAGCATGATAATACCTTTGTTAGAAGACTCGGCACTACCATAGCTTTGGCTGTTTGCACAACTTTTTTTATTTATTTAACGTACAACACAATAAAAATATTAACTTACAATCATAATTAAAGCACTGAAATTTTATTTAAATGCGCATATTTAGTGTTTTTTTCTTATGAAATTAGAATCGATTTTTATGAATCGACCCACTACAGTGATAGATAGCACATCGATATTGTTATCTACGCACGCAAACACATACGCTATAGTGACGCGATCAAGATTTATCAGGAATAATTTTAGGTAGTTTTAAATTAGACTGGCTTGTAGTCTAGTGATCAGTGGGCCTGACTGCTATGCCGGAGGTCGTGGGTTCGATTCTCACCCAGGACAAATGTTTGTGTGACGAGCACGGTTTTTTGTCTGTGTCTGGGTATAATTTATCTATAAAAAAGTATTGTATGGATTTAGAAATACATAAATATCAGTTGTCTAGTACTCGTACCACAAGTTCTGCTAAGTTTGGGACTAGATGGCGTTATGTGAAAGTGGTGGAATATTATTATTATTGTAAATTAAATAAAATATAAATATTAAAAAATAGCTGAAATCGATTCAGTAGCCGATTTTGATCATATTAGTGATGCGTATTTATGTGACACGTTGTACAAAGCTGTTATTATTTGTCTAAAGGTAGAGGGCATCGGTTACGACTTCCTGCCCGCCTCGCTCGACAGAAGTGTCATCGACAAATGGGTGAAGACCGAGGACCACACCTCGTTGGAAATGGCGAGAAGACTTATCAAGGACGAGGGATTACTATGTGGTGAGCTACTTAACCTTTAAGGTAGAACTACACTGCGCACATGTGTGACACACGCCGATCCATATATTTTATATGAAAACTCGACTTGTAGAGCTACACTCGATCCACGCCATGCAACGTCGTTCATTCTACATACAAATCAGGCGTGTTACACGTGTGCGTCGGTCTAATGTAGTTCTAGCTTTACTATCTCGATTAGATTCTGCCTAAATTATCTTTAAACGATACTTACCCCAATTAAATCCATACATACATATTACTTACTAGCATTTTTCCGCGACTTTGTTTTGCGTGAATATCACTTATAGCGGACGCGATTTTAAAGCTATCTTTGGGGTTCAATCTTACTCCGTACCCATCAAAATCGGCCCTTCTTGGCTTGGCACGGGTAATAAATATAGTCCATGTTACTCAGGGTGAATGTAGCTTTCCAATGGTGAAAGAATTTTTGAAATCGGCACTGTAGTTTTTGAGTTTATTCATTACAAACATACACACAAAAATACAAATTTTCCTCTTTTTAATATTAGTGTAGATGATATCCTTACATATTATAAAACAAAGTCCCTCACTGCGTCTGTCTGTTCGTGACAACACCTCAAAAACTACTCAACAGAATTGTAAGCGATTCAATTTCAAAGATGTGTAACGCTCATGCGAATCTGAGTCGAATTTTAAAATTCTGTAGTCGATTTATCGAGGTTTACAGACTATATTATATAACATCAGGCTATGACCAATAATATGTGCGGAGTAATAACCAAAGATACCCACCTACTCGCACAAAACGTTTTGGGAACACATTCATTGTGCGTGCAGCTAAGGCGTGGAATTCCTTGCCGGAGTCTGTGTTTCCTGATAGCTACAACCCGGGAATCTTTAAGTCGAGAGTGAATAGGTTTCTTCTAGGTAAACTCGTTCTATCGCCGACCGCATCGTCGCTTTCCATCAGGTGAGATAGCGGTCAAGCGTGAACCTATCAGCAATAAAAACAATAAAAAACTTTTTACAAAAAAAATTAAACCGACTTCAAAAAGTACAAAATAACTTTAAATTCGGAAGTCGGTGTTTCTATAATAGATAAGTCTTCGAAGTTCATGATCAGATCATAACAATATTTCTATGGGACCAACTTGGAAGCATAACCTTTCAATCAAAAAAAAAATTTTTCAAAATCGGTCCACAATTGACCGAAATATCGGTGAACATACATTCAGCCGAACATAGAACCTCCTCCTTTTCGAAGTCGGTTAAAAATAACTTGCGTGTGAAACTGCGGAGGACAGATAGTTCTTGGTATAAAAATATATTTGTTGGGCAGGTGGCAGCAGTGGCTCTGCGATGTGGGGTGCCATCCAAGCTGCGCGCTCCCTGGAGGAAGGTCAGAAGTGCGTCGTGTTGCTACCTGATAACATTCGCAACTACATGACCAAGTTCATTTCCGACCAGTGGATGGAGGCACGCAACTTCCAACCATTAGTCAAGAAGGATAACCTAACGTGAGTATTACTGTTTTTTACAGGTTTTTATTTAACTTGATTTGATAAAACTTAGTCAATTATATCCCCAGTATATATTACGGTAACTTAACTACGGTAAGTTACCGTACCTGCTTGCGTCGGTTTGATCCGACGAGTGTTTTCGTGTCCTATTCGCCAGGGTCGTGTGTTTGCGACTGGGCACTCCATCTCATTTAGCTCTTCAATCCCCATAGGTGACGCTGACGAAATGGAATATTTGGTCGTGGATGTGCGATCCTGGTGGAATAAACGCTAGTGTTTGTCGGATATATCTGCAGGCGGTTAAAAGGTTAATTTGCAATGTTTTTATGTATATTTGTATAGGTTCAATCTTGTAAATGTTTTTAAAACAGTCAGACACTCCTAAAGATGGCAAAGTAGTTTTATGTGTGCTATGCCCGTGATATGTTTAATCAATTAAAAGGATTGAGAAGAACACTACGTTACCATAAATGAAACAATGTGGTGAACAATTATGTGGGAAAGTACTTCAAATTTATACCTTCTTCGGCTCTGAGTAGAGCGAGTGTTTTGGTACAGAATTTATATCACACGATAAAGGGCACCTACATTTTGGTGGTGGACAATCATCAACAGTCTTCTCTGGGTTAGAGAAAGTATCAGACTTTTACCAACTAAAACCCATCTATGTTCCCTCAGATGCCCCTTGCCCTTGCGTTCCAAGGCCACAGACAAATATTTCTGATCTTAAAGGTGTCGGCCTTGTTAGTTGTTCGTTTTCATAACGATAACCTTTTTATCGAAATGATATCAGAACTAAATAGGTACCTACTGATAAGATTATAGTAAAAACAACTTTTTTTTTAATAATCCATACTAAAATTATAAATGTAAAAGTAAGTCTTTCTATCTATTACGCTTTTACGGTTAAACTACTGAACCGATTTGACGAAATTTTGTAGTAAGCACGGTAGAGGTAAAAGAGAAAGATATACTAAGAGTAAGCATAAACTGGGGTTGTAGTGGAACTTCGCCTCCGCTTTCTTTCTGGGCTGCTTTCAAATTTGAGTTTAGAGTTAACTTAGTCTAATGACGTCATAGGGTAAAAACTCTACCCTGGCATTTTTGAACGCGAACGGAGTTCAACTGTCAATGTCAAGCATTGGCTACTTACTCCTACCCTGCTCAGAGTTAGGGTTAGTTGGTTTAACTCTGGGGTAGCTATTCGAGTTATAAAAGAACGACCCGGGGTTGCAACTCTACTCTGGTTATTTTTTAACGCAGGGCAGCGAAAGTTCCGCATGAAATTGTATCTTCGCCTTAGCCTCTGCAAAATCTTTGCTGACTTATTACGGAGTTTTATTTGCGTCATAATCATAGAACAATACCGCGCGAGCAGCGATACTCGACGACGACTCAGACGACTATTTCACATGAAACACCCGTGTTTTTGGAATTAGCAAATGACCACTCCTGCTCTAGGTGTAGTGAGGGAAATTAGACTTTTACTACCTAAAACGAATTGCTATGATTAGTGTTATAACTTATTTTAATTAGATTTCGTACAGAATTTCTCGGTAATTCTGACTAATAAAGAGGTTTTTGAGGACCCCAGGGCTCTGCCCCGCCTAGCCCTAAGATAGCTACGCCAGTGGTGATAGCGATAGTTATTGATGTATCTATTCCCACAGTTTACGGACTTATCAGTAGCTTGCAGATCACCCGTGAAATATTGACGCTGACCTTCCTCATAGATAAACTACAATCAATTTTGTTTAAATTACGTAATTTCAAACTTAATCTTCATTTAATGTCAATAATGCGAAATTATTATCAGAGTGTCAAGGTGTTATCATGTTAATTAAGAATTTTAGCACATGTTTGCGGTAGATAACGCGGAGAACGTTTCTAATAACAATAAGAAAAATGTTAATGTTACGAATACCTACACCCGCGTGGGTAAACCGAACGCTACTTCGCTTGCGTGAAACTAGATTATCCCGAAGGAACACACTTCCAGGATAAAGTAAGGAGATAAGCTATTCCAGCTCCAGGGCATGGGCAACCCGTGTGCCAAATTATGAAATTTGGCAATGCCCAATCGAATAAGCCGCTTGAGTGAAGGAGTCGCACAATCACGCTACGAACCAAGGGACTGGAACAGTAATAGTAACCAAAGACGCGAGTAAAACCGCGGTGGACAGCTATTTACCTGATTGTTGACGTTGTCCTGTCTCATTACAGTAGTGCTGCAGCCAACCACTCAACTACTGCACCCACGATTTATTCCATTTTAATACCAAAAATGTAATATTCTGGTACAATTTTTGTTACTATTCTGACTAGACACCACTCTTTAATTAAATAATTTAATTTAATCTATCTTCTATCTATCTATCTATCTATCTATCTATATATCTATATATATAAAAATGAAACCCGTTTTCCGTTGTCACGACATAGCATGAAAACGGCTTGACCGATTTGGCTGATTTTTTTGTTGTTGTGATTGTTATTGTGAGGATAAGGTTCTTATGAAAAAAAAAAATAGGGTAGTGTAGGGTAGAGTATGGTAGAGTAGTGTAGAGTAGGGTAGGGTAGAGTTGGGTATAGTAGGGTGGAGTAGGGAAGAGCGGGAGCGAAGCCGCGCGGGCAAAAGCTAGTGTGCGAATAAATACCAACAACTTGTATGGTACAGTCAGCGTAGTTAGAACAAATGCCAGTGATATTAGATGTTTGGTATTAAATTGGAATAAATCAAACCGACCGTACGGTCGATTTAAAAAAAAAACACTTTCAGAAAAAAAAAACTTTCTTTTCAGTCAGTTTAAACTAGATGAAGCTAGTCATTTCGGTTTAATAATGTATGCCTGACTACCATGAAGGGTTATTTAAAAAATGTATGTTTTTCTAGGTGGTGGAGCAAACCGGTGACGCAAGACATGGTGGAGCCTGTCAAGAGCGTCCCTCACGACAGCTCGCCGGCTGAAGCACTCGCCACTCTCAAAGAGACACAATCACAACTGTTGACGGTGGTCAACGATAAAGGGTAAGCAATAATCCTACCGACTGAATTGTGATCACTGTGGCGAATCTCTGCGGAAATTAGCCAATTGCACACATTTGTTTTCTCGATCATTGGTAAATTGCAAAGTGGCGATAAAAACCTTTACTTACTAAAAATACAGTGAAATCTACTATGAATAATAACAATAATTAATTTCATGCCAAATCATAATTACAAATAGGTGTTGTACTAAATACTAGGAATGAACTGTGACCAGTCGGGAAATCCAACTAGTCTATCACAAAGTCGGACTCGGTAGTAATAATATAATAGAGGTAAAGTTTTTTTTTTATTGTTTTGTTTGTAGGAGGTAATCTCTGAAACTACTGGTCCGATTGCTAAAATTTTTTCACCAATAGACAGTTGCTTTATTCCTGAGTGACATAGGCTATAATGTACGCGGGCGAAGCCGTGGGCAAGCTAGTGAATAATAAGGAACAGGAAATACAAGAATTAAATCTCGAGTAATGTTTTATTATTGATAGTCTCGCGTGTGATTAATATCTCATCTGATAGTAAGTGATAATGTAGACGACAACGGAGCGCGCTTGCCATGCTACTGTTAAGTAAAACTGGAGGCGTAGCATGGACTCATTTAAAGTGGGCGAAGGTGATGTGCCTTCGCCCACGTAAAATGCCTTTATCTTTCATAAATCCGAAAACGAGACAAGGACGCAAACTTGTATTCCTATTAATCAAACTATTAAGACCTCGTTCTTAAAGAGCTCGGCCAGTGCGAGGCCTTAGATTCTTCTGCTTCTTCCGAAACTTAGATTCTTTTTTTATGACCAATATTTGGCAACCTGTACAGCTAGGGGTGCATGAAAGGAGCCTCCCCGAGCGGCGTTAAAAATATCCTACAGCGATTTTAAACGCCCGGTGCACCCTGGACAGCTACCACTCGGTAACGCAGAGTCTATCTAACTAATCCTTTCACCACGATGTCCCAAATTCAAAAACTTAGATTAAAAAGTAAGAAAAGATTTTCCAAAATTCATCCCCTAAGGGGATGTAAAGGGATCTCGGGTTTGTATGGAGAAACCTAGTTCGTCACGAGTGAAGTCGTTGGCTGTCTGTTATAACAAGTGGTGTATTTTGTTTTAGATCTGTGGTCGGTGTGTTTACGGCTGATAACGCCCGTCGCCGGTTGGCCAACCTGTCGGGCTCACTGTCGGAAGCGCTCGAAAAATTCACCATCAAAAAGTTTTATAAAATAGACCTTGCACACAAACCTACGCTAGGATTAGTCTCACGCATGCTCGACATTGCACCATACGTTGTTGTTGTTCAATCAGGTAAATATTTACTATTTATTTTTTCATTATTATCATATCAGCCGAAAGACGTCCACTGTTGGACATAGGCCTCCCCCAAGTGTCGCCACAATGAATGATCCTGCGCGTCCCGCATCCATCGGATTCCCGAAACCTTCACCAGGTCATTGGTCCACCTTGTAGGAGGCCTTCAAATGCTGCGTCTTCCGGTACGCGGTCGCCACTCCAGAACCATTCGGCCCCAACAGCCATCTGTTCTGCGAGCAATGTGCCCTGCCCATTGCCACTTAGTTTGGCGATTCTTCATGCTAAGTCGACACCCTGGGTTCTCCTGCGGATATCTTCATTTCTGATTCGATCACGCAAGGAACCACAAGACCTTTTTCATTTCTTTTAAATAATAAAAGTAGATGAGGAAAAGCTCACCTATATATTTATGCTTATGCAGACAAAATTCGTGATCACTATGTTTACTCACGGCGGCATTATGAAAATACTGGCTCTGGTTTTTCATTTTCCGACAATGATCACAATACCTAGTTACTACTGTGTTGTTGAGATGGATGTGTGGTGTGACGAGAAAACGATGAAGTGAGAACTTAGTTTATTAGAAGAAATTTGAAAGTGGCGCTAGTGACTGAAAAGTTGAAGCGGTTCGTTTGTCTTAGAATGGTCTTGTGAAGAAGAAGAGCGATGAAACGCATGTTACTAAAAAAGTTATGAGTACACTTGTGGATGGATGGAGAGGGGGCCAAAGAAAAGATGGATGAATTGTGTGAGGAGTAATATGAAAGTAACGGGAGTTAGTGATAGCGAGACGGATGATAGGACAGAAAAGAAGAAAAAACTTATTGCACCGACCCCAAATTACACAGGACAAGGGCAGGAATATTCAGACAAATGATCGGTGTGCAGCACCTGAATACGTGGTTAGAGCATTCTCACGACGCTCCCTGATTTTTCTTGAATAATTATTACAAGATTTCATAAACTTCCGATAATGTTAGTTAATATTCGGAGAACTTAGAAGGGAACTGGTATCTTTAATTATTATTACCATTTTCAACCATTATTTCATTTTACAGATGCAACGACGAACACTCAGAGCTCAGTTGGACTCATGACTTCAGAAAATATTCTGACGAATATATCCACGGATACTAAATACATGAATGGAAGCTAAAACTTGTAACTAATGTTTACAAAAGAAGCAAATGATATTAAACAACCTCGATGTTTTAAATATCCACTGACATAATGCATTTTAGCTTGAACCTAAATTTAGGCAAAAATAATGTTGTTGATGAATGAAAATGTAATACTGTTAATTGCTGCTGTTTAACGTCTCGAAATGTAAATGATTGTAAATAATTTTGGTGACATAGTCTAGGTATATTGATTTTTACATCAGCAGTCACAATTGTGGAAAAGAATGTGCTACATATCCACACTGATGGTTTCCTATTGGTCTACTAATTAATTAGACTGTATTACTTTTAATGAATAAGTAATCAAACTAAACAGCATTTGGTTTTATTAAACCAAACAAATTAAGATGAAGTACTCTTTTGAGTTATAGGGATTTTGTATAATCTGGTAATAAATAGTAAGCATTTTGATTATGCGGTTTTATTTCAAGCTTTTTTTTAACTTGCAATGTTTGTATGTATGTATATCCGTTTAGGGCAAATCTTACAAATGGATTTTCAAACAGTTATCCCTAAAAGTTCATACATACGAGTGGTATGTTGCCATGTTGTTGACGAGTCGACGGTGACCGTCGACATTTAAAAATGAACACTATAAGTTCCGGCTGCCGCTGACGCGTCGATAGCTGCTGCCGCCCCGTCACGACAGTAGGTACTCAGTTTTTTCAATTCGGCTGTCGTTCACAGCGAACTTCCGGTCGAACTCTAGTTGCTAGTAGATGCAGCCGCGTAGATAAGTGGGGTTGGTTTTAATTCTCCTGTTATGATGTGGCAGATACAGATAGTGTGTGGAACGATGCCAAACAGCCATACCTACTGGACATGAAAACTGCAGAAAATGAAAGGCACAGGCCGGTTGTGCGTAATACCTACTTGTGATGATCCTCCCTAATTAATGGATGATTTCTCGTCCCGAGTTTTTTGTTTTCGAGTTAAACGGAGAAAAATGGAGTTTGTGGCCAAAGGAGAAACTGTTGAGCGCAAAAAAGATAACCCTATCGTGTTTTAGCTCGGCATGGTCTTTTTCAGAATTAAATCGCACGAGAAAAAATGATTTTCTTTGAACCCCTATTTATACGCCAATCACTTGTATTATATATACTTACTAGCTTTTGCCCGCGCGGCTTCGCTCCCGCTCTTCCCTACTCCACCCTACTATACCCTACTCTACCCTACCAAACTTCACATAAACCATCTACTAAATAGTCCGAACAAAGCCTAAAAATTGGTTTGGATAGGTGAGCCCGTTCTTGAGTTATAAAATAACAACGAAAAGTGGCATTGATTTTTATATATATAGATGTCGCACTGTGGAACTTAAAGCATTTAAAGAGCTACCTAGCTTCTAGGATACTTTTTATCTAGGTATCATCACAGTTACATGCGTTTTAAAAAATACAGCAAGCCCGATATTCAAAAAAAAAATAGGTGATTTTGTAAAAAAAAATTAAAAGTTGAGTACCTACCTATATTTTCTTTTTTAATTGTGAAAAGTTTTTGATGTGTAGGTATTTATCTTCATTTTTTTATCTATATACAGGGTTATTTGTAAAACACTAGCTCCCCCTCCCTCTTAGGACTGTTAAGAACATCATAAGTAACAACTTTCGTTCTGACTTTAAAAAAAAAATCTATCATAATATTTTAGTTACTTAATTAGATTTTCATACAAAAATAAAAATATTTAAATTGAACGTTCCAATAAAGATCACGAAGTCTATGCGAAGCATAGTACCATAGCGGAGGGTAGCTGAACATGAACTATTTACGGGCGACCCTCACTAGACGGTCGGTCGCTTTGGGCTTGCTTCGCGTCATACGTGTAGTACTCTGTTACTTTGTAACATACCGGGTAAAATGGGGTGAATAGAAACTCAAGGGTGAATAGAAACAAAACTTCAAAGGGTATTTTCTCGATATTTAAATGTTTTTTGCAGCATTTAACTATATCAATTTATTAATGAATTGTTATTCTAAAAAGTTGATGCTTTATTTGAAGCCGATAGTATGGTATCAAAATGAAAAACCAAACCAAAGTTTTGTTTCTATTCACCCAGTTTTACGTACTGAAAGTGTTCTTATCTCTACGTGTATCAATATTCTAAAATGGTGCGAATGCTTGCTAGGTGTAATGACAATGTTTCGGAAGCCTGCTTACTAATATTACGAGAACAGTGTGCGGGAGTCGTTTGTAGATACAGAAAAATACAGAGTTGAAATGTGTTAAGCTGACATCAAACGGACTGCATGGCAGCGACTGCACGCGGTCGATATATTTAACCGCAGTTGTACGTTCGACTTCGTGCAGTCCATCGCTAACCGCATACAGTCAGTGTGCAGTTAATCAAAGGGCAAACGCACATTGACGTTGTCAACTTTATTTTGAGGTAGGTGCATAAAGATGCTCCTGGGCTAGATGCGTGGCGCCAACTGCGCAAAGTCAATTCAAACTGCATGCAGTTGAATATATGGATTGCAAGCGGTTTCTGCGATGCATTCCGTCTGATTACACATAACATTAGAGAGAACAACGAAATCTTGAAGGTTGTTATTGGTAAATATGTTGTTTTGTAAAAAGTCATAGTACAAAAGTTGTTGTTTATGATGTTAGTAATACAGTCTATCAAGTTTGTTAGTGTTTTACGAATAACCGTGTATATAAAAGGAGAAAGTGACTGACTGACATATCAACACACAACCGAAACTACTGGGTCAAGGAGCGTGAAATTTTGCACAAGGTTTCCTTTTATGACATAGGAGAGCATTAAGAGAGGATTTTTCAAAATTCACACACACACAGGGATGAAACGGGGGTTGCAAAGTTTGTATGGAGAAACCTACTTTCATACGGGCGAAGCCGCTAGCAGAAGCTAGTTTATAAAAAACAATGCAGGGTAACTAACCAGTAGGCAAGAAGAAGCTTATTAGATAAAAGTGCCAATAACAAGTACATTATCATTACTATTACCTGTAGATTTCTGGTAAATAGGTAGGTGCATATATTTTTTTGTAACCAGCAGTCATCACATGGGCTACCCCCCCTCCCGTAAAAGTTTTCGAACTACATTTGTCTCAATTGTAACCACAATGCAGGTGCAATGTGATCACATAACTGCCTGTAGGCAGCTGCAGCAGGCAATATGATGCTAAGCACATAAAGTATTTCATAGATACCAGTATCAGACAGTTCTGTGTTGAATCATAGACCGCAAGCATGGAGCAAAAAGTTTATATCATCAGCAGTTTGGGTTGTGTGAATCTTACAAAAATAACCTGTAAAAACAAATTGTGTTCTCTGTTACTATTGTATTATGCACTGAAATTATTAACAACCTGAAACCTACATATTTTGTTAGCACGACTTTCTGCTGCTGTAAAGGATTATCTTTGCCATTGACTCGAAAAAGTAAAAAAAATAGTCTGTGACATAATATTTTATTATTATATTTATGGTGATGGAGACGATTGTTTTGCATTTGCTGCCAGTATAGCTCCAGGTGCAGGATATGGTCTCATCTGATACAAGGATCCAGTAGCAGTCGAGTCCACTCCTGTTTTAGCATGAGTGTCTAGCCCAGAGGTCCAGCTGCCCCTTGATATATCAGAATAAGCTGCAGGGTCCATTGGATCCAAGTCATTGTCTTTAACTCTTGGTCTTTTATTCCTGTGATGCACTAAGTCTTTCTCTTTTTCCCGGCGTTCTTGTTTCTTCTCCTTGTGTTGTTGCTGTTGAGGTACTTCTTGGTCAGAAGCTTCACTGCTCTCATCACTTTCATCACCTTCTTTCAATAATCGCTCTTCTCGTAAATGTGCAGCACTCTCGGTAGGGGTCGCTCGCGGGTGGGCAGGTGGCAGCCAACTAACCAAATTATTATGAACATTCCAAAAATAATGCTGACCAAATCCTTCGTCATACACTTCCTCCCAGCCTGAAGGTAAGGGCCACAGTTCTAACGCCTTTTTCTTAAATTCCAAGTAACTATCGCTAGGAACTAATTTACCCGTTTTCCACCTTTTTACACAAAACTTCGAGCACTCGTGGTAGATATTGCTTTTATTTGGACAACTTTTATGACCTTTGATGGGGTCAACATTCACGCCCTCGATTCCTTCCCAAAAGTGTTCTTTATTGGCACGCAAATCAAGTTTGTTGTCATAATCTTCTGCAATGATTTCTTCACTTGACTGCACAGGAGGAGTTTCATTGTTAGGGACCGGGCTTGGACTGGGACTAGGTTCTTCAGGTTTTGGTTTTAATAACCCTCTTTTAGCTAAACGCGCAGCTAAAGCCGGTGGTAGAGGCATGGTGGAGAAAATATTTATTTAGAAATATACTAAAGCGCCACTGTTTTCTTGATAATTGATATTTTGCTTATTTGATTTGACATTTGTTGTAGTTGACCACAAAACAATGCGATACGAATTTGACACATGACATTTTGCTGAATTTGACAGTACACCATTTTGTCTATTGATAATCAATATTTCAGCATGGAATTAAGAAGTGTAGAAAGTCAATTTGTTGGTCATAAATATGTGCCATATAGATTCAAATGTATTATTTCTGTGTCACCGTCACCGAGCGCTCCAAAAGGATCCACAAATCATCTAGATAGGTCCGTAACACGTTGAATCGCTATAGCCCGTACCTTTGCTTTGGAACTAGGGTTTCCAAACTTGAAAAATATAAACAAGACAATTTTACGTAAACAGAGGTCAGTGATTTTGCCTCTTTAAATTGTGATAAAAGTGGCTGCCGCCGCAAAATGCTTATTAGATCTCCGTTTTATTAATTTTAGCGGAACTAACGAACAATAATTGATTTTGGAGTAAGGTTCTGCGTAAATATGAATGTCAAAATTAGGGGCTCACTCACCAAGCCGAGCAAAAAAGTGGCGCGCGCGCGACCGTGCCATACCTAGACCTACTATCCTTTTCTCGAAACAGTTCAGGCCATTTTCGACCCTTTATAACTTCGTTGTGTTTATAACTAGAAGCCTGAATTTTGAATTCAGCAATTATTTTAAATTTCATTCGATTTTAACCAGTAGTTTAAGAATTCTAGTATTAGTCAGTTTCTTGATTTTGTCACTCATTGACTGACCAAACATCAAAACTCTAAGACACTTTTAGCAGACATAGAAGCTTCAAAATTACATACTATTAGTTTACCTAAAAATCAATGGAAAACCAAAATATTTTGCAATTTCGGTAGTTTTCTAGATACACCAGTTGCGTAAATTACTTTGTAACCCTTTTAAAGAAATCTACAAAAAGAAATGAGATGCCATCGAAACTTGTAAAAAGTCAAAGCTCGCAACTCAGTTCTTCTACCTTTACCTTCTACATTCAAATATATCTATTCTATACTTATAATAAATCTGTAGAAGTGAAAATTCTGTACATTAAAAATATCAAAAAAATAAATGGCTATGGGATGTTACTAGACCGACACCGAACCCAAAGGCAGGCATCACGCAAAAACTACCAGTTCGATTACGTTGAAACATGGTATAATTATTTTTAATATCCTAGGCACCACACTGGGTACTTTTTATCCTGGAAAAGTATATAAAATAAAAACCAACTTAATTTTGCGGTTCGATCCCTAGACTTATTATCATATCTTAAGATGAATTTGTATGGCGAGCGGTATTGTATCAATACATATTAGGAAACAAAATCCCCCGGGGCGTCTGTCTATCTTTGATTTTCAAGCGGTTTCCACCACTCGATAGCGAGATTCTCGAGGAAGGTTTTAGTATATAATTTCTTAAGTTTTGTATTTATTTCTGTGTACATTGACGATATTTGTTGAAGATTTAGGGAAAAAATAAGCCGAAAGGGGAACCGTGTTACCCCGAATTTACGCGAGCGAAGCCGCGTGCAAAAGCTAGTTTAAAATATAAAAGATTTGTAATAGGTATTAATGGTTAGATGTTGCAAAAGGTCATGGATCTCACAACTTTATACGGTAGAAGAACAGAGTTCCGTACCCAAAGGGTAAAAAATGGACTTATTTTACCAAGACTTCGCTGTTTGTCCGTCAGTCTGTCACCAGGCTATATCTCAAGAACCGCGATATAGAGACAAATATTCACAGATTATGTATTTCTGTTGCCGCTATAACAAATACTAAAAACAAAATAAACCCCTACAACAAATTGCAGTTTTTTTCTACGGACGGTATGGAACCTTGCGTGCGCGAGTCCGACTCGCACTTGCCAGTTGTTTTATATTATAAAAGTTATGTTTTTGATGGCATTTATTCTATTAATTTTCTGCGAAACGAAGAAAAGTCCATACAAATGGTACAAAGAAAGAAAGGAAATATGTTTTTTGGCGTGGTGCTAATTTTTATTATCGATCTCGCTTCGCTCGTTCTAGCTATTTTGGGTATTTCCCTATTGTTTGCCATCAAAATAAGAAAATAAAGACAAGAAGACATAAGCGTGCTTTATTCAATATTATTTTTTGCAGTAACAAAGGCTCTAAACTTAATTGAATTATACAATTCAACTTTATGAATGATTCCAAAGTAAGAAATACACCAGTACATTCTTGAATTCTGAAAAGAAAATTGGAATAATTAGTATCTGGTTAATCAAAAATTAAAAACAACATTACTTAACACGATCAAGCTTTTCATCAGATCATCATATAGAATTAAAATTTTTAGTAGTGGGCGTCGCAAAGACAAACCGTTTCTTAGTTTTAAATCGAAACCGTCTTCGCTATGTATATTTTTAACTTGAAACATTTAGAAAGTACAGTAGAATGCAATATATACTTGTAGCAACTCTTTGACGTTCGTTTGCAAAACAGATAATAAAATTACTTTATCCTTTTTGTTAATGAAAACAGTTAAGTATAGAATATTCTATACTTAACTGTTTTCATCAGAAAATGTTCAGTTTGATGTTCTACGTTCGTTTCTTAATAACTTTTTTACGTTCGGATTTGAAATCACTTGCAACAAGAACCGTTTCCATATCTACATTTGTTCCACGGTAACGGTTGCTATTAGTCTTCGAAAAATTCGACAACGACCCACCACAATTTTTTAGACTTACAAAGTTTGTGAAAATTAATAAAAGGCCACAATCAGTGTAACACACAGCCTAAACACTGGATCCTGAAAGAATCAATAAAATAAATTCCTTTCAGAAATCGGATGTCAAAAACTAAAATTAAAAAACTACCTACATAAATTACACACAAAAAATTGTTAAAATGATCCATTACCGGTATTTTAAACTACCAAAACCTAGCCCTGCTGTGTTACAAAAGCTACTCAATTACTATTGCAGTTCTGCCGCTACTCTGCTTTTGTACTAACGTATTTTTTTTTTTTCGTTTATTTGCTGTTATATGCGTATTGGCAATGCTTATACTACATTACTTGCTACTGGTCGCTATCTACATAACAAGGCAAGCGGCATCGATTTACTGAATAGCAGTTCATGCGATGGCCTTGATAGAACGGAAATTATCATCACCTGACAATAGATGTCTTCACTCACCACTGGCGACTGTTGTGTCACTGCGCAACACCTTGGTAGGAAGCACGGCGTCATGGAATTCTCCAGAATGCATTAGTTTTAGATCCGTCGAATTGTTGTCTTCATTTGAAATGAAAGGAGTTACAACGTCCATTTCATCACTATTCATTTTTTCTGCCGATTCTTCTGGTTTCGTAACCTTTTCTCCTTTATCAGAAGCGATTGCTTCTAATGCAATATTTTCAACATTGGCTTTATTTTTATCTTCTTCTGGAATTACACCTTCAGCCAAATCAACTTTTAAGACATTGTTTTCGGTTTGATGCTCTTCTGTAATTTCAAAATCATTAAGTGGTAATTCCTTCACGGAATCCATATCTTCGCTTAACTTTCCACTGTTATTAGTTGGTGGGGATATAGATTGTATAGCATCTTCTCGTTTTAACTGTTTCCGCCTTTCACTTTTATCATAACCCAAAGGGTGTAAGTTGATAGACGAAGGCGGGCTGCTGTCTAAAGACAAGTCCATTGAAGTGATTAAACTTTCATCTCTACTTAAATAATTACCTCCTTCGGGAACAATATGAATATTCAACACTGTTTTATTCTTATTTTGTTCATTGTCCATTTCTAGCGAAGTTAAAGATGGTTCGTTGGAATTAGTAGCAGCTAAAGAAGTAGATGAAACCGTCTTATTTGAATTAAGCTTATTTCTGACCAAAAATCCCCTGACATGGGCTTGAATAACAGTCGCTGCACTGGACATCGTAGAAGAGTCATCAGTAGACAAGGAAAGAGACTTTTCTTCGTTAACCGTTTGCAGAACCGTATCCATTCTTGTCAGCCCGTGTGGTCTTCTTTCGTTTAAAGAAGCTGCAATAGGAAAATCGCATTCTTCCTGGAAGATAAAAATCACATTCTTTAGATTTAATAAATACTGTCTGAATTAACATTTTAAATTAAATTCTTATAGTCCGTTCAAAAGTTATCTGGAAGATATTGCTGACAGCGATAAGACCGCCACTGTACCCATGTAAAAGTAGCTATTTTAGTGCACAATATATTCTACTGTGAAAGACTTAGAAAAACTAGTTAAATACTTTAAAATGTACCTTTTCTTTGTCAGTTTCATTTAAAAACATTGTTTCATCGTTCCCTGTATCATCAAAAGTTGAGGCTCGACTTTTAAAGAGGAAGGTACGAAAAACTTTCTGTATAGTTACAGCTGCCGTTTCTAAATCCATGTTACCATCTTGATTATGAATGTGAGGAGTTTCATTCAACTTTGTTGATATGTTCTCATCATCATTGTAATCAATACCATTTTCTTTGTTGTTATTTTCCATCAAATCAATGCTACTAGTAACAGTTTTGTGTAGGGTATTATTATCTTCAAGCTCTTCAAGTGCACCAATTATTCCGTTCGTTTCGGAATTATCTTTATAACCTTCGGATAAATCTGTATTTTCATTTGTATGCTTGAAATTGTTTTGTTCCAAATCCACGAACGACGAGTTAAACTCGGTTTCAGTGGAATCCTGTGTAAGGAGAGTCACGATATCACTGTCAGTGTTTGTTTCTAGTAACGATTCAAGCATGTCTGGATTCATTTGTGGGTCTTGTAGTTCCACAGTAGGTGATTCTTTGAAAGAAATATCAAATGTATTGGATTCCTGAAGATCTTCTTCATTTTTGTTTACAGTGTCGGGACTGTCAGTCGTCTGTGCTAAATTATCTATGTTCGACTGGTTTATAATATCGGGATCGATAACATTCGCAATACTTACAGTTTCACTCGAGTTTTTGTTTTCTTCTTCATTAAGCGGTAAATTAATATTTTCACTTTGAGTGTCAGTAATGTCGTTAGTAATTACTTTTACTTCCTGTTTGGTTGAGTTCTGGTCATCTTCATCAGTTGTGTTTTCGATCTGTGACAAAATATCAGAAACATTCTCAGCAATATCACATTTAATTGGAGTTGATAAATCTTGCTCTGGATTGCGAGTGCCCTCAGTACATTCCCGCAAAGCACTAGCGTCTGCCACAACTTTTTGATCTTCTTTAAAAGTTTGTTCCTTAGCATTCGTCATTTCTTCATCTGCAATAGGTGCACGATAATCATCTAACATTTCTACTTTAGAAGCAGGAGTATCGATCTTCTGTAGCTCGTTTAAAGTCGAGTCCAGAGTAGTATTGTTATCACTCGTTTCATTAGATAATTCGGGTAAATTAGTATTAAATTTTGTTTCGCACTTCATATCATTGGGTTCATCTTTTAAAACATCATCTTGTCCACTTAAATCTTTGACTTCTTGGTGTTGAGAATCTTCGCTCGGTGTACCCACCGCATGTGACGATTCTATTTCTGATGTTTTACGCAAATCCTGTTCAATCTGTGTAGGATTTTTAAGAACGGGAACTGCTGTAGGTTCTTGTGGAAGAATCGCTGGTGTTTCTTCTTTATTTATTGGAGTACCTTGTATTTCAGATCCTTTACCGCTCTGTCGATTGAGTAGGTCGTTATTATACTGTTGTCTTCGCTGCTCTGCCCGCTGCCGTACTTTTTCTTGAGCCTTGGCGATTTTTTCTTCCAATGTCAAAGTTTTCTTTTTGACTGTAAAATTATTAAGTATATATTTAATTAATTATTAACTTCCTACTGTCGTATTGAAACAATATGGTTGGTATAACGCCAAACGTTATACCAACCATATTGTTTCAATATCTATGGCTACTTTGAAAACATTCTTGACATGGTCCGATAGACGAGGAGACTTAAACTATCGAGTATAGAGAGGAAAATCCGTATAGTTATTTCAAGCGCAATATAAATGAGCTGAAGGAGTGAAGTACTACGGAATGCGTAAAACGTATGAGGAAGGAGGAAATCATTCATATAAAACACTTGCCGAACACCCAGACCTTACCACGAAGCTTTTACAAGAGCCAATTAATTTCAACAGAGTAAGGTCACCAAGGCCCAGATGTTACTTATTTTCTCAGTAACCAACTATGTGAGATAGACCTGCTAGTTTAGGTTGTAGGCAATTTTACAGGCCATCTCACGAAAGCGGGTTGGGCTCGGTTGCGTGCGTAGATTCCCCAGCACATCGTTTCTGAGACATAATCTGATAATATCGGAGAACTTATTCCTAGTGCATTTGGCATTCCCATTTAGGTTAAAGATACATTATTTCGAGAACATTTTCGGACCCCATGCAAAATTACACTATCTGTATGTAGTAATAGAAAAATATATAACTTACGAGGACCATCTCTTATTTCCAGCAGTTGTTGCACATGGCCGGCACAAAACCCATAAATATCGCTTGGATTATTTTTCAACACTTCCCTCGTTAATCCTTCTATTAATTCCACTAGCCCTGGAGGCATCTTCGGAGGCGTCGTCCTATAATATGCTCGAGAGCCAGTTAGCCTCATTGTTTTATAATTGTATGAAACTGATAGTTGAAATACTCAGCTCATTCAGGGCGAATTTTCACTTAGCACTTTAACTTCTCCTTATGTAGTGACTTAGTGTGTATCCCAGGCAGTGTAGAAATGAAGGGAATTGTGTCTAGTATCCGCCCCAATCACCTTGGGCGTTGGATGTTTGGGCTGCGGTAGTCATAGTGATGTGTTAATGAACTTGATTTTTTGCGGTATATCGATCGCACGAGTTCATTGTACGCTCGTGTTCATATTTATTCAAAAGGTCCAACATTAGCGACCGTTACATGAAATGTTAATTTTGAAGATTGGTTTAATATCGTTTAAAGGTGTTTTATTTTTAAAGAATGTTATTTAACCGTTTTAGCAAGTGTCTAATCGGGCCTCGTTTTGAAATGAAAAACCGGGTAATGTGAAAATTTCTTGTGTATTTCCAATGATGTTTACGCAACTGAGTAATCACTAGGGGAACGTTATCTCTGGAGGACAGTAGGTGAGACGGGCGAGCGAGGCCGGCGCTTACTACTAGCCGCCGCGGGGCGCCTACGCTTACATTATGTTTACTTAAAGAATTCAATTCATGTGAGTCAACTTTTTTATTTCCATACTGTGTTCTATAATAGTAATTTATATAAGATCATATATAATTTTTGCAATGTTAATACATTTTACATAACAAACATCTCCATAGTGTACATACATACACACGCAGTACGCTATGTCGCGGCGCGTATCGGTATATACAGAGGCGCGGACGCGAGCGGCCACTGGCCGGAGCGCCCGCGGCGCTCTACAAGTGATGATAGAAAAAATTAATTGCTACAATAATATCATACAAATTAATGACTATTCCCTTACAAATTATTATATCTACTTTTAGCATTGTTCTACTCCAATATAATCCAAATTAACTTTTTAGTTTTACCGAGCTGTATGCATGATACATGAATAGTCTCCAGTTCGCTCAGACCGATTTTGCCCAATTAGTGTTCCTCTCCCGCAGCTATGTATACAAATCACACTGCTATAAATTTATAATAAATAAATGCCTATTTACACTATGTAACTATACAAAATGATAGTACGACGAAATTACATTATTGAATCGAGCATCTAATTTAAATGAAAATTTCATACAACGATCTACGGGCGCGGGCCGCGACGGCGAGGCCACTCGACGGCCGCGCCGCGACGTCCCGCGGACACTAAACAAATTACATTTTTAATTTTTTCTTATTCATTTTTGTACAATCATATTCAGCCAAAGCTGGGTGCCCGATTAATACATTTATCGGTGATCCGAAATGCGTTACAATCGATCATGCATCAATAATACATACAACTTTAACTTATTTAAACAATTTAACAATATTAAAAAATCCTAAAGTAAACTAGAGACCTATGTAAACGTATATAAAATAGTAATAATCATTATGACAGTGCATCGGGATGCGGACATATTAACATTTAGCACTATTAGTAATTTGTAGTCACACCGAACATGAGTCGAGACGCGCGATGCGGTCCGACGGCCTCGCGAGCGAACCGAATCCACGGAGACATCGGCACGACAGCGTATCCGAACGACCGACCGTTAGAGGTATTAAAAATTAATAACGTCATTAACAAAAATGTAATCGAATAGAAAATATCAATACATAGCTGAAAACAAATTCAATCGCATTATTCTAGGTCGTGGATGGAGGGTGTGGTCTCGGGACATCACTTGGCCAGCGCCGGCGCGCCCGCCTGCTGCCGCTTGTGGCTGATCTCCAGCTCGCCCAGCCGCTTCCACAGCTCGTCGCGCTCCTTCTCGCGCTTTTTCTCTCTGCAACCACACAGCTCTGTTACACGGGACCCTAACTCAACGCTAGTTAAACACACAGTGAAGACCACTTCAAACCCATACAATTTGTTGAAAAAATTTAACTCTTCGACAACTTAAGAGTAGACCTACATCTGGCACTTTCCTATGCTTCTATCCTTTTCTGTCGTTTAAAGAAAAAGAGAGGAATCGAGCATAGGAAAGTGTGATATGATGAGGCCAGATGAAACTCAACTCTAAATCAATGCAATGAAATAATGGAAACGCTATTTTGCTACAGCTGTGATTGCACTATAGACAATAGAACCAGTAAATGTCGCGTTATTATGTACTATAAAATAAAGTATAATGCACTCACTTCTGCCTTTCCGCCTTATAGCTAGCAGTGAGCTCATCAAAGAGCTTGGAATTCATCTCCATGAAAGTCTTAAGCACATTATAGACCAGCGCCACTATAGTCTGATTCCAGTGCTCCTTACTAATCCGGTACAGCGCGGGGAACATTATAGGCATTATCACGTGATTGTTTTCTTCCATCAGTGACATTATATATTCGTTGTTCCAAAAATAGAGTGCTCTTTCAGCCACCTGGAAGCAAAAATTTACATATTATTTAAGAACTTTACATTTATATTATGACATAGATGTGTGTGTGTCTGTTTGTCCGTTTTTTACAGTAAAACGGAGCGACGAATTGACGTGATTTTTTAAGTGGAGATAGTTGAAGGGATGGAGAGTGACATAGGCTACTTTTTGTCTCTCTCTAACCCCTCACTTCCACAAAAATGGAGGAATTTATCGCGAGCGCAGCCGCGGACAACAGCTAGTGTAATATAATCATGAAAATGTGTAGGTAGTAATTTTTTTCTTTTAATGTGTCGTTCATGAATAGCCCTGTTCGAGAGAAAAATCAACTAAACATGTACATGCTAACTCATAGGACACACCAGGGGTTTGTGCTCTACTAAATGCCATGGTTACAGGCTAGTGCACGGGGTCTAGGTCTAGCAAGCAAGAACCTTCACGGAAAATAAACACTGTAAAAGCCAACACTTTTTTGACTTTACTCTCTGAAGTAAAGTCAGGCAAAGTGTTTGCAGGTTGATCCGATGTTTAGCTTAGATCATAGGAATCTTATATGGCATTTAGCATGTCTTTACAAACGAATTGCGTTAGGTAAATTGTTGCAACCGCTGAAAGCTGAACAAAAGTCGAAGCGATTTAATATTTCATTTTAAAGAAAATCAGGCTGAGCAGTACTTTTTTACTGAATATCTTTTTTACCTGTTTTTCAGAACAAGCTCCCCCGCTGCTCTCACCCTTTGCCAGCTCAAAAAACACCTCACAGGAAACGATTTTGAAGAAGATAGTGTGGTGATTAGCCGCTTTTACGGCATTATTGGAGGGATAGAAAGAAGAGGAAGCTACTTGGATCGACATTATTCAACTCTATGCTTGGTTAAGTTTAGGACAGGTTTAAAATGTTTCTTGATAGTAGCCAATCTGAACTGATACTTGCAAAGTGCGTTGGGCTTTAAGATGAGCATCATTGTTACAAAGTAGGATAACTAAAACTTTAACAAGTTTGCCTAACACTATCAGAAATAAGAAGGATTCAATTTTGTTATTATTTGTACCAAAACTATTTCGCGATTAATTTAAAGCCTTTATTTAATAACATTATTAAATATATTTTTTGTAAAAGGTGGTAATATAAAATGTTAAATAATAAAATGATAATTATGATATACCAATCGAAAAAGGCGTATTTTACAGAAGAGTCTAGAGCTCGCTTCACTCCCATAAAACAGAACTAAAATCCCATAAGATTAGCTATACTTAGGAGCCAAGCTGTAGGAAAGCTATTACTATCGTTATAATAGTCAGAGAGTTTTAAACGTCAACGCATTATGCAAAAAGAATACGTTAGTGTTGTTTGGCTGGCCAGTGTTCTCGCATGATCGACTGACGCAGCTGGAGTTGCTGATCAGAGCAGAGGGTATGTTACCCCAAAGGTCTTAGCTGAACAATCTAAATTTTTTTTCTGCACCTACAAGACATCATTTATAACGCGTTCCTTTATAATCGCGCATATGTGAGCATCATTTGAAAAATATACTCAAGTCAAGCATCTTATAGTTATTATTATTGAGTTACATCTTCTGGAAAAATTAGTTTGGTTTTCTTATCTATTATAAATATTGATACTGTCACAAACGTTTTTGTCTCAATTTACTAAAAAGTTAGGATTGTGGAATATAGATTTATACACTTCTGGACACATCTATTGGCCCACCTTAGAGTTTAGGTTTCGTTGGCCCCTACCGAAATATGATTGCTAGATTGAACAAAAACTGTTGATGCAGTTTTAAACCTGATACATTTTACCATCTTTTTCGATCGTATTGTTTTAAATTTGAATTCAGAATACCATACGACATGGAGCTACGCCTAACAAGTCGGATATGCGCCTTGTTAAAGGCAATTGATTTTTGAATAAAAAAACATGTTTTATTAAATAAAGGTTTAATTTAATAACGCGTGTTGCCTCCATGGGCATCTACCACAGCTCTCATACGATTAGGCAAAGAGTTTATCAACCGCTCTATGAAATTTTGAGGGATCATCTCCCATTCCTCTTCTATGGCAGTTTTCAACTCCTGCATCGTCTGGGCAACTGGCTGACGAGCCCTAACACGTCTTTTTAGCTCGTCCCACATGTGCTCAATGGGGTTCATGTCTGGGCTTCTGGCTGGCCAGTCCATAACTGTGATGTTCACATCCCGAAGATATTCCCTGACGATGCCGGCCGCATGGGCTCTTGCATTATCATGCATAAAAAGGAAATTTGGGCCCACATAGTCCGCGTATGGTATCACGTGAGGTTCTAAGCACTCACGAATGTACCTTTTAGCATTGAATGTTGGCAGCCGTGGTCCTGTAACAACCTCAAGTTGAGTTTGCCGCTCGCGGATATACCGCCCCAGACAGTCCATGAGCCACCGCCATAAGCAACCCTCTCTTCAAAGCAGCATTGTGCGTAACGCTCTCCCTTACGTCGGTAGACCTTCTTCCTTCCATCATTGCCATGTAACACAATTTTAGACCCATCAGAAAAGAGTACACGGCTCCAATCTTGCTGTGTCCAATTTAAATGACTGCGTGCGAAATGAAGGCGCGCTGTTCGGTGGGCTCGCGTTAGTTTGGGCCCATTAGCTGGCTTGTGTGGTACCATATCGCGTTCTTTTAACCTTCTCCGAACAGTTCGAGCGCTCACAGATACTCCGTGGAAGTCGCGAAGTTGGTTTTGTATCTCAATGGAGGTAAGGAGGTAAGGTTCCTCAAGCTGGTCGTCAAGATGAATCGATCCTGCCTTTCAGTTGTGACCCGAGATCGTGGCCTTTCTTGGCGACGAACAAAGCCGCCAGTCTCTAGGTACATCCGATAAACATTTCGGACCGCAGATCGACTTAAATTAAGTTGAGCACTCACGTTTCTTTGGCTGTGTCCGGCCTGAATAAGTGCCACAGCTTGGGCGGCGACTTCAGGTGAAGTATCCATAGATTATTGATAGAACCTCACCTTAATGTTAAGAATAAGTAATGTTTGTTGGAAAACCAAAGATATCAATCACTTTTTCAAGAATTAAATCCAAGTAAACCAATAAAACCAAGTTTTCTTAGTATTCGATTGTTTGATATCAACAAACAGGCTCCAAATTGTCTTTTGTTTCTTTAAATTCTGTGTTCGAAATTCAAAAAAAGACTATTGAATTAAATTGTGAATGTGCCAGGTTCAAAACTGCATAAAAACTTTTTGCTCGACCTAATATAAAATTTTATCTAGCACCAAACGAAACTGAAAATACAAGGTGGGCCAATAGATGTGTCCAGAAGTGTATTATTATGAACCTCATATTTTAAAGCAGCTCCGCTTAGATTAAGTTAATTACTCGTATACTGAGTTGAAAGTATCATAAAAAGAAGTGGATATTAATTTAAAAAAAAACTTGAGAGGTGTCAAGGGACACCCGGATGGAACGAAGTTCCTTTCGATTAATTAGTGAAAGAATTATAATAAAATTTTATTAAACTATAAAAAATAATACAAATAAAAAGAAACAATTTCCATATATTGTAGGAATGTTGACATAAAGAAAAAGAAAAAAAAGTGTCGTACAACTTTTCATGAGAATTTTTTCCGTCTAGCCCCCTTTCACAAAGCGCGATAAGGAACTTCGTTCCAAAAACCGGCCAAGCGCGAATCTCGGAAGGCTTCCCTACTTTTATACCGCCATTTAATGATTAATTTTATCTTTATTTTTATTGTCCTATTTATTACTCGTTCGAAGGTTCATGCCAGATATACAGCTGTACGACGATGAGATTTAGTAATATGATGACGTTCCTTTACATCGGATTTCTATAAATCGCATATTTTTTTAAATACTTTTTTTGTTAGTATTAAAGTAAAAAATAATTATGATACATTTCTATTAGGTGAATTGTACTGGAAAACTTAGTCAAAATTCAGAAACTGGCCATTAAATAAACATAATAAATTAGGAGTGCTAACAAATTAGGGCACTTGACCGGATTTCATTAGTATAGAGAACTAATCAAATACTTGAAATGCTTGAGTTCGATTTGAATCATATTACGGACCACAATCCCCTTTCCTTGTCGGGTCAAAATACGAAAAATGGCACTTACCTGAAAATGTGGACTGGAAACACATTTAGCTATTTGTCTGAACAACGGTTCCTGTATTTTGACGAATTGAGCAGGCTCAATTACATCCAATATCTCCTCAATTTCACCCAAAAACATCACCTGGAAAGTATAAAATAGACACGATACAGTATTTATAACGTAATACGATGGAACAAATAGGTACGTGACGGAGGATTGTCTTTTGTCATCAAGGAAACTTTGTCAAGTCAAATCACTGAAAGTGAGCAAAAATAGAAAGAGACAAAGATACGTTGACGACAATAAAATGAGTATAACAGTAACCAATACATTTTTTATTAAATTATGGATAGGCTCGCGTTTGACCACTATCTCACCTAATGGTAAGCGATGATGTGGCCGACGATGGAGCACGCTTGCCTAAAAGTAACCTATCCACTCTTGACTTGACCACCCCTAGTTTGTAGCTATCAGGCAACATATGAATTTAGAAACAAATCAACTTTTATATTTGTATTGATATTAGAACTGACTTGACTAAGTAATAGCAGTGATACGGGTCGATTTTCAAGGTTAAGAAATGCTTGCAGCGGCTGCCTTCTGCGGACTGCTGATCTTATACCTATAGTCAGAAGCCAAAAACCTGAAACTGGCCTTGCCAAGGGATCTCGTGTTACCCAGTTATTTGGTTGTGGTGGTCAGACAGGCAATAGCTCCATGTAAAATACCGGTGGAAAGTTGCATCCAGTTAGGACTAGAAACCAACCCTACATAGTTGGCAAAAGGCCAAGCAGACTGATTAGTGATACTACTACTAGTTTGCACAGTTCACCACAAGCATTAACTACCCGAGCAGCGCAAGATCGGGCGTGTACAAGCAAACGCGAGACTCGTGACGTCACGTCGTTGTCACGCACCGAATATTTTGATAAATTGCAAAAGTAACATTGCTTTGTCATTTATGAAGATATATAATTGAAAAACAAATTCTTTGCACTTTATCGTAGGTTTAGTATAGCATACTAAGTCCATTGAACCGAAGTGCTAAAAGGCCTAGTGACCCATCACTCACTTCAAGTAATGAACAATGTTGTCTAAAAAGTGCCAAGTGGCAGACATTTAGAAGCAAAGATCGCTATGAGAAAATGGCATTAAAATATTTCGACAGTATAGAAAATATAACGACACTTTACTGAAATTATATCTCAGTAAGCAGCACTTTACAGTTTTATGATAGATATTGGATCATTATGGATAGATGATATTTGAGCAAACTAAACCTGTTATAGGAATATAGTATTCTGCAATGGCATGTTGTAGAGATATTTGGAGTTAATATTGCCATATTGTTTGTCTTGAAATATATCAGCAACACTACCGTGGAGCAGTCTCAAGACTATTTTTAACCGACTTCTAAAAATGGAGGAGGTTCTCAATTCGGATGTCAGTATTTTTTTTGTTTTATGTTTGTTCGCGCATAACTTCGTCGCTTGCCAACCGATTTGAAAAAATATTTGCAAAGGGTATACACTTCCCAAATGGTCCCATAGTCACCAAGTTGGGATCTGATGATGGAATCTTGGCGAAATCGAGGAATCTCCTCAAATTCATTTTTTTTGTGAAGTTGGTTTTTTTTTTTTTATAATAAGGTTTTATTGTTACTTCTAGTGTCCTCAACTCAGATAACTTATTACATCGTTTTAACTTTCTTATTGATAAAAAGTACACATATGCAATTTCTTTGAAAGCAGAATACACGCATGCATGAAAGCAGAATACACGCATGCATAGTGAGCAGGGATCGGAATAGGTAGCGTAATTTACTTAAACTTCAAAAGCGTAAGTAACATAAAACGGATTTCTGAAATCCTCGAACAATAATCGTGACGTATTTCGTTTGATAATTATGTTACCCCACGCTAGGAATTTCTTTTGTAAACCTGAGATTTAACAATGACATTCGAAATAAATAATTGTGTCGAAGCATATTTTTCTACTTATATTTTAACATTGCAGGTACCTAGATTAACATTGTGTTTAATTAAATGTTTTATTTTATGCTCAAGAAAATAAACTGAGTTAAATTACAGTTTGACTAACATTGTGTAAAATGTATCAATAAATATGTCACGATTTTTATACCGGGATTTCAGAGGAAGTTAAGTAAGAAACTAATGATGTATGTTTACTTAAACTTCAACAAAATAAGTTATAAACTAATTTTGTTGAAGTTAGTAAATATACTCACTCATTCCTATCGTTATTAATGAGTTATTACCTCTTTTTGCGAACATGTTTTGGGCCAAAACTTGAGAAGGCCACGCACAACATGCTCCGTAAGTGTGGCGTCCTTCTCAAGGAACTGCACCACGCAGTAGGCCAGCTGTGCATGGTACAGGGAGAGGCACTTCACCTTGTGCAGTGGCAGCAGGACCTTCACCAGGAATTGTTTGTGCTCGCTCTTCAATGGGAGGGCAAATCCATTGATTATACTGTAATGAGAAACATAACATACTTACAGTATCTTAGAACGACGTAACACTATGTCATAATCAACCTTATCACAATTATGTAACTAGGTAAACATCACGGGAGAGAATATGTTTACTAACCTTCCCAAAATTTCCAAAAGCTCGCCCACACCATTAAAATGTTCCGTTTCATAAACAAATCGTAGGAATATATTGTTAATCTGCTTTCGTATGAAGGCTCGCAACCCCAAGAACTTGCCGTAGATGCGATGCAACACCGTTTTTAAGAAGTCGCGCTCACGCGGGTCTTCGGAATCGAACAAATCTAAAAGCTGCAAAAAATAAATAATTTATTATAATTCTGGCATAATAATATAAACAGGAAATAAAATCAACACATTCATCTTGTGTTTTTTCGTAAGTAATATAGTGTGCAGCTCAATCATTTATGACACGAGTATTGTTTGGAGAAACTGATTTCAATATTTACTCATTCTAGGCTCATGGTTCGGACTGTAGTACATGATAGGCGCAGTGGTTAGTCGATTGGTTGCTGCGCGGCCTGTTGCCTATTTGATTACCGCATGGAACAAATATTTGTATGACCTACAGCAGATATAGTCCTAAAATTACCCACTTTGTTTCTTAATGTAAATTCGCTCTAATGAACGCGTATTGAACAGCAATTGTTAGAGCACATTCTCATATTTTCAAGTAATCAGATTAATTACACCAAATATAATTTCTAGAGAATATACATACATATTTATATGTTCTAAGTGATTATAATTTAGTAATTATCATAGTAGCTCGTTAGTGAAAACGAGCATAGGTATGTATACAAAATATAACAATGAGAAAATAATACATATCGGTGTGATGATGACACCTATCAGTTATCACGAGTTTATCTCGAGTACATCTAGTCATTTATAAAGTTTTTTTGCCTACATGGATCGGCACTTTATACGCATTTCATATCCGCGTAGATTTTATTCTTAAACTATTCATAGACTGTAATTTAAGTGTCCTTTGTCTTCAATTAAAAAACCAATACTTTACTTAGTCTTTCTACCTATAGTTATTTATTAGAATAGGATTATTTCTGAGATGGGAAATCACCAAATGACTTCGTTCCACTCTTGGGTGGAGCTAGAGGGCGTGTCGGACATCTACTGAATATAAAACCGAACAATGTTCCTTCATTTGCCTTTTCCGTTATGTGACCACTGTAATTCTTTCAAACGTTGCCGCAGCTCTATCTTTAATTCGAACGCATTACAGTAGACTTGGAAAAAGAGTAACCACACTACGTAGGACTATTTGTATGGTACTTTTCTCACTAGTCATCCGTGAATCTCCATGCCAAATAAGATTATTGACGGAATGGAGTAGCCGTACTACTTATTATTTGTATGATCACTCGCGCACTGCATCACGACCAGGACCGAATCGAGCAGAGCAGTGGCGCGGGGTAAGTAGTCGGGGAGCCCTCAGTACGACAGGCTTCCAGTTTAGTTTAGTGTGGCAGCAGCATGCCAAAAGGTTAATCCTGATTTGCTTGGATTTGGGTCAAAGATCAGACTAGTGTGTAAGCAATATACGAATTCAGCCAGTTAGCCTTCCAAATCCGTAACCACATATTAGAGATCAGGGGTAGTGCAAAAAGAGCTATCTGAATTCAGTCCGAAATTTTAAAATACCGTATTTGAAAATACGAATCTAGAAATTTCGGAGCATCGCTACTCACCACAAGATTTATTTTCAGGAGACAAAAAAAAATCAGCCTCACCATCATCATCATCATCATCTTCCTGCCCTTATCCCGTTTTATTTGGGGTCGGCGCAACATGTTTTTTTCTTCCATTCTGTCCTGTCACCCGTCACGCTATCACCAACTCCTTTTTCATTCATATCACTTCTCACACAATCCATCCATCTTTTCTTTGGCCTCCCTCTCCCTCTCCATCCATCCACATGTAAATTCATAACTCTTTTAACAACATGCGTTTCATCTCTCCTCTTTACATGACCATACCAAGACAAACGATTTCCTTTCAACTTTTCAGTCACTGGCGCCACTTTCAAACTTCCCCTAATATACTCATTTCTCACTTTATCCATTCTCGTCACACCACACATCCATCTCAACATTCTCATCTCCGCAACATGCAATCTTTTTTCATCCGTCTTTTTCACAGCCCAACATTCTGATCCATACAGTATGACAGGCCTTATCACGGATTTGTAGATTTTACCCTTCAACTTGAGGGGCATCCGTGGATCACAAGTCACCATACAAAATGATAAACTTGATTCGACAATTTGTAAAAAAAAAATTGATTCGACAATTTGTAAAAAAAAAATTGTGAAAGGTTTTTTAGTTTCGTCTACTGAGTAAGCCCTTAAAGTTTGCGGAGGGCTGTCCCTTAGACCTTGTATTATAATATGTATTTAGTACTTAGTAAAAAAATAAACAGACACTCAATTTTAATTAGATAAAAGATCTTTAAAATAAATATTTACCTGCAGTACAAATTTTTGGTCAATGACTTTCTTGCCAATAGTTGGCTGAAAATCAGTTGACTCAAGGAAGCGCAGGAAGAATTCGTAGACTAGTTGAAGATGTGGCCACGAGGCCTCCAAAGTCGGATCGTCTTCTTCAGGATCAAAGTCAGGATTTTCACTTGGCGGTAGAGTGCGGAATAAATTGGCCGATATCTGCGACAGAATAAATAATATTATTAATCATTAGGTGTAATTAAAAGCATTATTAGGTTAAAACTGCCTTCACTCAATTTACTTTTCGGGTCTGTCAATGTGTGATATAGGACGAGGGTGACAGAAAAAAGTGAGATTTATCAAATATGCCACTATTATCAAAAATATGAAGGGCTACAATCGACCGCCAGTTATTTATTTATAAACTAGCTTTTGCCCGCGGCTTCCCCCGCGTTCTTAAATTATAGCCTATGTTATTCAGGAATATAGCAGCTTTCTATAGGTGAAAAACTTCAGTCATCTGACCAGTACTTTCAGAGATTACCTCCTTCCAAACTTAACCTCTTTATAATATTAGTGTAGATTGCTTGCTATACTTACAGTATGCACTAAAGCGTATAGCAAGCCAACAATAAAAAAACTAAAAAAATAATACTATGTTGATAACTTTAATAAAAATTTCGAATTTCGTTTCCCGAGCTATCAGGGCGTCCAGCAGATTGAGCGCCTTAGCATTATTTTTGACTCTATCCACAAGTGAAAGAATAGATAGGTTTATCAGTAGAACAACTTTATAATGGTCATCACTACCAACATTCACAACTAAAACTGAACAGTAAGGATTTCATACGGTAAAGTAGGTACATAATTATAGGAATAACAAAATACCTATAATGATTTCATCAACACATTGAAGCTAGGACTACAATAGACCGACGCACACGTGGACCGCGCCTCATTTGTACGTAGAACCACGTCACGTGACGTGGATCTAGTGGAGCTCTACAAGTTTAGTTTCTATATAAAATGTACGGAGACCAACGCGCCCTGATCAGCGTACGTGGCACACGTGTGCGCAGTGTAGTTCACCAACCTAGTGTACCTTGATTCTGTTTGTAAATTGAGCGTATACAGTCACGAGCAATAACATATAACACAATTTCTATCTATCTCAACTTCTCCCACTCAAGAAATAAGTGTATGACAATTTATTCTTAATTATCTAACCATCGGAAAGGGAATAGAATAGAAAATATGACAATGTTTGTTTGTTTGTTGTTGTTTAATGTTTTTTTTTTTTTTTTTTTAAATACTGTTTATGTTTATTTTAATGTTTGTAACATTAAAATAAACATAAACAGTTCTTTTTTTTAATTTTGTATTTTTTTTTGTGAATTCTGAACTAACATAGAAATAAGTGTTACTAACATAAAATGTGGACCAAAAGTTGTCTTTATCTTATCGATTGTGACTGTACCAGAGTAAACTGTGCACATCTGCATAACCCTTCAGAGCATACCGTGATGTTATGTTACGAAATGGTGTAAACAATACGTAGACATACGATTGGAGCTATCGTGGTTGCATTGTCTATCTCCGAAGATTTTTATCAGATTCTCATATATTTAGTACTAGCTTCGCCTGCTTGAAAGCTGGTTTCTCCATACAACCTTTGGAACCCCGTTTCATCCCCTTCGGGCGTAAATTTTAGGAATTCCTCTCTTAGTGCTCGCTTACACCATAAAAGGACGACTACTGCAAAATTTCACACTCCTAGTCCCAGTAGTTATGGGTGTACGTTGATATGTCAGTCAGTCAGTTTTTCCTTTTATATACAGTACGAGTCACTAGGTTGTGCCACGCCTTCGTTCAAGTGAATATCCGTCACATAGCAGACGCGAAATCGAAGTCAAAGTCAAATAAAAAGTATCGTATGTCCTTTCATGGGGTAACAGACAGAATGAGTTACTTTTACCTTTATAATAATTAGTACAATCTTCCCTGCACAATGTGAAATAAATAAGAAACACGTCCAAATCGAATCTGTGTTTTAGAGAAAGTTTAGGTCATACGAGTCGCATATGAAACCTACTTTATGAAAGACTGTAAAACAAATAGAAACGACTTAAAAATAAAAGCAAAGATATATCAATTTCGTAAGCCAGCGTCAAAAAACAAAGAAACAAAGGATTCCGAAATTAATGTTTTTGCAATTATTTTTTGTCGCTTCCATTTTCCTTTATACTTTAAAATAAAAAAAGACCGTACTCGAGAATGTTAAACTTATGTGACTTTTTTGCAAGTTTGTAACCCTCCCACTCCTTGATGTGACCATGCAATTAACCCACCTTACCTTAATCTGACACGCTCGAGTATTTGTAGCTATAGATTTTTTACTATTCTGATCCGCTGCCCTAAACGTACGGCCCTACTTAAAGGACTTATATATATTTTGTAGGTACTTAACCGCGGTTCAAGATATCCCCCATAGACATATTAATCTGAAGGGCTTCAGTAAATCCAAAAATCCCAAGGGTTCACCTACATAATCATCTGACTAGTTCGACGTATGGGAGATACTCGAATACTTTAAAACATGTCAATCACACAAAACTGGCGGTGCAGTGGTGCTGCGGTTGGTCTTATTCCTAACATTCATCTGCTGGTGTCACTTTGTCTTCGACTTTACTAACCCGCCTTTCGCCTTTAGTGGTAGCCATAAATCATGCCAGCTCGAAAGCACAAACGTTGATTACATTTATTTTTATTCGAAGTAATAATCTTATTAAAATCTTTTACAAACGAGAAAACCAATTATGAATTTAATTGTTCAAAAAACAATATACTAAAATCCCTGTCTGATCCGTGAGTGAGGATGTTGTTAAGTAATGGGTTGAGAGTCTGACCACATGACTAGACTCAACTCGATTACTCTAATAAGAAAAAATACTATACACAGTCATTGGAATGGAATGGAAAGGGCTATTCTCGCAGTTTCCTTTCGTGATCGCATCGGGAAAGAAGATATCCGTAGGAGAACCAAGGTCACCGACATAGACCGAAGATTCTCCAAACTTAAGTACCGCTACTTATGTAGTAGAGCAAATTGCTCATAGAACAAATGGTCGATGAGACCGAAAGATTCTAGAGTGGCAAAAGCGCACTCTAAGACGCAGTGTTGGAAGGACTCCCACAAGGTAAACCGATCACCTGGTGAGAGTCGCGGGAATGCGATGGATGCGAGGCGGCCAGAACTGTTCGATATAGCCACTTATGGGGGAAGCCTATGTCAAACAGTCTTTCGACTGAAATGATGATGATGATTTTTGAATGGGATTTAATTGTATTTCACATGGTACCTGTGATCACATGGATCACAGGTGGCCATCCACCTGTAATCCATGTGATTACAGGTGGCCATTCACCTGTAATCCATGTGATACAGGTGGCCATCGTGTAGTCTACGGTACTGGATATAAACCGTGAATTATAGAATAGTTTTAACGTAATTTAAATGTTGTGATTTAAATTTATCGAGAGTTAATTATAATCTCACGAGGTTTGTTATATACGTCTGAAGAAAATTTGCTTTTTTAATGAAATAGAGAACTTATTCTGACAGTCGGACTTCCTGTTTTATCAGGAGGTACAATAGTATTAAGCTAGATTACACTGCACACACGTGACACACACGCTGATTTGGACACGTCGGTCTCCATACATTTTATATGGAAACTAGACTTGTAGAGCTACACTTGATCCACGGCGCGCGACGTCGTTCTACGTACAAATCTGGCGTTTAACTTCGGTCTATTGTATTTCTAGCTTTACCCATTTAGTTCTGATGTTCAGATAAGAAGTCAGTCCTCAGCATAGTTGGAAAAGCCTAAGCAGATAATATACTTTTATAATGCAGCTCTGGTTACATGTTTAATATATTTTTTAAATGTAATTTGTAATAAAATAATTATGACTAATGTGAAAAAAGTATTTTCACACACACAAAAAGGTCAGGAATTCTAGAAGCCAATAACAAAAGGCATATCAATCGTAAGTGGACTGAATCTGTCTTTCTACAGTATTTGATACTTAAGAACGTGAAAAAACTCGACCGTGTTTCAAATAAACCTGGACGGGTAGATCCTTGTTAAGTAAAACATCTCACATAGCATGGAGTCTCTTTCATTGCATTGGGATTAGGAGGAACCAAAGTTTTTTGGTAACAAAAACACAGGACTGCTGTACATGTAATTTTGATTGCTTCACCCTAACACTGCGAAATTATGCTAATTCCGCCAGTGATTGCTCATCAGTGGAATGTGATAAATGATAGGGTATTGGCGATTAGTGATAGGTTATCTATAAATAGGTAGTAGGCACATAATCGGAGAGCAGATAGGGGATTAGTGATTTGTGATGAATCTTGTTATTTTCGTGACATGAAAAATGGCGAAATAAATAAATAATGATATTTGATGTTAATCTCAGTCTGGTTGGTTTGTGTGAGAAGTGATATGAAAAAAGGGAGTTAGTGACAGTGGCACGGGGACGGGACAGAATGGATTAAAAAAGCGCCGACCTCAAGTAATATGGGATAAGGGCAGGAAGAAGAAGATGTTAGTCTCAGTCTTTCTTATTGATATACAGATTGGTATACATGTTAGTAAAAAAAAAACGAATGTTTGAGTGTGGATCTCAGGCTTAGGCTTCTTGAGGGAGAGAGAAGCCTAAAAAAAAATGGATAGATTTTATGAGGAGTGATATGAAATAAAAGGGAGTTAGTAATATTGTGACAGGACAGAATGGTAGAAAAAAAAACGTATTGCGACGACCCCACGAAAAACACGGGAAAAGGGCAGGAAGATGACGAGTCTCACTTTTCATATTGACCTAGTACAATTAAGCAAGTGTAAAATTTGCAGGTCTGGCTGTCCAGGTCCCGCTGCATACAAATGCAATAACAATATGAAGTTAATAGTATTGCACATCTCAATGTACACAGGGTTATTTGTAAAACACTGGCAACCTCGCGGGACTATGTTACTAACATCATAAACAACAACTTTTGTTCTAAACTTATAAAAATGATGATACATTTTGGTTCATCAGATTTCATACAAAAATAAAAATATTTAAATTTAACGTTCTAAAAATTACGAAGCCTATGCGAATCACGCGGTAGTACAATAGCTGAGGAGAGTGGGGATCGGGCGGCGAGAGTTCTTAATGCGTTATCGTCCAGTTTTACAGACGTAGGTAGGTGGGCATAGCAATATACAGAGTTCAAATGTGTTAGATAGAACAACGAAATCTTAAAGGTTTGTTTTTTGTAAATGAATTATGTTTTGTAAAAAGTCATAGAACAAAAGTTGATGTTAATGATGTTAGTAATACATCATCATCATTCTGTATAATAATAGGTGATAACTGATTGCTGATTGGATACAGGTGATTTCCTGATCAGGAAGTGATAGTAGTGAATAAATTATAGCAAGTAATATGCAATCCACATTTATATATATATATAAAAGCAAAATACTACTCACTGATTAATCACGAAATCTCAGAAAATATAACATCTATAAACTTAAAATTTGGCAGGTAGGTTCCTCATAGGTAAGAACGGATTTTCCGAAATTCGGAAATTACATCCCTAAGGTTATGAAACTGGGGTCCAGTTTGTATGCAGAAAGCAACTTTCACGCGGGCGAAGCCGCTGGCAGAAGCTAGTAATCAATAAAACTAAGCAATTGAATAGGAAGGGGATCACTGCATCACTGCTTACCATCAGGTGGGATCGCAGACAAGCACTAGTATACATAATATATCATTAAAACAAGTGTGAGGCGGACTCGCGCACTGAGAGTTCTGTACTATTTTACTATGTAAACAGTTCAATTCCTTGAAGACTTTTCCGAATCGCAAAAAATTTTTTTTTGTGATTTCAACAACGGTTTTCAGATTTATTTACCTGTGCTGTAAATATCAGGATTCTGGGTCAACGGAAGTACCCTATGAACTTTGATTAATTGAGAGTGCTGATTTGTTTTTTGCGTTTGGTATTTTCACAAGTTCTAAAGATCGCAAATCTGAGTATATGGTTTTAATTTAAATTCGATACCATCACGCATTCCCGAGATAAAGTGTCTTGAAAGACAGACAGACAGATGGAAAACAAAGTGATCTTATATGGGTTCCATTTTTCCTTTTGAAGTATGGAGGGGGGGGGGGAGGCTATATGTGGGTTTTAATAAATTTTTCAAATAGGTAAACATGTGTAAGCCAGTGTTTTACAACTGTTGAATAGATTACCATAAACAAATGGATTTTATGAAATTACTAACAGATACTAGGGCATGTGTTTTGCTAAAAAAATACATTTTATTTATTTATATTTTTTATGTGGTCTATCAACCATCGTCACATTATTGCCTTTCTAATGAAACTGGTTTGGAGCACAACAGTTGGATGGTATAAAAATCTATAACAGACAGGTAGAAACAACTTTTGTATTGTATATGTTAGGATGTTTATATTATTTTAGTCTTATTACTATGGTCATAATGGCTTTACTTGTACTTACCATTTTAATAATCTCTGGGTAAACCGGTTCAGTGAGAACCCCACGTCCTCCAGTAATGTACTCTACAAGCTCATTGAGGGTGGCACGCTTAATCTCCTTTCCCTTCAAGTCAGCTACAGGATCCATGAAATCAAATGCCACACAGCATTGTCGCAGCTTGCGGATGAATAGCTCCTCTTGCTCACTGCTTGGAACATCTGAAAACAATTACACTAGTATGAACATTTTATGCTTTATATTTGCTACTAAAAGGATAAAGTGATTATAGGACAAAAATTAATATTTTATACTATTGATTTCCCATATGCCCGAGTTAATTTTAATTTATTCTACCTAGATATTAAGGCATAAACAATTAGGTATGTTTTTCTTTCTTAAAAGCAAAATTAATAACACAGCTTCAATGTATTTTTGCAGCTAAATTTTTAAGTTGGTACCTCCTAAACCTTTTGCTACCCAGTCTAACTTAGCCAAAGGTTTTATGCAATAAAATAATTAAAATGATATAAATAATTGAATTGTTGATTGCATGGTAATAATGCAATAACTGATAAAAACAATCTTCAGGAGACTCTTGTTAGTGAGTTCTCATAATCATGTTATATCCTTCAACTCACGACATGCTAATGGGCCAGATTCCATAGTCTTTTTTATTATCAGCTATCAAGTTCCTGTTTTTATAAATAGTTCAAGATCTGGCAAGTCTATTCATATCTAAATGTATATTACATGAAATAGTAATATACCTACACAGGTATACATGTATAAAAATAGAATGCTTGTGTTAATCCAAGAACAGGGCAAAAGCCATCTTATCTCATCCTTTTGTTATATGTGTTAGCTACAGGTCAGCCCATTTTATACAAGTAGATACTGTTCTCCTTAAAGGAGTATTTTGTCAGTATTGGTGCAATCAGATTTAAATCGTGCAACAGTCAAAAGAGCAGGTCAATGCTAATTAATATCAAGGAGAAACAACATAACACAGTGTTTTTCTAATAAAATCAACAATTTACATTGTTAATGTATGTTTATCATAACATAAATACCTACTACAAAATCTTTTTGTTATATATGATTTTTAAATAATAATATACAAATAATGAAAAGTTATAAATTTATTTAATAAATATGATATTTAAACAATAAAATAAATAGAAGATAATTTAATTATTATTTTCATGCATTATGGGATACAAATAACACATGCATTTTATCAAATGACTATGAATGACATACATTATTGACACAGAAACTACCTAACATAGAGGTAGAAATCAGGTGCAGTCAAGAGTCAGACAATAATTCATGACTTGCTTAAGAATTCCTTCAAAAGTTACTAAATATTTCAGTTCAGTGTTTCTTATTATCATAAAAATGAAAACTATGTTTCTTGAGTGTCCCAAGTGAACATTTTCTTCTCTAAATAAACAAGATTTTATTCCTAACCTATTTACATAGTTCAACAAAAATCAAGGCAAAAGTTCAATGAACTGGCAAAATTAGAATTAACTATTTTACAAAACCATTTTTTATAATGTAAACACCTAGCAAAATTGCTAAGAAAACGGAAGATTCGAGTATAAATCGGCAAAAATAATGATTGGACCCACCTTTGAGCAAGGGCAGTGCCTGCAGCTCAACATCTTGCGTGTTGCGGTATCGAGAAGAGCCCTGAGACTTCTTGGTTTTTTTCTTCAGCGACCGCTTGGCGAAAGGGTCAATTCTGTCCACAAAAGTTCCCGAAGACATTTTGGTAATATAAAAGTGTCCCAAATGACGATAGGTAGACGGCGATCAATGCGAAAATTGTTTTGTTTCAAGCAGAGTCATGATCTGGCCCAGTCCACGAGACGAACGCGCACTTTCCGTAGGATGCACAATATTAGAGCCTAAACAAACAATTCTTCGTCACACATGACGGTAATGGAGTGGTCACACTCAGGCCATTCTTTATACACTTCAAGATTCCACAACAGTTACGTAATTTTAAACCGTCTCTATCACTAAAATGACACAAATACAGAAAAGAATAATTCGATTCACAAATTTAGATTTATTTTCTGAGGCGTGTCACGAATAGCAGAAGGCAGAAGTCGCATATACATACAAGCCTCGTGTAATATCAGCCGGTCAGTCAATGACAATATATTTTCTAACAATAATCGCAAGAGATTTTATAAGATTTACTTGTAATAACGCGTAAAACAGCGAATCAAAACGGTTATCGTCTTTCCTGGACGTAATCGGAAACTATAGCGGTGATGACACGGAGCAAAACTTAACACCAAAAATCTATCACCGTATTCTCGCCATCGCTCACCATCCGTTTCGACTCTAAAACTGGGCGCATTTTAACGCTATACACAAGATTATTTTAGGATGTTGCACTTTCACAAGACTAATCCAACGTATATGCGACTTTTTTCACAACGAGAAGCGATCAATTTACAAAATTTGTAACTAAAAGATTAACATCACTGGTTTGCTGCGAAAACGCTACACTCATACAAAAGTACCTATTTCTGAAAATAGATGGAGATAGAAAATGTTCAGTTAGTCATTCCAAACACTCTTTATAGTGTTCGTCAATACCAGTCATAGGAAATAAAAAAATAACAATTTTACAAGTAAAATCACGTCACAAATAATTGTAACATAAGCAGAATATGCAAAACTTTTTATTAAAAAATAAAAAGTTATGAATATGTTTTTACTTGTTCCGGTTGTAAAACGGAGCAAAGGTACAGGTAAAAAATGATTGATAAATATAATAGACAATAGACTAAATAGTAAAAAAAAAAATACAGATTGAGTCACAATATCTCGATCTCAAAAGAAAATCAAAAGAAAGATAATTTCGTCAATCAACAGTATTAGAATTATATGTTTGGGTGAAGTAGAATGTTCGAAAATAATCTCATCAGTCAATACAACATAATCATTACCAGTGCTATGAGAAGTCACGTAAGCGCTACATGGAAAGGGTAAAATAATTTTAAATTGTATGTAATACATACAATTTAAAATTAGACTATCGCTAACGTTAATAATACATACTATGTATTATTAACGTTAGCGATAGTATTATACTTAATTAATTTTATTCTTTTATACAAAGAGCATAAAAATACCTTCTTGTATACTTTTATGTTCAACCAGTTCAACATAATTATCTGGTTGAAGTCACTGTCCTACAGCTGAGACATGTAAATAATATTATTTGCATTTGTTTTCTATAATTATCGGTGTTTTTATAAAAGTGTATTTTATTTTGAACATCAAACGTGGAAATCTGGAAAATTTATATGATAAAATGCTCATTACATTCTGATTGGCTCTTCTCTGGCTCTATGCTTACGTTCTGTTCTATGTTCTCTATGGTAATATTATTCAGCTTTGGAGAGGAAAGTGGCTTTCTAATGATTTTCCTCAAATAGTAACTAAATATCGGCTTATTTATTAATTATTGAGTGTTGGTTTGTGTTTCAAAGACAATAAAAAATTGTGTGTATTGTGAATTGCAAAAACATTAAGTTACTGTAGGTCGTTGGAAAACGGTAATTAATTTAGAAAGCAACATGGAAGCGCTGACAGTTCCGCCATGAATGCAAAATAAATAGAAATTGTGAAGGTTTGAATTCATATATTTATTTATTGTTTTTCATACGAACGCCTATTGTTGAAAGCAGACATTAAAAACAAGACATGACGTAACTTTTATGATTTCAATTGTGTCTCTCGATCTTGTAATACTAAGTCAACAGAAGAAAGTCTCCCGCATTCGTCGGTTCTTGCCTGAATGTTCATAACTCTATATTATTATCATCAAGGGCCATCGCATAGTACAGTTAAATATATTAGGATTAAATGAACGATAAATAAACAACGATTTGATAAATGGAGGAGTTATCGATTTTTCTTTACGTATTCTATGAAATTTTTTTCAGAAGCTGGACGTCACTCGGACAGGTCCGAAACTTCACGATGTTGAGAGGTGGGCGTGGAGGCCGTCACAGTCCGGAGCTGTACCCCCACACGCTGAAGTGCTCCAACGCCAGTGACACCAGTTCTGCATACAGTGGTAGTGACACAATGACCTCAGTACATAGCTCTCTCGACATGGATATGGAAGTAGACCTTTCAGGTCTCCTCGAGTCTATTGTTGACTCAGATGAGGAAGAAGATTTAGAAGAAAGTATGGACAGCCTGACTGTTCGTGATGCAGTTCGAGAATGTCTTGAAAAGGATCCAAGTGAGCGAACTGATGAAGATATAGAAATACTTTTGGAGTTCACTCAACACTTGAAAGCATTTACAAACATGACATTGACAGTGCGTCGGGCATTATGTGCTGTCATGGTGTTTGCAGTGGTGGAGAAAGCTGGAACAGTAGTTATGAATGATGGAGAAGAACATGACTCTTGGTCTGTTCTCATTAATGGCCATGTTAATATTGAGCACCAAAGTGGTGAAGTAGAGCACCTGAATGTTGGTGACAGCTTTGGGATGGCTGAAGCTACGCTTGAGAAATTATATCATAAAGGTGTAATGACTACAAAATGTGATGACTGTCAGTTTGTTTGTATCACACAAACTGACTATTATCGAATACTACACCAAGGTGAAGAAAATATAAGAAGGCATGAAAATGAGAATGGTGTTGTAGTATTGGTAACAGAATATAGAGGAGCAGCTGGAGAGTCAGGACGACAACAAGGCCATGTTGTTATCCGTGGAACTCCAGAACAATTAATGTTACAACTCATTGAGGATAACTCGCGTGATTCTACATATGTTGAAGACTTCCTGCTGACACATAGAACATTCATCGAAAGTCCTCTAGTTGTAGCAAAACAACTATTAGCTTGGTTCTCAGAACCAGCTGTTAGAGACAAAGTTACTCGTGTGGTGCTGCTTTGGGTCAACAATCATTTTACAGACTTTGAAACTGATTCAACTATGATGGAGTTCCTTGAGAACTTTGAAATTGCCTTGGAGCGTGAAAAAATGGAAAGTCAATTGAGGCTGCTAAACATAGCTTGTTCAGCAAAAGCTAGAACACGAAGTGTTACTTTGTCTCGTCCTACCAGAGACGAAGCTTTGAACTTTACTATATTGGGTGGATATGAAAGAGGTTATGGAATATTTATATTTAAAGTAGAAAAGCATTCGAAGGCTGAGGATGTTGGATTAAAAAGAGGAGATCAAGTTTTGGAGGTAAATGGTCAATCTTTTCAGCATGTGAGTCATGCAAAGGCAATGGAAATAATAACAGGATCTACACATCTAAGCATCACAGTAAAAAGTAACTTATTAGCTTTTAAACAAATGTTATTAATGCCAGAAAATTCTCCAAGGCAGAGAGGTTGCTCTAATAGAGTTCACTGGCACACTGATCCTAGAGCCAGACTATCAACTGCGGAACTACTCAATGATGATCCTTTAACATTAACTCCAGTGTTCCAATCTCCCACCAAGAAACCACAGCAGTTGAGCATTAAGAAAGAACCTCAGAAAGGCTTCATGACGTTGGGACCTAAGAGAAAACTACAGAAAGCTTTAATGAAAATGAATCTTCTTCCTAAAAACACAATTACTGATGGTTTACCCACTGATGACAGTATTCTTTCTAACTCTGAATCCTTAAACAAAGCCAATACCAGTACTTCCTTCTATAACTCGCACAGCAATCCTGATTTAATATCTATATGTTATGATGAATATCAATCCTCTGATTATCCTGAACATGTACTCAAAGTATACAAATCTGATCAAACTTGCAAATATCTCTTGGTACACAAAGAGACGACTGCAAGAGAAGTTGTAATGTTGACCTTGCAGGAATTTGGTATCACTGATCCCAGTTCTAACTTTTCACTGTGTGAAGTATCTGTCGCTCAGGGTGGTATCATAAAACAACACCGTTTGCCTGACCAGTTACAAAATCTTGCAGAAAGGATTGGTCTCAGCTCTAGGTATTACCTAAAAACCAATGGAATTACTGAAAATTTAGTACCTGATGAAATGGCACCAGAACTTTTACGAGAGAGTGTGGTACATTTTCTACAATTAAATGCAGTTGAGGTTGCAGTGCAACTAACATTACAAGATTTTTGCATCTTTCGACAAATTGAGAGTACTGAGTATGTAGATGATCTATTCGAACTGAAAAGTAGATATGGCACACCAATGTTGTCACAATTTGCTGAACTTGTCAACAAGGAAATGTTTTGGGTTGTAACAGAAGTTGTTAATGAGCAGACTCTTGCACGTCGACAAAAAATAGTAAAACAGTTCATTAAAGTGGCTCGCCATTGTAAAGAGTGTAAAAACTTTAATTCCATGTTTGCTATAATATCTGGATTAGGACATGGTGCAGTTTCAAGATTAAGGATGACTTGGGAGAAACTACCAACAAAGTATTTAAAATTGTTCACTGATTTGCAAATGCTGATGGATCCCTCGAGGAACATGTCTAAGTATAGGCAGCTGGTTACTACAGAGCAAGGCAGATCACCAGTTATACCATTTTACCCAGTGGTTAAAAAGGATCTTACATTTATACATTTGGGCAATGACACTAAAGTAGAAGGCATGGTCAATTTCGAAAAGTTGCGAATGATAGCTAAAGAAGTACGCACACTTACAAATATGTGCAGTGCTCCTTACGACCTTCTTACCTTATTGGAGCTAGGTAAACAGCCACCTTCGAATGCTATGGTTGCTTTGAACCAACTCACTACTGGAGGAGTACAGCAAGGCCAAGTGACAGTAAAAAGAAGGAAAAAATCGTCAAATGTACCAAACCCTAAAAAAATGTTTGAAGAAGCACAGATGGTTCGACGTGTAAAAGCATATTTAAATCGAATGCACGTCGAAACTGATGAAGAACGTCTTCATAGTTTATCATTGGAATGTGAAGGAGCCGGGCCAGCTCCCGCTATCCCACGACGACGTCACCCATCACCATCTTTGTCAACAACAAGCAGTGCTTCATCAGCTAGTGAGAGTAAAAAGAGCTTTGCAGGAAATAAATTTGGAACGGCGTCTCCTCAAGCGGTGAGGAAACTGCTTGCTCTATCTGAACCAGCTAAAACAAGGCCACATCAACCTCGGCCGCCACCACCGGGACCCTCGCCTTGTTCGCATCGCCGCGATGGACCTGGCCCTGGTATTTGTTGTCCTCGCACAGCTCACGAGAGATCACACTCCGATACACCTGCGCCACTTCCAGTCGACTTATCGGCAGAGAGCAGTAGCGTAACATCACTTTTCAATCCACAAAAAGCGGTAGGTATATGCCATCAAAAACATAACTTGTAAAAAAAACAAGGCTCGCAACTGAGTTCTTATGATAACAAAATGTATCTTACAAGTACCTAATACATATTAAATTAATTGTTTAGTCCAAGGTCCAAGTTGATGATGATGATGATGGTCACTATAAGATGTTGCAAAAAGGTCCCTCAAGTAGGGACTGAATAAAATTAAAAGACTTGGTATTACATCTGGACTTGATCTCACAACTTTTTACAGTAGCAGAACTGAGTTGCAAGCCTTGGTTTTTTTTACAAGTTATGTTTTGATGGTATCTCATTTCTTTTTGTAGATTCCTTATATTGTAATATAAATATACAGGTACATCGATTCATTTGCTGTAAATGTAACTTTGTAATCCTATATTTTTATATGGGATTACAAAGTTATTTATGCAGTTGGTGTTTGTAGAAAACTACCGAAACTGCAAAATGTTTTAGTTTGGCATTGGGTTATACACTAAATACTAATTGTATTCTAAATTTGAATCTTCTACGTCTGGTAGAAGTGTCTTATTAACGTCACTCAAAACTCAAGTATTAATTAAAACTAGTTTCAACCAATCAAATGACTTGAATCTAGTTTTAAGTAATGCTTGAGCGATGTTTTGTAATACGGGACTTAGATCGGTTAGTCAGTGAGTGACAAAATTAAGAAACTGACCAGTTAGAAATTTTAAATATATCGTGTTTACAGAATGTCTACTTAGTTACTGAAATTCAGGCTTCTAGTTTTATACACAACGAAATTATAAGGGGTCGAAAATGACCTGAACCGTTTCAAGAAAAGGATAGTACGGCCGTGCCACTTTTTCGCTCGCTTTGGCGACTTCTCATTAACGTTCTAGGATAAATACTCTAAAAATAAAACGCTCAATATTTTGTAACCTATGCGGACGCTTGGTTGGTTCTGACGAAGGGATTAAACGATTCATGCGTGGAGTATACTGTACAAAACCACCTACTCTAAAGTACAACAAATTTTACTTGGGACCCTGGGGTTGTATTAATATATTTAGCAACTCTTTTTCCCAATGAAGACATAAATTTAGAAAAATGAACAAGGAAAGTGGTAACTATTCTTGCCCTCACCACAGGACATAAACTTGCCACTACGAAAGACCGGGTCAGCAACGTCGAGTGACAGTGGGCACGGCTCGTGCACGGCGGCGGCGAGCTGCGCGCGCCCCGTGCCGCCGCCGCGCCTGCCCCCGGCGCCCTACACTCTGGCGGCTCAGGTGGCGCGGCTCGAGCGGCTCAGTCGGGCGCATTCCCACGAGGGCGTCACGCGCCCTTATGATTATTATCACGATACACCTGATGACGACGATGACTATCAACAAGTATCAGCTGTTTAAAAATTTAAATACTCTAACTCAATGTCTATTTATATAGTTCCCTGTTTTGTAATCTCACATGATAAATAGAAAGCACGAGTTATGTGAATTCGTTTAATATATTATTAAAATCATGTATCTACCCTTTACAACTAAGTCTAAAGACTGTATAATTATGTTAAGAATTGTGCTAGTGTTATGTAAAATTCCATATTATAAGATCCTAATTATTAATTACAATCATTTGACCCACCAGTTTCCAGTTTTATCTAGAGATGTTTGATGTATACCAATAGATAGGTGTACTATTTTATTATAATGTTGGTATATCTACATTCCGTTATTTGTATATTATTATAATAATAGTTTTCATTATTTATAATTGTGAAACTTAGACCAAATAATAATTAATGTACCTTTTAACATTTATAATTGAGAATAATTTTGTTGTAGTATGTATTTTGTGGTAGCTTTGTGGACCAATCATGGGTTTGAATGTGGTTTCTCATGGTCGTATCAAATTCTGTTAATATCATGATTTTTTATTATTCTTATTATATTGTAAATAATAAAAATATATTAATTAAACTCATTTATGTTTTTTATTCCTGACACTATTTTACATCAATATTTGATAAATCAACCGACTGATTTGAATTGTGCAAGATAGTCCATTTCCAACGGATGTAAATTGGGAGCAGGAATGACGAGGCTATGGAGCGGCGGGCCGAGGTCAAAGCTGCGCATCGCGGCAAGCGACATTACTGCTATCTGCTGGTCAGTAGCTCCCACTCGCGAGAGACCCACTGCTGTGCTATGCTTGCCAATTCCTGTTGAAAACAAATAATACAATAATTTATTTATTTATACTTCATGTTCAGTGGTGGTACATAGGACGACTTAACGCAACAAGGCATTCTCTACCTGTCAACTTTTGGGTTAAAAAAGACAACACTGGTAGGTTTGCATAATAAACAAATAACAGATACGTTAAACGGAAAATATATAAAATAAGTTATTTATAATAATAAAATACATAATTATGCTAAACTAATAAATAATATGAAAAATATCAAATCATTAAGATAATAATAAAAATAATTCTGACGAAGACCGAACTAAGGTTGAGAGGACATCAAGTAGTAGTTCCGAATAATGTAAAATGCAACCTAGGCTGGTGGAAAGACTACCTACATGGCCAATACAGAAAGTAAATATTATTTAAAAACAAAAGTAACATACTTATAGTTAAAATAAACATTAATATTTATCCTTAATTCATGAATCCCCAAGCGACCACCGGTGGCCGCGCATCTATTGTCTTACTATTGTGTCTCTAATTGACGGTATCTGAAGGGTTAAATAACATAAAAACAAGCTCCCCATCGCGTCTGTGTCTTAATGTTGGCAATATACTTACTCAAAAACTGCTGAACATTATTTTCAATCGGTTTTCCCCAATAGACAGTGTTTCATGAGGAAAGTTCAGATGTTTTGTGAAAGTTATTCCTTGTGTAATATAGCAAAGCCGTGAATTTCAAAGATTTGTAACACCCGTGCGAAGCTGGGGCGAGTCCTCTAGTATCAGTAGTAGGAATCATCAAATAACACCAAATATCGGGTTTTACTGACTAAAACCACATCTGTGTCATTAGTGGCCCTGTGTTCTAGGCCTTTCATTTCAGAAAATCCCCGCGGTCCTATCCGGCATCGTCCCTGCTTGGCCTCTACGGTTTGGTGACCTCTTTTTGACGAGTGCTTGGAACAATACGCGCTGGAGACGACTTGGACTCGGCCCGGACGGCCGAATGGCGACCTACCCATTGCTTGTCGGAAACGAGCAAGACCACGCCTACCTTTCTAGCATGCACCTAGGTCATAGTGCGGTACTGAAAAGTATTGTTAGTAGCCAAGCATCATAAAAATGTTAATTAATTCAATTATATTACTAACTAGCAACCCGCTCCAATTTCGCACCGGTGTAATTTAATTTCCGGTATATTTTTCTGAAAAATTATTTTACACAAACTTGTCCTGACGATTACGAACAAAAAATATTATAATTTCCAAACATTCGGAAGAGAGAAAGAAGATAGAGGCCACTCAGCCAAAGCGAGTACTGGTAACAAAGTACTTGTGGAGCGGGGATTTCATCCTGGCTTGTTCATCATTCACGAAGTCCAGATCCGCATCCGGTGCGACCAGGACCGTTGGAAATAGGCAGACTCAAACGCCATTAAAGAAAATCAAAGAGAAGGATGTAGTGCCTTCTACTTTAAGTAACTCACCTGGTCAGAGGTCTCATTAAGCAGAGCATAAAAAGAAAGAGCTAATAGAAATAAAAATAGAAGACTTAAATTAGTCCAGATACTGTAACATGTTCTCCATAATCTTAAATTCTCATGGACAGGAATGAATGAATATTGACTACTCACAATATGATACTCTGTAAATAGCTTTTAGCACGCTCCTTTCTTTTTAGCATTTCCTACATACAAGACGACTATAAAAACTCAACCAATTTTAGTACCTACGTCCTACTGAGTGATCCAGAAAATGTGCTCATTTTCATTTTTAAGGCCTCTCAAGGCACTATTTCTATATTAGTAGAAGCTATTTCGTACAAAAAAAAAACAAACTTTCAAATAAATTTGATACGGGGCCCCTGAGGGCCTAGCTACGCCACTGATACAAACCCTAAAATATAGGTACCTATATGCCACTGAAGAAAAGAGGAACTATACTTAGTCTAGGACCAACCAACGGTACCAACAGTATGGTCTTATCAAGAACTAGCTTTCCGCCCGCGGCTTCGCCCGCGTGGACTACAGTTTATATCGCGCGGGCAGAGACCCGTGCTCAGCAGTGGAATTATAGGTAGCCTATGTGTTATTCCAGTGTCTCTTCTACCTACCTACCAAATTTGATCTAAATCCGTTCAGTAGTTTTTGCGTGAAAGCGTAACAGACAGACAGAGTTACTTTCGCATTTATAATATTAGTAGGGATTATTGTAAGCGGAGTGACATTTTACACATTGTCTATAGTTGTGTGAAATGTGGACTATCTCATATGTCATCAGATTGCACAAAACAAGATCAGAATACTTTTGTAATGTGCGCCTCATGCAATGAACTTCGTCCTGCTAATTATAAGGCATTCAAAGTTTATAAAAGGCTAGAAAAAAAAACACATCCCCTAATATCGTAAGTAAAGTCAAATTAAACACTAATAGAATACACGGCATACTCAAAACACTAAACAGGGACAGAAATTATTATTATGCAGAAACTTAAAGCAAATAAGTCCAAACTAGTTGACTTTTCAAAGCAGTCCCAATACTCATAATGTAGGGTACGTGGTAAAGTCGGCCACTAAAAGTCAATATTAACAAAATAAAAAATGAAAACTTTGATATCATACTTTAACAAATGAGTACGTAAATACGTTAATGAGTCTCATGGCCAAGCTAATCGACCAGCTAACAAAATAGTCGCACTAAAAATAGAAACCTGGGACATATTTGGGTTAACTTGTTTTAACTTTCGTTCTAACAAACGAGAATTAGAGCTGCTAATTGCTCAACAAAAATTAGTATTTTTTCTTAAAACGGAACTCCTAAAGTACAGCCACATTATTTGTATTTTTAGGGTTCCGTACCTTAAAGAAAAAACAGAACTCTTATAAGATCACTTTTTTGTCAGTCTGTCTGGCAAGACCCTTTATCTCGGGAACGCGTGGAAGTATTGAAGAGAATGCTACCCCTTGAAGCTGTGAAAAAATCAACCTCCAAATAAATAAATAAAAAAAAATAAAGATATGGGCGCTTATGTCGCAAAAACGCATAGGTAAGTATTTCGACACCGTCACGGGAATCAAAATTCATAGGGTACATCTCGTTAACCCAGAATCCTGAAATTTGGCATAAAGAAAGGTCTTATATCAAAGATACAGGCATTAATCTAAAACGTAAACTTGTTGTTACCTCACCCAAAAAAAAAATTTTTTTTCCTATTGGAAAACTCTTCGAGACTCTTTTCGAGAATTGAACTATTTAAATAGTTAAGTTTGACGGCGGAACCCTCAGTGCGCAAGTTCTACTCGCACTTGGCTAGTTTTTTTGCCATGCTGAAATAGCTGTGGTTATGAGATGCCACATTAGAAATCTATCACATTCAAGATACCTGCTACCTTTGCTGTGCAGGACAAACATAGCGAGTTCAGTAACATCAAAGTTTACCGTCCATCAAAACATAAAATTAGAGAGATCATTTTTGTTTTCAGTTCGGAAATCGTCCAATATTATTTTTTTCTATCTAAAACGATACCTATGTTCCTTTTATGTCGAGTTTCCCTTTCGGAAGTCGACCCTTGGGCCCAGTAGGCTTCGGTCCTACTGACTCTTTGATCTTTGAGGCGCGCGTGGAACATTACGCACCGGTAAAGAATGGGGCTCGATCCGGATGGTTACTGGACAGCCGGACGGCGAACTACCAATTGCTCGTCGTCCGCAAGTCCACGCCTACGGTGGCTGGAAATCGGGGTCGGAACCGGCGCGCGGGCCGTGAGGATGTCCGTTCCATCACGCGTGCGGCCGCCTCCTTTGCTAGCATTACTGCTTCGCATGAGGCGGCTGCATGCCATTTCTCTTCACTCCAGTCAATCGCACTCACGAGGACACGGCGATGCTCCAGCCAACCAGGGCACACCTCTACCGTATGCTCCACTGATTCCTCCGGCCAATTCACACAATGGTGACGCTCGGGGTTTCTTCTACACGAATCAGGTGCACAAAATAGCATTTCCGGTAAGGACCTGAGTCATACGAAAGGTGAGGACGCCGTGACATCTCTACAACCACTCCTCAGAGAAGGGACATACCGCCATGATTATGGCGTGCCCATTTAGGGGACCTTTGTATTCTGACTTTGTTGGAAGCTCTTGAACTTGAACACTCTTGAACATAAAGAGACTGGAATGGTAAGTATATGCTAAGTATAAAATATTTATGTTATCTTCATTTTCATTGTATAAAGTGACTTGATGCTCAGGAACCTATGCAATGTCTGATGGTATAACACTTAGAAATAAAACAGTCTTGGGATAAAAGTCAGTTAGTGTCTCCTTGTATAGATATAGATAGATTAATAGTTTTTAAATTATTCTGAAGAGGCTCTAATCAAGATTTCTAAGGCACTCTGCCCCAATGGAGTAGGCTAAGTTAGAACTGTGTAAACAACCATCTTAGTTGAAGTCGTAGCTTTATATATGTACGTAAGTTGGTCGTTTTGACTAGCCTACAGACGCGTAGCTTGATAGACGTGTAATCGTCATTGTACACTTGGTGTACGCCTCCATGAAGCTTACATGCCAAGCTATGAAACTCTGTCCCCGAAAAGGCAGCATCGTGCCGTCCGTCGTGTGGTAGCAGCTTCGTCGACAGAGTTTCATAGTTTTGTATGTAAGCTTCACGCAGGCGTACACCAATAGTATAATGACGGGTATTTGAAGCTACGCGTCCGTGATCAGTAGGCCTAAGAGAAATCACGGAACCGATTTTTAGGTGAGGGCTACGAGTCTGATATCAGGCCATGTTCTTATTTGATGGCTTTCTTTTTCTTTATTTTGTGTTCAGTTTATGGGGCCATTAAGGAAATGGTGCGGATACCATTTCCTTATATAAAACAAATATCGGAAAATTCAGTTCATTGACCTTAGTCAAATTTGTCTCTCAAAAATTCGCTAAAAATATGTAAACTAACATCCGAAGATACTCACGTCGAATATTAGTTAATTTGTGTTGATAGTTCTAGGTCTGGGTAGACAGTCGACATAAATTTCACATTATCACCCCATTTGAGATTGGGACCCAACCGTAGTAAGCATAATTAAATTTCAATATAACCTGAAGTGTCTGGATTATGTTCGATTATTTGCATCAATTGCTCTGCTGCTTCTTTGACGGACATAAACTTCGGTTCCATGTACTCGCGCACTTTTTTTGTTAATGATTCTTCAGTAGGTTCTTTTACCTTGATATCTGAAATAAAATGAGCAAGTTCAGTATACTGTAGTAACTCGGATCGACTCGTACAAATGTCCTTAGTGTCTAATAAGAGCGTTTGTGATCTTGCATTTTGCCCTTATTGTTTTTTTTTTCTAATATTATAAAAATAAATAAAAAAATAAAATGAGGGAGCGCAACCGCCCTACGCGCATGATGCTGTCTAACGATGCGAGTAGCTGAACTGCAGCAACCATTTAGTGTCCCCGCACACGGGCCACAAAAATAGCTGCTTCAAGCTTTTTTTGTGGCCCGTGTGCGGCGGTGTCGCCACAAAAATAAGCTAGAAACCGCTTCTAGTTTCTCCGGCCACAAGCATTCGCGCGCTTCAGCTTTTTTTGTGTCCGCATCTAGCTTTTTTTTTGTAGCTTCTAGTGTCTCGCTTTGTTTCAAATAACCCTGTTGCATCTTTAATAATAATGACTGAAACAAGCTTTGAATGAAAATATTTTTTTCATAGCAAGCTTTTATACCGGGGTATAAAAGCTTGCTATCCTATATAATCAAAACTCGTCAAGACGAATCAAACGAGCCCAAACTCGATGGGGTTGTTTCAATTAACAACGACGTTCCTATAGCCACCGTCCAGTTCCATCATCCGATCAGCTACATGTCATAATAATTTTGCATTGTCATTTGATTGACACTTGCATGCTTTTTTCTTCATGCATGCAAATTTCAGCTCAATCGGTAACCGGGAAGTGGGTCAAATTTAATTTGCAAGATTTGATTACAGACAAACATCGGGACAGGTGAAACTAAATAAAAGCTTGTAAAAAGAAAATGATTGTCAATCATGACCTAGAATCTTATACAGGATTATTTGTAAAATACTGGCAACCTCTCAGGACTATGTTATTAACATCATAAACAACAACTTTTGTTTTATGACTAAAAAAAATTATCATATTTTAGTTCATCAGATTTCCATACAAAAACAAAAATATTTAAATTGAATGTTCTAAATATTACGAAGTCTATGCGAAGCGACAACACAATAGCGGAGGGCAGTGAGGATCAGGCGTCGGGGGTGCTTGATGCGCTTGGTCACATTATACAGACGTAGGTAGGTAATATCAAAATACTGAGTTGAAATTTGTTAGATAGAACAACGAGATCTTGAAGGTTGTAAAAAGTCATAGAATAAAAGTTGGTAGTAATACAGTCCTGCAAGGTTGTTATTGTTTTACAAATAACCCTATATGTGTATATGCATTGAACCAGTGCCTATTTTTTACATATTAATATTACTTGCCTAATAAACAAAGAGTGTGTAAGTTTCTTGAGTGATTTGCAACAATTTTTTCAAAGAAACTGTTAGGTTTCCATGTCTCTGTCCAGTAAGGTATTGAAACTGTTTCCCCAAAGTTATACAACTGTAATCCACAACAGCTCACAGCATTCATTATTGATGCATTATGAACAATCTGAAACATTAACAATGAATATCTAGAGCATGAGCCATTTCTTGGATACTAGAGCTACCATATGTTAGATAGTGCAATTTTTTACTGCAAAGCCAAAGATAGTTTTTTTTTTAGCCTGTATGTATATTATGTTTCCTTATATTTTTACACTTCTATTACAATTTGACAATTGAGGTATTGTTGTAAGCATCTTTGTCATCCATTGATTTGGTCATTGTAAGTACAGGTGGCTAAATATTGGTCGGACAAAATTTGAGTTAAATTGACACGAGAAGAAGTACAAAAAAATGATTTTAGGGAATGAATGAATAGAAATGAATTTAGAAATCCAAATTTTGCACCCTGTATAAGTGCATATAAACATAGTTTCTTTCTATTTTGTAGTCATTTCAGCCGACAGACGTCCACTGTTGGACATAGGCCTCCCCTAAGTGTCGCCACAATGATCGATCCTGTGCGTCTCGCATCCATCGGTTTCCCGCAACCTTCACCAGGTCATCGGTCCACCTTGCAGGAGGCCTTCCGACGCTGCGTCTTCCAGTACGAGGTCGCCACTCCAGAACCTTTCGGCCCCAACGGCCATCTGTTCTGCGAGCAATGTGCCCTGCCCATTGCCACTTAAGTTTGGCGATTCTTCGGGCTATGTCGGCAACCTTGGTTCTCCTGCGGATATCTTCATTTCTGATTCGATCCCGCAAGGAAACTCCGAGCATAGCCCTTTCCATTGCCCTCTGGGTGACTTTGAGCCTTCTGATGAGGCCCATTGTGAGCGACCACGTTTCGGCACCATATGTCATCACTGGCAACACGCACTGGTCATAGACTTTCGTCTTGAGACACTGTGGTATATTGGACGAGAAGATACCGCGCAGTCTCCCGAACGCCGCCCAGCCGAGTCGGATTCGACGGTTGACCTCTTTCTCGAAATTAGCTCTACCCAACTGGATTGTCTGTCCGAGGTAGACGTAATCGTCCACTACTTCGAGTATAGAGTCTCCGATCTTGATAGGAGTGGGTGCTACATGGTTGTTTATCATGACTTTAGTTTTGTCCATGTTCATTTTAAGACCCACTCTTTCGGAAGCTCTACTGAGGTCATTGAGCATTGTGCTGAGCTCCTCCGTAGTCTCGGCCATGACTACTATGTCGTCGGCAAACCGAAGGTGAGTGATGTACTCGCCATTAACATTGATGCCTAGTCCACTCCAGTTCAGAACCTTGAAGACATCCTCCATTGCGGCCGTGAACAGTTTCGGAGAAATGACGTCTCCCTGCCTCACGCCCCGCTGCAGGAGGATAGGTTTCGAGGTCTGGTCCTGAAGTCGGACTGACATAGTGGCGTTTTTGTACAAACACTTCAGCACCTCGATGTACCGATAGTCTATCTGGCACCGTTGGAGAGACTGTAGCACAGCCCATGTCTCGATCGAATCAAAGGCTTTCTCATAGTCCACAAACGCTAGACAGAGAGGCAGATTATACTCCTCGGTCTTCTGTATAACCTGCCGTAGCGTATGTATGTGGTCTATGGTGCTGAAGCCTTTTCGGAATCCGGCTTGTTCGGGAGGTTGGAAATCATCGAACCTGCGCGCGAGACGATTCGTGATGACTCTGGAAAACAGCTTGTAGACATGGCTCAGAAGTGAGATGGGTCTATAATTCTTGAGCAGGGTCTTGTCGCCCTTCTTAAAGAAGAGTACCACCACACCTCCGCTCCATGCCTGTGGCGTTTTTCCCTCGAGTATGACGGAATCGAATAACTTCTGAAGGGCCTTTAGGACCGGTTTTCCACCCGCCTTCAGGAGCTCAGCCGTAATTCCGTCCTCACCCGACGCCTTGTTGTTTTTCAACTGTTTCAGAGCCATCCGAATCTCATACAGGCTGACGTCCGGGATATCTTCAGTGTAGTGTCGAGTCAATCTAGCTCTTGGGTCGTTTGCTAGATTTGCAGCGGGTTTAGAGATTGACGTGTATAACTGTCCATAAAAAGCCTCGATCTCTCCCAGAAGCTCCGATTTGGCGGATACGACTCTGCCATCGTCGGTCTTCAATTTCGTGAGCTGGCTCTGCCCAATAGACAGATCTCGCGCAAACACCTTGGAGCCCTTATTCCGCTCAATCGCGTCTTTAATCCTCTCGGTATTAAATCTGCGAAGGTCGCGTTTCAGAGATTTCGAGATCCGTTTATTGAGCTGCCGGTACGTGCACGCATCATCTGAAGACTGCAAAGTCATTTCACGCCTCTTCTTCATGAGCTCAAGAGTTTGATCAGTGAGCCTCTTGGTCTTGCTTGTACGAGTCTTAAAAAACTTAGACCCGACCGTATGGACAGTTTCCACGAACCCATCGTTGTATTCGTCCACGGAGCTTCCTAGGCACTCGAAACGATTTTGAAGTTCGAGCTGAAAGTTTTCGGAGTTTTGGATCTGGATCTGTGCAGGGCGGAGCGTAGACTTCATCAGTCGAGATCTTTCAAGCTTGACATTGATATTCAATGAGCCTCTTACCATGCGGTGATCACTTCCGGTTTTCACCGCATTGATCACGGAGACGTCATTGAATATTTGCTTCTTCGTCGACATGATGAAGTCAATCTCATTTTTACTTGCACCATCAGGGCTTTGCCAGGTCCATTTCCTATGCTCACGCTTTCTGAAGAAGGAGTTCATCATGTAGAGGCCCTCCTTCTCCATAAAGCTGGCCAGTAGGTGTCCCCGGTGGTTCCTACGTCCAAATCCAAATTGCCCCACTCGCAGCTCGTCACCGTCTCGTTTGCCCAGTTTTGCGTTAAAGTCCCCCATGACCACGGTGAAGTGAGTCTTAGGACCATGTATGGCTCTGGATATATCCTCATACATGGTCTCTACTTCGTCGTCGGGGTGTGTCGAGGTCGGAGCGTAAACCTGTATGACCTTCAACGAATATCTTGCTGATATTCTGAGTATAAGGTACGCTACCCTGGTCGACACACTCTCGATCCTCACCACATTGTTCACAAGGGACCTGTGGACGATAAACCCGACACCACCTTGAGACAGCCGGTCCCCTTCCCGGAAATAGAGCAGGTTACCAGATCTTAGGATTATCGTGTCCTCCCCCTGTCTTCGGACTTCGGATAACCCCACAATACTCCATCGTAACCTGCTCAACTCCTCTTCGAGTTCGGTTATCTTCTCGTCGGACCTGAGTGTACGCGTGTTGTACGTTGCCAGGTCCAGTCGTTGACGGTTAATCGATCCCGCCCGGAGATTTTTAGCACCCCGGACCCCAGGGCCGCGCTCACGCCCGTCCACGCTAGCACTACCGCTGGAGTCGCCGAGCACTTGGGGCCTGTTTTTTGTGCTTCTCTGCATTAAGGGGGGTTAGGACCTTAACCCGCCGCGCTGGTCCAATGCGTGTTGGCGGGTCGCCAGAGCCTCGTTTGTTCGTCAGCAGGGTGCACCACGTGCAGGTGAGGTTGGCTTGGGTCCCGATAGGTGTTGGTTGAGACCCCGTATACACCCCTTTTTGTAGTGCACAATAAATAATTATAATATAATGATTTAAGCCTGGTACTAGAAGCTGATCACAGAATTTTCTTACCTGTGTTTTGACACCAAACTGTTTAGCTCTTAACAACATGTCAGTGTGTGTTGTAGCTCCCAAAGGGTCACCAACAACCAGTAAAGCTACTTCAGCATTTTTGGCTTCTAATAATATGTCATCAATTGCACCCTCACATAATTCACGGTCTGCTAGCACCAATGGTCGACCATAATACTCTTCCTGAAATTATAATATTTATTGATAATAAAATATGTTGATATATTTTATTTTTATCGAATCTATTCCTTAATTCATGAATCCCCAAGAGACCACCGGTGGCCGCGCATCTATTGTCTTACTATTGTGTCTCTAATTGACGGTATCTGAAGGGTTAAAGTTGAATATAAACAAAAACAGGTCATTTTAATAGGCTGCTCAACTTTTACAAAAATTGGGCAATAATATCAGTCAATTGAACTTGAGTCATCTAGTGCATAATATATATTATAAAAAGTTTAAAAATTAAAAAAATAAATAATAATATCTTTAGATGTTTTTGTTCCTAAAATTGTATCAATATTGGTATCATATGAGGTTGATATCAAGTCAGTTTTTTTTTTAAAATGATATGAACCAGTGCTTGACTGCGATCGCACCTGATGGTAGCTGTGAGCAGTGATGCCACCTCTGCAATATGTTTTGGAATGGGTGGAATTTGTGTTTCAAATCTTGTTCAAAGATTTTTATGTAGTCTAAACTTCAGAGCAAGGTTGCATCACTGGAAAGTCCTCTTCAAGAAACTGTTTCAGTGACAGTTTTTGAAAGCTGTTTGCTTGGCCATGGTCTAGAACGAGGAGGAGTGGCAGGCAGTCGCTTCCTTCTACGAAGCAGTAATGTTAGCAAATTCCGACCGCATCAGGCAACGCTCTCGCCGCCGCCGGGATTCTGATCCCGATTTCCAGCCACCGTAGGTGTGGGCTTGCGGATGGCGAGCAATGGGTAGCTGACCACCTGGTAACAGTCCGGACCGAGCCCAAGTCGTCAACAGTGCGCACTGTTCCCTTGCGCCTCAAAGAGTTGTCAGCAATTACAGCAAGGGCCCAGCTGGGTCGAAGCCTACTGGGGCAAGGGTTAGTTTCGAGAGATAGCGCAGGCCCGGTATGAAGGCACGAAGGAATGGGGTTGGGTTTTAGTCAGTGTAATAAAAGTCTGACACTATCTCCCAATTTGGATTTTTGGACTATAACTTCACGCTGCGACCCACGGATGACGATCAGTAACCAGCGACATGGATGATACCGAAGGGGCAGCTAGTAATAAATAATTTATGTTTCCGTAAATGCTATTAAATTCAAAAATATTATAACTTCGAAATGGATACCTACTATTGAGAAGGGGTTTTTAAAGAGTACAACGTTTCAAAAAATGAACTAAACAGCTGTATTCTAGTTTTAAAAAACAATGATCGCCAAATCAACTTCTATTTTTGTAGATAATCACAACATGGCTTAGCATATTAATATACCGTTCATTACAATAAGTTTTAAATAACAATATATTTACCAAAATATCTTTCCCAACTGTAAGTATCGAAGTATAACCTTCCAATAAAACTTTGTCACATTTTCGAACAATTTCTAAGCCTTTAACAGTAATGTCCTTAGCGTCACCTAACCCTAAACCTATTAAATAGAACATTTTATTATAAATTTAGAAATTATTCCTTAAAATACAATTTACAATGTATACAAGTGCGAACAACATTCGCCGGTTCACAGATGGGCGATGGACAGCATGGACAGTGTTGCCAACAACGCAGAGCATGTTGTCGCCATTTTTCACAGCATAAGTAGCCTAAAGTAGCCGAATTTCAACTATAGCATTAGCATCAGCAGTTAAAATGGAATCCCTTCTTCTTGCATAATATTCTTTGTCCTAATATACTTTGGCATAACGATTTTATCATAATTTGTTTTGCCATATTTTTTTAGGCATATAGTTTATGTTGGCATAATCATCTTTAACCCTTCAGATACCGTCAATTAGAGACACAATAGTAAGACAATAGATGCGCGGCCACCGGCGGTCGCTTGGGGATTCATGAATTAAGGCTAATTTGTTTGGTTCTCATAAAATTTTAAGACCTAATATAACTTGGCATACTTTTGTTTGTCCTAATTATATTTTCGCACAATATTATTTACGCATAACAGTTTACGCATAATTTTTTAGGCATAATTTTTCTAATCATAATAATGATTAAGCATAATATTATAAAGCATAAATTAAGCATAATATTCTAAAGCATAAATTTATCAAGCATAAAATTCTAAAGTATAACTTAAGGATATACCAATTTATTTCGACGATGGGAAATAACCATATCTCATGAAGCAGGTCATACATAACATATTTTTTTTGAACAATTTTGTAGGCTTTTTCAGGCATGCTTGCTTGCATGCTGCATTTTGCATGCTTGCTTGCATGCTGCATGCTTGCTTGTCTGCTGCATGCTTGCTTGCTTGCTTGCATGACTGGTCTATGCTTGTTTGCATGCTTCTTACTGTGAAAAAATCTTACAAAATTGTTCAAAACAAATATGTTATGCATTACCTGCTTCAGGAAATATGGTTTTTCCAAACTTCGAAATAAATTGGTGTATCCTAAAGTTATTTCTTAGAATGTTATGCTTGATAAATTTATGCTTTAGAATATTATGTTTAATCAATTTATGCTTTAGAATGTTATGTTTAATAATTATTATGACTACAAAAATTATATTTAAAAATTATGCGTAAGCTGTTATGCGTAAATATAATTAGGACAAACAAAAGTATGGCAAGTTATATTCGGTCGTAAAGTTTTATGCAAATGGATAGGGAACCGTTAAAATTCGGCTACTTACCGCCTTTGGTACCCTAGAAGTAAAAAAACGCTGTAAATAAAATAAAACGCAGCGCCAGTATTAAGCTAGAAAAACTTTGATAACCAACTTCTTTTAAAATTTCTCTTTAATTCATGAATCCCCAAGCGACCACCGGTGGCCGCGCATCTATTGTCTTACTATTGTGTTTCTAATTGACGGTTTCTGAAGGGTTAACCCAGCCTAAAAATCATAGCCGGCTATAATTTTTATTAAAGGATTATTTTTCTGTGATTTAAGAATTTTAAATAGCCCGTCTCTGAATCTGAAGTAGCCTAAAAGTCGCCTGTCACAAATTTCTATCGCCAATTCTTGTTTCGAATAGCCTAAATGGCGACAAATCGACTACGTTGGCCACACTGGTGATGGATGGGTTCACAACGCACACAACTGTCAACTTGTTGTCAACTTGTTGTCAACTGTCAGGTTGAAACTTGGAATGCTGCGTTCCGAATCATGTCAAAATCGAAGTCAACAATTGATACGGCGGCGTTTGTAACTCTACCTTCGTACTCGCCTCGTCATTCGACGAAACATTTAGGCAGCAGGAAGACACACTCTTCCTACCTAGGAAGTCAGCTTTTCGGCGTTTTACAGGATGCATTTTGGAGAGTGTGCTCGCGGGAATTGCATGACTTGATTCCGCCATCTCCTTGGCTATCAGACAACCTAACGTAAGTCGAGTATCTACCTTTACGTTGTTGAAAGTTTAACTCTGGTCAAGACCAATCTAGACTAAGCGTTTCGCTTCGTCATTTATACCACGCACATTAAAGACCTGGAACAATTTGCCTGCTGCAGTCTTTCCGTCCAACTATAATTTAGATATCTTCAAGATTAGAGTGAACAGGCTCATAACAAACTAATACGCCTCACCATCAACGATTGCATCACTGCTTACCATCGGGTGGGATTGCAGTCAAGCACTGGTTTACATAAAAAAGAGGTGAATAGCGATTGCACTGTTTACTCATGCTCACCATTAGAGATGGGCGGTGGGTAAAAACCCTGCATTTGGGTATTTACCGGTTAGAAACCCATCTCTACTCACCATACGCCTCGCCAAGTTGCCACTCGCGCGATTGTGTAAATGCGCTTTTATTACATTTTCTACTATGGCAATCATTCCACAAGTGCTATAAGTCACTGTCTGTCAACGTCATTACGTTACGTCACAATTTGTTATTTTGTTGTATTCTTTTTATCTGTGGCAATATTTTATGTTTGATTTAATTTTTTTTTTACTTATTTGTAAATTGTGAACAATAGAAGTTATTGTGTTGAAATTTTGTAGATTATGTTATCCAATAGATAGAAATTGAAAACATGATATCTAGAAAAGGTCAAAAAGCTGTAAACGAGGGTGTGGTTGGAAAATATATAAAGAAAGATACTCCTCCAGATTTACCCAGTAAGTTTATCCTGTTGGAATGTTAACATTGCTTTTAAGACTTGATTTTAGTGTATTCAATCAATTTAATCCTATAAGATCATCTGCATTAAGTGTGTACAAACTTTCTTTATTCCTTAGTTATAAATGTGTGGACAACCGGTCACAATAAACGACCTCGAAGTCAACCTTTTGGTGCGAATGATGCTGTCTCGCAAACCCATGAGAATAAATTTGGCAAAGCGCAAACTATGAGTGGACATGCAGGAAAATATACACCCAGTGAGTCAGTACCAAATTTAGCCCACAGGTAATAAATAGCAAGTAATTAAAGTAAATTATGATAACATGTATGTTGATTTAGCCATCTGGTTACTAATAAGTAATGATTTTGTTGCAGGTTTGCCAGTTTATCCACCAGTGATACCGCAAGTACATCAAACAGCTACAACTCCCAATATCTCTTAGATTCAAATGTGGTAATGAAATATCTTCAAGTAGCAATGTGTTGGTGAATGTTGACTGTATTGACTTACATTTTAACTGTTTTATAGGCTTCTCATACAACTTTAAATGAAAGAGATGACTCATTTAGCAGGCAAACTAGCTACAGGTATTATAGGCAGCAACAAGAGGATCCAATATACCAGAATCAGCAACAGGTATATTTGTTGTTCTATAATGTATTTACTACTAATATTGTCTAGTTTCTGAACTTCACAGGGTCAGGTCCTTTTTTGGCAATGTGGGCTAAACATACTTGATTATCTTATTGCACTTTTAAATTTTTTATTAGTAAATCAAGAGTTTTTTTTGTAAGCTTATTGTGTGTGCCACTGCTGGGCAAAGGCCTCCCCTTTCTCCTTCCAAACTTTTCTGTTAGAGGCGATCTCTGGCCAGATCAAGAGATTTAGGATATTTTTTATAACCAATTACAATTTTTGTACTCAACAGACAAAGGTAAATGCAGCAACATAAAGAAAAAGTGCAAAAGAACTGCTTATTTGTTAGTGTGATCTAATGTACACTCAATAATGTTGTTTTGTGAATTAAATCAAAAAGTAAACAAGAATAAGAAAATCTAAATAGAATTAAAATTTTCATACCTCTAACACGCCAGGTTCAACAGCAAAAACAACAACAATATGGATCAAGAGAATCCAGCATGCCGAGGTTGTCTTCCAATATGAGTCTAACGCCGAGACTGCATTCCCCTTCTCCACATTCACTACGTCTTCAAAATTATACTGATTGTAAGTTTTGTACTATTATTAGTTTATTATTATGATTATGTTAATGCTTATACTAATCTGACATTGTATTATTTATTTAACTGATTCTGATATTGTACCTATTATTATTAAATTAAATTTGACATTGCAAATAAAATGTCTACACATGAGCCAAATGTCTTTCACATCCATTTAGAAGTTTGAGCATGAAAAAATAACAAAAATAAACACAAGCTTTCACCTTTATAATATTAGTGTGATTCAAATAGGCTAGTCTCACAATTCCTATTTCCTTCAAAACTATGGTCCACCATGTGGCAGTCCAGTGTGATCTGCAAGTTAATATACTTGCATTCAAAGCATTAAAACTACCTTCTCCGCAATTCCTTAGTAAAATACAAACAATACATACATACTCTCAATAATCTATTTATGAGCTCATCCATTAATTATTTTTACTGCAGACCTTAGAAAATTGTTTCTTAGTTTCCAGTAGTATGTAATAATTCTATGCTATTTGTAGATTTGTCATTTCCAATAATCCAACATATACATTTTTATGGTCGTAGCATACGCCACAGCGAATCAGTCATCGCCGATATACTCGAATTGTATGAATACCTCGGTTCTTCCCTACAATAAAGCCCATGGAAGTAAGATTATCACTGGCTCTCAAGGTATGTACGAAAATGCTTAATATAACCAACAACTTCTATAACTTTTCCTTTAACAAAGGTCTATTTTTATCACACATTACATTTAAATTACACTACTAACATTACACTAATAACTAAATAAACTAATTTTCTACCATACACTCCCAATAAGGTTCAGTTGAAAATCAGCGTCAGGTAACTACCAAGTAGTTGTCTGGTATTTTTGCTGAACTGGAACTATTTGGCTCCGTCACGAAACATAATGTTACTTTTATTTATTTTTTTAATCTTTTCTGAACCTACTGTGTTATGTGTCAAATATAGTACATTGTTACACTAGGTGTGAAAGTTACTTATTTAGTCCCTCGAATTAGCGACCTCGCTACGCTCGGCCGCCAACTTCTTCTCGGGACGAAATAAGTAACTTTAATCCCGAGGTAAGCACTGTGCTTTTCATTACGAATACAAGAAGATAGACCTAGTTTTTTTTTAAAATAATATGACAGTTCTAAGGTGAAAGTAAAACTCCCTAGGGATGAAAAGTGTTGTACTTTTCAGCCCGCTCCTCAGGCAACTTCAGACCTACTTTCAGAGTATGAGTAATGAAAAAATATTTTTCTTTCCTATTTTATTAGTCGCTAATTTTTTCTCAGTTTCTATTACGTATCACACGATAAATCAACTTGACAAAAGGAAAAAAATCTGCTGTCCAATATGTTTTGTTCGCATAACTGTACAAAATGTTAAGTGCAGCTATTTTTTTTTAATGGATACCAGACAAGACAGTATATAAAAAAATTGGGTATTTATTGTAAGCAAATAGTTGGGAAAAGCAAATATAATTGTGTTGTAGGTTCTGACGAGTGTGAGCTTCCGCTGCCTCCGGGATGGTCTGCGGACCGGACTCTTCGCGGCCGCCGCTACTACATGGACCACAACACGCAGACCACACACTGGACGCACCCACTGGAGAGTGTGCCACAACCATGGCAGAGAGTATCCACACCACACCATGGAGTTTATTACTTTAAGTAAGTTGTATGTTATTGTAAATGTATGTAACAATTTAATTAATATTGAAGCTGATCTACGGAATTTATCTGCCCGACTGTGCAACCATTCAAGCAGCACTTTAGATCAATTATACATCTAGATATAGCCATGAGACTGTAGGGAAGTGCGGAAGTGAGAAGCATATATACCAATTAAATTAAGACAAAACATAACATGCTCTGTCTCATTCAGCATACTGGTTTTTTGCTGGATGCGGTTTCAAAGGTGAGCCAAAATTTTATGTTTTTAGAATAACTTTGGCAATTAAAATAATAGTTTTTGTGTATGTATGAGAAATAGACTTCAATAGTAAGGTTTTTAGTGTATTTCAGTGGTCATTTTAATAAGGAAAAGTTTATGTAAGAACCTCAATCAAGTTTGCGGTGTCTATATATATATATATATCTATAGGTATTTAATCTAAGAAGCAGCACCAGTGCATATCCGGATATCAGTTAGGTCCTCGGCCAAATAACACGGTTTTCATTTAACACTAATTAAAATTTATAATTAGTACCTAGTTGCTGATTTTGCTTTGTTTTGTTACAGTGAAATAACTCATCAGACGACGTACGCACATCCTTGTTTAGTTGGCGGCTGCTATTTAGTCAGTCCGTATGTTCCTACTCTTGTGCCACCTTATTTACTTGAAGAGATACCCCATTGGCTCATTGTGTACTCAAAAGGTAACACATAATAATTTCATTCATTTTTTAATTTGTGAACATGGGCCTTACAACGAACTCTTAAAGCAATCCATTTGACGACCTAAATTGAACTGTTATGAAGGATGGAGCTACATATAGGGGGTGTACAGCTCCATCCCTCTTTATTACCTCGCATGCCTGACATTCAAACACGTGATGAGCTCATGGTAAATCTGCTGAATCGATCCTTTGAAGCACGAAATCTCATAGGGCCGAAACTGCGTAAAGCGGGCGCCCGTGCGGACCCATAAAACAATGCTCTGCTGCGGGCGGGTGCGCGGACGTCTCCGTCAACACGACTATAATTTAGCAATAAATAAATTATTACGTACGTACGTATATATTATTTACGTACAATTTCAAAGCTAAAAATGACTGCCATTATGACGTTCACCTAACCTCTACGCTCGCAACACTCGAGTTTTTAAGTCCCTCAAATGCGTCGACTCAGCGCTCAACGCTTGAGTGAGGGCCAACGCTGCATTAAGCGGTAGCCCGCGCTAATACCGGTCTGATTGGATAAAAATCGGGACAAAACAGAAAAAGAAATCGTGATTTAGGGTTTTAGATCGGGACATTTTTTTAAATTAAGACTTTTGAAATAACGAACACGAATTTCAATTGAATCACTGGTTACTTATAATTATGTGAATTGAGAAGACATTATGGTCGTGTGTGACTGACGAAGACGATGCGACTCTGAGTGAGAGAGAGACAACTAGTCAGTGATGCGTCATGCGTGGCTAATTTTGTACACTCTTGACATAGTGACGCGAATGCGATACAGATTAATTTAATGTAATAGCTTTCATATTTTTTTATTTATGTACCGAACATTTAGCGTCCCGATCAGGTGCATATCGGTACGCGTCCTCAGACCTCTAAAAATTGGGATGTCACTCTCAAATCGAGACGCCTGGCAACACTAGTCGTGGCTCCGTAGTTCAACTTTAATGGTGTGTATGTAGTCGTGTCGCTGGCTGCGTGTAAGGGCGCCCGCGTAACGCAGTGTTCGGCCTGACTCTGAGCACTTATATTTTGAACACTAACTCAAATCCACAAAATTCGTTAGATGTCTTTAAATTTAATTAGGGTTGTAATCATAAAATACTACTACTACTACTAATAATTGTCAATTGTCTTATTTTCTAGCTGATCAAGAACTTGACCACAAATTACGTTGGAATATGTTCCGGCTGAGCGAGTTGGACTGCTACTCGGATATGCTGACGCGGCTCTACAAACAAGAGTTACAGCTTATTGTTATGAAGTATGAGAGATATAGGTAAGAACTTGCCCCAAATTATTATTTCGTCCAACATACCTGAAATATTGGGCCCATATAGACCTTCCAATTAAAATACCCTCTATGTAAAATGGGGAGGGTGCGTGTTTTTTTAAGGTGGGAATTTAGCTAAGAGTTCTTAAGCCGGAGCGAGAGGGCACATCAGTTGCCCTTTGCATTCTAAGACCTAAGGTTTTTATATAAATACAAGTTTTTAATTTGAATAAAGAATTAAGAAAAAGTTTTTCATCAATATTTTTAAGCTTTGCCCCTGATAGTTAAAAATACGTATCTAACAAAAACGAAAACGGATAAATGAATATTTTAATAAATGAAACGGGAAATCGGGCCTTTTTTAATTGTGTTAAAACCACACTGGAGAAAGTTAGCAAAATATTAAAAATACTGGCAGATGCGATTGTTTTTCCTGATTCCGGCAATGTATATAACTCAAATCTGAAAAACAAAATTCAATGCGTCTTTTTTACTAACGGGGGCAGGCTGTAGGATCCGGTTTTGCTGGATTTTTAAGTTAATAAAAAAATTAATTAACATACATTTTCTTTTAATATTCAGTAACACTAAAAAATTACTTATTTGTATAAACAAAATATTTTAACTTTCGTTATTATGACTGAGTACAGAACATTTATATAAATAAAAATAAAATATATACCAATGGTGAACTTACCTTTTACTTAGACCATAGAAGTATCTTAAATAATCTTAGCTCAAATGATTTGAGTTTTCAATCAAGGCCAATATCTGTAAAATTAATATTCTTGTCTTGTTACAGGTCTGCCCTTTTGCAAGAAATCGAGAGGAGGCGGCATGCCATTACATATCATGCACACTCCAATTGTTGATATTGTTTAAGTTTTCCTATTGTACTGTGATCTTACAAAAACAATATTCTAGACAGTTATATAATAACTAGAGTAATAAAAATAAATTTGAACTAAGTATAAACATTAATACCTACTAAGTTATTACAATTTGTTACTTGACCAAGTGAAATAATGTACTTTTAGAAATCAATTTGTTTATAGCCAAGTAGGTAATTGATTGGTGCCTTATCTTATAAATAAAATATTTTATTTTTCTTATAGCTTTTTATTAATTTACACAAATAATTCTGATTCTACCTATTCATTCATTTAAAGTTTCATTATCATGACTAGCAACTGATTTGTCAGTTCTTACTCCTTCTCCATCTACAATATCATATTCATCAACTTTTTTAAGACCAGATATTCTATAAACTTTCGCATTTTTAATACCTAATGTTTTGGCCCATGCTTCACCTGAAATAGATAAAATATCAAATTTAATTCTACATCTGGATAATAAAGTACATTATAATAATATGATAGTAATAACATAGTGCCTCCCCTAAGTGTCGCCAAAATGAACGATCCGGAGAGGGGAGGCCTATGTCTAACAGTGGACATCTTTCGGCTGATATGATGATGATAACATCATAGTGAATTTAATGATCAACTTTGTAAAGATTTCTACATTGAATAATAACCATGAAATATTCAGTCCTAGTTTTAACATTTTTTATATTCACACACACATTCTTGCAATTTTATGTGATCACAAAGACAAATACAATAGTAGTATGGGACACTATTCAAAATATATTATGATCACAGTAATTAAATACACAATATTCTATATATTTAGCCTTTCATGATCAACTTATGCAGGACTTTGTTGTTAAAATAATATCAGTAGCAAGGTTTGATCTCCTAGGTTAAGCAATGCTTGCCAAGGACGGCCTGTGGATGGGTGCATGCCTTAACATATTGACATTCCTGCCACTATCATTTGTAGATTGTTGACAGTAGTTATGGAGAGTCAGAAACCAGGAAATTTACACCAGTCTAGCCATGGGATGCCGAATTATGTTGTTTAGGCCAAATAAAGAGTTGCTGCATGAATAATAATGGTATTCAACTGCATTCGGATAGATTAGAAGCTAATCCCAACTTAGTTTGGAGAAGGGTAGGTAAACAGAACAGATAAACTAGGCCTGCTAGTGCCTACTTGATATTAACCCTTCATATACCGTCAATTAGAGACACAATAGTGAGACAATAGATGCGCGGCCACCGGTGGTCGCTTGGGGATTCATGAATTAAGTTCTTAATAATATTGTCAGTTGCACTGTATCTAAAATCACAATAGCGTACTTCATTAGTACCTAATTACCTAAATAACATTATTCATAACGTATCCTAAGCCACTAAACTAAATCAAAAGCCTAAACTCGCTCCATGAAGAGTTGGTTAGTCGGTAATTACCTGGTGGAGTAGAGTGCTCCTCGTCTGATTTTATTCCATAATAGTGAGCCCAGTCAGCCTTCCCTTTGTAAAAATTATAAACAACTAAACCAAAAGCGTTCCAAGCTAATAAGCCATAGGCTATACTTAGCCGTCGTTTCCAAAGTACTGCTGTGTCTTCAGGAATTGGTTTGGTCCTTTTGCGGACAAACCGGTGCCACCACTTGTAAATCATTTAAACTTGACAATTTGAAACCTAATGATTTAGGTTAGATTAGGGGTTAAAAATAAAAGTGACAGAAGTCAGAACTGACAGACAGATGACTTCAGCCAATTTTTTTTTTTAATTTATTTCATGACCATGGATACAGAGTCCTTCAGTCGCAGTAATAGAAAATATAAATAAACTTAATATAGGAATATTTATAACATAAAAATCTTCTTACTTATTCAAAAAGTTGACAATTTCGATAATAAGAAATTTTGAGGTAATAACATTAAAGTATAAACAATAAATTATCATCTACATGAAATCTTACCTAAGTACTTATTATAATACTAATAATTCTTATTATTATATCATCATATTTTTTCAATAGTATTTAGGATGAATTTATATAAAGGTATAAAATAGATAGGGTTTGATAATAATTCTTGGATGCGGCGGGGAACACTTAACGAGTTTTCTTCTCCGACATCACTAATTTCACTGACAAATAACAGTCTTTGAATGGCAAACGTTTCACATTCAAATAAAACATGTTTTATATCGGCATCCTCTCGTGAACAATGTGCACATTTGTCATCCGCGATAATCTTCATTCTGGAAAGATGTTGACTTCAGCCAATGTTTGTTAGTGCTACCAACAGTAAAACTAGTTTTCCACCATATTCAAATTACAAAACCACTAGAGTCCGTCTACTGAAAGCGTGACCTGAGAAAAGGAGGTTGAAACCCAAAAATTTGAATATGGTATTATTGAAATTGTAGGAGAAAAAAGTTTTGGTACTTGAGTATTTTTTTATATATGACGATTGTACAATAGTTGTATAAGAACTTAACCCTTCAGATACCGTCAATTAGAGACACAATAGTAAGACAATAGATGCGCGGCCACCGGTGGTCCTTTCTTTTTAGCATTTTCTACTTAATTCATGAATCCCCAAGCGACCACCGGTGGCCGCGCATCTATTGTCTTACTATTGTGTCTCTAATTGACGGTATCTGAAGGGTTAAATTTGTGTAGATTTATTTATTGGTAGATGTATGGTAAAGGTTAATAATACACAAAATGTTAGTTATTATTCCAAATTTATTTTATCTGTTCTCTCAAATGCCGTATATAATATTCTTTATTTACAATTTGGCATTTTGGCCTTCCGACAAGAATACCAAGAGCACAACACTGCGATAGTCAAATAAAATAATCATCATCATTCATACCGTAAATTAAATATCTAGTGGTCAGTCAACAATGATCAAGATTATAGTGTCACACTAACTTAAAAATCCAAGATCGTATATAAACATTGTTTTTTTTCTTAGAAAACAACTTCTTTTTTTTTTTCTTAGAAAACAACTTCTTTCTCTTCTTGTTTTTGTTTAAACTCACTGATGATAGTGTGTAGCAGCTTTCGCACATAACTTTATATTGTTTTACCCATGATAAAGCAGTTATTGTTGATAAATAAATATCTGTTTCAAAAAACTGACAAATGCAATCATAGACTTAGACGTGATTTTGGCGGCAAAATAATGTTGCCACTTTAATTTTTTTTTTTTTTTTTTTAAACTCCAGGTTACGCTTTCATTAGACAGACTCTAAATTCTTTTTTAACAGTGTGACTGTTCAAAAACATTAAATCTACTGTCTAGAAACATGTTTCTAAGTGTTGTAGGCATAAATTTAACGATGACGTTGTCGTGGTAAGATTTCTAGGCTCATGTGAATGTGTGCAGGTTAGGCAGAGAACAAGTCTCAAAGTACTGGTCCGATTGCTAAAATAGTCTAGAATATGTTAGCGTAATCTATTGGTTTAGAAGATTATATAATAGTAAAATTAATTAAAAATTAAAAAAAAAACCCGACGCATAAAATCTATAAAAAATAAAAGAACTGATTAAGACGAGTCTAATGAGCCCAAACTCGACGTGTTTACTAGTAAGCTTTCCAGGGTTCATTTAGTCAACTCCCAGTTCTAGCATCAGGTCTTCGTCATCAGGTTCTCATCATGAGAAACGAAACAGAACTGTTTTTAAGATAAATCTAGATGAGCCAAAAATGATGGTTACGTCTCTTACCTTTGACCTGCATCATCTGACCAGCTTGATAGAGTCGGCATGTAAGTACATGAGTATTTCAAACATTAGGTCACATTTATTATATGTATTTATTCGCGAAGTATATATCCATTAAGTGTTTAGAATCCCTGCTACAGCCAACAAACGAGCTGATGGCTATGAACACCTGAACAGTTCTTCATAAATTGTATATAAGAACCATTTCCATAATCCGTTTAGGATGGTACATTCGCTTAGGAGCTACGATGCCACGGACAGACACGTCAAACTACCCCTCTTTTCCATCGGAGATTAAAAATAGAACTTCGTAAAATAAAGTTCATAAAATTATACCATTACCATTATATTAACACGGATGGCAACCCCACAATTTTTTTTTTGTTTTTTTTTTGGCGGGCTTTTAATTAATAATTAAATTAATTCAAGGATTCCATAAGTAAATAAAAGTACTCTGTGATTATATACCTTAATGGCTGTTTTATTATTTATTTATTTTAACGTCGCGTTGCGCTTAGGATGTATCGTAGCCGCATCACAAACATGAAAATCACAAATCTTACTTATCTACACAAGATACCATAATCCAAATATTTATTTCGTGTGGGCCTCAACCCCGCGACACGCAACGCAGCAAACCGCAAGTGTTTTTAATTTCGTGCAAGTTTCATTACGCACGCACGCGGAATTAGGTACCTCGCATGCAGAAAATACAATGCAAAAAACGCGTCCCACTCCCACGCGAACGTATTACGTGCATTACATATATACTTGTACGGGGGTTATTCGTGCGGGGCAATTCCGCATGCGTGAACAAAACCGCACGATATTTAAAACACCTTCAACCTCTGCACAACTTGTTTTCTAACTAATTATTCGCAAATTGATTCTTGATGGATAATGTGATGCTGGTGGACAATATGGAAAAAATGGTGGACCTGATGACCTGGTGAAGGTTGCGGGTATCCGACGGATGCGGGACGCCCAGGATAGTTCACTGTGGCGACACTTGGGGGAGGCTTATGTCCAACAGTGGACGTCTTTTGGCTGAAATGATGATGATGGAACAAATAGAACAGGAGCAATTCCGGTAGGTACCTAATACGAAGAGCTGAGAATTTTATTGAAATAGATACTAGTGGCCCGGCAGACGTTATCCTGTGGCTTTTCGTAACAAAAAAAAAAGTGGGCAAGTGCGAGTGTAACTCGCGCCCTGAGTATTCTGTACAAATTTACCAATATAAATAGAAAATAGTAGTAAATAAGGGAAAAACGCTTGGATTATGACCAAACACGTCGGAAGTCTTTCGATGCGACAATTGTCCTATAAGTTGCTTCTTTAGGATAGGATCTGCCAAGGCTGTGAGATAGTTCGTAAAAGACACCGTATCCCTCGCAAAGGGCAAATGAAGAAACTGGTTGTTTTAGTCAGTAAAAGTCTGACTCTCCAGGATATGTTAACCGACCTACTTTCATAGCTTACAGTAATTAATTGTGTTGCCTAATCTGTACGAATATCATAAATCATAATGTCACAAAGTTCATTTTGAAAAGCGATTTAATTTTACGATTTACTAAGTTTTTCATCAATACAAATAAATGATTTCAGCGCGAGGGATAACTAAAAATAAAAGGCTTTATCATCTGTACGTATTATTGTTTAAAATTATTGAAATAATTCAATATGTTGTTGAGTAAAATGTGTCGTAGACTAAATTCATGACCAACGAAGCGCCAAAAACTATAGGTAGGTAGACGAGGAGACAGACAATACATCATGTCCTTTACTTGACACAAGTAGGTAGTCTCTTTTCAGGCGTGGCAAGGTAAATAAATTGCAAGACGTATTGTATATGCCTGGAAGAGCGACTGATCCATGAGCATGAGAGATCGTGGACGTAGGTACCTAACAATCTACGTATGTCCACGAACTCTCAAGGCGGGTAGAATACCTATTGTGCTAGTTTTGACCATGCACCACAAACTTGTTCTTTGATGCCTACACTACCCTGAATGTAAACTCTAAGTATATTTGCCAACGAGCAATGGAGCATAGTATCATCATCATCATCATCATTTCAGCCACGGAATAAAGAAAACTAGAGGAAGTGCCTCTTAAACATGGCGCGTGTGTCAACAGTAGGCGAATTTCGCCTATTACATATTATATACTAGTGCAGGTGAATATGGCATCTATTTCAAAGGCACTAGCGTTCTGAATAGAATAAATTGGTTACAGCGCCATCTAGCGTTGAGTAGCCGAACTCGTTGTAAATTGGTTAAAACTTCTTTATTGTTCGTGTCATGTCAAATAATAACAACTTTCTTACGTTGTAATAGGACCTAATTTATGAAAGCAATAAGAATATGATTTGTAAAAGTTAAGTTTGTAATTCGTAGCTTCGTAGCCAATCATATTACTGTTTTTTATGTGTGTAATGTACAGTTTGATACGCAAATGTGTGAGTTTGGCGACACTGGTTCCCGTGCTTAGCCACGTTAGGGGCACTTCTACCTATATTTTCTGTTCTGTGATTTCAGCCGACAGACGTCCACTGCTGGACATAGGCCTCCCCCAAGTGTCACTACAACAATCGGTACTGCGCGTCCCGCATCCATCGGATTCCCGTAACCTTCACCAGGTCATCGGTCCACCTTGTAGGAGGCCTTCCGCCGCTGCGTCTTCCAGTACGAAGTCGACACTCTAGAACCATTCGGCCCCAACGGCCATCTGTTCTGCGAGCAATGTGCCCTGCCCATTGCCACTTAAGTTTGGCGATTCTTCGTGCTATGTCGGCAACTTTGGTTCTCCTGCGGATATCTTCATTTCTGATTCGATCACGCAGGGAAACTCCGAGCTTAGCCCTTTCCATTGCCCTTTGGGTGACTTTGAGCCTTCTGATGAGGCCCATTGTGAGCGACCACGTTTCGGCACCATATGTCATCAACACGCATTGGTAGGTTGGAGCGTAGTATACACGGTGTTAAAATAGCGGTTCGTGTTTGTGTGGCTCTCAACGATGCCCACCTTAAATGGGCTTTTGCAGGACAAGTCTGCCACACGCCTGACAAACAGTGGCATAAAGTGGTACCAGGTGGAGATTATGCAGGTGGTTATTTCGTCTATGTGTTCGCCAGAATCAGAGCACAACACTCCAGCGCATAGGCAATCGTTCCAAGCAAAATTTTAGTCTTCATTTGCCCTTTATAATCGCCGTCTACGATTGCCTCGTCATGGTACGTGAATCAGAAGTGATCTGTACGAGTCTACGAGCATATCTAAATGTTGACTACGAGCAATTTTATCCTTACAGTTTGATCGCATAAATACCTAATAGCATCTGATGCTCCGACCTCAAAAGTAATTGCCGAGTTACATAAAGCTGGTGTACTTATGTTGTCTTTTCACCGTTAATTGTAAAAAAAAAAACAGTCTAGTTCCACAAAACATGACTGAACATTAAACTAGGTACTTATAACCCTTCCTGCATCAAAGAATTTAAAAAATGCGGGACATTGAGATCACAGGTTTTCAGAGCGAGGATTCAGTTTACCTATCGAATGATTTTGAGGAAGAAGGTGACAATGACACAATGATCACTTGCTCTCATGCACAGCGAGGCTCAGCGTAAACCCTTTAGTCTCCTTAACCCTTCAGATACCGTCAATTAGAGACACAATAGTAAGACAATAGATGCGCGGCCACCGGTGGTCGCTTGGGGATTCATGAATTAAGGAATGTGTCCTAACAGATGCAACCTTGGCATTGTACCATCATCATTATTTTAGACACAAGACGTCCACTGTTAGTCATAGGCTACCTTCAAGTATCACAATGACCGGTCTTGTACGCTTCGCATCCCTTGGATTCGAGTCGCACACAAGACCGGTCGACCTCAACAGACCATCTGTTCACCTTGTGGGAGGCCTTCGAACGCTGCGTCTTCGGCTACACGGTCGCCTGCCGCCCCAGAACTTTTCGCCATTGGCATTGAGCCAAAGATTGCACCGTGACATTTAGAGGAGCACAGACCCCTTTGCATTTCCTATGAGTCAGCGTGAATATGTTCAGGTGCTTTTCTTCAATCGTGCTTACTCCTTAACGACTCGCAAAAATGTCATCTTAACTTTTGAGTTTTTATTTCCCTAAAATGATGACCTATTTAGGCAACTGTTATTAACTTTAAATTAGTAGGTAATGGCAGATTTTCCTTACTTTACCTACTCCCGCTGGTGTTGGACATGCTGGGTTTAGCAAATCGCAGAATTTATGCGATCTGCCGAAGCGATGATAACGTTACAGTAATCGCTGTCGTTTGGCAGAAGTCCCGCCTTACGACAACGACTGAAACGTATGGAACGACGATATGTGCTTGAGCGGCTTAAAAGCAGCCGCAATTTTCAATTAAATACCTACCGCACTTCGGAACACCGTGCTCCAAAGTGCGGTAGGTGCGAAAAGGGAGAGCATTTTTTTTCTTTTCACTCAAATGCTGACCGGGTACAGTTAGGTTAGTTCAGACTTCAGTGAGTATCTGAATAGGACTGGGCGATAGTTCACGGAAAATTGACAATATTGTGGAAGCGACCTTTTTGATGGTGGGATAATCTTCTAATGACAACCCTCGCGGAGCTGGATATAGTCTCAGACTTTTACTGACTAACAAGGTACCTATATAATTAATACTCGTCAAGTCGAATCATTTGAGCCCAAACTCGATGAGGTTGTGTCGTTTAATTACGAAGTTCCTATAGCCACCTTCCAGTTCCATCATCAGATTAGTTTCATGTGTCATCTGATTTACACATACATGCAAAATTTCAGCTCAATCGGTAACCGGGAAGTGGGTCAAATTTAATTTGAAAGATTTGATGACAGACAAACATCGGGACAGGTGAAACTAAATAAAAGCTTGTAAAAACTCACCCCGTTCCTTGAAGCCTTCATATCGGGACTCGAGCTATCTTTCGAAACTAACCCTGGCCCTAGTAGGTTTCGACCCAGCTGGGCTCCTGCTGTTGCTAACAACTCCTTGAGGCGCGTGGGAACAGTGCGCATCGTCGACGACTTGGGCTCGGTCCGGACAGTCACCGGACGGTCGGACAGCGAGCTACCCATAGCTCGCCGTCCGCACGCCCGCGTCTACAGTGGCCGGAAACGGGATCGGAATCCCAGCGACGGCGAGAGCGCCATTGCCTGATGCGGTCGGCCTCCTTTGCTAGCATTACTGCTTCGCAGAAGAAGGCCACCGCCTGCCATTTCTCCTCGCTCCGGATCATGGCCTGAACCAAGGCCCGGCATTGTGGAAGCGACCTAGATTTTGCACATTAGGTACACGATCGATAAATGCCTTATGTGGGCCACTGACCGAGCGTGTCCTGTATTCCTGATCGCAAATGATCTGGCGGGATCCACAAAATTATATCAAATATGTATGTCAGTAGTAGTGAAGATTATACTGGCTGGCGCGGTGACAGAATACTGAAGAGAAATTATATACAAATTTTCGCGATATCACGATTACTTAGGTACTATACAGTCTTTAAAAATAAGACCCCTTTTTTACTTGGGCATTTTATTTTAAGTAAACAGTAGGTACCTATGTATGGTTTTAGGTAATCTATATATATAAAAATGACCCCCGTTTTCCGTTGTCACGACTTGGCATGAAAACGGCTTGACCGATTTGGCTGGTTTTTTTTTGTTGTGATTGTTATTGTGAGGAGAAGGTTCTAATGAAAAAAAAATTAGGGTAGTGTAGGGTAGAGTAGGGTAGGGTAGGGTAGGATAGAGTAGAGTAGGGTAGGGTAGAGTAGGGTAGGGTAGGGTAGGGTAGGGTAGAGTAGGGTAGAGTAGGGTAGAGTTGGGTATAGTAGGGTGGAGTAGGGAAGAGCGGGGCGAAGCCGCGCGGGCAAAGCTAGTATAATATATTTTAAATCTAAGATTAATCTGTTATTTGCTCAAACATTTGCTCGTATATTACAAATTATCTCAATTTAAGACAAGTTAAAAAAAAAATCAGTAACAGAGTGGACGCAGTCTGAAAATAAGTTTGGGTTGCATTGAAAAGCTTCTCTATTTTAGTTTGAATTTCAAAATTGCATAGATAGCCACATACATATTCTGATGGCTGATCGTAAACCAAGGTCTAAGGTCATTCGGCTGCCAGTGTTCGCGTTTCATGGCGCTATTTAGCTGACGTTATAATGTGGTACAACGCGGCGCCTGGTACAGCTGCTCCGCTTACATACTTGAGATACTTTACGCTAAAATAAGAGTTTAATGGGTATTTTCTTTCTTATTTTGAGTATTTTATTGGATCATATGGACCATTTCTCATATTATTATTTTTATCATCATAATAACTTCTTCCGTTTAGGACAGAGTGAGGATTGACAGGCTTTTACTAAGACACGACGGATTTTGAATCTTTACTCACATTCTTTCGAGCAATTCTGCTGCCCTGGCAGTCTTATTTCTTATAATCGATAGTTACGAGATCTTGTGTTGAAAAGCAATGTTACAAAAGTGAAATCAACATCCAAATTAGTCGCCATAACTAAGTTATGATATAGAAAGTACAACTAGTTCTAGATAGGTAGAATAAACACGAGTAAACTACGTTATTTTATACATCAGTTGCAAGTTGTGATTCAAGTCAGTAAATAAGTCAAATGCAAAACGTGCCCGGATGGACACATCTGAGGTGTCGAGCAACACATCCGAAGGCACTCCAGTGAGCCGAGCCCTTGCCCAACGGCACGGCTGAGAAACGGACACGAAAAATAAAGTAGGCACTATATTCCCACTTGCCAGACTGAGGAATCATGTGTCTAAGGCAACTGTATGTGATACTGACTTCCTTACAAATTAGAGCTGGACTTCCTAATATAGAGCTAGAACTAGAGTCGACTGAGGTACCAAATCCTAAATGCGTTGAATTAAGAGTTTGTTTTTCCCCGTGTTTGGATACTGAGTAAGACAATATACAGAAACAAATTACACTTAAATTAGAGAAATATAAGTATTAAGTAAATGAAAAGAAGATTTGAAACAAAAAATTCACTACTCTGAGATTGAATCATAGTTTCAATTTTTTTGGGAACTCTCAGTAACCGCAGTCAGTAAATTTTATTTGTTAGTGGCCAGTTTGAGTTATGAAAAAACTTGTTTCATACATGTACATTTTAAAACTTTTTTTTTTTCAAAATAATGCTTTGATGTTCCAAATTCAAATCTCATTCCCTAGGGAACCCGCATACTACATTCTACATTACATCTGTAGGGATAGAATGACTGGCTTTAGATGATGGTTGTATGACTTATGTATAAAAGGGTATTATCGAGCAGGTGGTGTACAAAAATATTGACTAAAGTGTAGTCTATCTCTGTACATTCATCATAGTTCTGTGCTTCTTTTTTATTTACCTAACAAACCTTCTCGAAGGTCGACACGGCACTGCTTTGTTTACATCGATGCCATGCGGGTCAACTCGAGGCTGCTACGCTCAGTAATAGTGTATTAAACTCATATGGGGAAGTCAAACAAAAAGTAACGCGAGTAAAGCAAAAAAAGTTATCATTTAGGTCTATAGATGCACTAATAATTTTTTTTTATCGTAGAATTAAATCGGACCGTATCAACGCTCTGAGGAAACAATATGACGCATTTCTGGAAGAGGATAAGAAACGAAAGGAGCGGAATGAATTTATTTTGGGAAGGCTCGATAAGATGCGATATACCACCGCGTTGGTTCCAGTACGACATAAGGTTAGTACGAACGCGTCAGAAATAGTCTAAATCAGTCTGCCTGCCGAAAATGTTGGAGTCGGCTTCCAGTCTAACTAAATGTAGCTGAATACCAGTTTGTATTTGTCATTAGAAACATAGTTTGAAAATACATTGATTAAACAATGTGATCATGTGACTAAACGCTTTCAGCCCAGCGCCTTCGAAATACGCTCAGCCATAATCGATCGTCCTGGATTTCAATCAGAGTTGTCACCGGTTCGTGATTTCCAATCAACTATCCCAAATCAAAGACAACAGATGTTACCAGACATACAAGTTAGAAATAATGAAGAATCATATTTATTCCAGGAAATTAGCAAAAAATACATATTAATTCCGAAGTCGAGAACAACGTTCATGAATAGGACAAATGATATGAGGAATGGGACAAATGATCATAACATCGGAAGGTTCCAAGAAATGCTTCTCGATCAGGACACTGTCCCTATAAAAGAATTGATAACTAATTCTGACGATAATACTGATTGGAAGAGCAAATATGAAATTTTAAATATATTAAAAAATGAAGAAAAAGGAAAGACAACGGAAAATGATGAACCCAGTCATGACAACTTTAAACAGAGTGTACGCAAGGAAAGTTTGCTGGGAAGTAACCATGATCAAAGTGCTATTAACTATGATAACTACGTAAATGCAGCCGTACGAGTTGAAACTCCGAAGAAACATATCAACGAGTTTCCAGAAAAAGATTTACCTGCAGATATATTACATTATGATACACCCCAGGATAGTGAATATAGCCTGAATGCTGTACATGCAACTGGAGATTTAGTTGCAAATACAGACACAAGTGAAAATAACAATGTCTTTGAAGCAAATGTGGAACAAACAGATGTAATTGGTGATCAATTACAAAATATTACTTTAGAGTACAAACAATCCAATGAGCCCACAATTGATGTTCCGCGAGAGGTCTCAAACTATCACGAAACACAACCTGAACCTCATGATAATTTGATTTCAACGATTGCAGATGTTTGTTCAAAACAAATTGCGGAAAATGTTAATGTTCAAGATGAATACCCTGTTGAAGCTGTTTTTCCCATACATGATCAAGATTTGTCTGTTACACAACATGAGCCCGCAGAATCAGAACAAGTAGTCTACGATGATGGTTATGAAATAAACGCGATGCAAGCTTCAAATTATAATTCACCGCTGACACTTGGTGTAAGTGATGGCATTTTAGAAAATGAAAGAGTAGCTGAAGTTAGCGACGATCAGCAATACGCACCAAATATCGCCGTCCAAATGCAACAAGACGTCACTGATATTCCACAAGAGCAAACATATTTAAATAGTAATTTCGAAACAGTAGATCAGACAGAACCTGTCATCGAACAAACAGAAAATCCACACAACATTACTGAATCAATCCAAGATTTTGATGCTGAACAAAAGGAAATGTTTTATTCAGAACAAACGGACACAAATTACCCTACTGAACATGGTGACGTAGAGCATCCAGTAGACTTTCCTCAAGACCAGTTACCACAAAATCAAGAATATGCCTATTATGAAAATACTGGAGAAGAAGCCTATCCTGCCACATCGAATGATGAAGAGGTAACCCAACAATACGATCCAAGTTACGATCAACAATATACGGGTTTAGATCAAGGACAAGAACAAGAACAATACGGTGAGCAATATCAAGAGCCTGAAAGGTTTCCTGATCAAGTCGAGCCACAGTATGAAGAGTTGCAATATGAGCAACAATTTGAAAGTCAGCAAGAAATTCAGGAAAATTTAGATATTGAAGACGGTTACACTGCGCAAAAATCTGAGGCACCAGCTAGCGACATTCCGCCCAACGAGGAACCTATTGAAATTGACAAGTCTAATGACAAAATACAGCCTGTTGTAACTAGTAACTAAATAAGAATTACGAGATTTATAGGTAAGTACCCAGATAACAGGGCGAATGATTTTATTTTATTCTGACGCAGCTTATTACTACTTACATGAGTAATTAATTTATGATGTTTGTTATGTCCAGGTAAAGAGGCAACGCATCCTTGTAAAAGTTGTGCTAATTTGAAAGAAAAGATTGCTAATATTAAATAACCTCCTTGATCATTTAAAAACTGTAACGGGAATTATCCAGCCGCAAGTTGTATGGTTGATATGGGTCCACCCACGGTGTGGCGAGCGAGTCCTGAAGATTCATAACAACTAAGAGTAAATGACTTTTAGTTGTCCATTATTTTTGTACTGGTACAGGTATGGCTCACCTGGGTACCAATGGGTGTTCAAATATAGTTTATTATTCTTAAAGACGTGCTGCTAGTACCTAATCTATCAAGGTTTAGGTATCTACTAACGCGCATCTAGGTAGGAATACAGTATGTAAAAAAACCTTGTTCAATCCAAATATTGCACGCAACAAAAATACCTCTTTTTTCCTGAAAATCACCACGTGAATATTCTTAGTACGATATTTAACACCCGCACTGATTGGACAGGGTTTTTCTTTTAATACTGTATAGTTTATCTGCTAGTAAAAGAGTACCTCCTTAGTTCCTGATAATATTATGCGTGGAATAGTCAACAGTCTAGTTAGTAGCTTATTTGCTCATTATTTTGCCTTGAATAATTTAATGAATGCCTGTTTCGGCAAGCAGCGTCTAGTTGGGCAATGACTAGGTAACATAAGTATAGTTTCGAAAAATTTCTCGTTTCACCATTAGGTAGGCACAGAGTGTTGCTAGGATCTCTTGTGCACTTGAATATTGACAGGGAGCTCTGTTGTGCCCAAAGTCAGTGAATTTGTCATGTGATATTGAATAAAAAAACCAAGATTAGGGTGTTTCGATTTTGGCCACATACCAAAAAATCCTTGTAGCGCTCTAGACAGTTTGTAAACATTTAAATCTTTGTTTGACTCTCAACAGTGTTATTTCCTTTCAACTTAGTGACTAAGGATTAAGGCACATTGACGAAGACTGCAGAGTAGAAGTGTCCATCTAAAAGGTAGACATCGCAGCTGCCATTCAACTAACTAAATTGCAGGAGCTTTAGAGGTATGCAGATAAGAGAGTAGTATAAAGTCCAGCAAACCTCCGTTGAAAAGGGAGGATCCTTCGACCAGACGGGTGTTATGTCTGGTTTGGGTAACTGCCCGATAGGTGATTTCGGGCAAAAAAAAGCCGCTTCTAGCTTTTTTTTGTGGCGGGATTTTTTTGTGGCCCGTGTCACGGTTTCGGTGTTCGGGACACTTGGGTAACGTCATAAATGTCGCTACAAAGCCAAGTCATTGACCGCCGAATTTCGTATGGCCATTTAGTTAAATTGGATATTTGTGAGGTTTGGTTTTGATATGATAAGTGTTCAAAAAATGTGAACGTTTGAACAATAGTTATTAACGAATTATAATTCATGTAAGTTAATGTGCCTTAACTCTAACAATATTGTTAGGAATTTGTTGCTAGGCAAACTGATAGTACTACATACCTATAATCTCTGTTGTAGTTTTAGTCTTACCTTGCGGTTGGTGAAATGTTATTCTTTATTATTGATGCTGTTACGCACTAGCAATGCAGAATCGTGGTTACGCATAACTATTTGAGATTGTATCGCTGCATAGTTGCCAGATTCCCCTTATAAGGTTTTTTTTTAAAAAATGCGCTGTTTCATTGTTTTTGCGTATTATGTATATTTATTGTTATGTTTAGCTAAAACACGACCAATTTGTTTTTTTTAGGTTTATCTCAGATACGCAATAAATGGAATATTTGAAAAAAAAATGTCTTGTATTATTTAAACGTCAAAAGTACAACGAAACATTTATTTAAGAAGTATATTATATCTACTTACTACTCGAACACTGTACACACTCTACACAAGGCTAACACTTATTGAGGCAGAGACATTTTCTCCAATTCTGCTGCTTGTTCAGGGAATAGTGGTTCTTTGGGTTTTTTCCAGTGGAATTCTTCCCATGGCAGCCTCTCCACACCTGAAGCCCAGTGGTAAATCCTACATCTTACATTTACTTTTTCGGTTTTGTTGACCTGAAAATTAGAGAACAAATTGTTAAACCTACAACCCCAACAAAAAGTAAAAATAAGAAGCCGCTGTTGTATTTTAAAACATTGATATTCACAATAATAAGCCACAGAATAAGCCAAAATAGTTTTACGAAAGGCGTTATTTTTGTTTCTTTTTTATTCGTTATCTACTATCTGCCCCGCTTTACTAGTTTCACCCACGTATTTGTTTACTTCTCTGCTCCGGTGGGTGGTAGCGTGATTTTATATTATCACCATCCTAAGGGCAAACCTTCTACTATCCATTTTTGTCTCTTAGAACCATCATCCACTTGAGTAAGAGAGAAGCAGGAATACGATCGTAGGCGCCGAAAGAAATGTAGCGGTTGGCAACAAACAGGAAAGTGGGACTCGGTGCGACCACACGTAGCGCAGCCCTTAGGAACCCCGTGCTATTATGATTGTCGATCAAAGTGAAACTATTATTTACTCTTTGATGTAATAAATCCCGTTAACACATTATTTGGCCTCGTTCTAAAAGAGGCATTTATAAGCCATTTGTTAGGATACTTACTGTGACGGTAATATAAAATTCTTTATCTTGCAATGATAGATCCGGTCCTTTAATTTGTGCAGGGGGCATCTCAATTGCATATTCAGGTACTATGAAGCCTGATTTTCTAAAAGAAGCACTAATGTGCCAGGGCTCCAGTACCCATGGTTCGAGTTTGTTCATAGTAATTTGTAAAACTGTGCGTGATAAACAAGAAATAGTCTGAAAATAAAAACGATGACATAAAACAAGTTGTTCCTTTTAATTTCATTGCATTGCATTGGCATGCTATGGAGAATTATTACAGTTAAAAAAAAAACTATTGTTGTACTACGGCAATTTATCAAAGAAAATCCCTGTGGGGATAAGAGAATGCAAGAACTACATTAAACCGACGCACACGTGGACAACGCCTGATCTGTACGTAGTACGACGTCGCGTGGTATGGATCTAAAGTAGCGTTTCCATATAAAATGTTTGGAGACCAACGCGCCCAGATCGGTACGTGGCACACGTGTGCGCAGTGTAGTTCTACCTTGATTCTCAGAGATCTACGAAATATACACAAAAAATACAAACATCGGTCACGCTCACGCAGTTTGGGAGGAATGGGTATCCGATAAATAAACACTGCGATACGAGATTTTTATAATAAACTACCCATTTTATAAGATTTTATAACTTCCCACCTTTCAATTTAATTTTTTAAACTGTTTTTCACAATTGATTTTTATATACAAGAAGAGAAGAAAATCTTCTTTGGCAAAATCGAAATTGAGAAAGAATTTATATCTTTGCTGGAAAGTAGCAAAATGCGTCCTTAATTCTGGCTGGCAAGAATTCAAGTTCAATAATGCCAGTACAAATATTACTGCGATATACTGCGCTTTCCTACATATCAGTATCAGCACAAATGCTCAAAATACAAAGGAATACACGCAAGGTGCAGGATACAACTGTTGGAGTCGATTATTTAATCTAATCACAGAGCACGAGACGCGAACCTCGCACTGGCTTGTTCTGGCAGAAGCTAGAAATGCCATGGGTAAATTCTTATCATTGCACTAAGCACCAGTTTCGGCTGTTATGGACACAAATTCAAAAGCAATTAATTTCTATGAGTAGGAAGATGATAAATTATTTTGACATGCTGTTCGTTAGTAAAAAAGACGCATCTAACATTTTTTCCAGATTTGAGTTATAAGCATTGCCGGAATCAGGAAAATAAGGCGCGTCTGCCTGTATTTTTAATATTTTGCTAAATTTCTCCAGAGCGGTTTTAACACAAGGAAAAAAGGCCCGATTTCCCGTTTCATGCATTAAAACATTTTTTTATCCGTTTTCATTTTTGTTAGATACGTCTTTTTAACTATCAGGGGCAGAGTGACCGACTAGGGTTTCACGCAACTATTCGCATCAATTACACTATACCTACAACTAGATGACACAAATGGCCTAACAAACTTGGTCGCCCGTCCCGCGGAAGTTTCGCTGGTCAAAACCAGAACACAAAATATCTATCATATGTTTTTTTACTGTTCTTGTTTACTTACCCTATGAACATAGGGGGAACTGAAGGTATCTTCAGTCTTCGGTTTATTAGCATAGGCCTTGTACTTCTCTAGGTTTTCTGGGCTGGCATAAACAGCTAAGCCAGGCATAAGGTAATCACGATATGCCTGGATTGGGCGTAATGTGAGTATGTCACCTTCATTGCCAACACCTGGAAAAATTGCATGAGTTGAAGATTTTGAAACCAAAATTTTGACAAATTGCTGCTTGAAAGTGCTAATAGAGCTAAATATTGCCCCTTTTCTGTTGCAGCAAATGCACAACAAGGTGCAGTATCTTGGTACAGAAATGAAACCAAGGCAGCAATCTCTGTTCTTAGAACACAGCAATAGTGCAGTTTTTACAGAATAATGGTAAATAAATCTGGGACACAAATATTGAGACTGGGATTTTATGGGCATTTATTTTATATCCAAACTATTTATTAGTGAGCATGGCAGTGACCCCACCAAGGTGAGCAAAAAAATAACACAGCCGTAACATTCTTTTCTCGAAACAGTTCAGGCCATTTTCAATCCCCTATTACATTGTTGTGTATAAAACTGGAGGCCTGTTTTTTTTTTAAATAACATAAAGAGAAAAAAGCATCACTTATGTACCTATCCTCGTTTGTGTTTTTCTGTTTCTGTCTTGTTTTCTTTTATATGTTCAGTGTGTACATGAACAGTAAAATAATTAAATAAAGAGAAGATTATTACAAACTTAATTTTAACAATTAATTATTATGTATCAGTCAATGAAAAAACATACCATCAATGAATTGACTAAGAATGACTTTGATGTCAGGTTTTTTGGTTACATTTGTATCTTCAACCAGGTCGTATACAAAATGTCTGCCCCTCATCTTTGATGGGCGACCACCCTTCTTGTGTAGGGGAATTGGATTTCTCCGTTTTAAAATAAAAGTGTTCTGTAAAAAAGAAAATTATTAGTAAAAAATTTGGTGAAAACATAATGTGCATAGAAAGAAAGAAAGAAAGAAAAACATTTATTTACACGAAATAAGATGCATACTTAAAGCACAATATGAACCGAACAACTGTGTCGGACCAGTCACAGTAGGAGGTTCCCTAGTTGGTTATTTAGGAGGTATTCAATTTGTTGTATGTGCCTATCTAGTTGCCATCATTTTTGTTTTCTTTTTATCGTTCTATAACCATCCACAATCATAGGTACACAAAAGTTTTCTTCTGACATATTCCTCATTCTTTTGCATCATAAGGCATACCATGATAAAACGATTTTAGCGCCTCAATTCAATTTTTTGATTGTATGGCTCCATCGACGAATGTCCAATGAATTTGCCAATGTAGCGCCTCGTTTTGGTTATCAGTGAGTTTTATAATAAGTTCTCATTTAATTTATTCGTATAACACAACACATCACTCTCCATTCTTATCATTTTCTTCAGCTGCAAGCAATTGCCTTACATATACCATTTTGTTCCTGGCCCATAAGAAACTTTCTGATTTGTACAAAACAGCAGTGCTGACCAGTCCTGACCGTCGCATGTTGTCTGTTTAATATTTTCGCTATAATTTAATATCCTCTTTATGTCACAAAAAGCTTGTGCCGACATAAAAACAAGTCTAATTAATGATCCTCAATGTTAATTACTTACCCTTGTTTGCTGATTAATTACATCGGGTCCGGAAGTAATAACACTACGAATTAATGTGCGTAATCCCAGCATCATTAAAACTATGAGAAAGAAATCAGGTAAATTGTAAGTATTATTTTTAAGTTATTTTAACTTTCCGTCAGTTTCCGTAGTTTAGATTTTGTAGGTTATGTTTTTTTTTTACCATAGGGAAAGGTTATAAGTCTTTTAATCATATTGTCTAGTCGTATGTCCATGATTATTTAGAATACAGAAAGTTTTTAGAATAATTTATTTCTTGTAGTTCTTATTAGAATTCGGATGTTTTTGTTGATCTTTTTATTCGACAGCAAATATAATCAAATCCACCTTCTCGTCAAGCTTCGCTAAGGTAATTCTAGCTCTAGTTTCTAATTAAAGCTCTATATTCTATACATCTAAATCATATCTTTCCGAACTTTTATGATAATACGGGCCCTTTACAAGAAAATAAAATGCCAGCGCCCTTTACATAACATTTACATACAATAATTATTATGTTCATTCACAGAGTAAGACACGGGATTAGGGAGTACTTTGCCTAGTACGTACTAATCTATGGAACGTGCACTCTCTAATCTGTGGTACTTTGGCCTCTTTCGTCTCGTTCGTTTGCACTCGTTTGACTTTAACAGCTTTTGGCTTGTGTGATGCATTATTTTGTTGAATAAGCGTTGTTTATAGATAGTAGGATAGTACAAGGCGTATCTGAAACAAGTGTTACGGTTTATAAACTTTACTGAAATGGATGATGAGGCCAGTTCCGATTTGCAGGTAATAATCGCCAGTTTTGACATACACGAGGTTATAAAAAAAGTTTATTGTTTTCGATCACTTTGATTGAATACAACATTTTAATTTGATATTATTTCTTGTAGAAGTGCTTGTCTGATGGACAGATGGATACGGATGAAGGCCCTCTGATAAACGAGAATTCGAATGGACTATCGCATTTGTTGACTGAGGGCGAGTTCAACAGCGTCGAGGCAGCGGTGGACGATACGTCGACATCAAACCAAGGTTTTCTCAATGCGGTGGAGCTGTCTGCGAGTAGCGTTGGCGACTACCTGGACAACAATACAGATGGGTTCAACACCGACCCTTTTGATGTGGGCGATAACGCGGTCACATTTCCCAGTGACTCGCTTAATAACGTGCTCACCGACGGCGACTCGCTTCTTAGTGACACAGCATATAAGGCTCTTTCTGATACTGATGGTGATGTTACAGACAGTCAGAAGGCGACGGTGGACACTGACTTTGAAGTCAGTGAGATATCTGAAGCTGGCTTTTCAATGCCAGCGGAAGACATGACACAACCCAGAACAGATGACAGTGGTGACCATGTTGCCGAGGTGGAAGCAATCAAGGTCAAAGCTGCAGTTGAGGCAGAGATTGAGCCTACTGTTGAGTCAAGTAATACTTCTGTTGTGAAAAACGAACAAACAAGTATGGAAACTGATGAGGTTTGTTTCTCACGTTAACTTTATAATATTGTGATTTCTTACATTTAAACCAGAAAAGACTTATACAGTGAAACTTGGTTAAGTGGGACCTGGATAAGTGAGAAACCTCCATAACTGGAACTCATGCTGAGGTCCCAACACTTTGGCACTGAATTACCTCTGTTAGTGGGACGAGGTAAGCCTCTATATCTGGGATTTGTTCTTTCGATTTATCATCATAGTTACCTCTATAGCTGAGACAGCGAGTAAATTTTATATGCATAAACCGCTGTAACTGAGATAACATTGTTTGTTTACTCATTCTTATTCTAAAAGGTTACTCATTCTCATTCTTATTCTGAAACCCTCTGTAAATGAGACAGATATTTATTTATACCTGTATATCTGAGACACTGGGTAAGTGGAATAAGTGAAACGACATTGCAGGTCCCTTGATGTGTCACTTAACCAGGTTTCACTGTATAATACAGAACAGTAACAGTTTAGTTTATACAGTATATCAGACCTACTATTTATTATACTGGTCTATAACACTAGTTTATATGAATTTAGTCTATTAATTTATGAATCCCCAAGTGAATGCTGGTGTTGGCATATCTATTGTCTTACTCTTATGTCTCTAATTACCACAATTGAAAGGAATGGAATATAATGGTTATGTTACTTTGGGTATCTACATCTCAGCAAAAAATGTTTTAACAAATCCAGCACATCAGATTTTTTAAAATATTTATGAAGAAATTTTTTATAAGAAACAACATCTAAATAATAAATAAAATAATAATAAACTGACTGGCCTGTTGGTCTTATGGTTAGTGACCCTGACTGCTATGCCGGAGGTTATGGGTTCGATTCCCACCCAGGACAATTGTTTGTGTGATGAGCGTAATCATTTGTTCCGTGTGTAGGTGTAATTTATCTATAATATGTATAAGTAGTAATATTTAAGTATGTTTATCAGTTGTCCAGTACCCATTACACAAGCTCTGCTTAGCTTGGGACTAGACGTTGTGTGATGGTTGTGGATTATTATTATTATAAACTACATTTAAATAATAATAATATAAAAATAATTGACTTGGCTCGCGAGGTTGTCGACATGTGGGAAGTGGATTCAGCAATTATTGTACCGAAAGTCGTTTCAGCCAATGGTTAAATAGCCAAGAGCCCCGAACAACACCTTAGGACGCTCTCATTAGGCGACTGGATCAAGGGCTTGATTCAGAGAGCGGTTTTCCTGGACACCTCTCGTATAGTGAGAGGTTCCTTTCTCTGGAGCCCTGACCGCCGGTAGCTTGGACCCTGTTCCCGATACCGGTGGGACACTATTTTTTATATTTTTAAATGTTTTTTTATTTAAATATATAATTTATATATTTTCTAAATGAATAAACGAAATAATAATAATAAAAAATAAACAATATACAGTTAAAAATGGGTATTTTCAGCATATTTTGGTCCCAAAAACCTTGATAATTTTGTGATTTTAAAACTTGGTGAAAACGCTCACCATGTTATTCACTCAATAGTATGATGATATGACCAAGATTTTCTGGGAAAATAATTTTGCAATAGATTTTCAACAATCTATGTAATTATCCCTTTTTTTATTGCGTAAAAAACTTCTACTAACCATTTTGAAAGAGTTCCTGGCTGCTATTCCTAACTCCGTTTTTTTTTTTATCGTTCAATATTCTCCTGATTTGCTGTAATTCGTAAACAACATATTCACAGTGTTAGTAAAAATAAAATGTGTTGATTACAGCAGTTGTCTCAATTTTAGGGCCACAAATATTCCTTCCTTTAGTTTAGCTGCAGAAAGATTAGTAAATATAGAGCAAAAGTATTGAAAGGCAGGCAGACCAAAAATTTCTGTATCTCAGAATTGTGACATGCTATGAAAAATAAAAAATAGATACTTTTTTAACTACCATACCATGTAGGCTATACATAAAAATATGTATATGTCTCATCTAAAGGCAAAAATAAAAATGGTATACTAGTATAATATTTCACTTTTAATTTCAATAATTTTTAATATATAATTATTGAAATTATTTGTTTTGCATAACTTTTAATTGTTTTAATTTTGTTTGTCTTATTTGTCAGAATGTTTCACCAGTAAAGAAGGAACCAGCTGAACTTAAAGAAAGTGTAACGGAAGAAAAAGAAGAAGAGGTGGCTCCCAAAGAAAAAAGTACAGTATGTATTTTTATCTGAATTTTATTGTAATTGTGATAATGCATCTCGTTTTTTGTATAGCTACTTACCCAGTTTTTTTATTATGAATTTCAAGATGAGTATTGCTCAATTTGTAGCAGCATCTATGATACCACATAGGAACCAAAATTAAAAATCCTACATCATGGTATTAAATGAGAGACATTTAATACCATGATGACCAGTTAATTTGAAAATGTTAATAGGTTTGATGTTGTGGACCGGTTTTTCACAAAGCCATGCTTTTCAGGGATTATATTTTTATGCAACAAAGGTAAACCTCATCGTGAAAAAATCTTTCAAAAAGTTTTGACAAGGTTGACAGAATTGAGATTTATGTATATTGTTCAAAGTCAAAGACAAGAGTTTTTATTTCACATTGGCACTTATAAAACGTCAGATAACATTGTTCAAAAACATTTCTCGACCCACCCTTATGCACTGGGTTAGCTTGCTTCCATACTGAATATAGATCGGTTCACAAATACTGATAGCTATAAAGAAAGTTGCTGGAAGGCCATCAGGTCCTGGCCCCTTGGTAGGTTCCAGCCGTTTCAGCTCAGCTTCAGGGTTGCTAGACTTTACACCCTATACTGCATACCTCTAAGCTGGTAACCCACAACATGTCATGTCATGCCTTAAAAATAGATCACAGCAAGTTTTTTTGCATTCTTTAGAATGAGTGTATCAAGTTTCGAAGAGTTACTTGATCGGATAACGCCACATATAGCGGTCCATTTCTCGAAATTAACTGCGACAATTCACCCTGCATTGTATCGACGGCGTCGTGCCGTATATCGTGGCACGTTACGATGTCGTGACGTAGTTTTTTACGATGCTCGTCGTAGATTCCCACGACGCGACGTCGCATCGTGAAACGACGCCGCATCGTGGTACGACACGACGACGTATCGTGTTTGTGTCCCGGCCCTAACATGATCTGTCAAATGTTTTTTTTTTTTGACGTATTATTAAACACTAATACAGTAATTTTTACTTTTGTTTCAGACTGATGGTATTACTGTTAAAACTGAAATTTCTGAAACAGTTGTTAAGACAGAAACAACTGTTAGGGACGAAACAGCTGTAAGGGAAGAAACAGCAGTTAGGGAAGTAGCAGCTGTTAAGGAAGAAACAACTGATATGGAAGAAACAGCTGCTAGGAAAGAAACAGCTGTTAAGGAAGAAAATACTACTCCAGTAAAGAAAACTAACAAGGTTTGCTTAATTGTTATGTATATCTGTACTTTTTAATATTGATTTTCAATTTGCCTATAGGATATGATACTGAGTGTCATAGTTGATAGAGTGGTGTCATTGTGTAGTGTTGTCGTCCAATTAGACGCTACATGGACGTTTTTAATATAACACGCCTTTATTTAGTCAAATTGTCCTTTCATCTAATTGCAGGTGCATTTAATACTGATTAATGAATAATAACTTAAAAAGTAAAATTTCTAACCACTGCACTATTTAATTGTAATATGTTTTTTATTGTGTGAAATAAGTACATATATGTATAAATGTAGATTAAAGAATCTTTGTTAATACCTTTTTAATAATGTTAGACACTATACAAAGCAGAATGAAATTAAGTGTCAACTTTTAATAAAAGGTGGGAAGTGCTGAGGAGACTGAAGTAGTGTCAGAAGATGAACTGCCTGAGGTGCAGAAGCCGAGCATTAAAGATGCTGAGAATGTATCTGATGATGAGCTTCCTGGACCCAAGCCTGCCGATCTTCCTGCTGACACTGAGGTACCGTTATAGTTTTATCTTCACTAAAAAGCTATCACTTGATGATGTTTAAATTGAATTTTGTATACAATAAAGCGTAGTGGACTAGATATTACTTTTTGAAAAGCATGTTCGTTTTAAAGTGAATATTACTTGTGTGGACAATTCTATACTTATCCTATGTTACTTGAGGTCGACTCAATACTTAAGGTAATCTCTGCGTCGCGTCGATGTGATCGTATTCATTAAAAGATTGGCTTGCTTCACACTCGACGTGCTTATGTTCGCCACTTATCTTTTTTATGTATTCCAACCAAATATCAACAAACAACAAACATAAGGTGTTGCATGTCTCGTCTCTAAATAAACACGTACATTTTAGGTTGTATCAGAAGATGAGCTCCCGGCTGCAAAGAAAGAGATCAAAGAATCTCGAAAGCGTAAAACCGAAGATGAACGAGATGGATACGATCCTGGCTCACCCACATCCGAAACTGAATCTTCTAACAAAAAACAAGCGGTTGCTAAGGTATTGATACAGATACTATAATGCTCGTGTTTTATCTCTACATTTTAATTAATTGAAGCTATGTTTATTAGTTAGTTTATTCTACATCTGTATATATAAAAGGAGAAACTGACTGACTGACATATCAACGCACAGCTAAAACTACTGGGACCAAGAGCGTGAAATTTTGCACAAGGTTTCTTTTTATGACATAGGCGAGCACTAGAGAATTTTCCAAAATTCACCCTTTTCCGTTAGTTTCGGATTACCGTTACATTGGATTAAGAGGGCAGAAAACAGAAATTGCACACACTTGTGCAGTATATCTCCTGCATACTACGTATCAGTAGCCACCATGATCTAAATTCGGTCGGATCTAATATTTATATTTTTTATGTTATAATACAGAATGGGGAAAGCAAGCCAGTTCCATCTGAGAAAAGGTCTTCAATCGATGAAAAACCAAAGAAGAAGACATTACCTGAGCTAGATAAATACTGGAAAGTGGTTAATGACGATCCTACTGATTTTACTGGCTGGACGTACTTACTGCAATATGTTGATCAAGAGGTACGTACCAACTGTTTTTACGAAATTATTTTAAACTACATAGTAAACAATCGATACACAGTTTTAATTGAATGGCAATATTATCCACACAAAATGATGAAAACTGTCGCTAATCTTATTGCTTTATGAAGCAATGAGAACTGAATGAATATTGACGATCGGCAAGGGCCAACTGATTACTGATCGCAATAACGTTGCGTATATGATGTAGTTAGAGTATGGTGACGAATGTTATCTGCTGTTCCAGAGCGACGTGGAGGCGGCGCGCGAAGCGTACGATGCGTTTCTGTCGCATTACCCGTATTGTTACGGCTACTGGAGGAAATATGCCGACTATGAGAAACGTAAAGGAAGTAAAAAGAAGTGCCTCGAAGTGAGTACCCCCACTAACAGTTGATGCATTTTTTATAATCTATTTAAATCACTTGGTGACTGGTTAGGCGGTACACCCGATGATCAGTCGAATCATGATGTGCGTTAACACTTGGATTTTGAATTGTTTTAGCCATAACTGGTATTTTGCAATTATTTTTTTTCCCAACAGTGCTACGTGGTCATCGTTCGTAAGGCAAAGTCGTCCGTTCGCACCGGAGAGTTCTCTTACCATCACATAGATTTCGTTCTAGTGGTTCATTTCTTGTGGTGTATATTTTGTATTTTAGTGCATATATTTATAATACTTTGTACATGCATGATGTATTGTAATACTTTTTCATGTATTTATATTTAAGTAAGTACTAAATGAATGGTGGATATAATTAAGATTAAGGTTAACTAACCATGGTATCATGGAACCGCAGCTGATCTTCATATTTAGCCATTGAATGGCGGTAGTAACGGAAGAGTGCGGCGAGGTGGTCGACTACTGCGCCAGCGCGTCGGCTGCGAACAGGTGTAATATAACCAGACAAACATTTTATACAATAGATAGACGCGGGCGAGACGTCGCGCGTCCGCGCTCCGCCGCGCCTGCCCCGGCTCGCGCGCCCGACGCGCTACGTCTCGCTCGCTCTATTCTTAAATATATGACACATAATATTATGCTATTCAATATTCCCTTGCTTCATAGTGTTGCCGTGAGCATGGCGACGCTTACAGACGTGTGGAACTTCTTTGATACATGTTCTTGTGTTGCAGGTTTTGGAAAGAGGCCTCAAAGCCATCCCACTGTCGGTGGATCTATGGATACATTTTCTAAATCATATTAAGGCAACAAGAACTGAAGACCACGCTTTCATTAGGTCGCAGTATGAGAGAGCTATAGGTAAGGCTACAATTAACTTCTCCATACTACTGTCGTCAACAATAACTAGACTAAGCAAACCATTACATGTAAAATCAGCGAACTTGGTGCACCAACAAAATATGGCTAATTCGGTAGCATCTGGCTTCCTATTTTAACGTCAATAATATTCTTAAAGCAGTATTTTTCACGAAATTAATAAAGATACTGGCTGATTAAACGATAAACTGGAAATGGAAATTTTAACAATTTTTTTTAAATTACTCTGAAAGTTATTTTCATCATAGACATTTAGTTAAATGCGAATATAATTGGAAATGACGGTTGATTCTTTAACAATCAAGACTGCGTGACTTACCTACGATCTGCTCGCCGGAATGTTGTGAGACTGCGGTAAGTGTGCTGTTTGAAGGATTTTGAAGAACAAGCAAATTAATAGAAGCTAAAGTGAGGCCTGGAAATAGTCAGGACTAGCTGTTGATATTATGTTACAATGCCATGTGTAAGTTTGAGTGAGTTATGGCGTATAACTGACTGTACGTTGTTTACAGAGGCATGTGGTCTAGAGTTCCGCTCGGACCGTCTTTGGGAATCATACATCAAGTGGGAAGCGGAGAACGGATCGGCTCTCAACGTCACCAATATTTACGATCGACTTTTGGCCACGCCTACTCTTGGATATACTTCACACTTCGACAAGTTTGTACTATGTCATTTTATGCTTAATTACCGACACTGGTAACAAAGTGCTAACTTTAAGTCTAGAATTCTTTGCATTTACATGATTCTTTTACGTTTTTTTGTGTTGTCAATAGTGTATATATTATAATAGTGCGTGAATTTTTTAAAGCATTAACGATAATGATATAATTATTGTAAGAAATAACAGAGACAAATAAGAGCACTATTTGATTGTTTTTTTTAGTCCTTACTTTCCTGTTAGAAAGAAGTTGAGCGTATTGGTACCGTTACCTTTATATTTTTGCTCATTTACTGTTATGTCAATACACATAGTGTTAGTAGTTCAAAATCCGTGTAATTTTTTAAATCCATCGTTATCTAAATGCACGGTATCTTTTTACACGTTCGTATGTTTTTGTGAAGCACTCGATATGCAATGTTTGATATACTGAAAACTTATTGGTTTGCGTCACCTAACACGTAAATATTGCTACCGGCAGAGGAAATCTTCGAGATTTATATATTTTTTTGATGTCAACATTCAAAATAAAGCTTTTGTTTTTATTAAACATGCATTGGAGCTGTTAACTTGTAGAGATGAATACAATTTTGGCAGCGGGAATGTTCGAAAGAGTTACCGTGCCCTGGAATGCAAATGTTAATTGAAGGAACACAGGTGGGTAAAAGTCTGACACGTCTTCTCATTCCACCTAGAGCAGAAGTTAATTGATGATTTCCTACCAAAAAAAAAACATGAGTACAAAATAGTAAAAAAATAAAAGTTTTTAAAAGTGAATTAGAGGGATGTTTTGTGAATATAAATTATAAGGGAGTGATGTTCAGTTTCCAGGAGCACGTGATGTCGGAGCCGGTGGCGGGCGTGGTGTCCCGCGCCGAGCTGGTGCGTCTGCGCGGAGAGGTGCGGGACGCCGCCGGCGCCGCGCCGCAGCTCGACCTGCCGCCCGGAGAGGACGAGCCGCTCGACCATGTCGTACGTACACACACGACCTTCTTGAATGACACCAGACAGCTTTCAGTATTTAAAGATTTGAATCATTGAAGCTGTATGCCAATGGTGATGATAAGAATCCGAAATGTTGGTCGTATGACGACGAAATAGGCAGACAACATTGTTGCCGTCGTGTGTAGAACCTGAATGAGACTGGCACAGAAACGTGGGGTTTGTCACAATAAAAGAGGTTTGTGGTCTAGCTTCTGATGTTTTATAAGTGCCCATGTAGGCCTAAATGAAATAAAAAAGTTTGAATTTATTTATGCTCGCCTGTGGGCAAAGTCGGGCTGTGGATGGTTATGAGATGTAGACGAGTAATAACAAAACAAACAAGTTCTGCATTAAAATGATTCGTTATTGTTATTAATTTTACAGACGTACGTTGAAAAGTAATACAGATACAATTTGTATAAAGTCAAAGTTTCATGCAGATTTTTTTTTTAGAAACCGTGTTTGGTAAATAAGTTTCCAGAAATATAGTAAAGATTTTTTTTCTGTAACCTTAAATCTTATTAGGTTCTGCTAGCAAACTTTCACAAAACCGATTAATGCATATTTGTCTCATTTCTTCCCCGTATGTGTTATTCACGACTTGTGTCTCGTTCAATGTTTCGATAATTTTCTATTGAATATTTATATTTTCTCTCAGGCGTCGGAGGAAGAAGCGCAGGCGATCAAGGAGCGCATCATAGCGGCGCGACGCAAAGTGCACAAGACCACCGGAGAACAGGTTGCAGCCAGGTGGACTTTCGAAGAAGGCGTAAGTTTAACCTTTTGAACGCCAATCAATTGTATACAAGTTCGAGATTTTCGTGCCCTCAGCGCCACTACTTGATTAGAAGTAATAATAGTATAAATTTACGACTTTTACAAGACCTTTTATTTTGTTTTTATGGAAAATTGCCCTGTTATAAGCCATATTTTTAACCTTTTTACACATAATAAGTTCTTGTTTGTTTTATATTCAATAGGATGGGATGCAAAACTCTGTTGACAATATCATAATAATCACAAAGTAGTAGCTTTATTTTTTTGGTGGCTAAAAATCATCCAAATGACATCCCGCGCCCTTGGGCGGAACGGGAAAAGTGTCAGACTTATAATAATAATAATAATAACCCCATCGATGTATCTCTACGTTGACGTCGTGGTGGGGCTTGCGTGCTCCAAAATACCCTAGGTCTGTATTGGTAGAATTTTCTTTACCGTAACATGCCTAGGGTGAGGGGCCAGACTAAGAGAGATACAATCCGCAGGGCAGTTTTGTGGCGAACTGTTGGGTATTAGCGACCCCACGGACCCGATCTCCCGGGAGAATTCTTGTTCTTCATCTCCGGCTTGCCTTTATTGGCCGGCCGTAGTGAACACTGACGAGGAACAGAGCTTCCACCTCTCTCTTGCCTTTACTGGCTGGCTTGAGTGGAGAGTCGCAAGAGCAAACATGCTCGGGAGAAGGATGCATAATCCAGTAAGGTGCTGGTAGGGATCTTGACCGTACTTCCGGGATTGTCCTGATAGCCGTGGTATGCCTCTCCACTCCTCAAGCGCCTCAGGATATGTTGCCCTCTTGCTGCTACGTCACATCGTGCTAGCGGCCGTTTTGGGGGCCCATTTATTGAGTGTGCAAGTCACCCCCTACCTTTTATCGATTGATATTAATGAGATTGTTTAGGCAGGGGCCATAGTCCTAACATAGTTCCATGTTACCAGTCCACTTATGACTCCAAAAACCATAGCCCTATTATTTTGTTTTCCATATTATGTCGCAATAGTTTTTCAAACCGGGGGTTGTCCTTGGATGCACTAGCATAGCGCGTACAGGGATAATCACCGGTTGATACCACGTTTCATTAAACGTACAAAAAAGGCCTCTTCGAGTTGGTTTCGGCCCCTCGTACGCCTCCCAAAGGTCCAGGACCTCAGGGTCCTGAGATATATAAACGTATAAAAATAATAATAATAATAATAAATAAATAATAATAATAATAATAAATAATAATAAATAATAATAAATAATGAATAAAAAACCCACCCCGTTCCTTTTTACTTTTCATACGGGGCAGAGCTTCCCTTTCGGAGCTAACCCCGGCCCCAGAACACAAAGTAGCAGCTGAACATACTTATCAATTCAGTGAAACTTAAACATTTGATTTATAGAAAGAAAATATAGGAAAAAATATAGGATGATTTAATGACACATGTCACCTATATGTTTTTTTTACTTTCAGAAATTTATAATTTTTCATAATCACCATGGAAATATGTTTTTCTAGATCAAACGTCCTTACTTCCACGTAAAGCCGCTGGAGCGCTGTCAGCTCAAGAACTGGAAGGCTTACTTGGAGTGGGAGAAACAGCATGGCTCGCTGAAGAGGGCGCTAGTGCTGCATGAGCGCTGCCTTATAGCCTGCGCGCTCTACGAGGAGTTCTGGATGAGAGTATGTTACATTACTTCTTAGAATTTGATCCTTATTAGCGACGCTATCGACTGGTGCACTAAATAATTCAGTGTGTTTTTTTTTTTAAATCAATGGGTTCTATTTGTAGCTGGAATGTTGATTTTTTGAAAATTTTAATATGTTTTTTTAGTAGTCATTAAAATCGGGCCTTAGCATTTTGAGTGTTTTCTTACTCCTCGTAGTTTCATATTTGGCCAACCACGCCTTAAAAAATTAACAAATATAAATAAGCAAAAATAAATAGGTATAATATAAATAGGTAATAAATAAGTTAAGCTTGGAGCTACACCTCAATGAGAGAGGCGCAAGTTCGAATCCGAGTTCTGAAAATTATTTTTGCATTTTTTTTTTGCTTGCTTTTTGGCTTTGACTCTTAGCTGAAAACAACTGCTTAAGGAAAAGTGATTTAGATACCAGATTTTTTCTCAACGGTTAACGACTATACATACAATGGATTATGAAATTGATAACATTACTGTACGGAAACCATTAAGAGCTAACTCAGAAGACAACATCTTTAACGTCGACCAAAGCAATAATTCCTCATTACTTGACACAACCATGATGAGCTTACCAAATACCTCACTAAAAGACAGCGACGAAATTGAGAACTACAAAGACATAATCAAAGGGCTCACCATGGAACTCGAAAGCGCTCATCAGGAGATCGACAATTTAAATAGCGAAAATTTTCGACTAAAAATGGATATCGGACAGTACCAAAAAGTAATAGAGACATATAAAAAGGTTACCGTATTAGAAACAAAATGTATTACGCCAAAATCTGCTCGCAAAAGAAATATAAGAACGAACTGTTTCTCCACTCCATCCAAGTTAATTCTTCCTCTTACAACGGCTCATCAATCTGACATGGCCACAATAGCACAATCACCGAGTGAGGTCGGAAATATGTCATTCAACACAGCCGGCTCTATAAGCAGCTTGGAGGGGATATACCCCTCTCATCCACAATCTCCACTTAAGGGCGGAGAAAGTGACGCTTTAATAGGTTTAATTGATGAACAAAAATTTCACCAGAAGAATGCAGATGATGACATGGCAACGGTTTTCATTGATCAGCAACAACTGCCCCATAAGAGCATTAAAGAAGTTGCTCCAATTAATGTGGCGGACAAACATAATAGAATAATAATTTTTGGAGACCAACAAGCCTATGGCCTAAATAAAACTATGACTAATAGCAGGTTATACAAATGGAATAACAACTATAAAATTACGTCTTTCATCAAGCCCAATGCAACAAGTGCTCAGATTCTTAGCGGCTGCAATGACGACTTCGTAAAAACATTGACCAGTGACGATATTATAGTTTTAGTGATTGGATCAAATGACAAAAACCCGTACTCTTTGATAACTGAATTGTGTAATGTTCTTTATAAACTGCGAAATAATACTGTATTTATGACTAACGTACAATATAATCCTAATTTAAACGAAAATACAATTAACTATAACCTGGAATTAATAATTCAAAATTATAAAAACTGTAAATACATAAAAATACACAAGTTAGACTACACAAATAGCACCAATGACATGTCTATGAAAAGTTACCGCCAGCGCTATCTATCACATTTATGCTTGAAACTTAACACAAATATTGACTACGTAAAATATAAGACTGAGTTTCTTAATCGATTTAAAAATAAACACATTTTCCAGAACAAAACAAACATACATACGACACCGAGAAAAACAACACAAACTAAAATTACTGCCTTCTTTGAGAAAATAAAACCAGTAGGTAATGGGAAGAAAACTGGTTTTTTTCGCAAATAATTCTGAATACACGAACATAACGATAATTCACCAAAATATTGCTGGTGTATTGAACAAACAGGAATTAATAGAGGTGGCCATTTCAAGTTTACAAAAGGAACTGGGTTCCGTAGATGTTATATGTTTAACTGAAACTTTTCTTAAAAGTGGATGTGAACAAAACCTGAGACTTAATAACTATAAAATGGTATCCTTCTTCTCTCGGACTAACCAACGACGGGGAGGGTCGTGCATTATCTTAAAAAATTGCCTACAATTTAGGGAAGTAAAAAATCTACCACTCTCTATTCCTTTTCAATTCGAATGCTGTGCCGTCGAAATAATTAAATTTAACCTAATTATAGTATGCATTTATAGAACACCTACAAGTGATGCCTCGATATTTTTAAATAATCTAGAACTTCTCACCAATAAATTATGTAATAAAGGTAATAAAAAAATCATCATCTGTGGTGACTGGAATATTGATACACTGAAAACAAATAAAACATCAATTGAGTTAAAGTCTATCCTTAGTAATAATAACTTAATAAACCACATAAAACTGCCCACGAGAAAAAACGCGTGTTTGGACTTAATAGTAAGTAACATCCACGACGCTAAGTCTGCAATTCACTATCTAGCGCTTTCAGACCACGAATCAGCACAATCAATAACGGTTAACTTACAAACTGATTCTCAAGTTAAGGATATTCATAGCTCTTGGTTTAAAAATGTAAGAGAACTCAGTGACGAAAATATAATTAAATTTAATGACTGCATGTCAAGTTTATCTTTTTCCGAAGTTTACGAAATTCAATCAACAAATGACGCCTTCGATAGATTACACGACATAATAACCCTTTTCTACAATTTATGTTTTCCCATAGTTAAAGTAAAAAATACTTCTAAGCAAGTGAAAAATAGAGGCCTGAGTAAGGGTATAAAGAGATGTTGCATAAAAAAGCGAATATTATATTTAAAATACCATCTCTACAAACATAATAAAAAACAAAACAAAAAAAAATATGACAACTACACTCAAATACTGAAAAAATGTATACACAAGGCTCAGCAGATTAATAGTTTAAATTATATTAATAAAGCCAAAAACACAAGCAAAGCGGCCTGGAATATGATTAAAACAAACACGATTAATATGACAAGTAACACTGAAGTTGACGCTGTTAATGCAAATGGTAAAATGTATGACAATCCAAACAAAATATGTGACTTATTTAATGACTTTTATATATCCCAAACAAAGACGACTAATTCAGCTCAAAATAACATGCAAAATGACGTAAAATTAACGACTCCTCAAAATCCTAAAACCATTTTCCTAACACCAGTTGATGAATCTGATGTTTATAAAATAATTCACAGTCTAAAAACCACTAATTCGACTGGATATGATGACCTGAGCACGAAAGTGCTAAAAATATGTGCAAGGAGTCTAGTGTCTCCCTTAACTTATATTATAAACCTCTCTTTAACAGAAGGAGTATTTCCGACTCGCCTAAAAAGGTCAATTGTCAAACCTCTTTATAAAAAAGGTGTAAAAACTGACATGAGCAATTATCGACCAATAACTCTAATCCCAATTTTATCCAAAATATTTGAGAAAGTTATGTGTATCAAAATAGAAAACTTCTTAACAAGATGTGATATACTCAAAAAAGAACAATTTGGTTTCAGAAAAGGCTGTTCCACTACTTTAGCATGTTTTACGCTAGTAAAATACATAACTGAAAGTCTGAATGAAAAATCTAAGATAAGTTGCGTGTTTTTAGACATGACAAAAGCCTTTGATTTTGTTTGCCATAAAACACTACTCTCAAAGCTTGAACATTATGGGATTCGCGGTAAGGCCAACGACTGGATCAAAAGTTACCTTTCAGAAAGAGTACAATGCGTGGAAGTAACAAAAACATATCAAAATGAAAAAAAAAAACTTTAGGTCACAATACAAGCAAAACAACTATGGCACCCCACAGGGAGGAATCTTATCCCCGCCACTCTTTCTGGTTTACATTAACGACATTCTAGAGGCGATAGGAAAAGATTGCATACTATTTGCTGATGACACGACAATTATGCTTAAGAGTGACACTGACAAAAATTTAGAAAATGATATCGTTCAGGCGTTGGATAATGCAATCAATTGGCTTGAAAAAAATAATTTGAAAATAAATATGACTAAAACAAATATCATACAATTTCAGACATACAATTCAAACATAAATAAACTTGACATTCAATATAAAAATTCTCACTTGACAGCTATTGATAATTGTGTATTTTTGGGTATAACAATCGACAAAAATTGCAACTGGAAAGCACATATAGATAAAATTCTTTCAAAAATAGATCGTTTTATATATGTCTTAAGAAGAATTAGACAAACGGTAAACCATGATACTGCAATGCTGGCTTACCATGGTTATGTATCATCCGTACTAAGATACGGTATTATAATATGGGGTAACTCAGTAGATTTTGACAGAGTTTTTAAAGCTCAAAAAAAATGTATTCGTGCCGTTTGTGGAGCTCACTTTTTAGACAGCTGTAAGCCACTATTTCAAAAACTTAAAATTCTACCTTTGCCTTGTTTATATATTTTTGAAATATGTGTTTTCGTCAAGAAAAACTCAAATTTATTCGAAACGAACATTGACAGGCCAAATAGCCGAACACGGCATAAAGACAGACTTCGACTGCCACCAATTAGGCTAAAATTATTTAAAAAAAATGTTTATTGCATGTCGATTATTATTTTTAATCATTTACCAAATAGTTTACAAGAACTACCATTGACAATGTTTAAAAAAATACTGTTTAATCTGTTATTAATAAAAAAATATTATACTGTAAAAGAATATTTAGAAGACAAGTCAATAGAACCTGTAATGTGCAAGTTAGATTAATTGACGACACTGACTGAATATATTTGCACGCCATGTAATGGCAGGATATGCTGAAACAAATTCACTGTAACACCTTATATATGTACCATATTCTAGCAAATAAATGTTTTGATTGATTGATTGATAAATAATGCCAAGTATTGTATAGAACATATCAAATTTTAATTTTATTTTTTGTTGCAGTAGGTTTTGTAATTTGTTATTGCATAAAAGTCATTGCATAATATTTGAGAAGTTTTAATGAAGACTACCTTCGTAACAACAATCCTACAGCATTCAAATTATTACGTGACGCTGCTTATCAATCTTTTTCATAATCGCTTACCTCCAACTCTTGGATTGTGAAGTGGATTTTTTATAATTCCTTCAGTTACCATAGTCTTACGGGGGGCCGTTTTACTCAGTGTGTTTCGCAACAATCTATTATAGCACATGGGCCTGATCACTCACTACAGTCACTACCTACGGTTTAGTTCCCATTACCTTCCTTATATCATAAAAATACTGTTCCTTTTTTAGAATTTAGGTTATTCGGATCTTGCGAACGGCCTCATTAGTCGACACTTAACTTATTACCAGTGTTCTTTCTGCAGCTGATAAAGTTCCTAGAAGAGCGGGTGGAGAGCAATCCAGAGCTGGTGAATGTGGAGCGAGAGGTACTGGAGCGCGCGTGCAGCGTGCACCACCTCGACAAGCCCGAGCTACACCTGCACTGGGCGCACTTCGAGGAGGCGCACGGCAACGCGGCGCGCGCGGCCGAGATCCTCGACCGCATCGAGAAGACCTGCCCCAACCTCGTGCAGATACAGTATAGGTAAGAGTTTTGTTCAATAATACGCTTTTGTTTACCCCCCATAACTTGCAAGAATTCTGTCATCATGAAACAAAAAGAACAAATACTTATAAGATTCGTAACATTACAACGTTTATTTTCAGACGTGTAAATCTAGAACGACGCCGGGGCGACTACGACAAGTGCGCTCAGTTGTACGAGGGCTACATAGCGTCTGCGAAGAGCAAGGCTGTGGCGTCGGCGCTGGCCATCAAGTACGCGCGCTTCCTGTTCCACGTGCGCGCGCAGCCCGGAGCCGCGCGCGCCGCGCTGGACGCGGCCGTGCTGCGCGACCCGCTCAACGCGCGCCTGCACGCGCAGCGCCTCGACCTGGCGCTGCACACGCCCGCCACGCCTTATGAGGAGCTCGACGGTACCTGAACATGCTTCTTTCTGGAATTCTTTATTTTATTTGCATATTCTATTTGGCTGTGTCGAGTTGTCCAACATCTTTTTTTTGTGCATCAATAACTCTTATCCTGTAAATATATGATCGTATGTGGTGCAGAGCTGGTGTCGTCGTACGGCAAGGAGGAGGGTGCAGAGCCCGAGACGTGCGCGATGATGGCGTGGCGGCGCCGCGAGCTGGCCGAGGAGCTGGGCGGCGCGGCGGCGGCGCGGGAGGCGCACCAGCACGCGCGCACACTCGCCAAGCACCTGCGCAAGCGCGCGCGCAAGGACAAGCACGAGCCGCCCCCGCCACCCAAGTAAGTTGTGTCGTCGTACGGACACGTATCACAGAACGATGTTTAATAGTTCGCGCGTATCCCCGCGCGGGCCTCCGTCGGACGTAGGCGGGCGCGAGCCGCTCTACCCGCGACAGGTACCCGCGCCGCAGCTACCCGCGACAGGTACCCGCGCCGCAGCTACCCGCGACAGGTACCCGCGCCGCAGCTACCCGCGACAGGTACCCGCGCCGCAGCTACCCGCGACAGGTACCCGCGCCGCAGCTACCCGCGACAGGTACCCGCGCCGCAGCTACCCGCGACAGGTACCCGCGCGGCTGCCTCGCGAGCTCGCGACCGGAGCACTATTGTATGGGACCGCGCGGGCGCCCGCGTAACGCAGCGTACGGCCTTCACTACACTACTTTTGATTTTATCACTTCAGCCTGAAATCGTCTACTCCAAAAAAAGACGCTTTCCATACTATACTTATTTATTTATATACATTCTTGCTAGTGACATGTATTTATATATATAAATGTTCTTCCACACATACTTTTTGAAAGTTCTGGATTACTAATTTATGAATGTCCTCAATTGTTCAATTGCCGTTTACGATATAATCATATAGCACTAACACTAGTGTATTAACACAGTAGCACATGCGTGGACTCGAACAAGAAGAAGGAGGCGACGGCCGCGACGGGCACGGGCACGGCGGCGTCGCCGTCGAGCGGCGGCGGCTACTACGCGGCACCGACGCCCGCGGCGCAGTCCTACGAGCAGCCGTACGCGCAGCCCTACCAGCCCGCCTGGGGCTACCAGCAGCCGCCGGGGCCCTATCAGCACCACCCGCACCCTTGGCCGCAGTACCCTAACTACTACTAAGCACACTTACTTACAATTTACCAATTTAAAATTTTTACCTGATTCTATTCATTTGACTTAGGTTTCTGTACATACGATATCATGATATCGTCAAAGTATTATACTAGGAAATTTTCACTTCATTGACGGTACTATAACATTATGACGTTTTCTTTAAAATGAAAAACTTTATTACGATTTACAGGAAATGTTTATTGATGTAAACATAATAACAAACGTACATTTATTTTTAGGAAATAAATCTTATCTTCAAAATCCAACATGTTATTATTTCGACAATCCATCAGTCTTCAATAATAATTTACCTTCCATTGCGATCCATAATTATAATCCTAAAGGCTTCCTTAGTTTAGGTCGACGGAAGACTTGGTCTCGCTCGCCCCAGTGTAAGCGTATAATCTTCTGGCGACCTAGTTTGCAGCCAAAGTCGATTAAATTCGGCACTGAGCAATATGTACGCTGGAAACTGTTAGTCTTAAACTGATTACGCAACCCACTTTCTTTAAGCTCCCCGAAGAAAAGCCAAGGAAAATCCTGATCGTTGCATCATAATATATTTGGAAAAAGGAAGAAAATGTTCAACCACATAAACAACGCAAGGAATGTTATAGAATTCAAACATGAAAAGTAGAGTTATTTGCCTATGTACGCAACATTTTGATCGTCCATATAGCTCGAAGCTGGTCTTGATCGACTACCACTTGATTACTGAATCTTCAAATGACTAGGAGTTTACACTGGGTCGTTGAACAAATTCGGTTGAAACCCACCAAGTCTTCAGTCTAGACAACTTAATGTAAGTAAGCCATAATGTATGTTAAAAAATAATGAGCACTCATTGTTACTCGATATTTACAATATCAATTTATGAGGTCATTACGTCCATAGCCTTACAAATGCATTAAAATATTGTACAATTCTTAAACTTTCCACAGTTGAAGTGGGCCCTGGAGCGTAAGTACCATAAATAATGGTGCTGGCAATTTTATTACAAATGACAAATAAAAAGTCCCTTGACTGACCTGGGAGTTAAAATAAGTCGAATAAAAAAAAAATTGTTAGGGTTCACAGTTCGTGTCGTGTAAGTTAGCAATTTTGAGACTATAAATGACTGATTAAAAAACAAAACAGCAAAGCGGCATTTCTTGCCCATCGTAAAGCCTGGCTTCAAAGTGACTTACTAATTACACGGCGCAAACTTACAAAGTTCATTCATTGCACAATGAAAATTAAGTTAAATCCTCTTTTGCTACGAGGAATGCATACATGTAGTACAAGTTATTTAAAAAATACTTAAATAAACTGATTCCATTCTTCTATTTACATTCGTCGATAAGTTTTCATGACCAGTGTTTGTACATAATTATGTAAACGAGATTAAAATTTTATTATAATTTATTGACGTTTATCGTCATTTGACATAAAATAAACGAACTAAATCGACAAAACTATATTCTATTGCTAAAAAGTACACTCACTATGGTTGTCGTGTTTATTCTAAAACGAACAAACCCTGCTTCTTACTGCCCTGGCAGCCAGTTTTTGAACAATTTTGATCAGGAGCATGCAGCCTTTGCAGCTTTCACAGCTGGAAAATTAGACAATAGTTTTAATTATAAAATAAAAAAGAAATAATTATTTAGTAGTGGTTTTTTTTTAAACGTTCAGTAGCCGATGTTAGAAGAGTATTATATTGAAGTCAGTACACAAATAAATACGATTTGGAAAAATATACAAGAAATAACTTCGTACCGACCGAGGCAACCTATAAACCTGTTACCAATAAGTCCAAAAATACTCAAGAAATTGTAGCTAACCAGAGCTAGCTACAGAGATTCCTGATCCCAGAAACAGCACCATAGAAAAAAACATTTGACATGATCAGACAAGCGCTCGAAAGGAGAGATTGCTTTATATTCCTTGATATTGAACAGGCTTTTGATAGGGTATGACACAAGGGGTTGCTATGCAAGATAAAATCCCTTCTGCCATCGTCCTTCTTTACTATAATTGAATCCTTAAATTTAAAAGATACAATATTTCAAATAAAAGAAGACGAGAGCATATCAATTTTTCACCCTCTCTAAGCTGGAGTGCCTCAGGGATTCGTTTTAGGTCCATTGCTATAAACTAAAGATAGATATCATCATCACTGCTCTCAAAACGGCGAAGGAAAACATCGAGAGTGAAACTGGCATTTTACTATTTTATTTGGTTCTAGGAAATGCTCTGATAGAGCATGTCCAGAACCAAATAAAATAACCAAAAATTCGAAGACATGTGACATCCACCAACACGCACTGGGCCTGCGTGGTGGATTACGGCCCATTCCCTCACCTGGAGAGGAGGCCTGAGTCCCAGCAGAGATTATGATGAGATAAGACAAAACACATCAAACTCCAGGTGTGATACGTAGAGAAATGAATAAAGAGAAAGATATTATTTCTTTAAACATATTCTATTATAGTTACCGACCTTCTCTCTCCTTCCGGCGCAACTTCTTGCGTCGTCGGTCGATGGCCGCGAGCTCCGCCTTCACGGAGTGGTACGCCTTGCGCAGGTCCGCGAGCCGTGATGTCAGCACGTTGATGCGCGTCTGGCAGTCCCACGAAGGATCTGCTTGACAAGTACAGTGATAAGTAACTAAGACATTGGTGCTGGTTCGGAGGAAACGCGCAGTGATTGGGGCGGAGTAATTGACGAATTTCTTATAAACGTGGGTCTATATGCTAGAGGAGCCGATCACGAGCCGAGCTAAAATTCGTGTAGTGTAGCACGTTCTCGGCTCCTCTAGAGTTGTTCCACATTATACGAATTTGAACTCGGTTCGTGTTTCGCTCGTGTTGGGCTCTTTTAGCGTAGACCCACCTATAGATTTTTTTTATAGTGGGAAATCTTTTAATGGTTTCTCTCGCGCTAGAAGCCCGAGAAGACGTGTCAGATTTTTACTGACTAAAACCCACGTGTATCTATTAGTTGTCCTATGCGTTTAGCCACAGCACCTCTTTTGAAATAATAATTATAGCTATATATTATACAGGGTTATTTGTAAAACACCGGCAACCTCTCAGGATTATGTTAAGAACATCGTAAATAACAATTTTTGTTCTATGACTTTTAAAAATTTATCATACTTACTTACTGTACACTACAGTACTATACTTACTGGTTCATCAGATTTTCATATAAAAAAATATTTCAATTCTAAATGTTACGAAGTCTATGCGAAGCAAGCGATAGTACAATAACGAAGGGGAGTGGGTAGTGTAGGTATAGGTAGGTACAACAAAACAGAGTTTAAGGTTTGAAGGTTTGTTTTGGTAAATGTATTATGTTTTATAGTAAGTTACATGACGATGATGATGATGATGATGATGGTGGATGTTATTAATACAGCCCTGCATGGTAGTTAGTTTTACAAATAACCCTGTATACAAACAATAACTTCTGCTATGGTCAAGTTTGAGCACACTTGCTGATTCCAGTTCGAGCCAAAAACACGTTAAACGGTCCCGGTATCAATCATTTATAAATCTTAAACAGGCGTTATGGGAGCCAGGAAATTTGTTGTGTTACCCAGTGACTGGTTTGTGGAGGTCACTTATGTAGCCGCTCCATGTTATAACACCGGTACTCACCTTTTTTTTTTTTTTTTTGTCGACGGGGAAAATCATCATTGACGAAACCCGCTCTTGGGTGGAGCGGGAGACAGTGTCAGAGTCTTACTGACTAAAAACCCCGCGCCGTTCCTTCTAGCCTTCATACCGGGGCTCTAGTTTCCTTTCGGATAACCCCGACCCCGGTAGGCTTCGACCCAGATGGGCCCCTCCTGTTGCTGACAACTCCTTGAGGCGCGCGGGAACAGTGCGCGCCGTCGACGCCTTGGCTCGGTCCGGACAGTTACCGGACGATCGGACAGCGAGCTACCCATGGCTCGCCGTCCGCGAGCCCGCGTCTACGGTGGCCGGAAATCGGGATCGGAATCCCGGCGGCGGCGGCGGGGGCGCCGTTGCCTGATGCGGTCTGCCTCCTCCTTTGCTAGCATTACTGCTTCGCAGAAGGAGGCGACCGCTTGCCACTCCTCCTCGCTCCGGACCATGGCCTGAACCAAGGCCCGGCGCGAGAGGTCTCCGCCGCCGATCGCCCCCACGAGGACACGGCGTTGCTCCGCCCAAGCAGGGCACACCTCAACTCTGTGTGCTCCACCGTGTCCTCCGGGCGTTCCGCACAGTGGCGGCACCCGGGCGTCTCTTCCGCTCGAATCCGATGCAGGAACCTCCCGAACTTGCCATGTCCGGTGAGGACCTGCGTCATGCGGAAGGTAAGGACGCCGTGAGGTCTTTCCAGCCACGCCTCAAAGAGGGGACTTACCGCCATAATTGTGGCGTGCCCAGCACTGGGTTGCGATAGTCGCTGACGCCATTTCACCGTGAGACCGGTACTCACCTGCAGTTTAGATGAAAAAAGGCTTGGCAGATTGATTGCTTCACGAAAAACTTAAAAAGCTTATTCAGATTAATTTTTAGAACTAAAAAATAGTAGAACTTACCCAATTCGACGTAAAAGTTGTACTTGAGCGGTGGATGGTGCGCGTGATGCGCGTGGTGCGCGTGCGGTGCGTGTGGCGCGTGTGGCGCGTGCGGCGCGTGCGCGTCGTCCGTGTCGCGGCGCGTGCGGCGCGAGCGGCCGCGCGCGCCCGGCCCCGAGCTCTCCGACGCCTTGCGCGAGCGCCCTCCGCCTTACAAGTAACGTTATGTATTCATCATTTTTCACCGAAATCTGGCATATATTGCGCCGTCTTAGGCTTCACAATGCAGTGTATAGGTAGGTATATTTATACACAGTGTATTTTGGTAAGATGTCCCGCAATCGTATGCGGCCGGACCATTCTATACTATGATTCTGAGCATGCTCTGACTACCTAAATACGTCAATCTTGGCCACGGCCACTAACTGCTACTGAGATTACGTGGCGTGCAAAACGCCCCACTTACCGATGCTTGCCCGTTCGCCGCGCAGCGCGTCTCTTATATCGAAGTCGAAACCAGGCCGTAACATACATTTTTTATTTATATAATTCGGTTGAAAAATTGAAAACCGGTGCCGTGTCAAAACATCAAGTAAAATAAACATGGACCTTTCCAATAAATTATCTTAATGATGGTGAAAACCGCATCGGAACCCATAGTGCAGCTTAGAGCTTAACGGTCACACAGACTGAAGCAATTAATTAAGAAAGTGAAACGAGAACTTAGTCGCGGGACAAGAACTAGTTGATAAAAAATACAATTTGCACCAGTGTAAAAAGGGCGTGTTGTTCGTGTGTATATAAAGTAACATGTGGTGTGACTAACCATGTGCCTTTTCGACGTCAAGCGACGCCGCATCGTTGACCCGGCCTTCGTCTTCGTCCTCCTTGCGTTCCGAAGGGCTATCCCGCTCAGATATACGACGCTCTCTGTTGAATTCAAGTTTCGTTACAACTTTACACGTAAAATACTATACTAGGCACCAGACAAACTTAAAATAAAATACATTGACTTTTTCCTAATATCTCCAATATATCGAAGACTAGCTGCTACCAGCGGCTTCGCCCGTTTTTCTGAAAAGGTAAAGGATCACGATATATGTCGATTCAAGACAGCTTTATGTCTTTAATTCATAAATCCCCAAGCGACACCCGGTGGCCGCGCATCTATTGTCTTACTATTGTGTCTCTAATTGACGGTATCTGAAGGGTTAATTCCGTTTTTGAAATTAAGAATATCAGCAAATGTAGGAGGGTCAATGACCGTTATTCCATATTTATTTGGTGCCTAACTTACACAATTTGTTTAGATAATCATTCAAGTGTATTTTAGATATTCAAATTAAAAATCATTTATTTCAAATATACCAAATGCAGGCACTTTTCAATAGTCAAATGACGGTCAGTCCAAGAAAAGTGAAGTTAAATTGCACGTTCCAAAGCGTAGATCTCTATGAAGACCTGCAAGAAACTCCATGGACACTCTTTTAATAGTAGATTATGCACCGAGGGGCTAAAGATGTGTCTTATGTCACGGGCGTCATATTGAATCTCGGGCGCAATGAAGGATTCGGGATTTAACTCACGAGCAAAGCGAGGGAGTTAATACAAGAATCCTGAATGCAGCGAGGGATTTAAGCTAGCCCAAGGCAGACACCTTAGCCCACAGGAGGATACTTTACTTTTTACACCTACTGTGAGAAAACAATAGTCACATTATAGACCAGCGGGTCATAATGAAATCCAGTACAACATTATTGACCGGCTGTGCCCCCGGCCACTAATGACTCCCTTTAGGTTAAGGTTGCTTGACATAATTCTTGAACAGTTGAAATCATTCCAAAATGTTATGATAGTTGGTGACATAAATGTTAATATATTGAGTGCTGACTCTAATGTGTTGTCATATTTAGATATAGCTTCCTTCCATGGACTATTTCCCGCACACAACATACCTACTAGAGGTAATAGTTGTCTGGATCATGTTTTTGTTAGGACTAAATTACAGTCTTATACATTTAATCTTCAAACATCAATAACTGATCATGATGCTATTTTATTTTGCCTCAAGCGTATAGAATCAAAGAAACCTGTTACTACTAGAGTGGTCAAAAAACTGAACTGGGCAGAGATTAAATCGGACTGTTCAAAATTGGATTTTAGTAAAGTTTACTGTGAGGACGACCTAAATATGGCAACTGGTCAATTTATTGAGTTACTATCTAACTTAACAACTAAGCACATGTCTACCGTTAGGATGCCACGAAATAAAACCACCCTAAAACCCTGGATAACTCCAGGACTTTTAAGGTGCATTAAAAATAGGGATAGGATGCACATTAAAACTAAAAAGGAACCAATGAATGAAATTTTAATATTAACATATAAACGATATAGGAACTTTTGCAACACTCTTCTTAAAAAATTAAAACGACAGTATGATCAGGATCAACTAAATAGGGCCAAAGGCAACTCTAAATTATTGTGGGAATCTATTAAAACTATAACTAATTATAATAAAAATCGTTCATCTGCTGAAGGACTTCTATATACAGATCAAAGCCCTCAATCATCAATTAATAAAGTCAATACCTTCTTTTCTACAATTGGAAAGGTACTAGCTCAGCGCATACCCTCAAATGTTCCAACTTTCAAAAACACAACTATTAATAGAGACACTCCCAGCAACTCATTTGTACTACTTAAGGTTGAGATTATTGAAGTCAAAACTGCCATATTAAATCTAAAGACGGACTGTTCACCTGGGTGGGATACCATCTCATCTAGGCTGTTGCAAAATGTTGTTGACGACGTGGCTCCTGTTATCACTGATCTCATAAATCGCTCATTTGACATGGGTGTATTTCCGAAAGTATTAAAGAAATCAATTGTTTTCCCTATATATAAGGCTGGGGATACTGACTGTGTCAACAATTACAGGCCCATCTCGATCCTCTCTTCACTGTCCAAAGTGTTTGAGCGCACCATTAATTGTAGACTCGTGAAATTTTTAGAGACACAGAAACTGCTTGCTGACACACAGTATGGATTTCGAACACACAAATCCACTGATGGAGCTGTTCACGCTTTTACTGACTTCCTGGTGGGAAATATGGACAAAAACAAAAAATGCTTGACCATATTTCTCGACCTAGCCAAGGCGTTTGACACAGTCTGTGTTCCCACCCTGATTGCTAAATTAAACAGTATGGGAATACGGGGAAATGAACTAAAATTATTTGAGGATTATTTGTCAGATCGTAGTCAGCGTGTGAAGATTGTTGACCACCTCAGTTTCGAACTACCTATAACGCATGGAGTTCCGCAGGGAAGTATTCTTGGCCCTACGTTATTTCTTTGTTATATAAATGAGTTGTGTCAGCTTCAACTTCAAAACTGCAAAATTATATCATATGCAGATGACACCACTCTTACTTTTACTGGTAATTCATGGGAGGAAACCTACTCTCTGGCTCAATCAGGTCTGAATATGGTGTGCCACTGGCTAGCTGCAAACACGCTCACGCTTAATGCAGAAAAAACTAAATACATTCCCTTTGCAATTAGGAGTTCAGAAGCCTTTTTTCAAGATAAGCCTCCTTTATATGTTCATCAGTGTTCATTTCCACCCATAAACCAATGTGGCTGCGCGGAGATACAATCTGCACAAAGTATTCGGTATCTTGGCATAACTATCGACAAAAGATTGTCATTTGATGAGCATATTCATAATTTGTCTAAAAGAGTACGAAAACTTATTTATGTTTTCAAACAGCTTAGACAGGTGGCCACCGGTAAAACCCTTAAAATGGTATATATTACCTTAGTTCAATCTATTCTGACATATTGTGTGACAACGTGGGGGGGTGCCGCTAAAACTAAAATGTTGGAAATAGAAAGGGCCCAAAGACTGATACTAAAAGTTGGTCTCCGTAAACCACATCTCTTTCCCACAACAGCTCTGTATCAGGAAGCAGATGTTTTAACTGTTAGACAAATCTATATCCTTTTTACTGTACTTCGGCAACATTCTGATCCAACCTCTTTTGATCTTTCAAAATTAACTACTAGAAGGCCGTACGCAATATGCAAAACTATTAAATCTAAGACAGGCTTTTCCCAAAAATTTTATACTTCTAGAGGACCAGAACTATATAATAAATTAAACAAAGAATTAAATATTTTCAACTGCAGTAAAACTAAATGTAAACTAATATTATCTAACTACTTACTTAAATTGGACTACACAAAAACAGAAGAACTGCTAGCTATAAAAACGTAAATTAAACTATTCAACTAATATTATATTTTCTTCCACTCACCTACTCGAATATAAACTTTTTCACAATTATATGTATATTTACACCCTTGCAATATCATACACACTCAAACACACACAAACATACCATGACACATCATCACACACTCACATGCATCTTAAACCACATTACACTTTACTCAAATTTAACTTTTTTAATTAATTATTTTAGTTTTTCTTTAAGTTTTTGCTTCCATTAAAATTGTAAATAACTTGTAGAAACTGAAAAATTGTTAACCTTTGATGATATACTGTTCTGTTTGCTGCTTACCCTGTAGTGAGGAGTCCCTGGTGTCCTAAAATACAAGCCACGGCTTAGTTTAGGCACCAGTCTCTCACAAATTAACATTACTATAATATATCACATCGAAATTCGGTTTTAGTTTTCTGCTGTAATCGTTATTTGTGGAAGATAAATAAAAACTTATTATTATTATTATTATTATTTTTATACGTTTATATATCTCAGGACCCTGAGGTTCTGGACCTTTGGGAGGCGTACGAGGGGCCGAAACCAACTCGAAGAGGCCTTTTTTGTACGTTTAATGAAACGTGGTATCAACCGGTGATTATCCCTGTACGCGCTATGCTAGTGCATCCAAGGACAACCCCCGGTTTGAAAAACTGTTGCGACATAATATGGAAAACAAAATAATAGGGCTATGGTTTTTGGAGTCATAAGTGGACTGGTAACATGGAACTATGTTAGGACTATGGCCCCTGCCTAAACAATCTCATTAATATCAATCGATAAAAGGTAGGGGGTGACTTGCACACTCAATAAATGGGCCCCCAAAACGGCCGCTAGCACGATGTGACGTAGCAACAAGAGGGCAACATATCCTGAGGCGCTTGAGGAGTGGAGAGGCCTACCACGGCTATCAGGACAATCCCGGAAGTACGGTCAAGATCCCTACCAGCACCTTACTGGATTATGCATCCTTCTCCCGAGCATGTTTGCTCTTGCGACTCTCCACTCAAGCCAGCCAGTAAAGGCAAGAGAGAGGTGGAAGCTCTGTTCCTCGTCAGTGTTCACTACGGCCGGCCAATAAAGGCAAGCCGGAGATGAAGAACAAGAATTCTCCCGGGAGATCGGGTCCGTGGGGTCGCTAATACCCAACAGTTCGCCACAAAACTGCCCTGCGGATTGTATCTCTCTTAGTCTGGCCCCTCACCCTAGGCATGTTACGGTAAAGAAAATTCTACCAATACAGACCTAGGGTATTTTGGAGCACGCAAGCCCCACCACGACGTCAACGTAGAGATACATCGATGGGGTTATTATTATTATTATTATATAATTTGACATTGTCGAGTAGGTGGTGTGAAAATCATATAATGTGTTACATATAATTTTTGGTTACATATTTCTTGTTGCTTCTATTATGTGATGTATAGTACTCGAATACTAAGTAGTAGTTTATCAAACATCTTGGTTTTTGTCTCCGTATGAAGAATTTACCGGGTGTAAGTTTAAAGTGTCGTTACCTGTGCGGCGGCGACAGGTCGAGGCTGCTGTCGGGCGTGGTGGGCGGCGTGTGGTCGGGCGCGCGGCGCGGCCACGCCTCGCGCGCCGCCTCCGCGCCGCCCGCCGCGCCGCCCGCCCCGGCGCCGCCTCCTCCGCAGCCCGCTCCTGGGCGCCGCTCCTCTGTGAGTACATCATAATTGTTATGTTACATCATCACAAAAGAAAGTCGGCTTTGTCGTACTAAAAAAAAGAGCACTGACACGGGCATCCTTTGCGGGAAGTCGGGCCCCGCGCCCGACTTGCTACATAACAATATATGTACATGTTAAGTTCTTCATCGACACGACCACATGCACACCGTTAAAGTTGAACTACCGACACTGCGCAGGTAAATAATCCGATGTCCGCGACTACACCCGTCCATGAGTGCGCACGCGCTTTATCACGCGACGAGTGCCCATCACGGGCGTCGGCTTTACGAAGTTTCAGGCCTTAGGCAAAGTATTTGCGGCTCGGGGTCGGGCGCGGGCGAGCCGGGGATGGTCTCCTCGCACATGTTGTGGTTACCTTTGGTGTGCTGGTGCGGCAGCGCGGACGCGAAGGGCATGTGCAGGCGCTGGCGCGGCGGTGCGGGCTCGGCGTCGGGCGCGGGCGAGCCGGGGATGGTCTCCTCGCACATGTTGTGGTTACCTTTGGTGTGCTGGTGCGGCAGCGCGGACGCGAAGGGCATGTGCAGGCGCTGGCGCGGCGGTGCGGGCTCGGCGTCGGGCGCGGGCGAGCCGGGGATGGTCTCCTCGCACATGTTGTGGTTACCTTTGGTGTGCTGGTGCGGCAGCGCGGACGCGAAGGGCATGTGCAGGCGCTGGCGCGGCGGTGCGGGCTCGGCGTCGGGCGCGGGCGAGCCGGGGATGGTCTCCTCGCACAGCAGCAGCGAGATGTTGCCGTCCTCGTCGCGGCTCTCGCGCACCTGACACGACAATATATGAATATCTACGATCTCGTTCTAACACTTAACAAAAAAAAAAGAAAGATGATCATAGTACGATTAAAATATGAGTAAGTACTCATAAGGGAATTTGTTTTCAGCTGTTTCCAGCTAGGTTTAAGGTTAATTTTTAGTATAAGGCTTTCTCTCTTTACTATTATTTGCGGTATTCAACTGACCTGGGGGCCTAGACAGCGTTACATTTACATCAACGATAACGAAATTCGATATCTCCGAAATGTATGGAACTGACATAAGCTTTCGAAATGTCACGTGATCGATCGCTAATTGCTAGACAATGTCATACTGCGTTACAAAACGACAACGAACTTCGATCAACATAAACGATATTCTCATACAAATGCTTAGCCAAGTGACACTTTCGATATTCTAATTCGCTGAGATTTCGAAATGTTCGTTCGACAGCTTAGCGAAGTCTTAAACCTTGTAGAAAAGCAAATCAACATGGATGTTTTTAGTCAGCTGGTGGTGTTATTTGCATCAAGTGTGTCTTTTGTTCTTGTTTTTTAATAAAAATGCATACATTGTATTTACTACGGGCGGCACATAATGAAAGTGTTGTTGTTGAGGCGTAGAAAAGATACAGTTACCGGCAAAAAATGGAAAGTGAGGAAAATATGCCAAAATGGAGGATTTTTGATTGAATAAGATCCTTTTCAAATAGATTTTTTTTATTTCAGTAATTTTATTTCCCTAATTAATTTCGAAATGAAAATTAAGAAATAGTCGGAAAGTTACGGAATAATGATGATTAACATACTACTCTGTCAAGAAAGTACCGGGAAAAGATTAATAATACACAAAATGTCTGTTATTCATCCAAATTTATTTTATCACCTTCAAAGTATGCTCCTTTAGAAACGATACACTTGCGCCAACGAATAATCCATTCATAAAAACATAAACGCTGCTTCCTGAATTGAGTTCAGTTCTCGCCGCGAATTCTCCTTTATGTCTTCTATCGATTGAAAACGGGTGCCACGAAGTGGTAATTTGAGTTTAGGAAAAAGAAAAAAGTCAGCAGGAGCCATATCTGGTGAATATGGTGGTCGCTGGATGGTATTTGTTGAGTGTTTGGTCAAAAATTCGTTCACAATGATAGCCTTGTGCGAAGGCGCATTGTCGTGGTGCAAAATCCAAGAATTTTCTTTCCACAAATCTGGTCTTTTTCGTCGAATTTGCTCTCTTAAACGCCGCATAACGCTCAAATAATATTCTTTATTTACCGTTAGACCTTCCGGTAAGAATTCAGAGTGCACAACACCGCGATAGTCAAAGAAAACAGTCAACATGACTTTGACTTTTGATCGACTTTGGCGTGGTTTTTTCGGTTTCGGATCAGTTGGAAGGCGCCACTCCGAAGCTTGTCGACTAGTTTGCATGTCAAACTCGTAAACCCACGTCTCGTCACCAGTAACAATGCGTTTCATGAATGTTGGGTCCGAACTGACTCGTTCTAGCATGTCCTCAGCGACTTTCATGCGATTGAGTTTTTGGAGAAAATTCAGATCTTTTGGGACTAGCCGAGCAGCAACATGTTTCATACCCAAATGATTAGTTAAAATGGTACGGATCGACTCGTGAGATACAGAAAGTTCGGCGGCTATCTCTCTCAGAGTTGAATGGGGATTTTCAGTCACTATTTCCTTCACTTTTACGATGTTAACTTCAGTTGCAGACGTTGACGGCCTACCAGAGCGAGGCAAATCTTCCATCACATCTCGACCGCTTTTGAACGCTTTGAACCACTCATAAGCACGAGTTTTTGGTAAAGTCGATTCACCGTAAGCCTTCTGTAACATTTTCTGTGACTCCGAACACGAAATTCCATTGGCGATGCAAAATTTAAGACAAACTCTTTGTTCGATATTTTTGTCCATTATGAAATTCGCAATACACACTATATATGATATTACTAAAACCAGCACTGTATTTAATATAAATAACAGATGCAACTCAAACTCCGCGCCAAAATGGAAAACAGTTGTGCCAATCTAACAACTACAAAAAAACAAAAATTTTAATTTGGAACCATAAACAAATCATCCATTCCCGATACTTTTTTGACTGAATGTACATGACTGTTCAATTGCTACATTTTTCCATTTTTCTGGCATTTTATTAATCAATCCAGTTTAATATTGTTACCAACTCACACTACTGACGCAGAACGCTCATATTTCAATCGCTCTTGAGGTTCGCTAGACGCTAGGATCACGTCATTGTTTACATTGAGCATATTCAAGTGATATAAATCGGATCAAGTTCATGGTTACGGTGTGTTCTTTCGAATCAACACTTCGCTCTGACTTCGACTTAGCGATATGTCGGTCGATGTGACGTTGTCTACCATTTTATAGTCGACATCGTTAAGGCGAAATCGAACTTCGATGCGAGTCCGACACGGAGCGAATGCCTCTTGGCTAGGGCCCCTGGTCTACAAAGTCTCATATTGTATTAAGTTACCACCTAAGCATACATTGTGGAATGCAATAACCAATTGTGTATTAAATACCTCGCGCATCTCTCGTCCCTCTCGCATTTCGCGGCCTTCTCGCATCTCGCGTCCTTCTCGCACCTCGCGTGCCTCCCGAGCGTCCCGCGTCGGCAAAGATTCCCGTGGCCCACCCGCTACTACAACGCTTGCGCCTGTAACAATTTCAATCATAAAACCATCGTCTAAGAAATATAAAAATTAAGGTGCTTGGGATATTGAGTTGTTTTATTTTACATTACATCATGCAACATCTATTATGACAATAAAGTAAGGCGAATGAAGTACGTACTGTGTTTCCGTTCGTTCTTGCAGGCGTCCTCCAGCATGAGCAGCGACTCGCCGGCGCTCCACTCGCCGGGCGACTTGCCGGCGTGCAGCGCGCGCGCGCCCAGCGAGCCCAGCGCCGCCAGCGAGCCCAGCGCCGCCAGCGTGCCGTGCGCGCCGTGCGGGCTGTGCGCGCTGTGCGTGCTGTGCGTGCTGTGCGCGGGAGACGAGCCCCACTCGTCGACGACTAGTTTGTCGATTATTAACCTAAATCGAAAAAATGTTATAAATTGACTGAACAAGTTTGCATAAAGCCATTTGACATTTTAATACATAAAATTACTACTATTTTTATTGCTATTTATCGTTTCAACGTGAAAACAGGGATCTTTGAAGAATTGTAAAAAATATTGAATGACATCATCTAATTTATAAAATTTACATTTCACAATGTTAGTTACCGTACTCCTCTGAAACGGCTTTACCGATTTTTACCAAATTTTATATGCGTATTCAGTAGGTCTGAGGATCGGCTACTATCTATTTTCCATACCCCTAAGTCATAAGGGTTGTGGCATTAAAAAATACATACAACCCTAAATTTTTATTTTTTATTAATCACCAACCCCTATTTTTTTATAGCAAACAACGTTTGCCGGGTCAGCTAGTATTAAATAAAATCACTAAATCTCACTATTTAGGTGGTTGAAGATATTCGGGACATTTAGTAACCAGACATAATCTATGGTAACCTACCTCCTGTCCGAGTCGTCGGAGTCGCTGGAGTCGGTGCGCTCGTCGCTGGGGAAGGGCAACGGCACAGCGGCGGCCGCGGCGGCGGCGGACTGGTTGATCTGACTCGACAACTTCTGGATGGTGTCACTCAGCACCTTGTTGTTCTTCCCGGGCACGCTTAGCGGCAGCTCCGCCACGCTCTTGCGCCGCTCCAGGATGTTCAGCGGACTCTGCAGCCGAGGCACGACTTCCTCGGGCTTCACCTTCTTAACGTCGAGTAAATCACGCTTTATATCGAGTAAGTTAGATGGCTCGCCGAATATCGTCTCTGCACCGACCGGCGGTGTCGCTCGCTTTGTAGCATCATTTTTTACCAAAGGTTTTATCGTATCTGATTTCAAAGTTTTCTGTTCGGGAGATATGGGTGACAGTTTACTTTCAGATTTAGGCGTCTTAATAGTGTCGGTCTTGGGCGTGACCGGGCGGTCATCCATGGGCGGGGGAGACATCGAAAGTCTCTTAGCACTGCTGATGGCTTTGAGCAATTTCTCCGCTATTTTAGGTCCTTCAGACTGTAGTAAGAATCCTGGCGGTGGCTCCGGAAGTACATCGATCCTTGCAGGACTGTCCGGCTCCGACTTATCTTCTTCCGTATCGATCAAAGGACTCGATGGAGGCTGCAGCTTCAATACAGCAGGCTCTACCGGCACAGGATCCAGTTTCTTTTCAATTTTAAGTTTGAGTGTGTTTTCTTTTTGTTTTTCTTCCATGACAGGTATAGCAACAGAGAGAAGCTTAAATGGCTCCTCTTTCTTTGGTTTCTCTGTATTTTCTATTTTAGTTTCTGACGTGGTTGCAGCAGTGACAGTTATACTAGGAATAGAGACCGTGGTCGTAGTTTGTGTGCTCGTTTTGGAAGGTGAAGTATCAGGTTTCTTTTGTGGCGGAGGCGTCTTTGGCGGCTCGGGAATGTCTTCTTTAGGTTCTTCTTTGATTTCTGCTATTACGGGCTCAGGAATGGGTTCGACAGGTTCCGGCTCCTTTGGTTCAACTTTTACAGGAGTCTCTGGGGTTTTAGGTTGCTCAATGACTGCTAATACTGGAGTCGGTTCTCTTGTTTCCTCTTTTATTGTTATATCTTCGGGTTCATCATCTGAAGATTGTTCATCGTCTGCTGGACTGTCTGGGGAGTCATCTATGAGTTCTCTCAACTTTGATACTTTGCTCTTCTTGGAGTATGTTTCTTGGTTTTTCGCTGGAGTGAAGCCTTCAAAGGTGGGTCCTGAGCTGCCGTCACCAGGGAATGAGTCATCGTCTAGTGAGAACAGTCCGTCCTTAGAATCATCTTCAGGGCTTTGGCGGCTAGCATCTCGGCTTGCGCCGAAATCTCTAAAAGGAGATAAAGAAGGAGATCTGAGGGTCGAAGGCCGCGGTCGCAATGGGTCTTCTGAGATTTCTTCACTCAACGACTTGGACAGAGTAGACGTATATTTGCTCGGTGATATATCATCAAAAATGCGATGAGTGCGCTTCTTCTTTTCGTCATGCAGCTCTAGTTCGAAAGGCTCTGGTTCCTTGAACTCGTAGACGTCTTCGGGTTGTTTGTCTAGCTGCATGGCCTCGGGTGGCGGCGCGCCGGGCGCGGGCGGCGGCGAGTCCTTGTCGGCGTCCGGCTTGGCGTCGTCGGGCTCCGTCTTGACGGTGTGCAGCCCCTTGAGCTCGGAGCGGATCTCGTTGAGGTCGTAGTCGCGGCCCTGGTGGCCGGCGCTGGGCCGCGTCTTCTTGGGCGGCGACGCGGACGTGGGCGTGGACACGGTGCGCACCGGCCGCTTGCGGGGCTTGCTCGAACTGCTGCTGTCGCTCGACTTCACGTCTTTAGACCTAGATGTGGCTGTGGACGAGGGACATGGTATAATAAAATTTATATATCTATGATTTTATTTATATGCACAAATAGGCTATTTTACTTTTTGAGCTCGATTTTTCGTCAGACTTCTTAGGCGGCCTCTTGACGTCATCGTCGCTTTCCGAGTCACTGTCAGAATCAGATCGCGCTGACGATTCTGTAGGACATAGTTACGAAATCAGTTCAAAATATTATTACTCATGAAGTAGAGACTAATATCAGATATAATCTATAAAAGGCATACCTTCGATTCTCTTGCTTCGGACTCGCCTGCTCATACCCGAACCCTGGAAAAAAAAGGTAAATAAATATACGGTCGAATAATAAAAATTGCATGAATTCCATTTTTCAAACAAACAATATTCTGGGCTTTTTTATGAATCTTATTGGGACTATATCGATAGACGATGATTCACAACAAATTGCAATGAAAAAAAAAAAATGTTTCCTCGGCAGATACTTCTTTGAACTGTAAATGGAGTTTTTATTTTACGTTTCCTTATTTCAAGCGCATATTACTGCTGCTGTGTCATCACCATCATCTTCCTGCCCTTGACGCGTTTTATTTGGGGTCAGCGCAACACGTTTTTTTCTTCCAATCTGTCCTGTCACTCGTCAAGCTATCACTAACTCCCTTTTCTTTCATATTAATTCTCACACAATCCATCCATTTTTTCTTTGGCCTTCCTCTCCCCCTCCATCCATCCACATGTAAACTCATTACTGCTGCTGTTTATTGATTAAAATAACTAGACAATTATACAGCAAAGTATATGATGAACTGTTTTTTATAAAAAACTAGAAAAGTCATGTCACAAAATATCAAATCCCGCCTAAACTCTAATTTTCACCCATTTCAATGCTGTTCTAATTATTTTTAGACAAGTTTTGATACAACGACCGTATTTGTAATATTTACACCAAATTATTTTAGTTATGTTGTTTTTAGTTATGCAAAGGGTAACTGATAGGACGCTAGCGTGTTTTAGTCAGGAGAAGTCTGACTTTGTCTCTCGCTCTATGAAGAGTAGAAACAGTCAGAAGAGTGATAGTTTTCCAGGTCAGGCGTACCTTCTTGTTGCGCTGCTCATGCTGCGTGACGTTGAGCGCGATGCGCTGCGGCTTGATCCACTCGTCGTAGCGCGTGTTCCAGCCGGTGTAGTGCACGCGCAGCAGGTCACCCGTCGCCGTCTTGTCGATCACCTTCGCCTCGTACGTCACCTGCACGGTAAAGCCACTATCAATCAAAGTCATTTGTCAAAGTGAGTAAACTGTCATTAGGTTTCATTCAGCAAAGTGGTATCTGAAAGTTGTAAGGTAAACTGTTATTAGGCTCCAGGGAGAGGGAAACAGCGAGAGATGTTGTGCGATGTTCCGCAGGGTTCGGTACTAGGGCTACCCTTGTAAAACATCGGGTACGACTACGTGCTGCGCGGCGACTTCCCTGACAGGGTCAGCGTGGTCGGTGACGACTCGCTGGTTCTAGCGCAGGGAGAGTCGTACCGGGCGGCGGTTGACCTATATAGCGACACGCGGGATTGCGATAGTCGTTGCTAGGATCCAGCAATTGGGACTCGAGTTGGTACTGCACAATTCTGAGGCTATATGTTTCCACGGCCCTCGGAACGCGACTTCACCGAGTTCCCAATTAACGGTAGGAGGACTTCACATTGGCGTCGGGTCGACGATGAAGTACCTGTGACTCGTCCTATACAGCTGGTGGAATTTCGTGGAGCACTTCTGATTTCTGGCTCCCAAACTGAACCGGACTGGGGCTGCTCGCAAGCGGCTCCTGCCCAACCTGGAGGGTCTAGACGTCTCCTGCCGGAGGCTCTATGCAAGAATCGTTCAGTCCATGGCCGCCGCGCCATGGTTCGGTTTATGGAGCGCCAGTGTGAGCGCGGTCGCTGCGACAGCTAGCGAGAGCCCAGCTGAACGCATGCCAGAGGTTGATGGCAAAACGGATAGTGCGGGGATACCGCACGCAACCGCGAAGCAGTTAGTCTCCTTGCTGGCCTGCCACCATGGGATCTGGAAGCAACAGTCCTTGCACTTGCACGCATGCACGATTTGCGCTAGGAGATGCAACGCCGAGGCGAAAGTCCACTGCCACGACAGGTCGCGGCATGGCGGACAGAGTTCCAGCGGCATCTTATGGTGAAATGGCTTCAGTGACTATCGCAACCCAGTGCTGCGCACGCCACATTATGGCGGTAAGCCTCCTCTTTGAGGCGTGGCTGGAAAGACCACACCTTCCGCATGAAGCAGGTTCTCACCGGACATTGTAAGTTCGGGAGGTACCTGCACCGGATTCGTGCGAAAGTGACGCCCGGGGGTCGCCACTGTGTGAGGAGGAGTGGCAGTGCGGTCGCCTTCTTCTGGGAAGCAGTAACAGCGCTCACGGCCGACCTGCTGCCGGGATTTCGATCCCGATTACCGGCTTCCGTAGGCGCGGGCTTGCGGACGGCGAGCAATCGGTAGCTTGCTGTCCGACCGTCCAGACCGAGCCCAAGTCGTTTACGGCGCGCATTGTTCCCGCGCGCCTCAAGGAGTTGTCAACAACTGTAGAAACCCAGTAGGGTTAAAGCCTTCTAGGGCCAAGGTATGAAAGGCAACGAAGGAACGAGGTAGGGTTTTTAAGTCAGTAAGAGTTTGACACTATTTCCTGCTCCGCTCAAGGACGGGAGATGTCATCTGAATGACTTTACCCTTCAAAAAAAAAAAAAAAACTGTATTTGGCTTCTGAAAAATGTTATTGGGTTTTTGAAGTGTATTTTTGAATTATTCCATCTGGAATTTCTTAGTATGGGCTTAAAAATTAAGAGGGTTGCGCACAAAATTTCATAAAACTACGACGATTATGTAAACTTCGCGCGCTTATAGCTAAGACAGTACAACGACTGTCAGGTCAGCTAGTCCGAAATAATGTCATATCATTTTGTGTACCCGAAACCAGTATAACCGGTATTCATATATCCGATCCAGATACGCCATTTCATATTCATAATATACGTGCAAATAGAGCGTGTAAATAGAACCACAAGTGAAACTTAAAAAACTAAAATAAAAACAGTTGTTTGTTTCGTACTTTTACCTTAGATTCGGACTGGGTGGGTCCATAGTACACTTTCAACTTGTCACCCACTTGAGCCTTCACGTTTGATACTCCGGACCGAGGTGTTGGCTCATTTGTTGAAGGCCTGTGAATACAAAAAGAATGTCAAGTTTGTAAGACATATAGGGTGACTGGTAATAGTGACCGATAATAAAACACGTGATTGTACTCATGATTTCACACAACTTTCCCAAAGAAACTTTTTATACTCATTAGTTTAATCATAATAACAAAACAGCTGTTTGCACAAAGCGCCCATCGCGGTCACCCTTCGGTGTTCGCGAAACGCAAACACCAATGAGTTTGCAAGCGACGCGGGTGATCATTATTGTAGGTAAGGTACACGAGACAACGGCATTACGCGGCTAATGAGCGATAGAAAAATAATTATTATTTTTAAGATTAACTTTTAATTTTTTTAGGTGACTTGTCAAAAAAAACTCTAAAAAATTCCGTCGCAATGGAATTTGAACTTTACTAGTACCAAATTAGAGTTTCTTATGCCAAAATTTGATAATTATAACGAATTCTAAATTCAAATGCAGAGGCCGAAGCACACAAATACTCACTCTGTGTTCTTCCTTTTGCGCGGTCGTTTGCTGCTGTTCGAATTAATCGTGTTGCCGCTGCTCGCCGAGTTAGCGCTCTGGCTGCGGCGGCTTTGCATCTTCTTTATAGGACCGCATCTACATTGTGTGTAAATAAAAGCATACGGTATTCAGCCAATAGAATCACAATTAATTCTATATAACTTAAGGGTCTTTAAGTCAACAGTGAATAGGATACTTCTAGGCAAGCTTGTTCCATCGTCGACCACATCATCGCTTACCATTAGGTGAGATGGTGGTCAAACGCAAGCGTATCAATAATAATTAAAAAAAAAAACTCTCTGATCTTAGTCGGGTTAGAATACTGTAATTTCAATGCAATGAAATAGTTTTTGTGTATAAAGTTTATAAGCCTGCATGTTAAAAGTGAGCTTTTTAAAGTTCTCGTTCGCATCAACGTAAACGTTCGCTTATTTTAAATCGTATAGAAAAAAAGAGGTTATAAATCTTTAGTACGAATTAAGTTTAAAAATTGCTTGCGTCGGATTGGTCCGACGAGTGTTTTCATGTCCTATTCGCCAGGTTTGTTTGTTTGCGACTGGGTACTCCATCTCGCTAAGCTCTTCAATCCCCATAGGTGTGACAGAAGACTCCACGAGATTTGTAGTATTTGATCGTGGATATGTAAGCGGAATAAACACGAGAGTGTTTGTCGAATATATCCATCGTAGGCTGTTAATGGGTTATTAACATAAATACTGAAAAATACCATTGCAATATAAATGAAGTTCCAAAATGAAGGTGTTACCTTGAAGCCCGTCCAGAACTGTCGCTGTCTGTGGAAGCGTGCGGGCGTCGAGAAGCTCGCGACGTCCCCGCACTCATGCCTTCACCTAGAAAATATGTGCTCTTCAGTGGAAAGTTTGGAAGAATATTGGGAAAAGTTTGTGATTGCAGCCATAAAAAGAAACCCTAACATTTCATTTTAGCCGGGATTCCGATCCCGATTTCCGGCCACCGTAGACGCGGACTGGCGGACGGGCGAGCCATGGGTAGCTCGCTACCCGATCGTCCGGTAATGGACCGAGCCCAAGACGTCGACGGCGCGTACTGTTCCCGCGCGCCTCAAGGAGTTGTCAGCAACAGCAGAGGCCCAGCTGGGTCGAAGCCTACTGGGGCCAGGGTTATCCGAAAGGAAACTCGTGCCTTGGTTTGAAGGCTAGAAGGAACGGGGTGGGTTTTTAGTCAGTAAGAGTCTGACACTATCTCCCGCTCCACCCAAGGGCGGGGGTTGTCATAAGATGATTTTTGCCCACCGTAAAAAAAAAACACGTTCGAGCTAGTCGCGCCACCAAATTGGTTGCGCAAGCAAACGGACGCCAGGTAAGTAACTCTCTATAGAGCTGTACATACATTTTGTTGGTAGCGGCGACTGGTTGCGTCGCCGTTACCGACAAAATGTCTGATATGAATCTAACATACTCTCGAACTATTACTCTAAATCGGAGATTGAATATTGGAACTATATTGTACGTATACTTACTCTTGGAAGACAAGGGGCGTCTTTTCGGCGTCCTCTTGTCGCGTTCCGTCCTGACCGGCGTGATAGTACGACCCTTGGACTGCGACCGAGGCTTCACCACCACCTTCTCCTTTTCCTCACTAGTGCTGGTTGACGCCGAGCTTTTGTCCTTGTCTTTTTCCTTTTCTTTGTCCTTCTCCTTTTCTTTATCTTTTTCCTTTTCTTTGTCCTTTTCCTTTTCTTTTTGTTTGTCTTTTTCCTTGTCCTTTTCTTTTTCTTTTTCCTTTTCTCGCTCCTTCTCTTTTTCTTTCTCCTTCTCCTTTTCTTTCTCTTTTTCCTTCTCTTTTTCTTTCTCGTTTTGTTTCTCCTTCTCCCTCTCTTTTTCTTTCTCCTTTTCCTTTAATTTCTCTTCTTTTTCTTTTTCCTTTTCTTTTTCTCTTTCCTTCTCTCTCTCTTTTTCTTTCTCTCGTTCTTTTTCTTTTTCTTTCTCCTTTTCTTTTTCTTTCTCTTTGTCTATCCTGTTAATAAAAGTATGGTTCTATTAATAAGATCCTATTTGAAGTTCTTACAGTTTGTATATTTAGAATGAACGCCTACAATATGCCAGTAATCTGTGACCCATGTGAATGGGTCGAGCCTGTCACATGTTTTGACATAATCACAAATTATGTTTGTGTGAACATGAATAAATACTGGCTCACTTTGCTGTGTCACAAATTAGGCGTAAAATGAAGATTTTAGTGTTCTACATACTTGGGTGCAGTGTTAATAAGTGGTTGGTTGTCAGCGCTGTCTTCTTCGTCGCTGATGCGAGCTTTTTCCTTCATCTTATCTAGTTTCTCATCTTTGTCACTTTTCTCGCTCTTGTCAGTCTCACTTTTGTCGGAATCTTTGTCTTTGCCTCGCTGCAATGAAAGGAAAGTTAGGTTCAGAAAGGAGTATAAAGCTGCGGCCTCTTGATAGAAACGCACAACACTAAGGTATGGTCAGCGGCCGAGCGAGCGTACCTGTGGCGCAGGTGGAGTGGGCGTGGAGCAGCTGGAAGCAGAGGACGAGGCGGGCGGCTGTCGGTCGCGGTCGCGGATGAGCGAGCGTACCTGTGGCGCAGGTGGAGTGGGCGTGGAGCAGCTGGACGCAGAGGACGAGGCGGGCGGCTGTCGGTCGCGGTCGCGGATGAGCGAGCGTACCTGTGGCGCAGGTGGAGTGGGCGTGGAGCAGCTGGACGCAGAGGACGAGGCGGGCGGCTGTCGGTCGCGGTCGCGGATGAGCGAGCGTACCTGTGGCGCAGGTGGAGTGGGCGTGGAGCAGCTGGACGCAGAGGACGAGGCGGGCGGCTGTCGGTCGCGGTCGCGGATGAGCGAGCGTACCTGTGGCGCAGGTGGAGTGGGCGTGGAGCAGCTGGACGCAGAGGACGAGGCGGGCGGCTGTCGGTCGCGGTCGCGGATGAGCGAGCGTACCTGTGGCGCAGGTGGAGTGGGCGTGGAGCAGCTGGACGCAGAGGACGAGGCGGGCGGCTGTCGGTCGCGGTCGCGGATGAGCGAGCGTACCTGTGGCGCAGGTGGAGTGGGCGTGGAGCAGCTGGACGCAGAGGACGAGGCGGGCGGCTGTCGGTCGCGGTCGCGGATGAGCGAGCGTACCTGTGGCGCAGGTGGAGTGGGCGTGGAGCAGCTGGACGCAGAGGACGAGGCGGGCGGCTGTCGGTCGCGGTCGCGGATGAGCGAGCGTACCTGTGGCGCAGGTGGAGTGGGCGTGGAGCAGCTGGACGCAGAGGACGAGGCGGGCGGCTGTCGGTCGCGGTCGCGGATGAGCGAGCGTACCTGTGGCGCAGGTGGAGTGGGCGTGGAGCAGCTGGACGCAGAGGACGAGGCGGGCGGCTGTCGGTCGCGGTCGCGGATGAGCGAGCGTACCTGTGGCGCAGGTGGAGTGGGCGTGGAGCAGCTGGACGCAGAGGACGAGGCGGGCGGCTGTCGGTCGCGGTCGCGGATGAGCGAGCGTACCTGTGGCGCAGGTGGAGTGGGCGTGGAGCAGCTGGACGCAGAGGACGAGGCGGGCGGCTGTCGGTCGCGGTCGCGGATGAGCGAGCGTACCTGTGGCGCAGGTGGAGTGGGCGTGGAGCAGCTGGACGCAGAGGACGAGGCGGGCGGCTGTCGGTCGCGGTCGCGGATGAGCGAGCGTACCTGTGGCGCAGGTGGAGTGGGCGTGGAGCAGCTGGACGCAGAGGACGAGGCGGGCGGCTGTCGGTCGCGGTCGCGGATGAGCGAGCGTACCTGTGGCGCAGGTGGAGTGGGCGTGGAGCAGCTGGACGCAGAGGACGAGGCGGGCGGCTGTCGGTCGCGGTCGCGGATGAGCGAGCGTACCTGTGGCGCAGGTGGAGTGGGCGTGGAGCAGCTGGACGCAGAGGACGAGGCGGGCGGCTGTCGGTCGCGGTCGCGGATGAGCGAGCGTACCTGTGGCGCAGGTGGAGTGGGCGTGGAGCAGCTGGACGCAGAGGACGAGGCGGGCGGCTGTCGGTCGCGGTCGCGGATGAGCGAGCGTACCTGTGGCGCAGGTGGAGTGGGCGTGGAGCAGCTGGACGCAGAGGACGAGGCGGGCGGCTGTCGGTCGCGGTCGCGGATGAGCGAGCGTACCTGTGGCGCAGGTGGAGTGGGCGTGGAGCAGCTGGACGCAGAGGACGAGGCGGGCGGCTGTCGGTCGCGGTCGCGGATGAGCGAGCGTACCTGTGGCGCAGGTGGAGTGGGCGTGGAGCAGCTGGACGCAGAGGACGAGGCGGGCGGCTGTCGGTCGCGGTCGCGGATGAGCGAGCGTACCTGTGGCGCAGGTGGAGTGGGCGTGGAGCAGCTGGACGCAGAGGACGAGGCGGGCGGCTGTCGGTCGCGGTCGCGGATGAGCGAGCGTACCTGTGGCGCAGGTGGAGTGGGCGTGGAGCAGCTGGACGCAGAGGACGAGGCGGGCGGCTGTCGGTCGCGGTCGCGGATGAGCGAGCGTACCTGTGGCGCAGGTGGAGTGGGCGTGGAGCAGCTGGACGCAGAGGACGAGGCGGGCGGCTGTCGGTCGCGGTCGCGGATGAGCGAGCGTACCTGTGGCGCAGGTGGAGTGGGCGTGGAGCAGCTGGACGCAGAGGACGAGGCGGGCGGCTGTCGGTCGCGGTCGCGGATGAGCGAGCGGCCGGCGGGAGGGGTGCGCGCGCCTCGGGGGTGTGCCACCAGGGTCACGCCCAGCTTGCGGTAGAAGTCCTCGTAACTGTGCAGGAACCTGACAACATATTCTATGTCAATCGGCGAGCAACCGTGGTTATCATCACTACATAGTATAATACAAAGTCGCTTTTTCTGTCCCTATATCCCTATGTGCACTTAAATCTTTAAAACTACGCAACGGATTTTGATGCGGTTTTTTTTAATAGATAGACTGATTTAAGAGGAAGATTTATATGTATAATAACATCCATTAAATAGTGGAGAAACACCCGAGCGAAGCCGAGACGGGTCGCTAGTCTCAAATATATTAAAAAAATCGGCCAAGAGCGTGACGGGCCACGCTCAGTGTAGGGTTCTGTAGTTTCCCGTCCGTCACAATAAGTGTCCCCACTTAAGTTACTTAAACACAATTACAATTGTCCACTATACATAATATTCTTATTAGTAACAATGAACGACAGACCACAAGCAAGAACCAATACCACCAATACCACCAATACCAATGAGAGACCAACCCAACCATTCGACAATATAATAGCTCATACCTGTCCCGACTTTATCAACTCAGGAAAAATATTAACAGCTCGTAGTAACACACACAGCTGTACTTTGGGCGCCATCTCGCGGGGTATTGGGTTACTAATTTATAGAAACTAAACTAAAAAGAGCGCGGTGCAGTTACTAATCGACCTTTCATCCGCTGCGCTGATGGGTCTCAACACCCCTCCTGCATTGCGCAACTATCTCAAGTTTTCTCATAATGTGTTAAGGAAACTGCATGATATACATAAATAAACATTAATCTTTTATGCACATTTGCAAAATTGCATATTTTCAACCAAACTTGAATATTTACAGCATCATCATCATCTTCCTGCCCTTATTCCGTTTTATTTGAGGTCGGCGCAACACGTTTTTTTTCTTCCATTCTGTCCTGTCACTCGTCACGCTATCACTAACTCCCTTTTCATTCATATCACTTCTCACACAATCCATCCGTATTTTCCATTTATCTTTCTTTTTTTTTTTTGTCATCCATATTAACCTCAATAAAAAATATAAATAAATAGAACACTACTTACTTTTTATAGGCTTGTTTACAAAGATTGGTGATGCTTGTGGTGACAGGGTGGAATCCCATCTTGTCCGCAATGGTCTTCCACTGGTTCTGGTTGGTCACCCGGTTGTAGCCACCCAGTTTCTCCACGACCTAGCACAGAACAGTATAACATTTAAAAAAAGCTTCGATAAAGGACAGTTATGAGTGAACAATTAAGACAGTAGGTAATACAAGAAAACAGATTTGTTATTAATCTAAAAAAATTTGATGTGTCAACTTTTTAAAACCAATAATATACAAAGAGGTCACGTCTACGTGAGTGTGATGTCACGGCCTGTTCACGACTTCGGTTTTGAATAGGAAGAACGGCGCGGCGAGCGGGCGCTATGAGCGGCGTTTCGTGGCGTGTTTCAAACACGGGGCGGCGAGCAGTGACAACACATTATGAAAACTTTGTTGTCACCGCTCGCCGCCCGCGCTTAACTCCACTTATAGCGGCAAGGTCGGGAACGTGTCTTCACAGCCCAGTATAGCCATACTGATTACCGACTACACGCCATTCAGTCACACAAAGCGATGTTCAGTAAGACAAATAAAATAGTAAATTTATTTTTAATAACTACTAAAAATATAAATGAATGCAACTTTCTATCGGTGAAAAAATTTTACCAATCGGACCAGTGCTTCCAGATATAAAAAACATAAAAATAAACGTAAAGTTTATAATATTAGTATAAATGTCCATAAATAATAATGATCGTTTATTATCTCTACACAATTGACTTAATAACAAAAACATCATGTCATTGATTAAACTATTGATGAATTAATTAAGATTATACAGTATGTAAAAAACTAAGGCTGGAAGCTATGAAAAAATCTCCACTCCTCTGATTCTATGCAATCCTATTGGTTAATATTTCTCCGCTCCGCAGCTTCGCTCAGCTCCTGTGGACAGGCAGCAGTACGTGACTTACTTTGAACAGCCTGTACAGGTCTATATCCTTGTTAGCGATGGTGGGGTTCCTGTTGAGAGGCGTCCCGCGCTCGTCCATAAACTTATACAGTTGCGCCACGAAGTGGTCCTTCTCCTCGCGAGGTTCGTCATCAGAACTCTGCCAAAGAGTGTAAGTAAAATTTTAATTATATTTCTTCTGTGGTGTAACACTAGAACTAGAAACCGACCAAAGGGTTGGTTTCAGTTACGACCCAAAAACATTCGACTTTCGATCCGTATGCGTCGGATTGGTCCGTCGAGTGTTATCGTGTCCTATACGCCAGGGTCGTTTGTTTACGACTGGGTACTTCATCTCGTTCAGCTCTTCAATCCGCATAGGTGACAGAAGAGCTGACGAGATGAATGGGAGATGGTGATGGGTCGTAAATGGCGGATTGGAGCAATCCGCGGTAGCAAATTCAAATGACAGCAGGAGGCGAGGGGTACTGCGTACCGAAACGCGCACTTCACATCCTGTAATTAAGATTACAGATTTAAAGCCGATTTTACAGGCTACATACATCATCGGAAGTGTTCCTGGGCTCGTTGAACAGCGCATCGCGGTCCCAGTGCGGCGGCAGTACGGCGTTGTTGAGGTACTGCAGCGCCGCGTCCACGCCCGCCCACTCCAGCGGCGCGCTGCCCTTGCGGAACTCGCGCGCCTCCTTCTTGGGAACCGTGTAGCTGGAGACAAAGAAACACCATTGTAACATGATTGAAGTTGTTTTTGGTACAATTACCATCGCTAGTGAATATGATCTGTGTTGGATATTCCAACACAATGAGGATTTTGCAGGAAAATATCCTCCATCAGTTGGCGCCACTTTATCACAAGGTGCCCTATTGGAAAAACGACCAGGTCACTCTGTAAACATCTCACCGTGAAAGTTTAAGTGGAATGAGCATAAGTGAGCATTCAGATCCATAATAAAAAAATATATATAATATTTGTATTTCGCTTATGTATACACGAGAACTTATAAAACGTTAAAAGCTAGTGTATCGTGTGGAATGACAGATTACTCTATGCTCGGTTCATCTAAAATTTCATGGTAAGATTTTGACAACATCATCTCAGTGCTGTCACTTGGTGCATGCATCTCATGAAAAGCATCATTATAGCAACCAGTAGACCATAAATTATTTTAAATAACGTTGTATTTTGGCTTTCTGCACACCTTTACATAAGCTTCAACTGAGCCAAATCTCACGATCATACATGCGAGTAACATGGTTAAAAATAGGTACAAAACTTTTTTTTTCGTATTAATTTTCAGGTTTAACCAGGCGAAAGAAAACCTAATATTCATTGAAGGAATAAAGTAGTTCGGAAACATGTTTTTTGTTGCTGGCCACGTAGCAGAGTGTACACTGCATGCATCCAGCATCGTAAACACGTTGCTGCAACAATTCTGTGTTGTTTTGTTTGAGGCGTGCACACGGTACACACGAGACGTTAGCGCACAGGATATTACAGGCAGAAGTTAACAGTTGTAGTGTGGATATATGTGGTAGTACTTTCGGGGCACTCGACTCAGAGTAACAAAAGAAACCGAGGGGCGTTAGAAAGTAGAAGTACGACGCAACCCTACATTTTCCCCATATAAATATTTTCCCACAGAAGAAAAATGGGTAAGTGTTACACTAATTTGGAGTCTATCCTGAAATGGTTTAATAACGCAAAGCTATGGTCCCCATAGTGAAAAGATAAGCAATATACTAACTATCTGCCATCCTTGAAGGATCGCACAAGGTAGTCTTCCTTGACCTTGATCTGCGCGGTGGGCGCGACCACGAGCGCGGGGAAGGCGGGCTGGTGCGGCCGCCGCCGCTCCGCGCCGCCGCCCGCCTCCACCAGCACCACGCGCCCCACGTGGGGCTCCACGTCGGCCTTCACGCGCCGCCCCGACCCGGAGCCCTCACTCTCATCAGACCTTGCCAAACAAATTCATTTGTAAATATTACAATAGAGCGGTTACCGTTTGGCGAAAGCGCCAGGGGCCCTCGAAATTACTATTTGCTTACGTGTTTTTGCAAATGGCAGTCCTCTCTACTACGACTTGTCGTTGCCTTCATCCACTGCGAAAAAGAGATAGCGCTATTCGTCTTGTATAGCTCTGTCTCTCTGCCAGAGAGGTAGAATGCTGGCATTCGTACGTCTCAGTTAGGAGACCGTTTCATGATGACTTATTGCTATCATAACATCCGTCTCTTTTTGGAACTGGACTCATGATGGCATTAAAACAGATCCAGTATAAGGTTGTATGTTATTAAAAAGTTATTTTTCTCAGCAAAAATATGAATTTACCGAAGTTTATTTATTAAAATCATCAATATGGGCATTTTGCTCTAAGTTAAGAATTACCCATAAAAATATAAATAATTTGAAACGGAACCATCAGTCAGGCGATTTGAACTGCGAGAGGTGTATTGATGATTTAAATTTTTATACTGCAGTAAATATTATTAGAGGTAGTAAATATTTTTCTAATAACATACAGCCTAATGCAGAGCTATTTTGCAAAAACACGTAAAAAATAAATAATTTTCGAGTTAGCCTGGTTCATCCTCCTCAACTGAGCCACGGAACTTGAGGTAGATGCGCGGTACAGGAGGGGTTGTGACACCCATCAGCGGTGACTAACAAGTCACCACACCCTCCCACGCGTTTAGCTACCACAGGCACGTCTCAGTTAAGTGGTAGGCCTATAGATATTAAAATGAAAAATGAAGTCTGAAAATGGTGCTGGTGAATGAAAAAATCACACCACGCCTATGGTCCCCGAAGGGGTAGGCAGCAGTGTATAGTACAGCCAGTATGAAAGATGAGAGTGGTGAATACTGAGATATGGAAGAAGCAGAAATGTTGCGACAAACACATAAGATTTAAAAGAGTGTCCATGGAGTTTCTTGCACGTTCTTCTCCATAGAGATCTACTCTTTGGAACGTGCAATTTAGCTTCACTTGTTTGTTTGACTGACCGACATTTTGACAATTCAAAAGTGCCTGTAATTGGTCTATTTGAAATAAACGTTTTTGATTTGATTTGATTTGAAACAAAAAAGAAACCAGATGAAGGCAGGAGGATGGGGTTGAAGATGGTTGGAAATCTACACACAGGGTGTATCCAGATTAATTCCGATAACACAACAGTACAACTAAAAATATAGAAGTTCTAGAGATAATTATAGAAGTTTAAAATAGCATGCAATTGAATGTAGCACAAACTGTTGGATGTAAATTGTATAAAATAAATTTTTTGAAGAGAACATACTGTGCTCTGCCGCGTCTCCCCCTCCGCCCAGCTATCACAGGTGTAGAGAAGTGCTCCGGATGCGTAAGCGGCAGCTGGTCCAAAGTCTCGCTCTCGTTGAAATGCCGCCCGCTCTTGAGACACAACGCTGACCGCCGCAGCGTTGTTATATCACCGTCGTCAAACACTAGAAGGTAGTATATAAATTAAGTAAACACATATTTGGCTTTTATAGTTTAACTCTTCAATCGTGATAATTAGAGACACAATAGAAAAACAATGGGAGCGCGAACGCCGGCGTTCGGTTTGGGTTTAATGAATTAATTATCAGTGATCACATCAGAATGCTTCGAGACACTTCTTCTCTTCCCATGGGTGCAATTGTACTGATGTGGTGACATGTTACATTAAGGTTAGGTTCTACTCATTTCGAACTTTTTTAAACCTCTGGAATTCCACAAATAGGTATAAGAGAGAACACCATGAAAAAACATTTTATTAAAATTGACTATATGACCAATGGCCGTGCAAAAATCAAAACTATATAAATTAGTTGGCTTGATAAAAAAAATCGCAGATCTGACCCTAATTTACGATTTCAGACATGTATGTCCATGAGATTATGCCACGGAAATATTTAAATGTTGCAAAGTAATTATATAGCTTGTTTTTAGGACCATTTGGGATAAAAAGTACCATTACGGAAAGCAGACGCCGTGATATAACCTTAAGATCTCAATACCAAAACCTGTTATGCACAGGTAGATATAGGACTGCTCTGTTGAGGAAAAGTATTTTTGGTATGGCACCGGCTATTTTTAACCACATTCCTAATTCTATAAAAAAGGAACCAGTAAGAATTTTCAAAAAGAAACTAACTGAACTTCTGTTAAACAAATGTTATTTACTCTGTAGCGGATTTTCTAGCTGAAAAATTGTAATTGTTGTTTGTATTTTAATTGTTTAATTGTTGTATGTTTAATATGTTTGAAAATGAACTTGCATCAATATTTGCATGCCGAAATGGTAGAATGTACAAGGATACTCTAATAATTATTTTTATCACCTTATTGTAAATTACCTACATTCTAAGCAAATAAATCAATATTCTATTCTATTCAATATTCTATTACATCTTAAGGTTATCCCAAAAAAAGGGATCATTATCCCTACTAATATTATAAATGCGAAAGTAACTCTGTCTGTCTATCTGTTACGCTTTCACACAAAAACTACTGAACGGATTTAGATCAAATTTGATAGGTAGGTAGAAGAGACACTGGAATAACACATAGGCTGCCTATAATTCCACTGCTGAGCACGGGTCTCAGCCCGCGCGATATAAACTGTAGTCCACGCGGGCGAAGCCGCGGGCGGAAAGCTAGTTTATTATAAAATATAAGGCAATGGTCATAAGCCTAGTTAGGCCTATGACCATTGCCTTATGGCTAGTTTATTGTAAAGCAACAGCTTCTTTAAAATACTATAATCATAAAATATGATGATTAAATCCCAGGAAGAAATTGCAAATTACTTATTACGCTTCTCACATTTGTTAATTTAACTCCAGTGACGAAGGTTCCATATAACTCGATTTCCACCGGCTTCCCTTCAGAAGTTTAGAACACAACCACTCTCTACCGTAATTGAGAAATGGCTCAATCAGTAATTATAAAACTACAAAGCTAACATTACAAAACGCCTACACTAAGTACACTATGGACATTAAATCAACACACGCACAACATGTAGCACTATAAGGTAAGCCGCAGGCGCAATCGGCTTTTTAGCGTTTAATTCATGAATCCCCAAGCGACCACCGGTGGCCGCGCATCTATTGTCTTACTATTGTGTCTCTAATTGATGGTATCTGAAGGGTTAAATTTCTATACAAGAATACGTCATGACGTCACATAACCTGCCCGCGATTATAGCGCTCCGGCAAGCCGGTTTTTTTTCGAGTTATTTGATAGAGTTTTATTGAATAGGCTTAAAAACTACTAGACTGTTTTTAAAAATTCTTTCACCACTCGAAAGCAAACATTATCCACGAGTAACATAGGCTAAATTTTATTTTGGAAAAAAATAGGGTTCCGTAAGATATTTGGGTTTTTCGGACACAAGGTGTAAAAAATCAACCAGAAACGTTACTTATTTTGCGTACGCTGCCTAAACTCTTAAAGATAGAACCGTAAAATGTTCTAATTAATTGTAGATCTTATAAATATCTACAAAAAAGTCCGCGTAACAGTATACCTATCTATGTCGAGTGAGGCACAACAACCATTTTTTTATCTAATAATCTTGATTTTTTTTTGGACTACATTTAAACGCATTTATTTTACTCATGCTATTAACCCTTATCAAAATAAATTATTTCATCACTAAGTACAGTTTATGTAGATAATATTTGGTATTTGAATGATTAAAATTGGACGTTTGGTTTTGAAGTTATGGCGAAATTAAAATATTACGATTTATGCTGCACGACCCAAGCGTCACCAAGGCGGGGCCCGGGAGTGCGCGTGCGGGAGGAGTTTATATCTATGAGAAAGGTCGTGCGCGAAGTCTAATAATTTTCGTGCGATTTTTTTTAGATTTCGTTCATAAAACTACACCTACGCAAAAGTTCTTCTCAGAGCTGGTTTTTTTAAACATTTTAATATATGCCTTTACAATAAATATCAACATGCGCAATGCTCAAAAACAAGAACGATTATCTGATCTAGCCATTCTTTCTATAGAAAAACGTTCTTTACTAAAAATTAAGAATCTTCCCGGCTTTAATGATAATGTCTTAGCGCACTTTGTAAGAAAGAATAGACGAATAGCTTTAGAGTATAAGTAGTATTATTAGTATTATTAGTACTTAGTCGATTAAGTTTTGTTTAATTTACATCATATCATCATTTCACCACAAACGGCTTTTATCAAAGCCACTTCTATTATGCTTGTAAGTAGCGTTGCCAGGCGTCCGGATAAAGCCGGACATAGTCAGGCTTTTAAGTGGCGTGTCGGGCCAAATTTGAGCATTTTTGGCTTTTGTTAGGCTTTTTAAAGACCATTTTGTTTAGAATTGTCATTAGAGTTTTGCCTTACCTTGTATCGCTGCTTGTGCTACAAGCAGAGTGGATATGGAATAGTGTAGCAATAATATCACTTAATCTTATGGTATTTTATTAGAATTTAAAAAGATTTCATGAATTTTATTAGCCTAAAAAAAAAATGTCGGCCTTTTTGACCAAACATCCGGCTAAATAGGATAGATTTTCCGGCTTTTCAGTTCCAGGACCTGGCAACCCTACTTGCAAGACACTGTTTCAATATCTCAGTGCTTACACGTATAGTAAAAGTGGACTGAAGATACATCTGCCAATACAAGACTAAAGCCAGGATGCCAATCACAGATTTTCGGTAAGGACTCAAGACTGCGTGCCCGCGCTCGGAGTAGGCAAGCATTTTTTTTGCTCCGGCTTACCTCTCTCAATATTTCACGCTTCGCCACTGTTTAACTCAATTATTATATAAAGAATCTTATGGTTAAAAATTCAGTATTAAAACTGTTAGACTCAAATTTATTTATTTATTTATTTATTTAAACTTCATGTACAGTAGTGGTACATAGGCGGACTTAATGCAACAAGGCATTCTCTCCCAGTCAACCTTTGGGTTAAAAAGACAACACTGTGGTAGGTTTGCACAATAAACAAATAACAAATACAGTAAATGAAAACAAAAAGCAAATTATATAAAATAAAATACATATATATGTTAAAATAATAAACTAATAAATACTATGAAAAATAACAAATAATTAAGAGAACTTAATAGTAATTCTGACGAAGACCAAACTAAGGTCAAATAGGGTAAATGAATTAGTCCTGTATTGTGGGTGCATTCACTACACAAGAGACCCAGACCCGGGACTACACTATCTGTAGACCATACATACATTTTTCCCATGGAGGAATTAAACCTGTGCTGTTGAATATAACATTTCTTTGTAATGTATGATTAGTTGTTACAGAACAGATTAGTTGTCTTCAATATCTACGGTAGTGGCTTGTTCAATAGGGACTTATATCTGATAATCTGAATGATTGTCTAAACTTTTGTTATAGCTTTATGTTTAGTATTGCTATTCTTCAGTGTGATTTGTTGTATTGGGAATCCGAGATGCTGAGTAAAGATGAAGATGGATGGAGACAAAAAAAAAGATGAATGAATTGTGAGAGGAGAGGTATGAAAGAAAAGGGAGTTAATGATAGTGTGATGGGTGACAGGACAGAATGAAAAAGACGTGTTGCGCCAACCCCAAGTAACATGGGATAAAGGTAAAAGAAGAGAATCCTAGATGCATGTGGCTTGCTATATCTCCTTAGTGGTTTAGGATGTAGTTTTCATATTCTTCTATTTTCTGTCTTGGTCTCATATATTTTACTAGCGGCCGCCTGTGACTGTATGCATGGAGTTAGTTATTTGCTTCAAAAACATAGAACATTCATACAAATTTCTAACCCCTGTTTTAAGAATTTGCTAAGAACGATTTTACGAGACATAAGTGTTTACATTTATAGATAGATAGATAGTAAATAATTATAAATAATTAATTATTATTAATTAATTATGATTAATTTTAGTATATATTTATATGATGGAATCATCATGATTATAGTAGAAGTGCTATGTGGCCAGAGAAAAAAGAAGGTAGAGTGTGGCTGGTACAGATGCATCTACTTACCAACAGTATACTGGCTACAATCTTGTATCTTTGTGATGACAGCTTCCATAGGATCCTTCTTAGGATCCTGCTTCACTTCCACTATGTTCCCAACTCGCAGGGTGCCCTTAATTACATCATCATTCACTGTGATGGAGCCACCTCCAGCTTTTAATGTAACCTGCAATGATGACAATCATAAATGAATTAAGGATGAGGTTCAAATGACCAAAGTTGCTGTATTATAAACATGATTTATTGTGTATGTTTCCTTACCTTGCACTTAATATTTCTTACAACTTTCTTTATTTTAGCTTCACAGAATGCTCCTTTGTATTTGGCACTAACATCTGTACCCACTGGCAAGAATGGAGGGTCGTCACCCTGCTACAAAGTAAAAAACCATTCATTAGTAAAAATTTTTTTTTACTTTATTATATTTATGTCAACTAGGTAGTTTTGTATAACTTGACTTACCATTTTATAGGATGCGCTGATGGTTTAATTTCAGCCAATTCTGGAAAAAGGTGTTAACAATTGGTTTATCAAATTATGCTACATTTAATACTGAAGCATGAGGAAATATTATCGACATAATTGCTATGTATTTCATATATCGTATTGGTTTTCTTAGTACACACTTATGTTCCAGAATGCTAAAATTTATTAAGTGACACAGCAGGCAGGGTCTAATTGTTGTCGGACAAAATGAATTCCATGAAAAATGAATAGATAGATCCATTAATATTTAATAGTTGTTGTTATACGTGGTACAAAGTAAATTATTTGTAACCGAGTTAGTTGACATTGCTAATGTTCCAAATAATCACAACAAGCAGTGACAACAAGCGTAGTATGGAAAAAGAAAGTAGATTGCGCGGCAAACACTAGAAGCTAAGGTACCTGCATGCTTCAGATAGAGAAGTTCATGTAAAATGTCTTACCGTTACTATTTAACACCACATTTATATGTCACATATAAAAAAGACGCTTGGAATTAGTAAAAATGCACTTGGAATTCAACATCCATCTTTCCCATTGCGTGTTTTTTTTTTACTTGTGAAATGACAGGCGTGCGTGACATTAGCTGGATGGTATTACCAGATGTTAAAACTCAAAGCTATATTTCTATCGATTTTGTGTCAAGTGCTTTTTGTTTTTCAGGGTTGCTGACCTATTTCAATTAACTATGGTTATCTGTTTACATTTTACATCTGTGGCAACAGGAATGACACAAATGAACATTGAACACGTCAAACAAAAATAGTTTTGTGTTTTACGAAGATCAGACACGAAATGATGTTTTGAAAATGTATTTATTGACAGTCTCGCGATTTAGGAGTGCGTAGAAATTTCTGTGGTTTATTCGTATGAAATTATAGTGCATCGGCGGAACGCAATAGTATCAAAATGAAGGCTTTACTAGCAACTGTGATCAGTCTTGGACTCACGACTGTGGTTATCGGCAATGCCTACTACCAGAAGAAACAGTTTTATCCTTCGATAGTTTATCTAACTAATTCCAATCCTAGTATGGCTGTAAGTAATATTCACTTCACATAATAAGTTGTAGTTTAACGGTGCATGGGCGCACCGCCATAGTATTTGATTAAACAATATTTTGTAACATTATATTATGTAAAGCCTTATTGAACATACAAAATAACCTTCTAATTACGTTAATATTTACTAATAATAAATTTGAACTTGCAGGTAATGTATTTGCAAGCTTTTATACTAGTTTTACTAGTAGGCAAACTGTTAAGGAAGATATTCTTTGGGCAGCTTCGTCCTGCAGAATTTGAGGTAAATGAACGAATTCCCTGGCTATGTGTATCACCCTTAACTTTTATACTACTTACTAATTATATTGTTTTTATTTCAGCATTTGATAGAAAGATCTTGGTATGCCATAACAGAGACCTGTTTGGCATTTACTGTATTCAGAGATGATTTTAATCCAAAGTTTATTGCGCTGTTCACCCTTCTGTTGTTTCTCAAAGCATTCCATTGGCTCGCTGAAGACAGAGTTGACTATGTAAGTATAGATGCTATTATTAATATGAGACAAAGAAAGTATAATTATAGTTTGTAATTAGGGAGTAATTTACTTATGACTGCCAAGTGATGCAAGAAACATTATAAATTCATTTAAGCGTATAATTTTTGTCTCATTAGACTTATCGTTTTTTAAACAATGTATGTTTATACTTTCTTGTCATTACAGTAAACAATACAAATGAATGCAGAATGATGCATTTGTCTGTAGTTAGTTAACAAATGAGTAGAAGTAGTGGTGAATATAATAACCACATACAAAGTTGAAATTCTGGCAGCAGGGCAATAGTACAAGTTAAATAAAAAACATGATTATGATTACCAATAGCTTTGCCAACATTGTTTCAGTTATATAAAAATCTATATTGCACCGTCAGTGCAACAAAGTCACAACAGCACCCTTTTAAATTTTACAGAAGAAGACTTTTAACTATTTTTTTGCATTTATTTTCTTATTTTTGGATTACTATTTATAGTAAATTTGAAATCTTTATAAAATTAAATGTTTATTTTGTTTGCCATAGTTTTATGCAAAAATCTTATATTGAACCAAAACAATCTTATATTCTAATAAAAGACAAAATAAAAAAAAAGTGTCCTGAATTGTGACTTTGTTGCCTGACCAGGAATTATTTAGTTTTATATAGTTATAAGGCTCTACTGTCAAATGAAATGTTGTCGCCCCAAAACGCATGGAAAAACCACCAATAATCACAAAGGCACCGCTCCATCTAGTAGAAGTTTGAGATACTTTCGCGAATCTTTTTGTTGTTCCAAGTAAAGGCATGGTTCAGAGACAAATTGTCATACTTAGCTCGATTGTGCAGTTTTATTTGTGACTGTTGCACTGAAGGTGCAATATGACAAAATGTTTTTTTTTTTTTAAGTTTGCGGGACTAGGAGGATAAATAGCTTTTTATATTTTTTTAAATACAATATATAGACTCATTGGATTCAGCACAATGCAAATTGTTTATAAATAAATGAAATGAAATGAAATGTAATGAAAGCATGTACCTAAAACTGCAAACGAAAAAGATTGCATCTACAAAGTACCTACATATTTTTTATCTTATTCAGATGGAGAGGAGTCCAGTAATAGGCTTGTTGTTCCATGTGAGGATTTTGACTCTGCTGATGCTGCTAGCTCATGCAGACTCCTACTTCATCCATCATGCGTACCAGTTCACAGCCTCTAAGGGACCCTCCGTTCAACTGGTTTTTGGCTTCGAATACAGTATTTTAATAATAATGATCGTGAATATATTGATTAAGGTGAGTTTTTTTGTTTACAATTACTTTTATTACAGAATGGCCTTTGAGTATACTAAATAGTGACTTGATATTGAAAAGACTCATGGACGAAATCCAGTTTGATATTAAGTGTGATTTTTTTTTACTTTTTTATAATTTAAACCAATTTTTTACAAAACATAAAAATAGTTCTTTATTGCATATTGATCACAGGAGTAGATTTTAATTTTATAACATATCTATGACATAAATCAATTATTAAGAGATAATACTAAAATTATCTCTTTAAAAGCCTGGTATTTTCCTTGAATTTCAGTTACATAGCGTAATGTAATAGTCTTATTCTCGCACGGACAACTTTTATCTTCTCAGTAGTGGTTTGAAGTTTAATTCTTCTTATGTTCACAATTCTAATTGCCTTTTTTCTTTCCCAGTATGTTCTTCATGCCATCGACTCTCGCTGGGAGGCTCCCTGGGAGAGCAAAGCCGCTGTACTACTGTACACAGAGTTGGCTATCAACTTCCTCAAAGTATTACTCTATATAGGCTTTGTGGCCGTTATGGTCAGGATCTACACTTTGCCACTCTTTGCATTCCGACCTATGTATGAAACTATGAGGTAAGATAATTATGCAAAATATCATACAACCCTGATTGCAAGGTTGTATAGAACAAATTATCTCCATACCCAAACAATAAAATCTTTTAAATTAAAAAATTTAAAGCAGAAGCCAATTCCTATATTATTAGTTATTGCGGAAAATCGTTGCTATAAAATCGTAATCTTAATAAAGACAAGCGAACAGTAAATAGTGAGTCATTGAGACTTTTCACAGAGATGCACACTTTATTCTGCACTTAGCTATAGGTATACAAAATTTGCTAGAACCCCCCCTTCCCCTTTTGCAGTTACTGTAGACTTTGGTAGGGTGATAGAAGGTTCAAGAAAAAATTAAGGGCTAAGCTTCTTGCTTGCTGCACATAATACAAGCAAGATAATGTAGATGGCTAGGAACTGCAATTGAGAATTTATTTAATTATTTTTTTATTATTTGTATTAAAAATAAACTATCCAAAATCGCAAATAGGAAGACATTTTCAAATCCGTTCAACACTTAGTAGGAACCTTTCAAATCTTGTGGAAGGGGAAACTCTCAAGTAACAGAATAAGGAGTCGCACACTGAAATGTGACGTCAACGCCATTAGGTTACGTGTTGTGTGTGCACAAGAGAGAGGGGGAGATGTTCCACTATGCCACCCACTACGCCCCCACTCGCTCACACATTGGGTATGAGCTAGAGTGGGGATGTGGTGGCGTGGTGGTTGCTTCAAATATGCTAATTGCGGCTTCATTTACTAACCAATTTTATAGCTATTTTAAAACAAGATTTCCTTTTAGTCTTATGATTTGTGTAGTATAAAATTTTGTTCCAAAATAAAGATAGGATACTAACCAAGTACTGCGTCGAGACTAAATCGCAGCAAAGTCGTCGGGGCTTTTAGATTTATCTCTTGTCTTGTAGATCCTGCGTTAAAAAAAACCTTTTGACGGATTAGCTGCCCGTGTGTATAGGGCTTCATTTACATATTTCATGAGATGCCCAATTAGCATAGACTTAACAGGTGGGTAGTTGGATCACGTGTGACACACACGCCAATCTGGGCGCGTTGGTCTCCATACATTTTATATGGAAACTAGACTTGTAGAGCTACACTTGATCCACGGTACGCGACGTCCTTCCATTTTTTTTTTAATTATTGATAGGCTTCTATGTACAAATCAGGCGTGTTACACGTGTGCGTCGGTCTGATTTAGTTCTAGCTTTAGTGCTATGCGCTTTATATAGCTCCGTCTCTCTCTCTCTCTCTCTTTTACACTAGAACTGTGTTGGTTCTAAAGAGTCAAAGCACCCCTTTTCTGAGGTGGGAAATCACCTAGTGACTTCAACTGTTCTAGAGTAGAGCGAAAGGGCGTGTCAGACTTTTACTGACTAAAACCACGCTTGTATCCTCCAGTTGCCCTTCGTGTTCTAGGATTTTAGAAAGCCGTGGGTCTAGCGGGCATCGGCCCTGCTTGAATGCGACGATTTGCTGTCATCTGTTTGGTACAATAACGGCATCTACGATTGCAGGAGCTTCAAAAAGGCGTATAACGATGTGGTTCTGTCGCGGCGCGCGATCCGGAATATGAACACCCTGTACCCGGACGCGACGCCCGCCGAACTGGCCGCTGCCGACAACGAGTGTATCATTTGTCGCGAAGAAATGCACACCGGTATGTAACTTTGCTTTTTGTCGCTTCCTTCTTTCTGGAGTCGTACTACGACGCGCTAGTTGTGCGAGCGAGAAAGCAAGCGACAGCAAGAAGAAGAAGGATGAAGCTATACAACTCATTTAAAGCTCCATCCCTTTAATAATTCAGTATAGGTTGTAAAATGGATCGCGTTAAGAGCTCGTGGGCGTTAGGGCCTCAGACTCAAACTTTTTATAGCAACGAGGAGGTAATAAAACCTTTTCAATGGACTGCTATTTAAAATATTAATCAAATCTATTTCATTTCATTGTCAGTGTCATATTTTTAATTAGCGGCTGTGTGTCAGTGTCATCCTGTGGATGTAAAGTAGTAAAGCATGTTATATTATGAACAGAACAAACAATCTATTTTTATAGTGAATTTACATGAAAGGATCAGTAAGGGTGCGTTTCCGTTGAAGGGAATTGGAGCGGACTCGCGCTGGAGTGGCCAATCACAGAGCTAGGCTAGACGCTATGTTATGTGTAAACCCCTAATTAGTGTGATTGGCCGACTTTGGCACTTGTATCTTTGGTAGTCCTTTCTGAACTGAGGTTAGACCATTCCTCATGTCTCTGTAAGTTTTACTTTTATAATCATGGTCGAAGTGGGTCGTCCTCGCACGGCACAGTAATATATTTGTTCGGCTTAATTAAATACATCCTGGAGTCTATTCATTCTATTACTGTTCTCATTCAAAGCTTACCGAAAATAAGGTATACAGCCTTTTACTTGGCGGTGTCTCTAAGTGTCAAAATATTTAGATTTTATATTATTGCTTGCATAATAATTACTTCTTAGATAAAAAATAAAGCGATAAAATAAATACGTGACTATCAGAATTTCTACCAAATATTACGTCATGATTTCACACAGTTTTTTCCTAATCGCTCGCGTTGATACAGTTCTGTAGATTATTATTGTAGTAACAATATTTATAAAATTGCAACTTTTATGTATTGTGCATGTAATTGCAAGTGTTGTTGTTGAATTCTTAGCATTCGTGTTGATAAAGTACAAGGCCGGTGAAACTTGAAACTAGTGTGGTTAAATTAAGACTTAATAACGAATTCAACTCAACGCGAGGTCAGATGCCTTCGACCACCTGGTAGGTATTACGTGTGACGTGTGTTTGTGTATCGTGGCAAACTCATTACTTTCTTATGCATATTTTATTCGGATATTATGGGTTATTATTCATTTATGTGGACGACTTTATCGAACCTTGTGATAATTATAATCATAAAAAAATCTTCGCTGTTATAACACATCGACAGAATGTTCACGCGACACGGCTGAAATTGAAATCAATTGATTTTGAAGTTGCACAGGACGTTTGTGTGTATGTCCAATAAAAGGATCCTCCTGCCCTTGTTCCAATTTATTCCGGTCAGTCGCAGCGGCTCTTCCATGCAGGGCCCGATCTAGCTATTTAGCCGCTCCGGGCAAAGATAATTTTCGCCGCCCTGTACATACGCAAAACCATATAAGTCATGAGTGAGGGTTTAAATATTTCCACTATCCAACCTGATGTAGGTTGGAGGGTGGCAAATAAAATTCTCAACCTGTCAACTTAGGTGTGGATGGCTAATGGCTGGGTTGGTAAGATATAGAATAAGTAAATAGGTACCTATAAGTAGATAGATAGGAATAAGTAAATTTTCCCGACCTTCATTTTTTGTCGCTCTGGGCAAAAGCCCGGCTTGCCCCCCGCGATCGGGCCCTGCTTCCATACTCTACTATTAGCCGACAAAAGATGTCCTGTTGAAATTCTCATACTGAAAAGTTAAGAAAAAGGTACAAAATGTGTAAGGCTCTTTTTTTTTTTTTTTTTTTTTCTTTCGACGGGGAAAATCATCATTGACGAAACCCGCTCTTGGGTGGAGCGGGAGACAGTGTCAGAGTCTTACTGACTAAAAACCCCGCGCCGTTCCTTCTTGCCTTCATACCGGGGCTCTAGTTTCCTTTCGAATAACCCCGACCCCGGTAGGCTTCGACCCAGATGGGCCCCTCCTGTTGCTGACAACTCCTTGAGGCGCGCGGGAACAGTGCGCGCCGTCGACGCCTTGGCTCGGTCCGGACAGTTACCGGACGATCGGACAGCGAGCTACCCATGGCTCGCCGTCCGCGAGCCCGCGTCTACGGTGGCCGGAAATCGGGATCGGAATCCCGGCGGCGGCGGCGGGGGCGCCGTTGCCTGATGCGGTCTGCCTCCTCCTTTGCTAGCATTACTGCTTCGCAGAAGGAGGCGACCGCCTGCCACTCCTCCTCGCTCCGGACCATGGCCTGAACCAAGGCCCGGCGCGAGAGGTCTCCGCCGCCGATCGCCCCCACGAGGGCACGGCGTTGCTCCGCCCAAGCAGGGCACACCTCAACTGTGTGCTCCACCGTGTCCTCCGGGCGTTCCGCACAGTGACGGCACCCGGGCGTCTCTTCCGCTCGAATCCGATGCAGGAACCTCCCGAACTTGCCATGTCCGGTGAGGACCTGCGTCATGCGGAAGGTAAGGACGCCGTGAGGTCTTTCCAGCCACGCCTCAAAGAGGGGACTTACCGCCAAATGTGTAAGGCTCTGGAGTACTCTGTACTTTTGTGTGCATAATTAATTAAATATCTAAAAAAGTAGTTTGAGATTTGAATTGTCCATGAACATAAAGATACAAGTCTTATAGATATATAAGAATCTATTGGACTATTTGCTATATTAAAAAAAAAAAAAACCGAGAGAGTGTTTTTTTAATAAGATTTATGTAACCATGAACTGAATCAACAATCTTAATTCACAGGTGCAAAGAAACTACCGTGTAACCACATATTCCACGCGGCGTGCTTGCGGCTGTGGTTCCAGCGGCAGCAGACGTGCCCCACGTGCCGGCTCAACGTGCTGCGCGCGCCGGCGCCCGAGGCGGGCGCGGCCGGGCCGGCGCCGGCGCCCGCGCCCGGCCTGGCGCCGCACGCGCCTCACGCCGCGCCCGCGCCGCCCGCCCCCGGCCCGCCGCCGCCACCTTTCCCGAACATGCCTCCACCGCCGCGTGAGTATCTAACTCGATGCTTGCTTTGTTGCACTTCTTCCCAGCTAAAAGATTGGCGTTTGACGTTCAAAAATTGATTTTGAGTATGCTTTGACGTTCAAAAATTGTTGATTCTCAGCCTAATTAAAATATCTGTTTATACTTTTAATAAAACTGGGATTTATCTTCATAATGTATGGGGATACTGTTATTTATCCAGAACCACTGACCATGCAATCAATACACCTTCAATATCTGTCATCTATCAATACACCTTCTGGATTAAAAATATACATATAAAAAAAAAAAATATCTCGAAAAGATAAATACGAGTCTAGCTAAGCAGATGTTCTATCGATGAAAGTACTTCGCTCACGCTTTATTCAGTAATGGAACTGGATATGGGTAATTCTTTAAAAACCGAGAAAATATCTCATTCATCTGGCTTAGCTTTTTCTTTACAATTTGATATTTTTATTTGCATATTAGTTTTCTCCGATCACTAAATGTATTCAGGCACTCATTTGCGCCACAAAATAGATAGGTACGAAAACTGGGTCAGGTGAATGAGATGTTCTCTCGGTTTCAAGGAATTACTCACTAGGTCCTGGTTCCGCAAGAATAGAAGAAACATCACACCAACTAATTAAACTACTTACATGTTTTTATTTCTATGTCCCTTGAAGACCATTTTAAAGGATATTTTCACGGTATTTGAATATTTTTTGCAGTATTTACTATATCAATTTACTACTGAATTCTTATTCTAAAAAGTAGATGCTTTGTTAGAAGCCGATAGTATAGTATCAAAGTGAAAAACCAAACCAAAGTTTTGTTTCTATTCACCCTTGCGTTTCGATTGACCCCGTTTTACGGTAAAATAAGGGGTGAGTTTGATGGCATCAACTGTGTGCTAACACGTAGTCTGTAATGCAGCCATGATGGCGTGGGGCATGCCGCCCCCGCCGCCGCCGCGGCCCGCCAACCTGGCCAGCCTCTCCACCGCCGAGCTGCAGCGCATGGAAGGCAATGAGCGCAGGAATATTGAGGCTCGACTACAGGTAACAATTTCATTTCAAAATATCATTTCCTCGAAACAGGTTTTGCGAAATGAAAAACGAAGTTTTAGAATTGCAATCTTTTAACTATGACCTACTTTAATGAGGGAGGGAGTGTGAAAGAGACCGAAGTAGTGTATTTCTCTATTCTACAATAGAAATACTGCTGACGCTGTTATAATACTTATTTAAATGACCGTTTAGTGGCCCTCTAGGACCGTAACTAGATTTCTTGTATTTTTTAGTAAGTCCATATGCATGCTAGTCCAAGCTCGATTTGTACCCACAGATCTAAATATTACATTTTAGAGAATACAAATGTGATCCCTGTTAAAAACCTCATATATTCCATAGGCATTTGGAACATTTTTAGCAGTATTTTGGAGGTAGTTGGAACAGAGAGTAAAGTCCCACATACCTCCTTTGAAAAGGGAGGATCCTCCGACCAGACAGGTGTTATAGTCTGGTGGGCGACTGCCCGATTGTTGATGTCGGGCTGTCGTATATGTTCAAATCGCGCGGAGAACTTTGATTGCGCGATGCAGGATTTCGTACTTTCTTCGTAGTTATAGATTTCGCTACAGTATTGTAGTGTGTGTATTGTTGAAAATTGAAGACTTGTTTGTTGTATTTTCCAGTTACTCCGAGAAATTCAATCTATGCTGGACGCCTCTGTGCTGCTCATGCAGCAGTACTCTACAGTCGTAGCCAACTTGCCGCAGAATAACGCTACAGTGTCTACACAAACGGAAACGTAAGTTATCAATCTAACTACTTTCACAATACCTAAAGTAAACGAAAATTTATCACGACTGATGCTTACTACACTTTGATTGCATCAAGTTTGTTTAAAGTCAAGGGAATGGAATTCCTTGCCGGAGTCTGTGTTTCCTGATAGCTACAACCTGCGAATCTTTAAGTTGAAAGTGAATAGGTTTCTTCTAGATAAGCGCGTTCCATCGTCGACCGAATCGTCGCTTTCCATCAGGTGAGATAGCGGTCAAGCGCAAACCTATCAATAATAATTTAAAAAAAGTCAGCCGACTCCAGTTTAAATAAACTTAACCTTTGCATTTGATATTTTATCTATCTGTGTGTCTATTTCATCTTATCAATTCAGCCTATTTTGGTGTTGAGCCAAGTCGCATTGCACACGCACGGTAAGTCCCGTCTTTGAGAAATGGCTGGAGGGGCGTCACGGCGTCCTCACCTTCCGCATGAGTCAGGTTCTCACAAGCCATGGTATGTTCGGCATCCGATGCAGGATCCCGAAATGTTGTGAAAAAATTTAGTTATTTTATATAATTATAATTCTTCTGTATGTGTTTGTCACCTAACTCCTCCTAAACGGCTTCACCGATTAGAATAATTTTTTTTCATCGAAAAGTCAGCTCTCGGACTAGACGTCTGTCGAAACAACTAGTTATGTTAAATTATTTATACATAAATATTTTTTGTACAGGAGAATAGAAGAGTTGAATACGGCGTCCACGTCGTTGCCGACAACGTCCCAAGTGAAGACGGAGCCGGACGTGGTGCCGACCACGTCGAGCTACAAGCAGCCCTCGCCGGTGCCCTCCACCAGCAAAACCATCGACGACCCGAGTCCCATGCAACCCGACACCACGACCCCTATAGACACTAATAGGTAACACATATCTCTTTCATTTATAATCAATCAATATGCTTAGCTTTTTCTGAACTATATTGGGGAAATTTGACATGCTGCTGGAGTATTTGACATGGAGAAAATGCCTATCTGACCTCCACAACACAGTAATTCGAGGGCCGAGTCACACTGGAATGGCAGCGGCTGGCTGGGCTAGAACTACCGACAAGACGCACGTAGCGCGGCCATTTGCGGCTCCGCGGGCGGCCTTGCGACCTTTTAATGCTTTTCAAACAATACTGGTCTTTTAAGTATGTAGATAAAGTTTAAAATTATTTCACACTGAAAGTGCTTGCCGCGTCCCTGCCATTCAGATGTGACTTGGCCACGGGACCTACCGGAGAATTCCAGTAACCTTGTATAAAAGAAAAAAGTTCGCAGGGCTGTAGCTAACCGCATAGAAAGGGCGAAACAACAAAGTGACCCTCGCTATCCAATACACAATTACAGCTCGGTGCCCAGGAGACTTAAAAGTCGTAGAAGTTTTGGTGCAAGCGTGTCGCGTGAGCCCATCTTAAAGTAACGCGACATCGGAGAGATGCGACCTCTGGCGGGATAAGTTTAGGCCTCCAGAATATTTTATCGAGCCATCGGAGAGCCTCTCTTCTGGACACGAGTTGCCATGGCCAACCTGGAAAACTCTAAACAGACTCCGCACCCAGGTTGGCAGCAAAGACAATCTCCACAGGTGGGGGTTCTCGGATGGCTCCGATCTTCAGTGTTTGTGCGGCGTCACAAAGAAAGAAACCGTATCCTTGATATGAGAACTGTTCTGTTTCCAGAGACAAGACTGATGTGGATGCTGCCGACGAGCTGAGAAGACGTCGATTGCAAAAGTTCGCGATGGATAAATGAGCTTGTTTATATGTTTTCGTTTCTATTTCCTGATGTACTATTATTTAATGTACAAAGTGTTTCGGTATGTGTAAGCATTATCTATTCTAATCTGAAATAAATGTATTTATGTTCTTGTAAATATAATGGGATATACACATGAATACATTACAATCATACTTTGCTTTCTTATCGCGTTCTCCATAGTTTTGTTGACTTATATTAGAAGTAACTGAGACTTTGAATAAATATGATTGAAGTTTGAATAGTTACTGTGAGAGTGTTGTGATGAAATAAAACCATTTTTTACATTATCATAATATAATTATACTACACTAATAGGTAAACGTGGTCGCTTAGCAGTTATATAAAGCATTTATGTATCCATAAACTTTGTTGTTATAGTTTTCTAAGACAGGCATGCCACTGAAGTAGCGACTGGCGCCGTACAGTTGCAAGTCGTTCTTGCAGTACCAGACGTTCTTAGTGCCCTCTGTACCATCTACATTCAGTGTATTCAGTTCCAAAACACCAAAATGATATTTTTGACCATCTGTTTGTATACAATTTATGTATATCGGCTCTGGTAGGTCCTTTACATCCTCCTGTGAGATAAACATACAATATATTTATTAGTTACTTGTATAAATTAAATATTTGGAGAAAAAGATGATTAAATTATGTGTTATTCATCTTCTGCCCTTTTTGCATATTGGCCTCCGATTACCTACTCACTCCCCAGGATCATTCTAATAATGTTGATGACAGTGGTTACATTCTCAAAAAAAAAAAAATGCAATTGCGCCTTACTTTGCTGCTTTAGTGAACATTTCCAGTTTTAGTAAACACTCAAACTCAATAGATGAAATTCTAATCAAATGTATAATTTTTGTTTTTTATTCCTATCAAAATGCAGCCTGGTAAGAAATTGGAAGTAAAATAAGCCCAATAAAATTGTGGTTCAAAATAAAACCCTTATACATACATAAAACTAACATGAAAAAATCTAAAATATAGAGTTGAAAAACTCCTGCATCAATGTCAACCGGTAATGTAATAAAAAAATTGGTTGCATTGCCACATTACATGGCAATGCTTATCCTCTAAAGTAAAAGCATGCTTAAAATACTTTGTATATAAAGTTAAATGGTGCAAAACAGATTTCATTTAAAGTATAGATTTAATTTGTTGTGAACCATGGATAATTCTCTACAAAGGAAAAGTGAACCGGCTGTACATGACCAAATTGAAACATACCCCATGTAACTGCTTGGCATAGGAACTGGCCACAGTGAATGCATGAGTCAGTGATCTGCCAAGGATCTGCTGCGGAGTGACTGGTGTCTCATAGATGTTGCTCACTTCCGTTGCATTGTAGTGTAACCATGTAGTATGAGGGTGCCTGAAGCTGACGCTTGGACGGATTGCTGAAATATAAGTTGTTTGCAACATTAAGAGGGTCCTTTTCCACTCGCCTATCGTAAACATCGAAAATGGTTTAAAAGCTTGTTACTTGTGTGTCATTTAATGCAATCCAACGCGATGTTTGACGAAAAGGCAACGCCAAAAAAGAGAGATAACGCCTGGAAACTGTTAGTATTTGGTAATTCCGAGATTTACTCGAAAATTTCACAAAACTTGCTCCAGGAAATAGCTGTGTTTTTTTAAACCCTTGAAAGTTTTTGGAAAAAGTTTTTGTCATTTAGAATCTTAATAAAATTTGCAAGGTCTCCAGAGGATTACTTTTTTGACTTTTTTAATTTTTAAGCAAATTATGAAGTGTCAAAGTTCATACAAAATAGGAAATTTTCAGAGGTTTTTATTAGTTTTACACAAATTTAGAAATTGGTTTCTTTAGAAACCTAGATAATATCCACAAGATACTGTGTTTCCAAAATATCTAATGAAAAATGTGTAATAACGTCATAATCAGTTATGTGCGGTTGTATGAAAAACAGTGAAAATGTGAGTCATGATGCACCACCTTAATGTTGTTATTTGCCTGTCATAAGAGTGGATGTTTGTCAGGCACCTTGAAAAATTGCTTAGTTGATATCATTAAGTAAAAAGTACTCAGTAAATATTTAAGGTAGTTTTTCAGCCTATTAATGAATTATTTTATACTGGCTGCTGCTAGCTGCTTCACCTATGTGGTAGAAATGTATCCCAAGGGAATTTACTACCAGGATAAAAAGTATCCTATGTGCTATTTCAGGACATGGACTACCTGTATACTAAGTTTCATCAAAATCCATTCAGTAGTTTTTGTGTGAAAGAGTAACAAACATCCACAGAACAGAAAATATAGGTAGAAGTGCCCCTAACGTGGCTAAGCACGGGAACCAGTGTCGCCAAACTCACACATTTGCGTATCAAATTGTACATTACACACATAAAAAACAGTAACATGATTGGCTACGAAGCTACGAATTACAAACTTAACTTTTACAAATCATATTTTTATTGCTTTCATAAATTAGGTCCTATTACAACGTAAGAAAGTTGTTATTATTTGACATGACACGAACAATAAAGAAGTTTTAACCAATTTACAACGAGTTTGGCTACTCAACGCTAGATGGTGCTGTAACCAATTTATTCTATTCAGAACGCTAGTGCCTTTGAAATAGATGCCATATTCACCTGCACTAGTATATAATATGTAATAGGCGAATTTCGCCTACTGTTGACACAGGCGCCATATTTAAGAGGCACTTCTTCTAGTTTTCTTTATTCCGTGCAAACATCCATACATACAAATCTTTGAATTCATAATATTGGTAGGGAGATACTTACGGTACTTGCTGGTCTCATCATAGAAATGCTCAGGTGGTAATGTAACAGTGTGTTTGACAGGATACAGATCAGGGATCTCAGAGAACTCTACATTCTTTTCTACATCATGCTTTACAGGTTTGTTGCTGGTCACCAGTATGTGGGATATATCTTGAAATTGTATCAAATCATCTTCTTTCTCAAATACAGTTTGGCTTTCAACATCATTCAGGACATATTTGGACAGGGTGGCTTCACTGTCACTGCTCTTTTCAACCAGTTGTATTAGTTTGTTTGTCAGAATTTGACTGAAAAAAATTAAAACATGCAAATTGAGAACATCCTTTTGAAGATGTTGACTAAAACACAGAAAAGCCTATGTCCTATGTCTATGTATGCTACAGAATGCAAAATAATAAAAAGTCCATAGATAAATTTTCTAGGTTTTACATTTGATAGGTGCTAAAAAAGTTATGAGTTTACATGTGGATGGATGGACGGGGAGAGGGAGGCCAAAGAAAAGATGGATGGATTGTGTGAGAAGTGATATGAAAGAAAAGGGAGTTAGTGATAGCGTGACGAGTGACAGGACAGAATAGAAGAAAAAAACTTGCGCCAACCCCAAATAAAACGGGACAAGGGCAGGAAGATGATGATGACATTTGATAGGGTGAAATGTTTACCAAAAATACTCAAGATTGAATTACATTCATTATTTGTACAATAAAAATGAGTATACTTACTTTCTTCTCCTATCTGTGATACCCAGTATCCTAGGGAAAGTAAAAGCTGGTCTTTTTGGGTCCTTAATCTTAGGCAACTTTTGTTGTTCACAATCAAAAACATTAGCAGATAGAATAGCTTTCTTTATATTTTCGTGAATGGCTGAGGGTGCTGGCACTTTAGCAAGCTCTTCAATGTTAGGTGGCAGTGTGTTCTCTGCTATTATTGTCTTGGTTAGCACCTGGGCTTGAGCTAATCCCTCTAGCAGTACGTTTGTGCTTTTCAAAGTGTAGCATGGCTGTTCCTTGTAATCAGGGTGATTTCGATCTAATGGGATTTCACTTTCATATGGCCCTACTATATTAAGTCTGAAAGAAAGTATGAGTTTGAGTAACAACCGCATTGTATTAAGAATTCATGCATACATTGTGAAGAAAGTATCTTACTGTTCTCGTTGTTCTGGCTTCTCTTTGATAAATTCGAGAGCATCTTCAACTTTAATGCCTTTAGCTTTCAAATGCTCCTCGACCCCAGTATCGATGGGTATGCGTTTTCCCTGGACCAACCAATGCTTCTTGAACATAAAGTCGATGTGTTGTCGATTTAATACTTGTGATAGCCGCATTATTATGGATGTTTATAGATTTCTTTTAAAAACAGTAACCTCAAGAAACATAACCTAAAATAATTCTCCGAGTTGACAGTCTGACAGATATTTGGATATTAGTGTCAAATTTGACATTGACAGTTGTGACGCTTCTTTTTTTTATTTTTATGACCTGGTCACTTGGACCTTTAAGTCAAGTCTTGTTTAGTCGTGACAGCCCATTGATTGCTAGAGTAGTACGTTAGTCGATTTTTAAAATCTATCTATACTAATATTATAAAGAGGTAAAATTTGTAAGTTTGTAAGTTTGTAAGTTTGTATGTAGGGGGTAATCTCTGGAACTCATAATCCAATACTAAATTTTTTTTTACTGGCATAAAGCTACATTATTCCTGAGTGCTATAGGCTATAAATTGTTTCTATAGCATGTATATTAACCGAGCTATCACAACTTTTGTCTAGCAAGTCGGAAAAAAATACCTCATAAAACAGAATTATTGGCGTGCGCTGCCTAAACAGTTGCTTAAAATTAAAAACAATGTATGACTACCTGGTTCGTCTTAATTATTTCTACAAAAAAGTCCGCGATACCATATCTCTATCTTTTATATTTCATCTTTTATACTTCTTTTATTGCATTAAAAATATATTTTTTCGGCATACTTACGTTTGGTTGATTATTTGAGCAACAAAATATTAATTCTTATGACAATAAATTATTTCAGTATCACAAGAACATCATACAGATAAGATTTGCCATTTACAGTATATCAATTGGTCATACAGTTTCGGAGATAATGTAAAATTACTAAAACGCAAAATGCCCCTAGCATAACTTTCATTGTGCAGTCGTGCAGACGTTTTAGCTATTTTTTTTTATATGTTGTGCAAAAATCATCTTATGACAACCCCCGCCCTTGGGTGGAGCGGGAGATAGTGTCAGACTCTTACTGACTAAAACCCACCCCGTTCCTTCTAGCCTTCAAACCAGGGCACGAGTTCCCTTTCGGATAACCCTGGACCCGGTAGGCTTCGATCCAGCTGGGCCTCTGCTGTAGCTGACAACTCCTTGAGGCGCGCGGGAATAGTGCGCGCCGTCGACGTCTTGGGCTCGGTCCATTACCGGACGATCGGACAGCGAGCTACCCATGGCTCGCCGTCCGCGAGCCCGCGTCTACGGTGGCCGGAAATCGGGATCGGAATCCCGGCGGGGGCGATGTTGCCTGATGCGGTCTGCCTCCTCCTTTGCTAGCATTACTGCTTCGCAGAAGGAGGCGACCGCCTGCCATTCCTCCTCGCTCCGGACCATGGCCTCAACCAGGGCCCGGCGCGAGAGGTCTCCGCCGCAGATCGCCCCCACGAGGGCACGGTGATGCTCTGCCCAGGCAGGGCACACTTCGACTGTGTGCTCTACCGTGTCCTCCGGGCGTTCCGCACAGTGACGACACCCGGGCGTCTCTTCCGCTTTAATTCGGTGCAGGAACCTCCCGAACTTGCCATGTCAGGTGAAGACCTGTGTCATGCGGAAGGAAAGGACGCCGTGAGGCCTTTCCAGCCCCGCCTCAAAGAGGGGACTTACCGCCATAATTGTGGCGTGCCCAACGTTTTACCTATTTGCCCATGGATGGCGTTCTGCAATTACGTAATTTTTCTGAATCGCGGTGTTAAGACTTTCTGTGGATTGATGACCCTCTCGAAGTATTAGGCCCACGTTGTCGTTAGTTGGAGTTCTTCTGTCAGTTGCTTATTGGTTTCGGTTGTTTCATTCGTATGGTTGTTGTTGTTGATAGATACCTCATAATCGAAAATATCGTAACTACGAACATACAAAACAAACGTACAACGTTTGTTTTGTATGTTCGTAGTTTCGTACTTCGTTCTATCGTAATAATCGATACGAGTTATTCGATATTACGATTGTTTTGTTTTGTAAAAGCGGACGGTGTTCGAGTCGCTCTCCCTTAGTTCATAATTGTTTTCAAGTCTGTGCGTAGTTTGTTGAGAGCATGTCTAAAAAGAAATCTCAACTGTCCCGGCAGACATCACAGACAAGAGCCGCTCGAGTACGCCGTACGGAAGAATCTGCCCCTGAAAATGAGCAGCGCCTCTCGAGAAATAGAGAATATATTTCGCAAGCATGCGCTAGAGAATCTAGCTCCGAGCGCTCACAGCGCCTCGCTAGCCAAAATGTGAGGACGTCGCGGGCCCGTGCTCGAGAAACTAGCGCTGAACGTGCGCACCGTCTATCTGAGTTAAGGCAGCATGTCTCTGAGACAAGGGATAGGGAGACTAGCGCTGAGCGCTCGCAGCGGCTGGGTAGGCCAAATGTCATAACATCGCAGGCCCGTGCTCGGGAATCTAGCGCTGAACGTGCGCAGCGTCTATCTCATTTAAGGCAGCATGTCTCTGAGACAAGGGATAGGGAGACTAGCGCTGAGCGCTCGCAGCGGCTTGGTAGGCAAAATGTCATAACATCGCAGGCCCGTGCTCAGGAATCTAGCGCTGAACGTGCGCAGCGTCTAATCGAGTGTAATCTTATTTTAAAACAAGAAATTTTCCGCGGACGAAGTCGCGGGCAGAAGCTAGTAGCATATAAATTAGGACTATTCATACTGTAGTAGAATTATTCTTTTCTTGGATAATTTAACCCTTCAGATACCGTCAATTAGAGACACAATACTAAGACAATAGATGCGCGGCCACCGGTGGTCGCTTGGGGATTCATGAATTAATTATGTAACACGAAAGTACAAAGATGGATCTAATGTATTATAATGTAATCTACTAGTAAACCCACGACTATTAATCAGAAAACTTATTTTACTGTAGGACTAATCGGGTGTGATTCTCGCCCACCTAGCAGTTTCTTCTTGGCATCTTTGTTTTAAAAAATCTACTAAATTTTACGTGTGAGGTATCATCATTCATAACTGGTCAGGGTCGCGGGAATCCGATGGATGCGTGATGCACAGGAACGGTCGTTGTGGCGACGATTGGGGTAGGCCTATGTCTAACAGAGGACGTCTTTCGGCTGATATGATGATGATGATGATAACTCGCTCACAGCTGAGCATACGCCACTCTTTTCTTATACCAATCTCCACGTTTCTATGCTAGCCTTATCCAGGTTTTACCCACGATGCGATGGCAGCAGTATTATCTGCCCATCTTTCCGTCGGACGACGTGTGTGAGGTCACGGCATGCCTATTACGCAATTTAAATCATTAATAGTATGTTTGTTTGAAAATTTCTCGATCGTCCATGAGTTTCTTACACATTCCTCTCCATAGAGATCTATCGCTACAAATGCACTTACCACATAGAAACTAAAATTCAAAAATCCTACATTGAGTTAGTAGAGTTTTCCGCGCGATTAGAACTATACAAAAGACCAAAATCAACTATTAGATAGTTGGCCGGCCCAGACAGAACACCCGTCTGGTCGGAGGATTCCTTTTAAACGGAGATTTGTGGGACGATATAACATAAGCCGCATATCTCTAATTTGGTGACCTTCGATTATGAACCGTTACCGCAGCCTTCCTGGAGCCACTATGTCGTAACGTCATCATCGCTGCCTCAAGCTCTCGAACAGCGAGCCGTTCAACTACGGCTTTAACAAGTATCCTGACCCACCTGGCAAGCCTGGTATTTAGCCGAAGTTCTATCAGCGTCTTTGGCTAAGCACACTGCACCCTCGGCCAGTCACATGTAGAAAAGAATCACTAAGAACCTATCCCAGTCGACGCCAGCAGTCGGCCTCAATGTAATTTTGCACACGTTCGACGCCCTGGCGCAAATCTGACTCACTGGATTAAAACGCAACGGTGTGCCTCATCTAGCAACTGGAGCTAAGCAGCATCACACTGATGTGATTCTAAAAACACATATAAAGGGGTTATTGGTAAATCACTAACAACCTGCAGGACTGTATTACTAACATCATAAACAACAACTTTTGTTCTTTGAATTTTTCTACGTTTGTATGCGACGCAAGCGCATCAAGCACATCGCCGACAGAGTCTCACTCCCGTCCACTATTGTACTATCGCTTGCTTCGCATAGACTTCGTCATATTATGAAAGTTTAATTTAAATATTTTTATTTTTGTATGAAAATCTGATTAATTAAAATATGATCATAGTCTTCAATGGTTGCCAGTGTTTTACAAATAACCCTGTAGTAGTAGTATATAAAGGCAATGTTAGCAACTGCCTTTAAGGCATAGTAGTAATAGTATAGCAAAATAGGAACTATTTTGACTGTCCTATCGGTCAAGTGGTTAGTGGCCCTGACTACTATGCCCAAGGTTGATACCCAGCCAGGACAAATGTTTATGAGATGAGCACAATTATTTGACTGATCATTTGTCTGGGTGTATTTTATCCATAATATGTAGGTATGTATTTAGAAATATCATCATCATCATCATATCAGCCGAAAGACGTCCACTGCTGGACATAGGCCTCCCCCAAGCGTCGCCACAACGACCGGTCCTGTGCGTCACGCAATAGAAATTAGAAATATATAAGTATGTATACCTATCCGTTGTCTAGAACTCGTAACACAAGCTCTGCTTAGCTTGGGATGGCGTTGTGTGATAGGTAGTTGTGGAATATTATTATTTTTCCCTGGCCCATTTGTTTTTTCATTACTGACATAATAATCTATCAACCGTCGATAAATAAAATACATAACTGCTCATTATTTTTCAATACGTTTACTCGAAAACCCGCTCTTATCCCACCGCTCATAGGCACGCAATAGACAGTTTTCCTCTCTAGTGCAGGAAAATGCGCATACTTTCCCCGCTACAACTTTATAACATTTATCGAATCAGGCTGGGCGCGCGTCGACCCCCACGAGTCGCAGCGATCAACCCCTGTTTATTCATTTCTTCGCAAGTGTATTGAAAAACACGTGCAGTTACTGTAGCCCTCGGCTCCATAACACACTCGCGTACGGCTTGTGCGAATTCCGCCTCAGTCGCAATGTAAAAAAATAGTATATTTTAATACAAGTGCAGAAAGTTTGTTTTCTGCACTTGTATTAAAATATACTATTTTCTCGAATGTTTAATTTAAATGCCAGCTTAAAAAAATTGCCTTCTTCCTTTACCTTTAGTTCGTCAGGTGTGATAATTGAGTGAGTGAAGGTAGTTCAACAAAAGTCTAATTGGACTGGTACTCACGGTTTACTCCAATAAAACAATGTTCACAATCATAAGATAAGGACGAACACGAAAACAGAAGGAGTGGACGATACAGTCACGAAGTTCAGAACACACCATACACAATAACAAGACAAGCGAAACGAGGTACCAAAAAATCAAGGGCGCGCACGGTAGTCCTAGCGGACTGAAGGTCAACTGCGAGCGCGACCATCGCACGCACAGTACCGATGCGAGACCACCGATGCGTTACCACCGATGCGTTCCGAAATATGATCGTTGTTTGGTGTATTAAATATTATTAAATATGATTTGATATTTGTGTTGCTGTTTTTGTGTGGGATTTTATAATATACATAAATAAACTATATTATTGCGATATGTAGATACATACCCTACACAAAGTGGTTGTGTAGGGTATGTATCTACATATCGCAATGAGGCCTTTCAAGATGGGAAATTCTACACTCAAAGTAGCGCAACTTTTACGTCTACCTCGGACAGACAGTCCAGTTGGGTAGATCTAATTTCGAGGAAGACATCACCCCAACTGAACTGTCTGTATCCAACTCTGCTGGGAAGCTACGCGGTAAATTCTCGTCCAAGATACCACAGTGTCACAGGACGAAAGTCTATGACCAGTGCGTGTTACCAGTGACTAACTACCTAGCTGGATAACTGAATTGCCTTACAATAAATTTTGTGTAGTTTTAAAAAAATTGTTGATATCTCAAAGCTTTTATTCAATAACTGAATTTCTAAATAAAAAAACATGTCAGTCCTTCCACTTCAGGAATGCTTTGTAGTCTAGTTATTAAGTGTTAAATTTTTTATTTTATTATATTATTATTAAACTATTTTAATATGTGTTTTCAATTTTGATTAAAAAAAAAGTTGATTTGTTTATAAAGTTTTTTGTTTTCAAAGTCTATGTCTTTTAGAACTTTAATGTTGAATGTGCCAACAAAATTGTCGATAATTGTATGTTAACAATTATCTCTGTATGTTACTATGTACATACCAAATATTTGCATGCTAATTCTAAGCGAAACATGTTTGTTCTTATTTACTCTCTTTTACCATCTTGTATACCGTGTTTTTAGCAAATAAATATTATTATTATTATTTCAAGTGATGATATATGCCTCCAAAACGTGGTCGCTCACAATGGGCCTCATGACTTCATCAGAAGGCTTAAAGTCACCCAAAAGGCAATAAAATGGGCTATGCTCGGGGTTTCTTTGCGTGATCGAATTAGAAATGAAGATATGGAGATGGAGAACTAAGGTTGCGGACATAATCGCCAAACTTAACTGGCAATGGGCAGGGCACATTGCTCGCAGAACACATGGACGTTCGGGTCAAAAAGTTCTGGAGTGGCAACTGCGTTTCGGAAGACGCAGCGTTGGGAGGCTTCCTACAAGGTGGATCAATGACCTGCGAAGGTTGCGGGAAACCGATGGATGCGAGACGCACAGGATCGTTCATTGTGGCGACACTTTGGGGAGGCTTATGTCCGACAGCGGACGTATAGCGATATATCATGATGATAAAAATTACATAATATGTAGTCACGATTAGATATATTATAATATTTGCGGTATGGTGATGGATTAAAGTTTAGGGGATTCCGCAGGGCTCATTCTTGGTTCATTTAAATTTCTCTTGTAATGACCTATTTAAAAACATTTATGACAAAACGTTAGATAGAACTGTCATTCCAAACGGGATTAATTTAAACTCTATTGATTAAATAAATAATTCTGTAAACTTGCACTTTGTTCTGATACATTTATAAGTATAAATACTATCTGAATAAGTACGTACCTACCTACTTAAAATGAACTGTATTGAATAGAATCTATAATTTTAGGAAAGTGGTACTACACATTCCTAAAAATATAGATTCCAATGACAATGGAAATTGTTTTGTGAAAAGAAAAACATATTTATAATTTCGTAAATATATATATTTAATTTTATATCTTCCATCAATACATACAACGACACTTATACATTCAAAATTTGGCCGTAACTACTATAGGTCTCACTTACAATGGCTTCGCTTACAAGTAAACGTGTAGAGATATCTATTAGCACATAAAACAGGAGCAAAATACATTCAACTGTGGACTTTATTACAACTATTTCAAGGTATCGTTAACAGTAAAAGAGTACCTATGTCAATCGGAGTCAGACCTATCAATTTGATAATACGGGGAAGACATCGTTTTACAATTCTGTTACATTTAAAAATCGAGCGAACAGCACCGTTTAAAGTACCAAAGACAAAAAGATCCACATATACTAACCTACCAACCGCATTGCACGAAATGGAAATCAAGTATCATATTGATGGAGGAGAGATATTTTACAAAATAAAACTTATCGACATATCTTCGGTGTACGCTAGGAGCTATAAAAATTGAAAATAATACAACTAATTTAATTTCATAACTAGTAAGACATTACAATCCCTTACCACGAGATCAGCGACAGTTGACGTCACCCGGTGTTGCAGCGGTCACATAATCATATGTATTGGATACTCAAGTATATTTACGTACATCGGAGTTTCATGTATAAGTAGTATATTGCATGAATTGTAAGATGACTTTTGGAAAACACTGGTCGATAAGACAGGATCAAATATCAGAATCACTTCAAACCAGCCATGAGAAGTCCCTTTGGTAATTTTGTCATATCCTTACCAATAGGTGGGAATTTAGATTTAATAATCTTTGGACTAAAATCTCTGAATACAAAAATCGTTTTATGTCCGTCCTCATTCTGACTACTCATTATTTTAATCGCATATTGCAACAATTTGCGAATTAAACATACAACACTTAACAACTACTATAATATAATACCTAATTATTTTATAAAGTAACAAAATTAACTTATATTTACAGTTATCATTAAAATTATAGTAAAAATTTTACTATTTTAGCACTAAGTTTTGATTATCTCGCTGAATTCTGTTCCTGTGTTGTAGGAATTTAAATAAATTGCTTTGTCGCAAACTGTGTACACGCATACCTATCACATGAACTTGATACAGTAGACGATATATAGAGGGTGCGCCGTAATACTGCACTGAGTACATGCTGCGTGCTACGTGCGTCCGATACAATCAAAACGAATATTTGCAAACCCAAAATGAAATAACAAGTTTCAATAAGGCACCATTGGTTATATGGATACATAGTGTATGAATGTAAAATATAGGTGAACAATAACATAGGACCTTCCGGTGTTAGCCTTCATTAGTTGGTTAATATTAATTCCACTGGTGGCTGCATATGAGATCAAATCCATTTTAATATTATGAAGTTCTAAAAATGAATATAAAATCTTAATGATTGTTATAGGCGCTCGGCCTACGGTGTTAGCAATTAGCTTTTGAAAACACACTTGGGTGAGTCTGGGTGGAAAGATACGAGACCTTTCTTGAGTCATTTAGTACGTTGTTGTTCGTACTGCAGGTGAAGTCTGTAGAATGCTGGAGTAGTGTAGCTAATAGTACGTTGGGTTGGAGGTTCTGCGAAGGGGATGACGTGGGCGCGCGAGGCCCGCTCAGTCCTCGTCTTTCTTTTCCATTTTGGGTTCATACATCGCGTGCAGTTGTTCAGGTGATATGCTGTAACAAAAAGGTTTTTGTTTAATTTCATTGTCTCCTTAATTAAAACTGCATCAAATATAAATTGTTGTGTTGCTAAATGTATTTGAATTTTGACTGTCCAAAATGAATTTCATACCTACTAGTGTTATGCTAGGATCTATAGCAATCAGATATACTCGTGATCAAAGGACTACCAGTCAAGCTCCGCAGATCTATACACCTCTCAGTGTCACTGTTTCACAGCAGCTCATGAGCTACAAAACTCTATCAAGCAAATATCGTCCTAACTGATAGATTTAAATTTTTATCTAAAATCATGATAGTACTTTAATATTGTAATTGGCAGTATAGTTAAAGCTTGCTAGCTGTGTCCAAGGGGAAATTGTAGTGGATATCTCTTACTTCATACCCACAGACGCCTAACAAATGACAAGGTAGAACTACATTGGGCACACGTGGGCCACGTACGCCGACCTGGACGCGTCAGTCTCCATATATTTTTTAAGGCAACTAGACTTGTAGAGCTACATACATTAGATCAATGCCAAACGACGCCACGCGATGTGGCTCTAATTAGAAATCAGGCGTGGTCCACATGTGCGTCGGTCTAATGTAATAGCTTCAATATCGGTGCAATAGCTCTGTTTCATTCACACATCTCTGTCAGGATCTTGCATGCATCTGTCTCGCATGTCGTGTATAAGTGCAATTTACCCTAACAAGCTCTGCAGGTCGCACACGAAGCGGTACACGTAACGCTTGCCGGCGGTCTTGTGGATGATGTTCTTGTCGTAGTAGTAGCGCAGGCCGCGGGACAGCTTCTCGTAGTTCATCTTAGGCTTGTTCTTGCGGATGCCCCAGCGCCGAGCCACCTGGAAAGGAATAAATATTTAGTCTTTAGTTTGGATGCTCTCGAAATGGGCCGTAAGGTTGGATTGTAAGGCCTTTGGGAATGTTCGAAAGGGTATCTAAACGTGGCCTAGGAATGCAAAAGGCAAGTGAAATAACACAGGTGGATTTTAGTAAGTAAAAGTCTGACACATCGTCTGGTCCAGAGTAGATGATTGGTTCTGGATATAAAATTAAAAACTAAAGCAAGCTTCTCCTAAAATTTCGTCATTTTCCGTAAATAAAACGAGATATTTCTGACACTGTTCTTTCTAAACCACTGCTTAACGTTTAGGGACTGATGGCTCTTGTAAAGCTGCAGGACTGAATTAAAAAAGATCTCTTACCTCATCAGGGTCGGTGAGTTTGAACTCCCATCCGTCGCCGGTCCACGAGATGAATCCCTGGCAACTCTTGTCGGTCAGAAGCTCCAGTAAGAACTGCCACAGTTGGATGGGCCCTGATCCTGTAATCGTGCCACACAGTTGCTTTACGTTATACGACTAATGAGGACCATTTCAGAAGTGGACGGACTTTCAAAGTAGACGGAAAATTATGGAATATTTATAAACTATAGCAATAAATAAATAATTATAAATATATTGTGTTCGTCTTAAATATTAATGTAATGTAATATTCAAATTATAGGCTTGGACGCTGGCGCCCTACTAAACACAAGTTAAATCTTATATTGGGTAGAATTCATCGAAGATGTTTCTCTTGTCATAAATCATAGTTGTAAATGTAGTGTTGTTGGTTCAAACTTGTATGTATTTTTTTTTTAACCCTTCAGATACCGTCAATTAGAGACACAATAGTAAGACAATAGATGCGCGGCCACCGGTGGTCGCTTGGGGATTCATGAATTAAGAAAGAAAAGTAGGCAGTCTGTAAAATCTTGATCTTTTGATCGTATTACGAATTGAATGGTGGTCCAGTTACATGCTTGATTGAAGTTATTTCAAACCAAGATTATGTTGGTAAAACAGGGTCCCATATCATATTATTAAGGGTATGAAAAGCAGACTGACTTGACCTTTTGAATAATATGATGGCGCCATTAGATTTAAGATTCAAGTTACTGCAGTCAAGATACATACCGGTGAAGCAGGGTCCTGTAGCGGGGTAGGCGAGCTTGTCCTGCGGGATAAGCGCGTGCTGGTCGGATGGCCATTCGTTCCACTCTGCGCAAGCGCCGCCGTACTCCTGCACGTAGCTCTCGCCGTAACCCTCGCCGCCATACCGACCTCCACCGCCTGCACAATGGGAAAACATTATGTAATTAAACACATCATTGGCAAGTTACAACAGTCTGACACTCCGTCTCACACTATTTGATTATATTCCAATAAAAAAAGGATCGACAAATTTCACCAACTTAATGACTGCTAGATTGCTAGGACTCGTGGGTGCCGTATAAATAATAGAGAAAGATTGTACAATGGTGTTCTTGTGAGTAGGATATAGTCAGAAAACAATGTAAAGCAGTATGGTCAACTGCTCGATAGTTGATTTCGGGCTGTTATATATATTCTAATCGCGCGGAAAACTTTAGTACAATGTAAATGCAAATTTTTGAATTTTAGTTCCTATGTGCCTCATAGATGTCGCTACAAGTGAGTCTCGGAAAATACTAGCATAAATTGCTAGGACTTTTGCAAAACTTTAAGGCTTGAAAAGCACCTCCTGTTGAAGCGTATTATTCTTATGGGTCATATATTTCATAATAGCAATTTGACAAAACCAGAAATAAAACGAACCGTTTGACTAAAACCAATTAGTGCACTCCAGTGACGATGACAAGTAAAAATACGAGAGTAATATGATCACCGCTAAATAATAACCACATGAAAGATTCAGTTAACGACCATGTTGAAACTGTACACCACATCAATTAAAGTGACCAAGTCAGTTGTCTTCTGATCTCTCCTAATGAGAGAATGTCCATGTTTGTTTTTAATTACTTGTGATTGCGTGATTTTATCACAGCGCTTTAATTTTTTATTTAAGAGGGTCCTTCTCCACTCGCTTATCGTAAACATCGAAAATGGTTTAAAAGCTGTTTACTTCATTTAATGTAATCCAACGCGATGTTTGACGAAAAGGCAACGCAAAAAAAGAGAGATAACGCCTGGAAACTCTGTTAGTATTCGGTAATTCCGAGATTTACTCGAAAATTTCACAAAACTTGCTCCAGGAAATAGCTGTTTTTTTTAAACCCTTAAAAGTTTTTGGAAAAAGTTGTCGTCATTTAGAATCTTAATAAAATTTGCAAGGTCTCTAGAGGATTACTTTTTTTATTTTTTATTTTTAGGCAAATTATGAAGTGTCAAAGTCATGGAGCAAGTATAGAAGGTCAAAGTTCATACAAAATAGGACATTTTCAGAGGTTTTTACTGGATTAGTTTTACAAAAATTTAGAAATTGGTTTCTTTAGAAACCTAGATAATATCCACAAGATACTGTGTTTCCTAAATATCTAATGAAAAAATGTGTAATAACGTCATAATCAGTTATGAGCGGTATGAAAAACAGTGAAAATGTGAGTCATGATGTACCACCTTAAGGAGCTGTTTTGTTACTAGATGCTACTGGATTTTTGTAGAAATGCCCTTTCTCAAAACTTCTCTTAGGAAGGTATATAAATAATCATATTAAACTACCACGAGCTCTTAAAGCGATCAATTTTACGACCTAAACTGAATTGTTAACGGGATGGAGCAATAAAGGGTGTATTGTTGGTCTTCCTGTCCAATTATAATATAGGTGTCTTCAAGCTCTCACTATAGTGCACCTCACCATCAACAATTACATCACTGCTTACCTTCAGGTGGGATCGCAGTCAAGCACTGGTTTAAACCATTTAAAAAAAAAACTATATTTCGTTTTCGTCTTACTCTTCATTCAGAGCAGGCCTGCCTAGCGTTTTCCTAACTATACATATAATATGTTGGTGTCGGTTTCAAGCAGCATAGCATAATCAGCCATTTAATGTTCCCACTGTTGGTACTCAGGCCTCTTCTCTAGAAGAGGGAATAGGTCGTAATCCACCCCGCGGGCCTAAGTAGCTGAAAACCAAAGTTATACGGAGCGACTGGGTGTCGGACCGAGCCACAACCAACGCTGTGAGCTCGCATTATGCGTGAGGCCGCAGCTTTATGCTGTGCGTTCGGCCGTTTTGCGCGTATGTGACGCATATCTTCCCTATCGACTGATTTTATGTTATGTTTGTTAGCTTGCTTTAAGATTGCGTCTTATTTTACGTAAATAAACTGTTTTTCTTTCTTTCTTCTTTCCACAGGCTAGTATAGCTGTTTATCTTGACTCACCTCTTGGATAAGGCTTGGTGTAGGGATGCGGCTGGTACTTTTGCTCGTGTGTGAGCAGGGGCTGCGCGTGCGCGTGCGCGTGGTGGTAGTACTCGTCGAGGTAGGGCTGCGTGGGCGGCGCGGGCCCGGCCGGGTACTCGGGCGGGTAGTACTCGTCCAGGGGAGAGGCTGCGGTGGGCGCGGACGCGGACCCGCCGCTCGCCTCCGAATACCCGTACGCGTTCGTTTCGCGAGGACCGCCAGTCGTGTAGCCACCTGGAACAAATGTCACTCGTTTTAGGACATGGGTAATGAAAGATATTGTAGATAGTAACTTCGATTCAGCTAGATTAGTAAAACACCTTTAAAACAGATCTCCGTCGCACCTACGCCTCTATCATGTCATAAACACGCAAAAGTTAGTGGATCTTAGAACTTCGGGTATCGCTTGGACGAAACCTATGATGATTAATAACGAAGCCATATTAACTCCACCGTCGCACTAAATTTCAATAGGTAGGTGTACTGTGACTGTGATATCTCAGTCGGACAAAATTTCCATTAAAAAAAAATCAGTACGGCATGCATATCGAGGTGTGTTGGCGGGCGCGGGGTACCGAAGCGCGTCCGTCGCGGTTCACGGCGCGCCCTTTGTTCTGCGCGTGCGCCGACGGACCCACACATACCCCCCCCCCCTCTTCCCACCACACCTCGCACACCGCTCCCCGACACCCTCGCGCCACGTAGTCACGATATAACACCGACCATCGAATTGAGGTTTGATTTAATTTGCAAATGGCATGCGATTTAACTAGGAAATTGATTTCGAAGAAACTTTGAGAGTGGTAAAGACTTGATGGAAATTTTAATGGAAGTACGGACTACTGCGCGTAATTGTTGCGTAAGGACAACGAAAATATTAATTAACTGCAATATTGTATGGTTTCATCTGGATTTAGGTGTCTGTTTTTGCAATGCTCTAAAAGATCTATAATTAAATATAATCCCTAAACATTTTGTTTCAATTAACATACTGACCATGGAATATCAATAAAATATTGCTTAAAATAGACCAAAACTTTGACACTGCTTAGTTTAAACACTGTTTTTTAAGTCACTAAGAATTTTACCATATACGGCGTTATCTGATAAAATAACTCCATAATGAGCCCTAGCGTGTATGACTACCTCATGTACGGATAAATAAATAAATTAAAGGATTTACAGTTAACGTTATAATATTGACAGCTAGGAATAGTTTTACGATATAAACTTATAAAGAAAAATCGTTAGTTTTTTTTTTAATTTTCCGTGCAATTTTCTCAATATCCTCTTTTTTATGAAAACCTTCTTGAGACTTCAGAAAATAGTTTAAAAAATGTTAATCCGGTCAGCTTCAAAAGTCATTAATTTTTTTTAATTTCATATTATAGCTATAATAGACTACCGTCACAAAATAATGTTCTATGCCACCGTTCACGCAGTGTGGCGGTGTGATTGAACAATTTAACAATAGGTTACGTTACAGTACACGTGTGTGCGTTTCCATCTGTACCGTGCATGTGTACCGCGGGGTCAGTAGTCGCCATTGTCTGTCGTTTGACCGCCGATGCATCTCATCTTGTTATCATAAAGATTAAGTGCCATCATTGATGCTGTAATAACAGCGTCATTGACAATGATTTGAAGTTACATTCTTTATTGCCATGAATTGAATTTAAAGCTGAACTGATATTGAGTGCCCTGTCCTAGAAGTCAAAGTGATGAAATAGTAAGTCGCCAGCCTGTTGTGCCTAACATCCTGCATTCTTCTCACCCTGCAGGTTATCTTCTTAGCTTGTCGATGGCAAAACTAATGAAATTCCTTGCCTGGCCCAGTATTCGGTCACGACAATGTTGTCCACTGATGCTGTCATTAGATCCCTATGTGAACAGGCAACAGAGCACGTCATGCAGGATGCAGGCGGGACATGGTCTGCGGAGAGACGCTGCACAAACACTGAAGATCGGAACCATACAGGAACTCCCATTTGTGGAGATTGTCTTTGCTGCGCCCAACATGGGTGCGAAGTCTGTTTAGAATTTTCCAGGTTATAATCATTTATAACCTGGAAAACTCTAAACAGACTTCGAAGCTGAAGAAAGAACTTATTGCCACGTACAATGGTCCGCATAGGACTAACTGCGGAAATCATACTCAGACATAGACAAGAACTTATTGACTGGAAGAAATGTTACATGGGTAGGTAATTTATAAGTTGTCGAAAGAAGAACCTGGTAAGGTCACGATGGTGTTAAAAGGAATTTATTTACAAGTATGTGGTATAAGATACCTAAGCTATAGGGAAAATATCTGGTCTTGAGGAGCTGCAGGTATTTTGGTACGCATGTCATATACGAGACCTTTGGAGACACAATCAGGCCTTATGGAGTTGCAGGTATTTTTATACGCACAGGATATGCGATAACTACCTATGGAGAAGCTACGGTCAAGTATTTTTACACGTACTTGGTTTACGACATCTATGGGGTAGCTATGCTCAGGTATTTTTATACGTACGTGGTATACGGTATCTATAGGGTAGTGCCGGTCTTAAGATCTGCAGGTATTTTTATACGTAGATATCTAACACTGAGATACGCGCTGCGGGTATTTTTATACGCACAGGGTATGCGGTACGTACTTATGGAGAAACTACGGTCTTAAGGAACTGCAGGTATTGTTATATACACGTGGTAGACGGTACCTATGGGGAAATTCCGGTCATAAGGAGATCCAGTTATTTTTGCAGTTTTCCCTTTAGAAACAGTTTACTTCCTTATTGTTTTGTTTTGCTTACGTTTTCCGCTTTGTTTGGGTTCGTACTCGTACGTTGCGCTGTAAGTAGCTGTTTTGAATTTAAGAAACTTCTCGAATACTTACTGTTTTCGTTTTTGATGAAACTATACCAGTCTTTATTTCTGCTCGTTTGAAAGTAAACTCGCGAGCAAACAAATTGACTCAACGTATAATATGCACGTGCTGATTTTTTTTCTTTTAAAAGCAATAAATCGTTGAAAAGCCTGAAACTTCAGCTTTAAATTGGTAGGTACCATTGTTAAAAAAAATATTCAGTACTTTTTTTACTAATTATTTTAATGGGACGTGCTCACAGAATGTGCTCACTACGAGCTGCGGTATTTACGAATTGGACCACAAACTACCCCTATAAAAACCCCACGAAAGTAATCGTTTCACCTTATTTGTCGCTTATCAGAGGTCGGTAGACTTTTCAACAGTATATCGTTTTTTAAAAACAGTTCAATATTCTTTGTAGAAAACATCTGTAAGTGCTCGCATTTAGATACTTTGAGTCTATTTGGTTGCTCGCGAGTGTACAGTAGGTATCTATCCTCTCTATATTATCACATAGGTCGTTATCAGACCAAGATAAACGAAACTAAAATAGGTATAACAATGGCAAATGTTTACAAAATTGAGTAGATACAAGGAAAACTATAAATGTCAGTCCATTCAATAATTTCGTACCTAAATATCAGTGTGGATAAATAAACAATAGGTACTTGAATGAATTAAATCAATGAAGTTTAGTGCAGCTGCGAGTTTGTGTCAAGTGATGAACAGTGGGTTCAATTGAATTTATTGAATGATATGGTCACTGGTATTATTTGTTTTTTTTTTTTTTTTTAATTTTCCTTTATGGGCCAACCAACAATGGTTTACACCATATTTTTTTAAAGTATCTACCATAATCTAAGGTTAGTGTGTCACCTATTAGGTGTTAGAGAAAAAAAAAATGTAACTAAAACTAACAATTTTTAATATTTGATAGAATATAAAACAAACGTAGGTAAACGTAAGTAGAGTTAGTGATAAGATGTAAAAGTAAAATTTAATACAACAAAAAACAGAAAAACAATAAAATAAAATTAAGCCACTGGTTAGGTGGCCAGTGCCCAGAAACACATCAGTGGCAACAGTGATAACAAACCCAGCATAAATTGATTTTGCATTCTTTTGATATCCCGTACTCTGGTAGGCCAGGTCAAGGTCAAGTGTTAGTACCGCAGACGTGCGGTCGTGAGTAAAGTCAACTTTACTTGCACTACGTTACTTCGACGTTACGTTACGGTCGACCGTTCGCCACTTTAGGCAAAGACTAAACTAATTTAAAGAACAAAAGACCCGCAAAGGTTGACAAATTGCCTTATTTAGAGAACGAAATACCCTTAATGTAATTAAAAGTTTAAAAACACGGACAAATTATTTTTATTTTTACACGTACGGGTGAAGGTGTCAACTAAAAGTGGAATAGAAATGTTTTTTAACGAAACAAATGAAGCATCAGTAAAGACAGGCTTGTGAACAAATCACGACCTGTCACTTTGACAAGTCGAAGAATTTTAATGAAGCAATTGTTCCCTCGGCGACTGAGCCGAAGGAATGGAGCTATAAATCCTGTGAACGAGGGAAATAGCTCTTTTGGGAGTGACCTGTGACCTTCGACGAGTTTTTTCAGGTGAGTGCTTTTTGGTAGAGAAAGCTGAATGTTTTTTTTTATTAACATTTTTTTTTATTGTTATCCTATTTGTTGATGGTATGGATGGATGAACCAGTTGTTATGGTGACACTTGGGGGAGGCCTATGTCAAACAGTGGACGTCTTTTGGCTGAAATTATGATGATGATAATGAAGGTACCTACTTATATTCTAGGTATTAAATGATTTCCAGTTTAAATTGTTTGAATAAATTTTGCGCAGGAAAAACAACCTGCTTGCAGTTTTATAATTTAAAATAAATTTAGTATTAATATCGTTAAAAATATATATTTATAGTCTAATCGGTAATTATTTCTTAATTAGACACCTTGACAACGTTATGATATTAATCTAATATTTATTATCAATATCCGTCCGCTGCAACATCCGTATTTATTTTGAAGACTGCGTCGAAGAAAAAAATACTGTATGAACAAGTCGAAGACGCTGCTCAATACGTTTATAAAAATGTATGGAGAAAAATACGTCAGTCACAGCATCACATCGAGATCGAGTAGTGGGGCGTGGAGAGGGGCGGGTGCGGTGCGGCGGGGCGGGGCGAGCCAATCGCACGCGGCCACGCCCCGCGCGCCAACGCTCGGGTCGAAAGGTCGCCGCTCCAACGCGCCATTGGCTCCACACACTGATTTATTTCAGATAGAAACTAAATGTAAGATCTACGCAACTCGCTTACTAAAAATCTCGATATGTAAACATTTTTTTCTCTCTTGGCAAACTAGGTACCCATACAAATGTCTATTGCCTAGTCTAAGTATTGTGTTAAATGTATCGTCACTCCAATAATTACAAATACTAGATGCGCACTAATATGGCTTGTTTGCTCACGGGGCTAAAAAACCTTTTACGGCAAGATATCACAGCATGGTTAATGAGACCTACATTGTCTGAAAAGGTATTTTTCACATACCTCCATATCAGATCATAGATGCACTATTCACTTATTTATATCATTAGCATACCGAGCCTATTTATAGGAGATACATAAAAGGAGATATTTTAGATAAAAGAAGAAAAAAATCATTCATTGGCCTGCAGTGTAGGCTAGATAGTACAAGGGCCAATAATTGTCAAAAACATAGAAACAGACTCTAAGAAGTAAGTACCTAAAGAAAAATCTCAAATAATACTAACAATAGCAATAAAGAAAAAGTAATAATAATTATAGTAAGAGGAAACAGGGGTCTTAAAATGAGGATAACGCACAGGAAAACTTGGTCTAAATACAATAGGGGCCCTAGCAACGTAAGGAGAATTCATTAAGTAATAGCTATGAAGATTACGAAACCAAATACGAAAAAGTAATATATAGTAGCTATTAAAAATTCAGGATATAGAAAATTGCAAATCTATAGGTACTTAATAATAAAAATTTAAATGTAAGTCTGTTATGCTTTCATATTTAAACTACTGAAACGATTTTGATGAAATGTGTAATGTAGTAAGCTCGAAGCTTATGTAAGGACATATAATTCATTTGCTTTGTGTCCGAAATAATCGGACAAAGTTAGGCATATATAAAAACAGATCGATAAATTATGCAGAAGTGGAAATTAGAAAGGCAAAAGATGAAGGATTATGAGAAAGATAAATTAGTAAGAATAAATGCCAGATATGTACAGAAAGAAACAAACCAAATAAAACACAAAAGAATTTTGTTAAAGATGATATCGAAGAAGTAAATGAACAATGAGATGAGGGCTCATATGCTATGGAATATGAAATCTTGAATACTGTGCCAACTCCAAACAGTGCGGTCAGGATAAGGGCAAGAACATAATGATCCAGTTCTTAAACAGTTTCAAGTATCAATGTGAAGGGTTAAGAAAAGATGCAGAGCTAAGAAAACAAGCAATGACAGTGTGAAATGTAATGTCTAGGTAGGATGTGAACGACAATGACGACTAATTTGAACCGTGCATTAGCTACTAACGTTTTATAAGTGTTCACGTATAATAACGTGAAAAACGATTTTGGAATTGAATGGTATAATCGAATTAGCGATAGTGGTTTGATTAACTAGGTACCTAAAATATCCTTCGTCAACCTTATCAAATTTCGAAGGATAGTATGGAATGATAATCTTAGACTGTCATTATCACAAAGAGCCAGTCCAAAAGAAAGATGACAATACCGATTGTAGTGATGCAAGTTTATATCTAGTTTTCGACGATAACATGAATACAAACCAAGATAATTATCAGATAAGTAAATGAGACGGTCAGTTTACAAAGAGATACCACAAAGTATTTATAATTTCACTAAGAAAGCTCAATGGCTGGTATCTAATCTACCTTCTTAATGAATTACGGGTAAATGAGGCAGTTAAGATCGATAGTATTGCTATCGATCACACACAGTTAGGTAAGTAGTAGTACAAAGTAAGGTAATAAAAGTCTTAAGACTCGCGATTAAGACAGTAACCTTAGACCTGGCAGCAGCTGCGACACGACTATCGCACTTTTTTACTTGTTATCTGCGACGAAATTCGAGCTGCGAAAACTTGGAGTCGTTGTTTTTTGTCGTGGCAAGCACGCGCTAAGACGCCATATGGTGTCCCGACAGACGAGCAATAACGACGTTTTTGTAACCATATTTCGAAAGTTCACAACAGGCCCTTTATTCTTATTTGAATACCCGAATCTCGATGGTTGTTTAAATGTGTGGATTGGAGTATCTTCTCCTAAAACTAACCAGTCCATTAAGAGAGTGCTACGATAAAATTCGTCTATTTAGTTGTAGTCGATTACATAAGTCCAGCACAAAGTGATCTACATTCGAACGTATTTTATAATAACGTTGAGACGCATATCGCGCCAATTCCCATTTGGGAACGGAAGTCGAAATATGAATTTTTAAAATTAGAATCTTATGCGGTGCGCAGGCGCAGGTGAGCTCTGTGACAGCGACAGGCCGCAGTCGACGACAGCCCGCCACCGCCCGGTGTTTTGACATATATAATTTGGCCTCATTAATTAATTAAAAATGTAAATAGTCACAATTAAGGAACTCTATATTTTACTGTGATAAAGTTGTTGAAAATATTTTTGATAGATGTTGATTGGAGGAAATGTTGTCCCTTTTTTGTAATTCTTGGTTTTGATTACTCGACTAATGTTAAATTCGATTTTGTTTCCTGACATTTTATACGTGATTTAGATATTTGACCTGAATCATTTTGTAGTGCAAATTATTTTTTTTCTTTATCATATACCTATAACTTGATTTTTAGTTCTCTTAGATTTTTTTTTTTTTATTACAGAAATATACTATCTATCGTTTAAAACAGGTGCACATATGAAAATGACTATAATTTTTCAAATGAGGGTCGGTTCGTAAAAATTGTGAACTGGGAAAATAATAGTAAAGAAAACTACATTATTCTTGGATAAGAGGAAATGGCTGTCAACGAGTGGTGTTTAAATCAAATTCAAAATTGGAACATCTTTCGGCAGGAAGCGTGAAATATTTTAAAGTCGCGATGTGTGAGCAATGACATCGCGAATGAGGTGTCCATTGTGTTTAGAAGTATTTCATGAAATGTGTGTTCGTCAACTAGTAAAATTTTTAATGAGAGTATTAAGATATCAAAGCGCTGTACATATTATACACAATAATTTTTTATTTGGAATTTCCTATCGGCGTTTTTTGTCAACTTTTCATCAGGAAAATGGCTGTTGAGCAAAATATTGAAAACCCAAAGAAAAAAGAGGGGTTCTGTCTGTAAGATGTTAACATAATATATAAAGTGTACATAGCAGCCCGCAATCGTGAGACGGTATAACAGCACATGACCTCAACTTGCGTTTAAAAATAAAGAGTCGCAATCGGTTTTCCTGCGAGCGAACGACGCGAAATCGACTAACACCAGATCCACCGATATTTATTACCAATAAAATAGCGTGTAGCGAGCCGATAATAATTACAAACACACTTTTTTAGTTCACTATTTATACATCGATTTTAAACAAAAAATATCAGAGTTTAGTTTTTAGTCACAAAAATAATTTGGGTCTTACAATAATATCCGGTGGAATGTTGTTTTTTTTTTAATTTATAATCTGTCGCAGCAGATGGCAACGTTGATTTTGACACAATTATAAAAATTTGGTCATTTGATTAATCAAGGATTCTACTTTTAAATTCAACGCCCGTAGACATAAAATATTTAATGGATTGACTAATAGGTGCACATGCCGATTGTGCTTAAAGACTCGTAAACGATTCCTGGGACTCGATAGCGGTTCAATAAAACCTTCGCACCGCCCGGCAAATCGTTCTGCTATTACATTGTCTAGACTCAATAAAACGTAGACTTACGAAGCGATACAACTGGCACTTCGGACGTTTCGAACTCCGAGTTATTGTGATCTTAAGTCCTGGTAAATGGACATAACGAGCTGTATATAAGTAGATACGACTTTCAATGGTTTATCTATTTAATTTTAATTTGTGATTATCAAAGGTTCTTTTGTCAGCAGTAAGTATCATGTACTCACGTAGGCTGTATATCAGGAGCAATTTTTCGCTCATCTTATCTTTTAAATCAGTGTTCTTCCACGTAGACTCTAGAAGGTAAACAGATCTCCATATTCAGCCGGAACTTTGTCCATCATTCATGCAGCAACCTACGTGCAATAAAGCTGCTAATGCTAATGTCAAAAATGTCAAATCGCGTGCACTATGCCTTGTCTACGGTTGTCGGTAGTCGGTATGCGCGGCAGGTGCGCGGCCACCTGCGCACGCGCCGTCGGTCGTTACAAAAACCGTGCGCGAGCTCCGAGGGGGGGTAGCACCACGTAAACACTCGCCGTCATACTTAGAACATAGCTGACATAAGGGAAGCCATTAAACCTGCCTCGCTGTATTAATAATATACGTTTAAAAGCCGATTTAGTTGAGTCCGGCATTTGGAGGAAATAAATATCGAATTACATTTTATAAGTTTTTCCTTTTTTTAGCAACACTGCAATTTGCTGACGCATATATGCATAATGCGATCATATAGTAAAATTATAGGTAATAGATGTCGTAGATTAATTCAGCTAGGTACTGAAACTGATCTGCCTAAACGCATGTTCAACTACAAATAGTCCAAAATTCATTGTACGAAAATAAAATCAATGACACACCACTCAAAAAAAGCTCAAGTAATAGATTTAAAGCAAATAAATGTGGTGTGGTGTGGGTAATAGTGTGATAGACATAAAACTGCAGGCAGGATGTAGCGGCGCTACAGACGACGGAAGTGGCGGCGCGGGCGCATCAATGGCGACGTGACCTGCTCTGACGTCACGCCCATTCAGCTCTCAAACTTTAAAGCGAATACGTGCTATATTTTGATTGCTAAATTCGCGAATCTATTTCGAAAACGTCCTGTGTTACTGAAAATAGTTTCTTTTGATGACATTTATCTAACAAATAAAATAGATGAGAGGAAAGTTAATTTAAATTAGCACTTGGTTTTTTCGGGACAGTATGTAACCGCGTATTAAAAGAAAATCGACTCCTTTATAGAAGTTCAATGATCATCAATGGATTTATCATCATCTTTTTGCCCTTATCCAATGTTATTTAGGGATCTTTATTCATTCTGTCTTGTCACTTGTCACGCTATCTCTGACTACCTTTTTATTTTATATCTCACAGAATCCATCCACTATTTCTTTGAGCTCTCCTCATTCCACATGTATACTTTTAACAACAAAACTAAGTCATTTTGGAAAACTACTACAAAAACATTTAAAACTGTTTTAATTTGCAGAGGGAAATTATCCTTTATGGATCAACAGCCAAGTCTAATCGATTGTAGTGTAGTTCCCAATTGATTAATCAGTATGTGTTGTAAGCTCATCACTTTTGTATAAAGATGAGCAAGGAAGCGGATACGTGTGATGTCATATTCGGGTTTCCTTGTTTTGTTAATGGCCAAACATCCCTTGTCCTGGATACTGTATCGGTTTTGAAAGATTAGCGTTTGAGTGATATTTCAATTGCGATGTATACTTTTAAATATTTGTTCGCAAGGTTGGCGTAGTGGTAGAACGAACGCACGAAAAAAATATGTTTATAAAATAATATAATATTTTTTTAAATTTTTGAATGTTTTTTTCTTTTTATATGATATTGTTAAAAAAATATAAAAAAATGTAAATTATATGTTTTAATAATAAATAAATATAATAATAATTATTGTTTATTTATTTTTCAGGATTTTTTTCCCATATTAAAAGCACTACAATTAAATACAATTTACACAAATACACAATTATGTAGATTATGTTAAAATTCTATTTATTTTCCTTACTTTTATGGCCCACAGACAATTGTTTCGGCTTTAGGTGTGTTTTGTATGTTAGTTTACATGTTTGGGAACGCAACCACGATACAGGGGTAGTTCTTACTGTAGGGTAACGCTTATGAAAATCTGTCTTCAATGAGGGTTTTGGATTTTCAGGAAAATTCACACCTCCAGTTGGATGGCACCAACTGAAGGTGTGAATTTTCCTAAGTCGAGAGATCTTCTTTACTTTTGAAAATGTATACAATAGTATACATACATTTAACTAATGGCTTTAACACAAGCGTTTTGACAGGTACCTGACGACTCAGTGCTGCCACCTGGTAAATGTCATTATAGAAAACCCTCATTATTAAGTGAAAAATGAAGAGTACAGAAAATTGGGACTAATTCCTTAGAATTTTTAAAGGAAATTTTAAAAATACTTGACGGAAATACAAATGTATAAATGTTTTTCCTACTCTTCATTAAAAACCAATTTCTTAGAAAGTGTCGATTAAACTGAAAGCGTTTAAAACTTGGTGTGGATTACGGCGGGCGGCGGCCGGAAGTTGCCATATTAATTTATGAATGAACCGAGCAACGTGACGTCACTGACAGCAACTCACGTCATCCGTCATGCACATTGTTCTAGCCGCACACAGTATTCAGTTCGCGAAATGGAGAATTAAACTAGAAATGAATAAAATTATCCCTAGGACAAAACTGGTCGTTAAGGACACGATATGAATCTATAATAATATAATAATAATATTCCACAACTAATAATAATAATAATTAATAGGGTTGCGGGAATCCAATGGATGCGAGACGCACAGGACCGTTCATTGTGGCGGCACTTGGGGGAGGCCTATGTCCAACAGTGGACGTCTTGCGGCTGAAATGATGATGATGATTCCACAACAAAACACCGTCTAGTCCCATGCTAAGCAGAGCTTGTGTTATGAGTACTAGACAACTGATAAACATACTTATAAATTTCTAAATAAATCCATATTATAGATAAATTGCATCCAGACACAGAACAATATTGATCACGCTCATCACATAAACATTTGTCTTGGGTGGGAATCGAACCCACGACCTCCACCATAGCAGTCAGGGCCACTAACCACTAGACCAACATGCCAGTCAATGAATGTTGATTAAGTTAAAAACTCGGAAAAAAACACATATCTGATTTGTCAAAGTAGTTTTTGCGCTACATCAAGTCTAATTAAGTATCGATATTTCATATTTTGTTGTTAAGTAGAAAAATGTGGTCTAAGGAGTTAATGAAGTCGATCGGGTAGTTTTTTTTTTCTGCTAATGAATATTGGCCGTTTGTAGGTATTTGTATAGGTTAGTGATAAACTTTGGTATCGTGCACATGTTTCTTAGGTCGCCGGGCAGCTGCGGGCGTTAGACAGGTGTATCTAACGTGACAAGTTGTTTGTCGCCTTCAGACAGCGCACGATAACATTACATTATCATCTAAGTAGCTCTTACTGGGAACCTACACAAAAAAAAAGATTAAAAGTTTTTTTTTTGCCGCGGGAAAAAGCTAGTAAGTTATAAATTTTTGACGTTCTTAGCTAATAGCGCTGAAAGATGGAACGTAATGAAATATTAACAGGAAGGCAGTTTTATTTTTTGTTTAGACGTTGATTCTGCATTCATTCTTAGCTATTTCCTCCTACACGAAATCTCCTTATTATCCAAACCTACCCCTTTTTTTGAGGTGTGAAATTATCAAACATCTGTGTGACGTGAGGATATGTCTGAAACCCACCTGCGTTCCTTCAGTTGCCAATTAAGTCCAGGGCCACAGTAACTTTTCCAAACATTTCAACATACAAACCTACCCTAGGTTTGATATGCCAGGGACTGGTTGTGCTGTAGTCAATAAAAGTTAGACACTCCTTCTCGCTCCACCTAGAGTAGGAGAAGCTATTTGATGATTTACTTCCCCAAAAAGGGTAGATTTAGTGACGAAGGTAAAAGGTGAGCGTATCTACAGAACAATTAGGTAGGTACCGAATATAATAAAGAAAAATAGCCTTTACAATGTTATGGCAGTGGTATGGTTTTGACCACAAACGGACTATTAATTTGAGTCGATAATATGTTAATTTCGTCAAAATCAGAACTAAAATACGTGTGACTTCGGAAGTTTTTATATAATTAGTGTTTAAGTTTAGCTACTAACAGCGAAATAAAGAGATGTCAAGTGCCCGACGGATATCGTCAATGATTATGAAATAAGACGTTCATGAGATATTGTACTAGTGACCATCACCATTAATGAAATCCTTAAAACATTGCGTTTCATCAGACTGTGACATTTAAGACAGAATTTTTGATAAAATCAGATTTACGATGGCAACGACCTTCCAAAATTTTTGTTTTTAAGATTGAATCATAAATAAGTATAAGTGTCCGTCGGCTTGTTCAAATCGTGATTTCGATCACGTCAACTATGAGATTTGCGACGACCTGTAAAAGGAAGGAAGCGATTACTGAAAGGTGATCGACCTGGACCGTTACCTCTAGAATGGTCACCATTTATGACCGGCCACCATTTGCGAGAGCCATGGATGACAGCCGACACGCCTCGACATCGATTACATCTGAAGCTATTGTATGAATATTCATACGCGATACGTGTTGTGGTTTAGAAAATTAACTACTATCTGATTTTCAATTAACGTATACTCATGGCGAATTAAACTCAATTTGGCTGTGAAATATACGATAGAGCTATAAATTATTGTTATAATTATAATGTTTTCCAACGTTAATGGATGTGTGATTTCGTGTAGATTCATTTTATGAGATCAATAAAAATAATTATAAACTGGATTTTCCTGTATTTGAACCGACATAGTACAAGGGCGCACACAAATTTTTAGATACCATGTAATAGTTACGTTATAAGTAGATAATATAAATAAAGTTTAAATAAGAATTGCGCGGTAGTACGCGGTAGGCTAGCTATTGTGTGGAGCACTTGATCGAGGCGTTAACAATGCTTTCACGTAATCTATGTATGCAAATGTAAGCGATGTGACAATACTGCAAAGCTTTTTATGCGCGTCACGCGGCGGAAGCACGCGAGGTGCGCCCGCGCACCCCCGCCGCCGGATCCAACATGGCGGCGGCGAAAGTGCTTCCGCTCCCAACTTGAGAGTTCTCAATGAAGCTCTGCTTATTTATAACGTAAATGTGTTTATGATTTAAATAAACGTTACGCTTTTATAACGACGAGATTTGTCAGCGTTCGTTTACTTAGCTCACTTCCCGTCCTCAATGAAATAAGTGTGTTATGAAATCGGAAACATAGATTAGAAATCTCAAATTAATAGTAGGCGAAGAATAATTTAATTATATTTTTTGTGGGAAGTTGGATATTGAGAGCCACTATAATGTGTTGGTTGCACAATTTCGTAACTATAAATTCAGTAAAACGTGTCATTTTAAATATTAATTTTGCCTTTACCATGTTAAAAATAGGTAAGAATACAATGAATAAATAAAACAAGTGTATCAAACGCGAAGTAAAGAACTACAACTGTAGTGTCGCATAAATAATTATGTTTCAATTATTTTTGCGATATTAATGGTTGTATTGTTGTAGATATTTATAATAAGTTATTTACATGTTCATGTTTTCTAATTATTACCGTGACCGCAAACTAAATGAGTGCAGTTCGTTGGTATTTCATAATTATGAGAAATATAAATTGACGAACTAAGTAATTTTCCAATTAACTTAAGTATTTAAAATAAACCACTAACAATAAAGATAGTGATTTATAGTATTTAATTCTTTCAATATTTATAGTATTTAAAATATTGGCCTAAAACATCGCAAGCTGGTATCTTAGGTAATTCTTTTGTTACAATATTATAAGATTACAAAAGATATCAAGTAATCTGTAACGTACGAGTATAATCAAGATTTTTTACAGTTAAAATCTTTTAGTTAACGTGTTTACCAACCTGTATTTAAAATAAATGAAGGATCTCCGCACAGCGAGTCCACTGTGGGGTCATACGCCAGCCTATTCTGCTCATAGTGCAGCTTGCCCGTGCTCGGCACTGACTGCTCATAGCTCAGCCGAGCCACGCTGGCCAGCGCCTGCTCGTAGTTCAGTCTCGTATTGTCCCTATTTTCCGTATCCGTGTACGGTTTGTTCACTTTAGCACTGTAGTCTGTGAAGTTGAGCTTGGTGAGCGAGGACATGGGGATGTCGAGGGGCGCCGCGCACGGGGGCACGGCGGCTTCGCGCGGCGCCTCCACCAGCAGCATGGCGGCCCGAGCACCCGCCCCGGCACGCGCGCACTCCACCACTGCTCACCAACACATTACACCCCAACACTGATTTAACTATTTCATTAATTTTTATTAGTCTCAATTTTTTTTTTAATAATAAAATTATTTTATTTTATTTTTAAAAGTTAATTTATATTATTAGTTAAAAACCACTTCAAAAGTAAAAATCTTTTTCAACGTTCAACTATGAATAAGTAAGAGCCGACGTAATGTTATCGCGTTACTCGTGACGACTCCGAGCTTTTGTATGCGAGAGGCATTCGTAGCACCGTATCGCGTCGCGCCTAATCTCCAACTGAGAGCTTTCGGGCGGATCGAGAGGGCGGCCGTGGAAAATGTGGCCCGAGCGGTGCCGAGTGGCGCCGAGCGCACACGAAGCGCTACGAACTAACACGAGCCGACCTGTCGCGTCACCTGCTACAAGACCAACTGTTGCGCGACCGTTGATTTTTTTTGCTAACCCTCCTGATGAGTATCACGAAAATTAGCACGGAGCACCGTCTATCGAAATATATACGAACACAATACACAATCAGCTTTTGTTGGAGCCTTTGAACACGCTAAAAATAGCGCCGGTCAATTATCTACATACGCATTTGCAAAATGTACCTATTTCCATTTTAATTAATCTAGCCATGCAAATATAACGATTGAACGTTCAATAATAAATATTTCATTCTTATTATAATGTGAAGTTATTTTCCTGTTCGTTATCATTTAAGGAAAATGAAATGTAGAGCTGATCGTTGAGCGAAAACAATGTAAAGTCCCGTTTGTAGGGCACGTGAAATTAGGAACACAGCAGTTTTACAAAGATCTATGGATACTTACTGGACGTGGTCTGAGAGTACATGGTTTTTACTTTAGTGCGAACAATGCGATGTAATTTATATTCTTCTTCACTTAAAAAATACTTTGCAGGTTCGTGGAAGCATTGTTTCGCGAAGATATAAAAACAAAATGATTAAATTGTCGGACCGATACACTAGACAGATAGTGAACTAGCATAATGGATGAAGTGACGCATCTAATTGTGTTTTTTTTCTGTGACCACGTAAAATTTAATATTACAATTCTCGTGCATATAAATCCGACTGTAATGCTTTTGTTTGCAGCAAAATTACTTGTAATACCAACTTTGAAAATGGAATCCATACTCGGGAAAAAACGCAGCAGTGACGTATTAAAACAAGACAAAAGAGTAAAGATCACGTTAAACTTGAGAAAAAAGAAACAGTTGGATTGTTTCGCAAATTCAGTGTGTAAGGTAACGTCGCGGATCATAATTACGTTATAATAATGACCATGACGCGTACGGCCTTGACTATGATTCTCATTCTCATTGTTTGACTGGCACGCGAGACGCAACACACTTGAATTTTAAATTTAGAATACTTCCATTCGTGTCTATTGTAAGTCAGTGTTGCTATTGCTGTAACCTTTATGTAATTTGAACTTTAACTTTAAATTATTTATTTTTAAATATCACAGCATAGACATCTTTATTTGATGACAAGAATGGATAAATAATGAAGACGATATTTAAGTTGTAGTTTCCCCTATTTCTTGGTATCGCGAATAAAACAGCAAAGACGAATGACAGAAAAAAATAGAAATGATATTGATATTTGAATAGGCACAGTGGCAAATGTATGAACTCTCCAGGATGTTGACAAAAGTTTCACTTTACAAGATCCTCGAGACAGATGCGCTTACATACGATATGATAGAATACGAAGCGATGGGAGGGCACGAGCTAGTGGGCTGGCCCAAATCTGGGTCAAGTTACAGGGGGTGGCACTAAGTTGGGTCACAAAAGGTAGCTGAGGGGCGCGGATCGCTCCGGGACATAATAGCCACCTGAGCACGTGTGCTACCGGATACGGGACGCTATTGTCTGCCAGAGGAAGCGATTTCGACGCCGCCGTCGGAAGATCCGACGCCGATTTTTTGTTAGTATGCTATAACTAGCAGCCACAAATATAATGGTTAGTGCGTGATAAGGGAGAAAAGTGACCATAAAGTGCTGCTGCCTAATTTGACAGCGGACCACACAGTGTCATGACATTAATCACGTCAAACTTTGATGTAACGATCTTTGGAATCATTCGATTATTTACGAACGCATGATAAAGCTTTTACATTTCAGAAAATTGCTTGACATGCTGCCCTGAAAATTGGTAATCACTTAACTGCCGTATACGTATTTTTAAGCGAGCCCGGCACCAAAGCACAGTGGCCTAACGTATTTAGAGGCACGTTGTCAAGTAACTAACTTACAAGTACATGTAGGTTGTGGAACTGGGAGAATGAGTCTGTGGAGCGCGGAACGCAATTAGCGCAGAAAGCACTCCGCGACGCTCGCGCTTCCACCGGGAAATAGCGCGGGAAATGAGTTTCCAATATTTGAATAAATGCAAAGGAAATAAACACACGCTGGATATTGTGATCGACGAACAATCTCCATCATGTAACATAGGCATCAGGAAATGGAAACGCGGAGAATTGTGGTGATGTGCGCAAAAACTAAGTGCGACATTAGTGCTGTTACTCCTATTTTAACACCGTTATTTTATATGTACGAGTAGGTACCCACTTTTTTTGACAGACTGTATCCGTCAATAGCTAGTTAAAGCGGTGGAAGCAACAGCTATCTTTGCCATTGTTTTATATCTGGACACGTCAATGTACAGTCAAAGAGTCGGCATCAAAAAGGAAAGCATTACATATGGTAACGGCGTAATATAGATCGCGAAAGCCCAAACAGATATCGATACACGGCGTCGGCAATCGATATTCACAAAGTAAACTCCCCATTCCCATCGTCGCTTTAAATTTAAAAAATACAATTTACCGAGGAATTCCCTGCTTTGAATTACATTAAGTGTAAACAATAAAGCGTTAGCGAGCGTATCGGCCGCGGCAGGCGACGGAAGTGCCAGATAAACAATCTTTTTTAGATAAAAATACTGAAAACGGTCCATAAATCTGTAAAGCACGGGAGCACTTCATCCAGAACTGTCAAACAGACAGCGATGGGCTTCAACAGCAATTGACGGTTGCATATAATGACACCGCCGCCGACCATTGACAACATATAAATGTTTTTTCGGTAACGTCCCTAACCTTTGCACTAATTAAAAAGCAGCGCATCCGGCCCTGATGTCGATTATACAAACTGATTGAATTCTAATTTGAAATTCAATTTGTGTTCTCTATTAGTCCGACTCTAAGGTTTTAAAATTTTTATTTCCGGCGAATTAAGGATATAATATATTATTTTGTGACATTCATTAAGTATAATTTGTTTTTATTTTTAGTTGAAATAGCGGCTATTACATTGAAAGGTAAACTTTATGAGATTGTGTTTGACGGCTATTATTTCCTAGCTTGCATCGCGGCAGTTTTTGTCAACGGTGCGACGTTAGACGCTGTTTCGTGGGTTGTGTTTTAAATTGGAGCGAGCCCGGGACGTCACTTCCGGTAGCAATAATTTATTTCTCTCGGCCTCCGTCATGTGTCGCGATGGCGCGTGATACGACATTTATCCACGTTTATATTTGGAACGATTTCTGAGAACATTATGATTGTGACATATTCTTGTTGAGCGACCTCGGAACTACATAGCTGTCCACATGCATTGATGTGTTCATAATATAATTATAATGGCACACATTTAATATAATATTTGAAATAGCAAATCTGCGCAGTTGCTACTGTGGAATCCGAAAACCGACCATTGAATCATCATGAGCATGATTATTTCTGAAATTATCTGTTGTTTCAAAGATGACATTGTTATCACTGAAATGACAAATAAGTTGACACTGGTATGACAAGCCAAAATAAGGATGGCATAAAAGAAAAAAAAATGTTATCGCGGGTTGAAAATAACAAAAAGTGGAAGAGCAAAGCGTGCTGTTATGACAGGCATATCAGTCCAGGGGCAGTGTTGCGAAGGACAGGCGCCCACGCCGTCCGGCAGCCAGACCCCCTTCCCCCGCGGAGCTCCCTCGCCCCCCCCTCGTACCCCTGCTGAAGTTGATAACGTATCGGGGACACGTAACACATTATCGCAGTCCACGCTTTGTGTTGTATGGAGACGTGGAGAAGAAGATTGAAATAATGTTTGAGCGTGCTGAAATGTAGTTTTTTTCCATTCAGTTGGAATTACGAAGCTTTTTCCTTTTACTGTTGAGAAAGCCCCTTGCACTGAGTTCAATAGGAACATAATGCATGAACTACTAGTAATTAAAAAGAAACACAATTGAAGGTACCTACATATTTGTGTCTTCCATACTCAACGTATTTCGGGGGCGAATCAGGGCTCGACTTTTACTTTTAATTTAACTTTAGACATGTCAGTTTTGTTTATGTTCGACAGGCATTTAAGTGTCATTAAACGCGTCGAGAAAAATGAGTGATTTATGTGATTTACTGCTCTCAGAGCGCAATCAAGGCAAACCAAACGAGTCGCGGAGACAATTAAAATGCGCACCACCTAATAACGGATAATGAAGACTCAGCAAATATTTGTTTTTGCGGGGATTCCTACAATGAGCGTACCACTGCCGCAAATAAGGCAATTAATTGAATTCGGCACATCAAAGGTGCCGCCGGCGGGCTTTGTCGGCGCCTCGAGATGCGCCAACTGTAGTAACCCAACACTTGTATAGACTCTTGTCTACCGACACTATGGGAACATCGGGAACGCGATAGTTCGCGAAACTCCTTCACTTGCTATTCTCACACTTATAAAGATCCGAATAAAAAACTTACGCAAAAAAAACACCTGTAAATTCATAGACGTATTGGTTTTCAAAAAAAAAAAACTAAGCTTTAACATCCACTAATTCAATATATTTAAAAGTGCACCCGAACGAATCGTAATCAAAAAAATATAAAACTGCGTGTTAAATTGTTATCTGAGTAGGTACGATTGTGTGAAAAATTCCATGACTTATTTAAATACACCCACACATCAACGTTTATAGGTATTCAAATGTTATCAAGAGAATAAAATGGAACATAAAATATATCTAGGTATATAAAACTACATATAATAATACCCAAAAAAAAAGGAATGGTCCCTATTGACTATTTCAAGATTAAAAGAATACTAGTTAAGGATCAACGCATTTTCATAGCGTTATTTAAGTGAAACGTTAATAACGCTATGAATGTTTATCAATGCGTTTCGACGATATTAAAATAGCAGTAAAATCAGACGATAAGGGCAGCCTTTGAATATTAAAACCCTTTGTGACGCTGACCCCTCTTTATATTACACGTACAATAACATTGACAAGCAAATCAGATTTAGAATTTGAATCAAGGACACGTGGGATAGGTGAAGAAAAAGGCCTGATTGAAAGGGCACTTGCGAAGGGCCCTTATTACGGGCTTATTGGAGGACAAGGGCCCCTCAGGGTCCCCAAGCACCCCATCAAAGAAGTACCCTTGCTCTTTTCGTGTGCCAACCCTTGAGGGCTGATTTTTTTATTAAGTTCTTACCTGCCGGTATTTGAATGGGTTGTAAGGTGGGATTACATGCTTTTTTAAATAGTTATACAATGAATATGATCTGTACGGTCTATTACCGTTGGTAAAGTATAATTTTAAGTAAATACCGTTCGTGTATGTCCGTTCATTTACACTATCTACATCTACATTAATATAATAAAGAAGTAAAGTTTTGTTTCTATAGTTTTGTTTGTAGGAGGTAATCTCGGAAAGTACTGGTCCGATTGCTAAAGTTTTTTCACCGATAGAAAGCTGCTTTATTCCTGAGTGACATAGGCTACCTTTTATGTCCGCGGGCGAAGCTGCGCGCAAAAACTAGTTTGCTAATAAAGTTGTAAATAGAATATTGATATGATGTAATTACTGTGCTTTATATTATGTTAACACTGTATTAATTAATTAGTTCAATTAGTCATTTGAAAAATCCCTTAACAATAGTCGCCTTTACTGTGTTTTAATATGTATTTCTCTATTTTATTTTTGAGATAAACATGTTTTATAAAAATATTGAAAATTAAATTCAATCATCAATTAGCATATTTTATGTTCGAAGTTAGTTTTTAAATACTCGTTGTTAGTTATGTAACTCATTTATGTACATATATTTTGTAAAAAGTAGGAAATAAATTATTGCTTATTAGGAGCGATTAGGTATTTACATTCAAAAATAATAAAACTAGATCGTTAATGTCATCCAATTACTTTTGATAGATTTAACTGTCTTAGTTTTTTTTTATCTGTTTTTTATTACATCCCTATTATTCCTTCATAACGTTCTTTGTACAAAATTTTCGTAGTTCGAAATTTGAAAAGCTTGCGCACGTGCGCAGGAGTGTGTATCGGGTTGCACCGGAAGTTCGCCAGTTGAAACACAATGGCGGCCGGATGTGGCTGCTCGAAACGACACGTATCTCTTTATTGATATCTTAGAAAGCTCAATATTTTTCTTGTCGACACTTCAAAACTATTGACGGTTCAGAAGTGAATGTAAATGATATTGATTTCTGATTCTAATGTCCTGATTGTTTGTTTTTTTTTGTCTAATATAACAGGATCTGTGAAAGCGGGTAAGTCACTGCGCCATAGCAGATTTATTGTATTTTATATTACAATGCGTATACAGTAGCTATGTAGAGCATAACATGTAAGCGTGTAGGTATGTGTCCTGTGCCACTGCGAGCCATTTAAAATGAAGCTTGATACTCAGATGCCCTGTATCTATTACTCCGTTGGTACTCCACAAGGGACATTCCACACTAATACCTACCTACACTATATTAGTCTAATACAAACGTTTAGAAGTCAAGCACGCCTAGCTCAATAAGATCGGCTTATTTGTTGAAAATGGTAATTAAGCGTCGTAAATAGCAGAATTTATATTATAATTACGACAAACTGAGTCTATTACGTTAAAAACTGTGTTTGACATGACATTCGATACTGAATATTAGCTTTTATATTGTATCAATTAATGTTTGTTCAATAAAAAGCTGAATGGTTGTAGGGTAAGGCTATCAGGACGGGGCGGGGCGTCGCCGGCTGATAAATCAGTGCGAGTCGTTTGCGCAGGACGGCGGCCGGCAGTCGTCGCCACATTAACTGCCCATATCACTTTATAGCAATAAATTATTATGATTGGCTGCCACGTAATACGCCCGATATATTGCTCTGCTAACTCGTAAATGTACGCTAATAGGGATGACTGTACCCGCAGCGGTTTATTGCCGATACCACCAGTTAAATGATGCCGTATTATTTTAGGACCCGCTTTTTGACTTTTGTTTGTTGTACTTACTTATAATTTATGTGCAACCGCATGTGTATGTAATAGATACACAACAGCTATCGGTATGTAATAGATACAAGGATACAGTGAGCACGTCGGGGGAGTTCGTTTCAGCCGAGCGCGCCGCACGAGGGCGCCGCGGCGACAAGACGGCGCGTGCCCATGAATTTTTCAGAACATTAGACATATTGTCTAAACTGTAAGCGATTTAGCAACGTTGTTCCGAGGCGTACGTCCGGCGATTAGCGGCGAGTGCGCAACGCGAGGATGTGCCGCCGGCGAGTATCGCTGGCCCTTGCGACAGCGCGGATGCCACGAAATTGCACCAACAACATTAACCATATACCACACGGTTTATTAATACGAGTGCAGTTGCAAAATATTGAATATATACGATGTGTTTTTGTGCGTTAACCTTCAGCTTCGTCGGCCCACTTGCATTAGTTGGGCACGCTCGGGTTGTCGCGAGGACGCGCGAATCTCACCCGACGTCGGGCGCATGCGCTGCCGGTGACGACACACCATGCAGCCTTCATGCATTCTACTGATGACTTTCTGTTCAACATACATTCTGAGTCTTCAAGAGCAATGAAATTTTTGGTACCTACTGGTTGAAGAAGCGCAATATCAAGAGATTCAAAAAGGTTTTCAAACAAAATGGTCGTAGAGACAACGAAAGTCCTAAACCTGAAAAAAAGCTAAATAAGAAGAACTAACAGAAATGGCTGCTGTCTAAAAGATAACAAAGCTTAAGAAAAAGTCTAAGCTAATTGAAAAAGCATAGTTCAGGAGCTAGTGTAAACTCACCACGCCACACCATACCAGGGTCCAGGTCTGTGGAGTCCCTAGACCGAGAGCTAGGGTGCAAAAACATAGCTTAACCAGAATCCAATGTCTCCATACTGTGACACAAACACTCGGTACACTGGGCACTTATCCTTTCGGATATGACGAAGGAAACATACAAAATAGTATATAGTAAAGTAATTATTAAAGGTTCATGTATATAGTTGTCGGGTTTAAACTTTCAGGTGCGTGCAAGAGTAATGCAAGTGATGAGTAAGAGCGTAGCGAGTGAAGACTGGCGCGAAGCGACCTGCGCACGCGCTGCACCTCGTGGTAGGGGCGATTGGACAATCTACTCTTAGATGTACTTGCTGTTATTTGATTTTAATTGATTGTGTACTTTTGTTAAGTTTGTTTTCAGAAATAAGTAAGTTAAAGGGTGTACTCTTTTTGTGGTAAAATCTGATGTTTGTCCTGCTCTAGGGTCATTATTTTACTAAAAACCACCTCAGATCCTTCAGATGCTCTTTGAAGTCTAGGACTAAGTTTCCTTTTCAGTTATTGTCCATTGTGGCTGTCTGTAATATTCTGTAAGAACCGATTTTTCAATAGGCACTTAACTTTTACCTGAGCAATAAAAATGGCAATTTTGACAGCTTTTGTATTGAAATTATGTGAAATTGATTCCTTGTTAAATTATATGACCATTATATGACTATTGAAAAACTATCCTAAGTCAGCAAATAAACGATTAATTAGTGAAAATTGAAATACAAAGTTTGCTCTCTTCACTAACTAACTCGTACTTTAACGAGTACAAAGATTTATTTATAAATATTATTTGCTTAACCATACGTACATAGTCTAAAAATAGACGCAACGTTTCATTGTTACAGTAACGTCAGCGCAATTTTAATGATCAAGTAATTGAGCTAAAAGGGTGGGCTGTGATTTATGATATTCTAAATTAACGTAGGATTCCCTGTCTGGCCTTGTTTTTTAATCACTATGGACTATACAAACCGTATTGTCTACTCTTAGCCTAGATAAACGTTCAGTGTTGTAAAAACCCCAGGTTAGCCACAATTTAATCTTTCGTCATGGAAATTTATGTTCAGTCAAAATAATGTACGTATGAAGATGTCACGTTTGAAATTGTGGTACAAGGTGTAAGACGGGTTGGTAGACCTCGGTTCAGCTGAAAGAGAGCGGAAAAACCACGCCAAGGTCGCAACGTTGCGCCATACGCCCAGCCAACTGGAAACCGTGTGTGTGCTGATACTTAAAGTACTGTAAAACGTAGTTTTTATCAACGATAGCGTTTTTTATAATTGAGTTAACTAGTCGAAACGGTATCGGAGTAAGGTTCGCGATCGCAACAGTAAAAGTTATTGTGTTCTTGATGTTTTACTTTTGATTTATCATATAATTTTGTATTATTTGTATTCGACTTAATTAATAAACTAAGTCGCGGGAATCCGTGGGATGCGTGACGCACAGGACCGGTCGTTGTAGCGACGCTTGGGGAGGCCTATGTCCAGCAGTGGATGTCTTTCGGCTGATATGATGATGATAAATTAAATATAAAGTTTGTACAACGGCTGTATTGATGTCCTAGATAGTTGTTAAAATATAATTTAAACTTTCTTTGCCCAAAGAATTAGCTTTGCCATTTTACGAGGCAATTCTACTAGTCTTCGGACACGTTTCCGGCATGTCCAGATGACAACGGTGTGAAGGATTACCTACTTCGACGTGTATTTGATTTTGCATATACATATGTATTTACAGTTGTTAATACTCGTAGTTAGATAATATTAAAGTTACTTATGAGTATTTATTTCACTTTAATTCATGAATCCCCAAGCGACCACCGGTGGCCGCGCATCTATTGTCTTACTATTGTGCCTCTAATTGACGGTATCTGAAGGGTTAAATAGATTAGCAGATCATTATGTCCATAAGATTTGGTAAATATAAACTTTAGTATAATACATACATCAAGTAGATATTCACTTTTGAATGTTCATCTGTATTTCTTTAGTATACATATCCGTCGTGGGATCTCGACGCGTCTTTTCAGTCTAACCAAATGCACCTTAATATAGACTTTATCCATCATCACCATTTCTAAAACACGATAAAATATGCCGTACATCAATTAGTCGTGTAAATTAGTTGTCCAAATGTTTGAGGTGGTGACGAGACCACCCGGCCCAGCGACGGCTAGAGGACAACTTGTCTCCTTCGTTAATTTATTATTTCAGTGGCCGAGTCCGCGCACCAGTCAAAACATCCCGCGCTGATGATTTACAACGCAATAAACACAACGTTTTATATCTAATGGAAATGAGCTTTTATCCGTGAGATTACGCAGCCACCCCCGATTGTAAAATTTGATTAATTATCATTTACCGACGTATACCTAAAGATTGGTGCCGTTACATCATTTAATGTGAATGAGATGTATGGGAAAACGACCTTATCGGCATTTGAGACTTTTTGGTAGCTTCAAAATCTACGTTACAATCCCTATCGAGGAATAATTCGCAGGATATTTACAGCTTGGTTGAACAATAAGGTCTATTTTACTGTAAAACTTGCACATACATCTATTTTGTATTAGGCTAGTTATATAATTCGACGTAATATATGTGACTGCGATCAGATTTATGTTCTGATTAACAGGTCGATGTGAAATGAGCCGAATTTCCACAGTGTCGGCCGAAGTTTAACTGTTTTCTCGTGTCAAAACAAATTAAATAATAGATCTAATCGTAATTCTCTCTGGTTTTATGGTTCGTAATGTAAAATTCGTGAAAAAGTCTACTAATAAATAAATTGCGTTTTTGTACATTTCACTAGATATCGTAGGTATAAATATTGTTTCTGAAAGTTCTATGGTTAAGAATATTAGTGGTTTGTTCATGTTACATAAAATGCGGGTTTGAAACGAACTATGCGATAGATCAAAAGAAATAAACGGAAAAAAGCATGCACAAACATAATTTTATGTAAAAACTAGCTTTCCGCCCGCGGCTTCGCCCGCGTGGACTACAGTTTATATCGCGCGGGCAGAGACCCGTGCTCAGCAGTGGAATTATAGGTAGCCTATGTGTTATTCCAGTAATCCAGTGTCTCTTCTACCTATCTACCCAATTTGATCTAAATCCGTTCAGTAGTTTTTGCGTGAAAGCGTAACAGACAGACAGACAGACAGACAGACAGACAGACAGAGTTACTTTCGCATTTATAATATTAGTAGGGATATATACAAATAAAAATATATACGAATAAAACTACCTAGATTGATACAAAAATATCACAAGGAGATAAAGTTTGTAAGTTTGTTTGTAGGAAGTAATCTCTAAATCTATTTAGAAGTTCTGTCATCAATAGTAAGTTACATTATTTGTAAGTGGCTCAGGTTAAGTAAAAACGTTTGACACCCAGCCAACTGGACACGGAACGCTATGCTAACTTAATTAAACAACACGAAAATATAAATAAGATATTTAAAAAAAAAAACATACATTCAGCCGATCATAGAACCTCCTTCTTTTCGAAGTCGGTTAAAAACAAGAAACAAACTCGTCGTGCTTTTAAAATCATTCTCAAAGTCTTAACAGCGAGTTCCCAACTACATTTACTCGTAAGTAAACACACACTTGTCATAAAGGTATGCCATCACCAATAAACGCGGGCTGGGGTTCGAGCGTAATTGTCGGCCATCACACTATCTGCTACTTGTAATGAGGCTCACTTTAGCGCACTTAACGCTCACCCTTATCTGTAATTCTGTACGATAAGCACGCTTGTATTTCTGCTCTTGCCATAAACTCGAGCAAAAACTCGCTGACTTTAATTTCTGATGTGGTTCTGAACTGTCAGGCAATTTGTTGATACTGGATATAATAGCTACTAATATAAGAGTTTTAGTTAACTACACGTTTAACCCTTGCGTTTGTGTGTAGTAACTGTAACTTTTAATAAGTTTAACTCATTGTATTAAGGTCTATTTTTGCTTACTTTTCAATTTTAAGTAGTACACTATACGTGAGGACTTGTAATTAGCTAGGTGACTAGGTCTATGATTGTTTTTCTTTTTAGTCATTTCTTTTTTTATAAGCTGTAAGTCCTAGAGGCCTTATTTATTACAGCTTAGAAGCTATAATAAATAAATTTGAAAATTTATATTAAATCTAGATCGATAATTTCCGCCGGATAACAGATGAGATGTGGGCTAAAATAGTTACATATAGGGTTCCATTAAACGCAAGGTGACATCGCAGACGACCAAGGCGAAGGTGGAGGGATGAGCTTGACCCTTACCGGAGGACCCAGGACGGCCAAGGACAGACGTGTGTAGAAAAGGGAGAGGGAGGCCTTCGCCCAGCAGTGAGATATAATAGGCTAACAAGATTGCTAGATAGATAGAATACTATAATATGTATATTATAGGTGTGATATACTGGTCAGTTTATAATAAAAATTAAGTAATTTTTGTTGCCCTCATTGCTGGGCATACGCTTCCCCTTTCTCCTTCCAAACATATTCACCTTGCGCGATCTCTGGCTAATTTTGACCCGGATCGTGATCAGAAGTTTATATCAATCAATAATTTCATAGATCATAGTTTTAGTGTGAAAATAAATCGATAGTATAGATCTTCGTAGCGGCTACGAAAATGTCGTAGCAAGCGTAGACCTCTCGTAGACCAGACCTACCCTATGCTACGCTTCATTTAAAAAATACATTTCACTTGCCAATGTTTCTGTGATAGTTCATAAATAAAGGCTTATTGATTTTGGAATATAAGTACTAATATTTAAAATATTTTTTTCATTAGTATTTATGTGATATTTATACTGGGCGACTAATGTTCAACTAAAGAGTAAATCGCAAAAAAAGTACTTGTTCTAATTATCATAAAATACCGGTACCAAATCATCCACTTACCTTACGAACTAACGCAATATTCTTCCCTCTTTGGTATAGTATTTACGTTCGAAGCTTCGCGATAAACGGGTCGTTCAGTAACTAGTTATGTTTTATGGTGCATGGGAGTGACTAAGGAAGTCTTTCACAAGGAAGACCGTTGACCTGATGGAGGCTGCGTGAATCCGCTGGATGCGAGACGTACTTATTTTTAATATACTTTTGAAAGGCTAAGATTGTACTGAATGTGTCTTACCATTATTAATAATAAAAAAAAAATTACAGACATATGTAAAGTACACAGACTCCGAAACTATGAAGATCCTGTGTATTTTATGGGCTGTGGAATTATTTAATTATTTTTTTATGACGGGAAGTCGTCTAATGACTTCTTTCGCTTTAGGCCGGAGCGAGAGCACAGGTTCCAGAACTCCGAGGTTTTCTTTCGCACAACACATGGCCCTTCGACTCTGCTTGGCTTTGCTGTCATCTCCTTGAGGCGCGCGTGGAACACTACGCACTGTCGACGACTCGGGCTCGGTTACCGAACGGCCGGACGACGAGCTACCTATTGCTCGCCGTCCGACCTTCTACTGACCTTTTTTGAGAAAATTACTTTTAAGCGATTTGAATTTAAAGGAGTTGACTTACCAGTATTGTTGTTGTTGTTGTAGTGATGTGCTGGAGGCGGGATGTACTCCGGCAGCTCGGGCAGGCACACGTTGCTCTCGTACATGTTCGGCGGCACGTTGGCCAGCAGTGAGCGCTCCTTCTCCACGTCTGTGGAACACTCTGACCTTTGAGTCTAGCTGTCATTTGAGACGGTTGTGTTTCGGAGTTGATTGTGATTATGAGCCCTCTTAGAAATAGACTTGGGTTTTCTAATTTGACTTGGTTTTAGTTAACCTTTGTTGCTTATGAACAATCTACACTAATATAATAAAGAGGTAAAGTTAGTTTTTCTTTGTTTGTAGAAGGTAATCTCTGGAAGTATTGGTCCGATTGGCAATTTATTTTCACATATAGAAAGCTGCTTGAATCCTGAATGATTTAGGCTATATTTAAAATACGCGGGCGACGCCGCGGGCAAAAGCTAGTGTTACATATAATTAACAACATTAGTCTGCATTCTGAATTAGGGTCCTTTTTATAATCATCAGACATAAAAGAAAATTAAATTTTTTTTAGAGCAAAAAGTGATTGGAAATGGAGCTTTGAAAACTATTGGTGAACTGTTTTTCTTAAAGATATCTTGCAATTTGTAGTTTGCGAATTTTTTTTTCAGGGTAGTTCTATAAGAAAGAAATAGTATAGTAAACATGCTTGTAGCAGTATACAATACCTACCTTTCTGCAGTATCTCGAGATGCTCCCACAGAATATCGCCCATGAACGCGGGCGCCCGGGCGACGAACTCTTCGCGGCCCATGGCGCAGATATCCTTGCCCTGGGTGCGGGCGAACTGCTGTAGGGCTACGCCTTCTAGGGAGAACTCCCGGGCCGCCCACCGCAGCCACGCTGCCACCGCCGCCTCGGTCCATTGGCGAGGATCTGAGGAACAAATGCTAGCTAAAGTTGTGAAGGTTCAATAAATCTGCCTAACCATTTTTTGCTACATTGGCTTTAAATCTAACCAGCTGCAGCCAAAAATCAGTAATTTACGTGGATCCACATCTTTGATATCGCCACATAGGAACTATCCTGCTTTGCGTTACTAGATATCTCCCCGCCACTACAAGATATACAACAGAAAGAAATTAACTGCTGGCTGTTGCCCAGACCAGACACAACACCTGTCTGGTCGGAGTATCCTACTTTTTCTTCTCTTCCGCATACCTCTGAACCCTGTCTCTACCGCCTGTCTGTGGTCCACAACTCAGTAAGTGGCACGACACCTCTTGGCGAAACTGTAGTTAGAATATCAAGCTTCTGACAACCCGTAACGACTGCCGAAGATCTACAAACGACAGCCGACAAACGAATCAAAAGATACGGGGCTATTAGTTGTGGAACCTTGTGAATAAGTTTTAATATCATGAAAGATACCGTAAAACGGGGTGAGTAGAAACGCCCTGCGTTTCTATATTCCCCCGTGAATAGAAACAAAACTTTGGTTTGGTTTTTCACATTGATACTATCTATATTATTGTCTTCTAAAGTTCTAACAAAGTATCGACTTTTTAGAATAACAATTCATTAGTAAATTGATATAGATAAATGTTACGAAAAATATTAAAGTATCGGGAAAATGCCCTTTAAAGTTTTGTTTTGGCACCCCATTTGACTGTAGCTCTTGTAATGACACGACTGCGTTGAAGCTTGGTCGCAAAGGTCGTCAGTCACTGACTCAGTTTGCAGAAAGCATTGTTACCAAATTACTCGATGTTTCATTAACTTGAAAAACACTTTTTACAAGTTACATTTTTCTGTATACAATTTGCTTATCTCAATTCGTCTGGTCTTAGCCTAATTTAATTAAAATTAACATACGATTATTTCTCAGAAATACTAATTAGACTAAAAAACAAAAAAAATGATATCAAAATATGATATCTATAATTAACATCACAATACCCACAATTTCAAGATAGACGCATGTAGATAGGGCTTGCGTATGAAATCAGGCCGTCGCGTCGGTGGTAGTGATTGGCTATCGCTAGCAAGTATTTTAAGGCCCTAGCGCCCGAGCAGTGCCATAAAACAGAGACTTTCTGAAGCCTACTCCTCGGTAAGATTAATAGGTTTGAAAAAAACAATGTTTATTATACATTTATGTACAACGATATCAACATATGATTTTAACGTGCAATTAATACTTTCGTCTAAAAAAAATATAGAACACCATGATATTTTTTCGCTTGTTATCCTTACTCTTTTCAAACGGATTTGATCTTCAGAAATATGTTTACACAAAAAAATAGCTGGTTAAGTGTTCTTTAGAATCTACATTGCATATTGTAAGTTAATCAATATTTCGCATCGAAAACCGTTTAAAAGATTAGGGGGGCTCTATGCGGGCACACGACACGCGGCAGTACGAGTATGTGTGCATTTTACTCCAGTCAAATATGCAAGGGACTATACGCCTTAAAGTGCAGTATTGTAGCCGGATGGCGGAGGGCTGCAACATCGACAATTAGCAGGGCAGCGAACCGATGGTTGGCCAACAGCGGAACTTGCGCAGGCGGCGGAAGCGCGCCGACCTTGACGCCCCAATGTATGCGCCGAGCCGATTGTCTTTATAGCGGTGATAAAGGATTTCTAATGTGTTGCTTTTGTTTTACTGTACTTAGTTCAATTGTTTCTGAGTGCGCTATCGAGGTCAGTCCTAAATATTTTCGGTTTTTGACGATTGCTTTGGCTGTAGAAATATCATCATATCACCTCTGAGTCCCTTTCTTTATTGCGGTATTTCTAATGTGTTGTTCGTTTTTTTAGCTTCGTCTGCTCTTGTTCTCCCAAAGGAACACACTCCTGTGATAAATCCTATGCACTATTGACAGATGGTCTATTCGTGTGCCAAATTCTATTCAAATCAGCTCTTTGATCGTGAAAGAGTAACAAATATACATATATGTACATATAAATTTTCAGGTCAATGACAAACTTTGCTTTTATAATATTAGTGTGATTCAATTGTTTTTGAGGGAGATGAAATTTTTAATAATATCGTTCATTATGACACATCTTGGGCTATATACGTACCTTTGGCTAGATGAGACAAGACTTCTAAGCAGCTTTGTTCTTTTTTATAAGGGTACTTTACTACTGTGTATATTATTGATTAATAATTTTTTTAATAAATAGTATAACGGTGAGAAGTGATATGAAAGAAAAGGGAGTTAGTGATAGCATGACGAGTGACAGGACAGAATGGAAGAAAAAAACGTGTTGCGCCGACCCCAAATAAAACGGGACAAGGGCAGGAAGATGATGATGATGATAACGGTCTGTATAACATATGTCGTGAACTGAACACCATTTGAACACAAGCACTTCAAGCGAAAAGAGGTTTATCGCCTAGCTCAGAAGGAAGATCGATCAATTTAATCAGTGTGGGCCATTAAAGATTTTCTAATCGCTCCTAGCTAGGTTAACTACGAGAAAAAGTCAATCGATACAAATGGAGTTATGTGTTACATACAATGTTATAAATTGCTCCTACACTCAGAACTTACGTTTTTCCTTTGGCTGAGGGAGAGCTGTCTAATAATAAATAATTAGTTTAATTACAGCTTTTAGTCGGTGGCCGTCGAGACATGACGTTTAATGTAAATGCCGTGGTTGTGTGGCCACAAGAACCGCGACGAACGCGACGCTGTCACTTCATAACTTTAAAGCGATTTAAAATGGCGACATCAAAGGGAAATGACAACGTATTCAGTCGTGCGACAGTAAAAATATGATTTACCATCGATGCTGTTGAAATAGTGACAAGTGAATACGTGTAGTAATATAATATTTCTTCATTAGATAGAGGTTGTAGTTTTATTGCGAGTTTTGTCACTGATTCGCTAGTCCGTTTTCTTATTAGAAACTTGTCGTCCAAGATGTTGAGAATTTACGATTCATCATTTATTTTATGAGTTTTTTTTTTAGGTGGGAAAATTATCCAATGATATCTCCCGCTCTATGGGCGGTGCGGGAGTGTGTGTCAGACTTTTACTGACTAAAAACCTACTCTTCTTCCTTTATTGCATTTCATACCAGGGTCGATTTTTCCTTTCAGAAGCAAACTCTTGGCCTCAGCAGGTTTCGACCCTGTTGGGCCTCTTTGCTGACATCTCCTAAAGGCGCGCGTGGAATATTACGCGTCGTCGTCGACTTGGGCTCGGTTCGGACGGTTACAGGACGGTCGGACGGCAAGCTACCCATTGCTCGCCGTCCGCAAGCCCGCGCTAATGGTGGACACATTATGTGTGGTAATTACCTTCATCAACATTATAAAACTAAAAACTTATGAAGAAAAAATATCGTGATTAGTTTTATAGTGGTTTCTTACTAACCCAAGATGTTTCTTTAAAATGGAACTTATAAACATAGTTGCGAATCTCATATACTTACATTAATTGAAACCCGCAGGTAGAACAAAGCCCGTCAGTATGTTAATGGAGCAATTTTATATACAATCGATGGCAAGATAACGCTGCACGCTGTCTCCGCGACTACAGGACGTCAATGTGAACGCAGGGATTCATTTTATTAAACGCTGAGATTTCAACGCAGATAAGACACGAGCTCTACGACTATAAAACTGCAAACAACGAACTTTGAGCTTGTTTTACGGTCCATTGCGCGTTTTCTTTACGTGTTGTAGAAGAGTGTTACAAGGAAATAAAGCGATGGATTATAAAAATGTTTTTTGTACGTGAACAGCTAGTTAGTAGTAAGTGCTGTGGGCAACACATGTCGGAAGGCTACTTCTTTACGATAATTGCGTTACAGGTTTTTTCTTATTATGTGTATTGTTTGATGATCGCTTAACTGCCCATAACAACACTGAGTTTTTGTAGAATTTTACTTGTATAATTCTAGCGTGTTTTTCCAAGGTTAAACGTCGTGAATTGACTACCCTTTTAATAAATTTTGCAGCAACTGAATTTTCAGCGAAAAATCAAAATTATGTGGGGTAACTTTTTTTTTAGGAGGGAAAATCATCTAAGTGATATCTCTCACCCTTAGGCAGAGTGGGAAGTCGTGTTAGACTTTTACTGACTTAAAACCTACTCCTGTTCCTTCTTTGCCATTGTTCCAGGGCCCCGGGGATCTCTTTCGCATAATCCATGGCCCAGTAGGCTTTGACCCTGCTGGGCTCCTACGATTGCTGACAAATCCTTGAGGCACGCCTGGAACACTACGCGCCATTGACGTCTTGAGCTCGGTTCGGACGTTTGCGGGCGGCGAGCTACCCATTGCTCGCCGTCCGCAAGTCCGAGGTTGGGTAACCTTGAGGTAGCCGTTGCCTTTCTTTGAGGAATACAGACGGGTATGTATTAAATGCTAAATCAGACTGGTATCTATCTCTTGCGATTTTTTCTTTATTTTTTAAAGAAATCTCAAAAAGAATCTTGCCCAACGCTAAGAATTTAATCCTGTATCGGTGCGGTCACAGACGTGTAATCTCACATACACAAGACAACCAGAAGATTTGAAGGCACATAATTAAACCCTTCTCTTCCTTTCAAATAAGTTTAATTAGAGCAAAACCTCCTTGCCAGTGTTGCCAGTTCCGCGCAGCTACTTATTGCTGCCATGTGTCTGCTCTGATAAGATCCCACCGTTATCTAAATTGATATTACAAACAGGACTAAGATGGTTCCCCCTCACACGATGTTAAGCTATGGCAGTAGACTATGTTTTTTATATTAGTCAAAGTCAAACTCAAAATATTTTATTTCACGCCTACAAGGGCACTTATAAAATGTCAGAAGCTAGTACACGGTTCCAAATTGGTCGTATTCTTCCTTACCATAAATAAGAAGAAGAGGTGACCCAATATTAGTAACCTAACCGACTTTAAACCCAAGCACTTCACTTAGTGGAAATTTATTTCATCACCACTGCTCTCGAAACGGTGAAGGAAAACACTGTGAAGAAACCAGCATGTTCTAAAACCAAAACTTCGAAGATATTATCATCATCATCATATCAGCCAAAAGACGTCCACTGTTGGACATAACCTCCCCTATGCGTCGCCACAACGACCGTTCCTGTGCGTAATTCCCTGACCAGGTCATCGATCCACCTTTCAGCGTTGAAAGACCTGCCCAAGGTGGACCGATTCGAAGATATGTGCATGTATATGTACATTTATCAACCCGTACTGGGCCCGAGTGGCGACTTTCGGCCCATTCTTTCAACTGGAACGGAAGCCTGAGTCTTAGCAGTGGGAACATTAAAAGGCTGATCATGTATGTATTGTAATCATTTAACTCCTGAATAATTACTTAAATTGATTGTAAAGGTACTTTTAATGTTCGATCTCCAATATTGTGAAATGTTAATTTCATTCAAATTACTTTAAAACTTTATCAAATTGGGTTTTATGACTGAATTTATTACGTTGAACAATTAAGGAATCAAGTCGATTTGGCAACACGTGTTCGGTTGACGCACACAGCTCCATAGCACATTGATAACGAGCCTTGTACTCGACGACGAAGAGTTATACAGGGTGTCTATTAACTCTATGGCACTTAGTCAATATTTCAGGAGATGAAAGTAGTAGAGCAACGTGTTCAGTTGACGCATATAAAATCAAAATCAAAATCAAAATCAAAAATCAAAAACGTTTATTTCAAATAGACCAATTACAGGTTAACTCCTATTATAATATCTACTAATTATAACTCTTTAGTACGCTGTTCACGAGCTTTGTACGCGAATTATGAGGAAAAGTTATATATACAGGGCGTCTATTGACTTAAAGGAATTTGGTGATATTATTATTAGATATAATATTATAGTTTTGTCACGGCTTTGTCTTCAGTCTTGTGAAACGTCAAAGTTTAACAACGAAGGTTTGGTACGCCCTTTTGCACCAATTTCAAGATCAACCCACTAAATAGTTGTAATACATTCCCAATCTGACTTCATTGATAAAATATAATAATCATAAAAGATTTAGCAAGTGTTATTCACATCCTGCGCGTGATTTCGTGTTAGATGCGCGCGGGCAGTGCGGGCACACCGGAAGCGCGAATAGACGCGGCGCAGACGCACGCACTTCCGCCGCCAGGGCATCGAACCCGCCACCTGTCCACAATATCATCCTAGGCAAATATCATTACGCTATACACTGACTACCATTTGCGCAACCAATTGATTTTTCGCCATAATTTTTATGTGGCAACAAAAGGCCTCTTTTTAACCGACTTCTAAAAGGAGGTTTTATGTTTGGCTGTTTTTTTTTGTTTGTAGGGAAAACCTTTTTACCATTTTTTTGCTCTTTCAATGTATAGTCACGTCGGGGTTCGACATTATTTTACGTGGTCACTTTAGGTACTCTGTGGTTTGGTAAATAAAATGACTGTCTCTATAAAACTATTGTATGTACGACTCCCCGTAACTGCTGACGTTACACAAGAATACACCCTACATGAAAATTTTTTGGGTAATATGCTTCTAATATAATGTAAGAAAAACGTTGGCCGCCAGCAACCACCAACAAAGGTTTGAGTGCGTACCGCAGGCGGTCGCGACACGGCGACGCGTCCGTCACATTACCATATGCAAATGACACCTCGTATTTATACGCTTTGTCGACTGTACGCTAACAGTTTTTGCTTGTAACCAGTATACACTTAAATATCGAACAAGGGAAAAACAAGTCGGCTATCACAAGATTCGTACGCGCTAACGACTTCACTTTGCCGAAGCGGTGACAAAAAGTGGTGCGATTATTTGTCGCGCTTGTACGCCACTCTAGACCACACCAGACGACCCATTTGCAATTTAATGATTTCAAGCCAAGCCAGTAAGTAAGCTAAATGATTGATACCTTCTAATAGGCCGTATTCTTGGGATTTAAGTAGGTATAAAATATGAAATAGTGGAAAGGTTGCTTATTTTCGATGGGTACCTACAGACTACTTTATGAAAATCTTCTTATTTACATTCTTGGATAGATACCCTTTAATTCATGAATCCCCAAGCGACACCCGGTGGCCGCGCATCTATTGTCTTACTATTGTGTCTCTAATTGACGGTATCTGAAGGGTTAAATAAAACGCTCAATATTTAATAATCTATGCGTACTCGACGTTCCATTGACATTTAATCGAAGGTGTGAAGCCAAGCGCGAACGCCGGCGTTCGCTTGGGGTTTGAGTGGGTAACGCGGGTACAGAATAGGTCGCATGTCTTTGAATTTTCGGTTCAAGGACATGCCAATTTCCTCACGATGTTTTCCTTCACACACAAAAGTGGCGCGATTATTTGTCGCACCTATACGCCACTCCAGACCACACCAGTCGCACCATTTGCACTTGAATTATTTTATGCCTGATCAACTAATGCGACGGGATTCTTACTTAGGCAAGTTGCGACTTAGTAACAGAAATTAATCATTATTTTATTAGCTTACTTAAAGGCAGGTGCATCATATTAAAATGAACTGATCGCATTAATAATAACATGTGATGATTTTTTCCCTCCATCTCTCAGATCTTGAGCGACTGAAGTCTAAAATTAATATTTATGTGGTTTTATTACCTTTTCTTCCTGACCATAAAGTGCTATTGCTGAGCTCAAATGAAATGTCGGCTGTGAAATTTACCATCGCTTGGATATTTTCTTATTTCTTCCCGGCTGAAGTGAATGAAATGTCTTTTTATGAAATTATCTAAGCATTTACGGAACGTTAAACGGTAATTAGAGTGTATTTTATAGCTCAACCTCCATCCAATGCTTACTTTAATTGTCTATAAACAAAAGTTAATTATTAGGGCATAAAGGAGTCGAAATTAGCAGTAAAAATACTGAGTTTAAATACCAAAATTAGGTATATAAATTGTTTAAATACACACAACTGATAGTTTATGTAACTTGCTATCCTGTAATTAAGTACGAGTACTAAATGTATTGACAAAAACATGTAGGAAATATTAGTTTTTTTTTAATTTAACTTGGCAAATCCTACAATGACATTTCCCAGTCTATAGTGGAGCAGGAGCGTTTGTCAGACTTTTACTGATTAAAACTACACCTACAAGTATCAAGAAAAACATTATGAGGAAATTGGCGTGGCCTGCGTTATGGATTTCGGTTTACCCTTTTTTTGAGTGGGAATGCATATCAGTAGTAGGGTCTATAAATATGCTTATGCTATTGTGTTATGCCTATGCTAATGGCCATGTTCACAAGAGTCTGTAATACAAGCAGAGTCCAAGTTACATGATATTCTAAAGTAGAAGAAACCACGCAGGCTGGTTTGAGTTGGCGCAAAAAAAGATTGTCTGGAGAGAAATAGAGGGGTAATGAAGGGACCAGCCAGCCAGCAATATAAATTGACAGTAATATTATAAAGACGCAAGTTTGTGAGTGAGTGGCTGAACGGATTTGGTTGAAATTCGGCACTCGGGTAGATTATGTCTTTGAAAAGAACATAGGATAGTAAACCGGGAGTATGTGCCCTTGGGACAGTTTTCTACTTTCACGAGTACAAAACCGGTGACAGCAACTAGTAGATTGAATAAAAAAATCAAGTGTTACCTTTTGGTACGCCGAGGCGCAGTTGCTCCTTCTCCCAAGAGGCGAAGGTAGCCTTCAGCGCCTCGGCCATCTTCTTGTTGGTGCCCGGCGTCAGCGGCGGCACCTGCGACGGGATGTCTGCAACAAAACATAAAGAATGTCTTTAATCTCTATCATAATTGTTATCCTTTAATATAATAATGCCAACCCACACTGGGCCCGCGTGGTGGGCTATGGCCCATTCCCTCTCCTAGAGAGGAGGCCTGAGTCCCAGCAGTGGGAACATTAAAAAGGCTGATGATGATGATGATGAAAACGATAATTCGTTTTCAGATTTAGAACATTATAATAGAACAAAAATACCAGCAGTTTTAGTATGGATGTGTATCCATTTTGCAGAAAACGCAAAGTTGGAACCCAATTAAATTACTTTGCCTAGCCGATGAGTTTTCAGTTAAGAACTTTTTTGGAAGTTGTGGAGCAGGCCCACAAAGTTACCCTTTATGGTAAGTCGTATGCTATTAACTGTTATGGTGCTTCCACACGGTTATAGACTTACGTAGATTTCTATGGATTTGTTTTTGTATTCAACATAGCAGTGTGGAAAAATATCGGTATGCTTAATATTCAACAGACTTACGTCAGACTTGCTGTGGTATTGATAAATGTTGAAATTGTCATTTTAGCCCTAAGATTCCTAAATCATTTGCTTAGTCAACTTAGGAACTTCTCTTTACATCAGTTTTCAAACTTTTACATACGATAATAATATGGCAGGGAAAGAAATCACTGCCTCATTGTAGAAGCCATTTATTATTTTAATACGCTCCTTATAATCAGGTTTGTTCATATGCATGGGTGCTAGATATGATCTGCTTGCAATGAGTTATTCATAAGCCCCAGGGTTGCTTTAAACTATATTAATGCCATAGTTTATTTAATGTTGGAGTTTCCTGAACGTGGAAGCGAGTTCAATCCCTTGTCAACCAAGATCATTATCAATCGGATTAATTACTTTATCTACGGCAGTTATACCGAGTACCGAAGAACAAATTAATAGCCAACTTTTTGAGACTTGATGGTTTCGAATAAAATAAATCAGAGATAAACAAGCAAGATTGAATTTGTTGCGTTTGTGTGAGTGTGTGTAGTACTTGTGCAGGTTTGTGCGCTTCATTCATAAGTGCGCCTGGTTTGTGTCGGCGGTGTGCGTGGCCCTGCGCTGTGTGCGTGTGCTGCGCGCGCGCACCTGCCGACCAGTTCTGAGATGCGGAGATTTGTGCACCTCTCCCACGGTCGCTGCCCGCTCGGCCTCTGATCTGCTCTAGCTGAACCTCGTTCTGATATAATTTAAATTTTTCTCTGTGTTCGTCGTTTTAGTTTCAATTAGAGCCAAAGAATTTTGTATTCCAATCACAATTAAGTAAAATAAGGCTCAAGAAGTTGAGACGCTGCTCGGCTCTTTGATGTCGTGTAAAGGCGGTGTTTGTTTCAATAGTGTCATGTTTTCATGTTTCTAAATGAGTTGAAAGAAATGTTCCGTATGAAGACTGCTCAGATCTATTATGAAACATGTAGTAAAACTTTTGATATTAAATGTGTTTTTATTGCTTTATTTTCTTGTGGCTTCGTATCTTTATTTTGAACAAGTTGTCAAGATTAAAATCGGTTAGTGGAGAAAATAAGCTGAGCAAAGTAACAATGGGGGATTGTGGATTCTATTTTTGTTGTGGATAACATAAGAGGTGTTGGAAGGTGCAAGGTGGCCAGCTCGGCGTCGCCGGTTGCGAATCACGCCAGCATTAATTGCCGTGCTCCGGCACATTGTGATTTACTCGCACTATATATCTCGCGCAGCTGCACTTGACTCACGATTATTGCGCACACGCATCTTTTTGTACTAACGTTACAATAAAATAGGAATTGCGTGCTTTGATTGCGTTGTTAGGGCAATCTTTATCATTTTAGCTTTTACGCAATTGTTTTGTTCAAATACTCGTAGTGAATATTTTTTTCGACTAAGTTTAGAATGAAGTTAGTTATTCCTGAATATAGTCCATTTATACCATTCATATTAAAATTATCAAGAATATTTGTCGAACGACTCTACGTCGACAATTTGTTCAAAAAACATCTCATGGCGTCTTGATGAATTTTTATTTACCTTAACGGATATTAACACTCGTTTAATTGAAGTATTAAATACTTCAATTAAACGAGTGTTAATATCCGTTAACTCAACTCTGTAAGTTTGTACATGCAATGTGCATTATACAATACGCTTTTTATACTCATTGTAGTGATGGTATTATATTATGAGCGTATAGAATGTATCGCATTTATCAGCCACCTGCCCGTGCGATATATCCGTAGAGATATAATACAAGTAACTGATTGTGAGGCTCTTCGCTAACAAGCCTCCGGCCCTGAGTAATTGTACAGAACTGATGGCTCTCTAATTCATATTTCTCTCAATGAAAAACAAAAAAAAAAACACGTACCATAAATTTATATCATAAAGATCAAACCATTTCCAACTAATTAATGATGCTACACATATTTTCACATCAAACAACTCGCTAAATAAAAAGTACATAATATTTAAACTTATGTTCTTTAAAATTATTTTAAAAGTAATAGAAAAGTCGTGTCATCAAAAAGGATTAAACATATATATACGAGTATATGTACCGCCTCCATGGTCGTTAACTCGAGTGTTGGGCTGGTACCAAGGCTCCTGAATGATGAAAAGAACATTAATTCTCTTTGACTCTTATAAAGTCTACAGACTGTGAGTGTCATATCATTTGCGACAGTAAAACTCGCTGTCGGACATTTCTGAAGAAATAATTTGATAACAAGTAATTACTACGTTGATGTTCAGATGAAAATATGTGTGAAATAAACAGTTATTTCTTGATGTGCTTTAAAGTTGCAGTTTCAATACGGAAGCTATCATCGCTCTGAAGAAATAAATGTTGAGATAGGCTTGTTTATTTCTTTAATAACTTAAATAAAGCTAATTGTAATTATCTTCAGATGATAATGCAAGAAGGTGGTGGCACGAATAACAGCCGTGCTTGGCATTAAGATCTGGAATGGTATTTTTGGATGTATAAAAACCACGATGGCTTTGACTTCCGTTTCCGTAATTAAAGTAATTAATCTCGAATGATTTCGGTGTAATTGTCGCGTAGTTTCCGATGAGTCCCATCCGTTGTAAGATACTATATTGTCACTGATAGCTTGTAAGAACGGAAAATTGAATTACTTAATTATGGCAGTTTACTCATTAATTTTCGGTATTTACTTTTTTGCTGTATACGGTCTGATAGCCTTATAACCGCCTTCTAACTTCGATGTCTGTAATTAGCAATGACCTAACGAAAGCCTAAGTAAATGATTCGACGACTCAGAACCGAAATGTCTGGCGAAAAATGACGAGGAGTGCCGACCCCAAATGAAAAGTCATAGAACAAAAGTTGTTGTTTATGATGTTAGTAACATAGTCCTGAGAGGTTGTCAGTGTTTTACAAGTAACCCTGTATATCTGAGTTTATATGTTTGGAAACGCACTCATGACACAGGAGAACCTACTATCTAATGCGGTAACGTTTTTTTTAAAGTTCTGTTGTTAATTAGTTAATTATCAAATTTTATTTGCTTAATAATAGTACCATTAAACAAACCACCAAGTCATCGAGTTCTCCCAACATATCGAACGACGAACGTTCTTGGTATCGCCGCGGTGAAGAGAATCGTGAATGGCGTAGATAAGTGCACAAAGCACCGGAGATGCGCTGCCTGGCTCGGGCCCGACCGAGGACAGCCCGCAACCTTCGTACTTTCGGCCGTATTTACTAATGCCATACCTGCTTTGTTTTTGAATTAGGAACTTTACATGTTGCGTGTCCACTTTTGACGATAGAAAATGTAACAGAATATTCAGCCAGTACTGTAGTGAAATTAAAAAAAGCGTTTTAGGGTTTACGATTATAAAAATGATTTTGGACGTAGGTTTGTGAAATGCGACGTGACCAATCCGAAACACTGTAGACTTTTAAGTATCGATATCAATGACAAAATGTTTCTATGTCAGAGTACCTTATAGAAAGTTTTTTCGGTAGTATACCTACCTATTGTATTTTTCAGCAAAAAAAAACAAATATAGTTTTATTAAGAAATCAAGTTTTTGTTTTATACTTAACTAGCGACCCGCCCCGGCTTCGCTCGGTTGCAATGCTGATACTAAATACACTACAGAAAAACTGTACACAATATGTGAACCTTCCTCTTGAATCACTCTATCTATTAAAAAAAACCACATCAAAATCCGTTGCGTAAAGATTTAAGCGAACATAGGGGTATAGGGACAGAAAAAGCGACTTTGTTTTATACTATGTAGTAAAGGCAATATAAGCTCATTTGGCGAAATACTTCGAAAGTTTCAACTCCATTTTTATATCGCGTAGCAATCAACAAATTCCCGGTACCGCAAAATAAGAATGTATAACAAGAACAATGCACGCAACAGGCCGCGTTTCTTTACAACTCCAACACATTTCATTTATGCTAATGTCGGGTTCACAGTAACAGGTGGCCGACAAGGGTTGCTCGGGGGAACCTAACCGACACTTGTTGCATCCATTTGCGTCCAGCAAATTTAAACCATGTTGATAAACAAATGTATGGACGTAATGACTCCATTATGCCCCTTGTTTATCTAGACCGAGGTACTTGTAAACGACAATTATTTCCACGTAATTTTATGTTCTAGGTAACTTTAAATTTATATCTAAATTGTTTTGAAAATAAAGTGAAGGGAACAGCTGCTTTAGAATCGATCAATCGACGAATTATTTTCAAATTATGTGTTCTATTGCAATCATTGAGATTGAGACTGCTACAATGTACTTCTGATTTGTGGAGACCTCGTGTGATTCTGTACTTTACCTTGTCTTGTAAGGAAAATGAGGTGATGATACATGAATATGTTATGCGTATCTTCATAGTGAACCGATCTCCACCGGCGGCCGCCACAATAGCTGGCAGAACAAAAGCTCGCGCCATTTTTACCGAACCCATTGTTCACCGTTTGAACTTGGAACGTCGCGTGACGTAAACGGCGCGTGCGCTGTTTCGCATTCAAATCGCCTTCTTTTTGCTTATAATTGTACTAAATATCATTGCAAAACGATCATTCGCGCTAAAAGCCACGATTAAAATAGTACTTTGTAACTAATTGCCTTATTTACGAACGCAACTGTCAATTTAGAAAGACTTCATTGAAAAAGGCTCGCATTAGCATTCTTTGAGTGCTTTATGAACCGAAGTTTGTATTAAGTTAATGCCCCATAATTATACTAACCAAATGAATACTTTGTGTCTAATCCTATTACCCTTATAGCCCTACATATCGTTACCGTGTGAAGCCAATTATTGTCTGCATGTAGGTACGCATTTTGAAAAATTGTTCATTTGCTTACCGATGTCACCCTCAAGTCGTTGAAGCGTGGAGGAGGGTTATGCCATAATGCGGTGAAATTGTTATTGTTCAAACGGTTCCCTGCTTACTGACGCAGAAAATGAACGTTTTGCGTATGAGTTGTACTTTTATTTAAAACATTAAAATTCGTTACGCTGCCCAGCCGTTGCTCCACTTTAATAAATTGTAAGATACAGGGTCTTTTAAAATAACCATACAAGGCAAAAGTTGATGAAGTTGTTTGAATGCATATTTGTTGTAGCAATCCTAGTGAGGTATCATAGTCCTCATCGTTTTTACCTTCCGAGGTGGAGAATCTAACAATGCTTACTTATCTGGCAGTGATCTGTGCTGCGTTGATCACGAACGTAGGCGACGGACCTTTGCTCAATGATAGAGGCGGCGCGGCGCGGCGGCGGCCGGCGCATGCGCATCATCTCATTGAGCGCGCACCGGATGGGCCAATCAGCGGCGTGAATGGACGCCCCCGCGAGCGCTGTGCTGCGCGTTATTAGCTCCCGTACTAGATGCCACTGTTTCTTTGTTATGCCCGTAAATTGTTATGACTTTTTATGGCCCAAAGAATGTGTTGAGTCGTAAACTCGTAAATCCGTTGTTTGCCTCATTGATAACGCTATTGTTCGTCGCATGAGAAAACGTGCGTCTCCAAGTCTTCAGCTCCTGCATTTGGACCGGTTACATAGTTCAGCTTGTTAGCTCGGAGGTGACATGTCCGTTGCGCGGACACCGGCGCGGACGCAGGCGCGGTGTGAGATGCGTATGCGCACGTTAACGTAATATTTGAACGGAAGCTGGGTGGGTATTATTTTAGTTTATGGCGTTTAATGAATTTAATATATTTTTGTGTTCAATTAGCAGTTTGATTAAAAGTTTTGGAAAGAACACATGGACATGGAGATGAGAGGACCCGAAGCATCATCTGGGTGGATGTGGTAAACTTGATGGTTAGTTCTGTTACAGTCAGCTACCATCACCTCAAGCTGATCAAACACGGCCACCAGGTCCACTAACCGAACACATCAGGGTCGAACAGCCAGCCAGTTTGTATACAAACATTGTTTCCAGTTCTCATGTTATGAGCACGCAAGGTCTTTACTTTCAAGATCAGCAGAGCATACGAGCAGCTAGTCATAATTACGGTAATGCTTGGCCGAGTGTTGCCCAACCGTACTGTCTGTCCTAGCGAACGGCCGGACACGGTGTTTCAAAATACACTGATATTAAAGGAAATTGAGTTGCGATATGATGAGCGATGATGGCCGGCCCTTTGGGTTATTGATTGTGAGTTTTGTTAACCTTGTAGGTATTGTTACTCGAAAGGGGAGGTAAGGTATGGTAAACTGTACTCTTTTTTAATATTATTATTTTATGTTGTGGTGAATTGTGTTGCTTGCGCCGAATAAATAGGTACGTAAAAACGTTCTAAAATGTTGGGAAGGCAAGTTGCAGGACACTGGGCAACGTTGCAGCGTCATTTTGGGGGACATTTTGTCCTCTAATGTATCTGAAGCTTCATTCATGTACTTAGAACATAACCTGCTTCCTGAGCCGTAGTTTAATGTATTGATTGTGAGACTCATATACTGTGAACAGGCATCTTCAGGGCTCGTTCAGTTTAGCATAGATAGGGCATCTATCTGTCCATCAGGCAAGATATCTTTATAGGACTGTCCTTAAATAAGGGCAGAAGAAATTCTTACACCTGCACTTTTTTTTTGAGATGTTCAAATGACTTCTTCCACTTTAGGGTGGAGTGAGATTTAGTCAGTAAAAATCTGACGTGCCCATAGCAGATTGTTACTGACTAAATAGAACAACGTTTTCGTGGCGTTCTTATATAATACGGCTATCATTTTCTGATACGAGAAAAGTTAACTCAAAGATTACACGGTATTTGTAAACAGTCCAGTCTTCGCACACAACAATTTCGCAATTTCTGTCAAGACATGTCCAATATTCTGTAAATTTAGCAGAGCCGTAGGTTATAATTTAGAAAATGAACGTTTTCATATTTTTCCTTCGGTCACGGCTGGTTCACATTCGGGACAAGTGCACGCGAAATGAAGAGCGTTTTGCGAGTTGCGTCACTACGCGAAGCGAGGATGCCATTTTTGTTACGATTCCTTCGACCACGATCCATATTTGAAATTCGAACGCTATTGTGGAACTCTTCACTTCAGTTGGTCGATACAATTGTTTGTGGTTGATTTTTCTGTCGACCACTGCGTTGTATGCAAATTCAGCAAGTATTTAATTAATTGAAAATTAGGTATTCTTAGTTTTCCCGCACACGGGTCACGAACCACACTTTTTTGTGGCGGAGTTTTTTTTGTGGTGGCTTTTTTTTGAGGCCCGTTTGCGGGGATACTTATTGTGCAACTGATTTGTTTTTACAAAATCTTACCTTTTGGCTTATTGAAAGCTTTCATCATGACTTTGATTCCCATGCCTGCGATGGCCGCCGTCGCCTCGATGAGTGGTCTGCTGCGGGCTCTTGAAGTCCGAATCACAACCCGCCAGCAGGCCGCTATTATCTATTGTCTTTCACTTATATTTATATTTACAACGACTTTTAACACTATTTACTTAAAATTTAAATAAGATCAATAAATATCACACTTTTTCTGTTGTTATAGTTGTATCGTCAGTCTAAACACTCTTCGCTATTTTTCATTTTGGCGATGATATTATTGTCACGTGACGAAGGAAAAGTTCATTCTTATTGTATCACTGTTCATTGTTTTTTTGTATTCATTTAACAGCACCTGTTAATAGAGAAATAATCCATGTAATTTTGTACTTGACTCCTATTTCTGCCGTTTGAGATGAATACGTTAACTGTTTGTAGAGGTAATAAATTAAAACATTAAACACAATGTTAGTTTTTATCTGCAGCAATAGTTATAAATAATAGCCGAGTGGTAATTAAAACGACGGCGCGGTTGTATGATAATTGTTGAAAGTACTAGGCTCGCAGAGTGGCGGAGGAGGTATCGTGGTACACAAACATTCCCACAGGTGTGCGGAACGATCCGATGCAGGCTTCCGGCCCGGTACCCCACTTGCCCCGAGTTCCCAGCTCCCACCCTCGCGCCACCCTGCCGCGTGTAGCCCCGTGGGGTGGTTCTCACGCAAACCACTAGCCCGCGACTGATCATTTTGCTAACTTAGTGTCGAACTATCCAAGTCAATTTAGTAACAATGTGAAGAAGTTAGTATTCACTCTAGGCAAATAGCCCGTAACTACTAGTTAAGGTATATACCTATTGGTAAATTCTAGATACCACTGTTTAGAAAACTAAATAAAATGCCTACATTTATCATAATTTTAACAAGTTTTTTAGGGTTCCGTAGCCAAAGTGTCAAACGAGACCTTTTTTATAAGACTCCGCTGTCCGTCCGTCTGTCTGTCAACAGACTGTATTTACCGTGATAGTTAGACAGTCGAAATGCCGTTGTGAGAACAAATACTAAAAAAAAAAATAGAATAAAAGAACTATTTAAGGGGGCTCCCATGAAACAAGTTTGATTTTTTACTCGTATTTTGCGACGGAAGCGGAGTCTTTCGTACGCGAATCTCACTCGCACTTGGCCGGTTTCAGTACTGCATTGTACTTTTTCAACCTTTTAAGTTACAAATAAACCTATGTTCGTGTATGTTCAGTCAATTTATTCAACAAGTGGTGAACATTCGGTAGTTATAATGAACATAATCGTAATCGCCCACGCTTATTTGGTTGTGCGTGACCACGATATGGTACAATTACAATAATGTTGACTATGGGAGTTCTAACGGAAAAAAACAAGAACTCGCTTTTTAACAACACTTTCTAGCAACAAATTTTTAACCGACTTCAAAAGAGAGGAGGTTCTACGTTCGGCTGAAAGTTTATTTTTATTTATTAAATAACGAAGAGACAAAACTATTATAGAAACACCGACTTTCGAAATTAAAGTTAATTTGCATTTTTCTATTTTTTTTTACATTGTTGAAGTCAGTTGCATTGTTTTTTGTAATTATTCGAATTCGAGTATTTTTTTATCGTCAAACTTTGTTAAAAGTTGATACGTTTTTAAACAGCCACAAACCAATTTAAAAACCTACCCAGAATTTCAAATAGTTAGTTTTGTATTGTTTGAATATTCATTAACCAACAATTGATATCTACTTAACATCATGTGGGTATAGAAGGTAATTTAATCAAGATGCAACGAGATAATCATCCAATGTTTATGTATTCTTAATATTCATAACGTTCTCCACAAACTAACTGAGCGACACAAATTGATGGAATTGGTGCTTCAAACCCCATCGATAGTCCAAGGGTTAAGTACCAGTAAACATCTTCATTTTCCTTTATTAAAAAAGGGGTTCCAATGTTGTTATTACAAAAAAAAGTATTGCCAGAAATGATTAATGGTAATCTGTTAAACACTTTTCAATGAATATTTTTCGGTTCACACGGTGATAGAGCAAATTTATTTTTTGTTCTTTTTCTAACTTGTCTTGGCACTAATTTCTTTTTATTAATAGATTATGCAGATAAGGACATCATTTCAGAATTTATGGTTTTTTGTATCTGCAAAACTGTTTCTCACGCTTATATGGTCGTGTTGTATTAAAATTCTGCTCATATATGTTACTAGCTTTCCGCCCGCGGCTTCGCCCGCGTGGACTACAGTTTATATCGCGCGGGCAGAGACCCGTGCTCAGCAGTGGAATTATAGGTAGCCTATGTGATATTCCAGTGTCTCTTCTACCTACCTACTAATTTTGATCTAAATCCGTTCAGTAGTTTTTGCGTGAAAGCGTAACAGACAGACAGACAGACAGAATTACTTTCGAATTTATAATATTAGTAGGGATAGTGTAGCACATATAATATGCTCTCGTAGATTTTCAATACAATTGACACGGTATGAGTCAATAAACCGTATGTACTTAAGTCATGATGGGGGCGACGAATTGTGTCTAATCAAAATCACATTTAGAAACATAACTGTCATATTATTGGTCGGACATTTTATTGGACAAATGACGCTGTACGAAATAATAATACTGAACTTTATGTTTTAAGGGCACATCATCAAAAGGTTTAAAGAATTTGTATTTTATACGCACAAAACGTTTTGGAAACACATACATTGTACGTACAACTAAAGAACGGAATTCGATACCGAAATCAGTGTTTTTCTATAGTTACAATCCAAGAGTGAATAGGTTACTTCTGCAAGCATGTCTCCGTCGTTGACCACATCATCGCTTACCATCAGTATCATCTTATGATTTCAGTTATGTATATGAAAATGTTCCACCAAATATTTTATTTTTATATTAAGCAGGCCTTACAGTGTATAATATATATGTGTATTGCACAATAATGTCCATCTAGTGGCAACCAATGTATTTGAACAATGTTTAATCTGTGGATAATGCAGTTGGCTGCAACATTACCACTTACCTCTGGTATTATTTATATGCATAAGCTTTATGTTGTAGTTGTTTGTTATCCCTCAATAAATAAAATAAAATAAAATAAAAATCAGGTGAGATAGTGGAGAAGTGCAAGTCTAACAAAAGATTATTAAAAAAAAAAATGACATTACGATTTTGCTTAAGATGAAGAAGCAATAGTCACATGTAATTCAATCAATCACATCGTATTATAAACCTATTAAAAGCTACTGCAATCCAGATCATTAAATCCAGTACTGAATAAAGCAGTAGTCTCTATTGACGCTCGGGAAGAGTCCTTTGTGTCCTAAGTAGTGGCATTCAATAGAGCCTAGTAGCCCGACCAATATTGGAGGACAATAGTCAAATAACTGCTGCTCCCAACGGGCGTAAAGCGAAAATCATGTTTAACTAGCTGTTGCCATTGGCTTTGCTCGCATGATGGTGGAAAATTATACTAAGGAATCATACTTCCAGGATAAAAAGTATCCTATGTATTACTCCAAGACATCGTCTACCTATGTACCAAGTTTCATCTAAATCCATTCAGTAGTTTTTGCGTGAAAGAGTAACAAACATCCAAACATCCATACAAACAAACTTTCACGTTTATAATATTAGTAAGATAGAGGCCAGTCCTTTATGAATGTGAGACTGTTGACTTAGTTCTGATCTTTGGAGTGGTTGTGAAGGATAATGATGTAATGGCTCGATGGATGAAATGAGATTTGTCGGGTCACGTCAGCTGTGTGTGCATTGACCGCTGGGCAAGAGTCTTGACAAAGTGGCTGTCTGAGGATGGACGATACTGAGGCTGACCTAGGGAGAGGTGGCGAGGCGACTTGTGCGCCTACCGCATGGGCTAGTATCTTTTTAGAGCGTATTTGTAAGGGCGTTTTCTTCGCGCAGGCTGCTACGCCGCGTAGCTGCTACGACGCGTTGTTGTTACGACGCGTAGGCGTTTACGTTCCGTTGCGTTGCAAAAAATACAATAATTCACTATGCGGTGGTATTTAAGACCTAATAATTTCCTGAACATTCTGTCATGTTTTCAAAAGATCATTTAAAACACTCTTTCCCAGAATACTACATAAATCATGTAACAAGCTCAAAATAAAGATGTGTTTCACTATTGTATCAGTAAGACTGTACCTTTAATTGACTGTAAGTAACCCTTCTAATAATCTGTGCAACACAATTGAGTGAGTCGGATAGCTTCGTATCTATTACGGGGCAGTTAGTGCGTGCGTGCTTGTGTGTCTGTCTGTCTGTGTGTCTGTGCGGTTAATCGTGTGGTGCGACTGCGAGCACAGATTGGCCGGGCGCGGGTCAACTAACTCGATTGTCGCGCCCAATTTGTCACCCCACGCCTCAATGACACCGACCGCATTACATTTGTATCTTATTTGTACTAGATTACATTTTGATCACGTTCTATGATATTAGGCTCCCTTTGTTTAGCACCGCGGCGACTCGTAGTACATAATTTGGCAATCATACACGAATTGAAGTAAGCGTCAAAAGTTAACATTTTTCTAAGTTTTCATTTTCACAAATTCTAGGAATTATCATGTATTTGTTAGTTACAAAAGTTAAATAACAAAAGATGCAAAAAAAGTTGGCGAGTTAGCCGAGTCCAATAACCTACATAAATAAGTGCTAATGTACAATGTAACCGAATGTCGAGCGACACTAATTGATGGCTCCCGTCTAGTTGACTAGCGGCATTCATGAAGCAAATGTTTTAGGTGTGCGGAATGAACCCGCGGTCAAATAGGGTCGCCGGGGTCTCATCTTCGACCCCATCTTAATGGGAAAGTGGACACCCGCATATCTGGACCGATGAAGCAGACAGACACTAATTCGGTTGTAGATTTTAATATTTCTAAATTAAGTGGATTTACGATAAGTGCAGGGGAACAATCGTATGATGTAACGGTCACGTTGAACACATCAAGTTTTTGGTTTAAGATTGAGCTGGCAACACCCGATCCAGTTTCGAAATAAAAAGCAATGAAAGTACGCTTTATGGGTTTCTTGACAGAAATGAGGCAAGATAATTCATTTATTCAGCCACTAGCTACATTGTGATGCGTTCGAGAACTGGTTTGTTCCCGCGCCGCGTATCAATGCATGTTTTGATTTCGGCCAAAGTATTCGCGAGATTTAGCGCGTTTTGCACGGATTGCGCGCGCATCAACAAACACGGCGACAATGGATGCTTCGGCGAACTGAGTGACGCGGGACGCACGATTCAAATGTGGAACAATGCGAGCTTGTATAACAAGCGCTAACAATTCGGCGGGTTGTTTATGTGAACAATAGCAATAGATTGTGCAGTTTGTGCGCAAGCAAGCGAGCTTTTATACTTTGTTTAGTGTTGCCACATAATAATGATCGTAACATTGTTAGCGTAAGCCTGACTTCAGTCAATATTAGCATACGACCAGCGTAGTTTATTTAGGGTAGATGACTAAAAAATCTATTTGGTCTGTTAGTCCGTCAGATTACCAAAAAACATTGGTTTTTGTCGTTTTGTCTCGTAAACAAAAAATGTCGTCGATACAGAAACCTTGCCTGACGTCATACCTATGTAAAAAGTAACTATCACTTTTTACCAACAATTAACGTACCAAACCCACTTTTGTACTTTGATGCGTGTTTGCATTTTTTTTTATTTGTTGTATCAAAAAATACATATTCATTTTCGATTTTTTCGAGCTTAATGAAGTTCAGTGACTGTTTTAATAATTAGCAAATTAATTCCTAGTGGATATTGTGATCTAAAATTAGTGTAGTTTTAGAACTTATACATTATCTACATTTAATCAAACTTTAATAAATATGTGCATTAAAAAAAAAACTTAAATACTAAACCCTAACTATGTAGGTAAATAAATATATTACAAAATGACAAAGTACGCCCAGGCGTCAAAGTGCTCCTCCACATCGCTGTCATCCGGAAATGTGCCCAGAAGACTGGCAGCATTGCCACGTTGAATGGCAATGCTTATTCTTTGGGCGAAGAACGGTAGTTTGTAGTTTTAGTAGTGACAATACTTGAATGAATTATTGTAGTATTGACTGCCATTTGCTGCCAAATGCTGCATAAAGCATTAGAATGTGTTACATCCGCGTTTTGCGTCCGAAAAATGCAGCGTTGAAAGGCTTCCTACAAGGTGGACCGATGACCTGGTAAGGGTTGCGAGAATCCGATGGATGCGAGACGCACAGGACCGTTCATTGTGGCGACACTTGGGGGAAGCCTATGTCCAACAGTGGACGTCTTTCGGCTGAAATGATGATGATGATGATGACATCCGCATTTTAATGAAACTCAAAGTAACAGAATGATTATATTTTTACCCAGGATTAGTTCTTATACGACGGTTTGCTGAGTGTGACTTGTCGTGTTCTGGTCGTATATCTGTGTTCTGTGTCGCGTCGCGCGGGTCACGCGGGGCGCAAGTGATTTGACCTCCGACCATTCAATTAAAACGTTATTACGGACGACGCTCGCTCCGCTCCGACTCGTATTGTATCACTTCTGTTGGGACATATTTGTTTAACTAGAAGCTAGGGTCAAATGGCCATGTCAACTAATGTAACATATCTGTTACGTTTTAGTTTGTTTCTAGCCGCTGTCGGTTACTTCGGGCGCGTGAAGGTAGTTTTGTTCAAGTTTGAAACCTCGTTTCCTCTCTTTAAAGGGTGAATTTTGGAAAATCTTCTCTTACTGTTCCCGCACACGGGCTTCAAAAAACGCCGCTTCAAGCTTCATTTTGAGGCGGCCTTTTTTTGTGGTTCTTGAGAGGCTGTGCCGCCACAAAAAAACGCTTGAAGCTGCTTCAAGCCGGCCACAAGCTGTCGCGCGCTTCAGCTGTTTTTTGCGCAGGCTTCTAGCCTTTTTTTTTTGGCCGCTTCTAGCGTTATTTTGTGGCGTCTTTTTGAGGCCCGTGTGCGGATCAGTTAGTACTCGCTTACGTTATAAAAGGTAACCTTGTGCAAAATTTCACGCTCTTAGTCCCAGTAGTTTAGGCTGTGTGCTAAGATGTCAGTCAGTTAGTTTCTCCTTTAATATATTTAGATAAGAATGTTTGTATTTTTAATTTTTCAGGTCTTGTGCTTTACTGTTTTTTTTTTTATTATAGTTTATGGGCAGACGAGGGCATTCAAATCGCATAGAAATAATTTACTTTGGCCTATATGTCATTAGATGCCTATTCCAATGGATTGTAAAAAATAGTGTTCGTAATGGCTACTATTTCAGATTAACTTTAAAAAGGTATCTCTCGCAGACATAGGTAGACACGACCTATACAGCCTCAATGCAGGGACGTGATTAAAATTGCTCAATTTGATTTAAAAAAAAAACATTAAACTACTTTTCCTAACTTGGCTACTACAAGAAAAACTTATACGTACCATAAACAACTCTAACGTCTACACAAGTATCTTAATCATAACAGGGTTTTTGCTTGTTTACAAATCTACGTACTGATAAAGAAAAATTTCAGTACCTAGCGATTTACTGTGAATGTATTTCGAACTATGAAATGAACGACCAGTAGCTCAGAGGGTTGTCTGTCGACAAATTAACGTCAGATTCCGCAGACAAAAATGATTTCGAGCGTCGGAATTTGGCAGCGCAGCTTAACGCGAGATTTTCCGACACCTCTCTAATTATCGAGGAAAAATATAATTGTAGAACGGCTGTCATAAAACGGGTATGGTTTGGGCGACATTCTGTGGTGTGGGTGTCTTGGAGACGGGCGTGTGAGCAGGCGCGAGGCGCGGGGCGGGCTGGCTGCCGATTGGCGAACACCTCCCAACGCCCACGCTCTCCGCTCTTTGCGCGAGAAAAATCTTCGCGAGGAAAACTCCGCAAGTTCCATATTCTTAACGTTTGTTTACAATACGTGGGCGGCATAATAGTCGTTCGATGACTTGACTCAACAAAATGGCTACCGCGGCTTATCAACACATTATTGGCCGGACTTAAATAAATTTTCTTTTTTTCCCTCGTAGTAGTAGACTGGTAATAAGAAGATGCAATGAAAAGTAAATGGCAGTTTAATGTCCTGAAGCACCGAATAAATAAAACTGTCGAGACATTTAGATAACATAGTTTTTTGTCTACGCTACAGTATGCTAAAAAGCAAAAGTGTGTCATCAACATTCAGGTTAATTTAAAACAACACAACTTGAACACAATTAACTTCTAGGTTCGTAATAAAAATTCAAATTACAATCACAAAATGTTCGTTTAGGAGAATAAATATAAACGCGTTAATTAGACATTCAAATGCGTTTTCAGTACTTTTGTATGTTAATTCATTTGGTGTAAGGTTAAGTTCAGTGTCGCAACCGCCATTTTATGTAACACAATGTGGCAGACATTATGCTCAAACAATCCGTGTTCATGCTAACTAAATTAAATAAATTATTAAATAAATAAACATTTTTGTCCTATATATTGGATGTACAACTGGTACAAGTCGTGTAATTCGACAATAATTTAGAAGTGTACTTACGAGATATGAAATAACAGACACAATGAAAACTGATAAACTTTTCAAATGAAACAATAGTGAGGTGATTACCCCTTTAATTTATGAAAATTGTCACAATAATAAAAGTCAACACAAAAAATATTGTCCATTCGCTTTTATGAACAATTGTTATACGGCAAATACAACACTATCATTTTAAATTTCGAAGGCATCCTTTTGTTGTTTTACAACCAGCCAGTTTTAGAGTTATTAAGTGACGCTTACATACTTTTTAAAGTTACTCTATTTAGTAGCTGAAGAGTTACGATGCTCGTAAACTAATCTGTCACTAAAAGCAGGAATACGGAAGGATAAATTTTAATGTTGATACCGGTGAGCTACTTCGTTTAGATATCCATTTCATCACGTTGGAAATTGGGTCGTCGTGGGCGCAGCGCAACGGCGCTCCCGACCAACTCGCAGCATTAGTGACTATTAACAACATGTTAACGTTCTGTTAAAAATATCAATCCTCATAAAACTACAGATTTATTTTGGAAATTATAAAACTTAACTAATGATACGTTATTAATGGCTCTGTTATTGTCCTTCATTAGTCAAAGTTTTTGAACTTATTCGCCTAAACGAGCATGTCAAGCGATTGTCGTCCTACGGTCAGGACATAATCTACATATTAAATGGCATTGTTCATTAAAAGCTGTTATTATAAACAAACATGGTTTAAATTTATTCACAAAATGTCAAAAGTTTAAATTTTTCATTATTTCCGAAGGTATTAAGGAAATGTTATGGGTATAAGAGGTAAATCAAATAAGTATGTTGAGAAAAAGTACTAGAATTGTAAAAATACTGTGGGGACCTACTTAGTTCAATATATGCTATCAATTATGTATGACCGCTCTGTATAGTAAATGCCACACATATTGCCATTCATCGCCAGACCTGCCATCTTTATGCCATCAATGAGGGATTAGGTATTGTTTCATTGTCAATACTGATATAACTTTGAATAAGGTATCACCAGGTACATTATGTTTGTTTTTGAGTATCTACAGAACATAAAATCACTTATATGTAATTTGAAATTGTATTTTTTCTTTAAATTTGTTTATAACTGATATAAAAAATCCCGTGTTCTTCCAAAATGGCACTTTTTATGACTTTTTTGTATATATTTGGTAGGTTTATGTCATAGGCTAAATTTCACCCTCCATTTTTTTTTCGATAATTTATTAATATATGTTAGAACAACATTTGCCAGCCTAGGTCATCTAGTTTCTACATAGCAACAGCGATTTAAGCTGCACGACTATACCCAAACGATTTGCTCATTTCGTTTTTAGAACAGCTAGTGAGGGGACCATTTGAATTTGAATGCTAAGCGTTCAGTTTAACGCTCCTTTGTGAGTCAGAGGGCACGGTTCGCTGGTTGCGAAAATTTGTCCGTACGTACACCTCGCGTTCCAAACTCGCGATGCGAAACCTTTTAATACATTGATATTTTAGTTTAGGCAAGCACTTTAACGTTTTGAAATAGTAGTTATTGAGAAATATCGATACATCGACGTAATTGGGCAGCTCGTTATTAGTATTTGATACTTTGAGGAAAATGTTGAATTTTTCGTATTGTTCTTTACGAGTCTTGCATGTGTTTTAGTGAATTCATGTAGGTATGTGACGTAATAGGTACGTAGGTAGGTAATATTTCAATATTACAACGTAATTTGTTTGTAGGTCATCATCATCATCATCATCTTCCTGCCCTTGTCCCGTTTTATTTGGGGTCGGCGCAACACGTTTTTTTCTTCCATTCTATCCTGTCACTCGTCATGCTATCACTAACTCCCTTTTCTTTCATATCACTTCTCACACAATCCATCCATCTTTTCTTTGGCCTCCCTCTCCCCTTCCATCCATCCACATGTAAACTCATAACTTTTTTAGCAACATGTAGGTATTTAGTAGTATTTGTAGGTAAAGGAAAATGATGCCCAGTTCCTTATTATATTTCAGCCAACGAACCTCTCCGTATTGTTACAAGTTACAATCGACCATATAAAAATTAGACCATATGACGTTGTATAGGTATGCACTGGTGCAAGCTATTTTGTAATTTAGACTTTCCGTCGCGGTTTTTAAACTGCTTGTTTAGGCACTGTTCTACTCCTATTGTTCGTAGTGTAATAATATATAGACTATAACTTTCCTTGATAAATGTAAAATAAAAAATATCCAATATTAGAAAAAAGAAAGAATTCGGATCAGTCGTTCCCGAGATTAGCACGTTCAACTAAACAAACAAACTCTTCAGCTTTATAATATAATGTTTAGTATAGATATAATAGTAAGTAAGTACACAAGTTATTGTAAGGATTTTGGCGCGTGGCTCGAACGTCAAAATGTTTACTTTGAGATGATTCGTATATACTTCTATGAAATGAACCCAAAATAAACCGTTTAATTTGTAGTGTATTGTACCTAACCGAAAGTGATTCTACATCAGTGTTTTTGGAAATAAAATTTTTGTTTACTAAGTACTTGTTACCTGGATGGCTTCCTTAAGAATTGGAATGAGAAGGCGAGGAACCGTGATCGTTGGAAGGAGTGGAGGGATGCCTTTGCCCAGCAGTGGGACAATATAGGCTAATTATAATAATAATAATAAGTACTTGTTACGAACTACCTAACCACGAGCAAAACTATGTAGCTAGGAAATATGTCAAAAGACAAGAAAGAAAAAGAAAGAAGTGTGGAAGTGTGTACTAGTGACTTGATATTAAATTAAACTGAAGTTCAATTATTACCAAAGAAAAAATTATTGCTAATAAAAATTTGTGAATGGCAAAATAAGAAACCAAACTGCAAGGCATGTTGTTTTTCTGCTCATCTCTCAAGTATGAAAGTTTCATCGGAAAGGTTTCTTTAAAGAAAAAAGTGTAAAAAACCACAAGTAGGGGATTGTAGCACGGCTTCAAAATAAACACCTGTATCCGTTGCCGGCACACGGGGTTTTTGTGTTCCCCGGTGTGCACAGGTCCTTAGACCAGGAAAGTAGGCACCGAGTCACAGTCACTAACTGCCGAATCTTTGTCAAAGGCATTATTTCAAGCGTATTATAATTAGGCCTAAGCAGCTCATGATGTTCTTCTAATATTCGTAGCTTTATAAAAGACGATTTAAATAAACGTTTTCTATCAACAAATAAACAATAACAAACGAATTTCTATTTAAAGAATGTTCACGTGAGAATATGTTGATTGAAGTGAATGAAAAAGAATATTTAAAATTACGAACTTCAAGCTAATTCGAAATGACATCCTTACCAAACCGGAATTGTTCGATTGACAACCTACGTACCGATAAACATTACAAGTGTTTTGTAAATTGTTATTTATAATCTGATAAGAACTGTTTATAATCTTATTTACGTTCCTAGACACAATGAAATAAGTTTTTATTTAAATCAGGCCCCAATTTAAAGAACAAAGGTAATTTTCGCAAAGTTTTTTAGCCATGAACCAAGCCAGCCAGCGAGGCTGTACAACGTTATCCTTTCATCTGTTACTATCAATAGAAACAACCAAAATATAACATTATTGCAACATTAACATAATCGCTGAAGCGTAGATTCTAACTCAGAATAATCCAAGTATGAATCATCGGGAATTTGTGATGCAAAACGGATTTAGTGCGGAGCCCGTAAATGAAAACACGACTAATTACTTAAAGGTACCCCAAATGGGTTCTGACGATGTTGTTATCTGTTGGCATTGTTTAACACGCTTCTTTCATTCCCACGGTCGCGCGGGCGCCTGATAACGCGGCGTACCTGCGTCGTGGCGGACGAGAAAACGCCTCGTGGAATTCTCACTATGTGCATTAGCGGGAAAAACGCTTGGAAATCAACTAATTGAAATCCCTCCAGGATTTATTAGGACCGGCTTAATGGCGCAGTTAATTGTTAACCTCACCCACTAGGCACTCGTAGTTACGGTAGAAAGTCCTCTTTCACACAAAACGGCCTAGGAGATTTATGTTCAGCATTATATTAGAACTATTTCTCAAGCACTTAGGTGCTAAGTGGCAAGTACAACTGTTAGTTGAAAGTAGCTAATTATATTGCAAATTTCATAGTGGCAAACGTAAAGTTGAAATATTATTATTTCGTAGCATATTACACTGTAAGTTATTTATTCAGCAGGTGCAATATCATGCAATTAGTGTAACAGATTCAGTGTGTTTACTTCACAAATAATTAGAGCAAAACAAACCTTATATATACTATATAAATAATAATGTTTAGCTTAGGTACACATGAAGCTTTTGAAAAATATTCGTGGAAGTTTGTTATCGCGGTGGTTGCGTGTTTGTACTCAATTGATAGCGAACAATATAAACCGAATGTGGCTAACTATGTACTTTAACAATAAATACTACAAATATACAGTTTCGTATTCATCTCATGAGGTCAGAAATCGCATTGTTGAATTTAAATATTTAAATGGAACGGCATCAAACAAAGAGCAGGGCCGGGAGTCAAGTGCAAAATGCTCAGCGGCCCACGCTCCTGGAAGGATTACATGTACTAGGTATATGAGCCGAATCCATTATCCAATGACGTACACCAATTACCCATTTAATGCAATTTGGGCCATTGTAAAGTTGTCCAGGCCGAGTTCTCGTACATTCCCGGCGACACTCACTCAAAGCACCAATTAGAGAAATCACTAGCGAGCTAACACTGTGTGGAGATGTGGACACAGGTCGATCGTTCGCGGTCGTGTTTGGAACCGGTCATGTCAAAATTGGAGTAGGATCGGAAGAGTGTGGTGGCACTGTCGTGAGGTGCGCGCGCGTGCGTCGCTGTGGCCGGCGAGCGACTACTCGCAGCTGAATGGGCGCGCGGCCGAGCCGGAGGGGCGAAGCTCGCACCGTCTCACTCCCAGCGAGCTTACGAAAATCACCAATTGCGACTGTCCCCTCATTAAACGAGGTAATTTCACATTACAACGACACACTTGTAGTTTCGATACGCGTCGAGCCGGCGCCGCGGGTGCACTAGATACCCGCTGCCACGGGATGTGGCTCGGCTCGAGGTGACGTGAAAGAGCACGAGGTTTTTTTTAAGAGCTTCCGATCGAAGCTCCGGTACATCATTAAGCATCCGGTGGCACCTGCTCGCACTCGAGAGGAGACTGCGTGTTAGAAGGAGATGAAGTGATCGAGCAGAACGCGGACCGGATGGCGGACTCGGTTATGAATGAATCCGCCGTCCCGCTCTGGCCGCTGCGCTTGCGTAACGCAGTCTCGCTCCGACGCAGGTTGTCGCCGTAGAGGAAGTGAAAGGGTCGGGGGGCGTAGTAAATATTGCGCTCTGTGTATCCGTCGGGAGTATTTTCTAAAGGGCCTCGGTTTTTGTGGCACCATAAAGTGCAGTCCACCGTCTTCATTCATAGATCTGCACACACGCAACACACCGAGCGGCGCATTCCTCAATGAATAGTAACGCAGTAACGCTCATTAACATTAATCTGTTGAAGCTTACAATCTATGGATAATAACAAACCGTGTTCAAACAGGACGATTAAATAGTAATATCGGTGTAGGTACTAAATTGCACAATAATGTTCTGTGGCAGGCTACAGGTAGGCAGGAAGTGGTACAAATTGGCACTAACATAGAGTGCCTCAATTGATTCTTGACTATGACAAATGAATGAAACTAAGACAGGATGTTAATGCAGGAGGCCTGCTGAGGGGCTTAATGAAGAACGACAGAGGTCCTTGATGTTGAGGCAAATACCTGAGAATAAGTCAAACCCATCAGTCTGAAGTGCGTAGAGTTTGTGTTGTAAGTAGGTGTGTCGGTGGGTCCGGCGTGGCTATTGTTCGCGGTATTGTTATCTGCTGAGGTGCGCCCGCGCTCGTCGAGTCAATGTTTGACACCACGTGGAGGCCCTTTGATCACGGCAAATATTTTGACATCAGCTTATACCGGGGCTCGGAGATCTTATATCAAAAGTAACAGACATCAGATAATGGATAAATTAAAGAATACAGATACAATCTCAGATCAAAGAGATTAACGTGACAAACGGATTGAAAGTTTTCGAGTAGATAAACAGCTTGTAGGTATTTCTCTTTAATATGCAAACAATATATAATACTACATGCTTTCACGTCAAAATTTTACCTTTTTCTCGGTCCTCTCCTCTACAATAGATTGAACGCGAAAGCAAATATTTATCGCTTGAATCAAGTCTACTGTAAGAGAATTCTTAAAGAAACTCTTCAAAAAATGTCATACCATGATACAGAGAATTTACTGATTGTTCTAAAATGATTTTGTTTATATTTTGTGATTTTGTTTATATTTTGTGTTTTTACTCAATTGTTGACCTAGTTTAAGTATTTTGTTATTTAAGAAACTATTATAATTTATAAAAAATTTACCTAGTTTAAGTACCTATATTGATAATTAAGAAACTAGAAGTTAAACTTTTTAATATTATAATAATGGCATGTCTACATTACAGATTTTTTTACACATTTGTATTGTACTTAAAATTCTTTTGATTATTTGTTAATTTTAAATTATTTTAGCTCTTCTTGCCTGAAACACAGGATTTCCTAGTTCAGGCACGTAAGACTCAGAATTAAGATATATATTTAAGACTGTATGTAATTTATGCTTTAAAGAATTTTGAATAAAAATATTATTATTATTAAATATTATTATTATTATTATTATAATATTTATTTCCCAAGATGTTCGCAATGTAAAGAACTATTTCTTTAGTAATATATCAGTGTCTAGTCCACTTAATACAAAAGATAAAGATCACTAATTTATACCGGTTCCAATTCTACGCAATTAACATTTTTTTTCTCACTCCACATTGATTGGATCTAATAAATGGAGATTTTGAAATACGAAGTTAATTTTTATTGAATTATGGAGCTGGTTACTTATACAATTCTGATAAATATGGTTAAGGCATTGACTAAGATGGTGATGGTTGAAAAACGCATTTTATTTCCAAAAGGTTTGCTCAAAACAAATAAGAGGCTTACAATTGCCTTTCACTTAAACAAATAGAGGATGTGGTCGGTATTGTCTCTGTGGCTCGAGGACTGAATTGCGGACTTGTTAAGCTTGAGTTTTCGAAATTTTTCGGCTACAGGGACTCAAGGTGGTGCCTTGTGGGAAAAATATTAATGAGATTGAAGAAATTGATATTAGATAGTCAGCGTGTATAAATGATTTGTGCACTTGTTGCCTTCATGCATGTTAATTATTCTGGACAGGGAAGTATTTACAATGTTCGTAACATATGTTTCTTGATCCCAGAATAACGCAGTCATCAACAAGGTAGGTACTCCTAAAATAACTAAAGCAACGTGGAAATTGACTAATAAACACACGGACACATTTGCAAACTTCGCAACAAAGAAGCAAACCATAAACAAAGGAGCGAATCAGATCAGAGCATTAAGTTCAAGTGCTTCTCGCCACAAATCAATGGGATCCCGTCGATGCATGTAACCTCTGAGCGCCAGGTGCTACGCGGGAAGTCGCCCCTCCCTCCCCCGCACCTCTACCCCCCCACGATCCTCCACACATACAAACAACACAAGAGGAAGTGCACACACACGCGCACTAGTGACGTAGTCGCCGTCGACGTAGAGATCAATGTGGCTGTGTATTTCTGTAATTTATTAATGGCTTGCATTTGCGTATGCGCAGCTCGATGCGCATGAAAAATGGCGGATATAAATATGAATTGAGTGGACGCTAATTTAAAAGTATGGTCATTTAAAGCGCTTGTTCTTGACGCCTGAAACGAGCCGCCCTAAGAGCTTTTGACAACTTGCATTGCTGGAGTATTTATGGCTAACAATCGAATGTTCAGAGATTTTCGTTCACATGTTCACACATTTGCACGATGTTGATGACACATCTTGTTAAGGATCATATTGATTGTGTAATAATGATAAACTCCCGTTTCAAGTTGATTTAAATTCGATTTTGGGATGCAGAAAGTAACTTTTTAATTTTAGGGTTTTTTAAAGAGGTCTTATAATTTGTTTTATGGTAAGAATATCTGAGTGTAATATTATTGAAATAACATATAACAAATTCTTCTATAACGCAAATTTATAACTAAAAGTTATAATCTAGTGACGTAGCTATCTTTTGCAAAAAGATAAACGTTAAGTCTATTTCAGAGAAGTGTTACTCATCGAAGGAATGCTTTTAAAAGCTTCTTTCAACGTACAACATAGTATTGTGCTCGTTCACCACTCACAATAGAAATTATCAACAGGTAGCTAAGGCCTATACAATGTGTCCTTCCGGTATCCGATCTCAACACTCATCAGTCTAAAAGAAACCCTATTCCAACAGTTCAAAGCAGAAATTCTGATGTAAAACAAAAGCAAAATAGTTCTACGTTCAAAATGTTGAAATATGAGACACTTTAAAGTAATTTCAAAGTTATTGCTCTCAATTTAAAGTTCAGTTTTATACAGCTGCAGTGTTCAGTAAGGTTTAAGACTAACTTGCACTGCAGGGTTACCCACCATCCGGTGTAAGGTGATACCGTGGGGAAGTGAGCACCATTTCGGGGAAAGATAACCCTTCGGTGATATTAACATAATTAAACGTGTTAATAAAACATTTGTACGAGTGTTTAAGGTTAAGATACAGTTACAGTAATTTTGATCAAATTAAGATTCGCGTTTATGTCTCTTCAATGACGTTTCCGGCCGTGATTGGAATTATGCTTTTGTTGAGTCGATAAAAGACTTTTTATTATTTAAATCTTATAGGTTGGTACTTAAGATATCATGTTATGAGTTCCTGTTTTCAACACAGTCTTCTGAACATAAAAAATAAAAGAAATAATTATTATTACCACATAAATTCCCAAAACGTAATCACTCTATCTGTTTACACTTCCATTTAATTTGTAAGAAGTTTCTATTACGAAATAATTACTAACCTTCAGATTGATGCGATAAAAAAGTAGATGTGACTCGAAATTAACATAAAGTACTTCTAAAAAATAATTGAATAGACGCCGAAGTACAGCGTCGTGAGGCTATAACCATAACTCAAGTGAGAATAATAAAGTACTTCCAAATACCTACCTACGTGCTAGTGTTATGAGAAAAATTATACGCAACCGTATCTACTACATAAATCGTCCTGTATTAATTAAATATAATGGTTCACTGATACGTTTCTCTTCCCAACTCGCCACGACGGCGATGGCTCACTGGCCATTCAACAACAACTGGTTCTTACTCCATCCATTAATTTATATTGCCCAAATTAAATTAACATGAAATCTAAACATTATCTATGGAATATTAAACGTATGTTGTTATCTTAGATTATTTCGTATTATCAACTTTTAAGTAAAACAAAAACGAAATACGAGCAATTCACGTCAAGAAAACCTATTACAAAATAAACATAAAGTAAACTCGAACTGTTCGGTTATCAATAACGCTGCGCTCTTACAAATGAAGACGAACTGGTACTTGCCATACAGGCAGCTCATTGTGGACTACACGCGGCCGCGCGACGCGCCGAGGTCTAGACTCAAAATAAAAATAATCACAAACAGTAAATGTCGAACGGAACTATAAAAAGTTGAGTAAAAGGCGTCGAAAGAAGGCAGCGAATTTTGAAGCAAACCAGTTTAATGAGGGTCGAATTTAAATACGAAAATAAAGCGGTTCCCACGGAGTCGGTCGCGGGAACGGAAGCCTCGCGATGTCGCGGCGACGACGCGGCGCGGCGGCTCATATCGCGCGATCATCGCTCGACGCCTCGCGCAAGTATCGCGCCGCCCTAGTGCACGACAACCCGCGTCTCCAAGGTCACTTACAACAATATGAAGGGCGGAACAATGCTCTTCGCAAATTGAGGCTTTATTTAGACATACTATTGTTTTTGGTAAAACAAACGAACAATACTAAAGAGTTAAAGATTTGTAGAAAAACAGAATATTCCGGGAAGATCTTCGTAGATTTCCCAATGTATTTTCAGTTTTCCCCACATGAGAACATGAGGTACTAAAACATGTTATGGATAAACCGAGCGAGTCAGAGGTCGTCGTAATTGAGGCATAGATATGCGATCACGGCTCCCGTGAAATTGATTCGATTAATAATCGTATTTCTCGATTTTTTGTCGATATAATTTGTTACGGTAAGCGGTAATTTATATAGTATGGCGCTCAGCAATCGGTAGCATTTTAACCTTAGCTATTAATTATTATTTATATGGATGTACAATAATTATAGGAACTTAAAAAACTGTAAGGTAAAAAATTATTTATCGTAATTAAGGTTACTTCATGGCTTCCAAATTGTTAGGCTTGTTACAAAATTTAAGACGAAAAAGTGCTAAATCATTTGTTAATTAATTAATTAGTAGGAAGTGCTAAGTCTCTGATTAAAAAAAGTCAATTATAGATGCAAAACAAGATTCACCTACTATCAAATTTACATTTGAATAAACTACTTTTGATGTGCATCTGAACATGTTTGTAATAGTTTTTTTTCTTGCCTATAGTTAAACACTCGTGTAGTCGTGTATCTCTTTAACATTGACCTGTTCGTGGAAACTGCGAAAGACAATTTATTTATTTTTCGAAATATACAATGTGTAAACATGGCCGCGGCCCGAGGTCCAATCGCTGTTTGAGCTTGCTTTCGATAAGGTCAACACGACAGCTTGCCTCAACGGAACTTGCTCCAGACAAGCCGATGACGCCGTGTGCTTTACATAATCTACTTTTAAATCGTTTTAACGACAAAGAAAATCTGCCTTCCGTTCATTCAAGTGCTCTAGTACATTTTGCAATGAATTTACAAAGTAAGTCACTGGAGTGTCGACGAAAAAGGCATGTCTTATTAATTAATTTATTATTTCTATATAAGTAAAGTTATTACAGATATTGATTCTTTATTAGATGTGTTAACATCTGTGGTATAGCAACATGAGTGATGTATGAGTATTCGTACAACAATGTCGCAACATCGCGGCTCATTGAGCATGGCACAGCGTTGTGAATGACAGGCGGGCGACTAGATGGGCGAGGTTGTTTGTCTTCAAAACTATGAATGGACCGGACCCGTTCTACTTTACTACGACTACGACGTACTCTGTAGCCTCAAGTTATCGTTCAAATAACTCGTCTTAGCCGTCTTGACTCAACGCGAATGTTCGACGAATTCGAATATTGATTCGGAAGTTATTGTAATGCTCTCAAAATAACGTTCTCAGAACTATATTAGTTTACGCAGAAATCTGTCTTTGATTCTAAAGGAAGTTGATGATTCTTTGCAAATACAATATGCTAGACTGATGGATTCGTAGATTTATTGAATTTCGACATAGTTTTCATTGACTTGGTTCGTCTTTGATGAATTTTACTGAAAGCTGTACTGCCAATTTTGCTGAATATTTTGGTCTAAGAGCGTAGCATAAGCTGAGGTCATTGATTACAAAAAAAAAAAACCTTTAGCTGTGTTATTTTTTAATCAAAGTAGGCAACTTTTTCTAAGCAAATTACCTGTATTATGTTCTTATTTCGATTTAGTCCTATCTCGGTATCTTCCCATCTCAGTACCCATGATAAAATTCCGAAATAGAAAGGTGCCGAGATGGGGCTATGCCCTTATTTTGTGAGTGATTCATAACGTTGTAGTATATGTCTCTTGACTAGCACATCGTTGTAGGCATAACGCCATAACCTTTGTATTTGCTGTGTCAACATCTCGGAATAGCTGGAAAGCCTCTAAAAGCTCGTGACTCATAACAGTCAGAACATGACAATATAATAATAAAAGTCCACAAGGTAATAATAAGCCAACAAACTATTGTTATGAATGGCAGGATATCTAAGTATCTGTATTGTTGGGTAATATTATCGCTTATGGCATTCCAATTGTTATCTAAGATTGATAATGAATTGTGTATGAAGTAAGAAATATTTAGAGTATTCTGGTTTAGCAAAAGATAAATGACGGGGCTTTCAAAGGAAGTTTTACTGTCCAGGAACGCAAAAATGCAACGGATGGAACACAGGTGGGTTTTAGGCACCAAAAGCGTGATCTCACTGTATACAGAGCGGGGTTTTTTCCCGGTATGAAATCATCAATTAACCCCTATTATTTGATGATGGCTTCCCTCCCAATAAAATTTCATAATGTTAGACAACTGAGCCAAACAATCCTGCCTAGCCTTTACACAACTATGTTGAGTTCGGTTGCCAGTCTAACTATAAAATTTATTGCGATGTCACTATGTATGTATCGACATCAGAAACTTTAACGTTATTTCATTAAACCCCAAGCGAACGCCTGCGTTTGCGCATCCATTGTCTTTCTATTGGGTCTCTATATCACGATCTAAGTAAACCTGAACATGTACCATCAAAGACACTTCCATCTGACCACCACTAATTTAATTTTTGCTTGCACTCGAAACGAAAACTTCAAAGCGTTTGGTTTGGCGCCGCGCCGCAGGATTCAAGCAAAATATTTTTTTTAAGAGATCAGGTAGAAATAACTACGAAGATACATATTTTCAAAAAATACACTCAAGCATATATTTTAGTATCTACTGGATGTATACAGCTGAAAGATGTCTAAGACTGGACTATGGATGGATACTATGGGTCTTACATTAATAGGATTCCCGCGCCCCTCACCAGTTTATCAGTCCACCTGGTGGAAGGCCTACCAACGCTGCATTTTGCGGTATAAGATCCTAGCTTTCGACCCATCGACCATCTAGTAAGAAGAAATACATGAAGTCTAACCGGAGGCAAGTGATTAGGTACCAGTATTTTACATGACGCGACCGCCCTGATCTTCACGATCCAGAAACTGTGTGACACCACATTTGGCCAGGATGATGACTTTGCTATGTCTATATCCTTCCTTATACGTATTAAACCGCTTCTGTCATCATTATCATCATCATATCAGCCGATAGGCGTCCACTGTTGGACATAGGCCACCCCCAAGTGTCGCCACAATGAAAGATTCTGCGCATCCCGCATCCATTGGATTCCCGCAACCTTCACCAGATCATCGGTCCACCTTGTAGGAGGCTTTCTATTGCTGCGTCTGCCAATAATAAAAAAAACCATTTTCGACCTAAAAAAAAAAATTGTCGGCCATTTTACTCAAACGTCCTTTTAAACTGGCTGATGTGTCCGGCTTTTCTGTTTGAAGACTTGGCAACTCTAGACGCAGGTGAAACCGTAGGGTCAGCTAGTATTGAATGTACTGTTGGAAATTATATGACATTGAAACCGTTTACGCGACAATAAGTATTTATTTACTACGACCATAATGTTGAGGTAGGAATAATATTTATGATTCTATGTTCTATGTGTAATATCAATAATGTCAATAAACACTCAATGAACGGTCATAATCGTCATCTGTTGAGAATGTGTATTATTACAGTTTATTACACTACTAGTTACTACATAGGTCTTACAATGACGATACTCTATTAACAGTCACCATTTTTTATTTATTATATTTGTATGTCGTTTAGTAAGGTTACCGCCATAGACTGAATAATCGAGCACATTGCTCGCGAAACAGATGGCTGATGGGGCCGAAAGCTGCTAGAGTGGCGATCTCGTACGGGAAGCCGCAGCGTTAAAAGGCCTCCCATAAGGTGGACCGATGACGTGGTGAGGACTCGGGAATCCTATGGATGCGAAACGCATAGGAACGATCATTGTGGCGAAACTTGAGGACGCCAATGTCAAGGACTGGACGTCATTTGGCTGAAATGATGCTGTTGTTAGCCAAGACTATTTAACTTCATCACACCTTAGATTCTTACATTCTTTCAGCCACAAGGATTGTTTAAAGATTACGGAATTAAAAATTTCTCAACTCATTAGAAATGCACTAGGTACCGAAAGTACTAGAGCAAACCCAGTTTGAGAAGGTTTTAGCGGTTTTTGAACAAGTGAAATTCAGTACTATTCTAATCATAATACATATAAGTAAATTACTCCAAGAAAATATACCTACACCCGGGATAAAAATATCTAAAAGCATCTTATAGCATATAAGATATACCTACGTAGATAAGATTCCAGAACATGGTCCATCCCTGTACCAAATTTCATCCAATTCCATTCACCCATGTGAACGAGAAGGAGGAGCAAACACACATACATGCAAACTTTCATCTTTATAAAGCTAGTATGATTCTCAAAATCATCCAAAGGTACACATATACTCGTGGACGGCACAACGCACGACGCAAGTCGCTTGCATCCAGAGACCTGTAACAAATTCTGATTGGTGGATGTCACTATGGCATGCCAGCTACTTGCATACTTTAGTGCAAGTTACAGGCATGTATATTTAGGCCATTATACGTATCTGTCCTCTAGACTACAATAAATTGTTAAAGCTAGTACCTACCTAAAAAGAGCATATCTACGCTTCCAAATAACAATAAATAACCCTCTTAATGCATCACGATATGTTGATATCGTCTGACGATATCTCTATCAATAAGTTGATCGCTAACCATAGCTTCGGCTGCTTATACCATCGATTTGTTTTACATAAAATCGGTAATTCTACTTCCGTAATAGTCCGTTTATATCAATGCCTTCATTTTCTCATCGTTCTTTTGACATTACGAGAAGCATTTGATACATCTATTAAAGATGAATGTTTATTATGTTTTTTTTTATGAAGTGGGAACTCATCTTATATTCTTTATTATAACAACTTTTATAAATAACTAGCTTTATCCCGTAGCTTTTCCCGCGTACATAAAATTAGCAAAAACACTCAGGAATAAAGCAACTTTCTATCGTTGAAAAAGTTTTAGCAATTTGACCGGTAGAAACTTTCAGAGTATAATATATACTTGAAATATACGAGTATATATAGAATAGATAAAAATTAGGACAGCTGATGAACACAGGCGAGCTTAACCTACAATTGATTTTTCTTACTGCAAACCTCAGGTATGAGTATTATACATGTATATGGAAAGATATACATGAAGGTAACACACACAAATACACAACAAAAACTCATGCTAACATAAACTGTGCAAATATGTGCGCAGCTCACAATACATACACATATTATACTATTTTCAATAAATAAAACCAATACATACATATTTAAGGGTCATATTGACGAGAAATGTTTCCTAATTCTTACCCTGAAAACCTCCAACGGAACTCCATCATCTAATGATTTCTCAACCTTTTCATCAACATCGCCATCATTTCAGCTGATATACGTCCACTGTTGGACTTAGGCCTCCCCCAAGAGTCGCTACAGTTAACTATCCTGTGCGACTCGCATCCCGCAACGTTCACCAAGTCATCCGTCCGCCTCGAAGGAGGCCTTCCAACGACAAACGTCAGAATTTTACTGACTAAAATCACACTCGTGTCCTTCAGTTGCCCTTTGCAATCTAGAACCACGGCTTTCTTTTTCAGGAATTCCCTGCGGCCCTAGCTGGCATCAGCTCTGCTGAGCCTCGAAAGTTTTGCCGAATTCTCCTAGAGACGCGTGTGAAACACTATATATGCACCGTCAAAGTATTTTACAAGCTTTTATTTAGTTTCACCTGTCCCGATGTTTGTCTGTCATCAAATCTTGTAAATTAAATTTGACCCACTTCCCGATTACCGATTGAGCTGAAATTTTGCATGCATGTGTAAATCAAATGACAATGCAAAATTATTTTGACATGGAGCTGATCTGATGATGGAACCGAAAGGTGGCTATAGGAGTTTAGTAGTTAACTGACACAACCCCATCGAGTTTGGGCTCGTATGATTCGTGTTGACGAGTATTAATTATATAGGTATACCGAGCTATAAAAGCTTGCTATGAAAAAAATATTTTCATTAAAAGCTTGTTTATTATGTAAGTTATTAACATGCACAAGTATTTGAGTTTTTTTTTTTTAATTAAACGATGCTTCGTGAGGTTTCTCAATGCGTCTTAATTTGGAGAGTACGTAATATAGTTGCGCTTAAGTAGTTATCGAGATGTTGAGATATGGGTGACGGGTGGACGGAGGCTTCGTCGATAGGATCTTGAGTTAAGGCGATAGCATCTGCCCTGTCAGCTCTGCACTGCCATGCATTCAATTGATTACCAATTAGTGGTACATGCGTCTTCACAGGAGCATTTGTAAGTGACGGGAATAGCAGTCAGTTGGTAATTATTAAAGGTGACAGAATGTTCAGATAGCTCATATTAAGTACAGGTGACCATGTGCCTGAAAGGTTGTAGCTGTAAAGGTGGCCACGAGCTCTTAACGCGATCCATTTGACGACCTAAACTGAACTGTTAGGTTGCGTTTCAACCTGCAAGCAAGTTACATTGCATTGCGGGCTACCGAGGTATGCTATAATCAAGTGGTTGTTCAAACCACGCAATGTATTCCGACGTGCATGCATTTGCTTGCAGGTAGAAACGACCTATGGAGCTAAACGGAGTATAGCTCTATCCCTCTTTCTCGCTATACGACTGACGTTTTAACAGTTGATAAGGTAAAGCTTGTGAGAGTGTGTATATGTGTGTTACTTCTACACGCTCGAACGGCTGAACAGATTCCAATGAAATTTCGAACACAGGTCAACCATTGTCTTGGAATAGCGCATACAATTTTTATCCCGCGGCTATTTTTTTTTTGGGTCAATTTTCTATTATCACGCGGGTGAAGCTGCTGGCAGCGTCTAATTGTGTATTATATTTGCAAAATATTTTATATGATTTAACAAATAGTCGTTAAAAGAAATGTTTTGACGTTTCTGAAAACAGCATCAAAATTATTTATTTAATGAAGCAGCAATTAGTGTTTTAAATATTTAGGATAACCAAGAGTAGGGGCGAGGTGGGAACAGCCCCCACCAACCGTGTTCCCACGTTGTCGTCGTGGTGGGGCTTGCGTGTCTCAATGACCTTGAGGGCTATGCCGGTAGAGCTACTCATGCCGGAAGGCCTCAAGCGAGAGACCAGACCAAGAGGAACACACGGCGGAGTCCAGTCGGACCGCCCGGCGGGTGCGCTGTCCATGAGCGCTGGCACCAATAGCTGTTGGCGCCTTCTGGACAGCGATTTTGGAGAGTGGGTTCGCCTCGGGTACGTGTCTGCTCATCAGACACGACTACGATGGCGAACGTGTATTGGGGACCCCACCCCATAAAAAAGGCAAAGCTGTGGTCAGCCAACAATGGACGCGTTTCTCCAAAAGACACTACCCCAGGAGGGTACCGCCTGCCCCGCAGGCGGAGAATCCCTCCCCGAGCAGAGCTCGGGCTGCCCCTCGTATTCTGGGGGGGGCAAAGAGCGCGCCAGGTCCGTACCTGTCCGTACCGACCTGTTACCGTCCTTCGTGGACGCATTGAGCCAGGGTGGCTCACTAGCCGGCAGCGCGGAGTCTCTGGGACTAGTTCCCAGCACGTCCGCGACGCCGGTGGAGGCCGGGCGTAGCTTCGGCCTCAGGGAGTTGAGTGAAGGCGTGGCGTCGGACTCTGATGCCGCGTCTTCACACAATTCTGACGTAATGGAGGTGGAAGAATCTACCTCCAACAAAAGGAAGGCGGAGTTTCTACGCTCCGTCTCTGACGAAGACACGGCACCTGCCCGGAAGGTCTCGACCTCGGGGCGGGGTACCGCCCGAAAGACGGGCAAAGTGAGAGGGCTCCCCGCCGAGAGCGCCAGCGAGGGACGCCAGGCCAGCCTCATACCGCCGGAGATCCCTACCGAGCTGCCGGAGGGAATGGAGGAGGCCATGGCCAAATTTAAGGAGGTCGTGGCAGCCGCCATCATGAGTGTGGCCAACAAGCGGGAGAGAGTGGCCAAGAAGCGCTCCATCGAGTTGGCCAATGCCACTATTGGGGGGGCTCTGGGGTTCGTGTTTGAGCCCTACGAGCTGACCCTGAATGGGAGGATTGGCCGACTCGAGGCCTTGGCCGGTCTCCAGGACTCCCCTCCTGAACAGTCACCGGAAGGACGGAGCACGAAGGCGGAAAGCGAGGTGCTGTCCTTGCTGCGGCAAGAGCTGGCTGCTGCCAGGGAGCAGCAGCAGCAGCAGCAGCAACGCTTCCAGGAGCAGATTCAGCGCCAGCTTTCCGTCCTGGAGAGCATCGTGCTGCATCCCCCGCTCGCGGCCTCCAACCCAAAAAGTGTGGCGTCCTATGCCGCCGTCGCCGCGGCCACGACGACTACTGCACCCAGGGCAGGTCCGTCGGGGCAAGTCGCGCGCAAGGCCGCGGCGCCGGAAGCGGCGAGGTCGGGTCCGGTGACCAGAAAGCAGCAGCAGGGGAAGCCTGCCGCCCCCCCGAAGGGCAAGGTGGCGGCTGCCACCAAACCGGCGGGGCCTCCTGCCGCGGCGGCGACTAGGTCGCGCCTGCCGGCTTCTCCGCCCGAAGACTCCTCGGCTGGCGCCGAGTGGACGGTCGTCGGCGCCAAGGAGAAGGAGAGCAAGGCGGCTAGGGCGACCAATAGGCGCAAACGGCGACGGGAGCGCAAGAAGCGGGCCATGGCTGCCAGACTTCGCGCCCCGACTTCCGCAGCTGTAGTGATAACACTACAGCCGGCTGCGGAAAAGAAGGGCGTGAACTACGACGTAGTCATGGCCAAGGCGAAGCAGGCGGTGGTGGGCCACCTCGACGAGTTCGGAGCTTCCGGGGGCTTCCGAATAAGGAAGACCGTGACCGGAGCCCGAATTTTGGAGGTCCCCGGGGCGGACAGCGGCGAACTCGCCGACGCTCTGGCCGACAAGATCAGGGCGTCCCTGGACGTCGAGGAGGCCCGAGTGTCCAGACCCACCAAGAGCGTAGACATGCGCATTATGGGTCTGGACGACTCTGTCAGGGTGGAAGAAGTGGTGGCCGCCATCGTCAGGGCGGGAGGGTGCACGACCGATCAGGTTCGGGCGGGCACCATCCGCGCTGACAGCACGGGCATGCGAGCCGTCACGGTGAGCTGCCCCGTGTCGGTGGCCAAGGCCATCACGACCGAGGGCCGAAGGCTGTTGGTGGGCTGGGTTTCAGCCCAAGTCAAGATGCTGGAACCCAGACCTCTGCGGTGCTACCGATGCCACGTCGGGCACCACGTGGGCGCCTATTGCGCCGCAGAGGTGGATCGCAGCGACCGCTGCCACCAGTGCGGACAGCCTGGTCATAAGGCCGCCGAATGCCGTGCATTGCCGCACTGCTACGCATGTGCGGCTGCCGGCAAGCCGGCTGACCACCGGGCTGGGGGTAGGTCCTGCGACCCTCCCACCAAGGCCAAGGGCAAAGTCAGGAGGGGCATCCACCCTGACGTCCTCACCGCCGCAGCCACTACCCTGGCTGCCGCTGCTATCGCCGCCGCTCCCGCCGCCGCGGCAGGACCCTCACAAAGGGCTCAGGAGGAGACGATAATGGAATGTCAATAACGACACCATTACGTCTCCTCCAGGCGAACATCAACCACTGCGCCGCCGCTCAGGATCTGTTGCTCCAGAGCATGGCGCAGTGGTCGATCAATATCGCCGTCGTCGCCGAGCCGTACTTTGTCCAACCCCGTGGAGACTGGGTTCAGGACTTGGACGGCTCGGTGACGTTAATTTCGTCGGCCGCCGCCGGTGCCCCGCCCCCCGAGTCCGTCACGAGGGGACGGGGTTGCGTGGCAGCACGGTTCGGGGACATCGCCGTGGTAGGCGTCTACCTGCCCCCGAACAGATCTCTCGACGTATTCCAACTCTCCCTGATGGAGCTAAATTCCGTCGTCGCTGGGTTCGGTTCCCTCCCCGTGGTCGTTTGCGGGGACTTCAACGCCTGGAATACGGCTTGGGGTTCTCGGCACACGAACCAACGGGGTCGGATGGTGGAGGACTGGGCCTTGGAGCTGGGCCTGGTCGTCCTGAACCGGGGCTCTGTCCCCACGTTGGTGCGGATGCGGGGTGAGTCGGTGGTGGACATTTCGTTCGCCAGCCCCGCTCTGTCGCCGCGTGTCGTCGACTGGCGCGTTATGGAGGAGGTAGAGACGTACTCCGACCACCGGTACATCCGGTTGGACGTCTCCGCCGAAACCTCGGCCGCGCCGGTCCGACAGAGCCCTTGTGGTCCGCGGTGGGCGCTTAAGCAGATGGACCGGGAGCTCCTCCTGGAAGCCGCGACGGTACAGGCCTGGGTGCATGCACCGGACAGGCCTGTCGACATCGACGTCGAGGCGGAGTGGTTCCAGGAGGCCATGTCGCAAATCTGCGACGCGGCAATGCCCCGAGTCCCTCGAGGTCGTGCTAAGCGCCGCGTGTACTGGTGGTCGCCGGAGATCGGCGCACTGCGCAACGCGTGCAACCACGCGCGCCGCCGGTACGACAGACACTGCAGGCGCCGCAACCCCCAGCCGGATGCGGAGGTCAGAGAAGCGGAGCTGTATGAGGGGTACAGAGAGGCAAAGCGCACCCTCCGAACGGAGATAAGGCGGGCCAAACTCGAGGCCCGCAACGTGTGGCTGGGGTCTCTGAACGCGGATCCGTGGGGGCGCCCGTACAAATTGATACGGGACAAGCTACGCCCCTGGGCTCCGCCGCTGACTCAGAGTCTCCGGCCCCAACTCGTGGAGGGTGTGGTAACCACTCTGTTCCCTGCGCGAGGGGAACACTCCCCCCCGCCCATGGCTCCGCCCCCGCCAGCAGTGTCTGACGCGGACCACAACAGCGACGACGACGACAACGCTCCAGAGGTGACCGAGGTAGAGGTGAGAGTGGCGGTGCGAAGGCTGACTGCCAAGAACACCGCCCCAGGACCCGACGGCTTGCCAGGGAAAGCCTGGGTCCTGGCCATGGAGGCTCTCGGGCCTCGACTAAGAGGGCTCTTCAGCGCATGTATGGAGAGGGGCCAGTTTCCACTTCGCTGGAAGACGGGGAAACTGGTCCTCATCGCGAAGCCAGGGCGCCCTGCGGACTCTCCGTCCGCGTACCGGCCCATTGTGCTGCTCGACGAGGTGGGCAAGCTCTTTGAAAGAGTCATTGCAAACCGCCTCGTCGCGCGGCTAACACGGGTGGGGCCGGACTTGTCGGACGGACAGTTCGGCTTTCGCAGGGCGCGTTCTACGGTGGACGCCATCATGCGCGTGCGAGCCCTCACGACAGGGGTTGCGGTGTCCCGGGGCAGGAGCGTTGTGGCAGTGTCCTTGGACATTGCCAACGCGTTCAACTCCCTGCCCTGGAGTACGATCCGGAGGGCACTCCGGTACCACCGGGTGCCCGAATACCTCTGTCGAGTGGTCGAGGCTTACCTGTCGGACAGGTCCATTATCTACCCCGGTCACCAGGGAGACTGGAAACGTCGAGAGATGTCGTGCGGTGTTCCGCAGGGGTCGGTTCTAGGCCCACCCTTGTGGAACATCGGCTACGACTACGTGCTGCGCGGCGACCTCCCTGACGGGGTCAGCGTGGTCTGCTACGCAGACGACACGCTGGTTCTAGCGCAGGGAGAGTCGCACCACGCGGCGGTCGCTCTAGCGACACGCGGGGTTGCGATAGTCGTTGGTAGGATCCAGGAGTTGGGACTCGAGGTGGCGCTGCACAAATCCGAGGCCATGTTTTTCCACGGCCCTCGGAATGCGCCACCATCAGACTCCCAACTTACGGTAGGAGGAGTTCGCATCGGCGTCGGGTCGACGATGAAGTACCTGGGACTCGTTCTCGACAGCCGATGGAATTTCGGAGAACACTTCCGACGTTTGGCTCCCAAACTCAACCGGGCCGGGGCTGCTCTCAAGCGGCTCCTGCCCAACCTTGGGGGTCCAGACGCCTCCTGCCGGAGGCTCTACGCGGGGATCGTTCGGTCCATGGCCCTCTACGGGGCGCCGGTGTGGGCGCCGTCGCTGGCAAAGCGACCGACGTCCATACTGAACGCCTGCCAGAGGGTCATGGCAATACGGATGGTGCGGGGCTACCGCACGATCTCCCGCGAAGCGGCGAGCCTTCTGGCTGGCCTACCACCGTGGGATCTGGAGGCAACAGTCCTTGCACACATGCACGATAAGCGCGTGGAGATGCAACGCCGGGGTGAAAGTCCACTACCGCGACAGGTCGAGGTATGGCGGACAGAGCTCCGGCGGGATCTCACGGTGAAATGGCGTCAGCGACTATCGCAACCCAGTGCTGGGCACGCCACAATTATGGCGGTAAGTCCCCTCTTTGAGGCGTGGCTGGAAAGACCTCACGGCGTCCTTACCTTCCGCATGACGCAGGTCCTCACCGGACATGGCAAGTTCGGGAGGTTCCTGCATCGGATTCGAGCGGAAGAGACGCCCGGGTGCCGCCACTGTGCGGAACGCCCGGAGGACACGGTGGAGCACACAGTTGAGGTGTGCCCTGCTTGGGCGGAGCAACGCCGTGTCCTCGTGGGGGCGATCGGCGGCGGAGACCTCTCGCGCCGGGCCTTGGTTCAGGCCATGGTCCGGAGCGAGGAGGAGTGGCAGGCGGTCGCCTCCTTTTGCGAAGCAGTAATGCTAGCAAAGGAGGAGGCAGACCGCATCAGGCAACGGCGCCCCCGCCGCCGCCGCCGGGATTCCGATCCCGATTTCCGGCCACCGTAGACGCGGGCTCGCGGACGGCGAGCCATGGGTAGCTCGCTGTCCGATCGTCCGGTAACTGTCCGGACCGAGCCAAGGCGTCGACGGCGCGCACTGTTCCCGCGCGCCTCAAGGAGTTGTCAGCAACAGGAGGGGCCCATCTGGGTCGAAGCCTACCGGGGTCGGGGTTATCCGAAAGGAAACTAGAGCCCCGGTATGAAGGCTAGAAGGAACGGCGCGGGGTTTTTAGTCAGTAAGACTCTGACACTGTCTCCCGCTCCACCCAAGAGCGGGTTTCGTCAATGATGATTTTCCCCGTCGAGAAAAAAAAAAAAAAAAAAAAAAAAAAAAAAGGTGGGAACAGCTCTTCATATCTTTTTGTAAGAACGTAACCTAATGCCAGTGACGTCACATTTCAGTATGTGTATCCTTTTTCTGTTACTTGTCAGTTTCACCGTCCATCTGGTTTGAAAGGATTCTAACTTACTTAATGTTGAGGGTTCTGAATAATAATAATAATGTTTATTTTTATTATAGGCCTGCGTTTGACCACCATCTCACCTGATGGTAAGTGATGATGTGGCCGACGATGGAGCTGGCTTGCTATATTATGATGTCACTTTTTGTAGAAATATTTGTACCTATCTAAAGCGCAAAATACTGTGAAGTTTTTTGTTTCAATAAATTATTGCATAATAAATCATACATCCATAAAAATTATAACATCGCTAACAGAAATACACATAATAAAATAAATTAAATATTTTTCTTTAAGATATCTTCTCGTGGGAACGGATGAGTTCGCAGCTAATTAGTCAAGAACCGAACAGTCTCCTGACAAATTGATTGATCATATTTTTATGATCCTTCTAATAATATTATCTAGACAATAATACAAGAGAACGCTATATTGATGTATATTATATAGACCTTTAATATGGACACAAATCATAGGGGAACAAACGGGTTGATGGCCGCATAGAATCATAATTATGTTTTTCGAGTAGCTACACATTTAAATAGGCATAATAATCGGAGCGATGTGATTTCTGATTACTATCAGACGCGTGATCTGTGCGAGTTGTGGGCCGCACTCATTTACATACTCTTTCCATTAAATTCGATCGTTATTCTTTTCTAATCGCGGCCGGAGTGAGCTCGGTATCGCGGTCGACCGGTCTTCGGCGTTGCAACATTTTATATCTGATCTTGTCGAGCGTTTTAAGCGCCATCGTGAGAACATGTACGGTTAACATTTTATTTTGTTCTACGTCCAAATGATCGGTGAGCATGTTTGAGTGCCCATGGACACGAAGAGAGTCGAGAGGGAGCGGTGGAGCGGCACAGCGCAGCGTCGCGCCGCGCCATCACACAGCATCAGTAAAAACGCTCATTTGTGAATAAATAGGTGCGGTTGCGGTACGTACTGAATAAACTAGATCGATTAACCGAGTTTTATTTATCTCATATCGCGTGAGAAAAGATAATGAACTAAATAAACGAGAAAGTTTATACAGCTTTATCTTTCAATTCTGTCGACGTTATACAAAATATGTGGTAAAACTCCGAATTCAATTACAGGCGATTACCGAGGACACGATCTCGTTATCAGGTGTTCGAAATCGGTTAGCGAGGAAAAAATGGGCTTTACAGATCTTAAGGGGGCAATGCGCAGTAAATTGCGCAATTTGGTAAAAGTTATACGTGCAATTAGCTGCGTGAGCAAAAAGTGCAGACGTGAGCACACGTCGCCGTTCCGGGCAGGCCGGGCCGGCTGGGCACTGAGCTCCCAGCAATGCCAGCGATGCCCATCTATCGGCCGGCACCGCACAAGGGCAAACCGACACGGTAATATACTTTTTTCAATACACTGATGAGCTTATTATTTGTTGTTATTTTCAATAAAGCGCGGAGGCATGTTATAAACGATTTCAGCGACAGCCAAAAGAATAAGGTAAGTGAATGACGTTTATGTATTGAAAACGCATCAGAAATAGATCAGTTTGAGATATAAATCAATATGTACACGTGTGAATGGCTTGAATCATAGACGGTGCAAGAACAAGTCGAGCTTGTCAGCCGTTAAAAATCTCTTCAAAGCTGCCTTCATTGCAGAATGTTTGAATGGACGTTTATGATCAAGAGCCGCCTCACTAGGTGTACATATAAAGAAGACTCGATACTTTACGGTTAGCCGGACGCAGGAAACGTCCGGCGAAAAAAACCTGATAGTCAGCATCTCCATAAGACACGGGAATCTTGCCTTCCGCTAATTATTTACGATATATTGCGTAACGGTGAAACGCCGGGAAGGAGGCAGGAAAAAAACGTGCTCCACAGGATGCGAGACACACTTGCCACCAGATCACGTTAATCCATATCTAACCGTAACATGTTGTCGTAAAGTTCATATCGCTTTGGCGATTAGGATCGCTTGGTCACTTTTAGAATATCTTTATTCATATTTCGAACGATCTCGATAAAGCAGAAATGGACTCCGATCGATCACTGGCCGCGGGAAAAACTGGACTCTACGTCTTGCACGACACGATCGCATTTAGTGAGCAGTGCGGTCGCTGCAACACCGGTCCGTTTATGCTGGCGGCGTAATTAAAGATACCATAGCAGGAACCAGGAAGAGTGTCGTACTATCTCAACAGTTAGCCGGAAATCGCTAGATCTGTGAGTTCATTCATAAATGTAAGGCCCGGCGCGACAATGTTGTATGACAGGTTGGCGCACCGAGCCATACTGACTTCTATTTATACCTCGTATAGACCTACTTTGCCGGAGCAGCGAGCCTTAAATAATTAAACATGAATGAAACGCAGCACTTAATTGAGTAGAAATGTGAACAAACATTATGTCAACTAGCCCACGCTGTTTTAGTTTCCACGGCTAGGTTTTGTTTTGACATAATACATGAATAAAAAAAAAATAAAAAAAATGTTTGTGGGAGAACATAATCCAGCCGAAGTGTACATATCACTATGCGATAGGTGTTGTGGACATTATCAGAACCAGTTGAGTAAACAGGACGTTCAAAATTTAATTACCTACTGGACTGGTAATCACAAGCCACAAAAACATTTATTGCAAAACATTAACATGTATAAAAAGCTAATATATCTTGTTTTAGAATGAGCACTTTAGATAAAAACCACAGAGTTCCCGAAAACTGAAAGCAACCACTTCAATATTACGAAACTCATGGAAACATACGTAACAGTGTTTGTTGTTCAATATAGACAAAGAGTCATGACGGGCAATTATCCCGAGCGAGACGAAGGGGCGTCGAGAGCCCGGGCCGGGGCAAAGGGCGCAGTTCTGATTGCCGTAATCGAGTCAAGACGAGTGGACATCTAAACAAAAAGAGTAGCACAATTAGCAGGCGTGGGCCGCTTCCGCTAACAGGGCTGCCTAACGAACTTACCGAGATGGCTGCAGTACAAAAAGTTAATTATGAACTGCGATAGAGCGGTTTTAAAATGTTTCGATTGTTTTACCATCGGGATGAAGTTAGGGGAACATTTTCGGAAACTGTTCTACAGAAGTTAAGGTGCACTTGTAGAGCGAAATTGTATATGTAAGTATGTGTGTGTATGTTTCTATCGTCGACCGCATCGTTGATTTCCATCAGGTGAGATAGCGGTCAAGCGCAAACCTACCAACAATAAAAAAAAAGAAAAAAAACTTAGCATACGAAAGGAATTGGCATATAGGATGCTTTTAATTTCAGGAGTAAGTTTTCTAACTAAACTACATCTATACTAATATAATAATGAGATAAAGATTGTTTTTTTGTTTGTAGGAGTTAATCTCTGAAAGTACTGCTCGCTGGACTCGGGTGAAGCCACGGGCAAAAGCTGTTATTGTATAATCCAATTTATCGAGGAAGGTTATAGAATATAACATAACACTAACAGAAGCGAAGCAGTAACCAAAGATGCAGATAAAACCGCGAGAGATAGCTAGTTTTATAAGAAAGTGACTTATGACCCCAAGTCAAAGGTGGAAACTAGAAACTGATGCTATGACTCAAACATAGGATCCCATTCATAAAATATACGCAGCATAAACAAAACACGATGTAATAGAAAGATCAGAATGAGTTCTAAGAAGAGACAGAAATACGTAGGGTTAGTCACGAGTCGTGTTCCATTAACCACATTAGCTGAAGGACAACGGAATGAGTAGCCAACAATTACACATTACAGTGGATGTGGGCGACGGAAGTGATGCTCAGATTCAGCGGCGCCTGAGCACGTGAGGAGACGAAGTCTTACGAAGTCTGACGAAGTTTGGCGATCCTGATGCAGTTTCGGAGGAAGAAAGGCTAATGGCATATGGTGAGACTCTTATGTTAAACTTTATTGAAGGTAGACCCATTCTGAAAGGGAATATGTTGAAAATGCTTTTATTGGAGAATATCGTTCGTGTTAGTGATGGAAATATCCTGGAACGTAGATAAAACTTTTATTATAAACTCTAGATTATGTAATTCTCCTAAGCCGTTGACGGTGCTCCGCAGAGATGTCAAAAAACATGAAGCCCAGCAGGGCCGATATCCGCTAGGACGACGAAAGTTCTTGAAGAGGAAACCGTGGTCTTATACCGTAAAGAGCAACCGTAGGATACAGTTCTAGTTTTAGTCAGTATAAATCTGACGCGACCTCCCACTTTACCCTAGAGCAGGAGAAGTCGTTGGATTATATCCCACCTTAAAAAAAAGATTATGTAATTCTAATTGTGTAACGTTTATTTCTTTATCGACAGCTATTAATGTTTGCAGGACACTGGCACACTATATTCCCGCGACAGGAAGTGCTCTGCCGGACGCGCGTATCTAGCTACCTTATCTATCCCATTCTCTTTATAGATTTGTCATAGTCCACCATCTCGCTCTCTCAGACCTACTTTTGTCCTTTTTCTGCTCACGTAACTTGTATTATTCTCTCCTGTTCCCTCCGGTACCATTCCACTCGCGTGTTGCGTAATGAGGCGGTCAAATTTTACTTTGTATGTTGACCGTTATATTATTGCGCCGTCATGGAGCCGAGAGCCGAGTACGACTACTCTCCGAACAGCTTCTGTTTAATGATACGTCATTACAGAGCAACATCTCTACTGCTCATATTTTATAACAAAATTTCCAATGTTGTCTAAATTTTTATTTATATGTTCCGTTCTTAAAATATATAAATAATGGCACAGTGGCACGGCTCGTGTAACGGCAACGGAGCAGAAGCTGTGGCCGCAACAAGAGCGGCTAGAAATCATCTCCACGTCCGGCCATTCCGCCAGTTGCAGCGTTTTAATTATTAATGAAACCGGCCGCCGCGGGAAAGCCGCACTACGCCCGGCTCCGCTTCCGCTCACAACGTTGCGCTTCATTCATAAAACCAAACATCTCCAACTAAACGTACCAACTCACGTTATCATCCATCCCAATATCAACTCTAGCATTAAGTACAAAAAGTTCATTTTCCATCTTTGGCACGAGCACAAACGACATTCAACCACAGCACACCTTGCGCACAGAAATAGTTATCGTAAAAAGTCGTAACTCAAAGCGAACACATACGAAAGTGGTTTTTCCATCGATAGCAGAAAGTTGTTTTCCGTCTGAGGAAACGACTCCAATTAGACCTTATAAGGTGTTAACGTTCTCGGTTGATTTACTCGCTTGTCGTGAATGGGATGCGTTCTGTGGTCGGTGAGGTGCGAAGATCTAGTAATCGGTGAATGGAGCCGCTGCTGTCCCCTGGGCGGCCGGCCCGGGGCCTGCTGGTTGTGTCCACGGCGACACATAGCTCGGCTAGCAACTGCCGGAAAACCACCGTCACCTTACATTTCTTACAACATTCAATCCGAGAATCTAAACATTACATTTCTTTTATGGAAACTTGGAGGTAATGGAAACTGGGGATTGGTATGAGGTTGCCTCCAAGACTCAAACTTATAAGGACATCTCTATAGGCTAAATTTAAAAGAGAAATCGACATCCTGCGTTAGTCTGATAGTTATGAGCGCTTTGGACACGTTTCACATTTCTGAGGCTAACTTCTTTTACGTTTCATTGGACTATGTTGTTAGCAAATCGTGTTTTTAAATAAATTAATATGCAGACTCAAAATTAGACAACGACTTCCGATTTCATACATAGGATGTTTTGTAACAAACAGCGGAGGAAGTCTAGCAGACATAAAAAATGGTTGATCAATATTTCGAAACAAGCTAGACCGTGTATACAAGCCCGCACTTATATCATTATATGCATGTTGATTATAACAAAACTAATAAATATTATTACTTACCTTATGTAAGTAATAATATTTATTAGATATGTGTACGGACGTGAGCTAAACTGGCTAGGTTTACTGGTTATAGAGGAATGAATGATGCCGACCAGCCGTCTACACTGTGGCCAAGTGCTGGCCAGTACTGGCCATGTCTGGCTCAGTGAGAAGCTGGTACGTAATAGAAAGTGCCGCTAGAGTTATATTTAGATGTTACCCTAGCTTAGGTACCTTATAAGTTGTTATATGAATGAAAACTTATAGGGTATCGTCGCATAGACCGGATTGAAAGTACTTTGTGAAAATTACTGAGTTCTGAGAGTATTTTAGCTTAAAAACTGTTATAGTTTACTTGTTTCTATGTTTCAGAATCTCAATGATGATACAATACAACAAGCCTGCGATTACAGTGTTCACAAGCTGTAATTAACGAGCACTGGTATAGTATTACAGACAATTTGTCAGCCGCGGACGGTCATCGCATGTTCTCGGAAATAATCGATGAGTTCCCATTCAAATTTTTGGAGTATTCTGCAGGAACAAAAAGGCTTCGGTGCCACACAGTCTGCAGCCACAAAAGAGCGTCCTTTTTTACGAATTTCAAGGTACCTTAGAAATGCAACCTGTGCTTTTGCTGCGCGAATTTCTGCTCTACAAATACAGTTTTTGGGTAGGTTTTCTGTTTTGGACTATAATAGGCAATATTTTTGTGTTACCTGCCGTACAATATGGTGCCACCGCTCACCGGATATAGTGGGATCGTCCATGAATGGTGGTAGGATAAAAAAAACGTATTTACGATTATGCACGAGCGATTTGTCGCCGTCATCCGATACGATGCGCGGACGCCGCCCGGCTCGGCGCGGCGCGGCGTGATTATTGGATCACGTTACGCGGAAGATGTTGTTAGAGGAAGCTTCACATAATTGTACTATTTTGCCCTTTATTGCATATTAAATATCAGTGTAATGAGATAGAGGATAGCATGTTTCTTTATGAAATAGTTTATCTGAAAAAAAAGTTTATGTTTCAGCATATTATGTTCAAAATGCAGATGACATATGATGTGATATGGTGTGCATTTTGAGGACCTTTTAATACCAAATCTTTGAAACCTCAAATAAACTTATGTTTTGATTTACACATGCATAGCCGTGCAGTCAGAATAATTCATCTCAGTCTCATGTAAAACACTCATTAGTGAGTGCAGCACGTCCATAAACAACAGTCATGTACCTGTCAATTACAATATTTTAAATTCAAATTTTTGTCACATACGGCGCTTAATAAATGTCATCGTGCTGTTTGAAGAACAAATCGTATCTTTTTTTATTGTGTCGACTCAAGCAGATCTAAGCGCTAAAAGTAACAACAAGGTTTTAAGCGGTTTATAGCATAGACAATAAAAATTGACATGGCCGCTTCTTTTCATATTTTATTTGTTCACAATAAAAGTGTTATACGGATCGGATGTTTATTTATGTGATCGCTAACAAAATGCCCTGTCATATCGTCACAATATCTCATTCGGGAGCTTTCAACAAATCAACACATTACGCTTTCAAAATATTATATGTGTCGCGTGTTCGGCCGTCGCGGGCGCAGCTTTGGGACGCTCTCCAGTTTCAAGAAATGATCAATCATAAAGCGCGAGGTGATTTTTCACGAGGACGTCTTCGCGTTTTGTTTTCCCAAAGCACAAAATTAAGCTACACCAAGTTTTAAATATAGTTTTTAAACGGCGAAAATAACTGACTGTTGAAATAACGGCTCTCTCACCTGCCGAAAATTCGATATATTTCCACTGTTTACGAAATCATTTGGCAAATACAACAGGATGTTTCGAAACTTATTTTTGAACTTTAATAATTAAATATTTATTCAGTAGCATTTAAACACGAAAAATAATATGCATTTAAGTGGGCTGCTGTGCTAATTAAACATAATTATTTATTCTGCGTTTTGTGTGCAAACTCGTCGTGTTACGCACGCTACTACTTCGTTTATTTTATGTGATTTTTGCAACAAGCTGAATTGTTTAATGGTTCTCATTAAACAATTTAGCTTGGTGAAAACAATATTGAACTGGTAAAACATCAAAAAGTAATAACTCCAGCAACATAGCAACAAGAATATCACAGCTAACAAAACGTTAAAGCATTGTAAGATGGAGATTCAAACGGAAATCAACAATGTCAAACAATTGTTTAGTCAAACATCGTTCTCAAATAAGTCTGTTGGTATCTTAGCGCGTCGTACTTTATCTTAGAGTGTGTTTTCAATGAGACGGAAATCTTCACCCAGCTAATGGCAGCTGGGCCGAACTGAGTGAGTGAATGAACCTATGACCGGTTTGCCGTTTTCAATCCAGTTCATAACTACTATTCACAAGATTGGATTATCCAAAACCATTTTGTATGGCTGTAAAATTATTTCTACAGCGTTTTTATTATCTGTCTATGTCCGTTTTTGTTTGCGTTAATTGAAATATATTATGTACCTTGATATCGTTGAGTCCTGACGTCTTGAGTGATTTAGTGGCCTTTGATACATACCTGAAACAATAAAAGATAATTTATGATTTGGAGCACTATTGGGTTGCGATGTGAATTCACACGTGAAAACCCACCTTTAACTCGTTCTTTATTTAAATATGGCTCTATGGTTAGAACGAAATAATAAAATAAAAGCATTTTTGCAAACCGGTTGTTAAAAAAACGATATTATTAAATTGACGTTATACATATATCTTTTCGGTTATAAAAGAGATAATGTATGTACGATTACAATAAAAACCATTGTTAGTCTCACCCCTTTTTACCGTTTTATTTCGAGGGGTGATGATAATATAACTGTCATCTTTTTGAGGAAGAGGCGTGGTCACCATACTACTTCCAATGAGAACTTCAGTTGTTGACATTTGATACCGATTCTTTATATAACTTGGGACATCTGTATCATACAGATAGATAACGAACAAAGGGAAACATGTTTTAGCATTTAAAGCTAGTTTTTCGCCCTTTGTGTTACTGTTGTTGAGTCTCATGTCCAAGGGTACTGTATAATATTTTATACATAGGTGTGTCAATTCTTTTTGTTTGATGAATAAAAAAGATTTGTGAGTTGCAATTGAGTTAGTCTCGGCCATACTGGCTGTGTAAATGTGATGCAGTTACTTTTAAGATTCAAACCAAAGGTTAGCAACAAATAAATCTTAGATGCCAGAAGCATATTTTAACTATTTACTTAGGAAATATGTACTTTTAGCTTAAGTGGTTGCAAAAATAATATCATCCTTACTTTTTGATTTCCTAGGTAGGCAAACGCTTGACGAAATTGGTAATTTTACCTCATTTACGTACAAAACAGTTAAGAGGATACATTCATTGTGCGTACAGGGAACTAGTTGACTTACCTGCTGGAGTCTGTGTTTCCTAATAACTTTGTAGCCAGACACCTAAATACATCCAGAGCTGGACATAAGTCTATCCCAAGTGTCACCAAAAGTAGCCCCCTAGGTTGTCTTAAGGGTCATTATGTATAAGACCCCTGGGAGACAACCTAGGGGTCCTTATGTGCAAAGTGGTATAGATTACTTTTAGACAAGCGAAACATAGTGGTCAAAGGCGAGCCCATCAATAACTGTTAATAATTAAAAAAAAAGCCTGAACGACTAAACTATCATAATTCAATGCTTTGGACTATGATTATAGTTTGTTTAACTTTTACCCTAACAACTGCACAAATTGGATACCTGTTGCAAATATGGCCAGGTGGGTTACCATGACGTACAAAATAAGATTGTTTCATTCTTATTCACGTGTGAGTAAGAGACAGAGCTATACGATGGTCTAGCGCCATCTTACTCACACTGGAATAAGAATAAAACCATCTTACTTTAAACGTCGTGTAACTTACCAGGGGTAGACGGTGCTGTATGGACCTAAGTACATAAGCTCACATAACGTGTTATCAGAAGTTACAGAGCGCTAGGTGCAAAATACTTTACTTAGTAATTATGCAAACATTATCTCTGACATACCATGTAATGTGAAATTTTACGTCTTTTATTTGAATAGCTTTTAATTTAAAAAAAAAAATACCAAACAGTTCCGATGTCAATATTAGCACAATAAATAGCAGACGAATGGGATTTTAGTCAAAAATGAGACAATTTGTATACAAATGATGTTGCTGTCAAGTGTTTAATTTTCTGCTACTGTCAGTAAACTGCGAGCCAGTATTAAGTTTCCAAACCGAACAGAAACTAGTTATGCGTATATTTATATGCTCTTCCGGCTATCAATTTCAACACCAATACAACTAACCATTTCTCACGCCAATTTGCTATTGGTTGGCGCGTTGACAACCTCCAAGCACCACTCACACAACATAAAAATTAAACTATTTCCTAATTAAAACTATTAAAAAGTGTAGTCGACGATACAGTCTCTACTTCCGTATTGAGTTATTTGTGTCGGTTAACCCTTCACCGGCTATTAAGGGACTGTTGGGGTTAAATGAGACATTTTTCAAAGCGGCCTCGACGCTGACGGGCTTAATGAGATGTCGCCACGGGTTATTTTCAGTCGAACACCGGTTTGAACTAGAAAAAAGAACAAGATAATGCTAGAGATAATGAACCTTTCGGATCGGTAATTGAAAACAAAAAAGTGGCTTTTGATGTGTGAGTGTGACTTACTGAATATGTATGTGTGCGTGTGTGACTTACTGAATATGTATGTGTGTGTGTGATATGTTTCTTGAATGATTCGTAACTGGAGCGTAGATATTAGTCGGATGATCAGCTCTAGCCACGTGTATAGTTTCGTGTCAGGCTCCATTGAACACACGGTGACGGTGTCCAACCATCTGTGACGTACCACTGCAATACAGGATTATTTATTGCAGCTGTTTTATAGACATGAATTGATACACTGAATTTATTATCCGCACGTTTCAAAACGACACGACTTTTAATTTCGTAAAATATATTTAATTTACACATACAAATATAGAGTACAGCCTATCTTGATCGTCAGAGTAATCTAATAAACTGGCGTCTCAATTTATGTTACATAAATTTTATCTTTATTCATTTATCGGAATGAATGGAACAGCATGTTAATATAAAGTATAAAAACAATATGAGATATTAGAGCTATAGCGCTATCTCCTACCGTTGCTGATGTAATCTGATGATCAGCATCTTCTCACGAATCGAGCGAGAACATGGCGGACGCTAATTAAGTACAATATTATAAACAATCCATTAACGATTGGGCAATACGATAATTTTGTAACCGCTGTGCGTCGGGCACGTTCGACATAATTTATGATTGGTAGCTTTATTGATTTGGATGTTCGATTTCAGCGTGGCTTACACAATTTTGTGAAAAGCTATCAATGTTGAGGAGAAGTAGGTGCAACTACAAAAGAAAATGGCTTTTGTATAAAGTTACATAGTTTAAAACAATTTTCTGTCTGTCTCTTTATCCGCTAAATACTCCTAAACGCAATAGAAAGAGCCATAACCAAGAAAAAATTATGTATACCAACCACTAACTGCGACGGTAGAAAACTGTCACAAAGGATATTACCTACTCCCGGAATGAAAAGTTCGAACGTGTACCAAAATTCATTGAAATCCGTTCAGCCGTTTAAGTGGGGAGAAGTAACATACATACTTACAAACTTTTGTCTTTATAAGATTATATGTGTTATATAATTTGCATAAATGCGAAGACGGGTGGATAAATAGTAACTAATTATTATTTAAATTACTATTACCCAATAGCTGTAGTTTTATACTGAAATCAAGAATCCAATCAAAATCGCATCATTCACAAGTAATTTGATAATGGAGACAAAATAATGGTAAACCTTTGAATGCAGAATGCAAGGACGTATTTACTCACCTATGTAAAAAGCATAATGAGATTGAAAACTTATGTAAAAATGATCGGCTTGCGCTGTGTAGCGATTGCGCTGAGTGTTGATTAAATAAAATACACCAAGTGCCCGTCTGGATTTGCACCCCGAAGTACAATTCCAAAGTCGAGGCCGTTACCATTGGGCGTACTGCGTTCCAAAAAATCATTTAAATAATAGGAAATCCAATAAGTAAAAGGCGTTCTTTCGGACTATAGAAAACATGTAAAGGAGACAGGAAACTGTCACTGAGGTACTAATTTAGCCGGCCTCATGGTAAGTTTCAGCTTATCTTTGCCGAAGAACTTGTTTTGCACGCCGTGGGAAACACGCTTACACGCGCAATAATCTACCTTGTTTTATTTATAGGGCTGTGCTGCCGCAATGACTAAACTACCGACCGAGTAATTTACCAATCGCAGCTTTCACATTCTGATTAAGATCATTTATCTCCTGCCTCAATGCAGCTAATTCAACCTCTGTCATTATCTACAATTAAGAGAGCCACTTCTGTTTAAATACCTCTATCAAATTCAATCGCTCCATTTTTAAATTAGTAGTGATTTTCGGTGACGATAAAATATTATTGTGTGGTGGTAACCCTATCTGTAATCGCCGGTGGCAGCATCCCATTCATTGCCGTATGCATGTGTGTGTGACCTATGCATGTGTGTGCGCTCATACGCATATGCTCCGAGCTACCGTTACCGTATGGACTACGGATAAGTATCTACACCAAATTGTCTGTCTGTCGGCCGCCATGGACAAATGATGACCTCTTTTTTATACTCTCGTTGTAACACGATTGTAATCAAAAAGCTTATTAATAATGTTGCGATCTCAATAAAGAGTGTACAATAATGAATGGCTGGCACTAAAAAACGAAGAAAAGAACAGTAGCTTGTCGTTGCTCTTACGATTCTATTTTTGTTTCGATGAATGAAGCTCTACAAAAGGTATTGTAAAAAGTTTGGAATGAAAAAGCTCTGTATGAGAGATGTATGTTTGGGAGAGGACATTCGTTTTAATGTATTGCCGTGTCATCTGAGTAAAACGCAAATAAATTTTAAAAGCATTACGTATCCTGTGTGATAAATAACTCGGGCTGCAGGGCCGTCAGTTACCCCTTTCAGCGCCACACTTAACTAACGTACGCTAGCGCACACCGCTCAACTTTATATTAGATGTGGTGGTTGGGAAAACTGGACTGATTTTAATTGCTCCCATCAATATAAACCCATGTTATTGAAATGAAACAACTTTTACTGTACGTATCGCGTTCCATTTATCTTGACAATTTATATTTCCTCGTGTTTTGAGCACTTTTCACGTATCATCGGAAATAAACTGTTCAAAATGTAACGTTAGATACCGTGGTTATCGTTACCTTTCATACAGGTATAGTATAGAAATTATCAGACGTAGTGGTTAATTTTTTTACACATATTATTATTTAAAGTAGATACAGTCTTAATTATACTTCATTCTATTTTAAATCTGCACTAATGTAATAAAGAGGTAAAGTTTTTTCTTTTGTTTATAGGAGGTAATCTCTGTAAGTACTGGTCCGATTGGTAAAATGTTTTCACCGATAGAGAGCTATATATGCTATGTTTTATAATTGCGCGCGAAGTTGCGGGCAAAAGCTAGAATCTTATATTATTTAGTTTATTGTGCACACCAAAAATGAATTGTTGCATTAAGTCATATATTGTTTAAATAAGTAAATTATTTGCTAATAAAACACATTTTAGTTTTATGTTATAATCTGTTATTAGTACGAGTATAAACAGTCGACATATTAATTCTAAAAATGTATCTAAACAGTATCAAACTAAATACTTGGCTGGTTATGATTTTTTCCTCCCCAGCAAACAAAAACAATTTCTCGGGCAACATAATTAATATAAAGTGGGTTCTACGAGTAGATAATACAGCCTTAATGTACGTCGATCGTGGACGGTATCAATTTGTTTGCTCCCAATAGAAATAACCCAAGTCTACACGAACTATATGAGCGGTCAACGACTCAACAAGTTGTAATCACATGTAATAACACCACTAAGTACTATGTGTTTTTACAAGCGAATTATGGACTGCAGTGTACAATGGGGTTTAGACGAGTTTTTATCGATTTTATTTTAAACTAGTCGGCCTGCCTGACAGACGTCATTCTATCAAAGCTATTGGAAGTTTTTGGCGGGATTTTTACGAGTAAAGTTCAGTTGCTGTATAATTATTTGCTAATTGGTTGTAAGTGGATATTGTGACGTCAAATTGGTATAGTTTTGCATCTCAAATGTCAGCATAACTGGACAGTAGGTATGTGGAATCATTAAAAAGGCATTGAAACTGAGAATTTTACTTTAGTGTTGACTATCTCTGCAAAGTTTGCCAAGAACACTGACTCGATACATTTGCTGTCAAATACTACAAAAACATTAGAATGTGTTACAATTAAAGTGAAAATACGAAAGTCACTTATCACACAAGAAAACATGGATGTGAGATAGGCATTATGGGCGAAAGACTAGAGCCTTTCCTTAAAGAGGTAAATAAAAAAAAAACAAAAGCTATTGGATTAAGGATTGCCAATCCCAATATTGACAGACGAACAGTTTGAATATAATAATCAAAGAAAAATAAGGTTGCCTTGCAATTTTATAAAAAAAAATATGAATCTTTCTGGGACTTCGGCAAATAAAAGTTTAAGTTCAACGAATTAGTCCTACATTTAGTCATTCATTTTTATTTATTTAAGTTAAAAGATATAATGATTTTTCTTGCGTTGAAGGTAGGTAATCGGGGAGAGATTTGTGCTAGAGTTTAAAAGTTATAAGACTTTCTAGGTTGTATAATACTGGATACCTTGTTAATAAATTGGTATTAAAATATATTGTGTAGGTACTAACTTTTCAGTAAAGGCATTATGTGCAACCAGCAGGCATGACACAAACTTGCAAAGGCATTACAAAACATTTATTGTGCCGTTTTATTGCAGCAAGTTCTCACATCCGTTATTTATAGATATTATAAAAAATATTTAATTGCTCTTGAATTATATTAATTGAATGAATCACACCGGTTGTAACATCTAACTTTAAAATGGAAGTCGACAACAGATCAAGATAATATTTTGTCAAAATCATGAGCTCCATAAACAGGTGTCTTAATTAAAACTTTATTAGTATATAAATAAAGTTTAAATTAGTTTGGGTTGAAAGCATGCGTGTGAACCATGTGTGTGTCTAGGTACATGAGTTTTTAGTCATTTATCAATGCATCGACCGACAAAATCTAAATATCACTTGAAATTATATGAGTCATGCGAAAACCAGCTTGAGATTATATTATAACCGATTTGCATACTAATTATTATAGTTCCTTTAGCTAACTCACAAAAAATGACAGCTGTTTCTTATTTAAGCATTATTTTTATAGTTTTTTAATTAACGCAGGAAACATATGTTTTTTAGTTCATAATAGGTTAAGTACAATATCTTTTTAAAGTTTAACTAGTCGTTTTTGAAATACTTCGAGTAATCTTTTTATAAAAACTTCCATCAATTTTAAAATAGCAATATTATTTGTAAAATTATGATTGCTTTTGATAAAATAATTTGGTACTCAGAGAATAATTATTGATTTTGGTTGAAAAAAAAACCAGTTTTCTTTTTCATTTTCTACCAGCCAGTCCGAATAGTCTTCGAAATACAAAAGTGAATCGAACAATCCTTGCTAATCGGTGGCGTGTTGAGCTGCACCAACAAATTTTGTAACGCCACTTACGAATCGATTCTCGCGATTTAATTGGCAGCCACAGATTAATCGGTATATCCATTAAGTTTATCGAAGTCGGTAGCCGATCTAATCTTTACACCATTTTGAGAAGCGTAAACGCACTTAGTTTTAATAGAGCGTAAAGATTTTTAGTTGTTCTATTGATTAGGGATAGTTTATGATCACCTCAAAGATGATCCGTAGTGAGTGAGCTGTATCGACCCCATAGGGTATTTTTAGGTGAGAAAATTATCTAAATGACATCTCCCGTCCTTGGGCGGAGTGGGATGGCGTGTCAGAATTTTACTGACTGGGTTTTAACCCACTCCTATTCTTTCTTTGCCATTGTTCCAGGGCCTCGGGGATCTCTTTCGCATCATCCATGGTCCCAGTAGGATTCGACCCTGCTGGGCCCCTACTTCGTCCCTGCTGGGCTACTCCCTAGTATACTCTATAGAGTGTGACAGGATTCCGAAAATTATCATACTCATTCTCTAGTCCTTGCACCTAGTTCCTAGAGATGCGTTTCCTAAAATAGCAATTTGGTAAATATCAAAAACATTCACCGTGTGGAGCACGAGGGTGTTTCAGACTTTTACTGACCAAAACCCTCCTGTGTTTCTCTACTCTCTTCTCTCTAGGATCTTCCCGCAGTCTTGTGATGATGACCTTTAAGTTACGATGACATCTTTAGTTCGTTATTTTGTCAAGAAAAGAGAACCAAAGAACACATTTTCCTAATCTTACCTTCAGACAGACCAGAGATACTTGTTTGTTAATTATTGAACCTTAGACATTTATTGAAACACAGACGATATTAAGATCCTGCTATCTCAAACGGTTTCCATGTTCTTAGATATTAAAGATTATTTATATTACCAAATAAATTAAATGGCGACGCGAACACCGCCTCCCTCACACCTAACGACCACGTTGATGGAACACGCGATAAATTTATATTTGTTTTAACAACATACACCTAATTGTATGTCTTCGTGTAGGTTTTTATGTAAGCTTGGTAGAGACACGTTTGCTAGCAGTGCCAATTTCAAAAATTGGCACTGCCAGGTACGGCCACAAAGGCACTAAAACTTAGAGGGTGGTACAGAAATGGGTGGTCATATTGTTACTACTACTTCTGCCAATGAAACTGAAAATATTTCTGCAAAATAGACAAAGAAAATTAAAAAAAGTAATTATTGTCTGTACAAAATTATCATGAGCAAATCAAATTTGTATGGTTTGGTGTATATGAATTGACTATTACTGTCCGAAAGTTTTTCGTTTCTATGGGGAGGACCCAAAGGACTGAATTAAATACTGTACTGTTGTATTTAATTCAGTGAAAATGTTTGGGTACACATAACATTTATGCAGCCTAAATAAAAAAAAACATACGTTTTGAACTGTTTGACAATGTTAAAAACTCTGTTCGAAATAACATTAGACATTTATGAAAACCTTTTATTACTGTCCGTTCAATCGATTTTAACTTTTATTACGTTAGTGGCATGACAAATGGCGGTTGCAATAAATAGTTGGTTGCGGTAAAGAAGGTTTCTTTAAATGCCTAATTTTAACGCGAATAGGGTACGAGTATCGTTAATAGAATTTCAGGTTACATTCCTACGTAAAGAGACCCTAGACTAGACTAGTGCTTCTTACAAAGAAATCAAAGGAGACTGTAAACTGTCGTAGAAGTAGCGAAATTACACCCCACTGTACAAGCGCACTCTCACACTCATAGAGAGGAGGCCTGAGTCCCAGTACTGGGAACGGTAAAAAGGCTGATGATGATGATGATGTACAAGCGCAGTGTGTACCAAGCATTAAAGCAATCCAGCTGAAAAGCTTTTAAAAAGACAATTTTTCTTGTCACAATCTCTTTCTAGTTCCTACACAACCACATGACTCTTACTGAGCAATAAACAGTTCTGAAAGACTGGCCAGTTTCTGAATAATGCCAGCAACCAACAAAATCAGTCGACAAACGATTTGACAGCAGATTTACAGATCCGGGGTTTGAATAGGCTTTTAGAAATCATTCGTAAAACTCATAAATAAACCTCTCAAACCTCACAATAAATATAAACAAATCTTGCTCCTATTTGTTTTCTATATTCAATTAAATTCATTTTAATCTAAGTGAAACCGGGCATTTGAACTAGTATTTAAATCTCGAGTAGATCATTGATCTCTATTGATCGAGAGATCGGCGCCGGCAGTGGGAGGAGGCTGCCTCGGAACACCTGCCGCCCTAGTACTGTGGACCAGTGTCTCAAGCACACAACCTTAAAACACCACATCTAAAAACCAACCCATATAAAAACAAACTCTATTTAAGCTAGCTTAAAGTTGAAACTTGTCTAATCGTTGCCGAATTTTTGCGCTGTTCTGGGTCTAGTTTTGGTCGCACAGCCAACCTAGTCAGGGTACAAATCTCGTTCAGATAATCTCCAACTACTTTTACTGTAGGCAATGAGTTACTGCCGCCGAGTTTAATAGAACCTTCACAATGCTATGTGATTTTATAACGATTGAAACCTCGATGCAGCCGACTTTACCCGTTATATGGAAATTCTAAGCTTCCTTAGTGGTGGCGAGGAGTTATGTTGGAATCGTGTAATATTTGTGTGATCTTGTTCGACTTACTAGACCTTAGTACTTTATCACAGTACCTACGAGTATGCCTACGTGACTTCGAAAACTAGTTGTAAGAGATAGCCTCTATTGAATTGCTAAGAATATTTCACGAATTTGAAAACTTCAAAAACTATATATCAAAGTTTTCTATTGTAAATCTCTTTTCCAATAGGAAGTTTTTAAATTAATCTAGTTTTCGTGAAATGCGAAATACATTTTAACATGACTGAATCGATCAGTCAAAAAAAAGTAAAGACTACGACAGGAAGATGAAATTAAAAACAATATTTCCAAAGCGTCTTCCTTTGTCCATCAAAGAATTTCATAACTGCAAAATTGGAAGGCAAAATTAGCGTCAAGATACTGCTTGGTTCAACACTCAGTGCGAATCCATTTGATATTCCATTTCGTTTTATTTAATACATTTCATTTTTTGAATTTCGGAGTTCTTGGCGAGATTTCTTTGATTGAAGTTCAGTGTCTGTTTTAAATTTTGGGATGTAAAATTGGTGTTATTTTGTATCTCAAGTGTCTGCGCAACAGGACATTATCAGTGGAAGCATTGAAACAGGCGCGATCTTGGTAAAATTAAGCTGAGTATTTTATTGTAGTGTTGACTACCTCAGCGAAGTTTCCCGAGGAGGTTGCCTTGATACATTCTATGCCAAATAAAGACTACTAAAACATTGGAATATGAAAGAAGAAAAGAAAGAAAGAAAAACGAATTAATTCACATCAAACATGACGCATCTTAAAAATAAATAAATGTAACAATATCGCTTAGATGTAGACAAATCATGAACATCAAACACGTAGGTAAATGTTGTCTACATCCATAATCTAATGGTAAACAAATGAACTATTGATACGAAAATATGGCTTAAAGGACTTGGTATCCAAGACAATATATTTAAAATAATCTTTTAATTAAAAAGAATATTGATATATCATCTGCTTCAGAATTAATACCAGTGTCAGTTTTTCATTTAATTACAAGTCTCCGACTTTCATTCTCCTATTGTTAAATTATTACAATCAATTTTAAACCCAGTCATTTATTTGAAACAAAATGTGGGATGACTACAAACTTTTTATAGATAGATAGACAGTACAGATAAGTATATATAAAATGTTAGATGTATGTATGTAATTATGGACCGGAAGCCGCTAGATTATTTTGCAATTCACATTAGGGAAATAATTATAATATTAACAAGACGGTAGCCTGTTTCTAGCTCTGACATACATAGCTTTCTATTGAACGTAGTTTGTGCTTTTTTCGCATTTTATTTCTTTTGAAAAATAAAGACATTCATCTTTTAGTTTATAACAAGAACCATCGACAACAAAAACCCTTTATACTTTAGTGTTTATTAGATTCCTCCAGCAGTTTCGCTATACAAATTTTGGACCCCTGTTACATCCTCTTAGGGGTGAGTTTTGAAAAATTCTCTCTTAGTCATAAAATCATAAAAGGTTTCCTTTTGCAAAATTTCATACTCATAGGCCCTGTAGTTTCGGCTGTGCGTTGATATGTCAGTCAGTCAGTTTCTCATTTTATATATATGTATAGATTTTACCTGTGAGTAAACGAGTTCTGGATAATTAATTTAGATATGTGTTAGAGGGGCTACAGGAAGGTTCGAACGAATAAGGCAAATGAAGGGACACGAGTGGGTTTTAGTCACTCTCTCTTGCACCTATAGTGGGAGGAGTTATTTTATAATTTCCCACCCAAAAATGGTAGCTGTTAGAGGCCTATTTGTACTTTCGATATAAAAGAACAGTTGACAACTACGCAATTAAGCCGAAAACAATAGCTTAAAGAGACGAAGCTGCGTATAAAGATACACAGCTTTGTCGTAGACATTACCTAAACTATTCGAATTGAAAACCTCCTCAAAGTCAGTTAAAACCATGCAGAAGGAAATGAATACTTTCAGCACATGTTCAGTAAGAGACGGATCAATATTTATGCACTATTCAATTTATAAACCTGCTACATTATTACCGCACGACGGTTTAGCAATATCAATACACATCCTATTGACATAGCATCTTATTTGATTTATATTAGTGGAAGAAATGAAGAAAACGCGTGGGAAACATATGGACCTCAAGTAAACTGTGTTTCTTGATATTTCATATGTTTTAGATGAGACTTAAAAAAACAAGTATCTAATAGGATAGTTCCAAGATCAAAATAACTACATTGTATTAAGTACTTATTTTAGATTTTTATAAATATTGGACACGTATTTTTTCTTTTTTCGATTAAACAAAAAATAACAAAGATATAGCCGTTACACGTAACTTTAATGGGTTATATCTTTGTCATTTTTGGTTTAATTTACCAATAAAAAGATACGTGTCCCTTATTTTTGAATAATCTAAAAGACGGACTAATTACATTGCTAGCCTATTCAAATATTCAGTATTTTTAGAGTATGTTTTTCCAATTACTGAATAGGCTGTTTAAAGTTTAAATTTTTAGAAAGTTTAAATTCAAGTGATATTTTCTGTCAGATGTTTTGTCAGGAGTCTCTCCAAATGCGGAGAAACACTAGAAACAGGTCTTTAAATTACCCAATTGTTCTCTAGGAAAATATATGTATTTACCCACGTGAACGTAGATTTTTCCATATTTTTCTTAGAACACCCTTTTTTTCCCCAAAGGGGGTGAATTTAAAAAAAACCTTTGTTAGTGCTCGCCTACATCATAAAAGGAAATCTAGTGTTAAATTGCACATTCCTAGTCCCAGAAGCTGGCTTCGCGTTGATATGTTAGTTAGTCAGTTTCTCCTTTTATATACATAACTAGCTTTGCCCGCGCGGCTTCGCTCCCGCTCTTCCTTTCTACTCCACCCTACTATACCCAACTCTACCCTACTCTACCCTACTCTACCCTACTCTACCCTACTCTACCCTATTCTACCCTACTCTACCCTACTCTACCCTACTCTACCCTACTCTACCCTACTCTACCCTACTCTACCCTACACTACCCTAATTTTTTTTTCCATAAGAACCTTCTCCTCACAATAACAATCACAACAAAAAAAAAAACAGAAAAATCGGTCAAGCCGTTTTCATGCCAAGTCGTGACAACGGAAAACGGGGGTCATTTTTATATATATAGATATAGATATACATATAATAATTCGGAATAAAAAGCTAGCACAAAATTGTACAGGTTAAAAACTTGATATAAATATTGAAGAAATGTCGAACGGCTGTATGTAATATAATGTGTAAGTAAATACCTGTAAGAAGTATGCGCCTCTGGGTAAAATACGGTATGCAAATAAATGCTTAAAACTGGTCGCGCAGATAATTATGAATAAACAGTGTTATTAGCTTGTAACAGAGCGATAAATTTAATATTCATTACTAAAAATGAGGTGTGTCCTGAGAGTCTTTGTGACTCATGCAGTAGCTGCAATCGTACATATCTGTAACCACGTATATTAAGATGTTTATGCAGTTTTCAAGATTGTCCATGATAATTTATTTTTACATAAAATATTACTGATTGGTCAATAAATCATAATATGAGAAACCTACTATTAGAGACCTTGGTAGGTGTGCTTATGTTACATAGAACACATGTAATACCCACGTTAGTTCCTAGATCTTGTTAGGTAGCCTATTTTTGTGAATCAAGCTGTATATAATAAAATAAAAATGCAAATCTCGACCAAAAATATTTTTAATTGGAAATGAACTGTGACCTTTTTCCCCCGTGTAAATTACCTAAAATCGATTAAAGTTTTCTAGTTATCTCCTCCCTTCAACTATTGCTACAAAAATACAGCATCTTATTTCCATGTACAAAGTTACAACACAATTTAAATCAAGCCTAACTCAAAAATCTCAACTCATCCTCAACAAAAGGCACAAATGAATTGGTAGCAATTTGTCTATGAACGCGCGCTCGTGTCGATGGGCCACAGATAACGATCATAATGACCAATGGGGCCACCACTCAAAACTTGCCACCGAAGCGCTACCAACCTAACAGCGCCACCATAGATATATAGAACACCATTGAAATATTATTTGTTTTTTTATTTTATATTTGTGAAAGCTAGTGACTGGATTTTATTATGATGTTTGGCGCACTTTGAATTGGGGTATTACCGTTTTGTGATAAAATGTCTGGCATATAGTCTATTTAAAAAGTCAAACGACTTGGAAATTTTGTATAATATTTAATTTAATCATTTAAAAATACTTATATTCGATACTTTTTATTAAACAATGATCAAGATCTCTTAATCAACTTAATTATTGAACGAGTGTTGACTACGTCAGATGTCATTTTACCTTATTAATTACCCAAGTCGTTTGACTTTTTAGACAGATTCAAGGAGCGAGAAAGAGGGATGGGGCTATACACCCTATAGCTCCATCCCTTTAACACTTCAGTTTAGGTCGTAAACTTGATCGCGATAAAAGTCGTGGTAAGGCCTCTCTGATGACGCATTAAAATGATAACTTTTGTTTTTGGTTAATATTTTTTTCGTTTAAATGAATCCGAGAAAAGAATAAAACACATTATTACAAAGGCTCACTATGGGAACGTAAACCAGAATTATGGGATATTTATTTAGATGTGGCGCGTAAAATATTTGCGTAGCAAAATTACAACGTATTTTTGTAACAACCTTCTTTTAAATTTCCAGCTTTTTGGCTTGGTTTTATTAAAGACTGAGCTCCTATAGAAGCTATACAAAATTACATAGATGTATATCGATTGAGTTTCAGAGAATAATTAAAAAATCTTAGTTAGCTTGTACTTAGTTGCGCAAATTGTCACTTATGTTTTTGTGGCATTTTCCAAGAACATTGGTTAAACGCGACGTATCGGTGGCTGATTAGCCGAGCCGGGCTCGAACCCCGGACCTCTTGTTCTCCGAACGTGTCTGTGTGAGACGCGTGCGCAGCGTTTGAAGTGTGCCGACAAACGCGCCGCGCTCTTATCTCGCGAGAGACCGATTTTTGTTCTAACAAAGTGACAATAATGGTCTTTGTGGTTGATAAATATAGATTTTTGTGTACTTCCTGAAAGTGTATCGCGTAGGAGGTCGAGACTCGTGAGGCACCTCGGAGGAATGCTGTTCCCTCGCTTATTATAGTTAGATCTACGACATTGCAGTTTTTTTAGTCTTTATCAGCTTTCTTTATTCTACATATGTGTTGGTTTAGCATTTTATTTCATGGTTTTAAAGAAGTTACGTTGGCAAAGACAGACCAAATGAATCAGAATTGTATTCAAGGAAAATGCCATAAGGAAAATGACTGAAGTGGTGATTTAGGCATTAAAACTTTCTTATTATTGATACATTGTTTCCATTTTGATTTCATAATGTATGCACACAGAATATTCATACAACCCATGCAGTTCAATCAAAGATTCATCGCACAAACATGCAAGTTACAAATCTAAACACTCCATACATTTCAATGGAAAAAATACAGGTTTACATTTACACAGAAGTGGGCTACTGTTGACAGGGAAGTTCTATTTTGACAGTGACGACAAGATGGCGTCCACGGGAGCCCGGAGCTTGTTATTTAATTAGAGCCACATTAATTTCGTAACAGCCACTTCCGCTCGCGGGGCGCGTCTAGGCGTAACTAAGGTTTGTACTTACTACTTTTGAATTTATGTTTTTAGTTTGATCATTGGTATTGTCTATTGCAGTTTTTTTTTCTTTTGGCTTTGCACGTTTTGTGTATTTATAGCTACTGTTAAGTTTAGATTTATGATTGATACAGAATATAGATACGATTTTCCTTTATTTTCCTTTATTTTTCATTTATTTTTCTAAGTACCCACCTAAATTAATTTATTATAATGTTTTTGCAGTGTTTGGAGCCAAAGTGTATCGAGCCAGTCGTGGTGTTATTCTTTACATCCTTCATCGGGACTCCATTCAGTACTAGAGTCAAATTTGGATATTTTACTCTTTTGGCGGTTTGACAAACTTTATTTTACGGTTTTATTCCTAAATAAACGATGAAAAAAAAAGCTAGGACCAATTTTTCTCATGTTAAATGAAGATTTGATCTTTCTATATTACTGGTCTAAAGCCGTACTACCTATAAAATAAAATAGTTGTAATTAAATATAATAAAGTTGTAGAAACAGCAAAGGAATTACGCTACATTTCGTAAAATGAAGTCATTATCAGTCTTAAAGTTAACACGATAAAAAAAACTAATTGCGTATTTGTTTCCCAACTCAACGTTTAGTAGGTACTACATTTTATATTGGTTTATATCGCTTGATCGACGCTCTTGGACCTCGCTGTATCGGCACTTACTGAGTATATAGGCCTAACCAGGTAAAAAAACATTGATTTAGTGCCTGATTAATATCGATTAGAAATGAATAGCTGTCGCTTGTGAAACTCTGATGGACGGCAACGCGACGTTACCTATCATCATCATGATTTCAGCCGAAAAACGATCGCAGCTGAACGCTTCCCCAAGCATTGCGATTTTGATTTGTTGTTGCTTCTGGTATCTAGAGGACTCATACTATAACCTATCTGGAAAGCTACCACGAGCTTTTAACGCGATCCATTTGACGACCTAAACTGAACTGTTAAAGGGATTCCTAATAGGGTTGACCAGGTGGACGGACCTCATCAAATCATCTTCAAGTGTTCCCTCATTGAATGCCACGAGTAGAGAGAGATGGAGAAGTCTCGCAAAAGCTGCAACTAAACTCTTAGACGATCCATGACCACGACCACTCCACTTGTACGACTAAGAAGAAGAGAATGGGGTTGATAGGTCCATCCCTCTTTATCGATCGAACGATTAGTCGTTCGAGCATAGGGGATTTACCGTGACGTGTTAAAATGTCAGGTAAATCCTGGTAAATCCCCTGTGCTTTGTAATAAATTAAAATTTATTAGTTTGATTTGTGCATTGCATATTACCACAGAACAGAAGAATGAATGATTCCTGTGTGCTGGGCATATTATCATTGGTCTAAGGTCTTTTTTACATAGCATGGGTAGGATAGCAGCACGACGAGAATATGTACCTTTAAGATTACAGAAAAGGATAGGTAGCAACGTTATACGAATTCAAAAGCTATCAACCGCACCATACTACATCAGTTCTAATGTAGTTACTGTATAATTCCTCGCCAACCGTTACAATATCTATACTAAAAACAACAACAAATCCCATAAAATACAAAAAAAAATCAACAGTCTCGTCACATCGATCAGGCACAGGGACATCAATCTTTAATGACGAAACATTATTATGCACTAAAACACTATTTATGTCTTATTATTTGATAGAGGATGTAAAATACGCCCGACTACCGGTGTTACATTTTAATTACTGCTCAGTAAAACTAGCCTTATTAGGAGGAAAAAAATATAAATATAAAAAGCCCCGAAGACAGATTTATTGATGAAAAAAAGCTTAATCGACTCGTGTGAAAAGACTGTTGGTTGAAATATATTAGACAAATAAAACATTTTATATGTTCACTTCCTGCAAACACACTAAGGCAAGTGTGTATGTTTGTAACTTTGTCATGCTTGAACGTTACGGCTGAACTAATTTGGATGAAATTTTTCACACGGGTAGATTTTTTTATGGTGGGCAAAAACCTTCCAATGACAATCCCCGCTCTTAGGTGGAGCGGGAGATAGTATAAGACTTTTTCTGACTAAAAACCCACCCCGTTCCTTCTAGCCTTCATACCGGACACCTTCATACGGATAGATTTATAGTCTATTTACGTCCCGCATGACTCGAAAATCGAGAAAGATAAGCAAATCAAGTACTATCTTGACTTGGCTCGCGAGGTTGTGGAAGACTTTTTGATGTGGATTCGATGATCATTGTACCGATACTTGAGTCAGCAACTCAGCAGCCAATGGCTTTACAATCACAAGCCTCGATCAACATCTGGAGTGTCGCGTTAGGCGGTTGGATCGAGGACTTCCTTCAGAAAGCGGTTCTTCTGGACACGGCTGATATTGTTAGGAGGTTCCTTTCTCTGGAGCTCTGACCTTCTATAGCATAGACCCCCGTTCCCGAGGATACAATTGATTAAATTTTTCATTTTAAAGTTCAAAAAATATATTTATATACTAACGTTTAATTGAATAAACGTTCAACAATAATGTTGGATGCGTGTTTGAAGCTCAATGACATAAATAAAGGACATTTTCAAAGGAGTAAGTAGCAAGTTTGTACTGTCTAACACTGGAGGCCTATTCAGGGGCTCTTGGTGCTGACTACCTTTCATATATCATCCAGATGCGAGTTTGTAGGTCACGTCGCAAGTTGCTATAGAGGTAACAAGGTCAACTCGCCATTCTTTCAGACTGAATTGGTCCTTTGTGTAAAAGTGTTCAGTTTAGAGGCTAGGGAACCTTTGTACGCTGTGTTTTCTTGATAAACAATATGGTAGGCGTATTAAAACTGCCAACTTGGGCCAGGGTTATCTGAAACGAACTCAAAACACGTTTTTAGTCAGTAAAAGTCTGACACTATTTCCCGCTCCACTCAAGAGCGCAGTTTTTTGCTCACCGAAAAAACAATAAAGTCCTATTAAAACTACTTAATCTGTCGGATATTAAAAAAAATGCTTAAATCAGTATAGGTAATTCAAAGTTAATTGTTACCTCAAAAATCCTTATTTAGTTATTATATAACCTCACTACGTGTTTCTGGATTTATGAACCCAATAACTCAAAAACTATTGAACACAGTATCATGCAGGTTTTCACCAATGAACAGAGTGATTCATGAGGAAGGCGTAGGTGTATTATACATGCATATTACTCGTATAGTAGAGTAAAGCAGAAAAATTTCAAAGATTACTAACTCCCGTGCGAAGCAGGAGTGGGTCACTAGTAACTTATGAAATGTTTCAGGCAATGAATTCAAATATATTTTTTAAAATAGCTGACAATGAAGGTGTGAATGAGTGGAAATTAAGGGACAGATGACATTTAACAATCTACACTAATATTATAAAGACGTAAACTTTTTGTTTTTTTTTTCGTTTGTAGGAGGTAATCTCTGAAAGCATTGGTCCGATTGTAAAAACATTTTTCACCGTAACAAAACTGCTTTATTCCTAAGTTTTTATGTACGTGACTAATAATTTTAATGACAAGTATTTTCTTAGCTCTAAGACATTTGAGAAATGCTTTCAGTCAACTTCAGTGCAGGACTCATGAAATGCGTCCTTTGATGCAAGATCCAGATGTTTTGTAGGTCGCCCCCGCGCAGCACGCCGTGGCAAGGTCACTCCGTGAAGCAACGCGTCCCTTTCCGCTCCAAAAAGCAGGCAAGTTATGCAAACCTCTTCATACAGTAGCTGTACACATACGCGACTGTACTTAACACCCTTTGTGTGTTTTTCTATTGTTTTTTCTCTTTTATAAATGGCGGTAAAATTGTGGATAAGGTTGAGCGAGTAACATTTTTATTGGATTCCATACAGATCTGTGAGATGGCAAGAAGGCCGGCTAAAACATTGCCAGTTTACTAAGTAGCTACATTTTGTAAGAGGTGTTTTTCAGCAGCAGATTACTTAACATATACTTACCTACCTACTTATGGTTCTTCCATTAGCAGTCAAAGATTTTCATTAATTTACATTTTCACTAAAGTTAGATTATCAAGGATTTTTCCGTTTTCTTCGCCCCGTTTTTGAATAGTGCGAAATATTACACCATTGAAATGAAATTAAATAATTTTCAAGTTCATAATAATGACTATATCAGCAGGCCCAGTAATGTCTTTACAAGTTTAATTATGACTGAAGATAAAGTAATTGTTTGTTGTCGGTAAATTGTTATCTTATTTCAAAAGGGACACTTAGTCACCATAATAGGTACTCATGTGTTTAATTTAAGTCATTTCTGAGAAGTTCAAAAGTATAGCAAGACGTGAAATAATGACGAACACAACTGATTTTAGGATCATAAAACGTTGACAAGAATCTAGCGCAACCACTCGAACACCCGTTCTCCTCTGTTTACTTTTATAACTTTAGCCAATTGTTATGTCCGTTTCATCATGATATGTATCAGCATTGGAAGCTGGCGTAATATAAAATAACTAGGCATTTTATTATAAACTAGTGGCCCGTCCCGGCTTCGCACGGGCAAAAAATATAGCCTATGTTACTCAGGGTGAATGTAGCTTTCCAATGGTGAAAGAATTTTTGAAATCGGTACAGTAGTTTTTGAGTTTATTCATTACAAACATACACACACGCACACACAAAAACACAAATATTCCCTCTTTATAATATTTTTGTAGATGTATAAATAACATGTCAACCTACAAAGCGAAGGTACCTATAACAAGCTTAAACAAAAACCACAACGAAACATTCACTGTGCGATATAATTAGTTTCACCATGTTTCATTATGACAGACAGATTGAAAAAATCATAAGCCATAAAAAATTACAAGTGAACCGGAAATGCAGATCGTAGACGGAGCGCGCGAGCCGGACGTGCGCCCGCGCAACTGGGTCAGTTTATTTCTGTTTTGGCGGGAACCTGGCCGGAAGGGACGCCATTGTGGATGCGCCGGGAAGCCCGGAAAACACTGCCGGATTTCTAGCTAGTGAAATTTTACACGGCTGCTTCTGTAAACTGTAGCCAAATCATTGTGTCGGGGATACATCGCGGCTCGGGTTCGGCTTTTTTCTTTGGAAGTAAATGTAGCCGAACGGGTTTAAGAGCTAATTCTGTTGCGATTCTTAGATCTCCATTCATGAAAATGTATCTAACATTTCAGTCCCTTAATGTGTTCGGACAGCAGGACGGAAACAACGCTCCCGTTTGTTTTTCTAATTAAAAACTGCAGAAATAAATTAATCAAGCCGTGAAGTTGGTTTTCGTGTGAATTCGTAAGTATGAGGGTCATATTTACCCCAGTCCCCACATGCTGTCGATGCGGGCGTTTGCAATAACATTCCTCGCTAAGACTCGTAAGGACTCTCAATTAAAATTAATTAAAGACAATTTAGCAATCCCTGAAAATAAATGGTCGCTTGACAATAAACGAGATTTATTAATTGGTCAACGTTGTACGGTGAGCAAATGTTACATAAATACAGCTCGGAGCTTAGTACTGATTGTTAACTCCTTTCGAGGAGGACAAATCAGTGTCCTTCTTCGTTATAGTTGGTAATGATGGAGTATGATTGTGTTGCCTGGTGTACCGAACCGTGACAGCAGGTGCGTGCCTCAGTTCCCACATTATCGGATCCTCGAGCTCCGATGCCATCAGTGCGATAATTTTATGCTTTTCATACTTCGTAATTTGATGCTACACCTCCTCTTTGAGCAAAACTTTTCCCATATATGAAGTAAACTGCGTATTTTTATGGAGTGCCGCTATAGCATACAGTTTGAATGGCTCGGGTGTAATTTTCTGATATTTGAGATCTGCATGCAATATTAAGCCAGATATGTTTTTATTTGCTTTTCTTCCACGGTCTCCGATGTCTACTTAGCTTACAAAAAGCAAACATACAACATTCATAAAATTTTAGTGTATATGCGAAACATGTGTCTAGTATGTAAAGTATGAACAAACATAATTATATCATAAAAAATCACAAAGTTATAAGCTCGTTATGTCAGCAAAAATACATGGTCACCGGGCCATCCAGGCGACTGAGGGATTGTTTTGCACTTGAACCCAGCTGTTTGCTGGCGACTAATGTCCGCTATGACCTGCTGTGACCGTATTTAGTGTCGGTGGTATCCAACTTGTTAAGTTGTGACCTCTTTAAATATTTTTGGGAAAAATATAACATGGTGTAAAAACAATTGGAATCTATTCAGTTACTGATTCTGAACAAACTATATTCAGGTTTCATATAAACTAAAAACAACGTTGTTTACTGAAGAATTTCACAAGTAATGACGTTTCTCAGATTAACAACAAAAATGTTAGCGCTAATCAATCGTTTCTCAAACAGAGGAAAGTATTTGTGAAATGGGCATAATGAGTGAATATTTACTAACAGTGATCACAATGCGCTACTGGCAACATCGGCGGCGCTGACGGCCATGTTCTGCGAACGCTCGGGGGAAACGTTGCAACATCGTGCGTCATGCGCGTACGCAGCATGGGCTACACTAATGATACACTAAGACTTGTAGTGCAATGCGTTTTCAGGAGTCAAAGGGTTTCCTTTTATTTTTTCAAGTCGACTAAATACATAAGTTCTCAAAATAATGTTGACCTACCAATATGTGAGCAGTGGTGGCCAAGTGGTAATGGCTCCGACTTACGAGTTTTAGATCGCGGGTTCAAACCCTGCCAGGCGGATTATTTCATTACCACTGCTCTCAAAACGGTGAAGGAAAACATCGTGAGAAAACCGGCATGTCCTAGAACTAAAAAATTCGAAGACATGTGACATTTACCAACCCGCACTGGGCCTGCGTGGTGGATTACTGCTCAATCCCTCTCCTAGAGTGGAGGCCTGAGCCCCAGCAGTGGGAACATTAAAAAGGCTGATGATGATGATGACCAATATGTGTTTCTGGACCAGTCAGTTAATCTAGATTAGATTTAGGAAGAAGCAAGTATTTGGTCATTATAGGCTGAAAAAAAAAGGAAATAGAGTTGCCGATATTTTTCCTAGGCCGTAAAAGTAGAAAAATGCTTCTAAATAATATATAATTTAAAACTAACTGAAGAGAGACGAGTCTAGTGATGGTTGTGGTAATCCGATAGATACGAGACGCTTAGGACCAGTCGTTATGGCAAAGGTTACAAATTGGACACTACCGACACTAAGTACAACACTACAACACAGATCGTGGCAGGTTATAACGGGCTTCAGGAACCGGCAAACAGCTGGGTGCAAGTGTAAAACAACCCGTCAGTCGCCTGGACGACCCGTGATTATGTATTTTTGCTGACATCATCATCATCATTTCAGCAGATATACGTCCACTGTTGGACATAGGCCTCCCCCAATCGTCGCCACAACGAACGATCATGTGCGTCTCGCATCCATCCATGTCCTTGCTGACATAATAAGCTTATAACTTTGTGATTTTTCATGATACAGTTATGAAATTTTGTACATATATTCTTTACATAAGAATACTAGACACGTATTTCGGGTTTCGCATATACTAAAACTAATGTTCTGTAATAGGCTTATTTTTTACCCAGTTAAACCTAGGCAGGCTGTCAAGACCTAGATGAGCTACCAGCTTAAGGAAACAGGCATTTTAATATCGGCTTATTGATAAAGTACCTACATATGTTTAGACTTGCTTAATGAGTTGCCACATGCAATAATTACGAAGCTTAATGAGAGCTTTTAGCGAGCAACACATTATTCTGATAGAGCGCACGCGATCTTCGGCAACAAGAAAAGGTTAGTTGAACACACTGCTATCATAATGTCTGTGTTTTTTTTTAAAGAAGTTCACGCTTGTGCCAAGGACTAAAAAGTCAATAGTTTGCGTGATGTTGAAACTTGTCTTTAGATATACAACATATTTTTTTTTTTGGTTTGTTCAGAATGAATGGATTTCAATAATTTTTGTACCATGTAATGTTTTCCATAAATATTTTAAAAAGGTCTCAAGTTGGACACCACCGACACTAAGACCAAAACAGGTCGCGACAGGACATATCAAGCATTAGGCGCCAGCACACAGCTCAAGCACAAGCATTTGTCACCCAGGTAACTTGCGGTCTACCTAGAGATAGGTAATATACAATAGGTATAAAAAACTCTTCTGTGTAGCCATGGAACGGTTTTGGTGTACAATAAAGTTTAGAACATTCTATTCTAGAAAAAATGGTTTTTCCTTAAAAGAAAAAACTAAATCAAATTGGATCGAAAATTGTATTTTGGGGCTTTCAGGAACGTCAGTGTTATCAATTTGTCTAATCATTCGATCGGATCAAATTGTCGTATCAACCAATCCGATCTAGTTCTATTAATACAACACTGATCGTAACAGGACTCAATTGTACTGGTAACGGATGGTTTAGTGTCCGTAAAGTTGACGAGGCGTCGACCGTCGCCTAGAGAAAGCCGTAATGTTACAACAACTAGATTTCGGCATTACAAGGCTCGCAACAATGGTAAATGGTGAAAATCGTGTCGAATCCTGAATGCGTTATTGTCTTAAGTTTTTAGTTTGTTTCTGCAACCTGATTTCCTGTCTTTGTTGGACAATTTACGCTGTATCTTTGCATTTGACTGGGTTTCAAATGTTCAACGAAATCTTTTTTTGCATTTACTTACTGATTCTTGTTTAAAAGACGTGTTTTGAAATTGTGTAAATAATTTGATAATGCGACATACTACTCATTTAGTATTTAGAAGTATTAATTTTTTTTATTTAATGCTTTATGCACACAAAAGTACAGAGGCGGACTTAATGCCTTAGGAATTAAGTATCCATGTAACAAAACTTTTAGCATTTTTGAAAAGGCACAAAAGTCATGCTTATTTGGATATTACATTACCAGCTAAACTCGATTTTAGGATAAACTAGTTTCACCTATGCCAAACCTATCAGGTGGCATCAGTCCAAGAGCGATCGAACTAAGCTTGAAATAGGGCACCCCGACACGCTCAGGTTAGGCTAGAAGGCATAGGCCACAAAGAAATAAGAGGAGAACTAGTTTAGCTTAGGCGAAACTAGTTTACCCTAAACTTGGGTTTGATCAAGGCAAAGTCCTGACTCACTGACTCATCAACGTCCAACGCCTAGCCGAAACCTTTTGACCTTGAACACTGAAATTTCGCACAGAGGTTTCATTTATGATATATACAAAGATTACAAAAAGATTTTTTAAAATTTCATCCCTTAAGAGGATAAAACGGGGTCCAAGTTTTGTATGAATAAACCTAATTTCAAGCGGATGAAAGCGCTGACTGAGGCTAGTATATCAATAAACATCACAGGTTAGCACAAGACAAATGGCATGCCAAGTCTGCAACAACAATTATAACTACAGTTACTCCTCAGACGAGGAGGAAGGCAGCAGAGTCCGATAATTGGTGGTTGTACCATCAGTAGTTAACCTGAGTGCGTTTAGCAGCCAGCTCATTAACAATAAATTAATCAATGCTAGCTCGTCCCGCCCCGGGGCCTGCTCTGACGCCCCTCAGAATCCACGCTCACTCTAGAATTATCGGTGATATAATTTATTACAATAAATTGATATCGTTATGTGATTATGAAATTAATTCGCGTATTAGTAGTTGTTGGCTTGATTATTTCTTCCTGGAATTAATTTATGGTTGCATTATCTACCTCTTAGTGTCTTCTTTTAAGCCTTTTGCGTATTGAATTATTACTTGTAAACGTATCGTAAAAATATGATTCGTGGCAGAACGGTACCTGTTTAATAATAGGCTAGTTGCCGTAAAAAATGGAATTAGTTCATCTTTTAGATTATTCAAAAATAAGGGACACGTATTATTTTATTTGTAAATTAAACCAAAAATTAAACCATTAAAGTTCGTGTAACATCACGCCGTGCTGCATTTTTAATCTAAAAAAGAAAAAAAAATGCGTGTCCAATATTTTTTTAAAGTCTAAAATACGGAAGAAAAGAAAAAAAAAGTAGTTATTTTGACCCTGGAAACTACCCTATTCTTTAATACCCATAATGTTTAATACGTACTGTTTCGTCTCATTTGAATTTATTAGAAAGAAAGAAAGAAAGAAAGAAAGAAAAACTATTTATTTGGCATACACACTCGTATTAAATAATAACTATTATTGTAATACAATATCTATGGATGTATTATGTTACAAATATTCTTGTGGCTAACCTATTGTTTGGGCTTACCAGGCATTGAAGTGTACTAAAGATCAAATAGACATATCCTGGTATGACTAATTCATCTAAACTTAGCTTTACTACTATCATGAATAGGAAAAAAAAAGTTTGTATGACCCCTACATACAAACTACATCTCTGAAACTGCGGGGCCAGTATTAAAAATTGTTTCACCAGAAGATTATTATTTTTTCACTGAGTGACATATTTTCTAAACACGCAGGCGACGACGCTCTGGCAATTTATTTTTCCTTTTGTATGTATGTAGTAGGTACCAGAGTAATATTTAGAAGTAGGTACTGATTCTGGTAGATACAAATATTCTTTGACTCAAAGTAAGGTATGGTAGATATGTAATACATATGGTATATACTTTGGAAGACCTCCTAAAAGGTGGACTGACAACCCGATGATTACCGGAGGAATCCGATCGATAGATGCGAGGCACACAGGATCGCTTCTTGTCACAGCATTTATGAGAGTCCTATGTCCAGCTGTGGATGTCTTTTAGCTAAAATTATATTAATGAGGACTAAACCATAGCTAAAACTTTTTTTACTTAGTCAATATAAATAAAGAAATACATCTCACAACTTGACAATAATAATATAATTGAAATCCGCGGTTTATTAATAGTATATGTTCTATAATTATCTATTGTAATTGAATATTAGTTCAGCATTTCGATATTTATATTGCTTGTTATTTTACCTGTATCGATTTCACAAATAATTTATATTCTTAGGTAATTGTGATTACTGAGAATTGCCTGATGTTGCCTTATAGGTCAAATAATATGCTGAATAGCGATATTAAAAAAGGATTTTTTAAATATAAAGCACTCATAAAGAACAGAAATAAAAAATATAAAATCGCATTACGTTTGGCATAGAATTACTGTCCTACCAGTCCTTATCCACTCGCCTATCGTAAACATCGAAAATGGTTTAAATGTTTGTTTCTTCATCTAACGCAATCCAACGCGATGTTTGGCGAAAAGGCAACGCAAAAAATAGAGATATCGCCTGAAAACTCTGTTAGTATTCGGTAATTCCGAGATTTACTCGAATATTTCACAAAACTTGCTCCAGGAAATAGCTGTTTTTTTAAACACTTAAAGTTTTTTGAAAAAGTTGTCGTCTTTTACTTTTATGACTTTTTTAATGTTTAGGCAAATTATCAAGTGTCAAAGTTCATACAAAATAAGAGATTTTCAGAGGTCTTTACTGGACTAGTTGTACACAAAATTAGAAGTTGATTTCAATAGAAGCCTAGATAATATCCACAAGATACTGTGTTTCCAAAATATCTAATGAAAAATGTAAAATAACGTCATAATCGGTTATGAGCGGTTGTATGAAAAACAGTGAAAATGTGTGTCGAGATGCATCACCTTAAAACCATTAACTAGCTTTTATACAAACTAAACGTAGTGCACTTAGTTCTAGGTACTGTCCTTTGTGTGGTAACATCAAAGGGAAGAGCCTCCCTAGCGAGAGGCCCGGGGGCCCAGGGGCCCGGAGGAATTTAATTTTTGCTCCACTTTTATTGAACCCCGCTCGGTCAGCAGTAACTCGGTTACTGTTAATTACCTTAAGGTTTTTAAAACTTGCTCAAACAGCGGAGTTTAGAGCGTCGTGCTTTTAAAATTAATTGCCCTTTTATTAGCTTTCACGGAAACTGGGGTTACTATATTACCTTGCCAGCCTTTCTGTTTTATTGGAGAAGTGGACAACTTATGGCAATGTCTGCTTGTCAGTTGAGGTATCACATGCCCAGCATACCGGTGGAAAAGGTGGGAAATCATTGCATCCAATGACGTGACTACGGACGGCGTATCAGACTTTTACTGAGTAAAATCACACTTGTGTCCTTCTTATTCTAGGACTACGGGTCTCCTTAAAAGAGAATCCTCGCGGTCGTGCGAGAACATTTGAAAAAGTTCAAATTTCAAAAGACAAATGAAGGAATACAGGTGGGTTTTTGTCAGTAAAATTCTGACACACACTCTCTCTCTCACTGCTCTAAGATTCCCCACGTCAAAAGAAAGCATACCTAATTACCTATTATTTAAGTTATTTATTTGGCGCCCAACATAAATGGGACTGGGCAGTGGGCAGGACATGTCTGCTGTATGCCCGACCAACTGTAGATCGAAGTAGCACCACCAGGCAGGCAGGGCGAAGTAATAGTAGTAGAGTTGGTGCCCTTAAGACATTGAGATGGAGTGTCGGCAGAGACAGACCACGAAGGAGATAGCAGGAATAACTGGACGCATTTTCACATTACTGGAAAGAGGAAGTGAGGTCTTGCGAAAGATGAAGAAGAGCAGGCCTTTGCCCAAGAACTGGGCAAGAAAAAGATAGGTATATAGAACTAGCTGATTATCTAGCTGAATTAATATATGATAGACAAGCTTCTGTTAGCTGCTTCGCCTACGGGAAAGTATAAAATAATGTATCTTATATCTATCATTCCATGACAAAGTATAGTGTTATTTTTATAATATTAGTAGATATTGATAAGCTTTTCATGTTCGAATAGAAGGTAGGTACTGGCCTTTTTAAAAATGATAATGAAACTTATTTAAATTATATTATTAATCATAAGTATCCAGGTATGTATAATCTTTGCAGTGAATTTAAAAAATGAACTTCGAATAAGATCGATCTGAAATTCGAAGGACATTATCGATACAGGTTAACGATTTCCTCTCTCTGTCTTAAATCTGACAAGATTTCATGCAAAAAAGCGAATAAACATTACCACATAATTATTAATATCATTTATTATAATATAACATTACGACCGTAGTAAATAACGATCCTCTTCCTTCCTCGTTTTTAATAACAGCCATAAACTCTACACTAATCTTTATTTTTTATAATGAATGCCGAGTGCCAAAGCTAACGGAGAAATTTTAACATTCATTGAATGAATGAAAGTTTAATTTGTTAAAAGAATTTTTATTTTTTTTAATTGGTTCAGCCGGCGCCTGGTCACACATCCTAGAGCCTTTTTATTGGAAAAGCGGAACTTTCTCAATAACGGAGCCTATGGAGACTGGGCCCGTCCGTGTGTGCATGTCGTTGTGTGTGTGTGTTCAGGATCAGTGGCCGGCGCGCGCGCACCTGCCGCGCGGTTCCCACGCTCGCCCCCCGCACCGCACCCCCGCGCTCGCCCGCACGTCACAGCCACATAAACAACGGTCCGCAAACCAAGCTTGTTTTGTTTTTTGACGACAACATTCACCAATATTGTAGAAAACGGAGAATAATTTTATTATTTTACCTCATCTGAATTTTAGATTAATTAATTGATAAAACTATTTAATATCCTTAATCCTAATACACTTTTAATTTCCTTAAATATATGGTCGAATAAAATTGATAACCACAATGAGAACGGTGCGATGAAAGCAATTATACTTATTTCATGTGAGTTAATGAGATAAATGATTATAAATATCCGGTTGATTACAATTTATATCGCGATTATATTTTTAGTTTTTACTCATGTGTTCACGCATTTCCGTTCCACTGAGTTTATCTAAGTTTTTATCGAAGAAAATCTCACGAAGCAGAAGTATTCGCTAAGTACATAAATTAAAAAGTATCAATAATGTTATTCTTTATTTAAATTCCTTTGCAATTCATTCAGACGCCATCTCATTATTATTATTCCATCCCAATGGTCTGTTTTGTTCCTCAAGGATCAAGATATCTTATCATTCCTATCTATTGCGATTCAAAAGAGCGATAAAGGAATAATAATGCTTAGCCACAATAGCTCAATGGTGAAGGTGAATTTTTCAACAACCGCCGCGGGTTCGATTCTAGCTTTCAAGCTTGAAACAATGATAGGTATAATTATAAAAATATTAAAATTGCTAAAATTTTTATCTTCACTCTTTACTTTATTTGTGTTGATTGAGAAGTTGTAATAATTAAATAAAAATGTCCGCTGTGCTGAAGATTTTTACAAAGACAAAACAAAAAGCATAGAAAATTTGTCATAATAAGGTAATAAAATAATTAAATAAAAAATAATGAAATATAATATCGCACAATACTGCTATAGTTATTTTCGATTTAAGACATAAAAAAATGTTGACTGGACTGCCCTCTAGCGCAAAGTAATAATAACATTTACAGTTGATCGCCACCGCCATCTAGCGGCATTGTGGAGAACTACGACGCAAACCAGTTGCTTGATTATGGTCTTTGCTTTTTCACTCATCGATAGATGGCGCTGTAGGCTGAGCTTTTAACGTTCGATCGAAATGATCGTAGCAAGTCGTAGCGCTCCGCGTAGGCGCGAGCTTTTACCTTTGTTTACGATATTTAGAAACATTTTTTTTGTGTAATCGCTAGTACGGCGTTCCGAAATAGATTGGCCGAATTAATATGTAACTAGTTAATGAATGACTGAATCACAAAAATTGTATGATTTTTTTTTACTTTTGTAGGTAGCAGCGAGTAAACACTGAGTTGGTTATTATAATTTATGGGTAGGCGGTTAGGTAGCAGTTAATATTTTGTGGTTTAGTGTTGTAAAACCATTTAATTTATTTATCTGGTTTGTTAAGACCCAAATAATTATGTAATGGAAAGGATAGCTACACTTTGTAAACATTGAGATTAATTCATTAAATCACTCGTGAACGAAACTATTTAAAAGTTTCAGTTCCCTTTACCTCTCATTTCCGAGATAATTAGGGCTATACAGTGTGTTTTTAACTGTGCTAAGTATGTTGGTAGCCATTTGCAGCAAGTTGGCAAGATTTCAAATGTGCTTGGTATATCATAACGACTCGGCAATGGATTTATAGCAGTATAAATCACATTTTCAGGCACAAACTTTGAGGTAATGCAGAAAATTATAGCAAGATCTGAGAGACGAAAAGACTCTGATGCCAATTGGAAAATAATTTCTTTGACATAATTTGTACCAACCTTCTTTTTAAAATCTATTTCAATAGGATCATTCTTTTATATACGGTCTACCTACATACTTATATGGGCTTTATATTTGCACTAGCTGCTGCTTGGCTTCGCCGACGTGATAGTAGAAAATTATCTCGAGATAAAAACTACCTACATATCTTATGTGTTATTCCAGGACATGGTTTACCCGCGTACCAAGTTTGATCGAAATTCATAACGTAGTTTTTGTACGAAAGAGTAACAAACATCCATATGTCCATGCAGCCGTACTTACAAATTTTTGCTTAGTTTAGTAGGGTAGGGTGATTAAATTTTAGCTTAGGTAGGGTAAGTGCTATTTTTTAGTTTGGCTTCACACATTTTGTGTTAAATTCAGAAAATATTCTTGTTACGCGCGACAAAGTATTATTTTTTGTTGTCCAGTGTTATTGATACGGAATAGTTCAGATCATATTATTTTCCATCAGAATACGGATGTAACACGATCTAATGTTTTTGCAGTATATTTGACAGCAACATTTGTTGCCTCGGCAAGCTTTGTTCAGATACTCGTAGATAGGTAGGTACTACAGTACATAGCATAATCAGCCTTTTAATTTCCTTCTGCTCAGACTCAAGCTGAGCCTCTAGGAGAGGGAATGGCCGTATTCCACCACGCAGGCTCACTGCGAGTTGGTTAAGTCACATATATTGGATTTTTTTGCTCTAGGATATGCCGGTTTCCTCTCGATGTTTTAATCCACCGTTTTGAGAATCAAATCGAAATCGAACTCTTCATTTATTTTAATTAGGTGAGACGTATGAAGCTTTTAAAAAGAGCGTAAATTAATAAGTTGTGCGAGAAGCTCTTAAATATGTATTTAAAACATTAAACATAGCTAATACTGTACATTTTTCTAAAATACTGTTTAATATTCGTTTCAGATTAAAAATCCTTATTCCTTACTAATATTATAAAAGCGGAAGTGAGTTTGTTTGTTGCGTCTTCACGCCTAAATGGCAAAACCGATTTTGATGAAACTTGGTACACGGATAGACCATGTCCTGGAATAGGACATAGTATACTTTTTATCCCGGAACTATGTTCCCTTGGTATAATTTTTTGCTATCACGCGGGCGAAGCCGCTAGGAGCAGCTAGTACTTTATATCTTGCAAAAAACGTTGACAACCCTACGGACACAAAATAGGTAATTTTGTGATACGGATGTCAAGAGGATGACAGTAATATTCGTAATATAATTAGCTATGATATCACATAAGTAATGATGTTATTATAATATTTTTATCTGCTACTTTAGATTCACTTTGATTATCTATAATGTTTACGTAGGTAAGTATTAGAAGGTTTATTATCTCAAGATTTACGTTAAATGGCTTTTGTTCACTTTTTAGGGTTCCGTACTTTAGTCGGCAAAGACCTTCAAACAGAAGTCTGTCCCTCTGTCAAGACCTTTTTTTTTACGAACGCGTGGAGATATGAAACTGAAAAATGTAGTGTAAAAAACTAACTTCTAAATAATAATAATAATAATAATAATAATATTCCACAACTATCACACAACGCTGTCTAGTCCCAAGCTAAGCAGAGCTTGTGTTATGGGTACTAGACAACTGATAAACATACTTATATATTTCTAAATACATACATATATAGATAAATTACACCCAGACACAGAACAAATGATCATGCTCATCACATAAACATTTGTCCTGGGTGGGATTCGAACCCACGACCTCTGGCTTAGCAGTCAGGGCCACTAACCACTAGACCAACAGGCCAGTCAAATCAAATCAAAAAAAAAAAATCATCGCAATGTGTTAAGATAAGTCCATTAAAGTGCATATTTTTACTTTTGGAAATAAAATACCTAAAGGGTTGGTACTTCCTGTTGAGCTGGAATCAGGCAAGGATCAAGGTTTCATAATATCACAAGTCAACGAAAAAATCTAAGAACCGTGAATTTGTAGTATAAAATTATTACTACTCATATTGTAGTGATTCGGAAAAATCTTTGAGGCTCGATTAGAGAATCGATCGAAGTATTTACACAGGTAAAGTACGGAACACTCGGTGTACACTGAAAAAAAAAAATAGTTGAATGTACTAAAGTAGCGTGGGTTGAGTAATGACCTGCCACAGTCAACCCTTTTCATAGTTAATTTTACTATAACAAGAATGAATTTAACAAAATCCACTTTGTTAATTTACATAATCAACCAGTTCTATTTGGTAAAATCAACAATTTCGTGTGTAGGACCATATTAACCCGCGGATTTGATAAAATTTACGCGGAATTTAGTAAAATCATTTTTTTTTTCAGTGTAATTTTTTTTAGAATCTATGCTCCACTCTAGGAATTACTCCTGAATCGTGGGTGCATCCACATCACACACATTTACAGTCATTTGAACAAGACATTTATACCTGGATTTTTTTAGCATATTATCTAAGTACCTAGGTATAGGTATAGTATCTACCTGCCCTATACAATTATATCTAAAAAAATACATTATAATATATTCACAAAGCTACGATATCGGGTTGAAAAACCTTCAATGGAGGGCCTACGTAATTATTATTATTTACCTGTTTAAAATATGATTTTATATGTGCCTGCAGTGTCAAGATAGCAGATTAGTATGCAAAGTATACGATAGGCAGGCGTAGCGAGGTGACGAACAGGACATTAGGATGCGCACACTCCTGCGCACACGTGACAAGCATGCGACGACGTTTTTTAACATGATAAAGTTTAACAAATTAATAAAAATGCCTCTTTACCTGTTGCTAGCGGTAATATGGTGAGCGGCTGCGGCACTCAACTAAGTACACATAACATCAACAACCATTTTATGAATGAATTTTTTTTTATCAATACAATCATTTTACCTATTATGAAAGAACTGATAAGCAAATCTTCCGTGATGTACAAACCTATCTAAGTAGATTATAGCAACGTTTTATGATCAGATTTGACATAATTTTTATGTTTCTGAGTAAATTATATCTTATCATTTAAAGAGCGTGCAATAAGTCCGTGATCAATGAGTTCGATAAATTATTTAATAGGTACAATATCACATGTCCCCGTTGATAGATCCTCTAGGTTGCAGCTATCTTCTTAATTTCACTGATAAATTTCTGCATGAACACAATGAATTGAAATAAAAAAAAAATATATATATATATTATCTAGTACTTATATTCATTTATAATGTATACCTACTACTACACACATTACACTACACTACTACTAGAGTATGTGTTTTATATTACTATATCTAATCAATAATTACAAAAAATATTATCAATTTATACTTAATTTTTGTGCACTGACCGCTTCAAATCTATCTCTTTTCGTTCATTCCTTTCTAAGGTTGTCTGAGAGATTGCCCTGTGCGATAAGACAGGCCAATATTCACTAATTTTGGCAAATGTTTATCCTGTCCACATAATAAGGTGTACAATAAAAAAAAGTATAATATAGTAAATAAATAACTTTTAGTCTCCTAGCGACCTGCCCCTGCTTCGCAAGTTTATTATAAACCATATTTATTTATTAATGTAAACCCAACAGCTTCTGTGTACTTGTACAGCATTTTACAAGTATAGATAACAATTGGCCTAAATCTTACACAGTCGCCAATTACAGGTCAACCAGCATTCACTAAATAAAAGTAGTTATTACATACTAGCTTTTGCCCGCGCGGTTTCGCTCCCGCTCTTCCCTATTCCACCCTACTATACCCAACTCTACCCTATTTTTTTTTTCCATAAGAACCTTATCCTCACAATAACATCACAACAAAAAAAAAACAGCCAAATCGGTCAAGCCGTTTTCATGCTATGTCGTGACAACGGAAAACGGGTTTCATTTTTATATATATAGAAGATAAATTAAAATGAAATTCTCCATTTTTCTCTACTATAGTAAAGCTTGTATTATTTATAACCTTCCTCATGAGTCACTCTGTCTATTGGTGAAACCGCATGAAAATCAGCTCAATATTTTTTTGAGTTTATTGCTATCAGACAAACAAACGCGGTGGGGGATTTTATTGTATAATATGCAAGGAAGGAATATGCGTAGTTTTTGGCATAGCATAGCATAGTCGACCTTATAATGTTCCCGCTGCTGGGACTCAGGCGTCCTCTCTAGGGAATAGGCCGTAATCCACCACGCGGGTTCAGTTTAGCTTGGTGGATGTCACATGTCTTCGAATTTTTGGTTCTAGGATATGCCAGTTTCCTTCACTGTCTTGAAAGCAGTTTTGATGAAATAAATTACACAATATTATATTGGACATTTTGCTTATTATCTAGTAGTGGCAGCGGTCAGCGTTGGCGGACAAATAAAACAACATGTCCGACGACTGGTCCGCTTGCGGTACCAAGCGCGCATAAGTCGCCGGAGCTTTCGCTGCTCGCCAGTCGCCACCCGCGCCCATTCACCGGCCACTTTATGAATGGAACGCTCCTGTGTGCGCCGCGCACATCGTGATGCGCAGTACGCGTGTGATTGTGTGCGTATATAACACGTGTTTATTTGAACCAACATGGTAGGCATTCATGAGAATTTTCTTGTGTCAACAACGACTCGGTACAGAAATAGTTCGTAGCTTTGTGCTCGCAAAGTTGCAAAGTACTCTAGCTATTCGTTTAAAATAATACGCCGCAAGGTGGTCTGGTAATCTTGCGTGCAACTGCAAAACGTACAATGCGAAATGGAGTCTCTATTTCAGGTGTTAATTACAGAGCTTTGTGTGGCCATTGAAGCGGGTATTCCATACACGTTTGTATGGATCTTTTGAAAGAAAATTGTGTAGCTCATACTATGATATTATTACCGTGCTCATACTAACATAAGTGCATTAGGTATTCGTTAGGTATTTAATTTACTGTTCACATTTACAAATATCCGTTACCTTGATATAATTTTTCCCATAATTAGGCACACCCATGAAACAACAAATCAAATTAATTTGAACTTGTCACCATTGATTATGATGCCTCCATATGACACGCAACTGTAGCAGGCAGACAATCCACATGTGTCGTCGCTATGTGAAAATATTACTAAATAACCAGCTGCAAACCAAATTAGACTTTAATTGTTAAAGTATAAAGATGAAAGTAATTTTTTTTATAAAACCAGGTGACATTTGAAACTTGGTTTCAACTTGATCGAGCATAAAAAACCGCTTAGCACGCCATAGGTAATATAAAGTTACATTATAATGACCATATTTATGATCAGTATACATCTACGATAAATGGCTATTAAAGATTTATAAATATGTGTTTGATAAACAACAATCATTTAATAGAAATTAGTTTTTAAGTTTAATATAAATAAAGTAGTAATTGGTTTTTAAGTTTAATATATATAAACTAGAAATTGATTTTTAAGTTTAATATATATAAACTAGAAATTGGTTTTTAAGTTTCAATAATATAAATAAACTAGAAATTCGTTTTTGTTTCTATAAAAAAACCGCTTCCATACATTTATGTTCACATAAATCGACAAAATTTATATGGAGCAGGTGAATATTTTTTCGTGATTTCAGGGTAAGTAGTGTAATAAAACTTGTTCAGATTAATGAGTACAGTGACCCCTTTAAAGAAAATCCCATCTGTCGTTTCCATGTTGTCTATTAAAGTAAAAATCCTAATCAAAGTTTTATGACAAATGATATTTATTTTGCAAATAAGATTTTAAAAAAACTTTTACACATAATTTTTTTCGTCAGTTTAAACTTGATGAGGCCAGTGTTTCCTAGCTGACTATCCTAAGAAGAAACACCGAAACAAACTCAGGGTCAAAGTCTCTTTTAAAGTCACAATGAGAATCTTGCATATCAGTGTATGTGGTGGTCTTTTGAGGAAAGAACCATACAGATTTGAGTGGCCCTGTCCAGTCAAAGCAAGCATTTGTCAGTATTCTCAAAGCTCAACTTAGGACTATTAAAGAGCTCAACCTCTCGTTCCTATTAGCCCCTGCGTTCCTATTCTCCTCGTATGACAATACCAAATAAATTAACTTGTAAACAGACAAACTATGCGCAAACTAACTTAAGAGCCGGTTGTCTCACTGCGAATTTTGTAGGAGTTTTCCCTGGGTCTATGTAGATTTTGCGGCTTCGTAACAGCAATTTTATTTTTATTTTAAAAAAACCATAGTAACTATTCCAGAATTATATCTTTGCCAGACCCTATTTTGGGTGAATTTGAAATATTTCCGTGACGTAATCTCATAGATATACACGTTTGAAATCGCAATTGAAGTTAGGGTCTGATACATGATTTTTTTATCGAGCCAACTAATTTATTCATATGGTCAATTTTAATAAAATAATTTTTAATTGTGATTTCTTTTATATTCGTGGATTTTTAGATGTTCAAAATGAATAGAACCTGGCCTTAAGAAATGACAAGCAACAATGTAAACCCGCCTAAAACTTAGCACTATGTTTGTAAACTAAAAGTTAATTCATGAATCCCCAAGCGACCACCGGTGGCCGCGCATCTATTGTCTTACTATTGTGTCTCTAATTGACGGTATCTGAAGGGTTAAATAATAATTGTTTTCCACGTAACCAAATGTAACTTTAGTAGTTATGCGAGTAAAGTATACACAGTTGCGTCGTAGTTTTGGCAACATCCTGTGTATATGGAACAACATGCGAGGGAAATGGACACCGCAACATCCGACCATGAGGTGACCAAGACTCGACTGGTTTTTCGCACTTTTTTTTCTGCATTTTTATGGATTTACTCCGATTGAGATTAAATAAAAAATTTAAAGCCAGTATTTTATTTTTAATATGACAGGCCATCCCACTCATGGAAGCACCATTGTTTTGTTTTGTCGTCAATATAATTTAGTGAATTATGTATACCGTTTAAAAATATATCTGATGACTAAAGTTTGATTAGCATAATATACGTATACTTTAAAATAATGTCCTATTGCTACACATTTTACGCTTTATTTATACATTTTGTAAAACAAAGTTCTTTGCCGAATCTGTCCGTTTGCTCGCCATAAACTCAAAAACTGCAAAACAGATTTTCATACGGTTTTCACCAATAGGTAGAGTGACTTAAAAGAAAGATTTAAGTGTACAATACATGCAGCTTGTAAAGGAGAAAAGCCGTGAATTTAAATGATTAGTAACACTCGCGCGAAGCTGGGGCGAGTCGCTAGTTTTGCTATAAATTAAAAATAAATCACTTTTCGAGGGGCAAATAAACAGTGTTGAAAATATAGATGCTATTAGGGGATTTCCAAACAATTAACATGAGTGTTAAGTATATATTTTATGTGGTATGGTATGTTACTTATGTTAAAATTGGTCAACATTCTTCTAACATATTCTGGAAATCGTAGGATTATTTTTTTTACTACTTTTAAGTTTTCTTTCTTGTTTAACCTAAGGAATTTGCATTAGATAATGACATACGAATCCAAGTTTATAAATTTATTTTTTTTGAGGTAGGTAAACGTCAAATTACTCTCGCTCTTGTAGTATCAAGCTTTTACTGACTAAAACCTATCTGTGTTCCTTAATTCCTAAATATTATCTGCTGCTGGCCGCTCCTTCGAAGAATCCCATCTCTGGCAAGTTTTCATACTACTTAAGTAGTCAACATTTTAATTCAAGTTGGCATCTAACAAGAAAGGTCTTATTACACCCACACCCGCCCACAATAATAATATGTAAAGTAAACCACAACAAGTACACACAATTTAGAGTGGCATAATACATAATAATTAGTCCATTATAAGTGGCCAGTACGCGGTACTGTGAATCACACTGCAGTCCGACGGGCCGTCTGATAGTGTCATACAAATTGCTCTCTTTGTACCACTCTATGGTTAGTTGGAACTCTGAGTCTCTGATAATATATGATAAGGGACTGCCGACAATTTGTAATTTCATTATTATCATGCCCTCTATGTTTTCACCACGATATGACGTTTTATTTATAGGTCTTATGCTTCTGTTCTGAATAGTTGTAATGCTGCTTTTATAATTATATATAAATTGTTAGTAATATATGTAAGTTATTAGTTTATGTATTGTATACATATATGTAAATAGTACACCACGAACTATCTGCGTATCTTTTTCTCCTCCTCGGTCAAATCCATCCAAAGGTTGTCTATAAAAATAATCGCTTTTAGCGATAAGACCGCCCTTTGTGGCAATTTTAAGTTTCTTATGTATTTTTTTAATTTTTGGTGTACAATAAAGAATTTATCTATCTATCTATAGTTATAATATTACCGTCAATATTGAAACTTATAATTGTTATTATTTATATTTACTAGCGTAAGCTGAAGATTTTTTTTTGTGAAAGTTTTCCTTACGATAAATGTGACTACCGAATAAAAAAAAAGATATAAAAAAATCAAAATGTTTTTATTGAGGATTGATGTTTTGTTTTTTTTTTTGTTTGTAATTTTTTATGAATTTTTAATTAAGGTATTCGTTAAAAATAAACTCTACTGATCTAGGCAGATAGTCATGGATCTTTTCGGACGTTGTTGTCACGTCACATGCATTTTCTCGTTTTACTGTTGATCTAAGGTCATTATTACAATTCACACTAATATTATTATAAAGGTGAAAATTTGAGGAGTACTTAGTGAGATTGGCGGAAATCCGATGGATGGGAGACGCACTGGAACGCTAGTGGTGGCGATATTTGGAGAGACTAATTTCCAGCAGTGATCGTCTTTCGGCTAAAATTATCATGATGATGAAATTTTATATATTTGTAACTCTTTCACGCTCAATCACTGAATGGGTTTAGGTTATATATCCTGGAATAGCACATAGGATACAAAGATACAATACAATATCCCGGATGGTTCACTAGTTAGAAATTAGTCCTTAAAACACATAATTATCAGTGTCGTAGAATACGTATAATCTTAATTTTTGCAAACCAAAACCAATAGTTGCAGAATCAATTCCCTCTTATTTTGACTTGTGTATTTCAAACAAAGGTCAAGCATCGAGGGTGGCATTACTAATAACGAGCGGCGAATAAGTCGGCAGAAGTAATCATCGCGATCAGGCACCGCGACAAGCGGGAACACTCAAGTTTCATTCATTCATTCAACCAATCTGCATTCGTTACTCATTCATTCAGCTTCAGTTTAATAAGGGCGAAAACGCGTTGACAAACGGCTTGCTTAGCTGCAGCATTGTTTAGAATGTAAAGGGCAACTGAAGGAGCAGGTTTAACTCAGTAAAAGTCAGACACTCTGTCTCGCCACCTAGACCTGCAGAAGTTATTGATTTTGCAGAAAAAAGGCGGCTTGCTTAGCGTATAGAGCCTAGGGACTAGTGATTCTTCTGGAGTCCTGGAGAGTGAACTACTTGGATACAATGCGCGGTTTTTGGCCGAAAGGAAAATCCGGTTGAATAGGTAATTATTTTATTATCATCTGTAAATATTAATATTGCGAGACTGATTTTCCCGGATACTTTTTTTTTTTTTTTTTTTTTTGTCGACGGGGAAAATCATCTTTGACGAAACCCGCTCTTGGGTGGAGCGGGAGACAGTGTCAGACTCTTACTGACTAAAAACCCCGCGCCGTTCCTTCTAGCCTTCATACCAGGGCACGAGCTCCCTTTCGGACAACCCTGTCCCCAGTAGGCTTCGACCCAGCTGGGCCCCTCCTGCTGCTGACAGCTCCCTGAGGCGCGCGGGAACAGTGCGCGCCGTTGACGTCTTGGACTCGGTCCATTACCGGACGATCGGACAGCGAGCCCCGCCCAGGCAGGGCATACCTCGACGGTGTGCTCCACCGTGTCCTCCGGGCGTTGCGCACAGTGGCGACACCCGGGCGTCTCTTCCGCTTGAATCCGATGCAGGAACCTCCCGAACTTGCCATGTCCGGTGAGGACCTGCGTCATGCGGAAGGTAAGGACGCCGTGAGGTCTTTCCAGCCACGCCTCAAAGAGGGGACTTACCGCCATAATTGTGGCGTGCCCAATTTTTTTCCCGGATACTCAATATCGCCGTACTTCCGTTTATATTTTTAATGAATTAAAAACCATAACACTTTATATTATTGTTTTTCTACTTATAAATAAAATATGTAGTTAGTTTGTGTGTCCATTCATAAAGTCTAGTTAGTATGTGGAAGGAAAATCCGGTGCTTCACGAGGTTTATCAATGAAATGCTTCATTATAGGAAGAACCAATTAGTAACAGTGTACCTGATAGTAATATCTACCTATTGTATATATTTCATTGTTGATAAGGTTATGTACATTATGTATAATGTAATGTTCGTATTTGTTGTGAAATCCTGAAAGTAAGTGCTTGTAATCGTATTGGCTATTTATGTATCGACAATATCTGTTAGAGCTTTGCGAAGCTATTTCATGATTTTTTAAAGGATACTTTGTTGCCAATGACTGAAAAAACTTGATTTCACATAAATATTTATAAGAGACCGTAATGTTTATGAATTGTTTGTTATGAATCTATGTTTCCTTGTTAATGTATGAAAAATGTAGTTTAACATGCGTGGGAAGTTGTCATTGCACTCTCGGTTCCCTAACGCCCCAGCTTTCGGGTTAAGTCTCAGTTGCAATGGTAATCTCACACGAACATTTACACAAAATATGTAAGTACTAGCTTCTGCCAGCGGCTTCACCCGCGAAAAAAACAGGTTTCCCCATACAAACTTTAGAGACCCATTTCATCTCTTTAGAAGATGAATTTAGGAAAACCCTCTCTTAGTGCTCGGGTACGTCCCAAAATGAAACCTGGTGCAAAATTTCACGCACCTATTCCCAGTAGTTTCGGCTGAGCATTGATAAGTCAGTCAGTCAGTTTCTCCTTATATAAATATAGATACTATTTTTAACCAATGCACTATTTAAATTTAATTTTGTTCTTCTTTGTTCATAAAAGATTTAACGCCAAACCAACACATTAGTTACCCACTATTTATGCTTCGAAGACGATTTAAATATTGGATCGATGGATTTACGTCACGTGTTCCGATAGTGATGTTCCCACGTTGCAGACGAACTGACAAGAAACAATGGGCCCGTATGCAGCCCACCCTGGAGGCGGCGCTATAGCGGGTCAATGCCCCACGCACTTAATACCGTGCAAATATAAAAGACCTTCTGATTGAGCACTTAATTGGGTCAAAGACATCTGTTAAGATGTTCAGTCAATGACCAGGTTACAAACAGGTTAAGTAGTCGGTCATTTTCGCACTTTTTATGCCATAGTTACATATGAGCATAACGTTGCCAGGCGTCCGGATAAAGCCGGACAGTGAGGCCGGCTTGCGTGTCCGGCCAAATTAGGTGGAGTACGGACTGTAGGGCTTTTATCAGGCTTTTTAAAACAGTTTTTTTTTTAATTGTCATGTTTTCTGCCTTATTTTGTATCGCTACCGCGGGCGGAGCGGACTGGCATTTGTATTAATTTTATTGTTGTTTCATTAAAATTTTGGTAAAAATATTGTAGACAATAATAAAAATTGTTTAAGTAAAAAAAAAGTCGGTCATTTTGCTCAAATGTTCGTCAAACTGGCTGATCTGTCCGGCATCGCGGCAACGGTTGCATCGAAATGGCCATATTGCTTTTTCAAGGCCAGAAGCTAAAATGAAGACCCAAAACAATCAGAAAAGCATCTCGACAATGAATCTTGTCCAGAGAAACGATCAACTGATTTGGACCATTTAGCCTATAAGACGTTTACTCGACATTTAAGCATACAAGTAGGCTAAGAATTTACGGAAGTTTCAGCAATGATTTACGTTGTGTCTCATGTATCCTGCAGTTTATGTAGCTTGACTAATAATTTTCTGTCATTGTAAAATTTTCACTATTCAGACAAGAACTCTGGCCCTACCACGTATCGCAATCCATTTGACGACCTAAACTGAACTGTTAAAAAGGGATGGAGCTATATAGAGTTTATATAGCTCCATCCCTCTTTCTCACTCGCACGCTTAACATTTTTAATGGGAACACATTTAATTTATTGTGCGTATAGCCAAGGAGTGGAATTACCTGTCAGAGTCTGTGTTTCCTGTTAGCTACAAGGGGTCTTTAATTCAAGAGTGAATAAGTTACTTCTAGGCAAGCGTGTTCCATCGTCGATCACATCATCGCTTACCATCAGGTGAGATGGTGGTCAAACGCGAGCCTATCAATAATATAATTTAAAAAAACCGTCATACTTCACATAACAAGAAAATTTAGAAACTGGCACCAGGAGTATAAAGCGCTGGTCATGGTACTGTTGAGAACCACTGGTTTAGACAACAAGACATTTGCACATCTCTACACAAATGGGCTACGAATGTACGGAAGCGTCACCAAAAAACTTCCACCGGTCGTATAAAACGCTAGTTACCCACTGGTTTAGACAACAAGACATTTGCACACAAGTGGGCTACGAATGTACGGAAGCGTCACCAAAAAACTGCCACCTGTCGTATAAAACGCTAGTTACCCACTGGTTTAGACAACAAGACATTTGCACACAAGTGGGCTACGAATGTACGGAAGCGTCACCAATGATTTACGCCGCGTCCCATATGTCCTGCAGTTTATCTAGTCTAGGTATAGTGCAGACTGTTATGGACGTGAACTAATCTGAAAGTGCACCGAGGTAACGAGGATGCGACGTATTATTCTATTCGGGCTTCACCTATTTATTAATACCCGTACATAAACTATAGCTCCCGAGCTATGTCACAAATTACTTTAATACTTTTGGTTATATGGTCCCCTTTTATTCCAATTTAGAATGTTTCTTTTTCTCCTCATGGACTGCTAGTTTTGGAGAAAGGAAGGAGGGATTATTTCAAATAAATAACTACAATAGTCTCTTGACGTACCGGAAGACACAGCTTTGGAAGGTCTCCCGAGTGGACCGATGACCTGGACACCTCCGCTCCACACTGGACACCCAATTGCACGTCGCACTTCATGACGCTAAGAACCGTCACAGATGGCGAGATACCATCATTATGAAGCTAATTCAGCGGGAACTTCACGACCCTCAGTAATGAGGAGCAGGAGGAGGAGGTTGTTATAGCAACAACAGAAAAATATCACAGTTCATGAAATACAGACGGACGGACAGTGTGGAGTCTTAGTAATAGGGTTTTTAATTCATCAATTTTATAACGAAATTTAATTAAGAATTATGATAAAATCTATATTATTTTGAGGAAATTTCCTTTAATAAAGCATTTTCTTATTTTAGCTATCCGATATTCTATTATCTTTTTCGTAGATCTATAAACTCTGTGGATCTATATAACTTATTGACAGATTATATACCAAGTTTTCTCTTTGCATTTCGAGGGCAACTGGAAGCGTGGCTGCCCTTTGACATTTAAGCTAGAACGCAACTTGTTTTGTTTCGCTATGGCAACATTGAACATGCGTTGAACTTAGTGTTGCTAGTAATAACTTGTCAAGTTATGGCTTACTATAAGGAGCTGCTTACTGCTATCAATTTAGATTTAAAATAAAACGTTAACCAAATATACTTATTGCAGAGTTAAAACAGTAAAAGAGACTTTAACTTCTGAGTTTCTTTTGGTGTTTCTTCTCAGGGTAGTCAGCTAGAATACAATGGCCTCATTTAGTTTAAACTGACGAAAAAATTGTGTGTAAAAGTAAGGGTGCCTCGAAGTCTTGGGACTTTTGGTAATTTTAGTTGTCTCGTGTCCCGGGACTTTTGGGTTGAGACGCGAGATGAGACAAGATGTCGAAATTGTTATGTACTTAGGTATATCATTTTTATTTTTTAATAATTGACGGAGCCTATACATAAACCTTCCGGAAGATTTATATCTTAACAATAGTGAAAACTACGACCAAATCGGTTGAGCGGTTCAGAAGGCACACACACATAAAGACAGACAAAAATCGCGACATCTTTATATTACTAAGCGGTTGTAAGACAAGAATCCGTCAATTCCGGCGGAGGCAAGCAAGTTAGCAACACCGCAAGCACAGGATGCACTCCGGAGATGGCAGACGGTCCCGACCCAGTTCCGTTCCTCGGTGATTTACTGGAGCCCCAGAGGAACTGAGGCACGGAGGGAGGAGGTCGCGAGTGGCCCCATCAAGCCAACCTTCCACTTCCACTGGATGAAGTAGTTAGTCAGTTAGCTAAACGATTGGTACGTCAGCGAGACGGTTCAAGAGCGAGATTGTTAAAGATTTGTTGGGTGACTATTCCGCGTGGGTGTGCGGTTTCTGCGATGAGAATCGGATTTTTGTGTGAGTTTCTAGTAAATTAAGAACTATGCTATACGAGAAATATAAGTACACAAAAACCTCATAGGTTTTTTCAGTTTATCTTAGCTGAAATTACCCGTATCTTTTGAAACTAATTTCATACTTGTAATAAAAACGAAAGTGTGCGTGTATTGTGTGTGTACATACACACACTTACATTTGTAACCTACTTCTTCACGCTCAAACGGCTGAAGGTAAATACCTTAATCTTAATCTTTCTTCTATTTAGAAAAGATTAAGATTAAGGTATTTAGGTATTTAAGGTTTTTAGGTAAAGAAAATATCACTTTCGGTCTACATCATGGTGTACAGCATGTCCAGGAATAGGACATAGGATACTTTTCAAGTTTTCATACCAGGAATTTGTACTCTTGGAATAGCTTTCTACTTTATCGCGGACAGATGTACTGTACTGTATCTACTAGAAGCTGGTAAAGTATACAATCAGTGACGGATTAACCCTTAATCAAATTAAGCAATTCGACGGGTGCAAAGTAAAAAAAGTTATCTGCAACTTTGCGATTTTCTGATAATTGCAGTAACGTAACAAATATTTAATATTCTAAGACATGAGAAACCTTTCAAGTGTCAAAAACTAACAAATAATAGTTTTCTTTTTAATAATATTTTTGAAAAAAAAAAAAATTACCTACTAAATAACTGCTTATTGTTACTAATTCAATAAAGATGATAGAAAATCACAAAATTGCAGGTAACTTTTTTACTTTGCACCCGTCGAATTGCCTAGGGCATCTCGTCTAGGGAAGCGCAGAATCTGAAGAAGCGCAATAAAAAAATCCGTCCTTAGGGCAAATCGATATTATACATAAAGTTCGACATGTTAAAAACGTGACGTTAATACTATCTTGCGTGAATTCAATGCCCGGAAAAGCCGCAAGGCGCATTTCAATAAATAAATAATTTGTGTTTTGGTTTTTATTGTTGTCTCAAATACTTCACTTCTAAGGTACGTTACATCTCATCATATTATTTTACAAAAAACGAAAGTTTTTAGGCGGTAAAGGTTTAAAAACCGATTCTAATTGACATACGGATAGTGGGGCCCACAGGCGTAGATTGCTTAGGGCATCAAGTAGTCTTAATCCGTCACTGTATACAATATAAAACCGACGTACGGCGAGTATCCACCCTTACTAACTAACTAAGCGATTCGCCTCGTCGTTTATACCGCGTACATCGAGGGACTGGAAAAATTTGCCTGCTGCGGTCTTTCCGTCCGATTACAATTTATGCGTCTTCAAGGCTAGAGTGAATAGGCTCTTAATAAACTAGTGCGCCTCACCATCATCGATTGCATCACTGCTTACCGTCAGGTGGGATCGCAGTCAACTACTAGTTTATATAAAAAAAATTACAGTGTCAGTATATTGCTGTCTTTCCTTAACTCATCATATTTTATTTACATCCTCGTTGTCTTCAGAACTAGTGCTAGTGTTGTAGAAAAGTTTATTAAAAATAGCCAAACGATGACAGAGACGTGAGTGAATAGCCTAAAATAATTGTAAACTATTCTTAATCTTTTCCTAATAAACAAACTAATAACAGATGATGACGGAACACTGACGGTTAGCCAAATTGGCGAGAGTGTGGCCCTGAATCTGTGGCGGTTTGTTATACGAGTTAATAATGCCAGCTGGTTCGTTTTTAACGTTAAAATTATCCACTTAACTATAGTTAATGTGTTAACAATCAAATGTAAACGTAAACTATACTGTAGAATTAATTTAGACAGACAAATGATTTTCTGTTTGTCTCAAAAGGAACATGTCTATTGTATAGTATATAAAGTGGCGGCAATTAAGCTTCACTTTTCTTGGACTGACCGACATTTGAATATTCAAAAGTGCCTACTTTTGGTCTATTTGAAATAAATAATAATAATAATTATTATTTATTTATTTAATCAGATAACTGAGATCCATCATATAAACAAGTCAGAACGACGAATAAGTGATAGTAAGCAGCGACTTTGTCCGCTGTACTAATTTCCACATGAGTGGACAATCATGTCTACTAGCTATGGCACTCAAGACGCTGTGGCGACTTCCACGCAACCGACTGAGAAAAGAAGCGGTCTTCTTGCGCCAGATTGCTGCGAAGCTGTCTATGCGCGCTTCAGCAAACATTGCTGATGCGCTACAAAAACGTGGAAGCCGCAACAGCGCCCTGAACGCATTGTTAAATTGGACACGCAGAGCATTGTATACTCTCTGGGTATAGTTAGTCCACAAACTTCCCGTGTACAGAGAGTGTGTGAGAGAGAGAGATTTTGAATTTTTAACATCTGCTGCCTAGTAACATAATCACAGTTATTGAATATATAGGTATCCCGAAGGGTGAGATGGAGGTCCAGGTCCACAAAGTTGTTAGAAATAGTCACCGCAGCCTTACATACTTTCCTGTTCCTGTTAAACCCTTACAAAATGTATGGTAATGACATTACCTGCGGAGAAGCCACGTTATGTCATTGTCATACATTTTGTACTTAGCTTTTGGCGTGAACGCTAACAGAAAAGTAATTTTTCTAAGTGCGCTGGAACAAAAAGGACAACTGAAGGCGTTGAATAGATTTTAATCAATAGTCTGACCCACCTTGTCTCTCTACCCAGCAAGATGATATTTATATCCTTATATTCAATTTTTTACCGCTAAGCTGCACCTACTAGTTATGTTTCTGAACCACCCGGTCGACTGGTAGAAAATTCCTAAGGCATTAAGACCGCCTTTGCACAGTGTTTATTACTACTTAGTGCATAAAGTTTTAATAAAAAAAATGACAAATTTTCCACTCTCGAAAAAAATTATATTAAGTATCAAGCGCACACACGGCTGGTTATGAACGTTTGGTTCATCTTATCTTATCTTGTTAAGGGGCCGAGAAACAGCTCGGACACTTCGACCCATGTGGATCTTTTGTAGTCCCATGGATAGCTTACTCCTCCCCACCCTCGCTGAAAATCTCCTTCATAAGTTTCACAACGAGATGCGGGGATAAGAGCCTGTAATCCTCTGGTCTTGGATATCCTACCCCTAGAAGACTCATTCGCTTGTTAGCCAAAGCATCGCATGTGCTCCATGCGTTCTGTATGTTCCTCACACAACCTGCACATGGAAGTCGCGGCTAGACCCATTTTCATGAGCATGTCGTTGGTTCCAAAGTGCCCTGTAAAGGCACCCATCAGGTAGCGGATTTGCCCCCTGCTCATATTCCAGATACATTCCCGTGCCTTGAACGTAGAGCCCAGGAATTTCTTGGAGTGTCCCAGACCCGTAATAGACAGCCAGTGTGTTCTTTGGCTATGATCTGCAAACTCCCTGAATGCGGCCTTCACATTTGGTTTAGACACAGGATACATGAAAGATATTTTCATCTTTTTATCTGTTCTTATTTTCATATTTTCATCTGTTCTGTGGGTTTAGACTAGGACTTACCTAGAGAAGCCTCGGGGTCCGACAGGTCGGAGAGCGAAGGCACCTTCTGCATAGCGCGGGGCTCCTCGGCCTCCGGGGGCTCAGTCTTGATGCCGTCTGCATTGCCGCCGCCCTCATCGCACTAGAAACATACACAATAGTTAGGAACGACTGCCGCTATTTTCTTCATTAAAAGCTTGTTTTTTATAGAAACTTTAAAATTTGACCGTTATGTCTTTTCCAGTACACAGCCATATTTTATCCTGAACGGTACTTGATATAATGAAGTCACACACTCAAATGAGCTCATCGAAAATCAACTTTATCGCTAAGATTTTAAAGATATCAGCATAATATAATTGCATAAATCCTTTAAAACATTTTGATAAATAAAAATAATGACCCATATAAATCAAATCATAACTGATAAATTGCGATTATATTGTGACGTTCCAAGTTCCGGTTTTCATAGGCCTTCCATTTTATTACTACTAGCTCCTGCCTGTGGCTCCGCTCGCGTGAAAGTAGTAAATTATCCTAAGAGAACACTTCCGGGACTGTAAGTATCCTATGTTCTATTGTAGGATATGTTCTACCCTTGTGGGAAATTTTATCTAAATCCATTCAATTGTTTGAGCGTAAAGCTGTAATAAACATACTTACACTCAAACACAAATATAAATATAAACCTCTATGCCAATATTAGTTTGATAAGATATAATTTGGGTTGTGTATTCAATTTTCATAACATTACTGAGGAAAAATCGTCTGAAACAGAAAAACAGTATATAATACAATGATAGGGTGAGGCTCACGTAAAATATAGGTTTAATAATAAATATCAGCAGAAAAAAAAAATGAATAAAAAAAATACACCTAATAAGCAATCCAAGTGTTTTTTTTATTTTCAATTTAAGTATAGCATATCTTGCATTCAACATATTTATAAATTCTAAAACAGCTTTACATAAACTTAAAACCCTACTCTACGTTTATCGTTTACTTTCAATTTCTTCTATATTTAAGAATTCTACATCAATTAAAATCATTATCAACGTAAGGACAATGCTCATTGCAAATCAAGAAATCATTTCATCATAAGACGAGTTCAAAATTCTTTAACAAAAAAAAAGTTAGCGTTTAAATAGCACCTATAAATCAGATACACGCAAGACACCCGAATCGACAAGTAGGCTTTTAAAAACCTCGCAGTGTACATCAAAAGAGGATATTATAAATATATATGGTAGAGGAACCACAGAGGTGATCGCATCGCGAGCCTAAAGCACATTACAGGACCGAGTATGCTATCCACACTCTTGCCACTTCCGTTCGCTGTTCGGACATGCCTCGCTTTAAAAAATATTCACAAGTCACAACAACACAATGGTTCAAAAGATCCTTTGATCTATGTTCATTCTTATTCAAAAGAATAAAGTCTATGCGATAAGATATAAACTCTGAGCTAACGTCAAGGTTTCGAAACCAATGTATTTTTAAATACGCAACGAGAATAATGTGTAAATGTATTGTCAAGTATTTCTGCTGAAACGTAAGCAAGGGCTGCGAGTATGTTTGAAAGAGTAACACGGGTGGGTTTTAACAAGCTTTTATTTAGTTTCACCTGTCCCGACGTCTGTCTGTCATCAAATCTTGTAAATTAACTTCAACCCACTTCCCGGTTACCGATTGAGCTGAAATTTTGCATGTAAATCAGATGACAATACAAAATAATTATGACATGGAGCTGATCTGATGATGGAACCGGGAGGTGGCTATAAGAACTTGGTAGTTAAACGACACAACCCTATCTAGTTTGGGCTCGTATGATTCGTCTTGACGAGTATTCATTATATAGCTATAAAAGTTTGGTATGAAAAAATGATTTTCATTAAAAGCTTATTTATATTGTAGACTAGCTGACCCGGCGAACTTCCTACCGCCTAACAGTCAATGTATGAAGTCTTTCTCTATAGTCAATCGATTGCGATGAAACAAAGCCTAAGTAATATATCAAGTTTGATAATGTTGAAAAGTTATCTGCATCGATGTCGTACATTTTACGTGATGCGCGCACAACTAAAAACTTCTACAGATTTAATTATAGGTAAAAAAGTACCTATCTACTCTTCAGAGACTTAAAAAGTAGATTCCGAATTAGCTTAAATCCAATATCCATCCATATTTTTTCATCTGTTTTCATGTAACAACCAAATTCTGCGTTATCTTTAATGACGATAAGCCATTATCGGTCAGTTTGTTAAACAACATAATCTGGACATCGGCAGAAATCGATTGCTATCTAAATTATTTAGCGAAAGCATTGCTTACATTTACGTAGGAATATGACTTTATCTATGACAAGAGCACTAAATACCATAATAAGATATGTATTGGTTCCCTGACTGATTACCTTTGTACATTGATTATTATGAGATGTTGAAGTGATTGTATTGCATAATATTTTGCAATTATGGAGCTTAGCGCTAGGAAAAATATAAGCCCTCATATAATTTGTACTGTATTTAAACCTTTTTTTTCCCCTTATTATTAAGAATAAATTTCTTAATAATTGATTATTATCTAGCCTAACAGACTAATAAGTAATTTAAATCTAACTTATTTTTATACGGTTTTGTTTAAACTAAGAATAGTGTCCTTTAGCACTAATAGAAGTCCATAGCACTTTCTTAGAGTCTGATATTGATAAAAACACTTTGTTCATGTGTTATTTGCATAGCACAGCATTGATCACTATTATACACTAGTTTTAAACACTACACTAACTCAAAAGGTTTAATTCTCTAAATTGTATTTAAAATGAAGTAATAGCTAAGGCAGATATATGTTTTTTTTAATATTCTGTCAAACAAAAAAGTTTAAGTAAGCATTATTAATATTGATTCAAAGGCACTGCTGATGTTGACAAGTGCTTGTCTGCGATCCCACCTGATGGTAAACTGTGATACAATCGTTGATGGTGAGGCGCACTAGTTTATTAAGAGCCTATTCACTCTAGCCTTGAAGACACCCAAATTAGAATCGGAAGTGAAGAAGACACTCGGGCCAAGGATTTATTTCTGAAAAGAAGATTTGGCCTGGGTACGAAAGGCAACGATGGAACAGGAGTGGGTTTTTAGTAAAAGTCTGACACTATCTCCCACTCCGCCTATGAGCGAGGGATGTCATTGGACGATTTTCACACCTAAAAAAGGGGAAGACGGCAGTAGGCAAATTGTTCCATTTATTATTGAACAACTAGGTACCACATTGATTTTAACTCAAAAATTGGCTGGTACAGTTCGTCCTTATACCACTTTTTCTTTTTTTTTTTTTGTCAATAGGGAAAATCATCTTATGACAAAACTCGCTCTTGTTTGGAGCGGGAGATAGTGTCAGAGTCTTACTGACTAAAAATCCCATCCCGTTCCTTCTAGCCTTCATACCGGGGCATGAGCCCGCTTTCAGATAACCCTGGCCCCAGTAGGCTTCGACCCAGCTGGGCCCCTCCTGCTGCTGACAACTCCTTGAGGCACGTGGAAACAGTGCGCGCCATCGACGTCTTGGGCTCGGTCCATTACCGGACGATCGGACAGCGAGCTATCCATGGCTCGCCGTCCGCGAGCCATCCTTATACCACTAGTTTAAGTAGGTACTTACACTAGTGTAGCTAGTTACACATAAACAAATAAATTGTACTATTTGTCAGAATGTCCAACTACACGATTACAGTCAAATTAGCCGCTTCCGCAGATGCTTTTGTCTCAACAGCGCATTATGCATTATGAGGCTTCAACTTGACATCCGTTTTTTAACCGACTTCTACAAAAGGAGGAGTTTCTCAATTCGGATGTTTGTATGTTTTTTTTTATGTTTGTTCACGCTTAACTTCGTCGCTTACCAACCGATTTGACAAATTCTTTTTTTGTTGGAAAGGGTATACTTCCCAAATGGTCCCATAGTCACCAAGTTGACAACTGATTTGCATACTTATATATTTCTAAATACATACATATAATTAATAGATAAATTACATGTCTGGGACATAGAACAAAATGATCGTGCTCAACACATAAACATTTGTTCTGGGTGGGAATCGAAACCACGACCTCCGGCAAAGCAGTCAGGGACACTGACCACTAGACCAACAGGCCAAGTCGTAATATATATTTCGTAAGTAAATTGAAGACTTTTGCGTATCCCTCGCTGACCCTTCTCAATTGAATATCTCGTGGCCCATGACACAGCTCCTAATCACAAAGTATATCAATATGGTCCAATAAAAATGTCAAAATCGAATCAGCGGGACCCCTCGGGCCAATCAACTTATGCTCCGTTATGATGTGACTCTATGAGACCCTACGGACAGATGTTATGCTATAGTGTACAAACATCTTTTTTTGTATGTAACATATTGCATTCTGCCTCGGAAGTCCGGATGCGAGAATAACGGACCCAGCCAATATGGCGTTGATCGCGGCGCTTGGGAAACCCTTTTGGCAGATATACAGTAAGGTCGACCGGTAGAAGAAGCCTTTTTTAGGTGGGAAATCTTCCAATGGCTTATCAGTAAAAGGATAATAATACACATATTCGAAGATATAATAAAGATTAAAATATGGACGTTAAAATACGGATAACTTTACTCAAAAATTATGAATGTCACGCGACAGCTCCCCCCTCTCAAAAGACACCCTAGATACGCCACAGATAATACGAACTATGACTGGTGTTCCTAACTGCTACTTGCCTGGTAGTTGACTGCTTTCTAACTAATTTCTTATCAGCATTCATTTGCGTAAACTTAATCCTAAAATGGCAAAAGGAAAGTGTTTTCAAGCACCATTATAGAAACGTCTATTTAAAACCAAACGTAACGATTTCAGGAAACACCTACATTATGAAACAGGAAGTCCGAAATTCAAAAGGATTTTCGAAATAAAGCAGACATTAACGTCATAATAATCATTATTGGAATTCAGAATGTGACGCTTTAATTAGGTGGCACAGGGGACTAAATCTTGACATCTTAACTGAATGCATATGGCAGAATAATGAATTCCTTGTCCATTGAGCCGTGCTTGTTGATTAACCCGTAAACATTCATGGGGTATTTTGGTTCGGTTCAAAGTGTGGGGTCGGGTCACCCCTATTCCTTGGCACGTGATTACCGATATTGGGGCGATGGGGATCACGATCCCAATTCACTCGAACACCTCTCATTATCTGGCTGCTTGTTTTTTTTTTGCTGGGTTTTTTTTTTTTTTTTTTTTTTTTTTTGTCGACGGGGAAAATCATCATTGACGAAACCCGCTCTTGGGTGGAGCAGGAGACAGTGTCAGAGTCTTACTGACTAAAAACCCCGCGCCGTTCCTTCTAGCCTTCATACCGGGGCTCTAGTTTCCTTTCGGATAACCCCGACCCCGGTAGGCTTCGACCCAGATGGGCCCCTCCTGTTGCTGACAACTCCTTGAGGCGCGCGGGAACAGTGCGCGCCGTCGACGCCTTGGCTCGGTCCGGACAGTTACCGGACGATCGGACAGCGAGCTACCCATGGCTCGCCGTCCGCGAGCCCGCGTCTACGGTGGCTGGAAATCGGGATCGGAATCCCGGCGGCGGCGGCGGGGGCGCCGTTGCCTGATGCGGTCTGCCTCCTCCTTTGCTAGCATTACTGCTTCGCAGAAGGAGGCGACCGCCTGCCACTCCTCCTCGCTCCGGACCATGGCCTGAACCAAGGCCCGGCGCGAGAGGTCTCCGCCGCCGATCGCCCCCACGAGGGCACGGCGTTGCTCCGCCCAAGCAGGGCACACCTCTACTGTGTGCTCCACCGTGTCCTCCGGGCGTTCCGCACAGTGGCGGCACCCGGGCGTCTCTTCCGCTCGAATCCGATGCAGGAACCTCCCGAACTTGCCATGTCCGGTGAGGACCTGCGTCATGCGGAAGGTAAGGACGCCGTGAGGTCTTTCCAGCCACGCCTCAAAGAGGGGACTTACCGCCATAATTGTGGCGTGCCCATTTTTGCTGGGTATTGATTACTGGGAGATATATTATTGTCTTGTGTCAAAGAGATGTTGAGAAAGATTTATCGAATTAAAATTGGCTTAGTGATTCATTTGGATGAGTAAAAAGATAGGAAATATTTGGCCATTAAATAAAAAAGCCGGTATAAAGATTCAAATTAATTGTTTAGAACTTTAAATCAAAGCGTTCGTGTCCGTTACAAAGTAGTTAAGATCGTTTGCAGGAAGAGGGGACATTGAGTGCTAAATCACTGGAGCGTTCAAAGGGGACTGTATGATTATAACTATAAGGTTTTCCAATGGGTGATGTCCTTGTGCGGCGCATAGCGGGGGTCAAACTGACCACAAGACCTGTACGTAGCCGCAACGGTCGATGTAGCCGGTAGCGGTTAAGAAATTTGAAAAAAGAACGACATTAAGCTAAAATAAAATGTACATTTTATTAATACAAATAGCTGGCATGAGAAAATGCTCCCGGGACAAAAGGTATCCTTTCCATCTCTGATCTACCCGTGTACCAATTTTCATTGAAATCTCAAATTGAAGTAACAAATAAACACTCAATTGCCTTTGTAATATTAGTCTGATTGGAGCTTTTAAGCGACTTCGTTTACCTATAAACAGAATCAAGGTAAGCAGAAACAAAAAATACACTAACTTGAGTACAAACCCTCCCTTAACAACATATATCCCTCATCATCATCAGCCTTTTTAATGTTCCCACTGCTGGGACTCAGGCCTCCTCTCTAGGAGAGGGAACATAATTATATCCCTATTGAGCATAAATTCTTAAAAAAAACTTTTTAAAGATAAAAACAGCCTATTCAAAAATCGAACGAAATAAAAAAAAAGTAAAATAGAGATGTGAATAATGTGTGGTCGAGGTTAATTGACAATTTGTCACTCGTTCATCGCTATAGAAAGTGTATGGTGTCGAGATCTTGTCTCCTTGCATCATGAGACGCAACTTTTTAAACGTGCCCTGATTTATCTACTGCTGTTGATCCCCCTGCTGATAAATTACCCTTCAAACGGCGTTAAAAAGTAAATTATTGGTAGATTAAATTGTGTTCCATTGTCAGAGAGAGTGAGTTATGGAGTTTTTTGTTGTTTAATTTTGGAACGACGTTGTTTGGTTCGAGTAAGTGTAGTAGCTAAAACGTTAACGGTTTCCATTTATAAAAAATATAGCATTAATAGAAAAACAAGAGAAACAGAACGTCGTCTTTTTTGTTGGATGTTTGTTGTACTTAGTTGTGAACAGACGTGTCGAAGAATTATTGAAATTAATAAACAAAATCTTGCTGAATCGTGACCTGATTTTACCTATATTCTAGCCTTGCACATTTGTATTGACAAATAATCAAACGCATAATCAAACAAAATAAATAGAATACTTTTGATTTTATTTGTTAATTTTAAATTATTTTAGTTCTTCCCGTCTCACAAGATTTCCTAGTTCAGGCACGTAAGACTCAGAATTAATAGTACATTGTTACACTAGGGGTGAAAGTTACTTATTTCGTCCCGAGAAGGAGTTGGCGGCCGAGCGCAGCGAGGTCGCTAATTCGAGGGACTAAATAAGTAAATTTAACCCCGAGGTAAGCACTGTGCTTTTCATTACGAATACAAGAAGATAGAACTAGTTTTTTTTTTTTTAATAATTTGACAGCTGTTAGTTGAAAGTAAAACTCCCTAGGGATGAAAAGTGTGATACGAGTACTTTTCAGCCCACTCCTCAGGCAACTTCAGACCTACTTTCAGAGTATGAGTAATGAAAAATTTATATTTAAGAATGTATCAATGACATCAATAAGTATTTTTGAAGGTGACGTAAACACGTACACTTTCAAAAACATTAGGTTACTTATCTTAATGAAAATTTGTAAGAACTTGTTCGAAAGCCGGTCTGACTTGTATTCAAATTGGACGCAAAACGCTAATGAAGTAGCTTCGGGCAAAAAGGGTTAGATTAGAGTTGTACAAAACGTGCAAACTGCAGTTATAGCGTAACCGTTATTTACAAAACATTATGAACACATAAGGCTTTATCAACATTTTGCGTCGGCGCTCGTGACGATTCTCAAGGAAATTATGTTATATTACAATTGAGTGGAAACTGTTACTTACTTAATATTTATAATCCATCTTTAAACGCATGAAACTAAGTCCCCCACCGCGTCTATCTGTCGGTCTGTTCGTGATATATTTTAGAAGTACTGATCGGATTTTCATGCGGTTTTCACTAACAGACAGCGTGATTTATGAGGAAGGTTTAAATGCAGACATGCATATTGTAATAGAGAAAAGCAAAAAATCAAAGATTTATGACTCCCGTGCGAAAATGAGATGGATCCATGGCGGATCGTTAGTTGTTTGACAAAATATTGGTTGCCAATTGATGAATTGGTACCTGGAAGTAGGTAATTTTGAATATAACACTTTTTGTCTTTCAGAAAACAAAGCGAACGAAGACCTTGAGTGCAACACAGAACTAAATGAAATTTTCATCGTTGTTATCATCTAGGTTTTTTGTATCTACAGTCATAACTGAAAAATAAAATAGTTAAGGGAAATATTAGGACAAGTTTAACGATTTTTTTCCTGTAAGCTTTTTTAATTAACATGTACCATCGCGGTCATTTCTGCCTGATCATTTTCAAAAAATCTAGCTTGAATCCTGCGGCGCGGCGCCAAACCAAACTCTGAAGTTTTCGTTTCGAGTGCAAGAAAAATGAACTTAGCGGTAGGCAGGCGGAAGTGTCTTTGATGGTACCTCCATCCTCAAGACATAACCCGATACAACTTAAGTTGCAACCAAATATATAACATAGAAAAATCACAACAAATATGTCATATCCTGCGAGGCGGACATAACTTGCATCGTCCCTTTAATTAGTAGCCGGAAATCGTCTAGCGCTCCCTAATGAGCTCCAGGATAGAATGGATCATATCTAATTATATAGTTACATTGCAGTTTTGCAATAGTAGATACGTAGATAGTTATTAGTCTTTTTGTTGTCACCATTATGTCGTATAATGGACTCGCGTGGCTGATTATAGCCCTTTCTTTTGACTAGACAGGTCTCAAGCTAGATCTACACTGCACACACGTGTGACACACACGCTAACCTGGGCACGTCGGTCTCCATACATTTTATATGGAAACTAGACTTGTAGAGCTACACTTGATCCACGCCACGCGACGCCACGCAACGTTGTTCTATGTACAAACCTAAATCAGGCGTATTGGACGTGTGCGTCGGTCTAATGGAATTCTAGCTAAAGTATCAGCAGTGGGATCATTATAAGGCTAATTATGTTATATTATATTTTTGCAAGTGGGTAATAAGTAGTCTGAAATATATTAATTTAACTTTTTAAAAAAATATGTTTTTTTTCTTAGGTAGGAAATCATCCACTGACTTCTTCCGCTCTAGGCACGGGTCTAGAGCGAGAGGGTGTTAGACTTTTACCGAATAAAACCACACCATCTTTTTTGTCTAGCGGTTCTGGAAGAAATTGTGTTGTGTTACGGCGAGACGTAAACCCTCTTGTGTACGTGGTAACAATTTGTAGTTTCAGTATTGCACGCTTTGTTTCAGTTCCACTACATACTCGAGATATAAAATATAATCTCAGTCTGTTATCACAAACAATCAGTCTTCAAGTTTTCTTAGAATTTTGCATAATAATAAAGATATTCTTTGAATTACTTAATTCTTCCATGATAGCGTATGGAATATAAAATAACAAATAAACATTCAACAAGTAACAATGTCGTTTTCTGAATTCTGCATAGAACGATAAAGAAAGAAGGTTGTATGTATAATTTGCACACTATGCCTTGCCGCGGATTGAATCGCTACAGGAATAAAAAATATATATTTAAGCCAAAAAAAGTATTCGATTCGAAATTTGAATTCCTCAGCAATTTCAGAGCTGGCTGTCGACAAGAACGTAAATCACGAGAGCGATTATACTTTATGGTCGCACTCACTGTATGAAGGTGTTAACGTCATAACACTTGACGGCCTCTTTATCTCACCCCTGTCGGATATTAACGAGTCTTTCTTAATATGATTTAATGATAGCTTCAGTTTATGAATATAGACTGTACTTAAATAAAAAAAAATCTGGGGCGCATAAATCCTTTGCAGTCTTAATTTATTTTGAAAGACTATAATTAAGTATTCGTCCTGATTCTGTGGTACTAAAACTTTCACGTGGCTCTATCTTTATAATCTAGTGTAAAAATTATGAATCCCTCGGCGTCCAAGTTATTCTTTCCGAGTGACTACCATTATAATCAAGTTTCGTATAATTACCAAACCAATTCGTTACCCGAACCCTCTGGAATAATCATTAAAAATAATAAAATACTCTGTAACCCATTCGTAAAAAGTTCCAACAGTTTTTCGTCGTACTCAGCTAATGTCGAAACTCATTAGTGCAGCTTAGCGTCAGTGTCACGGACAAGTTTAAAAATAAAATAAAATAAAAGTTAAAAAGCGCGGGATCTTTGAAATAAGAACGCCAGTTTGTTTTCAATACTCCTTTCTTCTAGTCGTTGATTGATTTTGACCGTGTGTATGAAATAAATCTGTGTAGGTAAGTATATTGTTATTTATGTTTGGGCTGGAAACCTGAATACTGGTAGCGTGGGTATGAAAAGCTAATCGTCTCTGCGAATGCATTAATTTTGCATGTTGTGTACGTCTACATGTTTTTCTGTAGTCTAGTTTTTGTTAATTATTGTAAACAGACTTGTTTTTTTGAAAAACGAATATTGGGTTTCAACAATTTTCATGCATTATTCTGTTGTACCTAGGAATATCCATACTATCACACTAATATTAATAGATATGTAGTTTATTTGTATGTGCGTATAAATATATTTTTTACCAATTTTTTCACGCTTAAACGACTGAACGGATAGATTATGCTTTGGAAAAGAGTAAAGTATAATTTGGACCCTGGGAATAATACAACTAAATTACATACAGATATACATACTTTAGCCTTTATGGTATTAGGTTGATGAAAAAGTAAGTAACTCTATCTGTCTGTAGGTTTATCACACCTTAATAACTGGAGGGATTAGTATAGAACTTGGGATAGAGGTTTAACCGTGATTGTCCGAAAGAACGTTTTTTTTTGTTCAGTGTCTTGTTCGAAAGAGCCGTGCAACTCTCTGAAGGAATACAGGTAAGTTTTTTAATCAGTAAAAGTCTGATATACATTCCCGCTCCACCAAGCGGAGAAGATATTAACTGATAACTAAAAAAAGGGGTGTACTGTGTAGTTCAAGAACACTCGCTACACTTTATATATATATATATTACTGTGTCCGGAACTCGGGTTTGACACGTTCGACTCGCTCGGTGGCTAGCTCACAACTCAGGGTCGACTACCCTACCACCTAGCGGCCAATCTACGCACTATACGTCTCGTGCATACTGTACACCAGATGGACCATGGCGTATATCAGGACTTAAGGTGGTGCATCATGACTCACATTTTCACTGTTTTTCATACAACCGCTCATAACTGATTATGACGTTATTACACATTTTTCATTAGATATTTTGGAAACACAGTATCTTGTGGATATTATCTAGGTTTCTAAAGAAACCGATTTCTAAATTTCTGTAAAACTAATCCAGTAAAAACCTCTAAAAATGTCCTATTTTGTATGAACTTTGACACTTCATAATTTGCCTAAAAATAAAAAAAGTCAAAAAGTAATCCTCTAGAGACCTTGCAAATTTTATTAAGATTCTAAATGACGACAACTTTTTCCAAAAACTTTTAAGGGTTTAAAAAAAACAGCTATTTCCTGGAGCAAGTTTTGTGAAATTTTCGAGTAAATCTCGGAATTACCGAATACTAACAGAGTTTCCAGGCGTTATCTCTCTTTTTTTGAGTAGCCTTTTCGTCAAACATCGCGTTGGAATGCATTAAATGAAGTAACAAGCCTTTAAACCATTTTCGATGTTTACGATAAGCGAGTGGAGAAGGACCCTCTTAAGACACTATACTGTCAGTGAATTCGTAAGCAGAAGCTAGCCCTTAATAAAACTAAATGAAAGTAAATGAACGAACCATATCGTATTAAAAATAAAAGCAGTACAAGTTGATCAGGGCGATCACGGTCCAGTGGTGCGAGGCGACACATCCGGGGCGCGGGCACACCCTTGCAACTAACGTGACATGCGTGGAAGAAAACACCTTTATTAAAAACTTGATTGTATTTGTAATGTTTGTAATAATAATTAATTGTATTTTAATTTGTATTGTAATTTAAATCTTGACTTTTGTTTTGAATATTAGATAAATTTTATATTTTCATATTGTTAAATAGTGTATGCCCAATAGGTAGCGTTTTGAGTTACTATAAATTAACTATAAGACCTGCTGTATCACCAAAAAGCACATTAATAAGTACTTTGACTTTTGACTTTGACTTTTTATTTAGACTAGCTTTTGCCCACGGTTTCGCCCGCGTACACAAAATATAGCCTCTCGTTGAGATGTTAGTCAGTTTGTTGGTTATTAGAAATGTATTTTTATATTATTGCGAACAGGACGAAAGCTTTTCTTTGTATGAGAGATCTTATAATAATTATATTTTTGAAGGTAATAAGCTTGCTTCTACTATACAGGGTTATTTGTACAACACTTACAACCTTGCAAGACTGTATTACTAACATGATAAACAACAATTTTTGTTCTATGACTTTTTACAAAACACAATTCATTTATCTAAAACAAACATTCAGGATTTCGTTGTTCTATCTAAAACATTTCAATTCTGTATTTTGCTATACCTACCTACGTCTGTATGACGTCTGATTTTCAGATTTCCGATACGGTTTTCAGAACTGGGGGTCTACTCGCTTTCTCCGAAACGAAACTTTCGTAAACGAACGATATTCATTTGACGTTAAAATTGCAAACAATCCTCTGTCATACCTACTAATTAGAGTAGGTTTAGAGATTCGGTACGTCAAACAATTTTCGTTTCGAACTGTGGTAGGAAACACGCGAAATTTCAATCGAAACTTCGTTTTTTGGATAAAGCGAGTAGACCCCCTGATGTTAGTTTTGAGTAAAACTAATATCAGTTTATCAACTTCAGCGACATCTATGTATTTAAAAAGACAGAAACAAAACACACTCGAGCATAAGTATGAATTATTCCCCATACCCCTTTCTTAATCATACAGATTACAAATGAGTTCCAAGGCCCGGTAGGTACCGGTTTCTACGCCCAGCTAATTACAAAAACGCTACTGTTTTCATTTGAAAATAAAACCAGTCTATGCAGTTCAGAATATGTTCTGCTGATTATAGTGTTCTTTAGGAAGCGTGTATGAAAACGTGTTTACGACATGGACAGTTGGACTCGTTCATTAAGAAGAAAAGCAACTGGTCTATGGTACATTGTTACTTTGTAAGCAACCAGTAGCAAGCTCTAACTTTAGGTTGGTACTACTGTCGTGTCATGAACTATTTCAAAAGTAAGTTCTAAAGTAAAAGCAATGGAATAAAAAGTTTTACCAACATGGCCAAAAAACTTAGAACATTTTAAAATTCGATTTATGCGGCAGAATATGACAACATAAATACGGTAAACGACATTTATATTCCAATTAAAAATAATAAATTAGTTTTAAGTTGACAACCTTGACTGAAAATATATTATTTCGAACTTATTATTTTACCGATTACGAGGAAATTATACGGAAAAATTTGTTAGGAAAATCTATAGACAAACAACAAAGAAGTAATTTGAACTGCCAAATGCTTACTTACGTATACCTATGTATTCTTTTTTTAATAAGAATCAGAAAGTACAGTTGTTACGCTTGTTTGTCTTGTACACATTTATTCCTAAAACTAATTTGATAGTCAAATCTGCGGATCTTAATTTAAAATCAGTAAGTGTCGTTGACCCTGATAATTTATTTGATCAGGAACCGACTATTGCTTGATTCTTAGCGATAAAAGAAATTAAAATAGACCAGTTTATTTTATCTGGGAACTATGATAATGAAATTCTAGTAGCAACGATGCCAAAACGGAAATGAATTTACATAATGTTTCTTGTTATTATAGGGTAGTTTTCACGTTAAAACACATTGTATTTAGTCCGTAATTTAGATTAAAATAAAAATATTGGACACGTATTTTTTCTTTTTTCGATTAAACAAAAAAAAACAAAGATATAGCCCGTTAAAGTTACGTGTGACGTCATCCCGTGCGAAAAAATTCAGCACGGTTACACGTAACTTTAATGAAATATATCTTTGTAATTTTTGGTTTAATTTACAAATAAAAAAATACGAGTCCCTTATTTTTTAATAATCTATAAGACGGACTAATTCTAGCCTATTGCAATAACATTTTCAGGCAATCAGCATTTTTTTCTGGCACCTGTATTTAGTGACACAGCAATAATAACGCGTTTGTAAACAGTGGAAGGAAACCACGTCGATATGTGGGCCAATGCCAACTCGAAACTTGCCGTGGTCAGTTTTCTAAAGAAAACCAATCGCTTAGCATAAACGATACTGCTTTTTCATGTCCATTCGGATTTCCTCTCATTTCTTAATCAGCGCGAAGGGATCGTTGATAAGTGTAAGCGCCTCTGAGCGTACTTTCTAAAGTACTCTTACTTTATTTAGTTGCATACCTCAGTTCCGGTGCTCGGAAGTGGTCGGTGCTAAAGATGTAATGTACTTGAGTGCTAAACACGTTTGGCCTGCGAGACTGACGTTTTACTGTTTGGACTGTCATATGTCAGTCAAAACTGACGACTTTGCTTTTAAAGTTCTTGAAGAGCCAACTTTTTTTGCTGATTTTCATTAGGTTGTAAAGCAAGAATTGAAAACGTATCGAATTCCATTTTAATGTCATTTTTTTTTTTTTTGAAGATTTTAGGCGAAAGTAGAATATACTTAACTTAAAATTCTTACGTTGAAAATTGGGGCTACCAAATGACCCTGTCAGGGCTGCGTGATAGTTCGAATGAGTAACCAGGGCTTTGAAACGCAAAAAGGCAATGATCACAGGTGTGTTTTAAACAGTAAAAATTTTACACTCCCTCTCAGCCCACCTAAAGAGAGAAAGAAGTTATTTGATGATTTTTCACCACAAAAAAAACGGCTTCTTAACAACCAAGCAAGTCAACTATAGATAGTTTAAATCTTGATTGGAAAATCAACTTCTTCTCATCGATGGAACTAATTTAATGTAGCTCAGTAGGTGAGCAACTAAACAATGGAATTTCGCATGCAGCATTGTTACAATATAATTATCTACATTAGTAGGCCATCTTTCCCACAGATCCATTTTAGCTAGATTTATCTAGAGAAGGGATGTAACTAAAGTGGTTTTATGGGAACCGAATTCGGAATCGGTGTTTTTAAATTTGATTTATCAGAATCGGAACCGAATTCAGAGGCGGAAGCAAAAGCGTTAAATGAAACTACTAAACTAATCAAAAACTCTGATAAAAATATATATTAAGAATGAATCCATTACATTCCAAATACGAAACAAAACAATAACGACCATCTGTCGTCTACTGTTATATGTGTCAGTACATAAAGAAACAAAAATAAACAAGTAAAAGAGTAGTAGAATAATCGACCAAAAGCGCGGTAGAGAAAGGTTCCCTGCGCGAGGAGTAAGTATAAACATTATTTGTACCTCTATTATAAGTTCTCAATAAAATTTATCGGAAGTGAAGTTTCGATGTTATGGATAAGAAATCGAATCACCGTAAAGTCTCTGATCCAGAGTAACATCATCCGACTTCGTCATTCTTACGCTCATTTATAAAGTTTCTTACACCATACATAGCTTTGACAAACATTGAAGGTCTCGGAACTTTTAACATTTGACCCAAGGCCATCAAAACTAAACCTAGTTTTGGTGTTTCGGATAAAGAATTGAACTTCCTTAAAATATTCGTCATTCTTACGCGCCTTTATAAAGTTTCTCACAGAGCGGTTGACATTGAAGGTCTCTGAACTTTTAACATTTGACACAAGGTCATCAAAACTAAACCTAAACGAATCCGAAACACATGTTTTTATGAATGAATCGCATCAATTATTGTTGATAGGCATTTCGTTGTTTGATGTGAATTCTGTTAAGGCAACTTTAATTCTGGGAATATGGGCTACATCAAAGAAGATTTTGTTTAATGTTAATATCGTTTTTGAAAAGGTTTCAAGCGTCTGCCGGATCAATCCTAACGTGTTTACTTAGCTCTACAAATGCAGCCATGTTGAAACAGGATCATTACATGGGAGTAAGTGGAAAAAAGTGGTTGTGTGCGTGTAGTAAACGATGACATTATCCTACCTCCTACTAATATTATAAATGCGAAAGTTTGTATGTATGTATGGATGTTTGTTACTCTTTCACGCAAAAAATACTGAACGGATCTCGATAAAACTTGGTACACGAGTATGATCTACTCGTGTACCAAGTTTTATCGAGATCCCAGAATAACACATAGGATACTTTTTATCCTGGGATTATATTGGGGGCTTTTTATACTGAGGGCAAAAGCTAGTTTTATATATAGGTATATCTAAATACATAAAAGGAGAAACTGACTGACTAACATATCAACGACCAGGCAAAACTAATGGGTCTAGGAGCGTGAAATTTTGCACATGGCCTTGTTGACAGTAAACAGGTAAATCAAGAGTTCAAAGTTTGTATGGAGAAGCCTCGTTTTACGCGGGCGAAGCCGCTGACACAAGCTAGTTTAAGTATGCAAAAGTTTCAGAACTGCACTTACGGAGCGAATGTACTGGTTACACCTTAAACTGTTGTTAAAATTATTCATGACTTATTAAAGGTAGGTGATGGCGTGACGATTTGGATTCCTACCTTATGGATTGGCGAGAAGTGTGGAAGTGGAATAATTGAAGGGGCTTCCCTTTCGTTATTCCACTTTTTTCTGTCTTCTGATCTGCAGTGGGACACAACGGGCTCATATTTAAGGTAAAATCATAACTGCTTAAAATCTTAAGGTGGTGCATCATGACTCACATTTTCACTGTTTTTCATACAACCGCTCATAACTGATTATGACGTTATTACACATTTTTCATTAGATATTTTGGAAACACAGTATCTTGTGGATATTATCTAGGTTTCTAAAGAAAACAAATTCTAAATTTGTGTAAAACTAATCCAGTAAAAACCTCTGAAAATTTCCTATTTTGTATGAACTTTGACACTTCATAATTTGCCTAAAAATTAAAAAAGTCAAAAAAGTTATCCTCTAGAGACCTTGCAAATTTTAATAAGATTCTAACTGACGACCACTTTTTCCAAAAACTTTTAAGGGTTTAAAAAAAAACAGCTATTTCCTGGAGCAAGTTTTGTGAAATTTTTGAGTAAATCTCGGAATTACCGAATACTAACAGAGTTTCCAGGCATTATCTCTCTTTTTTTGCGTTGCCTTTTCGTCAAACATCGCGTTGGATTGCATTAAATGAAGTAACAAGCTTTTAAACCATTTTCGATGTTTACGATAAGCGAGTGGAGAAGGACCCTCTTAAGTTTCGATTTCAAACAAAAATTAACTTAACGGTGGTCAGGCGGAAGTGTCTTTAATAGTACGAAGGCAGACTTAATGCCTTAGGCATTTTCTACCAGTCAAACAAGGGTGTTGAAAAAACATGCCAGCCCAAAAAAAAAGGGTGAGCACGACACACTCGCCTTCCCCTCCTATTCCATTATCTTTCTTCGTCCACGGCCTGAACAAAGTTACAAGGTAGTCCAAAAATACGTACCAGGTCAAGCCTCAGGCTGAAGGACACGTGCTTGGTGGGCGGCGGCGCGACGGCCGGCGGGCCCTCGTAGAACGCGGCCTCCTCCAGCCCGTAGTCCGACTCGCTCTCGGCCCACTCCAGCTTCATCGTGCTGGGGCTGCAAAAAACACACGATAAGGTTACTGTGAAGTAATAATAAAGGGAATGTGACGTCTTTACGTAGGTTAGTATACATCCATACTAATCCATACTAATATTATAAATGGGAAAGTATGTGACTGTTTGTCCGTCTTTCACGGTAAAACGGAGCGACAAATTGACGTGATTTTGTAAGTGGAGATAGTTGAAGGGATGGAGAGTGACATAGGCTACTTTTTGTCTCTTTCTAACACCCCACTTCCCTAAAATGGCGAATTTAACGCAAGCGAAGCCGCGGGCAAAAGCTAGTATTTCCTAACTGAAACCATGATTTAAGTGGAGCACCCACAGAAAAGATGACAGAGGTTAGAAAGTAAATACTTTCCGATTTGTACTACAACGAGTGTCACCACTTGTCTCACTCTCTTTAACTCCACTATAGGTAATAAACCAATACGCACGCGCATTACGCAACTAACAGACCACGTACACATAGATTCCAAGTTTGCTATCGGTAGTTGAACTATGAGCATTGAGCATACTTTGTGGCACGCCTGCCCTGCCCACAAGGTCTAACCTCTTTCATCTGTTCTGTGGCCAGCCAACATTATTTAGCTACATCTTCTATCAATCAGCTGAGGGCAGTATCAAAATTATTGATACTTAATCCGATAGGTACTAGCGCTCCCGACAGACGGTGTCTTGACCGAAATTTGGATAATCGCCAAAACAAAAACTTGAGAACCCGATTGTGACGCCACCTACCAGGTCCAATTGTATTTTCAAACCGTCCAGAGACCCACTCAAATATACAGACATTTAGGAGTTGGGTAACACACGTATAGAATAATTATATACTAAAGATAAGTATTGCGAAAATAGAGGACAATGAATGGAACATTTTAATCGCTAGTAATAAAATGTTTCATTCAATGACCTCTATTCAACACTTAACACTTGTACATAGGCCACCTCTTGGTGTAGAATAACCATTAAAATATCATAAGATCTTGGCCAGATAACCCAATGCCTTATCCAATAAATACTCTTCACTTTCAAATCGCTTTGCAAAACCAAAATAAATATTCAAAGCCCGATGAAGAAATAAATCTCCAAGAGCTATAAAACAAAATCGAAATAATATCCAAAGATCCCAGCTACAAAAAGTAATGTTTATTATTTGCCTATAAAACATACTTGACGTCTCGCTACCGTTCCGTTCACCCATCAACATTTATTTTTATGACTACCAGTTGATGCAACGTCGTTCCATCAACCTCCCGTAATAAGGCTTCGGTAACCGCAAGCAGGCCTACTATCGCCAATATTCGACTATCAATATCTTTCTGTCCTTCTCACACTCTTTAAGCTTGAAAGAGATAGACGTCAAATTAGTCGAAGCCTGGATAAGGTAGTGAACCTGTTCCTTATATCGAGACACCTACTCGCTCTATCCGTCTTTTGTTTTTTGTGTAAACCTGCGTAGGTATCGTGGAGTTTTTCTTTTTTAATGTTGTATGGATGCTCTGTGTAGTTGAGTTGGGTTTTATAACCATAGAGTTTTTTAAGGTTTGTGCCCAATTAATATGTGCAATTAGTTTCCTTTTCATTAATAAAACTGTATTATTAAGAAAGTTCTAAACAGTTAATTAATTATATTCTTCATTTAAAGCAATTAAAAGAACATAAATTTTTACCGTGATCTCTACCAAATCTTTACCCAAGTCGTGCCCAAGGTGCCCAAGTATAACAAAATTATTCGTACAAAGAGATTGAATTCGAAAATTAAAAACGATACGCATCACTCCAAAGAGTTCACCAATATTATTTTTAGTCTATGGCTCGCTGTTGCTGTTCGTCGAATCGCCAGAACATTTTATACACTAAATGTGTCGTCAGAATTCGGCTCGTCTGAAGCCGGAGCAGCGTCGTTACGGCTAATATCCGCCGGAAACGGCACGATCTGACACCACCCGACATTATTGTCTTGTAATTGAACCGGCGTGTCGATTTGTTCATTTGAATGCAGGGGTGGAAAAGGGGAAGCCGATAGATTGCCCTCAAGCTTTAAATGTTCCCTCAAGTCACCGAAATTAGTAGCCACTGATTGAAGAGGATGCGCTACTCAATTGTTTGAAGTTTGAACTTAATTTATCAACTTGAATGGGGCGTAATGTTTTCTTGAGTGTCTTTAGCTATCGGTTTTTGGTCACTTTAGGGTAAAATAGAGCTCAATTCCCTTTTAATTTGATTGTCAGTAATTCCATTGCAAAAAAGTAATATTTTTTTTTAATTTACCCTCTTTTACGTAATGATCGATTGGTAACAGAATACAAGAACGTTTCAATTATGTATAATTTGATATTTACTAGAAATATATCTAAAAGGTCCAAAAAAGAACTGTCTTTTCCTCCACATGATGAAAGCGACTAACAGGTTGGGAAAACCTCAAAGGAACCATCTAGGTACATATTTTTAACCCTTCAGATACCGTCAATTAGAGACACAATAGTAAGACAATAGATGCGCGGCCACCGGTGGTCGCTTGGGGATTCATGAATTAAACCAAATCATAATATAAATTAAGCTAGACTAACAATAGCGATGAACTCATAGTAAAAACACCTGATACCTACCAAGATTATGAACGTTCTTCAAAGCAAATACACAACACAACTGAAAACTTTACTTCTCAAATAAAGAAATCTAACACTGGTGCACTATCTTGTTAAGGACACTGAATCAAAAGTTAGAAAAACCGGACAAGCGGTAATCACCGGAAAAACAAATTAGGACCGAATATTACGCATCACAATACTGAATAATTGAAACAGACTAACAAGCTCCGCGAATATCGCATGACCGTACAAAATGACAATGTACGCGCTATCTAATCAAGACCGATAAACTTATCAGTACGTAATAAGTAACATAAATAGCGCATAATATCTACAAGCGATGTTGATATCATAGGTATGTCCCCTTCTTAGTAATCGCACTCATTTGAATTGCCCAGCATGAGTCTGTTGCGTCTTATTTCTCCTGCGGTGCTATTCTCTTAAGGGCCTATTACACTGCGCTGAATAACGCGTGCGATATTCAGACTCGTACTATTTTTCTTAGAAAACACATAGAAACAGACACATAGGTACATATTATTATCACATAGAAATACAGTCTGACCCCTATTACAACTACGCGATACGTCGAACCATAGACTAGATACGTTCATCGCGCGTTGTGTCACAGTCATCATCACCTAACAAATTCTTTGTATCTTTAGCTTTTCAGAGGCATAATTAAATTTTCGATCGATTTGACCAGCTGCAACACCAAAGTGTATCTTTCCCCCGAGTTTGGCAATTGTTGAATGTGAGTAGTTAAATTCTTGTAAGTTACGTAGATTGTAATAGTACGTTTTAAAGCTAGTGGAGCGTTAAAACAAGGTTCTTAGACCAAAAAAACAAGTGGGAGTTTTTTGGATTTGTCTCTAAGTCTCTATGGAAACTAGTAGATATAAGTCTGTCTAAAAAATCAAACGACTTGGGAATAATTGTATAATATTTAATCATTTAAAAATACATTCGACTTTTTATAAGGGTCTTCTATTAACAATGATCAAGATCTCTTAACCAGTCTTGACTACATCAGATTTCATTTTGCCCTAATACCTAATTACCCAAGTCGTTTGACTTTTTAGACAGACTTTGCCTACCCATACCTACTAAGAGTCTACAGGGTTTTAATTATTATAAACAAGTGAATGCTTTCCGACCTATGAAACAAGAGCCCGTGCACTGAACGCACGCAGTTTGCATGAGGGTCTGATGTCTTGCATCGCGTGACTGTTCGTTCATCCAATCATTTTCTACCTGAGTGCCTAGTGCAAGTTTATGACGTTCGGCGCTCCGATTGGCGCGCTCCGAGCTCTTAACCAATCAGAGAGCCAAACGCGGTAAACGTTTCCATCGCGTTAACGTAGTCTCGCACTCAGCTCACTGATCTCACAGGAGAAAGACTTTCATTTATATTTTGGTCGTGAATTCGAAACATCTGGTGAATATTTAAATCTCTTGATTATTATTATTAGTATTCTGTATTATAATATACTACCTGCTGCCAGCGGCTTCACCCACTTGAAAGTAGATAATTGTCCCAAGGGAACATACTCCCGGGATAAAAAAAAGCCTGAGCAATTTTTCAGTTCAGCCCTTCGAGCGCAACGAAGTAACGAACTTACAATCATACCTAGAAACTTTTTCCTTTCAATATTATTGTAATTTTGGTTTGAATAAGTATTAGGATCAGATTGGTCAAAAATCTTGCTCCATCGAAGAATAGCCACGGTAGGTCTTTTTTGAGGTAGGAAACCATCAAATAACGTCTCCCGCCGTGGGGCGGTCGAGAGGGCGTGTCTGAATTTTCCTGGCTAAAACCTGCCTACATGTGTTCCTTTATTTACCGTGTCTTCCAAACCACGGTAACTCTTTCGAACATTCGCGTAGCCAAGAGACACGCGTGGAAAGACTTCCTCGATGCAAAAAGATTTTTGGTCAGTTATCACACCTTCATATCATAGATGAAGTAAAAGAATTCCTTGAATATAACACCCATAGATTACTTTCAACTTGACAGTGACAATTATAAGTCGGGACTATTTAATTAAAATAAAATGGCAAAAAGGATAACAAACACTGCCATTAATTGGAAAGAACTTGAAAAGCGAGTGCCACCCGACCAACGCGCCAACTTTTTTGCTTTTAAGGGGAAATCGGAGGCATATTTGCGACGGTAATAATATAATATTCCGTGGAATTTGCTACTGTTAGTTCTTTGTACGCAATAAATTATAACCCATTAATTTTAACCTGGATCCAAACAAATGTAACACACAAAGAAATGTCTCAATTGTTTTCTACCTATGTGCTCCAAAACACAAAACGTTGATGTGGGTCAAAAAGCTACCAAACTTAGAAATGACTGGACAGGATATGTTTGCCGAAACACAGAATTGATGCCCAGACATAGCGACACGGCTGCGGCAGACCACGAAGTAGATGGCGGAACAACCTGGATGTCTTGATTGAAAATTAGAAAATAGAAGCGAAAACCGTGTTTTTTTTTAAAGAATGGTGGACCTTATTATATTAATGGAGGCCTTTTTAAGAATCTCCAAACTTAAGTGGCAATGGGAAGGGCACATTGCTCGCAGAACAGATGGCCGTTGGAGCCGAAAGGTTCTGGAGTGACGACCGCGTATTGGAAGACGCAGCGTCGGAAGACCTCCTATAAAGTGAACCGATGACCTGGTGAAGGTTGCGGGAATCCGATGGATGCGGGACGCACAGGGTCGATCATTGTGGCGACACTTGGGGGAGGCCTATGTCCAACAGTGGACTTCTGTGGGCTGAAATGATGATGATGATGATGAGGCCTTTACCCAGCAGTGGGACAATACGGACTAGTAATAGGTAATAAAATAATGTTTTCCTATAGGTTCATAGGTTGTATGTCATCGTTCCAGCACAGGTTTGTTATAAGACTGCATTCTTTGAACATGTCATCAAAAGATTATTTGAATATGATGGTAATCAGTGCCCCTTACAAAACATGATCCAGTCTCTAGTTAGCCCATCAGTACCTCATCTTCTACTAACTATTTAGTTCCCTAAACTGCCGTTGCCACCAAGAGCTAAGGATAGGGCCGCATGCGGAACAGAAATATCTCGTTTAAATTCTTTCGCAGCATGCTATCTAGCCCGCCGGAGCCGCCCAAGATAGACTGGGAACATTATAAGAAGCTAGTACCAGTTCCAGGGCTTGTGGAAAAGTTTCAGTCAGCGTATGCATCCTTCAAGGTCCCATACCCTCAAGATAAACTTTCGGCGTCAGTCGACAAACAGTGGTCAGAACTGCAGCCGGTGATCGCGAAGTTTGCTGAATACAACAAGGCTCATATAAAAGCGTGCGTACCAAATTTTACAAATACAATATCGTGACCACAGGTACCAACAAACATAAGGTAGAACTACATTGGGTACACGTTGGGCCACGTAATCTGATCTGGGCGCGTCGGTCTCCATACATTTTATATGGCAAGTAGACTTGTAGAGCCACATTAGATCCACGCCACGTGTCGTGACTCTACGTACAAAACAGGCGTGGCCCACGTGTGCCTCGGTCTTCTGAAGTTCGCGAATCTTCTCTTTATCAATATCTACGAATATTTTACCTAAAATTTAAAAATTTCGCTAACGAGGATTGTCGTAAAGTTCTTTTACCCAAAATTTAAAAACATCCCTTAGTTTAATTAGAATATCTCTCTAATCTCTCTCTTCTGGTAACGATGTTTGTTTATATTTCTGCAAAAGTATGTTGTTAGAAATTACATATAATCATTAAAATCATCAATACAGTACGACGAACTAAGAGGGTTTCCCTTAGTTGCTTGTTCAATGCTTTTTTCGTGAAACAATCATTTTATTAGGTAAGATGAACTGAATTTTTTCAGTATCCCAATTTTCTTTTATTTCCAGTTTATTAGTAATACATTAAAGAGCTGGAAATTGATTAATTTTTTTTTTCTTTTGAATTTTACTACTATTTTTGCTTTGCTTTGCATCGACTGTCGGCAAAAAGAAGAACGTCTCAAGAACATTGCATTTTTTTTGTGTGTACATAATTTGTTAAATAAATAAATACACATTTTTTTAGTTAAACATGACGTCCAGTATCAAAAGAAATAATTTTTATTTACCTCATTTTACCGCAGGGCAGCAAAAGAGATCGCACGTATAAATGCTCTTCCGAAATTCGAAGATATGACTATGGAAATGGTGCGAGATATGTATCCTGAAAGTGCCCTAGATTGCGTGAACAGACCTTCATTTTGGCCACACACTGAAGATGAGCAACTGGGTTATTCCGACCCCACTACTAAAGTATAGAAGGAAACCAGGAACAGAAGGTTTCCCTCGACTATGGGTCTTTAACAATTCAAGGCAACATACGTATCTACTTCTTTACGTCTCGCCGATTTTTTAATACATTTTTTACATACAAAATTGGTATTCATTGCTTCCATTTTGCTATGTTCATTCATATTCAGGGTATTCGAAGAAATATTTAACAAATTTACATATCTACGGAATTTATAAATCTGAATAGCCTTTTGAAAGAGTTTTCTTGGTATACTGTTCACATGTGAATGGGTGGAGTAAATCGGTCTGACGGTGGCGTCTGCTCGCCTGACTCGCCTTAGGCCAAGTGCGAACATCGCGTGACTTATTGTTTTTTGATAAGGGTTACTGAACAGTCGATAATCTACTCAATTGCTTACCTACTCCAGCGAAAACAGCATCTGGCAAATTAGGGGTAAACGGCCAGTTATATTTATATGAAAAGCTGTAGGATCGCGAGCAATGCTCTCCGGAATCCGTGCAGTTTGCCATTTCATCTCTCTCGCTTCGGCAACCCTAGGTGTGTCGCATTAAAGGGCTGCTCTCGGTCTAAATATAGTGTGGTGTTCAGGGTCGCCGCAGAGATTCCGGCCAACAAGTTGCGCGCAGCATATTATGATTGATGATTGGTTTAGGCTTCACCCAGACTTGTTTCACTTTAATTAACATTGGTAGGATAATTTATCCGTAACACTATGCTACGTACGATCGTTATTTTAGGATTACGGTTTTTATCTTTTTGTGGAGTAGCTGCATCTGAATAAAACTGTGTTCAGATTAGCCCAATTTATGACTTTCCTTTCACTTTTGAGCATGATTTGTAATGTTTTGAAAACTAAAGGTCTGATGTATTGATTTTAAAGTCTTAAAAGGCTATTTTAGCATCATGTAAAATTGTCAAAGTCGTTACAAAAGCTCGTATGTATGAATGAAGTTGTCTCGCATGTGTGGGTGCAAGTGCAGTCGGTTGCATTTGACGCGCGCTAACTGTTCCAGCCAGACGCCCGCACCTCTTCCGAGAAAACTCGCTCTGTACGATTTCATTATAACGGCGGCGCTATTATAAGTACGACGCCCAACTTTGTATGTATATCGCAATTTAATAACGAATCGCCGGAAAGAAATGTCGATATTAATAGCAAGGTTAGTTATTGAATTTTACCTTGATATCTTAGGCTACTTAGAGGATGACAAGAGTTATTCGCAAGTTTTATAATGCGCAAAACTATGTATATAGATATTTTAATCCATTACAGTTAACAGAATCAGAAAAATATAGGTATGTTATTCTTTAGGATAAATGGCTACAATCATAGATGTGTGTTTAAAAACAATAAAGCTTATTTAGTAGTTCGATAGAAAGTCACGATTACTTTTATCGGCTAAATACCGGACTAATATAGGTACACAAGAAATCATTCCGATTGTTTGACAGATTATTCTACAAGCAACGTTTTACCGTTACTTAGTGTTTTAATTTTATAATCAAATCTGTAGAATTTTAGCAAACCGCTAAATGCTTTATATTTTGTAATTGTTGTGTCTTAGAGCATATTGTATGTAGGTATGTATGTAGTCCAAGAGCGACTGCGCTTTAGGTACGGGCCTAACCACAACGTGTTATAATATCAAGCGTGCAAGCAAGAAAGAGGGACGGGTTTTACACCCTATATAGCTCCATCCTTTTAACACTTCAGCTTAGGTCACCAAATGGATCCCGATCGAGCTCGTGGTAGCTCTGTAGTCCTCTAGCAGCAGCCGTACTATACTCCAAACGCTCCAATCATTTCATTGTATACTGAACACATTGACAGACAGGATACGCAATCCTGTCAAACATCCTCTAAATGTTTTACAAAGTCGCGTCGCCCACTCAATAGTAGGAAACGAACTCTTTATTCTTGTAACAACAAACACTTCGGTTCCGTAAAATCGTTTAAAAAGTCCGTCGCGTGAGGATAGTTCTATAATTGTAACTGTAACATCCCTTTCCGTTTCCTCGGCGTTTGAGGACCGTCGCCGATAATCGCAGATCAATCGACACCCTGCACGGATATCCGACTGAAACACGATGAGTAGATATCGTTCAAATAAAAATGTTGGTACCGGAACAATAATCATGGTGCACGATTATGCAGTTTTGATAGTGGCGCCAGTGACTGAAAAGTTGAAAGGGAATCGTTTGTCTTGGTATGGTCATGTAAAAAGGAGGGACGAAACGCATATTGGTATAAAAGTTATGAGTTTACATGTGGATGGATGGAGGGGGAGAGGGAGGCAAAAGAAACGATGGATGGATTGTGTGAGAAGTGATATGAAACAAAAGGGAGTTAGTGATAGCATGACGAGTGACAGGACAGAATGGAAGAAAATAACGTGTTGCGCCGACCCCAAATAAAACGGGACAAGAGCAGGAAGATGAGATTATGATGACGATTACACAGTTTTTTTTTTAAATAAAAAAACTGATGCTTGACTGCAATCCCACCTGAAGGTAAGCAGTAATGCAATCGTTGATGGTGAAGCGCGTTAGTTTATTAATAGTCTATTCACTCTAGCCTTGAAGGCGCCTAAATTATAATCGGAAGAGAAGATCGCAGCAGGCAAATTGTTCCAGTCCTTCAAAACGAAACGCTTAGACCTTAGAGGTGTTAGACTAGCTGGTAGTGTATAACAATGGTGAATACACGATGTCTGTCCGGTCTTCTTGTCTCGAACATGTCCATCTACCGCATAGCTTAGTACCTCCATTGTTGAAGGTATGTTAATAGACTTGCAAAAGCTCTCTCACAGATCCTATCAGCACTAATACATCATCACGTCTTCATCACAAAACGTGATTCGCTTAGAAACAGCAATAAAATAAAAACACACAGGTCGAGACCCACATTTTTGAGATAGACCAAGATTTTACGCGAAATATCCGGCAGAGTTGTAAAATCTTTAGAATCGGAACTTTAGTTTTCCCAATGCATTGGAACTCATAAAAATAAACCGAATCGTAAAATAAACAATACAGATTAATGTAAATTAGCTGTAAATGTAATGAGGATTTTCTTTTGCGGTTGGGAAATGTTTTCTTGAAGATTTTCACTTTCTTTATTCTATGTGGTACACAATGAGTGAGTGTGTTGGATGCAGCGTGGGTGGATGTGGAAGGGTGAGGAACGACCACCTGTTACTGGCTCGCTATATTTAGCAGCCATGCTCCCCTCCCTCCTTCCTCACACCCCTTCAGCCATTCATAACTCGATGACTAATGTGTGAAACAGAATGTAAAATGCATTGCTTGCTTCTCTACTCGGTACACTCAGTGCAGTGTTTATCGGAAGCTTTTAGGGTTCCTTCATAACAGGAACTACTGTCACGGTGTTGTTCCGTATTTCCGGCGAGTAATTGCTTGATCGTCAGTAGATATTCGTAAGTGCATCATTCGATGTTTACGGATGAAAAGTACATTTCGAGTTGTTTACGTAGAACTGAAACGGTTTCTTCGTTAACACATATTCACGTTTATAATCATTTATAATCCTTAATAATATTATAAAAGTGAAAGTGAGTTTGTTTGTTACATCTTCACGCTTAAATGGCAAAACCGATTTTGATGATTTTGGTACAGAGATAGTTGGGACCCTGGAGACGGACATAGGCTAATTTGTTTTTTGGGGGGAGAAAGATCAGTCAAGTACCTGTATAAAAGGAGAAACTGTCTGACTGACATATCAACGCACAGCTGAAACTACTAGAACTAGGAGAGTGAAATTTTGCACAAGGTTTCATTTTATAATAAAAGTTAGTTTCTTTCGAGCGCATTCGCTGGCGAAGTATACTAGTTACACTATAAACCGTTGTTTTCCCGCATTGAGATTACTCATTTAGCACGTGTGTAGCGTGTGTAGTTGCAAGATTATACCATTCAAATATGTGACGATCTCAATAACTCACGGTTTAAGAATAATTATTTAACTCCGTGATAATTATTATTCTTAAACCGTGAGTACTGACTTCACGTAATAGAGCATTATGTTAATAACAATTTTACATCTGACCCAAGACGGTTTTAGTACAAAAGCAATTATTTGTCTCCATAATTCTATACCTAGGCTTGTTTTTGTCTGGAAATGTCTTACCTAGTAACAGGATTAAGAATTCATGAGACTGTAAGAACACAATGCTGACATTGAGATCCCTGAGGTTAATTTGTTAATCCTTTTCTCTATTTGATCGACTGCTGAAAATTTTAATCGGCACAACTTTATGATAAAATTATGCGATTTTTTTTTTCTAGGTAAGTAGGTAATTCTTGTAGCTTCGTAAAATCGTTTAGCCAATTAAACAGTGGCATTTTGTTCAATATAGAATAGTTTTCTATTAGAATGCGAATGTTACACTATGTTTTTGCAGGATTTGGCAGTAAATATATTAAGCAAACCATCTCGTCACGCTTTGCTAAAGTAGTAGGTAAGTAATACCGCAATAAAATGATTCTTAGCTCCATTTTACCCAAATTGCGCCCGTTTCAATTATTCTACATAATATTTATTGTACAGTTGTGCAAACATAAATGGATAAATAAGGGAGGCAGGAAGAAGAAGTTGTGTAAACACATAAGATACAAAATTACACCAATTTTACATAACAACGTCCACTAGGAATCAATTCGCGAATAATTAAAACAGCCTCTGAACGACTTTCGAAAAAAATCCCGCCGAGGCGCCATTTTGCTATCGGTGTTCTTGCTGTGTCGCACAGATACAAAAACCTAATATATTTCTGTTCGACGATATTTGTTAAACGCAGATTCAAATCAGAAACCTTGGCCTACACCGTGCGATGTGAGTTGACACCCACTTGTAATGCAACACGAACGCACACAAAGGAATGCCGCTGAATAAACAATTTGAACAACTAGGTACCTATTTTGCCTTAATTTATTGATATTTAAAATGTAGGTAAGTAATATATCAATTAATTTATAGATGTAAATACCTTTTCCAGGTCAGTCATCATTGTCTGTCTAAAAAGTCAAACGATTTAGGAATTTTGTATAATATTTAGTGATTTAAAAACTACTCATATTTGATACTTTTTATAAAGTTCTTCTATTAGTAAACAATGATCAAGATCTTAATCAACCTTGCTTATTGAACCAGTGTTGACTACGTCAGATTTCATTTTGCTCTAATAATTACCCAAGTCGTTAGACTTTTTAGACAGACTCTGCTTAGATAATTTACCACCACAAAAAAAAAATGCAACGGGATTGTTCGAAAGAGTATGTTACTGTTAAAAATGTAAATTGGATTTAGCGCCTTTTTACGTGAGCACACTTGATTACCGGTCAAATTACAAATTGAAGCCGATAATCTGATAAGCATATTTATTGGTAAAAATTACATTTACTAGTCACGATATCATATTTAGAATAATTATTGACATAATTACCTAAATAAGAGTTGTGTAAACTATTGCTAAAATTAATTCATTAAATAAATAAAGTAATTAATCATCAAAAATCAATCATTCCATTGGAATTAATTAAATAGTAAAACATAAAACAATAATAAATTGAGCATTAAAAAATAAATAAATTGATTGAAACTGATTATCATTGTCATCAATGAAAAAAAAGAACATGAATGAATGAATTATTTAAATAATGAGATTTGCATCGCTTACCAACCTGTCTTACTGCCCCGCACACGGGCTTCAAAAAAACGCCGCTTCAAGCTTCATTTTGATTCGGCCTTTTTTTGTAGCTCGTGTGCGGCGGTGCCGCCACAAAAAAACGCTTGAAGCGGTTTCAAGCCGGCTACAAGCTGTCACGCGCTTCAGTTGTTTTGCGGCGGCTTCTAGCTTTTTTTTTGTGGCCGCTTCTAGCGGTTTTTTGTGGCAGCGTTTTTTTGAGGCCCGTGTGCGGGGACAGTTAGTTAAATATAACTTTGCTGAATCATCATAAACTAAACGCAGCACAAGCCACATATTTATAAAACCTCTAAGACCTCCCTGTGCCTACTTACAACAAGCTCTTACCAAGTATATTTTAAAAGCATAGACAAGTGCCTTTCATTGAGTCGATTCAAATAAACTTAAAACAAACGCCGACAAATAATATTGCTTTTGATCTGTTTTGTTGAACTTATTTCAAGTTAGTTTTGAGAATCGGAGCTTTGTAAACAAACTGCGTGGGTGTAGAAGGAATGTGCGAAGTTTCAATCCGAATTAAATTAAAGCCAATGAATGAATGCCTAATAAGCCAAGGACAAAAAATGGCTGGATTGTGAGTGAATGATACAGGTATCGGCATGGATCTTGAACGCTCGGCGTAAGAGTAGGGATCGCTTTGCGCATTCCATACATTAGCGAGCCAATCCTCGTCGTTGTTAGATACATGCAGCAAGCGCAGGGAACGAATCACGAGTGGCGCGGCGAACCAATCACTAACACTCCCCGCCCCCGCGTCTCATTTCATACCACTAAATAGGCCCGATATTTGAGTTCTGCGCAACTTGAAGCCAGCGCTCAAGATCCGTGCCGGTATATATACCTACTTTATCTGACTATAGTGCAATGGTTGACAAACCTAATAGAAAAAGCTAAGAAGTAATAATAAACCCAATGACCTGAGGGTTTTTAAGACAAGTGTGAAAAGGTTACTTCTAGGTAAGCGTGCTCCATCGTCGACCAAATCATCGCTTACGATTAGTTACGATCAAGAGAAATAATGCAGGTCAAACGCGAGCCTATTAACAATAATAAAAAAAGAAATCGAGTTGTACCAACCCGACCCCACGTTACGTGGGTCAAGGTCAGGACTTATACTGGCCATCATGACCTTCAACAGAAGATGTAAGTCTACTCTACACGTTTAGTGCAAAACAAAGTAAGTACCTACTTACAAAAACTAAGATGTGTTACTATTTACACGTCTTATCAAAATGTTCAAGGCTAGCAACAACTTAGATCTCTTAAGTAAGTTTAATTGTCTTTATTATGTATCGTGTCTTAAAATAGACTTAGTAAGTAGTCTGGTTGTGGGCGTTAATAAACTCGTCCTACCTAAGTTTTAGCATGTAGCCAGTGCTGTAAACTAGCTTTTCATTACTCATACTCTGAAAGTAGGTCTGAAGTTGCCTGAGGAGCGGGCTGAAAAGTACAACACTTTTCATCCCTAGGGAGTTTTACTTTCACCTAACAACTGTCAAATTATTTAAAAAAAAAACTAGGTCTATCTTCTTGTATTCGTAATGAAAAACACAATGCTTACCTCGGGGTTAAAGTTACTTATTTAGTCCCTCGAATTAGCGACCTCGCTACGCTCGGCCGCCAACTTCTTCTCGGGACGAAATCAGCAACTTTCACCCCTAGTGTAACAATGTACTATTTTATACGTCCGGTGAGAGATTCTAGAACTGCGCTCCTAAATAAAGCACAAAGCAAACAAAAAGGACTAGATATAAGTTTTTTGCGCTTCTCCAGCGATTGCATCCTATGCCTGGGCACCGCACCGCTGGCACCGACCTAGTTACGGCACTGTATGTAGCACTTGAAGTACCCAAGTGCAAGTAGGTACCCACCTACTGACAGTGTTGCCCTGTTACCCTGACCCTGGAAATAAAAGGGCAACAGGTGTGAAGGAAAGAAAAGGTCACAGCTGGGCAAAGACGTTAAACATCTAGCAGGGTTTTGATCAGTTAAAGTCTGGCACTCCCTTTCACTTCACCTAGAGCGGGGCGAGTTATTTCATGATTTCTCACATCAATAAAACGGTACTGACAGTGCTAATATAATTTTACTCTACTACTTACTAAAAGATGGATAGATTTTGTGAGTAGAGTGATATGAAAGAAAAGGATAGTGATAGCATGACGGGTGACATGATAGAATGGAAGAAAAAAAAAGTGTTGCGCCGACCTCAAATAACACGGGATAAGGGCAGGAAGATGATGATGACGTCCACTCAAAATCAAATCAGAATGTCAAGAATTTCAGGTCGCCCTGTATAATCCTTTAGTTGGCTCAAATATACCTACTTTTTCCAATGAAATAAAGAAGAATATCTAGTCATTAACACAAGTTAGTTTGTAATGGAATATCCCAAAAGGTTGATGAAAACAAAGATAGGAGCCGAGTTGTTAAGACTTGACAAATAATTAAGATTAGATATGTCTTCACGTGTGTACATGAACATTTTTGGCATCTATTAGAAGTCATAAGATTACGCTTATGGTTGTCTTATGCAAATCATAGGTACGTACTTACATTGTCTAATGTAGAAGGAAAAGTTGAGGAAAAATATGACGACGCGTAGTCAAAAAGTTACCTCATATGATTTTGGGACCGGTTTTTGTGACAGAATGAGCTAGACAGGACATCAGATCATCATCATCATCATCATCATCTTCTTCTTCGCCCTTGTCCCGTTTTATTTGGGGTCGGCGCAACACGTTTTTTTTTTTCGGATATTTTTTTGAAAATTGAGCGGGATTTGGTGAAATCTGCTTCATAAGGTTATCTATTATTTAGAAGGAGAAACTAACTGACTGACATATAAACGCATTGCCGAAATTATTGGGGCTGAGAGCGTAAAATTTGGCACAAATTTTCCTTTTATGATGTAGGCGAGCACTAAGAGAGGACTTGCCATAATTCACCCCCTAAGGGGATGAAACGGAACCAAACTTTGTATAGAGTATCCTACAATTATGCGGGAGAAGCCACTGACAGAAGCTAGTGTGAAATATAAAATGTTAAAAGAGAAGAGCTATCCATAAATGTTACAAATGTTTTTTATCCAGATAAATGGAAATCTTATACATTCTTACTTAAAAAAATACTAACGAAAAAAAGAGTTCAATAGAGTTACTGGATATATTATGTCGCAATGATGGCCAATTCTGTACAACGTATTTCATGAAACTATCCATTATCTGCGCAAGAGTTGTGTGCATTGTATGGTCGTAGATAGATGGAGTTTGGTATCTCCAGCGATATATTTAATAATATTTATATCAGTGAGTCGTCGACCCCAACACATGGGCGTGTGCGCGCATAATATTAATTATATCAACTTATCAAGTAATTATATGGTTCAGTTTATTTTACACGCGTTGGCTTCCTAAACAGTGGCCTTAGACATTTTTAACGTACTCATCGCGTTACCGATACCGCGATATAATTTATACTAAAATTGACTTAGCGCCGTCGGGTAAAAATATGGGTATTTTTTTATACGATTTGAAATTGCGTATGTTAGAAACCTCGCACTAGGCCTTCTGAACACGACATTTTTCAGCCCTATGACGATACTGAGCGCAGACAGACAGATCTTTTTAACAGCTCAATTGGCAGAGCCGTCAAAATATACAATGACAACATCATCTATGTGTGCCGTGCCATAAACGACACGAAAATGAGTAATCGGGATTAGGCGCGTTTGTTGTTGATCGTTATTAATTAATTCATAATTAAAAATTCTGGTGCGCCCGCGCAGACGGCCGCGTCAACCAATTACGTTGCCCACGCGCATCATGTGAATGTGGACCCTACGGCCCTGGACATTGGGTTCATTTATGACGTGATAAGGGTTGTGAATGAAGGGCAAGAGACAGTTGTTTTATTTTGTGCTATATTTAGTACACCGACTGAATTGTTACTGTGCCAGCGTCGTACAGAGCGATGTGAGGCGATTGGCATACTTGCACATCATTTTATATTATTAATAGATGCTTACTTATGTATAGAATTGATGTAAAAGTATAATGAAGTTTTTGTATACGTAGATTCTGCTGGCGATGTTATATTAGTCATCTTCTTACGACATCGTAGGTAGGTACTTGAAATGACAAAGATCTAATATTTGTGATATAAGTGTATTTCGTACCTACACATACAGTCGTTCTGTTTGTATGTGATGGTGTGTCAGTGTGTGTGCAAATAGTAAACAAGTGAGTGTGCGAACACTCCTGAACATAGTGAACATCTGTTATTATCGGTTTCACAACCACAAAAAATGTTTTCAAGATTTATTTCTCACTAGTTTAGATTTCTGCCAGATAAACGATTTTATGAAATTTAGTTTCTGTTTTTTAAAAGGAATTTGGTACATATGCTAACGTTGTTTTTTTTTTGTTTTGGCATTGGTTGACTGCATTTAGTCATCATTTTGCTCTTATTAGGTAGCTAGGTATCTACACATTATACAGATTATTTATTTAGTTCTATAAACATTACACACTACATAATCCATATAGCTAATAAAAACGTAATGCTGTCTATCTATTAAGCCTTTACGGATAAAATACTAAACTAATTTTGAGGAAATTTGGAAGACACGGAGTTAGTTTAAACCGCAAGGAAGAACATGTGACTTTTTAACCTAGCTTCGACTTTCACAATAACTGGAATTAACGTGGAAGAAGTCATGGGAAAAAGCTCGGTAATTTATTAGTCTGCATAGGTATTTATTTCGCGGTCAAGTGATGCAGTCTGAGTTTGGCATTGTGGAGCCATTCCGTAATTCTATCACAACATATTAATTGGGTGTTATTTGTGACTATAGACATATACAACTTACGCAATAGGCGCTGTACCTATCTGCATATTAGGAACATGCCTTGGGTACCACTTTTGCCTCTTATTAAAAATGCCCAGGATTCTTAAATTTCAACAATTTGCCAATCTTTTGACTGCGTGTTTCAAATCCATATTCGCCATCAAGAAAGTGAGATCCGTTCCAAATTATGTCAGCGGGCGAGCGTCGCGCCTACCTGCTCGGGGTTCGGTCCCGTTGCGTGCAAGGTGTAGTGCACCCTACACGCACACACTTGACGGCCCACGCACACAGGCACAACGTGCGCCTGCGCAGATGTCGCCCCACTCCGCCCTCACCCCCGCCGACGCCCCATAGTACACCGAACCTCAGCTGCGCTAGCTCGTCAGATGTTGATCGACAGATTTTTTTGTTTACTCTGGGATAAAATGAACGCCCAAGGCTGGGGAATTAGGTAGGGGTAAATCATTTGCACATCTTTGACTAGTTCTGTTATACTGGTTTTTCAAGTCGCTGGTGGCATTTAAACTGCATCTATGGATCAAGTGGATTAACAAGACGAACAGTCTTATAACTGGATTATCTGAAGATCTATTGCCAGATTAACATGTTGTTTTCAACTTGAGATTTTCTAAAACAGTTGGAAAAATTACAGAAGTGTGTGTTCTTAGCTGCCAAAGCCGCCATAACTGAAACTTCATATTAGGGCATTGTTCTTACCTGTGTTGGAGACATGTACCAAGCTATCAGCTTTTATAAAATAAAGAATGTCTAACAGCCCCGAGCTCTAGGCTATTAGGCGATAGATATCCTTGTATTTGTGGCTATACAAAGAACTGAATGTATGTGATGGTGTACCTATCCCGGTAATTTCCATTTAACGAAAAATTTAAATATCGAACGTAGAATTACAATAGAATCACACGTCGGGAGCATTTGACCTTCATGCGTGCAGATAACGCGCGGGTGGTGTCTGATAATACGATAATGGCGCATTGCGGGGCCTGACTCCTCGAGACACAGATAATAGATACATGGCTAATAGAATAGACGATCACATAACAATGTGATATGATTTCGATAATAAGAGCGCAAAGCGAAAAAAATTTTTAAGAAACCTGACGTTTATAGTATAACAACTGATACGTAAGCTGATGATAAAATTAGCAAACGTACTCTAAACACCTACTAAGTGTCAAAGTGCCTAGATATGTAGAAGCGTTAATAGAATAGAAAACCACTTATTCGACACAGACATAATCAAATACAAAGCCATAGCGAAAGCCTGCAGAATAATACGATAAAATAGCGCTGGGCTTGCCCGTACCAAAAGGGTTACCATCTCAGCATTGCTGGGCGTCAAACACCAAGTGCTAGTTTCAAGTAGCCGACGGACTATTGTTGCTAGTACACTTAGGTAATAATATACCAAACCTACTTACCAACTCTTAAACAAAGTCCCCCACCGAGTTTGTTTATCTGTTCGCGATAAACTCAAAAACTACTGAAAGTATTTTCATGCGGTTTTTACCAATATACAAAGTGATTCATGAGGAAAATTTAGTTTTGTTTTTTATTCCACAACTATCACACAATGCGTCTAGCCCCAAGCTACGCAGAGCTTGTGTTATGACCGAGTAGTAGGCAACTGATAAACAAACATAAAATATATTTCTAAATACATACATATTATAGATAAATTACACCCAGACACAGAACAAATGATCCTGCTTATCACCCAAACATTTGCCCTAGGTGGGAATCGAACCCACAACAGGCCACTAACCGCTAGACCAACAGGCCAGTCAAGAGGCAACCAGGTCAGATGTATGATACTGTGCCTATTGCAGTAAAATGAAGTACCTTGATTATTTCTAACATCCATGCAAAACTAGGGTGGGTTGTACCCACTCACAACTCACTCTTAGTATGCTCACTTTTAGTAGGTAGATTAGTATCTACACATACTAAAAGTGAGTGAATGCATAGCAAGAACCACAGTTGTCACATTCCTTGCACAGAATGCGATGAACACAACATCAAGCGCACACGTACACCATCCTGTTCATGTTTTCCGCCCTGAAAATGTCAAACACTTGGCTATTTTCAAAACAGCAATAACATTTTTGGAGGTGATTACTAGTGACTAGTGATTCGTTCGTGCGAAGAATGTCCTAATCGAATATGAGAAAGACAACTACGACAACATTATAATTGTCATAGTCATCAGTAGTTTCTGCCTACTGAGGCCAGGGTAATCCGAAAGGGGCACGAGACCTGGTATGAAGGCTAAAAGGAACATGTGGGTTTTTTAGGCAATAAGAGTCTGACACAGTCTCCTGCTCCGCCCAAGAGCGGGGGTTGTCATTGGATGATTTTCCCCAGCATAAAAAAAAAATCAGTAGTTTCTAGCAGTATTTTGTTGGAAATAAGTACCTATGTATATTCTTGAATAGAAAATGGTAGAATAAAAATGACACCTAAACCTGGTTCATTCTATCGTTGTGCCCTGTTACTTAGGGTTGTCGCAAAACGATTTCTTCTTTGATTCCCAATCATTACGCTATAATCATTAGTAGTGTTTGTTTCTGGCTTGAAATGTTATCGACGTTTGCTCCGCAAGGCCCTCCAGATTTTTTATGGTGGGGAAAATCATCCAAAGACAACCTCCGCTCTTGGGCGGAGCAGGAGATAGTGTCAGTGTCTTACTGACTAAAACCCACCCCGTTCTTTCTAACCTTCATACCGGGGCTCGAGCTCCCTTTCGGATAACCCTGGCTCCAGTAGGCTTCGACCCGGCTGGGCCCCTGCTGTTGCTGACAACTCCTTGAGGCGCGCGGGAACACTGCGCGCTGTCGACAACTTGGGCTCGGACAGGACGGTCACACAGCGAGCTACCCATAGCTCGCCGTCAGCAAGCCCGCGAGGTCCTCCAGAATCTGAGTGTTGAGTGTGCACCAATGCATTCGGTTGTCCATTTGCGTTTTAGGGCCACGGGTTTCCCTTTCAGAAATTCAACATTTCAAAAAGCTTCATCTGTATCTGGCTCCTCAAAATGTCTCAAACGTAAACACAGCTTTACAGATTGTCCATAACTTGTGCGAACAACCTTCACGGTTAGCTGAGGCATCACGTGTAAGATATTTCATTTCACCAATAACCATTATCGAATTTATGGCGATGCAACAGTGATCGATAACTGCCGCACTACGTTGAAACACAAACAATGTGCCCAATGTATTGGCGATTACATTCCGTTATTGCACTTACTACCCTATACAAAAATTTTACGGTTATCGATTACAGCGAATGATAAGAGCGAATTGTTGTAAAACACATAAAACAGGTGTGAATATGTAAGACCAGACATAGACTTGAAAAATAATTAGATATTTGAAAATTATAATTGAGTACCTATTATTTGTATCCAAAACAAACTTTATCCAAAATTGCAGTTTTTTTTTTAAACCGTTCAAACTTAAATAAATTAAAAACTATTCAAATCTGTTGGAAGGGAAAATTGTCAAGTAACATAAAAAGATACACAAACTACTATTTGACCTAACTACCATTAAAATACGCGCTTAGAAAAGATATAGCGAGATCTTACCACCAGGCGCCCAATTTTCCTCGTACAAATATTTGAAATGCAAATTACTGCTTCACAGTTTAGGTACACTATCATCGGGATCAGCATCATCTCTTCCCCGAGATACTTACGTGATGCTATAACGTGTGCGCTGAATGGGTATTTTTATGTCCTTTCTGAGAATGCAGTTCCTAAAACAGTGTAGCCTAAGTCAATGGTACTACAAAACTGTACCTACGTACCTACTGTCGGAATGTAAGTACCAGAACTGTATCATAGCACAGCATAAACAGCCTTATAATGTTTCCACTGTAGGGTCTCATGCCTCCTCTCTATGATTGGGAGCGGGCTCAGTAAGGATTGGTTCCTGCTAGGTTTGGCTGAAAATACTAGGAGAGTGATAAAAACTCTTTGCAAGACTGGTGGAGATGATTGCTTCACTAATACTGCTGAATATTCTTAGATTATATCTTGCGTTAAAATATTCGCAGAGTTGTTGGAAGGTTCCTCAGGTGGTCGTGGACCGAAGACGTGGAGAGGGTCGCAGAAATCCGATGGATGCGAGACGAACAGAAACGTTAGTCAAGGCCACACTTGCGGAGACCTGTGGACGTCTCTCGGCTTTGTAGGGTGATGATAAAATTATGATGAAGTGAACATAATTAAGAGAGAGAGAGAGGGTTTTCTTTGCGCTGAAAAGCAAATATGAAATAGAAGCAATGGTTTTAAGAAATTATTAGACCAAAGAAAAGATGGATGGATTGTGTGAGAAGTGATATGAATGAAAAGGGAGTTAGTGATAGCGTGACGAGCGACAGGACAGAATGGAAGAAAAAAACGTGTTGCGCCGACCCCAAATAAAACGGGATAAGGGCAGGAAGATGATGATGATGGTTTTAAGAAATTATCAATGAATATGGAGGTAGTCTGTAGGCATAAGGCCGTACATTCTTGCGAACTGCATTGTATCAAAGTATTAAAATTTAAACAATGATGGGAATGTTATGATTTATATTTAATTTATATAAATTGTTTGAGAGAGGGAGAGAAAAATTACCTCATGAGCTGTTGGTAGTCCACAAAAGACGATGGACGATTTGTGTGAAAGGTGAAATGAAAATGATGTTAGAAAGGGACAGGACTACGAAGTAGCGGCTATGTAAGAAGACCCTATATATTGGACAAGGGCAAGATAAAGGTGGGTATGGTAGACAAGTCTACATGACCAAAATTGGGTTATGACTTTTCACTACAGAACGACCTGCTGACGATGGACCTAATGCCAGCAATGTCGCAAAATCGCCTAGAATGGCGTAAAAGTACCAGGACTGACCCAACAAGCCAGGGGATTGATTGATTGACTTGTCGCTACACAGTCAATTGATAGGTAGGTACTTGTATATAAATAGGCTAGCGACAATAATTTCATTGTACCTGACCTAGTTGTTTTGTTATATTGAGGTGTCGGAATGTCATATGTAGTATTTATCGCCACAACTCTGAGAACGAAACTTTAAACTAATGTTATGTTAGGTCATTAGAAAGGGCGCGGGGTGAGAATTTTCATGAGAATATAAGTATGTTTAGTATTTCAGAACTGTTTTAATGATTGATGATTATAATGATATATTATTATATGATAGATACTCGCTTCTGCCAGCGGCTTCACCCGAAAAACGTATGATATGGAAACAATCTCAGGGATAGTGCAGCTACATATTAGTGAAAGAATTTTCAGAGCCGGTTCAGTAGTTTCAGAGATTGTCCTCTACATACAAACTTACAAATTATACCTCTTCTCTCGATTATGAAGGGGATAGATTTGTTTTTTTTTTATAATGCAGTAACTTAAAAGTGACGACGGAATTTAAAAATTCTTTTACCAGGTTAATTCATGAATCCCCAAGCGATGAATGATCCGCGCATCTATTGTCTTACTATTGTGTCTCTAATTGACGGTATCTGAAGGGTTAATGCTAGTTTATCACTGAGTGATACAGGTAGATATACCTATTTTTTCTTACTTCAGGCGATATAAGCTGCTGGCAGTAACAAGTGTTTTATGTAAGTATATGAATACAATTATTATGGTATATAAATAAGTTGCGAAAATTCATGAAGAAAAGGAACAATTTGATTAGGATTTTCAACTTTCTAATAAAACATCAATTACAATTATTGAATAAATAGGACTACTAAAATGCAAGGAAAAATAGTTAAATAACGTGAAAATCCCCCTAAAATATTTGTTCTTTTTTACTCCGTTTCACTGTATCTAATCGCGATACAAAATTGGTTTAGGTGCACAGTTTTCCTGCTTTTCCTGTGCAGGGGGAATTACTCGAGTTATTTACAAAATAAACAATAACAAAGACGACGTATTAAATTTATCAAAAATGTTTCTGATACTAAAGATACGATGATACTTAATTTTGTCGACGATTTCTTGTTTCCGATATGACTTGAATTGACGTTGATCAGACTACGTTGTTAAAGATAGCATAACATAGCATAATCAGCCTTTCAATGTTCCCACTGCTGGGACTCAAGCCTCTCTAGGAGAGGGAATGGGCCGTAATCCACCACGCGCCCTCAGTGCGGGTTGGTGGATGTCACATGTCTTCGAATTTTTGGTTTTAAGACAGACGGTATTCTCACAATGTTTTCCTTCACCGTTTTGAGAGCAGTCTGTTGTAATAAAATAAATTATGCGCCTGGCTGGGTTTGAACCCGCGACCTACATCTCCAAAGTCGTTTTTGTTTTATTTGGGATTGTTTTGTATTTAATTTTCTTCTGAACTTCTGTATTTAAAATTTTGAAGATTTATGAATGTTGCACCTACCTACATAGTTATGTTATTTGGGTTTGTGTTTAAATTGACTATTTTCGTTTAATTAATTTAGTAGCACGTCTCATAAATCGTTCTGCGGATTCTATCAATTTGATAGTAACGGGGTATGGGCGGAACTATTACCTATAATTTTTCCTCAGTTTATTTCCCTATCAAATTAGGGCCACATATTTCGGGAATGATACACGTTTATAAGAACTTATCTTGATTTCTTCATAACGTGAGTATGCCAACCTCGTGATATTATTTTTTAGAGTGACGTCATTGTTTTCTTGCAATAGCTGGCCGTTAGATTAGGTTTGTTTTACTCGCTGTGCGTAGGTTATACACTATAGTGAAATTATTAAAGCAGCGTCTCACTGCCCAGCCGGCTAGGTAAACATGATCGTAAACTTTGTGATTTATTGTTCTTTATCGTTTCGTCACCTTAGCACTGATAAAGATTAATGATCAATATTAATTACTACGAAATGGAATGAGTCGTCGATCTACTGTGTGCTGAAATTCCTAAACAGTTGTCTATAAATAGTGAGGCTATCCGCTCAACTGCAGAGAAAAGCTACCTCACAGAATCGCAGGTTGCACGAAGGTGTGGTCTGCGGTATCTGCCGATATGGTGCGCCATGACGTTAGCGGGATCGACTTGCGGCGAGACGATTCCACTCGACTCGTCGCTCAGGTAGCGCCGGGATAAAAACGCCACTTGAAATGGAGCGGACGCGGGCCGGTCTCACCTAGATAACGTAGCGATCGCCGACAAAAAGAACAGTCGCGCCATAGCCGGCGATACACGACGATACTTAGAAATTCTCAAAAAGACCTCATTGCGATGTCGGCAAAGCGCGCGCCGTCATATCGCCGTGAATCAGTCATCAGCTCCATCTCCAACTGCTCACAATGAGCCGCCCTAATCACCCATTCATACGGCACGCACGTTGATAATAATATAAATAGGCCCAAACGTCCAATGAATGAACTTATAACATGTAAATTCGTCGCTCACAAATCGCGACACAGCTCGGAGCGTAGGCGTCGGGGCTTGAATGAAAATAAACATATTCTGCGGACTGCTTACCTCTCGATTTTAATGATTTTATCCAGATTAGCGGTATCTACACAGCACTTAGTAAATTCGTTATCAATGTGTTGTTACACTGAACTAGTGGGCATGTCACTGTTATGACCGAGGGTGTATGCGCGGCGCGAGCGAGAGCACAGGTCGGGCGGCCGGTCGGGGCGACACTGCGCGTCAACACAGGCGTAGCTGCGCCCGCGTCGCACGCACACACACGCTTCATTCAAATAACGTCGCGAAGGGGAGGGGAGGACTTATGAATGGACGTAGTGAAGCCATGTCGTATAGATACCGCTGATAAGGCGCTATGCAAGCATTATACAACATGATACGAGCGAGCGGATCGCCTCGCTGCGTTACCGCTACCTAATCAACTAATCGTTGTACATCCTACTTGTCAGCGAAATACAATACTGTACCTCATATTTCGACAAACAGATCTTACAAAATAAACCGCTGACTAGCTCACTAGACTAGCACAATCAATATTATTAACTAAATAATGTTTGAATATTAAGATCTTAACCCTTCAGATACCGTCAATTAGAGACACAATAGTAAGACAATAGATGCGCGGCCACCGGGTGTCGCTTGGGGATTCATGAATTAAACAAACCAAGATTGACGAGATTTGTTCCAGTTTTAATACCAAACATCTAATACCATTAGTATTACTTTGAACGCATTTTTATTGCCTATTCTGAACGTAGACCACTTTTTAAATAATTTAATTGAATGTACGAACCTATACCATGACTTGAATTTAGTACAGTCAGCTCAAGTCAAACGTAATCAAATTTTGGTTTCCTAATATTTTTATACGATCTTAATATACAAAAACTTTCAGTAACTACTTACTTTTTTTAATATGTCTAAGGAAGCTATAATCAATTAAATCAACTCTCAACATCTTGGAGGAAAACAGAAAGCTTGACCTTGACTTTCCAGAAATGGTGGCTTGTTGTGATTTAGAGCTGGTTATCAGAACACAATTTATTATTAAACTAGGTATTTTTTTAAATAAATACTTTTTTTTGGAGTAAACTGAATTTTATTTCAATTAAAGGTCCTATACAAAACATTTTGGCCGACTGTAATTTAGATCCTTGAATTTCTTTTAGTATTATTTGGAGCAATGGTATCCATTCGGAATAGGCAGTGAACACGGGCTCAAACAAATACCAGTGGTATTAGATGAGTGGTATTAAAACGGAATAAATCGATGAGAATATAAATAAAAAGAAAAAAAAATATAATTTAAGTAATTTTTAATACTTTTAAACTTATAATGTTCTCTTACTAATATATAAAGCAACAATATATCATTTAGATATGTAATACAAGTATAAATACTTAAGTAAGCGATTGTCTATGGTAGGAGCCAGATAAATTTGCAATATCGGTCATTGAGCCATCATATTTATTGGCATTTTTTATTTAAAAAAAAAGAACAGCTGTTATGAACTGCTGTTATGATCCATCGCAGTGTTTTCGTTTTTCAGGTACCTACGCAGATATATTAGGAAAAGGTCAATAAACTTTATTGTAAATTTATATGGCGCCTACCATATGGCATAATATAATTACTGTGTTGATCTAAAATCTATATCTACACTGTGGTACAAAAGCCTTTAAATTCAGTCAATCGAGTATACGGAGGCCTGTTCCTAGCAACTTTCCTATCTTCCGATCGATAAAAACAATCTTACAAAATAGTGTATAATATTTTAAAAGGAAGAATCTAAAACACAGTAAAGGGCCATCCATTAATCACGTGAGGCTTGAAAGGAAGGGGAGAGGTTTGACAAAAATCACGAAATATCACAAGGGGAGAGGGGGGATGTAGGATGTAGTAAGAAATCACGTGCATTAAGTAATTTTTTTGTCAAACGCACGATTTTTAACCTTGACTTGCCGCTGCAAAAAACAAACATTTTTGTTTATTCTTAGGAATTTTTTATGCCTATCAAAAACAACCTTCAACCTTTCTGTCTAGAGATATCTATCACGGTCTTTAATTTTAGAATAAAATAAGATTATATTATCAAACTGTATTTAAAGATAATATGCCGAAAAATTAAAGATTTTTGTAGGTACTAAAAATACACGTGATGTTGGAGGGAGGGGTAGTCTTAAACCTCAACACGTGTCACCTAGGGGGAGGAGGGGGCTAAAAATGCTAAAAAAGATTACGTGATTAATGGACGGCCCCTAAGTAAAAAATAATCTATTCCATTTAATTTTTACTACTAGGTTTTTTATAAATATATTGCATTTTTGTGTGAAAAAATTACGATTTTATGTGAAAGTAATTCGTATTTCTGAGTACTACATAGGTCTCTTAAAATATTATCACTATTAAAAGGCAATTTTTAGTTATTTTTACGACAGTCCTTTCAGAAATCCGGATAGCTTGTGGGTCTTGTAGTCCGCCCTCAGCTGTATGAAGTTGTGTAGTATGGAATGATCCAGTTCCGCCTGTAGGTACAGAAAAATTGATATTAATTGATGGTAATGGTAAACTACGGTAGCTATGCTTAGTGGTAATTTGGTACTGCCGGTCATGTGTCAAGGTGAACAGGTGATTTGCGGTATTATCGATTAGAATATCTCGCAAGCATACTCCCGTGATCAAAAATATTCCCAAGATTAATTTCTGAACTTATTTGTCATTGATTGTAAGAGAGAAAAGAGTAGTATATTTATTTCACAATTATCACACAACACCTTCTATCCTTCATCATCATCATCATCATCATTTCAGCCGACAGACGTCTACTGCTGGACATAGGCCTCTCCCAAGTGTCGCCACAACGATCGAACCTGCGCTCGCAGAACAGATGGCCGTTGGGGCCGAAAGGTTCTGGAGTGGCGACCACGTACTGGAAGACGCAGCGTCGGAAGGCTGTCGGTGAAGGTTGTGAGAATCCTCTATCCTTACTTCCTTACTAATATTATAAAAGCGAAAGTGAGTTTGTTTGTTTGTTACGTCTACAGGCCTAAATGGCAAAACCGATTTTGATGAAATTTGGTACGGATGGGCCATGTCCTGGAATAGGAAATAGGATACTTTTTATCCCGGAAGTGTGTTCCCTTGGGATAAATTTCTGCTATCACGCGGGCGAAGCCGCTGGGAGCAGCTAGTAAAATAGAAATATATTCTTTCCATAATATTTTTTAAAATTAATTATCTGTAGATAGACAAACAAATTAGCTGATTGCTTAGTCTGGGGACGGCTTGAAACCAAGTTTTAACCTAGCTCAGGCAAGTCGCAAGAAGTTATAATGTCAGGACTAACACACCATTCATTATGTAAATTATAAACCTATGTCAATTAAACTAGCTTTTACTTTGTTATAAGCTATTAAGCCAATCTGTTTAGAACTTGGTGCTACTAATTATAAGTTTGTAAATGTTACTTTGTGAATGTGATTTATATTTATTATTATACCTATTATTTAGTGTTGCGCCGACATCAAATAACACGGGACAAGGGCAGGAAGATGATGATACCTATTCTTTAGAGGTTAAACTATTAGTAGGGGCGGCGAGATGGGGAATTTGCAAGATACTCGAGCGCATCAGAAAATCATATGGGGAGATACCTTGCACCTTGTAATGTACGAACGCTCATAATGTAAAATCCTATACAGGTAAGTCAACAATTTGTCTTCAATCATCGGTGAACTATGGGGTAAATAAAATATATGGTGACATTAAATTAGTTAGCAAAACTTGACAGACCGGTAACGAATATATTGATACTAGCTGCTCCCAGCGGCTTCGCCCGCGTGATGGCAGAAAATTATCCCAATGGAACATACTTCCAGGATAAAAAGTATCCTATGTCGTATTCCAGGACATGATCTATCCGTGTACCAAGTTTCGTCAAAATTGATTTTGCCATTTAGGCGTGAAGACGTAACAAACAAACAAACTCGCTTTCGCTTTTATGATATTAGTATAAGGATTATGGCGATAAAAAAACCTCATAATTTTAAGTTACGACGCCAAAGGTCACAGTTAGTGTTGTATGTATTTTTATATCGATCTGTTTCATGTATGGTGGACTTTAAAAAAGCCTTTGACAAATGAGTTTGTTTCGGTTTTGCTTCTCAGGGTAGTTAGTTAAGGAATACCAGGCTCGTCTAGTTAAATTACTCTTTGCAAAATAAATATAATTATTCTTCGTCATTGGAGTTTCGCTTTTAATTTTTCTGTAGTTAGGGCGGAATAAATCTTTAAGCCTTTAACCCCCATCCACCGGTCCCCGTATCCTATTCCCCAGAGTCGTGTAATGCTACTGGGTACTCCACCTCGTTTAGCTCTTCAATCCCCATAGGTGACAGAAGGCTGCCGAGATGGAGTATTTGGTCGTGGATGAGCGATTTTGGTCATGACATATCCTACATGGGCGGTTAAAAGATTAAGTCAAGAGTTAACAGTTTACTTCGAGGTAAGCGTGCTCCATCATCGACCACATCATCATCATCAATCTTTTTTAATGTTCCCACTGCTGGGACTCAGGCCTCCTCTCTAGGAGAGGGAATGGGGCGTAATCCACCACGCAGGCCCAGTGCGGGTTGGTGGATGTCACATGTCTCCGATTTTTTTGTTCTAGGACCTGCCGGTTTCCTCACGATGTTTTCCTTCACCGTTTTTAGAGCAATGGTGATGAAATAAATTACAAAAAGTAATGCGCCTGGCTCGGTTTGAACCCACGACTACCACTGCTTACCACATATCGACCACATCATCGCTTACTATTAGTTCAAACAGTGGTCAAGGCGAGCCTATCTATAGTATTAAAAAAGCTGCCATATTAGAGAACCGGTAGAGAGAAAAATATTACATTATTTCTCTCTCAGAAATTACATTACCAGCCACATTTTATTGTTATTTTATCGTCGACATAACACATTATTACAGTTATGTACAGGAAACTGTGTGTGCAAAGACGAGGTTGAATCAAGATTGCGATCTTTGTATTATCAGGACAGAAGTTGACGGTGGCGCTAGTGTCCGAAGGTCGAAAACGAAAGTCTGATAACACTAAGGTTCATAAGGTATATTCAAGGCAAGAGTGAATAGGCTCTTAATAAACTAGCGCACCTCACCATCAACGATTGCATCACTGCTTACCATCAGGTGGGATCGCAGTCAAGCAATAGTTTATATCAATAAAAAAAAATGTTCAAGTCCGCTGTAAACTATAGACGCACTATGTGATATATTTTTATAGCGCGCTATTTTATACGCTATAATTATAACACGTTATAACAAAACTCGACAGTAGTCTGAACGCGGAGACGTTATCATTTTATTCGGCGGGCGCTATCGCGCTATGTTGCTATCCCGTTTAGGCCCCGGCGTTGACGTTTTATTGAACATCACAAAACGTTATATTATAGCGCGAAGGCAGAGTCCATTTAGCATTACGCTATGCGCTATGAACAAATAGCGTTTTATATTTTGACGCTATACGTTATATTAACCACCACTATTCATAATTGGTTAAAACTGAATAGGCTTGTAGCGACATTTATGGCGTCACATAAGAATTAATCCTGCACCAAGCAATCAAAGTTTTCCGCGCAATTTAAATATATAGTGCGCCTCACCATCAGAAATTGCATCACTGCTTACCATCAGGTGGAATCGCAGTCAAGCACTAGTTTATACGAATTAAAAAAATATATATATATACGACAGCCCGAAATGTATCGGGCAGTTGCACACTAAACGTAACACCTGCCAGGTCGGAGGATCTCACTTTGCAACGGAGGTATGTGGAACTTTACTCTCTGTTCTGATGTATTTCCAAACTGGTGAGCCCGAAGTGATACTTCCAAAGGCTCGCGTTAGACAAAAACCTGATGGTAAGCTATAATGTGATCGACGATGGAGTTCGCTTGCCAGGCACTAACCCATTCACACTTGACTTAAAGAAGCCCAGATCGAAGCCTTGGAAAGGAAATCGGTAAGTTTCTTGTGTTCCTACACAAGAAATTTGTAAGTACTATCGCTAGCTTCGCATAAACTTCGTAATATTTAGAACGTTCAATTTAATTATTTTTTTGTTTGGAAATGCGATGAACTAAAAAATTATAAAAATTTTAAAAGGCATAAAACAAAAGTTGTTGTTTACGATGTTAGGAACATAGTCTTGAGAGGTTGCTAGTGTTTTACAAATAACCCTGTATATAGCGATTACTTCCACAATTTTAGGTTTTGCACAGGTTGTTGCTTTCGGCTGCAAAAGTCACGTGCTTTGAAGCTTTACAAATCATTTTTAAACCAACCTACGTTCGGTTCTGGTTTTCTCGAAGCTGGCGGCTTCCTTCAACCGTCACCAATGTAAATCTTCCAATTTTAGCTAGAAAAGATAATAATAAGCTACTCACAAGCGTCTCTCCCTCGCAGACCTGATGCAGGTTCTCAGGCTTGACGAGCAGCAGGTTGCAGAGCGCGTGCAGCGCGTCGAACAGCGCGTGCGCGGGCGGCGGCGCGGCGCGCGCGCCTCGCCCGCACGCCGCGCTGCGGTACTCCTTCACGTCGCATATGGCTATCATTGCACCTGCACATTATACGACTTGCTATATTTCTGCAGGCCAATACTCCCTTTAAATGCTTGCGTCGAATTGATCCGACGACTGTTTTCATGTCCTATTCATCAGGGTAGTGTGATTGCGACTGGGTACTCCATCTCGTTTATCTCTTCAATAGTTGACAGAAGAGCTGACGAGATGAAGTATTTGGTCGTGGAACTCTGGCGGAATAAACTCGAGTGATTGTCAATACTTTCCAAATAGAGTTGCGATCCCATCTTAGCGACAACCAATACCAACAATTTGGCCAAACTGCAGTCCCAATCTGTCATAAATACTTTATTGACTCATAAAATTGACATTGAAAAGCAAAATTTAAAGAAATGGAAATAGCGAAATTGCAGGTCTGGTGTTAACACGTTTTTTCTGCCTTTGTCAGTTACTTGGGCTGCGCACAGACATAGGCGTCTCCCAAGCTTCACTATAAAGATTTGTTGTTCTGCTGGGACTCAGAATTCGAGAGAGACAGAATATGCAGCAACCCACCACGCGGGTCCAGTGCGGGACATCCCGGCCTGCCTAGCTTTAAACTTACGACGTAACTTATTTGGGGCCGATACCACTAACCCCCCACTGCTTTTTTCTTTTAGAATTTGCGTGGGCACCAAAAGAAAGCCAATTAAAATTGACGTGCGTCACTGAGGAGTGCCAAATGAAAATCAGCGCTTGTGTTTAACGCCCAGCAAATGCTGAGGTGGTCACCCTTTCTTTGCGGGCGCGCTCGGTGCACTTTGTACTTTTGTTTTTTTATACTTTGTGTTTCTAACCGTTGTGCTTTGTTGTGCCGAATAAATGTATTTCTATTCTATTCTGTTCTATTCTATACGTGCGATCTTAAGAAGTATCCAGACCAGAATTAGACTTTTAACTTGATGACTCACCAGCAGAATTAAACTGGTAGTTGTGCAGATGTTCGTAGATGACCCTGTGTAGCCTGACAGCCAGTTCCAAGGTCACGGCTTGAAGGTTGTCACCGTCCAGTCCGCCGTGGATCTTGTTCATCACGTTGTTTAGGTACGACACCACTGCCAGACAAGCCTATTGGAGGAACAGGGGAGTTAGTAACGAAGTACAAGATATAAATAAATAACAAGTTTTTAAGATTCTGTTTTATTCGACTATTGCTGCCTCTATTCATTTATAATGCTGAAGAGTCATATACAGAGTTATTTGTAAAACCCTGGCAACCTCTCAGGACTATGTTACTAACATCATAAACGACAACTTTTGTTCTATAACTTTAAAAAAAATATTATATGTATTTTATTCTTCAGATTTTAAAGTTCTAATATTATGATGTCTATGCGAAGCAAGCGATAGTACAACAACGGAGGGGTGTGGGGATCGGGCGGCGGGGGTACTTGATGCGCTTACGTAGCGTCAAAAAGACGTAGGTAGGTATAGCAAAATACAGAGTTGAAAAGTGTTAGATAGAACAACGAAATTTTGAAGGTTTGGTTTTGGTGAATGAATTATGTTTTGTAAAAAGTCATAGCACAAAAGTTGTTCTTTATGGCGCGGGGAAATCAGAAACCCTCACCTCTTACGAAGTATCATTTGAAAAAGTTACGATAGCCCCGGAGCACAAAGAGACAACTGAAGGAACGCAGGGGGGGGTTTGAGCTAGTAAAGGTCTGACACGCCCTCTTGCTTTATCCAGGGAGGAAGAGCTATTTGATGATTTTCCACTAGTCCATTTTTAACTATTTGACTCAAAAAATAAGGGTAGGTACTGTCAATCAGTTCAGAGGACTCAGTCGCAGTTTGATTTCAATAATCTCAGTATAGTTCCCGTTATATTTGCATATACATATAAATACAATAAATACTTACTCAGAGCATGATAAACTTTGCGCCATAAATTCCATTTTATGTAGCAAGATCTGCTAGTTTACTCAAGTGCAGATGTTAATAAATAATTATCTTTATCGTAAACCGTACGAACGCGACAGTTTGATGGACACTAGTTTTCTTAAGATCATCAATCAATCAATTTTATTCTCATAATAGCGTAATCACCCTTTTTAATGTTCCCACTGCTGGGACTCGGGCTTCGTCTCTAGTAGAGGGAATGGGCCGTAATCCACCACGCGGACGCAGTGCGAGTTGGTGAATGTCACATGTCTTCGAATTATTGGTTCTAGGACATGCCGTTTCCTCACGATGTTTTCGTTGACCGTTTTGAGAGTAGTAGTGAGGAAATAAATTACACAAAGTAAAGCGCTTGCCTAGATTTGAAGCCACGACTTACAACTGTTAAGTCGGGTCCGTTACCACTGCTCACCAAGTATAATAATAACCGAGACTTACAAAGATTTGTAGCACCCGTGCTAAGCTTACTGGGGCCAGGGTTATCTGAAAGGAAACTCGAGCCCCGGTATGAAGGCTAGAAGGTACGGGGTGGGTTTTTAGTCAGTAAGAGTCTGACACTATATCCCGCTCTACCCAAGAGCGAGGTTTGTCGCTAGATGATTTTTGCCCACCGTAAAAAAAAAATACCGTGCCGTGGCTGTGAGGGTGCCTCACAGCTAGTATTGTTGTATTGGCTGTGAGGCATTGTGTGCATTGTGGCGTAATGTGTTTGACACGAGTCAGAGGCCATCAGGTTGACTGGAGCAGTTGTGTTGTGCGAATATATGTGTCACACTGTTGCGAGCCGTAAAACCTTCCTAAACGTAATACACATAATTTAAAGAGTCTACTCAGTGCCCTAACATTCGTAATCCACTTACCGGTGAAGCGAGCGTATCTATATCACCTTCCGGCTTGAAGTCTGTCTTCTTTTGCTCCGTCTGCAAATGCAGCTTAACCCAGCTCACTATAGCTACGATAGCTCGTTCCAACCCAGCGTCTAGCTTGTTCTCAAGCTGCTCCATTATAGCCGCCTTCCTTTGCATGCATTCATTCTGTCGCGTTGATGAACTGAAATATGATAAAATGTTAGGACAAGGGAGATCTTGAGGTGCTACGCAGACGACCAATTTTAAGGATATCACCAATTTGCCTAGCCGACTTATTTTTCAAGGAACTTTATCGGTTTATAGCAAAATACTTTGTGAACACTTCTTATTTATTAACTTACGAGGGTAGATTGAAAATTTTACGGCCTGAATATGAGTACACGCATAAAACATATATGTACAGAAGTCAATCTACATACAAAGCGCGCTAGAGCAACGCACACATAGACACCACTCACGGACACGATATCTCGGAGCGCCTCGGCACACTTGTCGAACAGTTCCGGCTCAAACGCTCATTAGTGTGCATCCACCGAGCGTAGGTATAAAAAGTGAAATACATACATGAGATTGTCTTCTGTACCTATCTATTTTGTAGTACACGACTGCGGAAAAATAGGCCCAGTTCAGCATAAACGGCAGACAATTAGTGCTTGATGCTGGTTCTCATCTGATGACAATTATAAATTAGAGGCGATTTTGTATCGGCTTTAATTTATAATTGTGTATATAGTTTTTATAGTATTTACTATATATATTATGTAGGGAATAAGTCTAAAGACGCACTATGTTAGGCCTACTGTCTACGGGCGCGTAGCTTCATAGACGCGTATTCGTAATTATACATTTGTTATTGTCTGCCTGCTCACAGCTTACATACAAAACTATGAAACTCGACGAAGCGGCAACCACATGACACCATGCCGCAAGATGTTGCCGTTTCGTCCACAGTTTCACTCACTCCGACTCACTGTTTCGAAACATTATTGTGTTCCGAAAAATTGGAACATCACTAATGTTTTAAATGCATCATTTGGAACAATTGGAACACTGAAACACTCTTTACTTTATGTGACCAGCAGTGTTTTGAAAATTCATCATTAAATAGTGTAATATAATTAACAAACTGAACTAAAAACATCTACTTTAAATTATTCTCAAAACAAAATTAAATTAAATAAAACTTATAGTGTGACGCAACTTAGTAGATCACGATTCATATTTCTTGTGAGTCGATGTTTCAAATTAATTATCTTTTGAGCCGATGTTCCAAATGATACATATATTCATAGCACATAGATTCAAATGTTCCAATCGCAAAGATGACACACTTTTCCCAGGCCTAAACCAAGCGTATAATGACAAATTCGCGTCTATGAAGCTACGCGTCTATGAACAGTGGGTATGTCGGCTAGACTAGGACAATTTTTTCACGGAACCATATGCGGGGTCGCCTGCGCGCGATTCAATGGGGTTGCTACTCCGACTACACTTTACCTTCTTCGTTGTCGAGCGGAATTAATCCCAGTTGTTGCTAAAGGCCGGCTTTAAATACAGGTAATTGATTTAAAAAGCAATAATATTAGTTAGGCTTTTAATAATGTCTATCAAAATTAACCATATTGACAAGTCACAAAACACGAACAAAAGAGGATTATAGAAAAGATTTACATAAAATTACATAATAGTAGATTATGTGACTAGGGCATAAAGCAGTGTCTATAAGTCGCTGGCGGCATGTTGAATTCCGAACGAAGCGAAGGTTGCTGATTTTAATCCCGAACGTCAGTGAGGGATATATATAAGTAATCCCGAAGATTAAAATTAGCAACTAGCTTCGTTTCGTTCGGAATTCAACATGCCGCCCGCGACTTAAAGACACTGCTTTATGCCTTAGTCACATAATCCACCATTATTTTATGAACACTACTAATCTTGGTTTTCCCACGGCTTTTGTCCCTTTATAAAATCGGTCAGTAGCATAAGCATAATCCGCCTTATATGTTCCCACTGTCGGGACACAGGCCTCTTCTCTAGGAGAGGGAATGGGCAGTAAACCATCACGCGAGCCTAGTGCGGGTTGGTGGATATCACGTTTTTGAATTTCTGTTTCTACAACATAAATACTACATGCCGGTTTCCTCACGGGGCCCGCCGATGTCCGTTAGGGCCATGATATATATATAGGAACAGTTATCGTGGTTCGCTTCACTCTAGAGCGGAAAAAATACGCGAGTTTGATTTCCCACCGTAAAAAAAGGTCGAGTTTTACCACTGACCCAGCACTGCCCTCTAAAGCGTATTATACATTATTTTCACTTTATGCGAAACCTGAATATAGTTTGTTCAGAATCAGTAACTGAATGGATTCCAATAGTTTTTACACCATGTTATTTTTTTTCCAAAAAATATTTAAAAAGGGTTACAAGTTGGACACCACACACTAAGTACAACACGGATCACGGAAGGTCATAGTAGGCCTTAGGAGCTAGCAAACAGCTGGCTGCAAGTGCAAAACAACACCTCTGTTGCCTGGATGGCCCGGTGACTATGTATTTTTGCTGACATAACAAGCTTATAACTTTGTGACTTTTCATGGTACAGTAATGAAATTTAGTACATAAAAATACTAGACACGTGTTTCGGATTTTGCATAAACTAAAACTAATGTTGTATTATTTGTATGTATTTGTTAAGATTACCATATACAAACTGTGTAACTACAAAACATTGAATTTTATATGTTAATAGTTTTCTTTAGTTTAGATTATGTTGAAACATTTATTCTTAAGGTGGTGCATCGTGACTCACTTTTTCACTGTTTTTCATACAACCGCTCATTATCAGATTATGACGTTATTACACATTTTTCATTCGATATTTTGGAAACACAGTACCTTGTGGATATTATCTAGCTTTCTAAAGAAACCAATTTCTAAATTTGTGTAAAACTAATCCAGTAAAAACCTCTGAAAATGTCCTATTGTGTGTGAAATTTGACACTTCATAATTTGCCTAAAAATTAAAAAAGTCAAAAAAATAATCCTCTAGAGACTTTGCAAATTTTATTAAGATTCTAAATGACGACAATATTTTCCAAAAACTTAACAGCTATTTCCTGGAGCAAGTTTTGTGAAATTTTCGAGTAAATCTCGGAATTACCGAATACTAACAGAGTTTCCAGGCGTTGTCTTTTTTTTGCGTTGCCTTTTCGTCAAACATCGCGTTGGGTTGCATTAAATGAAGTAACAAGCTTTTAAACCATTTTCGATGTTTACGATAGGCGAGTGGAAAAGGACCCTCTTAAGTAACGTAACGTATCTTCATAATTTGGTTAAGAAACAATACTTACGTCATACAAATAAGGACAGATTCCTGATAGTGCTCCTCGAACATTCGCACAATTTTGTTAGCCTGCTTCACGATGTCGAAGAAATAAATCTGCGAAATTACAAAATATTATTACTTCCATCTTGGTTTATGACCTTGCTTGTGGAGTAACGTTACTGTTTATAGCACTTTTATTTTATAACTTCATATAACAGCCGTATTTATTTCGTATAAGAAGTCTCGCCATATGTAGTGATGAATTTATTACAGTTTGGAAGCTGCACTTATAAAATAAAAACTGATAAAAACTAAAAACATTCATAGACAAGTTTTCAAGTACGAGTATAGTGGCAGACTTAGCTGGACGAGTCCACAGCTCTGGTTTTACAGGCTTAATCGTAAAACACTGGCAACCTCTCAGGACTATGTTAAGAACATCATAAACAACATTTGTTCTTTGACTTTAAAAAAAATAACATATTTTAGTCAATCAGATTTTCATCATCATCATATCAGCCGAAAGACGTCTACTGTTGGACATAGGCCTCCCCCAAGCATCGCCACAACGACCGGTGGACCGATGATCTGTTCAGGGTCGCGGGAATCCGATGAATGCGTGACGCAGATTTTCATACAAAAATAAAAATATTTAAATTGAACGTTCTAAATATTACGAAGTCTTTCGAAGCAAGCTATAGTACAATAGCGGAGGCGAGCGGGAAGCGGGCGGCGGAGGTGCTTGATGCGCTTGCATCGCGTCATACTGACGTCGGTAGGTATAGCAAAATATAGAGTTGAAATGTGTTAGATAGAACAACGATATCGATTCGGTCGGTTTCGGTTCGGTTCAAATCAGTTTGTTTTTGGTAAATTATTTATGTTTTGTAAAAACGGAAAAAAAAGTCATATAACAAAAGTTGTTGTTTTTGACGTTAGTTATACAGTCCTGCAAGGTTGTTAGTGTTTTACAAATAACCCTGTACAGGATGCCTCCGCCATAACCGCAATAATAGTATTTAACATGCATCACTAACAATTGCTTGGTAAAAAGTTCTTTTACCTGAGGTGGGGACTTGCTCTCAGCAATAGGAATGGACTGGAGGCCCAAATCTAACGCGTAGTCCACATGTTCAATAAGTAGATGCTGGATCAACACCTCTAGTAGTGCCACGGTCGTGCTCGATAACTCGTTTGGAGTACATAGCTGAAAATAAGCAAAAAAAACACAATTTAGGCAGGTCCATGAAACGACCATGGACCCAGCTGCATGAGGTTAGGCTGGAAGGTGACCAGAACTATGTCGGGATAAGGCACGGCATATTGACCGTTGATAATGATAATTCAGAGACTACATATATTATAATAAGTTAGCATAACTGCGCTCACTTCATGGGACAAAATCCGATTATAGGTATAAGATATAAATAATAAGTACGTATTCATGTTAAGCATTATGATTTTATTTCAAAGTTTAGTCACCTTACTTATTTATTACAGCTTGGAGGACTAACAGCTTATAAAAAAAAATGATTAAAAAGAAAAAACAATCACAGACGACAGCTAGCCAATTACAAGTCCTCACGTATAGTGTCACACTTAAAATTGAGAAGTGACCATAAACAGACCTTTACACAATGAACTTATTAAAAGGTTACAGTTAGGTCACAAAATAGGTACAGAAGACAATCTACATACAAAGCGCGCTCGAGCAACGCACACATAGACACTGCTCACGGCCACGATATCTCGGAGCACCTCGGCCCGCTCGTCGAACAGTTCTGGCTCTAACGCTCATTAGTGTGCGTCCACCGAGCGTAGATATAAAAAGTGAAGTAGGTACATACATGAGTGGAACCACGAGCGCTCAGAGTGGGGACTCTGCTCGCTCATCGAGGGATTCTAGAGAAGACGGTAGCACAGTGGTCACGTGCTGCCGTGCACAAAGAGGCTCAGAGGAGTAAGACGTAATAGTCTCTTCAGGGATGTGTCGTAACAGGAGTTGCACTGAGGGCGTTCCGGAATGGTCTTTTGAGAGGTAAGAGGGGCCCCTTCTACGTGCTGATGGTGATCACCGGGGTAGTTTTAGTGAGGTAAAATTCCCACACTCCCCGGACTTATCCCCAAAGTCCGGGCGCCTTTTGAAGGTTTCCCCTCGAAAAACAAAAAAAAAAGGTAAATACATGAGATTGTCTTCTGTACCTATCTATTTTGTGGTTGGATACACAAAGTCACATTTCAAGGGTTAAAAACAATACAGAAAAATAGAAAAACAAGTACAGGTCTAGTATACCATTTTAAGTAGGTAAATAATTTCGGTCATTCTGATTCAAGGCCAAATCGTATTAAATTCCTCAAACAGATTGTTTTTCTTGTTTCATTCATTAGGTCAAGTTTAAATGTATTTTTTTTTTCTCTCTTTAATTAAATATAATCTTAATTTATAAACATAAAACACTGGAATTGATAACGGAGCAGACGGCTCGGCGTTCGCTAATCTATAACGCCTACAGTGCTTCATTGTCTTTTAATTCATGAATCCCCAAGCGACCACCGGTGGCCGCGCATCTATTGTCTTACTATTGTGTCTCTAATTGACGGTATCTGAAGGGTTAATAATAATTTTGTTAGTGTACGAGTATATCAATTTTCTTGTAACATACAGATACCTACTATCGGTCGGCGCAACACGTTTTTTCTTCCATTCTGTCCTGTCGCCCGTCACGCTATTACTAATACCCTTTTCATTCATATCACTTCTCACACAATCCATCCATCTTTTCTTTGGCCTCCCTCTCCCTCTCCATCCATCCACATGTAAATTCATATCTCTTTTAGCAATATGCGTTTCATCTCTCCACAGACAGCAGCAGATTTAAAGATAAGCCAATTTAATTAGAAGTTCGTCTTAAGCTAGTCAAGAGTAAAAAAAAAAAACTATTTGAAGCAATCGTTTTTAGTGTCAATAACATAATCATATATTAATACTAGCACTTTGCCAATGACTTCGTTTGCGAGAAATTATTTTAAAATTTAATCTATTCGTCGAAATTTTCACTTTTATTTTTACGAATAGGTGAGGTATTAATGTTTTTAAATTGACAAAAGACACGTCCATATCGTCTGAAGGGCTTAGAGCTTATACACACGAGTGACTTTTTTTTAATTAAATTTATTTACGGATCATTAACGAAAAACGATTAATAAGAACCCAGTTCTTAAATTTTGCTCATCTCTGCCTCACTATGTAAAATGTCTGTGTGGATTGGATTAAGAAAGCGAATTGTTCCTAATATTGATGAAAAAGAAAGAAAACCCTTTTTTTGTTTACACTAATTATGATTTAAACAATATACCTATTGAGCTAATTTATATTAAATAATAACGTTCTTACTTCACCTAGTAAAACTCAAGTCAGTAATAAAAAGCAAAAAAACCGTTATTGATACGTACAGTACGTTTCACTTAAGAAGTTCTTTCAGCGTAATGTAACCAACATTACGCTGAAGAAACTTCTTTTTTCTCCCCTGTCTGTCTATACAAAAAAGAAGGGAAAAAGGAAAGAGTTGCTTACTCTACCAAAATTTTTCCACGAAATGCGAAACGAAATTAATTTTAACGGTAGTTGCAACACTTTTTGGAGAATTACGAAGGGAATGGGATTTTATTTAAAAAAGTAGGTCTAAAAAGAAGTTGTTAATAGAGAGGTACGATATTGTGGCGTGCCGTTTTAGGTATTTGAAAGAATTGCTGGACAGTCGGAATGGAGTCCAGCGTCCTATACTTTATTCAAAAATAGTAAAAAAAAGCAAATGTTAAGGGTAACGAAGGATCAGTTAATCTCCCTAGTATTAAGTAATTTAATTGCTAAAAATATTGCAACACTGTTTTTCCAAATTGCCAACATTACGGCAAAGAAACTTCTTAAGTGAAACGCACTGTAAATAAGTTTTCAATCAACATTTGACAGATCGAGTTTATTGATTTTCCTAATCTTATTTGAACGCATAATAAATAAATGACGTCATCACTTACAGTCTTACATCTCGTGAAAGAAGTTTTAGCGTCATTGATCATCTTCTGAACGAGTTGCTCGCTAAGGAACGTCTCCCCGCCATAGTTCTCGATCTGCGCTATGTTGATGTTGGCGCGGGTGCCGATAACCGCCTGAATGTCGCGTCTCAGCTCTTGGAAACTGTTGGAAAGAAAATAGGGCTCTATTTCAGGTCAACGTAAATGCGGTTATCGTCTAACACAAAAATAATGCGATACTAGAACGAAAATTTTTGCTAGGGCAGATATTCGAAGCTCACAACTTCCAGTCACAGCTAACGGGCGATAAGAGTTTATTAAAAAAAGGAACTGTAATCATGGTTTCGCTTAAATGTGAAGCATTTTTTACACTGTCTTCATGGACGAGTGTAATTTTTTTTCCTAGCCAATACTATCCTACTGCTAAGCAAAGGGCTCTCCAAAATCCTTCCAGACATGAATGCTGTATGCAGTAAACATGTTAATCAGTTAAAAAGTACCACCGCAGTAATTTCTGCCTGATCACTTAAAAAAAATTCGCTTGAATCCTGCATCGCGGCGCTAAACCAAATCCTTTGAAGTTTTCGTTTCGAGTGCAAGCTAAAATGAGCTTAGCGGTGTTCAGGCGGAAATGTCTTCGATGGTACGTGTGCGAGAGGGAGTATTAAACTTTTATTAATGGCTAAACCCATCAATGTTGATCCAATAGCCCTTTGCGTTCCAAGACCCACGTTGACTCTTTAGAACAATTCTATAGCTCTGACAGATATTGGTCCTAGCAGGCCTCGTCAATGTATTTATGTCACTTTAATGTCTGTTTTGTGTTTAATCTTTTAACCGCCTACGTTGTAACACTTGGAAAAATCAACCCTACAACGTTGGATATATCTTACAAACACTCTCGCGTTTATTCCACCAGGATCGCAAATCCATAACCAAAAACTCGGTGTCGTCAGTTCTTCTGTCACCTATGAGATTGAAGAGCTAAACGAGATGGAGTACCCAGTAGCAATCACACGATCCTGGTAAATAGGACACGAAAACACTCGTCGAACGGGAAGAGTTAAACAAGTAGCGGGCTTACGGACGGCGAGCCATAGGTAGCTCACTATCCGACCGTCCGGTAACTGTCCGGACCGAGCCTAAGATGTCGACGGCGCGCACTGTTCCCGCGCGCCTCAAGGAGTTGTCAGCAACAGGAGGGGCCTAGCCGGGTCAAAGCCTACTGGGGCCAGGATAATCCGAAAGGGGGCTCGAGCCCCAGTATGAAAGGCTAGAAGGAACGGGGTAGGTTTTTAGTCAGTAAGAGTCTGATACTATCTCTCACTCCGCCCAAGAGCGGGGGTTGTCATTGGATGATTTTTGCCAACAATAAAAAAAGGGTTAAACAAGTAGAAGTCTTACCCGCCGCCCTGTATCTGTTTCTTGACATGCTGCTTCTCAGCGTAGTACGCGTTCAGTGCGTTAGACATGACCGCCTTCAGTCTTCGCGTCTCCATGGCCGCATAGCCGTCGTTGGCACCGGCCATCGCGCCGTTGACGAGCGCGTCTCGGCGAAGATCGCCGGTCGTCGTGTTGCCTTCGGCGGACACGAGGCCAGCGTGAACTAGTTCGTCGCATACTCGCTGGGTACTAGAAAATTGTGTTTTTTGCAAATTCATCATCATCATCATCATTTCAGCCGATACACGTCCACTGCTGGACATAGGCCTCCCCCAAGCGTCGCCACAACGAACGTTCCTGTGCCTCTCGCATGCAAATTACTGATGTTCAAAAACAACGTAAGGAAACTAAACTAATAAAGGTATGTATGTACACACATCAGTAGACCGTCAAGTCGATCGTTAAGTCACGTCTTTGGCTTAGTATTACATAGTCATTAAAATATGACAGAGCACACACACAATATGATTGAGAGATTAGCTGCAGTTCAGCGTGATACAGGTTTAATTCCAGCAAATATTTATATGATAGTATAGTTGATACGAATCTGTGTGTTTCGTATGAGAATTAAATGTTTAGAAATGCACCAAAAACACAGGGCCACACCATTTTATTTACAAAAAGAAATCAGGAACTCATTAGCGACGTGACAGTGAAGTCACGGCGACGTGTCTGATATGTGTGCTTATATTTAAAAAATATACTCCATCAATACAGCACCACAGCATTTTAGAGTGCCATACTCGCACTAGCGAAAAAACCCTGTAAATACAGCCAAGGTGTGAAATTCCCTGCCAGAGTCTGTATTTTCTGATAGCTATATTTTAGAGGTCTTTAAGTCAAGAGTGAATGTCTATGTTTGAGTATGGTTTCCGCACTTAGTCCTATGTGACTAGAGTGAATAGGTTACTTCTAGGCAAGCGTGCTTTATCTTCGACCACATCGTCGCTTACCATCAGATGAGATGGTGGTCTGAGCGATCAATAAAAAAAAAAAAGATTAAATAAAAAGACCACTAACCTAGTGTACATCTCATACAAATTCTTCAAGTACTTCTCCACATCATTCTTGTCAGCCAGCTTGGTCTGTATGTACTTCTGAAGTTTCAAATGAAAGATGTTCAGCACAAACTTGGACATCACCTGGTCCGGGTTTGGAAACACGTTACTTATGATCGTGTAGTTTTTCTTGCAAAGAGGCAGCACAGCAGAAAATATGTCCTTGCCCATTAGTGTGTTCTGAAAATTATTTCAAAATTATTAATTGTCATTAACACAATTTATTTTTCCTTTTTATTTTTGAAATCTATATATATAAAAGAAAGTCGTGTTAGTTTTTATTTATTTCTCAGGTACTTATGTATTTTTCTTAACACCTAGTGATTGAAGCCTCCTTTATGCAAAATAAAGCCTGTGTTAGGAGATCCCACTCTTCCGTATCTTACAATAGGTATGTTACTTGTTTTTTTAAATAATCCAAAACTTCGCGTGACCAGAGGCCTGGGATTTTCTGCGGTATAAGTTCCTTTCGTTTTTTACCCGTTTGTACATATTATTTCTTTTAAGTTTGTATACATACCTATTAGTTTATAATAATTAAGATCTATATATGTATGTAAATAAATTAATGAATACTGTACTAATAAACACATAGACATCAGTAAATCCAAAACTAAAATAAAATTCTACTAATATTATAAATGCGAAAGTTTGTATGTATGGATGGATGTATGGATGTTTGTTACAAACATCCATACATCCATCCATCCATCCATCAGAGTAACAGTTACTCTTTCACGCAAAAACTACTGAACGGATCTCGACGAAACTTGGTACACGAGTAGACCATATATGGTACGAATAACACATAGGATACTGTTTATCCTGGGATTATGTTCCGTTGGGATAATTTTTACGCGGGTGAAGCCGCGGGCAAAAGCCAGTAATAATATAATTATCCACAACTTCCACACAACGCCATCTAGTCCCATACTAAGCAGAGCTTGATATTGCGTGCCGCCTCCACCATTTCTTCAGTGGACTGCAAATTATTCAAAAGTGCGCATTCGCGACGCCTAGTCCTAACATAGTCATCTATCTATTTTTACTAGCCTGTTGGTCTAGTAGTAGTAGGTTAGTAGTAGGCCCTGACTGCTATGCCGGAGGTCGTGGGTACAATTTCCACTCAGGACAAATGTTTATGTGATGAGCATGATCATTTGTTCTGTATCTGGGTGTAATTTGTCTACCTATATTATGTATATATTTAGAAATACATAGGTTTGTTTATCAGTTGTCTAGTACCCATAACACAAGCTCTGCTTAGCTTGGGACTAGACGGCGTTGTGTGAGTTGTGGAAAATTATTATTATCTACTCACCATTTGACTAGTTTCAATGAAAGCATCAACGCACTGCGAGTATCCCTTGAAGTTGGTCATGATATTCGCTATTTCCTTCATCTTGGCCATATTGCCCTGGTTCTGAGCTTTCACAAACTCTTCTATAAGGTTCCTCTCGATTTCGTCGTACTTAGCTTCGATTTTCTTCTTGGCTACCTCGAATTTGTCCGGTGGCAACTCTTGAGCGATTGTATGCAGTTTTTGTATGACGTCGGCTGCTTCATTCAACTGTAATAATAGTTTATGATCAATGATATTTATTCTGTAAATAGGTTTTTAAACAACGCTTTTACACGTCATTTTTACGTCAATTTAATCTAGATGAGGCTGGTGTTTCCAAAGTGACTACCCTAAGAAGAAACTCCGAATCAAACTCAGGGTTCAAAGTTTCTTTTAAATTAATTAATTAATGGTCAAATCATATGAGACCCATGCAGATTATTGTCTAAAATGGTCTTTTGAGGAAAGAACCAAACAGATTTGAGTAGACCTATCCAGTCAGTGCAAGCATTTGTTAGTATTCATGAAGCTCAACTCAGGACTACTAAGGAGCTCAAATTTAGATGGTAAGAATGAAAGTATTAAAAAAATAATGGAAAACAACGATCCGCTGTTTGCTGTTTTTTGTTAAAGAATCAGCACACCAAAAAAAACGCACACAAAAATGAATTCCTAAGGCTGCTCCGATAATAATTGGTGACCGATTTTTTGTAGGAGAAAAATAGAACACACTGATAGCAATAGTGCAACGCACACGTCCTACAAAAAGTCGGTCAGAAATACAGAACAATGCTACAAATATACAAAATCGGTCCGATTATCTGTCCTGCAAAAAGTCTAACGTGGGCGGGCAGCGAAATGATGATGAATACTGTATCTGACCAGTACTTTCAGAGATCCTCCTACAAACAAAAAAACAAATATTAGTGCAGGTTTACAAAATAAATACCATTTAACAAACCTTGCTAGCATCATTAAACAAGTCAATAAGAACTGGTCCAGGGCTGAGGAAGTGTGAGAGATGGGACAGCAAGTCCCTGGCTGCAGAGGCCCGAGCCCGCGGTGCGCGTGCGGCTCCCAGCTTCTCGCCCACGTCTAATGCACGACCTCCGCAACGGGACATGCGCTCATCCAACGCGCTGAACACACCTACACAATGCTGGAAAAAGATAAATTTTTTCATCAATTTCATTCGTACTAATTTTGAAGAATACTAAAAGTATGAGTTTAAAAAAAAAACATTTTAAAAACCTAAATACTAATCATTTAAAATAAAAAAATGAATATTTTACAATAAAATGTAACGTCACGTGTCAATAAATAACCCGCCCCTGATCGTTCCCGGTGGAAAGGTGCCCATAACACTCGCCGCATTTCCTCGCTGAATAGCGATGGCCATCCTTTGCACCAAGAACGACCTGGACCGGGAGTCACCCGTTGCCTCGTATTGGATTATTATTATCATTAGATTAAATTAGCATTGATCATTGGATTATATTATCATTCAATTAAATTGAATTTTATAATTATATTGTCAATCGGTCAAATATTAAAAGAATTGTATTAAAAATTTAATTGTCTAAAATTCTAAAATTTCAAATGCTGTAATTGTATGTTGCTATGGGCTACATGAGGATCACTTTGACTCCAACGCTCAAAGGTATGCTAGAACTCCTCTCACTCCACTGTTCTTACAAAAGAAAGCGACGATGGCGGCAGTACACCACAAAACTGGATTTCTGGAGTAAGAGAGAAACAAAACACATGGCTCTACTCACGGGACTCAATCAACGACCGCATTATTCCAAATTACATGCACTTTTGAATTGTCAAAATGTTGATCAGTAAAAAAAAAGTGAAACATGCAATTTAACATTCTAAGGCTGGTGTCCACTAACACTAAACCGACTGATTAAATATTAAAACGGCTGTTTAAGCAATATTTCCTGTTACCACAGCCTAAACATCGGTTATTGTCGTTAACCGGATGATTATCTTAACTGAGCTCCGAGAGGTTAATGTTTTCCTTAACTGTATTGACATGGGACCATCATGATGTTTGTTTCCTTAAATGGTTCCCTAAGACAAGTGCGCCTGTGAAGATAATATTTGGCTCTGATAGCTCTTTTCTGCAGAATAAAAATAGCTTACCCTGACTCTAAGCCTGCAACCTGTCCCCATAGCAAAATACCGTAAGACATGATACTTAGAGGATCTTTAAGTCAGAAAAATCAGGAACTCATTACCGACGTGACAGTGAAGTAATGGCGACGTAGCTGATATGTGTGCTTATATTTAAAAAATATACTCCATCAATACAGCACCACAGCATTTTAAAGTGCCATATTCGCACTAGCGAAAAAACCCTGTAAATACAGCCAAGGTGTGAAATTCCCTACCGGAGTCTGTATTTCCTGATAGCTATATTTTAGAGGTCTTTAAGTTGAGAGTGAATGTCTATGTTTGAGTATGGTTTCCGCACTTAGTCCTATGTGACTAGAGTGAATAGATTGCTTCTAGGCAAGCATGTTCCATCTTCGGCAACATCATAGATTACCATCAGGTGAGATAGTGGTCAAACGTGAGCCTATACATTATAAAAAAAAACTAAAATAGTCTTGCGGTACCTACATTAGTAAATTGACAGATTATTCTGACAGGATATGCTGCTCAACTAGGCCAACCTGCTAGAAATGCTGAAAAATTACTAATTGTTGGACCAATCGGACACGGGAGGTTAGAGAGTTAAATTATTTATATATAATATGAAATAGGAATGCTACTTACAGTGTGTTGATCCATAATTTCAGCCAATTTAGCACCATAAAGTTTTTCTTCCTCTTGGACAGATTGCTCCAGACGAGTACATTTCCTCTCTTGTCTCTCTTGTAAAACCTGTCAATTTGTACAAATACAATTATTCCTCCATGTTTAAAGCTAATAACTCATAATAACTATATTTACTGTGCTCATTTGCTAGCTTTAAGAAATGTTGTAATAGCCTGGATATTTGATTTAATTTATTAAATCCCAAGCAAACCCGGTATACTGTCTCATTGTCTTTCTTTTGTGTCTCAAATTATGGTATTCGAAAGGATAATGGCCGAACTGTAGGTACGGACAAAATTTCACAAATGCGTAAAGTATCTCATTAGGACATTAGATACTTTTTGATCCAGTGTTCACATGGGATTATTTTCATGAAATGGAGATGCTGCTGACTGAAGCTTCTGAGTAAGTAAATGCATTTAGTTATAGTAAAAATCAATCAATTTTCATTTTATTCTGAATAAAATAAAGCAGTTTTTTTTTTATATTTTCAAAGGATGTTATTGTATGAAATGTTATATTAAATTCGTTTTATTAATCGTGCATACACACCTTCAGATCTTGTATGGCTTGTGTAAAAATGTCATGTATCATTTCAGGATCAAATTGGTCATCTTTTAAATGGGACTCCTGCATACTCCTTCTCACCATTCTTTCCACAAATTCATCAGGATCGAACGGATCCTACAATTCCACAACAAAAAAAATGTCAAAGGTATTTGAATTCCAAATTGTAACCAAATTGTAGAATATCAGCAAAAATTATCATGTCAACAAATATAAAACAATTTTACCTGTTCTAGCTCTTTTATATATTGGTTCATCATCTTGGCAGATTATATTAGATACAACTAATTAAACAATTTAACTATTTTCTTTCAACTATTTGAGTTTACCAACACAAAACGCCTACTTTTGAAAAAAAATTAGTAAAAGTTCTTTAATGATGACATTAAACTTGACACATTCTTCACTAAGATTGACAATCGACAACGACTAAAAATGACATTGACAGACCCTGCGTTCCGAATTGCGGTAAAAGTGATAATATCGCGAATCCAACCAACGCAAAACGTCACAAATATTATAGTCCAGGCGCTAGAGGTAAGTGAGTATGCATAATGTGAGTACCGAATTTCGCCAACGGATTTAAGTGAAGAAAAGGTCAAAGAATAATAATGTGAATCTTGCCGGTCGATTTTTTGGTCCATTTTTTTTTACCCCCTCTTCTCTTATTCGTAAAGGGAATGTATTGAGTACATGATATGAAATCATTTTAATGATTATTTTTGTAATAATTTATAGTTTTTTGTAATGGTAAAAGTCAGGATTGATTCTTGAATAATAAAAAAAACAAAAATGAAAGTAAAAAAAAAAATATTAATAAAAAATTGAAAGTTATATGAAAAACCAGCGAATCCAAGCATAAATGTATTTAAAGTAGGTAAAAATTTGTCATTTTTATTTTTACATTTGTTATTTCGATTTTTTACAATTACAAGACATTGTGCGACAATCCGCAGTACATTTACATGGTGGAATTAATTACTCTGGTAAAGATGGCTTCGTCATTTGTCGTGGAAGTAAGTCACCGTTGTGTTTTTCGTAACCAAATGAACAATAATCAATGGGTGGTAATTGTGTTTGATGAGCATTTTTCCATATAAATGTTTGTACAGTAGCCCTTAATAAATGCTAATGCAAAGCATTCTTCGTTACTTTTAACAATTGCCATTTTTTGTTTTTTTTTTAAACCATTTTTGTATAAACGACGCTGGGCTCCATTCCGATTGTCCTGCAATTCTTTCAAATACCGAAAACGCTACGCCACCACACCGTACCACTCTATTAACGACTTCCTTTTAGACCTCCTTTTTTTTAAATAAAAGGGCAATGGGCTCCTCATAATTCTCCAAAAAGTGCTGCAACTACCGTTAAAATCGATTTCGTTGCGCATTTCGGGGAACAATTTTGGTAGAGTAGGCAACTCTTTCCTTTTTCCCTTCTTTTTTATGTAGACAGACAGGGGAGCCAACATTACGCCAAAGGAACGTCTTAAGTGAAACCAAAGATTTTATATATCCTAGTACTAGATTGACTACGACAGCCTCAAAAGCGTACCTGAAAAGGAAAGTCAGAAAGAGTCTTGTCATCTCGTTTTATTAGTGTGTCCATACACTAGCTACATACTACGGGACAATTTTGCTCAAAAGTTAGTCAAAGATATTTTTGATACATTAAAATAGACATTCAAGTTAAAAAACAATTAATATGTATAATATGCTTACCAAAAGGGAACTGTGAGTTTTCTCTGTAATGACTAGGAAATAGCTGATGTCCGTATATACTATAATAGCAATATCCTCATAAGCGAGTATGAAATACTGTACAGCTCACCCTTACTCCAGTAACGAAAGGCCGCAATAGCGTAAGGGTTCGATGGTACATGTAAATATGACAAGATAAGGGAACCTACTGGACCTACACGCCTAACAGTCCTACGACCCTAGGCCCTATAAGCCCTACAGCCCTACCCAATCATATACCTATTCGTGACCAATAAATATATAAATAAATTCAGGATGTCTGCACCATGCGACCTAAGGGTACAGACGGATAGTAGACAGGATGTCCAGGTTCGGGAAGGGTACACTCACTGTCAGTCCCGCAGACTCACGAGACTGATCTGAGATGGCTAAAGGTGTCTTGGCCACAGTGAGGGGTAATGAGACAAGAATGTAAAATTCTAATCTGATTTATTTACAATAATTTACAGCTTATATACTACTTTTTCTTAACACACACTATTACATAAAATCGTTGTGTTTTATGCGTGTAGGATGCAACTAGTCACTTTTAACTGGGCCGCGCCTCTGCCGGGCCGAATGCTGAGTCAATGTCCAAAGGTAACATTGAACAAATACCTATACTGATAAAAAAAAATGCCTAATGTGTGTGTACCTACGTAAGAAGATCACTTCTGAACGGCTGCACCTATCAGAATATAATAATATATTTATTTATTAATTTATTTATAATAATATATTTTTATTAGAATAAGGTTTGTTTGAAAGAAAAAACTAGTTAGTTTACAATAAAACTAATGTTATTCTTTTATTTTTACTTTATTAAAAATAGACTGATGCGTGACATCAAATTGTACATTTTTTATTACGTTAAATTGCACTTATTAACTAAAAAATAAACAATAAATAATACATTAAATAAATGATCCTCGACTGGTTTATAAATTTATTTATACTAACTAATACTAATTATTGCCGATGCCCGTTAGCGCCACAGGAAATTTCCGAAAGGGAAACCATGGTCCTGAAACACAAAGGGCAACTGAAGAACACGGGTAGATTTATTCAGTATAAACCTCAAATAACTTGTCCCGCTCTACCTTAGAGCAGGATAAGTTATTGGAGATTTTACCACATCAAAAAAAAACCCCCACTATGTTCGTTTGTCTATATCTGTTTGCAATCAACTCAAAAACTACTGAACGGATTTTTAACAACGGATGAACTTAGAAAAGGGTATATAGATGTAATAGAATTAGGTTTTAGTATTGATTTACATCTTCAGACTTAATGTGGCGACTACAAAACTGTTGCTGAAAAAAAAAAATTTTTAAATGGCACAACTTCAAAGCCACTGTTGCCGATGGTTCTCGTTTCTTGGAAATCTACAACAAAACATAAAAAATAATATATTACTAGTAGTAACGCGATGTGGCTTAACACATACGTGCAGCATTACCTACCTACCTAAGGACTAAACTTAAAGACAGACTATGATTTAAAATGAATATAATTCTCGAATGTACTATATCGATGTTGAAGATTTTGGAGCGCACGCGGGTCGTTTTAAGAAGTGGTCACAGATAACTATATACTGAATTGGTCCGAAGACACGTCCCGCATGCCGCACCTCTGGCCGCCGCTGCTCGCCGCTTTCCGTTGTGTCACGAGAGCAGCCGAAGATCGCCGAGCGGCCGAAGGCGCCCGATCAACAGAAAAGATAAAATTAGTTAAATTGCTACGCGCTTGACTTATTAAAAAAAAAATATTGAGTCGCCTCAGATTTTTAGAAATTTGCTTATAATAATATAAAACTTGAAAAGTAGACAATCAAATTTTATAAAATTTAGCACCCAGTCCGTCTTCTGAGTCGTTTATAATGCCCCTTCTCTATTTATTTTTACAGGCAGTTAATAGTTTTAATTCCCGCATGAAATTCAAAACGATGTTTGTTGTCACCCTACATAAATATTTTGTAAACAAAACAGAAAACGTACCAAAAAAATGAAATTCCACAACCAGGATACCCATCACTATTGCGAAACTTTACACAGCAACGTTTTGAACATCTTGCACACTTTATACTTTACTTAACATTGAGATAAAAACTTGTAACAATTAAAAATACAACTTTAGCCCTATGAAGCATCAGCCATATTGTTTATTGATGTCAAATTCTGTCAAATCGAAACCTCCTAAATGTTGCCTTTCATAATTTGAAAATTACTACGAATAGCTACTATATCTAAATGAAATCATCATTAAATACAAGAAGAACGCGTATAAAATTACAAGAAGCAATATTTGAAATAAAATATTTAGTTTCAATTCATTTTATGTTGCATAAACCTATCAAAATGCATGAACACGGACTATTTAACGACAACTGGAACAATCTAAAAACTACCATCTGTTACTTATTTTTTTCTGGTAGTATGTGAGAAAGGGACACAGAGGATTTATCTCAGTGTCCTGCTCCAGGCCATTTTTCCTTTTTGCGTGTCAATAACACACATGAACTTAATGCTAATGAGAATAAAGAACACTTTAGAGACTGTCATATTTCTTCGTAGTCAATCTAGTCTACTCTAGTAGAATATATAAAATCTTTGAGTGAAACGCACTGTAGTGCGCGCACTTGAAGACGTGACAGTTACAAAAAATGGGTAGAAAAATTATTGTCTCCGTGACAAAAGTCACCAGTGAGAAACAGGTTTATACTTGTCGGTACCGACTGCCTGTACCAAGTCATACCGATACGGGTTTAAGCATTGGCCAGTGTAGTGTTTTACACATAAAGATTTACCTGTTTCTTTATATTGTACTTACATATTGGGACCGAAAAACCTGTATCTTTATGTATGCACCCTTACTCACATCAGTATAGTACTAGGGAATGCAATCTCGGCCTTTTCTAGCGAGATTGATCTCGGCAGCGAGATCTTGCGAGATTAACGAGATTGTACTCGAGCATAAAAACGTCTTATTCGAAGTGCGGATTGACACGGACGTTAAAAAATTATAGACAGATACGTCAAACAATGTTTGATGCAAAAAAAGTATTGAAAAAGTTCGTGAAAATAAATGTTTATTTTATAATACTTTTTTTTGGTACCCTAAAAATCATCCAAATGCTATCTCCCGCCCTTGGGTGGAGCGGGAGATAGTGTCAGACTATTAATGCCTTCGTGCCTTTCATACCGGGGCTGAGCTACGTTTCGGAACTAACCCTGGCCCCAGTAGGCTTCGACCCAGTGCGCGCCATCAACGACTTGCGCTCGGTCCGGACAGTTACCGGACGGTTCGACAGCATACTACCCATTGCTCGCCGTCCGCAAGCCCGCGCCTATGGTTATCTTATAGTACTTATAATTTTTATTTTTTTCTTCCTAATTTATTCAAATATTGTGAATATTTGCAAAAAAAAAAACACACAAAACTGCTAATCTAATCGCGAGATCTCTAAATTAGCGAGATCTCGCGATATTGATACTCATAATCTCGCGAGATCTCGCGAGATTTGCATTCCCTATATAGTACTCAAATCATGGGCACTCTATAATTATGGCGGTAGGTCCTCTTTGAGGAGTAGTTGGAGCGGCAACACGGCGTCCTCATTTTCCGCATGACGCAGGTTCTCACTGGACATGGCAGGTTCATAGAAGAAACGCCAGGTTGTTAACATTGTGGGGTGAATCATATGGTGGAGGTATGCGCTGCCTGGGCAGAGCACCGCCGTGTCCTCGAAGAGGTAATCCGCGGCAGCAACCTTTCGGGGGGCGAGAGGTCGCGGGGCTAGTTCGGACTACGCTTCGAAACGTGGAGGAATGGCAGGCGGTGGGCTCCTGCGAAGTAATAATGCTAGAGAAGGAGGAGGCCGCACGCGTGAGGGAACGAATGTCTTCACGCCCCAGCCGCTGTGATTCTGACCCCGACTACCAGCCACGGTAGACGCGGGCTTGCGGACGTCGAGCAATGGGTAGCTCGCCGTCCGGCCGTCTGCTACTTGAGCAGATCGAGCCCAGTATTCAACAGAGCGTAGTGATCCACGCACTCCTTAAATATATATCAGCAAACCGTAGGGGCCCAGCAGGACCGATGCCCGCTAGCTATGACCGCGGAGAATTTCTGAAAAGTCCGTAGTCCTAGAACGCAAAGGGTCACTGAAGGACACAGGTGTGGTTTTAGTCAGTAAAAGTCCGATACGCCCTCGCGCTCCGCCCAGAGCGGAAGACGTCATTGGACGATCACACCCTTAAAAAAAAGTTGTTGTAAATTCCGTTCGATTTAGCGCGTCCCGGGCACGCCACGATTACGGCGGTAAGTCCCCTCTTTGAGGCGTGGCTGGACCTCACGGCGTCCTTACCTTCCGCATGACGCAGGCCCTCACCGCACATGGCACGTTCGGGAGGTACCTGTTTCAGATTAAAGCGGAAGACACGCACGGGTGCCGCCACTGTGCGGAACGCCCGGAGGACAAGGTGGAGCACACAGTCGTCGAGGTGTGCCCTGTCTGTGGGTGGACCATCGCCGTGCCCTCGTGGGGGCGATCGAAGGCGGAGACCTCTCGTGCCGGGCTTTGGTCGAGGCCATGGTCCGAAGCGAGGAGGAATGGCAGGCGGTCGACTCCTTCTGCGAAACAGTAATGCTAGCAAAGGAGGAGGCCGACTGCATCAGGCAACGGCGCGCTCGCCAACGCTCGCGCCGCCGGGATTCCGATCCCAATTTTCGGCCACTGTAGACGCGGGCTTGTGGACGGCGAGCCATGAGTAGCTCGCTGTCCGACCGTCCGGTAACTGTCCGGACCGAGCCCAAGACTTCGACGGCGCGCACTGTTTCCGCGCGCCTCAAGGAGTTGTCAGCAACAGGAGGGGCCCAGCTGGGTCGAAGCCTACTGAGGCTAGGGTTATCCGAAAGGAAACTCGAGCCCTGGTATGAAGAGTCTAGAAGGACTGGGGTAGGTTTTTAGTAAGGAAGAGTCTGACACTATCTCACGCTCCACTCAAGAGCGGGGGTTGTCCTTCCTGACCTTCGCTACGGTCGACGCGCTGACCGGGAGCATTCGTTAGACGTAGCCAGCTCACTCCTACATCAGTCAAGCAGTTTTTTCCCCGACATATAGGTACTTGAGTTATGGAGCGCACTGAATACCATAACATAAATTCACCCGCGATATTACTATTGATACCCATTAAATTAGGAAAAAAAAATGTATCTTATTACTACTGTCCGGTCTATAGTTAGAACAGGTGTACACTTGCACAGTCTACTGATGGCTTGCTATGACTTTTTCATTTGCAACGCCTCCTCCCCCCGGACTATTTGTATTTACCATTTTCGTTCAACAAGGCGTTTCGTAGGTACTTCTCTGCAAATAAAATCTTTTTGTAAAATTATTTGATGTTGGCTTTTCTGAAAAAATATCATTTTAATTTTAGAAACAAAGGAAAAAAAATGTCATAAATGTAGCAAATACGTCTTTTTGGAAGATTTCTTACTAGTGAAAGCGTTTTTTATATCCAAATTCTTTGTGATGTCGTAATATTTTAACAAAATTTTGTGCGTGCTATTAACGATTTATTATTATTATATTGTTTTACTCTCTTTCATGAGAGTTGTGTTGAACGCTAATATCAATCGAAAAGCTAACATTTTGACAGGAGGATCACTGAAACCTTGGACATACGTGAGTAGTGAGATGTCCAATGTATCCTAAACGGGTTAGGATAGAGTCGATAGAGCTCAATGGCTGAGCGCCTCAGTCCTCGAAGCTCCGAGGTGAATGCCTTGGAACAACGAGGCTATCTCATCGGCAAGAAAGTCGGGCAAGGATCATATGCCACCGTCCACCTGGCTGAGTACTGCGATGCAGCCAGCCCGAAGCGAATGCACCTCGCGTGCAAAATATTCGATAAAGAAAAAGCACCTCGGGATTTTTTAGAAAAGTTTTTTCCTCGTGAACTTGATATACTAACCAAGATCGAGAACCCCCATATCATTCAAGTGCACAGTATTCTACAGCGTGGACCGAGAGTGTTTATCTTCATGCGTTATGCTGACAACGGCGATCTGTTGGATTTTATAAAACGGAATGGAGTTGTGCCAGAAAACCAGGCCAAAATCTGGTTTAGACAAATGGCTAGTGGCTTGCAATACCTGCACAGCAAGAATATAGCACACCGCGATCTGAAATGCGAGAACATTTTGCTTTCAAGACGTTTCAACGTTAAGTTGGCGGATTTTGGTTTCGCTAGATTCTGCACGGACGGCGACAATCGACGTGTACTCAGCCAAACGTACTGTGGCTCCGCTGCTTACGCCGCCCCGGAGGTGGTGAGCGGCACGCCCTACAACCCCAAACTAGCTGATGTGTGGTCTCTCGGGATTATCCTCTTCATAATGCTGAATGCTTCCATGCCGTTCGATGATTCGAACCTGCGCAAACTACTAAAGGACCAAATGTCGCGCAACTGGGTTTTTAGATCCAGAATCCGTGACACAGTATCAGCGGCGGCCAAGTCTATCGTGCGCCACATTCTGGAGCCTGACATCACGCTTCGCCTTACGCTAGATCGGGTGCTATCGCACGAGTGGACCCGCCCGCGCAAAGACAAGAGCGCGAGTCTGATGGGGCGGTTGGTGCAGTCGGCCCCCTCGGCACCGCACTCGCCCGGCAAGCGCGAGCACGATGAGGCTGGCACGTCGGCCGGCGCGCGCGTGTCAGGCGACCACCGCGAGACCGAGCGCGAGCGCCACGACGACATCAACATGCGCTCCCACGACTGACGCACCCTAATACTTAATAATAATAATAGTATTTTAATGTTTACGCAAAAAGTGTTAATAATCTTGAAATATTTTTGACCTACAAAAATTGAAAATTCACTTTATTATTTTGATTTTTTTTTACAATTGACGACTTAACTATTGTTGGTCGGCAATAGTGAAAATAAAGTTTTTATATAAAATACCATAATTCTGTTTTGTAAATTATTCCAGTAGATAGCAATTATTTGTCAGAAAGAAATGGTAGAATGAATACTCCATCTCATAGGACTCACAATATTGTAGAAGATCAGGGAAAGTGAAGTGTAAGAGGAAAGGGAGGTCATTGCCTTGCAGTAGATCAGAACAGGCTCTTAATAAAATCAATTGTAGAGTTTGTATTTTCGACTGTGCTAATTTCATGAGTTGAACTTTGGTCCAATTTAAAAAAGTCTTTGTAGGTACTAACTTATTTTATCGAGGAAAGCAGGCTATAGGCTACATAACATCACACTATAACCAATAGAAACTTGTTCCCCACGGAGAGCTAGTAAAAAATAAATGAACGTAGGCTTCCCAAATTTGCATTTTAGGTGTGCAATGTATTCGCCTCTAGAAGTATAATAAAAAATTGTGTGCGTGTGGATTGAGTGTTCGTTTTTAAAGTTCATTATATTTAAACGAAAAGAAGAAAGGATTTAGGAAACAATTCATAGTGAAGATAAAAGAATTGTGAAATTGATGGGAAAAAAGTAGTGGTCCATTAACTGGAACACTCAATCCGCTAATCGTGAGAAAATACTACACTCTCGTATCTCGTAATTTACTAGATATATGTTTAACATTTGTATGTGGATAATTGTGTTCAGTTAGTGAAAACTAATCAAAAAAATTCAAATGATTTTAACGTTTAAATTGCATTTTATGAAGGTTTATTTAGAACACTCAATCCTCTGATGGTGCAGAACGAGTGTTCCCAAATTCTGCAATTTTGGCTCAATAAATTCTTACTCTGTTTTACGTGTGTATGTTCACCGATATTTTGGTCAATTGTGGACCGACTTTGAATTTTTTTTTTTATTGAAAGGTTATGCTTCCAAGTTGGTCCCATAGAAATATTGTTATGATCTGATCATGAACTTAGAAGATATGGAACAGAACTCTTCATAGGATCACAGCAGAATTGTCGTAACAAGCAAAATTGCTCGGTTTATACGTGTAGGCGATGACTGACTGAAAGAAAAGAGGGGGGGGATGTATCGAACCGATCTGGTGATGACGTGGGAAGGTAAATTAATGTAATCTAACCGTGTTTGAGGTTATTAGAATCGTTTTGTGATGCATTCTGGCTATAAGGTATTTAAGTTAGGCTGAGGGGTACTTTTTAGTGGTGGTACCATAACTAAAAAGAGAAAAATAAAATTTCGGAAGTCGGTGTTAAATAACGAAGAGACAAAACTATCTACATACAAACACCGACTTCCGAAATTAAAATTATTTTGTACTTTTCAGTGTTTTTTTTTTTACATTGAAGTCTGTTTAATTTTTTTATGAAAAAAGATTTTTATAGTTTGGAGACTGTTTCATTTCAACAGTAATCGAAATTATTATATTTCTATGGGAGAAAATCGTGTAGGGTGACATAATTTTGTAGGACATGTTTTTCTTGTATCCTCACTACGCATTATCTATTTGCTGTATATTTATAGTTTGAATTCTGTTAGGCGCCACCTAAAATAAATAATAAAAGTTGTCATTTTAAGTTTTCAGAACTTCACTCAGTAGGACGGCCGAAAGTCGGTATGTTTTAAGCAGAAGTTGCGGAATCATTTTCTATACCAATAGCAGAATCGTCTCAAAAACTTATTTCCTCACTTTATATAAATATATATATGTAGTATATATATTATATTAAATATATATATATATATATATATATGTATGTGTATTTTAACTATATGTATACTTTTTACTCTTGTTTCCAAAAAAAAAACCTTTTTGTGCGCCTACCATATTGTCTCTTCACCTCCCTAGGTTGACTGGTAGAGAATGCCTAAGGCATTAAGTCCACCTTTGTACTTTTTTTTGCATGAAGTTTAAATAAATAAATAACAAGGTTTTTTTTCTATTTATCTATCGGAGTCTGGATACTGCATTCAATGCTATGTGGACCATTATGTGTGGGCCATGGCGACAATGTTTTAACAGGCTTATTCCTTCCAGTTCACCTCTTTTGGATCCTAGGGTTTGTATGCGTGTATCAATAATGCCTGCGCAGTCAAAAACACATCATGAGCAATTTTCTCCTCAAATTTAGGAAGTTTTAAAGATTACTTGGAGCATCTTTAAAATCGCCTTATTCCTTGGTTTCTGTTTTCTTTATTTTTGACACGCTCACGTTTAACCACTATCTCACCTGATAGTAAGTGATGATGTGGAAGACGATGGAGCACGCTTGCCTAGATGTAACCAATTCACTTTTAACTTACAAGACCCTTTAGGTTGTAGCTAACGAGAAACAGAATTTGGCAGGGAATTGCACTCCTTGATGATGGAGAAGACTTGGTGGAATATTAAATGATGCAATTCCAACACACACTCCTCGAATCTACTGGGACTAAGAGCGTGAAATTTGACATAGGTTTCCTTTTATGATGTACTAGCTTTGCCCGCGCGGCTTCGCTCCCGCTCTTCCCTACTCCACCCTACTATACCCAACTCTACCCTACTCTACCCTACTCTACCCTACTCTACCCTACTCTACCCTACTCTACCCTACTCTACCCTACTCTACCCTACTCTACCCTACTCTACCCTACTCTACCCTACTCTACCCTACTCTACCCTACTCTACCCTACTCTACCCTACTCTACCCTACTCTACCCTACTCTACCCTACTCTACCCTACTCTACCCTACTCTACCCTACTCTACCCTACTCTACCCTACTCTACCCTACTCTACCCTACTCTACCCTACTCTACCCTACTCTACCCTACTCTACCCTACTCTACCCTACTCTACCCTACTCTACCCTACTCTACCCTACTCTACCCTACTCTACCCTACTCTACCCTACTCTACCCTACTCTACCCTACTCTACCCTACTCTACCCTACTCTACCCTACTCTACCCTACTACTCTACCCTACTCTACCCTACTTTACCCTACTCTACCCTACTCTACCCTACTCTACCCTACACTACCCTAATTTTTTTTCCATAAGAACCTTCACCTCACAATAACAATCACAACAAAAAAAAAATCAGCCAAATCGGTCAAGCCGTTTTCATGCCAAGTCGTGACAACGGAAAACGGGGGTCATTTTTATATATATAGATATGTGAATACGAAGAGAGGATTCCCCATAATTTATCCCCAAAAAGGGTTTAAAGTTTGTATGAAGAAACCTAATCTCATGCGGGCGAAGCCGCTGGCAGAAGCTATATATAAAATCAAATTATTTTTAAAACAGAAATTTATCGCAGGTTCTATGATTCATATATAATTTTCCTGACTGACAATTTGACGTTACAACTTTACATTTCGTTACAACTTTACATTTTGTTGTTCTATCTAACATATTCCAATTCTATATTTTGCTGTGTCTACCTACGTCACCTGCACACTGTTCTCGTAGTCACACATTGTCATCACACCTACCTAGCAAGCATTCATACCATTTTCGTGTACTCATCACACCAGAAAATTGATACGCCAGCATAGACTTCGTAACATTTAGAACATACAATTTAAATATTTTTATTTTTGAAAATATGGTGAACTAAAATATATATAAGTATATCACTAAACTTGAACCGTTTTATAACTATATTCCTAGTTAGATAGTAAAGAATCGCTTTCGTATAGCTATGTTACGGTATATAATTATATCCCTAGGAATATAACTATATTACGGCTTCATCTATCTTACTGCGACAGATACATTTACACAATATTATGAGTTACCAGGGGGGCTACATGTGCAGAGGCAGTCATTGCCAAACAAGCGTGTCTTCGACGTAGTCTTTAACCTCGTAACATGCGTTTTTGGTTAAGACACGCTTAATATGGGTTTTGAACTTTCCTTCGCTAAGTTCAGTCACCGCCTTTGATAGCTTGTTATAAAAGCGTATGCTTTTTACTAAAAAGCGTATGGACGCTACGCGGTACACCCTGAGGCTTCTGGTGACCGCGGCTCCCGCGATATTACTGGTTGCCCATCGCAGCGGGAGCCGTAAACAACCGCGCACACCGCGTGCGTAAAACGCGACGTTAAATGCGCTATAATTTTTACATACATACCATCATTCCACAGAAGCTGCAGGCCCGTAACCCCAGCGGACGCGGGTGCAAACCACTTTGTAATTTCTTCGTCTGATGCAGCAGTTTTAATATTTCACGTGGAAATATGGACACCTCATCACTTCACATTCAAAGAAATCGACATTCTCACTCTGCCTTCTCTTTATGTCTTAGAATGCATTTTGTATGTTCGTAAAAACTTAGGACTCTTTAAAATTAGAGGCGATTTTCACAACAAAAATACGCGTAGTAAACACGAAATTGTATTACCCAAATGGAGATTAGCCAAGACTAGTAAGTCATTCCTAGTAAACAGCATACGCTTTTACAACAAGCTGCCAAAGGCGGTAACTGAACTTAGTGAGGGAAAGTTCAAAACTCATATTAAGCGTGTCCTAACCAAAAAATCATTTTACAAGGTGAAAGACTATGTCGAAGACACGCTTGTTTGGCAATGACTGCCTCTGCACATGTGGCCCCCTGGTAAATCATCAATATTGTGTCTATTAACTGCTCCACTTTTGTTTTAATATACATATATTTATTTTTCCTTTAACGAATTGCTTTTGCAATATTTTTTATTTTTATTATTTAGACTTCAACTGCATTCAATTTGTTAGTAATTTATTTTGTTAACAGTTGTAATTATTTAAATTTTTCTGTGTAATTATTTATATAGCCTCTTTTTGGAATGTGAATGTGAGAACACTGTATAATCCACAAACACTTAGATAACTTTCTATTACAACTTACTATATTTTTATTTTATTATGATTAATTTTGTGCTTTTGTGTACAGTGTTGACTATACACTACTATTCTTACATAAATCAATCAATATTGTAATAAACACATTTTTTAAAAGAGTAACCATGGAGTTTCTTGCCGGTTCTTCTCCATAGGAAACGACCAATTTCGAACCATGCACTAGCTTCTGACGTTTTATAAGTGCCCTTGTAGGCCTACATGAAATAAAATATTTTGACTTTGACTTTGACTTGACTTGTATTTTAGATCAAATTTAAGGCCTGTGCACACTTGAGACAAGATGTCTTAGACAGACTTGTGTACAACGTCTGCGACAAGACTGTTTTGTTTACGACACGAGGCGCTTGGACTGTTGATAAAAAAAAAAAATATGAGCCCGTTGTGTCCCACTGCAGGGCAAAGGCCTCCCTTCCGTTATTACATTCTTTTATTTTCTTTCTTATATATAATATTCCTTTCTTTCTATAAAATATCGATATTTTTTTCGAATTTATTTTATCGGCTTTGTCTTAAAAATGTTTGAAAATGTAGCGTTCTTAGTAATTATTCTTCAATTTAATAAAACATTTACACTATGCGTTTAACACTATGCGTAACAATATTTCTAAAGAGTTTTTAAAAGTACATGTTTTATGTTCAGCCGTTTGAGTACCTACTGCGATTTTATTAGGCACCATGAAATTGATTGTAGAAGCAATTTGTTCAGATGCTACAGATGTAGCAAACAAATTAACTATAACAGGAAAAAAATAATATAGTGTAAATAATTCTGGGGGCCCTTGCGGGGCGATCGTTCATAAAAATAATAGTAAGTGATTATGATTTTCCTTCATAAATTCTTTAAACTAAGTTTCTTTCACATTTTACAATTATTATTTAAATTGTCACGTATTACATAGCAAAGCCGTGTATCTCTTGTCATGTCAATAAGTAGCTTCAAACAAAAGGCTTCACATAGGTAATTTATTCCCTGAAACTGAAGGATTTATGATTGCGATACAAGATCAAATAATAAATACTAAGAACTATAGGAAGTATATAATCAGAGATCCCTCAGTTTCAAGCGATAGATGTCGAAGGTGTCATACGCAGCCAGAAACGATTCAGCACATCACTGGAGCCTGTTCAACTCTTACCCAAACAGACTACACCCACAGACATAATCAAGTGGTAAACGTAGTTAACCAAAAATTAGCAATTAAATATGTACTAATACAGGACACAAACACCCCTTATTATAATTACACACCACAAACTATTCTAGAAAATGACACACATAAACTGTATTATGACAGAGCTATTCTCACTGACAGGGCAATCCACTATAATAGGCCGCATATCATTCTACAGGATAAAATAAATAAAATCACCTACCTAATAGATATTGCTGTTCCTAACACACATAACATACAGAAGACAATAACGGAAAAAATTAATAAATACGTAGAACTTAAGGAGGAAGTTACTAGAATATGGCGACAAGAAAAGGTTTATGTGGTCCCTATCGTGCTTTCCACAACAGGTGTCATCCCGCATCATCTCTTCCATAGTCTTAAGTTATTAAATCTTAAAGACACCTTTTACATACCCTTACAAAAAGCTGTCATCTTGAACACATGTCGCATTGTCAGAAAATTTTTACAAATAGATGAACGCGAAATAGATCTACCTCATAACGCATCTTCCACATAACACACCACACGCTACATTTACTTGGCCTGGCCCGTAAATGTAGTTAAACACCAGCCCAAGAGCTGAGAAGTAAAAACGGAAACAAAAATAATAATAACCCCATCGTCGTATCTCTACGTTGACGTCGTGGTGGGGCTTGTGTGCTCCAACATGCCCTAGGTCTGTATCGGTAGAATTTTCTTTACCGTAACATACCTAGGGTGAGAGGCCAGACTAAGAGAGATACAATCCGCAGGGCAGTTTTGTGGCGAACTGTTGGGTATTAGCGACCCCACGGACCCGACCTCCCGGAAGAATTCCTGTTCTTCATCTCCGGCTTGCCTTTATTGGCCGGCCGTAGTGAGCACTGACGAAGAACAGAGCTCCCACCTCTCTCTTGCCTTTATTAGCAGGCTTGAGTGGAGAGTCGCAAGAGCAAACATGCTCGGGAGATGGATGCATAATCCAGTAAGGTGCTGGTAGGGATCTTGACCGTACTTCCGGGATTGTCCTGATAGCCAAGGTATGCCTCTCCACTCCTCAAGCGCCTCAGGATATGTTGCCCCCTAGTTGCTACGTCACTTCGTGCTAGCGGCCGTTTTTGGGGGCCCATTTATTGAATGTGCAAGTCACCCCCTGCCTTTTATCGATGGATATTAATGACATTGTTCAGGCAGGGGCCATAGTCTTAACATAGTTCCATGTTACCAATCTACTTATGACTCCAAAACCCATAGCCCTATTATTTTGTTTTCCATTTTATATATATATAGCAATAGTTTTTCAAACCGGGGGTTGTCCTTGGATGCACTAGCATTGCGCGTACAGGGATAATCACCGGTTGATACCACGTTCCACTAAACGCATCTAAAGGGGCCTCTGCGAGTTGGTTTCGGCCCCTCGTACGCCTCCCAAAGGTCCAGGACCTCAGGGTCCTGAGATAAATAAATATATATAAATAACTGCCCGCAACTTCGTCCGCAGAAAATTTCTTGTTTTAAAATAAGATTACACTCGATTAGACGCTGCGCACGTTCAGCGCTAGATTCCTGAGCACGGGCCTGCGATGTTATGGCATTTTGCCTAGCGAGCCGCTGCGAGCGCTCAGCGCTAGCCTCCCTATCCCTTGTGTCAGAGACATGCTGCCTTAAATGAGATAGACGCTGCGCACGTTTAGCGCTAGATTCGCGAGCACGGGCCTGCGATGTTATGACATTTTGCCTACCAAGCCGCTGCGAGCGCTTAGCGCTAGTCTACCTATCCCTTGTCTCAGAGACATGCTGCCTTAACTCAGATAGACGGTGCGCACATATCTATCAACAACAACAACCATACGAACGAAACAACCGAAACCAATAAGCAACTGACAGAAGAACTCCAACTAACGACAACGTGGGCATAATAATTTGAGAGGGTCATCAATCCACTTATTCAGAAAAATTACGTAATTGCAGAACGCCATCTATGGGCAAATGGGTAAAACGTCTGCACAATGAAAGTTATGCTAGGGGCATTTTGCGTTTTAGTAATTTTTTATTATCTCCGAAACTGTATGACCAATTGATATACTGTAAATGGCAAATCTTATCTGTATGATGTTCTTGTGATACTGAAATAATTTATTGTCACAAGAATTAATATTTTGTTGCTCAAATAATCAACCAAACGTAAGTATGCCGAAAAAAAAAATTTTTTATGCAATAAAAGAAGTATAAAAGATAAAATATAAAAGATAGAGATATGGTACCGCGGACTTTTTTGTAGAAATAGTTAAGACGAACTAGGTAGCCATACATCGTTTTTAATTTTAAGCAACTGTTTAGGCAGCGCACGCAAATAATTCTGTTTTATGAGGTATTTTTGTCCGACTTGATAGACAAAAGTTGTGATGGCTCGGTTAATTTACATGCTATAGAAACAATTTATAGCCTATAGCACTCAGGAATAATGTAGCTTTCTGCCAGTTGAAAAAAATTTTGAATTGGATTATTAGTTCCAGAGATTACCCCCTACATACAAACTTACAAACTTACAAATTTTACCTCTTTATAATATTAGTATAGATAATTAAAAATAGTTAAAGTAACGTTAAGTAAATTGAATCCTCTTAGAACCGCACATTAAAAATAAAGATTTTATTGATTATTTAGGTATGTCCATTTAAATTAAATTATTGATTTCATGTATCGTATTAAATAATCTATTACCCAGTTACTGGGTTATACAGGGTTATTTGTAAAACACTAACAACATTGCAGGACCGTATTACTTACATCATGAACAACAACTTTTGTTCTATGACTTTTTACAAAACATAATTCATTTACCAAAAATAAATCTTCAAGATTTCGTTGCTCTATCTAATACATTTCAGCTCGCTACACTTACCTACGTCTGTATGATGTGACGGAAGCGCATCAAGCACCCCCGCCGCCCGCTCCCTGCTCCCCTCCTCTAGTGTAATATCGCTTGCTTCGCATAGTCTTCGTAATATTTAGAACGTTCAAATTTTTTATTATTTTTGTATGAAAATCTGATGAACTAAAATATGATACATTTTTAAAAGTGAACAAAAGTTGTTCTTTATGATGTTAGTAACATAGTCCTGAGATGTCATGTCAGTGTTTTACAAATAATCCTGTAGGTATAGGCAGACGCTTGACGGGAAGCTGACCCCAACGTAGAAAAAAAATGGGATTGTATGATTGGCAGATCATGGCAGGTGGAATTTAAAATGAAGATGAGGCTGGTTTTGGGCGATTTTCGTGCAAAAAGAGAATAAAACAATAATTATATCATACACACTCTTTATCTTTTCACTTTATTCTTTTAATTAATGAGTAGCCAGCCACTGCAATAGGTATGCTTATAGATGGTTTTGCTACTACGATAACTAAAAATGGCTCTTTTGGAAATGTGTCGTTATATTTTACTGTCACTGGTGACATCACACTTACAACCTCTACTTGGACGTAGGTGTAGCCATCATAAAACTCATAATGTGGGTCTTCTAATCCAAGTTCTTCATCGTGCTCTCGCTAAAAAAAAGACAAATCGGTCAATCTGATGGAGTGAGGATCCATGGTGTAACCTAGGTGAATAAGTCAAGGTGATGCGATGCATCTCGACAAACATTTTCACTGTTTTTCATACAACGGCTCATATCCGATTATGACGTTATTTTCATTAAATATTTTGGAAACACAGTATCTTTTAGATATTATCTAGGCTTCTATTGTTTCTAAATTTGTGTAAAACTAATCCAAGCCTCTGAAAATCTCCTCTCATCATGACTCAAATTTTCACTGTTTTTCATACAACCGCTCATAACTGATTATGACGTTATTATACATTTTTCATTAGATATTTTGGAAACACAGTATCTTGTGGATATTATCTAGGTTTCTAAAGAAACCAATTTTTTAATTTGTGTAAAACTAATCCAGTAAAAACCTCTGAAAATCTCCTATTTTGTATGAACTTTGACACTTCATAATTTGCCTAATAATTAAAAAAGTCAAAAAAGTAAAACTATAGAAGCCTTGCAAATTTTATTAAAATTCTAAATGACGACAACTTTTTTCAAAAACATTTAAGGGTTTAAAAAAAACAGCTATTTCCTGGAGCAAGTTTTTTGAAATATTCGAGTAAATCTCGGAATTACCGTTTGGAGGTATGCGGAACAGCGAGTAAAGTCCCACATACCTCCGTTGAAAAGGGAGGATTCTCCAACCAGACAGGTGTTTTAGTCTGGTGGGCGAATAATAGTAGTTTATGTGACTAGGGGATAAAGCAGTGTCTTTAAGTCGCGGGCGGCATGTTGAATCCCGAACGCGATTGAGGGATTAATATAATTAACTGTTGGGCGATCATCAGTGTGATCTATGCAACAGGTGAAAGCATACACGTACACCCTCCTCGTCCGCGACATTTTCGAAATAATAATAACTTTAATAATAACTTTATTTACACCAAATACACCAAATAGTAACAATTTATAGAAACTTAAATCTATGGGTACAATGTATATGTATAAGGTGGCTGTGATATGCCTCAACAGTTTGGATCCTATCCCCTGAACTAGGTGGTAACCTGTATCTCAGGGGGTAGTGTTCAGCCAATAGTTTGTACAATATTTATCACGAGTGCCACTACTATGTACATGAGTCAGTATTAAAAGCGTGAGGGTAGTGTGTAATTGCAAAAATGTGAGTGTAAGTGAGTGTAAGAATGTAAGTATGTTGGTATATGTACATATGTGTCTGGAGAGTGTGCGAGTGGGTATGGTATTGGATTTATGTAATAAAGATAATGAGATTTAGGAATGTATGTGTATATATGTATGTGTATGGAGAGTGTGAGTAGGCATAATATTGGGTTATGTAATAAGATTATAAGATTGCAATGTATGTTAGTGTATGTGTATGGAGAGTGTGAGTGGGAATGATATTGGGGTTATGTAATAAAGGTAATGAGATTTTCTGTTTCCGAGTAATCTAATTGTAATAACCAGCTCCTAACAGTAAGCTTTGCATTATGTCTATTTAGTTTAATTATGTTTGTTTTCTTATTAACTTTTCTATACAGGTAAGAGCTTAGAACAAAGTATTGCCTTTTAGCAAAAGCTGTATTGTGAGGAACACTGGGACAGGCTGGCGAAATTCCACGCCTTCCAGTAGCGGGAGGGGCAACCGTTCGATGCTTTCTTAGAATAGATTGGAGCACAAAGAGTTTACGGTCAGTAAGCACTTTACAGTCGTTGTATAGTTGTGCAGTAGGGTATCGATATGGTTTCTTTATGATAACCTTAAGAACCGCTCTTTGGGCTCTCTCCAGGGCAAGGAACATCGTCTTAGCTGCCCCACCCCACACCGAAACACAATAACTTATCACAGACTGACACAGTACTATGAATATTTTTGTCAGAAGTTCTTGTGGTACTGATTCTCTAAGAGTTTTAAACAAGTATATCATAGTTCTCAACCTAGCATTGACTTTACTTAGTTGTTTATCCCATCTTAGTTGTTCATCAATTTGCACTCCTAGGTACCTAACAACACTGGCTGGAGTCAGAGTTTTACATTGACAGGTCTGTGTAGTATCCCAACATGTATGTGCAGTTATGTTAAACTCATTCGACGGTTTGTTATTTTTCTTTATCGTGAAGGTTACATAGTTGGTTTTTTTAATATTTAGTGTCAATAGGTTAAAGTTTAGCCACTTTAGTATTTTTTAAGGCAGTCTTCGGTTTTAACTTTTACAAAATCCCAGCTTGGTCCGTGAACCACAATGGCAGTGTCATCCGCATATGTAAACATAGTTGCGTTCGAAAGTGACATTTTACAAAGGTCATTTATATATATTTTGAACAATGTAGGACCTAGACCGCTCCCTTGTGGCACACCGAAAGTAATATTTTGCTCGTCACTAAGTATAGAATTAACTATGACCTGTTGTGTCCTATTTGTTAAATAGCTCTTGAACAACAAAAGAGGCACACCCCTGATTCCTATATTTGCTGAAGTTTACTTAGAAGGATGGGGACAGAGACCGTGTCAAATGCCTTTGCCATATCCAGGAAGACACCAAGACACTTGTTCTTTGTATCAAGTTGTCTTGCAACAAACTGTGTTAAATCTAGTACGGCGTCTTCGGTGGATACGCCGCGACGAAAACCATACTGATTATCAGAAATAATACTGTACTTGTCCAAAAAACTATTTAGCCTTGTGTTCAAAACTTTTTCTAGGATCTTGGACAGCGCCGGCAATACAGATATTGGCCTATAGTTGTTAACACAGTCTCTGTCCCCTCCCTTGTATATAGGATGGACTAAGGCTTTCTTAAAAGCCTGGGGAAATACACCTGTTCTTAGGGACTGGTTACATATGTGTGTTATGGGAAGCGTTAAAGAGTCCTTGCATTGTTTTAGTACACTCGTTGATATTTTATCCCAACCCGTAGCGCAATCACTACGCAATTGTAGTATTATGGAGTCTACTTCAGAAACGTCAGTTTCTAGAAGTAGAAACGAAGTACTGATAGATGAATAATTTTCATTTGTTATTGGATTTGATGGTCTACCTTGATTCGCAGTTATTATTTTACTAGCTAGATTACTACCAACATTTGTAAAAAAGGAACAGATTTGGTTAACAGCAAGCCTAGAATTATTTTGGTTATTAAATAGTCCTACAGGTTATGAATACACTTTTTTTGTATGGGTTTCTTTGATGACATTCCAGAGAGCTTTAGGATTTTGACCAGCTTTTTCAATCTCTTTTTTTTCATATTCTTTTTTTAGCTTTCGTAAAAGACGATTACAAAAATTTCGGTAACGTGTATATGTAAGCTTTAGAATTAAGTTGTCAGGACTTTTAGATGATTTATTATGTAGCCTATCTCTGTGTTTTATACAGCGTAAAAGTCCCGGAGTTATCCAGGGTTTTATATTTCTTTTTCTTCTAGATACAGGTACAGAACGTGTATATTTAGTTATTACCGCACTTAATTGCGAAACGAACTTGTTTGTAGCCTCATTTGCGTCTTCAATCTGTAATACCTCTGTGAAGTTCATCTCTTCTATTTCTTTTTTGATCGTTTCGCAATCAAGTCGGGTTACTACGGTATTGTTTGGTTTATGACTAGTGTTTGCATTTCGTATAGATAACATGACTGGTGCGTGATCAGTGATGTAAGTTTCAAGGACTAAACTAATAGCTGGTAGCATGGACTTAAGTAAAATGTGGTCTAAGCAGTTATTATTTCTAGTTGGAGAAGTATGAGTTGGTGTTAGTCCGTGTGACGCATTTAATATGAGGTAATCATTGCATCGTTCGTCCAATGTGTTAGGTTTTATGTCTATATTAATATCTCCTATGAGTGCAATAGTGTTATACTCAGTTATTGTGTTATAAACATCATTTAGGCTATCTAAGAAATTTTCTAAATTTTGTCTATTTCTGTAGGAGGGTGAACGGTAAATAGCCACAAGGGCCAATTTATTATTTACGCAGCAGACCAGGCAATTAGCATCTTTAAACTCTGGCTCTGATATTTTGTAGTTTAGGTTATCAGCAATATAAATTATTATACCATCATTTTGATTTTTAGTACGCATCGTGTAATGTGATGTGTATCCATCCAAAATAGGTATTTTGTAGACCTTACTCAACCAGCACTCCGTCAGTATTATGATTTCACATTTGACATTTATTAAAGATTAATGTACTGTTAGTTAATCGAAGTGTTTGTTTGCACTTCTAATGTTTAAATGTAGTATTTGTATAGCCTTGTCATCCGTGGGTAAGTACATGGTACAGTCCTCGGGGGGGGGGCAGCAAAACAATTCAGCCCGAGATATGGATTCCAATTCTTCATTTAATTCTATTAAATTAGCCATTTAAAAACCGATTTGTGTAAGGTCCACAACAATGTATCCAAACATATTTGTTTTTTTTTTTTATGATATATCTTTATTTTATAGTTGATATGGTGTATCTGATTTGAGTATGTTCCACTCTTTATGTGTATAATTGTACTTAAGTGTGTGATGTGTTGTAAGTTTTCATTATTTTTAGTGTGGTGTGAATAGAGTAAGTAGATAAACAACAAAATATAAATTAAACTTTGCAAAAGTAATAGTAAAATGAACATGCAAAAAATAAAAATATAAAACAATTAAAATATCATGCTATTCGTACTCAAGAAAAAACTGTTACTGACTGTGACCATTAACAATTGTAGTCATACAACTTTCCCTTCTAGGTCATTTAAGCACTTCTCAGACTGAATTAAAATTTGCTTTTCACCTTGCTCTTTACGCAAGAAAATAGTACCATTTCTTGACCAGCAAAATTTGTAACCGTGCTTCTTTGCGAACTCCCTAGAAAGGAAAAACAACTTTTTTGCACTTGACGGTAGGAAGTCGGAAACATACACAGGCTGAGACTGTCCAGGAATACCTGCAAGCTCAGTATTCAACTTGCCTTCTTTGTTTTTCACCTTTTTGTTGAAATTTCCAATAGCGGACAACATGTTTTGCTTGGCTTTCACTGTTGAAAACTCCACAACAATTGGGCGCGTTGTACCAGGTTTGCCTGGAAGCCGGTATACATCCCGTAGTTCGGATGACAGTTCCGGCATCCCAACAACCTTCCCGATGTTGCCCACGATGCACTTGAGCTCATCGCAGTCCTCCTTCTCTTTATGTGGGACATTTCTGATCTCAATACAAGATGACCGCGATTTAAACTGAAGATCCTGAACTTTTTTGTCAAGGTTCTCAATGTAAGCTTTCTGCTCTTGTCGCTCCTTTTGCAATTTTAGAACTTCCTTCCTGAGATCTTCATATTGATTGCTAATGAAATCGGCTGATTGCTGAATCTGTGAGTTTTGTGTCTTTAACTCTGCTATGTCAGCTACTAATCTCAACATTGATGCATTTTGTTTCTCGATCATTTGCTTTAGATGTTCTTCTTGCCCTGACTTCCACAATGCCAGCATGTCTATGATTTCATTTTTCAGCTCTTCAAGCTTACTTTCTTCTTTTGGAGACACAGACTTTTCCGTACGCAGCCGTTTGCTTCTGTTTACGTTAACAAAACTCACGTCGCTTGTCGAAAGAGTATGTAAGTCAGGTTCAGATTGAGTTATAATGTTTGTGGGATTGGACGGCGGCGGCGGGGTGCGTTCAAGCCTCGACATCTTTCAAGAAGTCTGGTTCCCACGGGGTTTTTACAGCTGCGCGTATAGAGTACTTTTATACTGTTATATGTTAAAAAAGTATTAATTACTATTTTACTTATAAATCAACTCGGCAAATGCACGATCTCGAACTTAGGACGACCCGTAGCAGCTGTGCGTAGCCGATAGCATCGGACGCAATGACGTAGTCGTTGTCGTAGCAGTCGTAGCTCTCGTAGCACTCGTAGCACACCTTAACAACGCTACGTCATTCGCACAAGTAGCACTGTAAGATTTCGCCCGCTTACGTCAGTCGCTCGGTGGCTCGGTGGTGAAGGACTGGACTGCGGCGCGTCCCCACCGCTGCGCTCGGCGGTTCGAATCCCGGCAAATCCTTGCACTTTATTTCGGTAAATTTAAAGAGGTATTCACTTCTATATTGTTATCACTCTCTAGGCCCACCCAGTAGGAGGAGTCGATAGGTAAGAATACACGATGTGTGACAAGGAATTAAAATCTCAGTTAATTAACCAATCATATCAGAGACTCAAAAAAAATTGTTATTAATGTACGCGGAGCAGTGACACACGTCCGTTCGCTATACGGCTGTGGCCGAAACTATCGAAACGAACGAAATAATCTTTACGTGTTGGTTTCTTCATTTGCTCCCCTACAATCTGGTCATTCGAGCCGCATCTGCTGGATGTTTCATACTCCGCCGAAATCGCGAGCTATGGTGAATACACGGAGCACAGCGAAGAAAAACAAAGAACTTTATGGCAAAATGTCAAAGGGCGCTGAAGGCTTGGAAACTGCCGCTGAAGATGATTCCAGGCAACCAAACACTACGAGTGACCGTGATGACCAAAAAAAGGAACTAAAACGAGCCGAAAAACCTATATTTCCAGCCGTACAAAGTGTAAAAATGAAAACGAGTTCCAACATCGCGTTACAACCACCTTCAAAGTCGAAAAAAATATCAAAGTCCACATCGTCATCAGTGTTAGCTAGAATGAAAAGACTGGAATTAGGAGCAGCAGAAGCCAAGGCATAAATACAAATGGAAATAATCAATAAAAAGTTGGCGGCCGATTTGGCCGAGCTAGAAAACGAAGAATGAGCTGAATCTCTCTTATTTCATATCTTTACGTAATTGCTGCAGGCGTCTGTGTCAAGATGCTAAGAGGCGCTACTTTCACGAACAACTCTATAATCGCAGTTCTTCCGATGTTTGGAGATTTCTCAAGTCCGTTGGTATAGGTAAATCATCCATCAACCAATGTAAGGATGTGGACCTCAATGATCTAAACAAGCACTTCTCTCACCTTCCCTTTTCTCTTGATCCTTGTACCAAAGCTGCGACACTGGAGAATCTTTCTGGTTTGCCGTTGCCACAGTATCCTCAGTTTAACCTAAGTGATGTTACTGTGGATGATGTTAGAAAATCTGTTCTCGCGATTACGTCTTCTGCCGTAGGTTATGATAAGTTGTGCTCTAGAATGATTACTCTCATTCTTCCTTCTTTACTCCCTGTTCTCACTCATATTTTTAATCACTCTTTTACCTCCTGCTCCTTTCCGTCTGTCTGGAAACAGGCTCATATTATTCCTCTTCCTAAAAATAACAATCCAACTTTATTAACTCACTTTAGACCTATTTCTATTCTCCCTTTCCTTTCTAAAGTCTTTGAGCACATAGTTCATAAACAGCTATCCCTCTTCTTAACATCAAACTCGATTATATCTCCATTTCAATCAGGTTTTCGCTCGGGTCACAGTACTGTTACTGCGCTTCTAAAAGTAACTGACGATATCCGCTGGGCTATGGAGAACAAGTCTCTTACTGTTCTTGTATTACTGGATTTCAGTAGTGCCTTTAATTCGGTGGATTTCGACATCTTACTTGGTATTCTTAAATCTATTAATCTCTCTTCTTCCGCTTTAACCTGGTTCAACTCATATTTTCGGGGACACTCTCAGTGTGTCCGCCTTGAAGAGTCGTTCTCTGATTGGTGTAGTCTCACTGAAGGTGTTCCTCAGGGTAGCGTTCTCTCTCCTCTTCTTTTTTCGATTTTTATTAACTTTGTTACCAGAGTAATATCTCCTAGTTTCCATCTTTACGCGGATGACTTGCAGCTTTACCGACACTTTACTGTTGCTGACGCAAATTCTGCTATTGCTGCTATAAATCGTGACCTGGATTATGTCAATGTTTGGGCTAAGTCATTTGGTTTGCAGATCAACCCAACAAAATCACAGGCCATGATCATAGGCAGTAGATTCGTTCGCAAAGCGGCTGTGGTTTCTTCACTGCCACCTTTATTTCTCGATGGCGTTCATATTGAATATTCCGAAACTGCCAAAGATTTGGGTGTTATTATTGACTCCAATCTTTCGTGGCGTGCGCAGGTTAACGAGGTTAGTCGAAAAGTATTTTTTTCTTTCCACTCGCTTAAGTGCCTCCAGGGTCTACTGCCTTTGAAAACAAAAATCAGTTTAGCCCAAACACTTATTCAGCCGATTATGGATTATGCCGACGCCTGCTACCTGGATGCTACTGAGGAGCTATTAAACAAACTTGAGCGATTACAAAACTTATGCATTCGGTTTGTTTTTGGATTACGAAAATATGACCATGTTTCTCATCTTCACAAAGAACTCAAGTGGCTCCCTATCCGTCTTCGCAGGAACACTCGGATTTTATGTCTTCTTTTTAACATTTTACACAACCCATCTTATCCTTCCTACCTACGTGATCGTTTTTCCTCTGCTCGTCCGAGTGACGCGCCGTGCAGATCGTACCTCAGATCCCTTCTTAAATCCCCTTCTCATAAATCCAGTTACTACTCCTATTCTTTGCCGTAAGGTTGTGGAACTCACTCCCGCCTAGCATTCGAGATTTAAAATCGATCTCACTTTTTAAAAATCGAGTAAAAGAGCACTATCTTTCCTCTCAACCGTGATATTTATTTATATATTATATGTATTATGTATGTTATATATTTATATTAGAAGTTATATATTATTTTTATATTTAATTATATTTGGATTAAGACTTCACACATTCTGTTTTTTGCTTCCTACACACTATTGTCTACATTTCTTTTTCATTTCTCCTTTCGCAGGTCTGCTGGAAGAAATTTCTTTGGAAATAAGCAGTACCTTTGTACTAATGTCTCTTATGTATTATCTTTTTTTTGTTGTTTTGTCTGTACATAAATAGTAAAATAAATAAATAAATAAGAATACAGTACAAAATCGGAAGGAAGAGAAGAAGAAGATCATACGAAAGTTGAAGTGGTGAACCAGAAACGTACGAAATTACGAAACGGTTTTTAAATATAAGAAAACACGTGGTTGTGATTCTAGAAATAGGTATATAATTGAAATAATAACTCAAAAATAAATAGTTCAAGGACTCACCCTGATGCCGGTTATAAGGCTTAGAAAAATTACCATCCGATGATGATGCGTCACTCACGTAATATTGAATTTCTAATTTTTTTACTTAAATAACTATAATTCTTGCGCTTAAAAGTCTCATTTTTTAGCAATGTATGGCTTCAATTTAAAAACGTATTTGAAATACTTTTAACAAACAAAAAGATGATGCGAAACAGCGAAACATTGAAACGTGAATGAGCTGGCTAGGTGAAAACGTCATTGTCAGGAGCATTTTAAATCTACCTTACATCAGATTAATATTTATAGATTTAAATTATTTGTTTTTCTCTTAAAATCAGTGTGAAATGGCGAGTTTGTAAGTGAAACTACATGTGTGTTTATGCTAATATCGAGAACGAAGCATGAGAGTAATTAATACTCGTCAAGACGAATTATACGGGCCCAAATTCGATGGGGTTGTGTCGTTTAACTACCAAGTTCCTATAGCCACCTTCCGGTTCCATCATCAGATCAGCTCCTTGTCATAATAATTTTGCATTGTCATCTGATTTACACAAAATTTCAGCTCAGTTGGTAAACGGGAAGTGGGTCAAATTTAATTTACAAGATTTGATGACAGACAAACATCGGGCCAAGTGAAACTTAATGAAAGCTTGTAATAAGTACTACTTATTATGAATTATAATAGGATAAAGTATAATAAGCAGATGAAGCTCACTTACCGTCATAGGAATCGTGGTTAGTGCATCTTTATGTCCGATAATATGGTAATATAGAAATGATTTTTCATCTTGTTCTTCCTGACGACTACCTTTAAATAAACAGTAAACTTGTGTGTATTTTCATGTTACAAACACCGAAATGTATAAGTACTTAAATGTGCACCGAAAGATATTTTTTTAAACTGAATACTTAAATATGTAGTGAGCTGGGGCACGGTAATAGTATCATACAGTATTGTAACTCGGCCGTATCACGGTAATAGTATCATACAGTATTGTAACTCGGCCGTATCACGGTAATAGTATCATACAGTATTGTAACTCGGCCGTATCACGGTAATAGTATCATACAGTATTGTAACTCGGCCGTATCTTTGAAATAAATGCCTACAGCCGCGCGGTACGTAAACATGCGTTAGGGCTACCCGCCTCCAGAAATCTAATTACATTTGCCTAGTTTGTTTCCATTTATTTTTGTGATTGTAAATATACTACTCTGTCAAGAAAGTACCGGGAAAAGATCAATAATACACAAAATGTCTGTTATTCATCCAAATTTATTTTATCACCTTCAAAGTATGCTCCTTTAGAAACGATACACTTGCGCCAACGAATAATCCATTCATCAAAACATTTTTTAAACGCTGCTTCCTGAATTGAGTTCAGTTCTCGCCGCGAATTCTCCTTTATGTCTTCTATCGATTGAAAACGGGTGCCACGAAGTGGTAATTTGAGTTTAGGAAAAAGAAAAAAGTCAGCAGGAGCCATATCTGGTGAATATGGTGGTTGCTGGATGGTATTTGTTGAGTGTTTGGTCAAAAATTCGTTCACAATGATAGCCTTGTGCGAAGGCGCATTGTCGTGGTGCAAAATCCAAGAATTTTCTTTCCACAAATCTGGCCTTTTTCGTCGAATTTGCTCTCTTAAACGCCGCATAACGCTCAAATAATATTCTTTATTTACCGTTAGACCTTCCGGTAAGAATTCAGAGTGCACAACACCGCGATAGTCAAAGAAAACAGTCAACATGACTTTGACTTTTGATCGACTTTGGCGTGGTTTTTTCGGTTTCGGATCAGTTGGAAGGCGTCACTCCGAAGCTTGTTGACTAGTTTGCATGTCAAACTCGTAAACCCACGTCTCGTCACCAGTAACAATGCGTTTCATGAATGTTGGTTTTTTTTTTTTTTTTTTTGTCGACGGGGAAAATCATCTTTGACGAAACCCGCTCTTGGGTGGAGCGGGAGACAGTGTCAGACTCTTACTGACTAAAAACCCCGCGCCGTTCCTTCTAGCCTTCATACCAGGGCACGAGCTCCCTTTCGGACAACCCTGTCCCCAGTAGGCTTCGACCCAGCTGGGCCCCTCCTGCTGCTGACAACTCCTTGAGGCGCGCGGGAACAGTGCGCGCCGTCGACGTCTTGGACTCGGTCCATTACCGGACGATCGGACAGCGAGCTACCCATGGCTCGCCGTCCGCGAGCCCGCGTCTACGGTGGCCGGAAATCGGGATCGGAATCCCGGCGACGGCGGCGAGGGCGCCGTTGCCTGATGCGGTCGGCCTCCTCCTTTGCAAGCATTACTGCTTCGCAGAAGGAGGCAACCGCCTGCCATTCCTCCTCGCTCCGGACCATGGCCTCGACCAGGGCCCGGCGCGAGAGGTCTCCGCCGCCGATCGCCCCCACGAGGGCACGGCGATGCTCCGCCCAGGCAGGGCACACCTCGACGGTGTGCTCCACCGTGTCCTCCGGGCGTTGCGCACAGTGGCGACACCCGGGCGTCTCTTCCGCTTGAATCCGATGCAGGAACCTCCCGAACTTGCCATGTCCGGTGAGGACCTGCGTCATGCGGAAGGTAAGGACGCCGTGAGGTCTTTCCAGCCACGCCTCAAAGAGGGGACTTACCGCCATAATCGTGGCGTGCCCAGCACTGGGTTGCGATAGCCGTTGACGCCATTTCACCATGAGATCCCGCCGGAGATGAATGTTGGGTCCGAACTGACTCGTTCTAGCATGTCCTCAGCGACTTTCATCCGATTGAGTTTTTGGAGAAAATTCAGATCTTTTGGGACTAGCCCAGCAGCAACATGTTTCATACCCAAATGATTAGTTAAAATGGTACGGATCGACTCGTGAGATACAGAAAGTTCGGCGGCTATCTCTCTCAGAGTTGAATGGGAATTTTCAGTCACTATTTCCTTCACTTTTGCGATGTTAACTTCAGTTGCAGACGTTGACGGCCTACCAGAGCGAGGCAAATCATCCATCACATCTCGACCGCTTTTGAACGCTTTGAACCACTCATAAGCACGAGTTTTTGATAAAGTCGATTCACCGTAAGCCTTCTGTAACATTTTCAGTGACTCCGAACACGAAATTCCATTGGCGATTCAAAATTTAAGACAAACTCTTTGTTCGATATTTTTGTCCATTATGAAATTCGCAATACACACTATATATGATATTACTAAAACCAGCACTGTATTTAATATAAATAACAAATGCAACTCAAACTTCGCGCCAAAATGGAAAACAGTTGTGCCAATCTAACAACTAAAAAAAACAAAAATTTGAATTTGGAACCATAAACAAATCATCCATTCCCGATACTTTTTTGACTGAATGTACTTACTTTTTTATATAAACAAAATACTTTGTGGATTGAATAGGAAGTGTTCAATAAAAATGCGTGTAGTTTTTTGATTGGTAGATGTAAATAAAATGCTTTTTCTAGTATTATTCATGCAAATAATACAATAAACCACTATTATTAATAATAAAATACCACGTCTTTACTTTGAATTATACAAACTAACAATAATCACGCAATTATTGTTAAAAAAAACCGTCGTGTCCGTTCGTCACTGCGGCACAGTTGCGACGGTCGCGACTGTCTCCATGCCGAGCCCATGCTACAACCGAGGCGCGTAGGTATAGCTCGCGTTTCGTCCGTTTGTATGAAGTTGGAATACTGTATGATATTATTACCGTGGCAGGGGCCTGTTAAACTGTCAGGCGTGTGAGAAAGGGAATGCGCTCACTTGAAACAAGACGTCTCAGACAAAACCGTTATATCTACTACTAGAGATAGCCGGTGGGTAAAAACTCATCGGGTATCTACCTAGAAAGTAAATACCTATCATTTTGGTATTTACTCGGGTAAATACGCTGCATTTGGGTATTTACCGGGTAGAAACACTTCTATCTACGACACGAGGCGGTAGGGCTGTTGATAAAATATCGATATATCGGAATATCGATATTTTTTTGAATTTATTTTATCGGCTTTGTCTTAAAAAAAACACTCGTAAGTCGGCTCAAAAATAATTTACTCAATTTGTAATTCATGATATTTATTAAACAAATGAAATTATAAATGTATGAAAATGCAGCGTTTCAATAATTATTCTTCAATTTTAATTGAGTATTTATGCGTACCAAACAGTACAAATATTTCTCAAGTGGTTTACAAATACATATTTATATGTTCAGCTGTTTGAGTACTACGATAATATCGACATTTTAATATATCGATGTTTTATCAACAGCCCTAGCGCCCCGTGTCGCAGACAAAACAGTTTTGTCTGAGACGTCCCAGACAGTTCAGTCTAAGACGTCTTGTCTCAGATGTGCGGAGGCCCTTACAGTTCAGTCACAAAATAGATAGGTACAGAAGACAAAAGTACAGTGCACAAGTAAATATCGGAACTTCAATTATTCCACACATTGTGTCAAAAACAAAAGTAGTAAAACGTTTAGACGAAGTCAAAACATTGAGCCTAATCTGACCTAGGGGCCAACCATAAGACCTTAAAGCAGTATTGTTTTAATCTTACTTAGGCTTTTCGTACCATGACGCCTTCAAAACAACCTTATTACAATCTTAAAACAAGCTTGTTTTCTTAACGGTTTTGTGACGTCAATCTTAAAAAGTTCATTCTTTTCGTACTCTGACGGCATTTTTGACCGCTAGCGGTATTGTTTTTACGTCAAATTAGCTGGAGTAAAAAAGTTGCTCGGACGCAGCGGATTTATTATTGTTTTCCAAATAAATACTATTTAAAGTGTTTTTCGTGACTTAAAAAGTATTTAAAACTTATTTTGATGCCTAAGGCCTCATTTACGGAGACGCGGGGCGTTGAGCGGCGCGGCCCGCACTGAATATAAATATATGGCGTTGAAGCGATTTTAGACGCGTTTGTTTGAATTAGGGAGTTTTTTGCGGCCGAGCCCGCGGATGGCACCGACGCGTCACGCTCGGCGTTTATCGCGGCGGCGCACGCAGCGGCAATTCTCGATGAAGCGACAACAGTCGACACGTGCGCTCCCATCTCTCGCCAACATAAAACTAGTCGATTTGATCGAGGCGAGCGTGCGCCGCCGCGATGCCCGCCGCGTGCTTCGCTACACGCTAGAGGATTCGCCGCGGGCGCCGCGGCGGGCACCGCCACGCTTCCCGTCTCGCTTCTCTATGAACATGGTCGTATATTGCTATAAGTTTGTGTTTACGCGTGCGATGATGCGTGCCGCTTCACGCGCCGCCCCACCGTAAACAGAAAAAACGTCCGACGCGCTGCGAGACGCCACGCCACACGCGACGCGAGACGCCCGGCGTCTCCGTAAAGGTGTCCATTAGTGCACGAACAACAAGTTTAGTTCACTGGAATACACTGTTTAACTTTATCTTGATTCTATGATGTCCATTTACAATAAGTTTTTTAGCTTATTCGCTTCGAACACCAACCACTTGAAGGCAGATTACTCTAAATATAAGCACTTGAAAACTATTTTAATAATTTAAAATCGGTTCGTACTCAAGAATAGGGATGAAACGTATTTACGCTACCAGGTTTTCATACCAGGTATTTACTTCCAAGTACGTACACCAGGTGCCGACCCGAAATACTTCCAAGACTTTAAAGTATTTTATACGGCTACTCGGATTCGGTCCGATCGGGGCTAGACGCGCGCCCGCCCGAGTCCCTGATTCGTGAGTCATGATGTAACTTCGAACGTTGCGCGTCGGCTCGCTTCGGCCGCGTTTGGGTCTCGATTACTCTCGAACGATTATGCTCCTTATTTGTAAGGTTTTACGACACAATGTGGCATGAAAGTATTTTACTCTAATGGTTTGTCTTTGCAAGTATTTATTTGTATACGGGGTTGTGCCCCAAATTAAATTAAACGCTATGGCCTCTAGCGTGCCATGTGAACGATTGTTTTCTGTTGCCGGGAACATATTAACAGAGAGAAGATCCCGACTGGGAAGTCGCAAAGTAAAGCAACTCTTGTTTCTACAACAAAATAAAAATAATTAAAAAAATATATAAATCTTTTAACTACGCCTGCTAAGCCACACTACATTTTTAAACAAAATCATGACAAAATATCGTAAAAACTAAAACAATCGTAAAAATAATTCTCTTAGCAGCCAGTCCTAAGCCTGTGATTAAAGTAGGAAGGAAAGATTTCATTTTCATGTACAAAAGTATAAGAATGTCGTATGGTACGAACTAGAAATATACTGAAATACGCACTTGGGCTTAAAATACTTTCAAGTATTTTAATACCTGGATTTCGTCCCTGGTATTTTTACATACTCGTACTTGCAAGTCCTGGTATTGATACTTGCAAGTATATCTCATCCCTAATCAAGAAATCAACACTGACAAGCACTGACAAGAATCTTGTTATGTAAACATACGTTCCGATTCACACTAGCGTGCAACTAAATTAAATGTTAACGTAGTCCCCCGTAGCTATTTTAAATTGTTTTCCTACTTTATTAATGTAAATTTTTGAAAATTATTACTTCCTTTTTATAAAAGTTACTTAGATCCTTTTAAAAATATATTTTAACAAGACATTTTTTGAGTTAAATGTATTCTATTGGTTTACAATGAACTTGCGATACGGACAAACATCTGAAAGAGACAACGTTATACAGATCTATATAGCGCTTATCTTTTCTGTTTAGCAGGGAATAGACAAAATCTTTAAAATCGTTCGTTCTTTCCTAGCCCCTAGCAAGAATACAATCATACTGAGTGATTAAGTTCATGGTACGAAATGAAGTAATATTACTTTATTATGGAAACAAAACGTTCCTGCAATAAGATTGTTTTGTAAATCTTTATGGTCGGCCCCCTAGACCTAGGACCATGACGTTTAAAGTAAGATTGTTTTAATCTTGTTTCAGTGGGGGTAAGAGACAGAGCTATACAGGTTGTCTAGCGCCATCTCTTACCCACACTAAAACAAGATTAAAATAATCTTACTTTGAACGTCATGGTAACCCCGCTAGTCTGACTCCTACTTGCCTAATTGTTTTTTTTTTTATGTAGGCCACTGCCTAATTAAACCGTGACAAAATCATTGGGTGAGGTTCCAGGAAAATCTTCAACTTTGTAATTTAATTTGGGTAATTTCACTAGAGTATAGACAAAATAGTACATTATAAGTGTACACACTTATAATGTACTATTTTGTCTATACTTAGTGATTACTATTGAGGCGGTATTTAGACCCGAACCATGGCGAGGGTCTTAAGAGAGCCGAAAACGGTAATCATAAATTACTCACGAAAAATATTCTTTTCAATACACTTGCTCATAAAGTGACTTTTATTGCACTGCACTTAGGTATATAATGGCACTTGTTACCAAACTGTGACATTTTGATTACCATTACGCACTAGTGCTATAATGTAAGTAAAATTTTTTTGTTCAACCTGTCTCCCGCCATAATGTTATTACATTTATCGTATCAGGCTGGTGTATTGAAAAACATCGTATGACACATGTGAGTAATAATGATTACCGTGCTCGGCTCTCTTAACACCCTCGCCATGGCTCGGGTCTAAATACCGCCTCAACGGTAATCACTAACATTACACACTTATATCATAATGTACTATTATTATTGTTAATAAATCGGTAACACAAGAGTTCTCTTATTCGTGTTTGATGGTGGGCATCCCAATGGCGTATCTATAAGGCTGGCAAAATACCACAGGCAATTGATCCTTTTCTTAGGAATGCGTTTAATAAATCTTAATAATTTACTTGAATTTGTATAATTTACTTCTTCTGAGCTTAATGTCTGTTGGATCGGGGGCCTGGTGCTTTTTCCAGCCTTGCCACTCTATAGTTACGCCACTGTATGTAGGTAAATAATAATAATATAATATATGTTACACAACTATTACACAACGCCGTCTAGTCCCAAGCTAAGCAGAGCTTGTGTTATGGGTGTTAAATATACTTATATATTTTTAAATAGGTAAAGGCGGCTGCAAAAGTGGTTGGATAGTACCGAAAAAAAATCGTGTGAAGCGAGAAATGACGCCATCTAGTGTAAAATCAGATTGAAATGTTGTTATCGACAACATTACATTATACTGCTACTAGGTGGCGTTGCTATGCTTCAAATGTTTTTTTATGGTGTCATTTTGATTTTTTAAACATTGAAATAATTTATACTTTTTTATAAAGAGAAGCAGATATTAAAATTGAATATCAATTTATAAATATCTGATTATCTATGCGCCAGTTTCAAAACTTGAGAAGGTAGGTTGAATATGGATTTATAAAAAAATATTAGTAGGTAGTTTAATAATACTTAGATCAAAGAATTGTGACTAAGCTTTATTGATTGTTCGCTAAGTTCATTTCGATTACCTCGTTCGAGCTCTTTTCGTTCTACATATTTTATTTTTAATCAGGTGAATTCAGCAAAATGAGTATGCATTGTAATATAGATTTAGTGACAAGAGCTCAAATAATTGCTTTGCATAATCAAGGTGAAAACTTGTCAGAAATAGCCAGAGAGACCGGTGTAAACGTAAGTAATCTTATTTCTACTCTTTTATATAACAAAATAACTCCTATATAGTAATCATTATTAGGTATAATATTATATACTTCTGTTTTATTGTTGCAGAGAAAAACAGTTGTTCTATGGGTACGACGATTTGAAGAAGAGGGTTCTTTGAAACACCGTCAAAGAACTGGTAGACCAAAGCTGATAAACATGTTGCAGCGTCAAACCATGGTAAGGGAGTACGAAGAAAATGGATTTTTGCCGACGAACCACTATGCTGGTTTATTTGAAACAAGTGTTGACACTGTCCGTCGTGCTCTTCATAGTGAAGGGCTGCATTATCGGAGGCATGCTGTGAAACCCTTGCTTACGGAAAACCATAAAAGATTAAGATTGCAGTTTGCTATGGATCACTTAAACTTTGATTGGAGTAATGTCATCTTTACTGATGAAAAAACTTTTAAGTCCAGTGAACACGGTCGATTATGTTTGTGGCGTCGAGATAATACGCGATACACAAGTGGTCACGTAGTGCCCAATAGGCAATCTGGCCATATAACGGTGAACATGTGGGGATGGATGAGTGCAGCCGATCCGGGAGAACTTGTAAGAATACCAAGTCGAGCAAATAGTGCAAATTATATAGAAGTGTTGGAGGAGACAATGTTACCTACAGTTCGAACTGTGTATCCAAGCGAAGAATTGCCACAGATAACATTTGTGCAGGATAATTGTCCAATACACCGTTCGCACAGTGTGCAGGCATGGTTTCATCAGCATAATGACATTTGCGCTATTCCTTGGCCTGCTAGATCACCGGATTTAACCCTTCAGATACCGTCAATTAGAGACACAATAGTAAGACAATAGATGCGCGGCCACCGGTGGTCGCTTGGGGATTCATGAATTAAATCCAATTGAAAATTTATGGGGTGTTATTGTTCAACGGTGGAATAATGAAAACGAGCGTACTCCAGATGCGTTAGAGGCTCATTGTTTACAAATATGGGAGAGTATTCGTGGTTCAGATTTGTGTAAAAATTTGATTAATTCAATGCGTTCCCGAATGCAAGCTGTTATTGACCAAAATGGTGGTTACACGAGCTATTGATCATCATCATCATCATCATTTCAGCCGAAAGACGTCCACTGTTGGACATAGGCCTCCCCCAAGTGGATTGGATTCCCGCAACCCTCACCAGGTCATCGGTCGCGAACTATTGATAAATAATCATATTTAATTAATATTTCATATTAACTGAAGACTTCGTTAAGTGTGGTTTTACTTAATACCTGTATTTGAAATAATTTATAAAAGTTATGAACACTTCAAGTTAAAACGTAACATAATTTTGTTTTTTTTTATGTTACCTACTAAACATTCGATATGATATCTTGTTGTGCAATTTTGTAGTTTTTTTTTTTATTATTCTGCCTCTTGTTTACTTTTTTAAGGTTACATAAGCTTCAATCCTCTTTCCAATTTTGGAAACGAATATTTAAGCTATGACCTTAATAAGAAATTACAAGTAATATTATAATCTTATTCGTTGATTAATAATCTGACTGTTGAATAGTAAACTGTAAGAAATAAACCTCTATTTTTTTTATTGCCTTTTTGTTTGATGAGCCTGTTTACCTGCTCTTTTTTCCTTTTGCTGAGTAATTACCGATTTGAATATTAATAATAATATTCCACAATGCCGTCTAGTCCCAAGCTAAGCAAAGCTTCTGTTATGAGTCCTAGACAACTTATAAACATACCTAGATATTTCTAAATACATACACATTATAGATAAATTACAGTCAGGCACAGCATATGATCATGCTCAACATACAAACATTTGTCCTGGGTGGGAATCGAACCCACGACCTCCGTCATAGCAGTCAGGGCCACTAACCCTAGTGCTTCATCACCAACAGGCCAGTCATAATATATTACAATTAAATATCCACTAGTTAGCTTCGATACAATTCCTACCGATTTCTTTTGTTTGTTATTCATAACTTATAAAAAGCCTAAGCACAGAAGAACCAAAAATCTAACCCATCTGGCAACAGAAGGTAAAACAAAGCATCCCAAAAGTTAGACGAATTTGAATCTGCAATCAGCAGAAGATAAGTGGTATTCAATTCGGAGCTTTATAATTTAAACGAGTAAAACGAGGTAGATCATAGTCAAATATTATAAAATAATGTTATGGCAATTTGAACTTTATGACGTAACATTAACGTTAAGTTTATAAATACGGTCTTGTCTCGTAATGCAGTTGTTAATTTCAACATCATTTCATATGTCAAAATGGTCTATTTGTCTTAACAGTAGACTTATAATGACGTGGTCGTAAGTTCAAATCCATCATGCGACTTTTAGTAGGTTTGTGTTTAGAATATTTAAGTATGTTTTTTGAAATCAAATTATTTATATTAAATTAAAAAATAAATAACAACATATATGAAAAACAACTAATAATATTTACAATTTTACATACAAAAATTTATTCGTCTTATAGACGTAATTTAAATAACTATATATAAAGGTAAAACACAGAAAAGAAGTGAGATATTAAACTGCTAATGATAGGGTAAAATTATTTGTAATACAGTTTGGAACATGACAAAAACAGTTTATTTATTTCAATAGTGCCAGTGGCGGATTAGCCACGTAGGAAGAGTAGCAAATGATACGGGCTAAAAATTGTTTGCATGACATCACTGCAAATGAGTGACGACTGGTTTTTGCGTTATTAGAACGTTTTTATTTTTCTACCCTTAACCTAAGTAACATTTGAATACCAGTTTTATGATGAATATGCTTATTTGTCTTTACTACCCACTTATTACAAGTCAGGCGAAATTATTCCAAATATGTTTGAAAAATATTTAGTTAGTTGATTATTACATAAAATAACGCATTGATTTTTTTTTTAACCCTTCAGATACCGTCAATTAGAGACACAATAGTAAGACAATAGATGCGCGGCCACCGGTGGTCGCTTGGGGATTCATGAATTAAATGGAAAGCATAAAAATATACAAGATTTGTGATTTAATCTCGTGCCTTACTGCGTCAAAGTCTTTACTTAGACCACTAAGCCATATTAACTTGCTTATCAAAATAAACTATCAGTAGTCACTTTATTAAAAAATACTAAATAATAGACTTTAAGTTTTACTGCAAAAGAAATAAAATTACTTAATAAGTCGTTTTTTATACCATTATTATGTCCTTTTCAAAATGTTTATAATGTGTTGGTTTGATTAAGATATTAAAAAATGTATTTTAATTTTGGACTATGACCATTTACTTACTTTATATATCTTAAGTTAACCCTTCAGATACCGTCAATTAGAGACACAATAGTAAGACAATAGATGCGCGGCCACCGGTGGTCGCTTGGGGATTCATGAATTAATATATTATTTATAGTGAAATAATATACATTTTATTTGCTTGAAATACTTTCTTTCATTTCTATACAAACTGTCCATCTAAAAAGACATTTCCCGACTTAGTTTGTTAAAGAAAAGTAAACCTAACTAAAACACAAAAGATGATGTAAAACAAAAAGTAAAAAACTTATTTATGAGATTTGAACCAGCTACACTCGCGTATCAAGTCGCTGATGTTACCATTGGACCAAATGTATTCTTGAAAACCGCATTAAAATTAACCGTTACTTGTAATGTTGGACGCAATATTATGGCCCGTTTACAATCAGTTGATAAGAATCACGAAATTAGCTAAGCTTGTGTCACAGATGTTTCATATTTTTTTTATCAATCTACCCTCATACTCAGATGTTGACGACAATGATGACGCATGTGTCTATTGTCAAACTAAATGTCGAGTTTATGGTTTGTGAGGTTAGGTCGCCATTTAGCTGAGAAGATACCAGCGCCATCTAGTTACATTTTAGAAAACTTTAACTCTAACATGCAAGGGAAAATAGGCACTAAGGTACCCAGACAATTTTGCAGTCGGCTGTACATACATATTATAGATAAATTACACCCAGACACAGAACAAATAATCATGCTCATCACATAAACATTTGTCCTTGGTGGGAATCGAACCCACGACCTCCAGCACAGCAGTCAGGGCCACTACCACTAGACCAACAAGCTAGTAAAAAAAAAAGTCGTAAATTATATAGGTACTCACCGAATTCAAACACTTCTACTTGTTCTAGCATAGGATCATAGAAAGAACTACAGAATCCTATGAACATAAGTATGAGTGCTAAGGCGTACGCCAAAGTGCCGTACATGGTTTCCTGCGAGCGCTGTGAGTGAATAATGATAACTTCATGTTATTTGGAAATAATTGATTCAGACCATACGAGATTGAAATTCCTTTTTACGCCTATAGAAGACGCCAAATAGCCGTGGAAAAAAGTACATTAACCTTTTCCTAATATCTCTGCGTAGGAACCCGAAAAACAAACAATGAACTGCTTTTCTTTTTTTTTGCTCTTTCTTTTTTTGTGTCCACTAGAGCGAGCGAGAGAAATACTACTCTGTCAAGAAAGTACCGGGAAAAGATCAATAATACACAAAATGTCTGTTATTCATCCAAATTTATTTTATCACCTTCAAAGTATGCTCCTTTAGAAACGATACACTTGCGCCAACGAATAATCCATTCATCAAAACATTTTTTAAACGCTGCTTCCTGAATTGAGTTCAGTTCTCGCCGCGAATTCTCCTTTATGTCTTCTATCGATTGAAAACGGGTGCCACGAAGTGGTAATTTGAGTTTAGGAAAAAGAAAAAAGTCAGCAGGAGCCATATCTAGTGAATATGGTGGTTGCTGGATGGTATTTGTTGAGTGTTTGGTCAAAAATTCGTTCACAATGATAGCCTTGTGCGAAGGCGCATTGTCGTGGTGCAAAATCCAAGAATTTTCTTTCCACAAATCTGGCCTTTTTCGTCGAATTTGCTCTCTTAAACGTCGCATAACGCTCAAATAATATTCTTTATTTACCGTTAGACCTTCCGGTAAGAATTCAGAGTGCACAACACCGCGATAGTCAAAGAAAACAGTCAACATGACTTTGACTTTAGATCGACTTTGGCGTGGTTTTTTCGGTTTCCGATCAGTTGGAAGGCGCCACTCCGAAGCTTGTTGACTAGTTTGCATGTCAAACTCGTAAACCCACGTCTCGTCACCAGTAACAATGCGTTTCATGAATGTTGGTTCCGAACTGACTCGTTCTAGCATGTCCTCAGCGACTTTCATGCGATTGAGTTTTTGGAGAAAATTCAGATCTTTTGGGACTAGCCGAGCAGCAACATGTTTCATACCCAAATGATTAGTTAAAATGGTACGGATCGACTCGTGAGATACAGAAAGTTCGGCGGCTATCTCTCTCAGAGTTGAATGGGGATTTTCAGTCACTATTTCTTTCACTTTTGCGACGTTAACTTCAGTTGCAGACGTTGACGGCCTACCAGAGCGAGGCAAATCTTCCATCACATCTCGACCGCTTTTGAACGCTTTGAACCACTCATAAGCACGAGTTTTTGATAAAGTGGATTCACCGTAAGCCTTCTGTAACATTTTCAGTGACTCCGAACACGAAATTCCAATGGCGATGCAAAATTTAAGACAAACTCTTTGTTCGATATTTTTGTCCATTATGAAATTCGCAATACACACTATATATGATATTACTAAAACCAGCACTGTATTTAATATAAATAACAGATGCAACTCAAACTCCGCGCCAAAATGGAAAACAGTTGTGCCAATCTAACAACTACAAAAAAACAAAAATTTGAATTTGGAACCATAAACAAATCATCCATTCCCGATACTTTTTTGACTGAATGTACATAGCTCGATTTTTATTCGGCAATATCAGTTTTTCTGTCATTTTACTGGATTTAGTTTAGTGAAATGACATATCACTGACGATAAGTTGGTGTTTTGTCATATCACTAGATACTTTTAGTAAGAAGACGTAATGAGCAAGAATATTCGACATCTACCGGGATTTCGTGATATCCCTAGGGATTTCGCGAAATCCCTGATATCCTCATTTCCCTGCGACATATAAGTATGTATTTATAAATATATAAGTATGTTTATCAGTTGTCTAGTGTCCATAATACACTCTCTGCTTAGCTTGGGACTAGACGACATTGTGTGGTAGTAAAAAAAAACTTTTCAGTCACTCCTCACACAATCCAACCATCTTTTCTTCAGCCTTCCTCTCCCTCGCTATCCATCTACATGTATACTCAGAACTCTTTTAGTAATATGCGCTTCATCCCTCGTCTTCACGTGACCATACCAAGAGATAAGTGTAGGTAAGTACAAAGTTTAATTAAAAGAATGGCATAATAATGGCAATATCGTATGGTCTGAATCAATTATTTCCAATCTCAAAAAATCTCAGTATCTTTCAGTAATTTTCATGAGACCATGAACGACTTTTTATCGTCTTTCGACCTAAGATTATTAATACTTATTTTTAGTGAATTCAGATCTATAAACTCCATAGAACTTTTGTTTTTTGAATATGGTAGGTATGTATTAGGTCTTTAACTATGAATTTACCGTTTTATGAAACGGACGACGAGCAGTGGGTTACTCTCCATCTGGCCTGAATCCAAGGCGGGTAGTGTTCCATGCGCGCTTCAAAGGAATGTTATTAAAATAGACAGGGACTTCGAGGGCAATGGGACAATGCCTCCTACGGCTGCGGATATGTTCGAAAGAGTTACCATAGCCCTGGAATGTATACGGCAACTAAAGCAACACAGGTAGGTTTTAATTTTGAGGATTGCCCACCTCGAGGCAAGTTATTCTTTTCCCAAAATTCATTTGTTTCTTTGGTTTTTGTATTTTTTGTGATATACTACACTATAGTTGTGCGTCATAGACGGAAACTATACACATATAGTCAAGGAGTTGTTAGCAACAGCAGGGGCCCAGCTGGCTCGAAGCCTAGTTGGGCCAGGGTTAGCTCGGCCTCGGTATGAAAGGCAAGAGGGAACGGGATGGGTTTTTTAGTCAGTAAGAGTCTGACACTATCTCCCGCTCCGCCCAAGGGCGGGGCATGTCATTTGGATGATTTTTACCCACCAAAAAAAATCACCATGGGGGTAGCACAGGGTTTTCCGTGCTGCCAACTTGGGTATTAACTACTCTTAAGGAACCTAACAACATATTAAAAAAATCGTAGATACACGCGCGTTTGCGATGTTTGATGTCGATTTTGACTAGCCTAATACCCATATACCGTTACATATACCTAATAAAGCGCAATGAGGTGCAGTTTTAGTCAGTGAAAGTCTGTAACGCTCTGCTCCACCCAGAGCGGAAGAAGTCATTGGATGATTTTCCATGGTTATCTTTTTAACTACCTAGAAGAGTATATTTTAGTGTAGAAGAGTATATGAGTACATCATCATCATCATTTCGGCCGATAGACGTCCACGGTTGGACATAGGGCTCCCCCAAGTGTCGCCACAATGATCGATCCTGTGCGTCCCACATCCATCGGTACACAACTAGTATTATTGGTTTAATGCACAATTAGTATTATTAGCGGAACGAAGACATAGTTTTTAGTAGAAAACAGGAATAGACAAAAGTTAAATGGCTGAAAAGGTGTAGGTGCTTATTATGCAGGATTTACTAATTACTAAGTATCCTTAACTTGAACTTCTAATTACATTTGAATCCAGGAAAGAAGAAAACATATCTCAGACACTTAAGTATAATGTTTATCTAAAGGTGAACATGTGGAAGGCGAGGTACCTTCATACGCCAAGTCCGGTGCTATACCACCTTTCATCCCCCATTTTTCGATGAATATAACAGTAAGTAAGTATGAGTAACCGCCAGAGTGCTAACGCTGTGGACCATTTGCCATCGCACGCGACCAGGGCCTCAAATCTGCTATGACAATAGTGTCAGAATGGTCCATCATTGACTTCATAATAGTTGATTTTGACAAGTTGTGGTAATCTACTAATATAATGGCGTCATAATGACTTTCCAATGGTCAACCACTGACACTTTGTTGAAAGAAGTGGCTTAAAATGGTAATCTCGAACGTAATGACAAATGAATATCTGACGTATGCGGTAATTTGCAAAACTTTTGACAGTTGTTTTGATCAGTGACCTACCATTAGAACGTTATTGTGCAGTTATTGGTTTTAATAAGCTCGATATTGCCATTCTACCACCACACAGTCCCTTTGGTCAGTGTCTTACCATAAGAACTTCATTAGGCAGTCATTGCTTTTAATTTGTTACTAGACAGCTTGATATTGTCATGCTACCACAATTCTACCTATTACGAGACCATTGACGGATCAATGATCGATCATTATGATTTAGAAGATTAAGCAAAATGACAATTGGATCATGTTGGAGTGACGAATTTATAAAAGACTTGGGCCCCTGCTAAATCCATAATGGTCGATCATTGGTCAGTCGTTGGTCTCGTAATAGAATTGTGATAGCTTGACAATATCAAGCTGTCTTGGTTTTGTTCATTGTGTGCCAAATAAACATGTTTTCTTTCTTTCTTTTTTCTTGCTTTAGTTAGCTAACTGAAGCTAGAACGACTTTATACTGTCGCGTGGCGTCGCTTGGCGTAAATCTAGCAAGTGTAGCTCTATAAGTCTAGTTTTCTTATAAAAATTATGGAGACTGATGCGCCCAGATCGGCGTGTGTGGCACACGTTTGCGCAGTATAGTTCTACCTTAAGTTGCCTTAATTTTCATAGCTGAGGTAAATCCACACAGGTTCTTACGTAGCTTTATTTGTACACAAATATGAGAAATTACCTCAGTAGTAATGCCAAGCCTAAGGCGATTATCACACTGCCACGCACCACGCAGCGTAGCGCGAAAATGCGTGTTTTAACGTTGCTTGTAAGTATCTCTGTTTGTATAGAAAACACACACCGCATGCATTTTCGGTGAGTTGGACTTGTCGAAAATGCATCCACGCGCGTTCATGCAGATCACGCACCTACAAGTGGAGAAACATGCTCACACCTAAGGGCCTCCGCACACCTGAGACGTCTTAGACAGAACTGTCTGAGACGTTTAAACCAGTCTGAGACGTCTCAGACAACACTGTTTTGTCTGCGACACGGGGCGCTAGGGCTGTTAATAAAATATCAATATATCGATATTTCGATATTTTATTCGAATTTATTTTATCGACTTTGTCTTAAAAAAACAATTGTAAGTCGGCTCAAAAATAATTTACTCAATTTATAATTCATGATATTTATTAAACAAATTAAATTATAAATGTATGAAAATGTAACATTCTCAGTAATATTCTTCAATTTTAATAAAATATTATGCGTACCAATATCTCTCAAGAGGTTTACAAATACATGTGTATATGTTTAGCTGTTTGAGTACTGCGATAATATCGATATATTGATATTTTATCAACAGCCCTAGCGTCCCGTGACGCAGACAAAACAGTTTTGTCTGAGACGTCTCAGACTGGTCTAAAACGTCTCGGGCAGTTCTGTATAAGACGTCTTGTTTCAAGTGAACGCAGGCTCTAATGGAAATTTGCTAAAAGCTATAAGAGGAAAGTAACCAAATCTGGAATACTGCCATTACTCGTAAATTAATAATTCAAGCCGCACAAAACAGTGTTCTTCTATCTCTTACCATAATACTCGCGTACTGGTTTCAAGTTGGCAGTCGAGAAAATGGTGTGCCCATGGTGAGAGTTGGTAATTTTTCCAATGCCAGAATATTTTTTTGAGGTAGTTTTTAATTGCTCGGAAGAAACATGAATCAAATGTCTTTTCTGTGAATTTTAGCTACATAGTAATTGCGGTGATGCAGAGTTCGATACCTTAAGTTATGATTTTCGCAAATAGAGTGAAGGCCCTTTTTAGATTTGGACAAAATTTCTTTACATAGATTGGTTGTATTCCATTTTTTGATCCCTTTTTGCTCATTTTGTTTTTGAGAAAATTTTAAATTTTAAATTAATATAAAAATAACCAGAGTGTTACTAAATTAAGTGCAAACGTGTGGCCAACTGTAAAAACTTTGTAAAAAATGATTTAATTCATAAAACTTTTATATTATTATATCACAAAAATAAAATGGTATACCATATTTGGTTACTTTCCTCTAATAATCCTCTGTTTGTTGCTTTTTCACACTCAATCGGCTGAACGGATTTCGATAAAACTTGACCTAGAATAGCACATGGGGTAGGTTTTTTTTACCCCAGTATGTTCTCTTAGGATCATCGTCTACTATTACGCGGGCGAAGCGCCTGGCAACAACTAGTGTTGCATATTTGCTATTTACCTAAACTACCTACCTTTTTATAATCATGTACTCCAATTTATATCTAACTAGCTTTCCGCCCGCGGCTTCGCCCGCGTGGACTACAATTTATATCGCGCGGGCAGAGACCCGTACTCAGCAGTGGAATTATAGGTAGCCTATGTGTTATTCCAGTGTCTCTTCTACCTACCTACCAAATTTGATCTAAATTCGTTCAGTAGTTTTTGCGTGAAAGCGTAACAGACAGACAGACAGACAGAGTTACTTTCGCATTTATAATATTAGTAGGGAAGTAGGGATTAATACTTACTTTGCTTTTATTTTAGCCAGTACGACCGGATCTTGAATCACGATTTACGTATCTCAGAGTGGAGTATCACAGCCCCTTGTCACCTGTGATAGTAACTTTTGATCCAAATACGACAATGTTGGCTTTTAACATATGGTTTCCATTTATGGAAATACCTTATGGAATACTTGGATGCTCTCTTAAGCATCCTATAAGCAGAATGTGGACCTCATGGAGAGAATCTAAGAGCCAAATCAAAATACCATTAGATACATAAAAACCATTTTTTTGCCAAACGTGTTCTTGAAGAACAAATGGTTTCATTTGTAATATTCACAGACACCTAATAGAAAATAAATTATATATCTACGTAAAATAAAACTGGATATCATGCATTCTATCCCTATCTTTGCCAATAGAATAAAAACACGAACCAGGGGCCTAAGTCTGCTATTTTTATAAAATCGTCATTCCGACACGATCCCATCGTCATTTTGCTAAAAGTTCGTACCTAATCTGCTAATTCATAATGATCGATCATTGATCGGTCAATGGTCGCGCAATAGAGTTGTGGTAAAATGACAATATCAAATTTTTTTAAAGCAATAACTGCACAGCACAATGACATTCTAATTGTAGTTCAATGATCAAAGCAACTGTCTAAATTTTAGCAGATTGCCGTTTGCCGCATGCTTCAGACATTGATTTGTTATTTTGTACGAGATTACCATTATATGATAGATCATTCTGATACTTATTGTAATAGTAGGTACTACAATAGAGTACCAAATTATGTGCAGGAGGTTGTCAATCTTCGTGTTGAGGATGTTCGAATAGAAAAGACTTGATGATGAAATACTTGGTTTTAATTTTTCTTTTACAATTGGTAAGTTCTTAACCTATGACAAGCGAACGCCGGCGTTCGCTTGGGATCTAATGAGAATTAAGAGTAGACGTACTCGATCGCCGGTAGTTTTGTGGTGATTGAATCGACCGCTTAAAACTAAATCGGGTTGGGGTCCACTGCCCCCGCACGACAACGTGACGGTCGACACATCGGCGGAAGACAACGCCGATGTGTCGACCGTCACGTTGTCGTCTGAAGTGGCTGCTTGATGGCGCCAGTCGTTCGTATACATGCCCCCGGCCTTGGAAGCTCCTGGTTCAGGTTCATCGTCAGGAAGCGGGAGTGGGTAACAGTAGACTTCAGGCCCAAGGCCTCAAGTCTACTATTACTTCATGCACTCCTCAGATCTCCATACTTCGGTGGGATGAGCCACCTGATGGTGGGCAATTATGCAATTGTTGATGGTAAAACGCACTAGTTTATTAGCGAGTATCCACCCTTAAATTGTTGAAACATCTACGGGCCGGACCATAGATATAAGAAAGGATTATTTATATTTCTACGGATCGTACTAAGCCTTCGCCTTTGACACGTCCACGTCGTTTACATCACGTACATCGAAGGACTGAAACCATTTGCCTGCCTGCTATGTGAATAGGCTCTTGATAAACTAGTGCGCCTCGACATCAACGATTATATCACTGCTTACCATCAGGTGGGACTGCAGTCAAGCTCTATTTATATCGATAAAAAAAAAGTTACGAGTAGTTTAAGTTTACTTGCGCATACGAGTATGAGATATCCTCATGTATAACGTTTCTTTATATATTGACTCTACCTAAGGTTTGCTGTAAGAAAACCCAATCATCTGTACATCACCTGTCCACCCATCCTATTTGTAACCCCCGACGGAAAAGAGGGGTGTTATAAATTAGATGTGTCTGCCTGTCCGTGTGTCTGTCCGTGGCATCGTAGCGCACAAACGAATGGATAGACTTCTGTCCAGGTATTAAGTTCATCAGTTCGATTTTTTGCTGTGGTAGGGATCTTAAACGCTTATAAACGCTAAACGTATAAACGCTTAATAATACTTTATAAACACATATATGTGACCAGTTCTAAGCATTTTTCACGATAACGAGGACCCGATGCTAGAACTGGGAGATGGCTAATGGAACCCTGGCATGCCTACTAATAAACACGTCGAGTTTGGGCTCATTAGATTCGTCATAACCAGATCTATACATTCCTTATGATAACGAGGACCTGATGATAGAACCGGGAGGTGGCTGATGGAACCCCGGAATGCCTACTAGTAAACTCATCGAGTTCGGGCTCGTTAGAATCTTCTTAACCAGTTCTACACATTTTTTTCATAATAACGAGGACCTGACGCTAGAATTGGGAAGTGATAGATTTTGTGCGTCGGGTTTCTTAAAATTTTCGATTTTATTTATTTATTTATTGAAAAGTGTATAATAAAGAATTTAAGGATATAATATTATATCCTTGTGAGCTTAGTTCGGATCATGATTTTGTAATTAGATACCTACTTATTATAATCACATAACATGATTATTATAATTACATGACAGTATTGAAAAAAGTGTCCATGGAGTTTTTTGCACATTCTTCTCCATAGAGATCTACGCTTTGGAATGTGCAATTGGCACCATTTTTTCTTACCGTCTGATTTCTTGACATTTCGAAAGTTCCTGTAATTGGTTTATTTGAAATAAAATGCTTTGAATCTTGAATCTTTGTTACTGTAACTCTTATACCTATACAAAAGTACCACTGGCCAATAATCGGGGCATTACAAAATATAAGCCCTCCAGAAATTATGGCTCGTCAAAGAGCTTCAGCAAAGGCTAATCTTTATCAGTAATCTGAAGACGTTTTAGATAACCTTCTCTGCAAATGAATATGTGTCCAACCGTATAGAGGAGCACGGTGGACACTGCTGCTGAAACATCCTGGCTTGCAGAAGCAGCATTGCATTTGTTGCTGTTGCAACGTGATCAACTTTTCTTTCCCTTAATCAAAGCAAACCTGTCATCTTCAACTAGACTGTCTTTATCTACTAGATTTCATAAGGCATAACAAGATTTTTTAAAGTAATCGGCAATTAATTTCAATCTTGTATGGTCTGAATCAATTATTTCCAAATCACATACAGTAGTTATCATTTTACCCACAACGCTCATAGGACACCATGTACGCTAAGTTAGCTTACACCTTACCATTCATTCTGTATATGTTTAGTGGAAGTTGTCATATCACCGATTCTATATTAGACATGGTAACAGTTGAAGAATTCGGTATGTATCTACCTGTGTAATTTATCTACATAAGGCGATTATCACACTGCCACGCATCACGTCGCATTTTGCGTGTCAACGCCCCTAAGCGCGTACTTGCAAGAGTGCAGGGGCCCAAGTCTGCTATTTTTATAAATTCGTCATTCCAACACGATCCCATTATCATTTTGTTAAAAGTTTTTAATCTGCTAATTCATAATGATCGATCACTGATCGGTCAATGGTCGCGCAATAGAGTATTACAAGAAATAGAATTGAATTGTGGTAAAATGACAATATCGAGCTTATTACAAGTGCGTTTCACTTAAGAAGTTCCTTCGGCGTAATGTTGGCTCCCCGTCTGTCTACACAAAAAAGAAGGAAAATAGGAAAGAGTTGCCTACTCTACCAAAATTTTTTCCCGAAATGCGAAACGAAATCGATTATAACGGTAGTTGCAAAACTTTTTGGAGAAATAGGAGGGGTATGGGATTTTATTTAAAAAAAAGCAGGTCTAAAAGGAAGTTGTTAATAGAGAGTTACGATATTGTGGCGTGGCGTTTTCGGTATTTGAAAGAATTGCAGGACAATCGGAATGGAGCCCAGCGTACTATAGGTACTTTATTCAAAAATTGTTTAAAAAAAGAAACAAAAAAAGGCAATTGTTAAAAGTAGTGAAGTATTAGTTAATCTCCCTAAAATTAAGTAATTTAATTGCTAAAAATATTGCAACACTCATGTTTTTCCGTATTGTCAACATTATGACAAAGGAACTTCTTAAGTGAAACGCACTGTAAAAGCACTAGCTGCGTAATGACGTCGTAATGGTAGGTCCCTGATCAAAGGAACTGTCAAAATGTTTGCTGATGACCGCATACGTTAGATATTCATTTATGATTATGTACAAGATTAACATTCTATGCCATTTCTTTCAATGGAGTGTCCATGGTTGACCATTGGAATGTCATAATGACGACATTATATATTAGTAGATTACCAAAACTTGTCAAAATCAACAATTATGAAATCAATGATAGACTGTTCTGACACTATTGTAATTGCAGACTTGAGGCCCTGGGGGTCAATTCCACTAATAAATTTACAACGAAATCGCAACAGAACCGTAACTAAACGACCGCTATTGAGCGTTTTCCTATTCTGCTAAAATAACAACGATATAAGTTTAGTTCTAGTTAAGTTGAAGTTTAAAACTCAATTCTACTAACACAACCAATCCCGAACGAAACGTTAACTTCTTATAATCGCTATTCTACTAATGTTTTGACGCAAGCGTCACTCGTAAACAAAACGAATCTGTATCATCGTCGAGTTTTTTACGAACTCACGCGCGTATTTACGTTTTGTAGATTCACGCAGGCTCTTACTCATTTCATCCAAAAACACGCACGGCACCGTGTGTGTGTCATAATAGATTTTCATATAAAAAATGTTCAACTGTGTGCTAATAGCCGAAACCAATATAGTTGCGAAGACGTCTTTTTCTTCTTTGTTTTCGAATCGATGGTAGGTACACTCCTTGTACCCCTCGCGACCATGTGAAAAAGAAAGATGAAAAAAGATTGCATGTAGCGGAAATGAGAATGTTTAGATGGATGTGTGGTGTGACGAGAATGGATAAAGTGAGAAATGAGTATATTAGAGGAAGTTTAAAAGTGGCGCCAGTGAGTGAAAAGTTTAAAGGTAATCGCTTGTCTTGGTATGGTCATGTGAAGAGTAGGGATGAAACGCATGTCGCTAAAAGAGTTACCTACGAGTTTACATGTGAATGGATATAGAGGGAGAGGGAGGCCAAAGAAAAGATGGGTGAATTATGTGAGAAGTGATATGAAAGAAAAGGGAGTCAGTGATAACGTGACTAGTGACCGGACAGAATGGAAGAAAAAAACTTATTGCGCCGACCCCAAATAAAACGGGACAAGGGCAGGAAGATGATGTGTTGCGCGAAATGTCAGGTTTTAATAGATCCGTCGGATACTCAATGTGCGTGCGAAACTTCTTTTCAGAACGCGAGCCACACGTTGAAGTGCCCCAAGTGCCAATACAACTGCACTTTATGAGTGCCACCGAAACTAGAATTAACGAAGCTACTAGACCCAAACAGTTCAAGGGTTTTTTTTTGTGGGAACATCGTCCAATGCCATCCTCCGCTCTTGGGCGGACTGGGAGATAGTGTCAGACTTTTACTGTCTAAAAACCCACTCCTGTTGCTCCTTTGCCATTGTTCCAGGGCCCCGGGGATCTTTCGCTTCACCCGTGGCCCCAGTAGGCTTCGAACCTGCTGGGCCCCTGGGGTTGCTAACAACTTGAGGTGAGCGTGGAACAGTACGCGCCGTCGACGATTTGGGCTCGGTCCGGACGGCTACCGGACGGTCGGACGGTGGGCTATTGTTGATTGCGTCCGCAAGCCCGCGTCCGGAAATCAAGATCGGAATCCCGGCGGCTGGGGCGCGAGGGGTTCAAGAAGTGTACCATCCATTAGAAAAGCAAAGAAGAAAAAGACGTCTTCGCAACTATACTTATTGGTTTCGGCTGATATGAAAAGCCTACCAGTTATAAGTTTATAATATTAGTGCGCCAACACCTAATAACCATATTTAGGTGCTTCCTAGTTTTATGAAAATGGATATTACAAGTTTATTAAAATACGAATAAAATTTAATATATTTATTCTAAAGGTCGACGTAGGAAAGGCGATCAACAATCATATCTTGCATACAATTTTTTGGAATCTAATCAGTCTGAGTGTGAATTCGGAATTACGGTAAGTGAACTAGTTATATACGTACTTATTTCATCATCATCATCATCATATCAGCCGAAAGACGTCCACGGTTGGACATAGGCCTCCCCCAAGCGTCGCCACAACGACCGGTCCTGTGCGTCACACTTCCATCGGATTCCCACGACCCTGATCAAGTCATCAGTCCACCTTGTTGGAGGCCTTCCAACGCTGCGTCTTCTGGGACGTGATCGCCACTCCAAAACCTTTCGTCCCCATCGACCATCTGTTCTGCGTGCAATGTGCCCTGCCCATTGCCACTTAAGTTTAGCTATTCTGGTAACCTTTTCCCTGCCCTGTTCTCCTGCGGATATCTTCATTTCTGATGTGATCACGCAAGGAAACTCCGAGCATAGGCCTTTCCATCGCTCTTTGGGTAATTTTGAGTCTTCTTATGAGGCCTATTGTAAGTGACCACGTTTCGGAGCCATAAGTCATCATTGGCAACATCAGACATGTGTGTTATATTGGACTAGAAGACACCGCATAGCATCCCGAACGCTGCCCAGCTGAGTCGGATTCGACGTTTGACTTCTTTCCCGAAATTACTCGTACTTATTTGATATAGGAGTATATTTATTTGATATAGAAAAATATAATACAAATATTTTAAGTGGGTCACTCACAAATATAAAATTGATGACCACTGTTTTTGGCGCGTCGATCTACAACATAGGTACATTTTATACGGCAACTACACATATGAAGCTACATTAAGGTGAGTATAGACTACAACATTTTCTGGAGCTTTTCTGTGTAATGTAACGTTCTTACGAATGGTACAATACAAGCAAAAGCTCAGTTTCCAAAGCATTTCCATGTAATGTAACATTCCTGCGAATATTATTAGTATTATAATACTTAGGTAAGATTTCATGTAGATGATATTTTATTGTTGTTGGATACGGAACAAGTAAAAGGAAACGCATTGACGCTTAATAATTAAAAAATTGCACTTGCACAGGAGCGCGCGGGTGCGGGGCGCGCCGCGCGGGGCGCTGCGCCATGGCGTCCGCGCAGGCATTGCGCATCGCTAGTCTATTATGCCTATGCTTTATACATAACGATTGTTTATACTTTGATGTTATTTCCTCATTTCTTATCGAAATTGTCAACTTTTCGAATAAGTAAGAAGATTTTTATGTTATAAACTAGCTTCTGCCAGCGACTTCGTACGCGGATCCTGTTGCTTATGTCAGCGACAACGGGGTCGTCAAAATCAAAGATCTGAAACGTCTGATATCGAATTCTAAGAGCCGGGGGACTGGATTCAGTATTCACGTGCGATGGCTTATTAGCGTATTTCATGTATAACTTTGGTGTTTCTATACCGATTTCTATGATTCTTTTTTTATTGAATAGATAATAATGTTAACTTTTTAATATTAGGGATGAGTGAGAGTGTTATAGACGTAAGAGTAGACGAAAATAAACAGAAAGCTCCAAACTGCTAAGCCATCGGGAGTTACACGTGTTATTGTGAGTCAACCATAAAAGATAGATATATGCTGTCGTGGGATATTTTTTATATAATTTTAAGGAGAATATTTCCGTGATACATGATTTCTGTGTAGCTTTAACCATTAAGGCTGCAAACGCGACGGAAGCTTAAAAAATGGAGTAATTTCTCCCGTTTCCCCAACATTTCCCTTCACTGCTCTGCTCCTATTGATCGTAGCGTGATGAAAAGTATACTATAACCTGCCCAGGAGTATGAAGAATGATTGTACCAAGTTTCGTTAAAATCCATCGCGTAGTTTTTGTTACTATAAAGAACATACAGACAGACAGACAGGCAGACAGACAGACAGACAGACAGACAAAAATTTTACTGTTTGCATTTTTAGCATCAGTATCGATCACTAATCACCCCCTGATAGTTATTTTGGAAATATATTTCATGTACAGAATTGACCTCTCTACAGATTTATTATAAGTATAGATAGATATTCCTATATTAAGTTTATTTATATTTTTTATTACTGCGACTGAAGGACTCTGTATCCATGGTCAAGAAATAAATTAAAAAAAAAGTACTTACCCTTCAGATAAACATAAATTACCTGATAGCCAGAGTGCATCTCATAACGATTCTAATAATCCCAAATACGGTTATATTACATGAACTTACCTTCCGGCTTTATCACCAGATCAGTTCGATACATCCCCTCCCCCTTTTCTTTCAGTCAATCATCGACTACACGTATAAACAAAGCTATTTAACTTGTTACGACAATTCTGCTATGATTCCATGAGGAGTTCTGTTCCATATCTTCGAAGTTCATGATCAGATCATAACAATATTTCTATGGGACCTACTTGGAAGCATAACCTTTCAATAAAAAATAATTTTCAAAATCGGTCCACAATTGACCGAAATATCGGTGAACATACATACATACAAAAAAAAAAGACGTGTGGCTCTCGGAGACTGCCGCGGTAAAGCTATTGCATAGCATTTTTTATCAACTTATGCAATTAAATTGTGATTGAAGTTGACAAGTTGCCATGACAACCATCTAGTGGGGGGTGTTAATTTTTTTCGTTACGGAATTTCTGGATTCGGTCTCCACGCTCAATGCCCGCGATAGAAGCTATGCAATAGCTTAAAAAAAATACGTACATTAAGCCGAACATAGAACCTCCTCCTTTTCGAAGTCGGTTAGTAAAACTCTTCGTTTTAATAGTGGCCTTTTTTTAGCGAGCAAATGACACTGATGATTGGGAAGACCCGGATTACGAATTTTTGGATGATTACACATACGTCAGAGTGGAATATATTAACAGAATGTCACCAATGGAAGTGTATTATAACGAGAGTGCTATGACTGTATTGTTTTTTGTATCCAAACCAACTGTAAGGATACCTTTTGCAGTGGCTGGTTACTCTTTAATTAAGACGATTAAATTAATAAAGAATTAAAACAAAAATGTGTATGTATTTATATTATTATCTATTCTGTAACTATCCATTTATTATTTTACTGGCCTGTTAGTCTAGTCGTTAGTGGCCTTGACTGCTATGCCGGTAGTCGTGGGTTCGATTCCCACCCAAGACAAAAGTTTGTGTGATGAGCACGATCATTTGTTCTGTGTCTGGGTGTAGTTTATCTATAACTTAGCTTTTCCCGAGGCTTCGCTCGCATACTAACATTATAGCCTACGTCACTCAGGAATAAAGCGGCTTTCTATCAGTGAAACATTTTAGCAATCAGACCTGTACTTTCAGAGATTGCCCCCTACAAACAAAAAAAAAAAACAAATTTTACCTCTTTATAAGAAATATTAAGGTCCTTACATATGAAATTGGCGTTTTGTACCGGAGGAATATAAACTAAATTGTAATAATACATTGTTACACTAGGGGTGAAACTTATATATATATATATATATATATAGATATATTTTTCATTATTCCCTAGGGAGATAATGTAGTACGGCCGATCCCTAGGAAATAATTTATTTTTCCTTGTTATTAAGAATAAATTTCTTAATAATTAATTACAATTTAGCCTAACAGACTAATAAGTAATTTAAATCTAACTTATTTTTATACGGTTTTTTTTATACTAAGAATAGTGTCCTCTAGCACTAATAGAAGTCCATAGCACTTTCTTAGAGTCTGATATTGATAAAAACACTTTGTTCATGTGTTAGTGGGATGATATACCTAATAATATTCTTAAACGGGTTTTTTTTTTATCGACGGGGAAAATCATCTTTGACGAAACCCGCTCTTGGGAGGAGCGGGAGACAGTGTCAGACTCTTACTGACTAAAAACCCCGCGCCGTTCCTTCTAGCCTTCATACCGGGGCACGAGCTCCCTTTCGGACAACCCTGTCCCCAGTAGGCTTCGACCCAGCTGGGCCCCTCCTGCTGCTGACAACTCCTTGAGGCGCGCGGGAACAGTGCGCGCCGTCGACGTCTTAGACTCGGTCCATTACCGGACGATCGGACAGCGAGCTACCCATGGCTCGCCGTCTGCGAGCCAGCGTCTACGGTGGCCGGAAATCGATCAGTGCCCATTCTTAAACGGGTGATTTTAACCGAACTTGTGCAGCGTGAAAACCTCCGTATCAACATATTATTTCTCACCATTATACACCGTTGTTATATATGCACTTTTGCCATTTCATGAAAAATACTTTTCCAAGGACACTGCCACGACACACCTGCCCTGGGACACCGCATCCCCTGTCGTGAGGGCTCGCACGCGCATGATGGCGTCCACCGTAGAGCGCGCCCTGCGAAAGCCGAATTGTCCGTCCGACAAATCCGGCCTTTTTGTCACCTTTATGCTGAAGATCTCCTGATTTACTCGCAAACTCCTTTTGCAAATGTAATAGGATAAAGCCACCTATTGTATGTGTTTTATATATATATAAGTAGTTAAGTTTTTCTATCTTATGTTTCATAGTGTAATAGACAAATAAGTATATAATAAATAAATACGAAGGGTTTTGGTTTTATATTTTGTAAATAAAAATTCATTTAGTTTCAAATGTTTTTTTTTTTATATAGAAGACAAAAACTTACTTTACCAACACTAGGGCCATAATGTCCACCGGCTCATTGAGGTTTTACGGCGACTCATACCGTCTGATCACGTCGAAGAGAGTAACCATAAACTTCAAGAGGGACTTCCATAACTGGATTATTTACGTAAAATAATAGCACCCGTGTTTTATTGTTATAAGATACCATCACATCTGAAAAGGGGCTGATGTATTCCGCCCTGATATGAGTGAAATTTTTCTGAAAGTCTTTATTGTTTGGCTAAAAAAAAAGAAAATTATACATAAATATTTCTGATGCAATAAGATCAGCTTTTTCCTAGATTATGTTGAATTGTGCGAACTTTCTTATGCAGTGATCTAATGTGACGATCATGTATGTGAAGCAAACTTTGCCCACCGTAAAAAAATAAAGCAAACTTGATCAGATATCGAGATTACGATCGAAGAGATGTTAGGAAAGACGAAAGTTATCAAAACACTTTTCTTAGACAGCTGGTGGAATTTCGTGGAGCACTTCTAAAGTCTGGTTCCTAAACTGATCCTTACTGGGGTTGCTCTTGAGCGGCTCTTGCCCAACCTAGAGGAGGCCGCACGCGTGAGGGAACGAATGTCTTCACGCCCCAGCCGCCGTGATTCTGACCCCGACTACGTGAAAGGCGCACTGTTTCCGCGCGCCGTTGCCAGTAACCGCGCGGAGTTGTCAGTAACCGTAGGGGCCCAGCAGGGTCGAAGCCTATTGGGGGCAAGGGTCTATTTCTGAAAGGAAGGCTCGGCCTCGGTATGAAAGGCAACGAAGGTACGAGGTGGGTTTTTAAGTCGGTAAAAGTCTGACACTATCTCCCGCTCCGCCCAAGTGTGGGGGATGTCATCTGGACGATTATTACCCACCGCAAAAATAATCTGTATTACTTGAGTTCCCTTTTGCGTTCTAGGATAAATTGCCCACCAGGCGTCGGCCCTGCTGGGCTCCTACGATTGGCTGACATCTCTTTGAGGAACGCTTAGGCCTTTACGGAATCTCCCGAACTTATAGTGTGTGCCAGCCACTCCTAAAAGAGGGGACTTATCGCCACAGTTATGGCGTGCCCAAAATTACTGAGGTTACCACTAACTCTGTAACGAAGAAACATATTTTGATGTGGGATTATGGAATTATCAATTGAGAACGAAATTTAAGTACGAGTATAAATCTGGCTTACCTTTAGCTTCAATTTGTACATTGGAGTGAATAATTCAACTTGACTTCTCAAATGGAATGATTCTTCATCGCGTTTAGCACGTTGACCTTTGGATAAATGATATTGATTAATTTATTTTACAAGCACCCTGCCCTGCTTATACACCGCTAAATTTTTATCGTTTTAATCCCGTGGAGGGTCGATCCGGTACATGGAACACTATCGATTTGTCACTCTATCACTTACTCCCTTTTCATTCATATCACTTCTCACACAATCCATTAATCTTTTCTTTAGCCTCCCTCTCCCTCTTCATCCATCCACATGTAAATTCATAACTCTTTTAGCAACATGCGTTTCATCTCTCCTCTTTACATGACCATACCAAGACAAACGATTTCCTCAATATACTCAAACTTCCCTTAATATACTCATTTCTCACTATATACATTCTCGTCACACCACACATCTATCTTAACATTCTCATCTCCACTATATGCAATGCACTACATGCATGAATGTTAGGTTTTTACATTTTGCGTCAATATGTCATTTTTACCGACTTCCCAAAAAGGAGGAGGTACTACGTTCGGCTGTTTGTATGTTTTTTTTTTTTTTTTTTTGTATGTTTGTTCGTCGAATACTCCCCCAAATGTGGACGGATTTTCAAAATTCTTTTTTTGTTCGAAAGGAAATAGTTCTGAGGTGGTCCCATTATCACCAAATTAGGATCTGATGATGGGATCTTGGAGAAATCGAGGGCAACCTTCAAATTTTATAGACTCACTTATTGATTTTCGCATATTTTATGAAGTATCTTGTGTATTTGCGTATGGTCGTCACCATCTCAGGTAGCTGGGCTGATGATGGAAGGTACAACTTCTTAACAGTAAGAAGTTACTCGAACAGGCAAGGACTGTTTTAGTAAATTGTTTTGATGTTTGATAGGGCATTTGCCACATTTGGTCTCATGATCATCATGTCATGACCTGATGCTGCAGTCAGGATAGTCTGCAGAGTACCTAAGTCCTCGACAACAAACAGCAGATATATCGAGTTTAGGCTCATTGAAAACGGCTCGATGTGTGGATAAACGTACTGCTAATAAAGAACACCGAGGTACATAGAGACCTGATGCTGAAGCCAGGAGCATCAGGAAAAGTACAAACCTTGAAATTACAGCACCGTAGTCGTGTTTGGGCTCATTTTAAACAGGACTAAATTTTAAGTTCATTGCAATGTTGACATAAATTGGCCTGATGCTACAGCCGGGATTATCAGCATCTAGTCTAATGACTGATTGAAAGATTTACCTTTCGGCTTCATCATCAGATCAGTTCGATATATCCTTTCCCTCTCCAGCATCTAGTCTAATGACTGTTTGAAAGAAGAGGGGGAGAGGATATATCGAACTGATCTGATGATGAAGCCGAAAGGTAAATTAATGTAATCTAACCGTGTTTGGGATTATTAGAACCGTTATGAGATGCGCTCTGACTATAAGGTATTTAAGTTTGACAGAGGGGTACTTTTTAGTGGTGGTACCATAACTAAAAAGTGTAAAATAAAAAAAACTTTTTACAAAAAAAATATAACCGACTTCAATGATAAAAAACACTGAAAAGTATCAAATAACTTTAATTTTGGAAGTCGGTGTTAAATAACGAAGAGACTAAACTATTATAGAAACATTATTGCAATAATTATCGCGATAATGGGCATTGACGTTAAACGCTAGTGTGGCCCCAGCATTATACATATACGCTTTTATAGCGAGCCATTCGACAAAGGCCAGGTCCTGGTTGTCGGCGCGTTGTGTCCCATGCACCCCTCAAAGAGATGTCTGCAAAAGTGATGGGGTCTATCAGGGTCGATGCTTGGTCGTGGCTGTTTCAAATAGTCACTGGATTTTAGTCAGTAAAAGTCTGAAATTATCAAACGACTCCTCTCGCTCTGGGTGGAAGGAAAAGGTTGTGTCAGACTTTTTATCAGCGCGCTCGGTCACTCATACTGGTATCTCATTGAGGCGGAACACAACGCGCCGCGACGAGTAAAATCCATTTGACGCTGGCCTTGCCCAATAAGGACTTTCAATAGACACGCTTATACTAGTTTTGTTAGTGCCGACGCTCAACTTGGATAAAATTCATACCCACCATATACAAACACCCTTATGAATAGTGACGGCATAGGTTCGATCTCCTCGCTACTTGAATCAGAACTGATTTCACCACAAAAAATAAACAAAATTAATCCTAGCGTAAACTGTAAAGACGTTAAAATGGCGAACATTGTGTCTTTCTAGTACTTTACTGATAAATATTTAGTAGCGATTTGGAAATAATTGATTCAAGCCGTACGAAATTGCAATTAATAGGTAAGATTATCTTAAAACTCACTTTATTGCCTTCTGCCCAATTTATGGCCTCTATAGGTATTGGTACAAGCTACGAAAAGAAAATATAAACAATTAATAAAATTAAAAAAAAAACTGGCCAAGAGCGTGTCGGGCCAAGCTCAGTGTAGAGTTCCGTAGTTTCCCGTCCGGAGTTAAAATTAACAGCGCGAAGTAGCGCAAAGTACTATGCCATCTCTCTAGAAATTGGGTTACTAATTTATACAAACTTAGCGGGTTAAGTATGTTGGGTTTTCGGTGGTAATGTTGGATTGCGTGATTTTGCGTGAACCGATTTTAATAATTATTTTTTTTTATTTGAAAGAAGATACGTTCAGGATAATAAAATTTGTCAAGTAAAAAAAAATACTTACATATAGGTAGGTACGGTTAAATTACAAACTTAGTTCAGAAATTATTTTGTGCAACTTTTCAAAAACTGTTCAATTCATCAAGTTCAAAATAATTTTCCTATTTAACAAACAATATATTTTACATGTTAGGGTTGAAATTTAAAAAAAATCACTCCCCATTTAACGTGAAGGGGGGGGGGGTACCCTAATAAATTGATATACATATTGGTAAAAATTTCAGCTTTCTAGTGCTAACGGTCACTGAGATTTTCCGCGGACAGATAGACAGATAGACTTAGCGATACTATAAGGGTTCCTAGTTGACTAAGGAACCCTAAAAAAAGCGCCTTCAAACTTAACCCTTCAGATACCGTCAATTAGAGACACAATAGTAAGACAATAGATGCGCGGCCACCGGTGGTCTCTTGGGGATTCATGAATTAATATGACAAAGTATCAATGGTCCGGGCCCTGGTCGAGGCCATGGTCCGGAGCGAGGAGGAATGGCAGGCAGTCGCCTCCTTCTGCGAAGCAGTAATGCTTGCAAAGGAGGAGGCCGACCGCATCAGGCAACGGCGCCCTCGCCGCCGTCGCCGGGATTCCGATCCCGATTTCCGGCCACCGTAGACGCAGGCTCGCGGACGGCGAGCTATGGGTAGCTCGCTGTCCGATCGTCCGATAATGGACCGAGTCTAAGACGTCGACGGCGCGCACTGTTCCCGCGCGCCTCAAGGAGTTGTCAGCAGCAGGAGGGGCCCAGCTGGGTCGAAGCCTACTGGGGACAGGGTTGTCCGAAAGGGAGCTCGTGCCCCGGTATGAAGGCTAGAAGGAACGGCGCGGGGTTTTTAGTCAGTAAGAGTCTGACACTGTCTCCCGCTCCACCCTAGAGCGGGTTTCGTCAAAGATGATTTTCCCCGTCGAGAAAAAAAAAAAAAAAAAAAAAAGTATCAATGGTTTTTTTACTTGTTTTTATTATTGTATATTTTAAAACTTGTGCAAAGTTGTAGATTAAATATAAGATAACGAGTTGTTCTGGGGAAAAATATAGCAGGTGGCAAAAATATTGGTTATGTTGGAGGCATTCAGCAAGAAATTTTTTAGTTCAGAAAAATTGTAAATAAACACATCCTGTAGACTATAAATCACATTTTTATTGTATAAATATAAAATGTTACAGTGCTTCTGGATATAACAATCACAACATGTGAAACACAAACAAAATTATATTTGAAAATCACAGCTTTTATGGTACATAAAAGCACAGTAATCAATCTTAAAACTATAAAATATTACTTTCACACAGCTTTGAGAAACTTAGAACTTGGAGAGATAGAACACCTATTTATTTTTTCTATAGAGAGATTAAGTATGATGTACATTTAGTTACTTATATCAATAACATAGTCAATCAGTCATCAAGCCATTCCACTTCCCCTACGGAATCTAAAGACTCGAATACAGGAGCAGAGGACTGAGGGAAGAGTGTTGTTGACATACTGGAGGATCAAGAGCTGCATTCTCATTTCGGGACTGCAATCTCATCTACTGATGATATTTGTAACATTAAAAAATATCTGAAATACCACACTAGACACATGAAAGGCAGTATGGGTTATATATATCTATACTCTATTCACGATAGCGTTAGACAAAGTCAAAAGAGGTTGTTTTAGGGTACACTTCAGAAATCAGTAACATTTATTTCAAATAGACGTAATACTTACAGACATTTTTTAATCAACCTTAACTGTAATAAAGCACAATATACATTATATTGTACTATTACAGTTAAGGTTGATTCTGAATTTATTATAATCACCTTATATACCAACTGTTATACTTAAATGAATTCATTTGAACTATCCATCTTCTGAATTTATGAGGCTTTTAATTAAATGAATTATGTAGTTCTTACCTAGTGTCAATGTTAAAAACCGTGAGAGAATTTAGTAATGATAATCATTAATTACACCTATTTCTACTCATAAAGTAACATATAATGAACAATTATTGGACTTACATGAGATATGTCGTCTTATGCGAGTGGCCGTTTTCATTCCACTTCCCCAAAATATGGTGCAAATGGTCTGTTGTATCTATCATCGATACAAAAATAAAAGCTGCAGGAAAAATAATTTGTTGGTGATCCAGTTTCGATTTTTGTAAGGAATGGGTCAGTGGGTCGTCTTAGGGGCGGATTTCAGGAATGTAATAAATGTGTATATTTGTGTATTATTAGTTAAAATTTTGTATTACAACCTTCCAGCCAGCGTCTCAAAATGCCAATCAGTAACAAACACTTGCAAATACCAGAAGGATATATAAAATCTTTGGCAAACACTAGAGAGTATTAGCAACAGATAACCTATCCAACTGTGTTGTCTATGGTGTATGGTGCAATAAAGTTAAGCATAATACACATAATATGGCCTGGCGGGGAAACTGTTCTTTTTTTGTATATAATTTTCAATAATCAGGCATATTTTCTTTCTTCTTACTTAGTAGACGTTCTCCAGGCAATCCCTCTACCGCTCCTCTGCCACTGGAACTGATAATTGGCAGCACTTTGTTCTCCAAATTAATTCAGACGAATAAGCTTGTTGGACTCTCTATCGGTTGCGGCTGCATTCCCTCTTCGAGGCTGCAGCATTGCCTTTTGTTTTGGCCTTAAACTCCATGTACTCGAAACAAAAAAAAATGTAACTGAAAATACCTATATACCTACCTTAATCCAATGCCTACCAACATGGCTTGGTACAGGCCATGGTCCGGAGCGTAGTGGAGTGGCAGACGGTCGCCTCCTTCTGCGAAGCAGTAATGCTTCTCGTGGGCTCGTGGACGACTAGCAATGGGTAGATCACCATCCGGATCGAGCCCGAGTCGTAGACGGCGCGTAGTGTCCAACGCGCGTCTCCTAGAGATGTCAGTAAAACAACAGGGCAGAGCACCGCACAGTCCTCGTGGGGGCGATCGGCGGCAACGGTCTCTTGCCATGCTAATGCTATGGTCCGAATCGAGGAGGAGTGGCTGGCGGTCGCCTCCTTCTGCGCAGCAGTAATGCTAGCAAAGGAGGAGACCGCACGTGCACGCGCGAGGAAGCGGCCCTCACGCGCCAGCCACCGCAATCCCGATTTCCGGACACAGTAGGCGCGGGCTTGCGGACGGCAAGCAATGGGTAGCTCGCCGTCCGACCGTTCAGTTACCGTCTGGATCCAGCCCAAATCGTCGAAGGCACGACAAAAATGCTTGAAAAATTAGCATCTTGAATGTATGTTAGTTCTAGCAATGAAGTGAATAGAAATACATTGGGTAGAAAATATTTGAAATTTGTAGAAAGTAAGATATAAGCTTGACTCGCCCTTCGCCATTGGTCTGATGTCTAGATATCTAAAGTTTTGGTTGGTTCCTCTGCAGCTGAATTTAGATGGAATTCTACGGAGTTCCACGTTTCCCGGGAAAACCGAACGGCCTGTGACTGTACCGGAGGGCGTCCTGATGCCAAAAAGATATGCGATATGTATTGTCGTAGTGTCACTTACCTTATATTTTAGATTTTTCTTGCACAAAACATAATATTTCCGCTTGACTTGCGAGTATAAACAAATTCGAAAGAATAATAAAATTATTTCACGTTTTATTTGTTTATGTGTGTGAAGTGGAGTTCCCTGCTGGAGTCTGTGTTTCCTGAAAGCTACAACTTAGGAATCTTTAAGTAAAGAGTGTATAGGTTACTTCATATAAACTTAATTTTTTTAGTGAATGTCAATTTATGGTAGATAATTGCAATTCACGGTGCTCATTGTCACCGCGGTTGACGTCTCAAGTTTTATCAACTATTGAAAAAAACAACTACATAAATTGAATATCGCGTCTTGCGCGTTACTGTTCTCGAGCATTAGAAAACATTTTGTTTTGCCCAGTTTTTTTATTTATGTAAAATGTATAAAATGCTTTTGACATTTGATATTTTTTTTATTGATAGTCTCGCGTTTGACCACCATCACACCTGAGCGTAAGCGATGATGTGGTCAACGATGGAGCACGTTTCATCATCATCATCATCATTTCAGCCGACAGACGTCCATTGTTGGACATAGGCCTCCCCTAAGTGTCGCCACAACGATCGATCCTGCGCGACTCGCATCCATCGGTTTCCCGCAACCTTCACCAGGTCACCGCACGTTTGCCTAGAAGTAACCTATTCACTCATGACTTAAACACCCCCAAGTTGTAGCTATTAAGAAACACAGACTCCGACAGGGAATTCCACTCCTTGGCTGTACAAACAATTAATGTGTTCCCAAAACGCTTCGTGCGTATGGGTGGGATGTCAACCAAGCGTACCATAACTCTTTATTATTGTCAGGCACGTTGCTTCTATTGAGTACCTGTGGCAACGCCACGGTCAGCTATGTGATGCCGTCGCTATGTGATAGACATTCGCTGACGAAGTCCTGTTCCTTCTCGATGTGGTTCCTGAATTTGGTGAACAGGTCACATGGACGAAGTTTTTTGGTAGCTAGTATGGAGGATAGCAGACATCTTTTGCGCGTTCTCTTTGGGTACATGACGCGACGCAATCTGTTTCTCGATTCGACTGCTCAATCTACTTCCGGTTTATCTGAAGCAATTCCTTCTCTATTAATTTGAGTTTTTTTCATGCTTATCTTTTTACAGTAATAAATCGAGGTCGATTTGAGCTTGTTTTTGAGCCAATGCATACTCCGACCTCCCGCACTCTACCGCCGATGAGTAAAAAGTGATCCACATATCACTTTTTACTGATTTTATCATAAGGCCCGTACCTCACCGGAACGCCAGCTGCTAGTTCGTTCAACCAAGAAAATGCACCAGTATGTATTTAACCTGGCCACTGTTGCCCACGCAGCCAATATTTTTTTTTTTTTTGGAACCACGACCTGGCTCCGTCACCATGGCGTTCCAGTGAGGAAAGGCCCTTACTGTTCACTTTTGTTTAGTCAACTGCTTCGTGGCACGTGTTTGGCTACGTGTTTTTGCGCTAACACCGTTCGGAGGTGTGTGTAGCAGCAACATTCCTGCAACACAAGTTTTAGCCCGCCGAAAACGCATGTGGGTTGAGATTCGAGTTCCGGTTCGACCGGACCAGCTTAAGAGGTGACCAGACCGTTGCAAACTAGCGTTCTTACCGAGGTGACCTTGGTTTGTGTGTTTGATTAGTGTTGTGGCTACATGGATGTAAACCACGCGTCAACACGTTCGGTGGTTGGAAAAACGCGCCTCTCAACCAAGGGAGTAGAAGGTCATGGATGATGGAGGTCTAAACAGATTGAATCTAGCAAGGTCACCTTGGTTGAGACGTTGGTTTGTAACCATCTGTACCATTAGCCAAGTTGCTAATCTGCAATAGTCAACGCTAGTAGAAAGCTTCAAATGTACGGGAATGACGCCTCCTCAACGCTCAGTCACGTGGTCAGAACAAAAGAATTTGACGGCAACGTCAACTCGAAGCGTTCGACGCAAGCGAAACGGTTGTAACTTGGCTAGGGGGGCTGGTCACCCCTTTAATGTTGCGCTAAGAACGCAGAGCGCGTTCATGCGGGAATTAAGTAAAAAGACAGTTAGTTTCGTTCGAGAGCCTAAAATATCAAGTCTTGCGGCCTTTTCGCCTTCGTTCGTTGTGGTTGCCGCGCGCTACGTAGGTATCGCGATTCCTTTCTACTCTTTCTACGCCGTGGAAAGGCTTGTGACATGATATCCAAGGGTTCTCGCTATTATTTATTTTCATTATAAAACACAGTAATTTTTTTTTCTTCAGTAACACGTCGCATGCTTAATGGAAAACAGACCTAATTAAAAAAATGTGGGTATTTGAAAATTGAACCTTATTATTGAAATATATTTTTTAATATTCAAATACTTTCTTTTTTGAGTTAGGTCTCTTTATGATTAAGCATGCGACGTATTTATCTTACGAAACATTCATACGTTGATAATGTTGTACATGAATCTATAATAAACCTTTTTTTTTCAATCCTATTAACTTTTTTTGCTGTATCCATCATATCATCATATTATTCTTCATCATCTTCATCTTCATCGGGAAGAGAGTAACCGCGAATTTCAAAAGGTACCGGCATAACTGCATCTTTTATCCAAATTTCTAAGAAGTTAGTCGAATTGATAAAAGTTATCGTCGTGTCTGAGAAGAGTGCCATATATTCTATTATTACATATGTGAAAGTATCCTGTATATTTTCTCCCTCGGGCTAAAAAAAAAAAGGTTTCTGAGGAAATAAAAATCAGTTATTCCTTAAATTATCCAAACTAAAATTTCTGAAGAACAGGGACCTTGCCTTAACGGTTTTAAAATGTCAGACGTGCGAACGAGAAAGAGGGATGGAGCTGTACAGGATTATTCGTAAAACACTGGCAAGCTCTCAGGACTAAGTTACAAACATCATACATCACAACTTTTGTTTTATGACTTTTTACAAATATAACATTTGCCAAAAACAATCCTTAAATTTTTCTTTGTTCTATCTAACACATTTGAACTATAGTATTTTGCTATACCTATACCTGTAAGACGCGACGCAAACGCATCAAGCACCTCCGCCACCCGATTCCCACTCTCCTTTCGATATTGTACTATCGCTTGCTTCGCATAGACTTCGTAATGTTTAAAACGTTCAATTTAAGTATTATTATTTTTGTATGAAAATCTGATGAACTAAAATATGATACATTTTTAAAAGTAATAGAACAAAAGTTGTCGTTTATGGTGTGACTACCATACCATAGTCCTGAAAGGTTGTTAGTGTTTTCCAAATAACCTTGTAGATACACCCTATATAGCTCTAGCCCACTAATATTTCAGTTTAGGTGGTAAAATGGATCGCGTTAAGAGTTCGTGCCAGGCCCTCACGCTTGGACAAAAGACTTTTCTTTTAGCTTTCCCACCAAGCGCTAAGTAAAACATTTACGGCAATCACATTACCTGTTGTGACTTCTTTGCAGGTAATGTCACATTTTCTACTTAGCTAACTGAAAAATATACAATACAGCTGCATGCTTAGACAAAGAAAGCAGTAGTGGTCGAGTGGTAACGGCCCCGACTTACGAGTTGTAGGTCGCGGGTTCAAAGCCAGCCAGGCGCACTGGTTCGTGTAATTTATTTCATCACCACTGCTCTCAAAACGGTGAAGGAAACATCGTAAGGAAACCAAAAAATTCGAAGACATGTGACATCCAACCCGCACTGAGCCCGCGTGGTGGATTACGGCCCATTTCCTCTCCTAGAGAGGAGGCCTGAGTCCCAACAGTGGGAACATTATAAGGCTAGGTGCTATGCTTAGCCAACTAAACTTGCAGCTGTATTTCTATTTAATTTTTTTGACTATAGATATAGTGTGACATGTACCTATAAAATGTTCAAAAAGGGTAGAATTAACTTTTTACACCACCTGCTCGATAATGCCCTTTTACTCGTATACGTCATACAAACATCCCTTAAAGCAAGACAAATTCTGTCCTAGGGAGATAATGCAGTAAGGGCAATCCCTAGGGAATAATGTTCTTGGTTGGGAGGTACGTTTTCCCAACCACCGAACGTGTTGACGCGTGGTTTACATCCATTTAGCCGCTACACAAACCAAGGTCACCTTGTTTGGACGTTTAAGGGGTGACCACATGTTTGTAATCCAACGTCCCAACCAAGGTGACCTTGCTAGTTTTAAACCGTGTAGACTGCAGATGTAAACCATGACCTTCAACGTCCTTGGTTGGAAGGTGCGTTTTCCCAACCACCGAACGTGTTGACGCGTGGCTTACATCCATCTATCTATCTATCTATACTTATAATAAATCTGTAGAGAGGTCAATTCTGTACATGAAATATATTTCCAAAATAACTATCAGGGGGTGATTAGTGATCGATACTGATGCCAAAAATGCAACCAGTAAAATTTTTGTCTGTCTGTCTGTCTGTCTGTCTGTCTGTCTGTATGTTCTTTATAGAAACAAAAACTACTCGATGGATTTTAACGAAACTTTGTACAATCATTCTTCATACTCCTGGGCAGGCTATAGTATACTTTTCATCACGCTAGGATCAATAGGAGCAGAGCAGTGAAGGGAAATGTTGGGGAAACGGGAGAAATTACGCCATTTTTTAAGCTTCCGTCGCTTTTGCAGCCTTAATAGTTAAAGCTACACAGAAATCATGTATAACGGAAATGTTCTCCTTAAAATTATATAAAAAATATCTTTCGACAGCATATGTCTATCTTGTATGGTTGACTCACAATAACACGTGTAACACCCGATAGCTTAGCAGTTCGGAGCTTTCTGTTTATTTTTGTCTACTCTTACGTTTATAACACTCTCACTCATCCCTAATTTAAAAAGGTTAACATTATTATCTATTCAATAAAAAAAGAATCATAGAAATCGGTATAGAAACACCAAAGTTATACATGAAATACGCTAATAAGCCATCGCGCGTGAATACTGAATCATGCTCTAAGGATTATTTTTGTGTAACGATCTCCGCGCTCAACGCGACTCGCGGCGGCAATATTTGGCTGTTGATGCGAATAGACGTTCAGAGTGTTGACAGAGAATAATTGATTTTAACAAACTGTGCTTATCAGCGCGACTTTTAGTCTACTCTCACGTTTAATCATTTATTTTTAGATTTCTTTGGTTGTTATTTTCTAAAATAGGTATCAGTTATTTTTAACCGACTTCGAAAAGGAGGAGGTTCTATGTTCGGCTGAATGTATTTTTTTTTGTATGTATGTTCACCGATATTTCGGTCAATTGTGGACCAATTTTGAAATATTTTTTTTCGATTGAAAGGTTATGCTTCCAAGTTGGTCCCATAGAAATATTGTTATGCTGATCATGAACTTCGAAGATATGGAACAGAACTCCTCATAGAATCATAGCAGAATTGTCGTAACAAGTAAAATTGCTTTGTTTATACGTGTAGTCGATGACTGACTGAAAGAAAAGGGGGAGGGGAAAGGGGGAGGGGGTAAATTCATGTAATATAACCGTATTTGGGATTATAAGAATCGTTATGAGATGCACTCTGGCTATAAGGTAATTTATGTTGAGCTGAAGGGTAGGTACTTTTTAGTGGTGCTACCATAACTAAAAAGTGAAAAATAAAAAACTTTTTACAAAAAAAATTAAACCGACTTCAAAAAGTACAAAATAACTTTAATTTCGGAAGTCGGTGTTAAATAACGAAGAGACAAGATTCGGTATGATCTATTATAGAAACACCGACTTCCGAAATTAAAGTTATTTTGTACTTTTTGAAGACGGTTTAATTTTTTTTGTAAAAAGTTTTTTATGTGTTTAAATATTTCTTAGTATTAGCTTACTTATAAATTAAACTTTTTTTTTAATTTATTTAGGTGTAGTTTTAAATAGGTAAGTACCTAGGTATCAAATAGGTTATTTCATTATATTAGACGTAGTTTAGGTACCTACTTATACTTATAATAAATCTGTAGAAGTGAAAATTCTGTACATTGAAAATATAAAAAAATAAACGGCCGGGGGTGTTACTAGATCGAAACCAAACCCAAAAATGTGATTAATTTTTTTTTTGTCTGTCTGTTTGTTCAGACATCACGCAAAAACTACTGGTCCGATTACGATGAAACTTGGTATAATTATTCTTTAATATCAGTGTGGTGCACACTGGGTACTTTTTATCCCGGAAAAGTATAAACAATAAAAACAAACTTAATGTTGCGGTTCGATCCCTAGACCCGATTACTGTACCAACCGCAAATAATAAGTTGGTCGTAGGTTACGTCACCCGCTGTGGAGTTCACTAAGGGGCGCTGCACATGGCTAGGATACTATAATATTTGGGTAAATAATATGTAGTTTCCGTTTTCTAAACGTGTCGTAAATGGCGTTGGCGTCGAGTTAGATCACGCTGTGGGAACACTTTTTGGGAATAAAGAAAGGAGCGCGTTTTCCTATAGCCCATTTATTAATTACATCGAACACGAAGACATTGGCACCATGTCTAATGTGTGTACACACTGTCACGCGCGTAAGTGGAAGGGAGAGATCTGAAACGTCTCGAATCGTCTCGCGCATCACGTTGTTTTCCAGTCCCGGGACTCAGAATTCGACATCAGACGTTTCAGATCTTTGACGACCCCGTTGTCGCTGGCATAAGCAACAGGATCCGCGTACGAAGTCGCTGGCAGAAGCTAGTTTATAATAATAATAATATTCCACAACTATTACACAACGTCATCTAGTCCCAAGGTTACCAGAGCTTGGGTTATGGTTACTAGACAAGTGATAAACATATGTAAATACTTATATATTTCTAAATACATACATGATATAGATGAATCACACCCAGACACAGAAGAAATAACTATGGTGGGATTCGAAACCACGACCTCCAGCATAGCAGTCAGGGTCACTAACCACTAGACCAATAGACCAGTCAAAATTTTGCCGCAACACAAACCAAGGTCAGCTTGGTTGGGACGTTGGTTTATATCCATCTGGCCTTCCCTTAGTGCTTAAAGCAAAAAATACACTCACTTACCTTCAGTGTAAGATGTTTCAAATTGACATCTTGTGGAACTTTATCCTTTAAACGGTACGATAATTGATCGCCCTCGACACGTTCGCCTTTAAAATAAATGTTATAGATTAATCATTTAATTTTAAAGCACCAGGCGAGCCAGTGAAATGAAAATTTTATGAAGTTGTTTTTTCAATACTCTTACTAGAATAAAATCTCCTCTTCCGATTGCTTTTATGCACGCATGCACATGCATATAATTTACAATTTTTCTCACTATGCGGAAAAGTGCGCCCGCACTACGCCACAATTTTATTAGAAATAATTATCGTATCAGGCTGAGCGCCAGGCAACCCCACGAGTCGTGCGCGTTAACTCCTACGAGTTGAGTCGATCAACCCCCGTTTATTTCTTTGTAAGTGTATTGTTTATTTATGTTTATGTGTATTTTTATTTATATAACGTCGTTAGATAGGGAACGCACATATTATTATCGTTACGCCCCAGCCGTCGCAATAGGAACATAGTTTTAAGACCATTGTTACTAACAATACTAACATAGATTTTAAGACCTATCTTACTAAGAATTCTATGGACATTATTTTTTCGTCTGAAATAAATGTATTTAATTTTTTAACTGATTATGAAGTTATTACACATTTTTCATTAGATATTTTGGAAACACAGTATCTTGTAGATATTATCTAGGCTTCTATAGAAATAAATTTCTAAATTTGTGTAAAACTAATCCAGGAAAGATCTCTGAAAGTCTCCTATTATGTATGAACTTTGACACTTCATAATTTGCCTAAAAATTAAAAAAGTTAAAAAGTAAAACTATAGAAACCTTGCAAATTTTATTAAGATTCTAAATGATGACCACTTTTTTCAAAAGCTTTTAAGGGTTTAAAAAAAACAGCCATTGCCTGGAGCAAGTTTTGTGAAATATTCGAGTAAATCTCGGAATTACCGAATACTAACCAAGTTTTCAGGCGTTATCTCTTTTTTTTATGCGTTGCCTTGTCGTCAAACATCGCGTTGGATTGCTTTAGATGAAGTAACAAGCTTTTAAACCATTTTTGATGATAACGATAGGCGAGTGGAAAAGGAAGTTGATTTCATAATTGTTGATTTTGACAAGTTGTGGTAATCTACTAATATAATGGCGTCATTATGACTTTCCAATGGTCAACCACTGACACTCCATAGAAAGAAATGGCATAGAATGGTAATCTCGTACATGATGACATTAAATGAATATCTGAGGTATGTGGTAATCTGCAAAAATTTTGACTGTTCCTTTGATCAGGGACCTACCATTACGACGTCATTACGCAGTTAGTGCTTTTAATAAGCTCGATATTGTCATTCTATCACAATTCTATTACAAGATTATTGACCGATCAGTGATCGATCATTATGAATTAGCAGATTGCAAAGTTTTAGCAAAATTACAATGGGATCGTGTTGGAATGACGAATTTATAAAAATAGCAGACTTGGGGCCCAGGTTTCCACACAAGCTCACCTGAACAGTTGTGCAACATACACTTTCTGGTTTACCTCTACAACTCAATTAGGTATACCGGCAAACCTTTCAGATATACCCTTGCGTGTATGGCTGGTTTTTAAGCCATTGTAGCAGCGAAACCTTAAGAATCTGAAATCTATTTCATATTCTGGAAAACGTTCAACATTTTTTGAAAGTCATACATAGAGTTAAACGCAGAGGTTAATCTTTTCCGCGCCAAATCGCGGCATGGCGGACAGAGTTTCGGCGGAATCTCATAGTGGAATGGCGACAGCGACTATCGCAACGCTTTGCTGGGCACCCCATAATTGTGGGGGTAAGTCCATTCATTGAGGAGTGGTTGGAAAGACAACACGGTGTCCGTAGTCCATACCTACGCATGACGCAGGTCTTCACCGGAGCTTGTAAGTTCGGAAGGTTATAGCCTAGGTATAGGACATGGTCCGGAGCGAAGAAGAGTGGTAGGCGGTCGCGTCCTGCTGCAAAACAGTAATGCTAGCAAGGGAGGAGCCCGCACGCGCGAGGAAACGGGCCTCACGGCTCAGGTTCTGGGATCCCGATCCCAATTTTCAGCCACCGGACAGCGACGGGTAGCTCGCCGTCTGGCCATCCACCAACCTTCCGGACCGATCCCGAATCGTCGACGGCGCTTAGAGTATCATGTACGCTTCGAAAACAGAGCCCGTGGTCCTAGAACGCATAAGGCAACTGAAAGACAGGTGTGGTTTTCGTCAGTAAAAGTCGGGCATGACGGTCCTGCGCCATCATAGAATTGGTGAAGTCATTAGACGAATTTCCACCATGAGAGACTCCTTCAGTCGCCCTTGCGTTCCAGGGCCACCGAACGATCCCGCAGAAAATTCAGGTAGCCTACGACTAGAAAGATTGTTCGAAACGATTACCGCCCTGGAACATGATGGGTACCTGAAGGAATACTTGAATGTGAGCGAAAGAAGTTATTTGATGATTTCTTACCTAAAAAAGATACTGTACTATACATAGATCAAACTAACCGAAAACATTGAATTTCTGCATTTTAGACAGTTTGGCTATGCGAAAGTGCGAATGCAACTTTGGATTGGATGAAACCGACCCTTGGTCTTTATACAGGGTTATTTGTAAAACACTAACAACTTTGCACTGATTACGTCTGTCTAAAAAGTCAAACGAATTGGGTTAATATTAGGGTACAATGAAACCTAATGTAGTCAACAATGCTTGAACAATTCTTCTTTTTCTTCTTCTTCTTCCTCTTCTTACTCTTCTTACTCTTCTTCCTAACCTTATCCCATATTACTTGGGGTCGACGCAACAAGTTTTTTCCTTCCACACGTTTATTAATTTATGAATGAATATAATGAATATAAGTATTTTTTTAAATGATTCTTTGAAAACTATTTTTAATAATTCACAAGTCGTTTGACTTTTTAAAGAGTCATAGAACAAAAATTTTTGTTAATGATGTTAGTAACATAGTCTTTAAAGGTTGCCAATTTAATAAATAGCTTTTATAGATGTACGTTATGTATTTATTTAGTGTAAGTACTTAGTTTAAGTTTTTTTTATGTACATAAATAGCCCTGTATAATAATTCATACCCACCATATTCAAAAACCCTTACAAATAGTGATCGTTCAGTACTTTCATCAGAAGAATTACCGTCACTGTCACTAGTAAAAGAATGAATTGTACGACTAAAAACCAACAAAATTAATCCCAGGGTAAATTTAGACGATAAAATGCCGTACATTATCTTCTTCAATTCCAAAATGATAACTATTTGAAAGCGATTTGGAAATAAGTAATTGATTCAAGCCGTAAAAAATTGCAATTAACAGGTAAGCTACATAGTCTTAAATAAAAATTTTGTATTTCTACGGTAGGTATTACCATACCATCAATACCATGTCTACGCCTTGCAATTTAACTTCACTTTCTTGGACTAATCAAAAAAATAACTAATCAAAAGTGCCTGTAAATGGTCTACTTTATTAAAGAAAGCTTTTGATTTGATTTGTTTCACCGCCCATCTTGTGCTACTATGATACCAGCTGACGTGTCAGCGATTATCGCGACCCAGTGCTGTATACGCCACAATTATGGCGGTAAGTCCCCTCTTTGAGGCGTGGCTGGAAACGGCAACGGCTGGTCCTCACGGGAAACGGCAATTTCGAGAGTTTCCTGCACGGGATTCGAGCGGATGTGACGCTCGGGTGTCGCCACTGTGCGGAACGCCCGGAGGACGCCTCTTTCTGCGAAGCATTAATGCTAGCAAAGGAGGACGCCGACCGCGGAAACGGCGGCGCTCACAGCGCCCCAGCCGCTGCCGGGATTCCGACCCCAATTTCTGGCCACCGTAGGCTTGCGGACGGCAAGCAATGGGTAGTTCGCTGTCCAACCGTCCAGTAACTGTCCGGACCGATCCCAAGTCGTCGATGGTGCGCACTGTTCCTGCGCGCCTCGAGGAGCTGTCAGCAACAGCAGGGGCCCAGCTGGGTCGAAGCCTACAGGGGCTAGACTGACATAGCTCCGAAAGGTAGCTCGACCCCGGTATGAAAAGCAAGAAGGAACGGGGTGGGTTTTTTATTCAGTAAGAGATTGACACTATCTACTATGTCCTGCTCCGGGCGGGGGAAGTCTGATTATTTATATCCACAAAAAAAATCTGCTGACGCGACGTAAGGATCTAATGACGGCATCCAGCATCAGCTGACGGCATTGCCATGACCGAATTGAACTTGTCCAAGCAAGGAATTTAATTAAGCTTTTCAATATTTTTCATCGACACGCTAAGAAGACTAGAAAAGTACAGTACAGGTCGTCGTCATACTGTCATGTTTGAAACAAATATAAAGTTACCTATGGGACACATATTATCTTTGTGGTCGTTCTTTTACTTCTCGAAAATCAAGTTTTACACAACGACTTCGTATACAGCTATACAGGGTTATTTGTAAAACACTAACCTCTAAGGACTATATTACTGACAATACAACAACTTTTGTAATTACGTCACAAAAAACAATATTCGTAACTCAATTCGGGAATTGAACTGTTTTCAAAGGTAAGTTTGTACGGAACCCTCAGTGTGCGAGTCCGACACGCACTTACTTACCCGGTTTTTTTTATTGGTGTGCCTGCAAGATTTTCAGTATTTCAGCAGACCCAAGTACCCCGTTACCCGTCGGGTGACTTTAAACTTTCTATTAAGGCCGATTGTGAGCGCCTAAGTTTCTGAGCCATAGACACAAATCAGTTTCAACTCATTTAGATTTATTTTAAAAAATAGTTCTGTTTGTCTCTCATGACAACGAGAAGCTGATGACGAAGAGCTGATGCCAGAACTGGCAAGTTGCTGATGGAACCTTCGAATGCCTACTACTACTCGACGGGCTTACCCGTCGAGTTTGGGCTCATTATATTCGTCTTGCTTGACCAGTTCTAAATATTTTTCATAATGACGAGGACTTGATGCTAGAACTGGGAGGTGGGTAATGGAACTCTGGAATGCCTAGTAGTAAACACGTCGAGTTTGGGCTCATCTTAATGAGTTCTTTTAAAGATTTTATGAGTCGGGTTTTTTTTTAATTTTTCTATTATCACTACATAGTATAAAACAAAGTCGCTTTTTCTGTCCCTGTATCCCTATGTACGCTTAAATCTTTCAAACTACGCAACGAAATTTGATGCAGTTCTTTTTGATAGATAGAGTGATTCAAGAGGAAGGTTTATATGTATAATATTGCACCCGAGCAAAGCCGGGGCGGGTCGCTCTCGCTAGTATATTATATAGATCAGCGCGCAGCGGCCTCGGCTGCGCCACCTGCCGGTCGCGATTGTATTTTATTAACTATCTAAAAACGTACTGAAATATACATACAGTTTCATTTAAATCGGTCTAGCCGTTTAGGAGGGGTTTAGTGACAAACACGCGTAAAAAAGAAATTATATATAAATAAAGATTAATGAGCAAACGTTTATTAAAAGCGGTTTTTGATATTTCTGTTGCACCTACAATGCTTTCTTGTTCTCAATTTATCTACAGTTTTCGCTCTGATAGAGTAACCGACGATTCCAAAAGGTATATCTATGAATGGGAACCTTATGTAGAACACCAGCACAGACGTGCTTGGATGAAATTCTATTTCCACGGGTGACATAGGGCTGTTATACTCTACTTTGACATAGGAGAGTTTATTTTCAAATCCTGGTCGCGTTGGCTAAAAATAAAAATAAATGAAATTATTGCTTCACATCAACTTTAAAAAACACCACTTGAAAAAAATCATCAAATGACTTCTCTCGCTCTGGGTGGAATGAGAGGGAATGTTAGATTTTTATTATCTAAAACCTTTCAGTTGCTCTGTATGAGGACCACGGTAATGTTTTTCAATCTTTCATTGATATCCTAGTTACCCTAGGCAGGTACCCGCTCCGGGTTCGTCGACCAATGTCTGTCTATGGGAGGGTCTTCGCTCTCTCTCTCTCTCTCTTTCTCTCTTATATTTTGACGTAAGCCTCAGGGGACCGCAGCGGAGCTCCCATAGACGACAGATATTTCAACGGACCTGAAGCGAGTACGCTCCACAGTTGAAGTAATAAAGAAGCATAAGTCTGCCATCTTTACAAGTCCGCTATGTTGAGTTTAGAGTGACGGTACTTTATTTTCCAAGTTATTGTCAGCAAGCTCTATCATATATCTATCGCATAGAGTCTGTACAGAGAAGATTTGTTAGAGTTTTAAGTGCGAAATGTGGCCTCAGACGTAAACTCCCTAATTACAATCAGCGACTCACACACTTTCACATGAAGAGTCTAGAGAGAAGGAGATGGGTTAGTGATTTAAGTGCATTGCATAAAATTGCTAATGGTTCCTTTGACATTAAACTACTTGGCCAGTTAAACTTTAAAATACCAACTCGATCTGTGCGCACTCCACAATTATTTAACATTTCCTCTAGTAACAATAATGTTTCTGAGAATAACCCGTTATCCAGAATGTGTAATCATTATAATATAATATGCTCTAAGGTAGACTTGTTCTTGAACAGTTTTAACGAATTTAGAAATAGTTTGTACAAATTGTAATTCCATTAGTTTCATTTATTAACTTCTTCATATTACGTCACCTTTACTGTCACGATGAAGCATATATTAAGCATTGAATGCTATGTACAGTAATAATTGGATTTCAGATTTATGTACTGTATTTTGTATGAACTGTGTAGATTGTCTTAGTCTGTAGTCTGTCACTGTACTTATTAAAATAAAATAAAATAAAATAAAATAAAATATTGTCGGAGTGCCAAGGATCTTGTACACCCTAGAGTGATTTATCAGAAAATAGTCCACCATCTTGGATGTGCCGCCTTCTGCCAGTTGGATTTAGAATGACGTCACTCATATATATAGCTAACTAAGCATTGTCGTCCAAAGTAAACGTGTATCTATACGAGATTTTAGCTCAATAGGTTGAAGATATACTTCAAAATTGACTTGCGTTTGCATCCACCCGAACAAACATAGTAACATACATACAATGCAAGTTAAAAAATAGTCAGATTTAAAAAGCCTAACAGTAGCTGGACTGGCCGGATACCATCTAATTTGGTTGCACACATAACCAAATAGCCTGACTGCGTCCGGCTTTATCTGTGTAGCGACATCTATGACGCCACATAAGAACTACGAAGAAAATACGAAATCCTGCATCGCGCAATCAAAGTTCTCCGTGCGATTTGAACATAATTATACGACAGCCCGACATCAACTATTGGGCAGTCGCCCACCAGACTATAACACACTGTCTGGTTGGAGGATCCTCCCTTTTCAACGAAGGTTTGCTATTACTCTCTGTTCCGCCTACCTCCAAACTGGTAATTTGAAAAAAATCCAAATTCCAAATCTGGAAGCCTGGTGACGCTAGTTGTAACATACGAGTCTGTGTATATTATATAGATACAGGATACATATTATTCAACTATATAAACTTTATTAGACCAAACCTTAACCTTAACTTTATTAGACTCTTTGTTAGACTTTATTAGGTATGTCTCTATTTCCATGGAAGATGGGTAGGCCTTTAGTGTGGGACGCTACTTGTGTCGATACTCTTGCGCCATCCCATCTTCCTAGCTCGTCATGCTGTGCTGGTGCTGCTGTAACGGCTGCAGAGAACCTCAAGCGGCGGAAATATAATAACCTTGTTGGTATATAATAGGCTATATTTTCGAGCCGTTTGGGGTTGAAACTCTTGGATCGTGAAGTCCGAGTGCTGACAAATTATTTAAAGAACTTTCGAAACGCCTCGTGGACACTTCGCGTGATCCAAAGGCTGGCTTTTACTTCGGTCAAAGGATAAGCATTTCCATTCAGCGTGGCAATGCCGCCAGCCTTTTGGGTACATTACCAATCGACAGCGATGCGGAGGAATTTTTCGACGCCTTACTTTAAATTACCATTTTTTTTTTTATTTTGTTTTATTTTAGTTCTCTAGGGTTTTATTTTTTAAGTTAGTTTTAATTAATTTAAGTTTATATCTAGAAATAATTATTTTATTGTTTGAAAAAAAAAGATATTAATCACTATATAAACTCGGTTAGAGTTTCCTGACTTAAAAACATAAACATACTTACTCGAAACTATTTGTAGAAATTATAAAACTTACCGTTGCATTGACCGTATGAATTTGAGTCAATGATGGTATGATACCCTTCAAAGCGAATGTCGATTCTGCGCCTTCCATATGTATACCTTAAATAAAAGTTTCGTGTACTGCTTCGTTTAAAATTACGAAGGACTGAAACAATTTGCCTGCAGCGGTCTTCTCATCTAATTGGGTAGTTTTCAAGGCCAAAATAATTACATTTTATTTATTCCGTATTTTAGATTAGAAAAAATATTGGACACGTATTTTTTTTTTTCGATTAAATAAATAATAACAAAGATACGACCACAGAACAGGAAATATAGAAAAGTAGTATATTTTATATAATATATAAAATATACTACTTTTCTTTATTCCGTGGATACGACGTTTGTGACGTCACCCCGTGCGAAAAAATGCAGGACGGCGTAATGTTACATCATCATCATCATCATCAGCCTTTTTAATGTTCCCACTGCTGGGACTCAGGCCTCCTCTCTAGAAGAGGGAATGGGCCGTAATCCACCACGCGGGCCCAGTGCGGGTTGGTGAATGTCACATGTCTTCGAATTTTTGGTTCTAGGACATGCCGGTTTCCTCACGATGTTTTCCTTCACCGTTTTGAGAGCAGTGGTGATGAAATAAATTACACAAAGTAATGCGCCTGGCTGGGTTTGAACCCGCGACCTACAACTCGTAAGTCGGGGCCGTTACCACTCGGCCACCACTGCTCAATGCGTAATGTTACACGTAACTTTAATGGGCTATATCTTTGTCATTATTGGTTTAATAAAAAAAATACCTGTCCCTTATTTTTGAATAGGTAATCTAAAAGACGGACTAATAACTTTTTTTTAGGGCAACTAGCCTATTATAACTTTGGTGTTTTAAAGGCTTAGAGTGAATAGGCATAGGCTCTTAATAAAATAGTGCGCTTCACCATCAACCATTGCATCACTGCTTACCATCAGATAAGATTGCAGTCAAGTACTAGTTTATATCAGTTTAAAAAAATAAGTTTACCTCGATATATTCCACAATATTTATAACGATACCTAAGGCAACGACTGTGTTTCGTAGCTTTGTATGTATCTAAGCTTCACGCGGGCGTACACCAAGCGTATAGTGACAAATAAGTACGCGTCTATGAACCTACGCATCCGTAGGCAGTACCTAGGCCTAACATGCGAGCTGGTGAGACTTTGCTTTTAAAGGATTGTGAATGAAAGAAGACAGGAAAAGTTTCAATTGAATTGAAAAAGACTTTAAGACAACTTCATCAGCACCATAACTCCAGCAGGAGGGTTGGTTATCCGAAAGGGAGCTCGTGCCCCGGTATGAAGGCTAGTAGGAACGGGGTGGGTTTTTAGTCAGTAAGAGCCTGACACTATCTCTCGCTCCACCCGAGATTACTCAGGAACTTAGGCTTCAAGATCAATCCAGGTCACATATTACAGTATTTAGTACCGTATTTTATGGATGGTGTGGAGTTTTTATTCGAAAATCTTTTGGATTCTTAAGGCTGCAGTCTTTTAAAAATTCACCCGCGGCAAATTATTAGCGCATCTTTGTATGCTTTTTTTGAACAAAATAATGAAACAACTTGAAATATTATTATAGCACATATTTAACCATAGTATGAGTAGGAGCCAGTTATTTTTTTTACGCTAAGCTCACAAACATAAGTCGAAATGATGTTGGCACGAAAGAGCTATGTTTAACGCTTGATTTACCAGACATAGGTAATACACCCAAATTGACTTAAAAAAAATAACTGGCTTAAATGCAGAACATCACTTTTACCTTTTTTTTGCATTTTCAACTTCCCTAACGGTGTGACGCAACAATAGAAGATAGTCTTCATCAAGAAAAGAGAGAAGAGTCTGATTCAGCCTTAACGCCTTCATAGTTTTTCAGCCTGTATATAGGCTTAAGGCTGTATAAGTGTATACACAGATATTGATATATTCATACAGTCTTGTATATTTATGTAATTCAAACAGAGTTAAAGGCCTTTCAATATGTTAATGCTACGTGTATTCTATAAGCATCAATATTTAATGCCCAGTACCTATAGATATCAGCACGGATCTTGAGTGTTGACTTCAAGTTGCGGAGAAGTCAAATATTCGATCTCTTTAGTGTTACAGTTGACTAACTCAGGAGGGCGCCAAGGTCTGGAGTTGGAGTCTCCTGCTTCCCCTGGTCCGCTCTGTGCATATGCATATTTTTTATTGAGATTTTTTTAGAAGGATTTTTGGGTTTGTAGTCACACTGCGCTTACGCTTGGTCTAGGAATAGAGATTTCTATTAACTGTGCTTTCTGTATATAGTCATATCGTACAAGCGTATTTCTGTATTGTGTTCCACGCTCTACGATTGGTGCGATACTTCCACCAGGGCGCCACAATATTTTCGCCCGGGGTGTCAGTGGCCCAACTAATGGTGCAACTAAGTAACACAGTCAGAATAAATAAGTAGCTCACTAATTAAAAAGAACCGAAACAATAAATTTTTTTAGTAGATAGATAGCACCGATTTGAAAAAAAAAACAGGTTTAGTATGTTTTTTTGATTCCATCATCGTTGGCGGAGTTTTACTAATTCATTTGATCCTTTTAGGCTGGTACCCACCATATTCGTAAACTGATATTCCTTTTGCAGTGTCAGGAGTACTGCATACAATAAACAATATTAATTCTAGACTGAAATATGGTAATTTGTCTAACATTGTGTCTGCAAGCACTTTATCACCACTACCTACAATGCACGATGTAACTACGTTATTTCTAAATCCAAGTAAACAATTATTTACGATGATTGACGGATCATATGATTCGTCAATGATCGATTTAAGCATAAGAAATTGCAATGATATGCTAACTGGTACACGTATACAGAGTTATTTGTAAACACTAGCAACCTCTCAGGGCTATGGTCTAACATCATAAACAACAAATTTTGTTCGATGCCTTTTAAAAGAATGTCATAATTTTAGTTCATCACATTTTCAAACAAAAATAAAAATATTCAAATTGAACGTTCTAAATATTACGAAGACTATGGCAAGCGATAGTACAATAGCAGAAGGAAGCTGGGATCTTGTGGAGGGAGTAATTGATGAGTTTGCGTCGCGTCATACAGACAGAGTTAAAATGTGTTAGATAGAACTACAAAATCTTGAATGAAGGTTTGTTTTTGGTAAATGAATGATGTTTTGTAAAAATTCATAGAAAAAAGTTGTTGTTTATGATGTTAGTAATACAGTCCTGCAAGGTTGTTAGTGTTTTACAAATTAACCTGTATATTGTGCTGGTACCTACATATAACTTTTGTTGAACCTTTGTATTTTAATAGAAATATTACACTGTAACTAGAATTTTAGTTATAATATATCTACAACCTTAGAGTTACCCTAAACACGTAGCTAGTATTTTTATGTAAATAATCTATGTACAAAATTTCATAACCATTTCATAATCATAAAGTTATTATAGTTGTTAAGTTAGCAAAAATACATAGTCATCCAGGCTACTGGCGGCTGGTTTTTCACTTGCACCCAGCTGATTGCTGGCGCCTGATGCCCGCTATGACGTATGTAATGTACTTTTTATATATTTTTGGGAACAAATATAACATAGTGTAGAAACTATTGGAATCCAATCAGTTACTAATTCTGAACAAACTATATTCAGGATTTGCATTAACTAAAAATAAAATGTGAGTATAGTCAACGCATACCTATTAGATTCTCTTATGCTAAACTGGGCCGAACATTGTATCTTGAGGTAACCCACCCATTTTTTCAAGCTGACACATAAGGTAGACGATAACATAACAGACATATTATGTGTACGACTTTACATATGAAATAGTTACCTATATTTACTACTGAAGTTAAGTGAGGCAGATGCCTTGAATTGAAATAATCAAAGCTGTTACACATACAAATAATTGAATACTAAATCTAACTAATTCGAAATACCCGAGTCCCTTTTCGAGATAGGTTTTTTTTTAATTCTCTCCTTCTTGAGCGGAGCGAGAGTGTGTGTTACATGTTTACTGACTAAAACCCACTCCTGTTCCTTCTTTGTTTTCCTTCCAGGGCCCAGGGTACACTTTCACACAACCCACGGCTTCTCCTGAAAGTGCTCTATAAATTATATCTAAGTACGAACATTGCTTTGCTAAAGGTTTAGGTTGCGTACTTGAGAACAATATACATAACTTATACTAAAGTTAGGTTCGACAACATCCATCACAAAAATTTGTGTAAATCAGCAGAAACAATATTTAGTCAAGTCAAGAAAAAATCTTTAATAATCAATCTCCAATTACAAAGCAGTAACGGCTACATCTGTCACGGATCTGGTGCCGCCAGTTTTCAATGTATGACCACAATACTGGTACGTGGAGATGACAGCAGTGCCCGGGAAGCGGCCGGTGGGATCCTGGCGTAGGACGTGCATGTATTCATCACCCAACGTGAACTGCACTTGAGGAGGCGCTGACCAGTCACACACGGTCGTCACCGCTTTGTTCACTGTAGGAGGGTTCACGCAGAATAGCTGGAATTATCATACAAAGTATTACGTACAGAAGACCATCTACATACATTTGACTGGCCTGTTGATCTAGTAGTTAGTGGCCCTGACTGCTATGCCGGAGGTCGTGGGGTCGATTTCCACCCTGGACAAATGTTTGTGTGATGAACATGATCTTTTATTCTGTGTTTGGGTGTAATTTATCTATAATATGTGTGGTGGTGGTGTGTGTGTGGTGTGGTTTATGTATTTAGAAATATATAAGTATGTTTATCAGTTGTCAAGTACCCATAACACAAGCTCTGTTTAGCTCGGCTTGGTGTCATAGTTGTGGAATATATTATTATACATATATATTATATACAAAGCGTGCTCGAGCAACGCACACATAGACACCACTCACGGACACGATACTTCGGCTCAATTCAGCACAATGCGAGCTCGAACTCTCTTCTGTGAACTTTTTGTAAATTTTTTGAGCAAAAATGGACAGTTGTTTAAATAAGCTAGTACCGTTGAGTAGTTGAAAAGTGAAGTACATAAATGAGATTGACTTCTGTACGTATCTATCTATTTTGTTGGTTTTTGTTCTACAATCTTCAAAATTAAAACTGATATGCCACATTAACTGGTAGTGTAAAAAACCTACCTAATGTGAATGTTTGATGTGGAGGTGAATTTATTTAATTATTAAATATTCATGCAAGACAAATGCTAAGAGTAGTGAAGAGAAAACATGGCAGATACTTACATAAAAAAAGAAAAGATTATTGTGAAAACGAGGGAAAAAATATAAAGAAATATTTTTTATATAAATATACAGGGTTATTTGTAAAATACTAACAACATTGCTGGACTCATAAAAAATAACATTTAACCCTGTACATATTTTAATTAAATAAACATACATATTTAATGATCGACCAAATGAATGACAATTAAGACTATATATATATATATATTGGATTGACAAAGTTTATCAGATTGATAAAGACTATCAGGTCGACAAAGACAATCGATTATCAAAAGCGCAGTTTGATAATACTGTTTTACCAGTAAACCAGGATTTCCAATAGCTAATTGAATAATCTAGGATCGTATTGACTGGAATTTGTTTATTCAAAGGGTTAACTTACTTGTTGATAAGCCTCATTTTGCCCCGGTTCCATATAAGCGATTTTATAATCGAGCCTTACTATTGCTGGGTAACTCGTGTCTGGAAGAGATAGAATTAGTGTAGTTACGTGTAGGTATAATAATAGAAATTGCTTAGTGGTTATGAGAAATACCAAACAACAACGATTGCATAGTACCTAATGCTTAACTGCGATCAGTCGATCACACCTTTTTGGGCGGAGCGGGACATAGTGTCAGACTCTTACTGACTAAAAAGCCACCCCGTTCCTTCTAGTCTTCATACCGGAGCTCGTGCTGCCTTTCGGATTACCATGGTACGTATTACCATCAGGTGGGATCTCAGTCAAGCACTAGTTTATATCATCATCATCAAACAGTTTAATCAATAAAAAAATTATTGTTCATCATCATCGTCATGTCAAGGCTGGTTGCGAGCACCTCAAGCTTCAGCTTGAGGTGCTCGCAACCAGCCTTTCGATGATTTGCAAAACACTAGCAACCTCTCAGGACTATGGTACTAACATCATCAAAACAACTTTTGTTGTATGACTTTTAAAAGAATATCATATTTTAGTTCATCAGATTTTCATACAAAAATCAAAATATTTAAATTGAACGTTCTAAATGTTACGAAATCTATGCTGGCGTATAAATTTTTTGGTGTGATGAGTACACGAAAATGGTGCGAATGCTTGCTAGCTAGGTGTGACGACAATGTTTCGGAAGCCTGCTTACTATAACTACAAGAACAGTGTGCAGGAGGCGTAGGTAGACACAGCAAAATACAGAGTTGAAATATGTTAGATAAAACAACGAAATGTTGAATGTTGGTGTTTGGTAAATGTATTTTGATTTGTAAAAAGTCATAGTACAAAAGTTGTTGTTTATGATCTTAGTAATACAGTCCTGCAAGGTTGCTAGTGCGTTACAAATAAACCTGTACGAGTATATAAGGCTTACTACAGCTTTTTTTTACGGTGGGCAAAAGTCAGCCAATGACAACCCCCTCTCTTGGGTGGAGCAGGAGATAGAGTCAGACTCTTACTGACTAAAAACCCACCCCGTTCATTGTAGCCTCTTCATACCGAGGCTCGAGTTTCCTTTCGGATAACTCTGGCCCCAGTAGGCTTCGACCCAACTGGGCCCCTCCTGTTGCTGACAACTCCTTGAGGCGCGCGGGAACAATGCGCGCCGTCGACGTCTTGGGTTCGATCCGGACAGTTACCGGATGGTCGGACAGCGAGCTACCCATGGCTCGCCGTCCGCAAGCCTGCGTCTATGGTGGCCGGAAATCGGGATCGGATCGGAATCCCGGCGACGGCGGCGGCTAGGGCGCCGTTGTAAGACTTACAGCTCCATCCCTCATTGTTACTTGCACGCCTGACATTTTAACACGTCATTGTCATTTTTCCCTCCTTGAGGCGTGGCTGGAAAGACCTCACGGCGTTCTCACCTTTCACATTACTCAGGTTTTCACCGGACATGGTAAGTTCGGGCGGCAACTGCACCGGATTCGTGCAGAAGTGACGCCCGGGTGCCCCCACAGTGTGGAACGTCCGGAGGACACGGTGGAGAGTAGAGGTGTGCCCCGCTTAGGCAGTGCATCGCCGTGGGCGCGATCGGCCTTGGTACAAGCCATGGTCCGGAGCGAGGAGTGGCCAGCGGTTGTCTCCTTCTGCAAAGCAGTAATGCTAGCAAAGGAGGAGGCCGACCGCATCAGGCAACGACGCTCACACCTCAGCCGTCGCCGGGATCGTCCGGTAACTGTTCAGAGCGAGCCCAAGACGCCCAGCTAAGTCGAAGTCTTCTGGAGCAAGAGTCTGTTTCCGAAAGGGAGGCTCGGCCCCGGTATGATAGGCAAGAAGGAACGGTGTGTTTTTTAGTCAGTAATAGTCTGACACTATCTCCCGCTCCGCCCAAGGTCGGGGGATTTCACTTGGATGATTTTTACCCACCGAAAAAAAAAAGAAAAAATAGGTCCCTGAGTAGCTAAGACCAAATAGATACTTGAACTCCAGGACTCACCTTTTGATACTCTTGTACAATAAGGAGGCGAGGACTGAGAGGTCAGCTTAACATCAGACCTCAAATTGTTGCGATTTCTATTCCTTCTATTATACGAATCTACCAAAATACAAAACAATAAAACTATTAGTATCGAATAGCGATTCATATTGTCGAAATTAAAATCACAGTGATGGAATATTTACTTTATTAGCTTATATAATGTACTTATCGAGAGCCAATTAAAATGATTCATCAAGCCGCGATAGGATTAGGGTTAACTGGAAAATAATAAAGCAATATTATGTAGGCAAGTTTCAATGAAAACTAATTGTTTTGTTCCTGGTGGGGTAGGTACTAGGTACTAGGTACCTACTTACTTACGTGTGAGTCTATCTAGCAGGCCCCAACGAGATTTATCAACAGATGATAGCTTTTCATAAAGACAGTATTTTGTACCTAAAAAAAAAATATATATATATTTTGTACCTCGACAGTTTTTGATTTAATGACGTTTCTATGAAGTGTCTAGCTAGCGGGCCACTCCAGAACCTTTCGGCCCCAACGGCCATCTGTTCTGCGAGCAATGTGCCCTGCCCATTGCCACTTAAGTTTGGCAATTCTTTGCGCTATGTCGGCTACCTTAGTTCTCCTGCGGATGTCTTCATTTTTGATTCGATCACGCAAGGTAACCCCGAGCATAGCCCTTTCCATTGCCCTTTGGGTGACTTTAAGCCTTCTGATGAGGCCCATTGTGAGCGACCACGTTTCGGAGCCATATGTCATCACTGGCAACACGCACTGATAGACTTTCGTCTTGAGACACTGTGGTATGTTGGACGAGAAGACACCGCGTAGCTTCCCGAACGCTGCCCAGCCGAGCTGGATTCGACGGTTGACCTCTTTCTCGAAGTTCGACCTACTTAACTGGACTGTCTGTCCGAGCAACTAATATGTACCTTACTAATCCAAAATTTCGACTTTCTGTGAGGAATACTTTAGAAGATATTCGTTATTTAGACAAACGTCCAGCCAGCGGGCCCCTTTTTTTAAATATTAGTCTACTAGCTTCTGCCCGCGACTTCGTCCGCGGAAAATTTCTTGTTTTAAAATAAGATTACACTCGATTAGACGCTGCGCACGTACAGCGCTAGGTTCCTGAGCACGGGCCGGCGATGTTATGGCATTTTGCCTAGCGAGCGGCTGCAAGCGCTCAGCGCTAGTCTCCCTATCCCTTGTTTCAGAGACATGCTGCCTTAAATAAGGTAGACGCTGCGCACGTTCAGCGCTAGATTCCCGAGCAGGGGCCTGCGATGTTATGACATTTTGCCTACCAAGCCGCTGCGAGCGCTTAGCGCTAGTCTCCCTATCCCTTGTCTCAGAGACATGCTGCCTTAACTCAGATAGAAGGTGCGCACGTTCAGCGCTAGTTTCTCGAGCACGGGCCCGCGACGTCCTCACATTTTGGCTAGCGAGGCGCTGTGAGCGCTCGGAGCTAGATTCTCTAGCGCGTGCTTGCGAAATATATACTCTATTTCTCGAGAGGCGCTGCTCATTTTCAGGGGCAGATTCTTCCGTACGGCGTACTCGAGCGGCTCTTGTTTGTGATGTCTGCCGGGACAGTTGAGATTTCCTTTTAGACATGCTCTCAACAAACTACGCACAGACTTGAAAACAATTATGAACAAAGGGAGAGCGACTCGAACACCGTCCGCCTTTACAAAACAAAACAATCGTAATATCGAATAACTCGTATCGATTATTACGATAGAACGAAGTACGAAACTACGAACATACAAAACAAACGTACAACGAAATTACGATATTTTCGATTATGAGGTATCTATCAACAACAACAACCATACGAACGAAACAACCGAAACCAATAAGCAACTGACAGAAGAACTCCAACTAACGACAACGTGGGCATAATAATTCGAGAGGGTCATCAATCCACAGAAAGTCTTAACACCGCGATTCAGAAAAATTACGTAATTGCAGAACGCCATCTATGAGCAAATAGGTAAAACGTTGGGCACGCCACAATTATGGCGTCCTTACCTTCCACATGACACAGGTACTCACCGGACATGGCAAGTTCGGGAGGTTCCTGCACCGAATTAAAGCGGAAGAGACGCCCGAGTGTCGCCACTGTGCGGAACGCCCGGAGGACACGGTGGAGCACACAGTCGAGGTGTGCCCTGCCTGGGCAGAGCATCGACGTGCCCTCGTGGGGGCGATCGGCGGCGGAGACCTCTCGCGCCGGGCTCAGGTTGAGGCCATGGTCCTTAGCGAGGAGGAATGGCAGGTGGTTGCCTCCTTCTGCGAAGCAGTAATGCTAGCAAAGGAGGAGGCAGACCGCCTCCGCCGCCGCCGCCGGGATTCCGATCCCGATTTCCGGCCACCGTAGACGCGGGCTCGCGGACGGCGAGCCATGGGTAGCTTGCTGTCCGATCGTCCGGTAATGGACCGAGCCCAAGACGTCAACGGCGCGCACTGTTCCCGCGCGCCTCAAGAAGTTGTCAGCAACAGCAGAGGCCCAGCTGGGTCGAAGCCTACCGGGTCCAGGGTTATCCGAAAGGGAACTCGTGCCCTGGTTTGAAGGCTAGAAGGAACGGGGTGGGTTTTTAGTCAGTAAGAGTCTGACACTATCTCCCGCTCCACCCAAGGGCGGGGGGTGTCATAAGATGATTTTTGCCCACCATAAAAAAAAAATATTAAAAAAATAGGTAAAACGTCTGCACAATGAAAGTTATTCTAGGGGCATTTTGCGTTTTAGTAATTTTATATTATCTCCGAAACTGTATGACCAATTGATATGCTGTAAATGGCAAATCTTATCTGTATGATGTTCTTGTGATACTGAAATAATTTATTGTCATAAGAATTAATATTTTGTTGCTCAAATAATCAACCAAACGTAAGTATGCCGAAAAAAAATATTTTTAATGCAATAAAAGAAGTATAAAAGATAAAATATAAAAGATAGAGATATGGTACCGCGGACTTTTTTGTAGAAATAGTTAAGACGAACCAGGTAGCCATACATTGTTTTTAATTTTAAGCAACTGTTTAGGCAGCGCACGCAAATAATTCTGTTTTGTGAGGTATTTTTTTCCGACTTGCTAGACAAAACTTGTGATAGCTCGGTTAATATACATGCTATAGAAACAATTTATAGCCTATAGCACTCAGGAATAATGTAGCTTTCTGCCAGTTAAAAAAATTTTAGAATTGGATTATGAGTTCCAGAGATTACCCCCTACATACAAACTTACAAACTTACAAATTTTACCTCTTTATAATATTAGTATAGATTACATAATATCATGCAATAGCATTCGGAGCTTGATACTAGCGTCTGCATCCAAATTCTCTTTCGCTTTGGACCATGGTCTGAACCAGAACCCAATGCGAAAGGTTAACTGCCGCCGCCGATCGCCTCCACAAACAACACACAGTGCGGCGGTGTTCAGCCTAAGTAGAACACACCTCCACCGTATACACCGTGTCCTCCAAACTTCGGATTCAGCCGAAACAGGATCATTTCGAACTTGCCATGGTGGCTGGTGAGAACCTGCGGTAGGTACGCGAAATGAAAAGACGCCCGTCTTTGGGCGCCTGCTCAGACACTGCTCAAAGAGAGGACTTAAGAGGGTCCTGTTCCATTCGCCTTTCGTAAACATCGAAAATGGTTCAAAAGCTTGTTACTTCATTTAATGCAATCCAACGCGATGTTTGACGAAAAGGCAACGCAAAAAAGAGAAATAAAGCCTGTAAACTCTGTTAGTATTCGGTAATTCCGAGATTTACTCGAAAATTTCACAAAACTTTCTCCAGGAAATAGCTGTTTTTTTAAAACCCTTAAATGTTTTTGGGAAAAGTTGTCGTCATTAAGAATCTTAATAAAATTTGCAAGGTCTCTAGAGGTTTACTTTTTTTACTTTTTTAATTTTTAGGCAAATTATGAAGTGTCAAAGTTCATACAAAATAGGAGATTTTCAGAGGTTTTTACTGGATTAGTTTTACACAAATTAAAAAATTGGTTTCTTTAGAAACCTAGATAATATCCACAAGATACTGTGTTTCCAAAATATCTAATGAAAAATGTATAATAACGTCATAATCAGTTATGAGCGGTTGTATGAAAAACAGTGAAAATTTGAGTCATGATGCACCTTAACGCTGCGATTGTGACGTGCCCAACCTGTGTTGCTCCAGTTACTCTTAGCGGTCCAAGTCCACGGTAACTCTTTCGAACAATCCCTCATCTTTGGTCTTTCTATTATAAATATCGAATTAGAGACACAATAGAAAGACAATGAGCACACATAGACACCGCTCACGGACACGATATCTCGGAGCGCCTCGGCCCGCTCGTCGAACAATTCCGGCTCAAAAGCTCATTAGTGTGTGTCCACCGATCGTAGGTATAAAAAGTGAAGTACCTACATACATGGGATTGTCTTCTGTACCTGGGGTGTACTGGTGTGACTTCTGTATCTTTGTGCTTGGGGTCTAATGAATTAAAGAAATAGGTAAAGTAACCGCTGTAAAGAAACGCATATTTTTTTGAATAACGAAGGAACCACATGTTCGATAGTATCAAATTCAGCATTGACTTTAAGAAAACAGTTTTGTTATCAGAACACAAAGTGGCAATGCGTTAGTTAATTAATTTTATTCTCAAAGTACGTATTTACGTAAAACCACCAGTGTTGTTTTTTTATCAATGTCACAGTTATAAAGTTCATAAAATATTTACTTACATATATATGCAGTGGTCATTGAATTGGTTAGCTCTTATCATGATGTGGCTAGTGGGTATAAATATTTATTATATCTACCTACAGTACCTACTAGAACCTACATCATGAAATACGAACACGTCATAAAATGTTCGACACGATTCGACATTTAAATAACCGCAAAATGTGGGTAGAGCTGGAAATACCATAGCCAATATTATCTTTAGTTTTAGTGAGTTTTAGTTTAGTTATCTATCACTTCTATAACACATGCACATGACATTACTTGATCTATGTTATTGTACAGTTAAGACACGTTTTTCAGGTAGGCAATCATAAAGTTACTTCTCCCGCTCGGGTGCGGAAGGAAGTGTGAGACCTTTATAGGTTTATGGGTCTTTTGTGCTGCACACAGTGCTAGCAGAGTCAAACGTTACGATATTGTTATTAATTAATGTCGTCGGGCCTGGAAAACTTAAGTCTAAGGTTCACGTCGCCAATGGGAGCTTTACCACAATATTTATAGTTTTAAGAAAAAAACCAAGCTAAGTCGTGGTCTATAAATACTATTTTTTTTGAACTGGCTTTGCTCGTTCCGGCAACCTATATTCACTTACCTAATTCTAAGAAAATATATCATTATTTTTTTATTACTCATACTCGGAAATTAGGTCTGAAGTTGCCTGAAGAGCGGGTTTAAAGTTTGAAAGTAAAACTTTTCATCCTTAGGGAGAATCGCTTTCAACTGACAGCTGTCAAATTATTAAAAAAAAAAAATAGTTGTATTTTTACATTTCTTTTTAACCATGTCCCAAAGAGGCAAAAGCAGTAGTGGAAAACCATTTACCGTCTAAATCAGAAGAAAGATAACCAAAACCATATTATGACGACTCCCAGGGGCCCAAGTTTGCTATTTTTAAAAAAAATCGTCATTCCAACACATCATTTTGCCAAAAGTTCGTAATCTGCTAGTTCATAATGGAAAATCATTGATCGACCAATGATCTCGTAATACATATAGTTGTGGTACAATGAAATTATCGAGATTAATAAAAGCAATGTCTACACAATGACGTTCTAATGGTGTAGATCACTGGTTAAAGGAACTGTATAGGTAAGACATTCAATACAATATGTCAATACGTACGAGATTAGCATTCTAAGCCACTTCTTTCGATGGAGTGTTAGAGGTTGACCATTGAAAAGTGATAATGACGCCATTATACAGGGTAATTTGTAAAACACTAACAACCTTGTAGGACTTATAGCATTAAAACCCATTCGAAATCTCCTAACTCAAGATGCCAAGATTTTTGAGATTTTTGTTCTGTGTACAATAATTGTACACTTTGCTACAAGTTTGTCATAGCAACCGAGGCGCCCGAGCCACAGGTGGGGATTTTATGGAACCAAGTGCCCCAGTAACAAATTCACACGTGTATCAAACGACGTTTTTCAATACACTTACGAAGAAATAAATAAGCCCCAGCTGCTGGACGACCAGCCTGAAAATATAAATGTAATAAACTTGAATGTTGGGTTATGAGCTGATACATAAACAAGCAGGATCCAGGACAGGGGTTATGTGGGCTGCGGGAATGTTCACAAGACTTACCGCAGCCCTATTTTTTTTTTAGATAGGAAACGGATCAATGACTTCCTCCGCTCCGGCGAAGCGAGAGAAACCACAGAACACTGGAATCATACAGTAGTTTCAGACAGTTACTTCTTTGCCTTCTTTCTTGAACCCCGGCTTTCTCTTTCGCATAATCTATGGCCCTCGTGGCTTCAAACATGCTGAGCCCCTACGGTTTTTCTGAAAACTCTTTAAGGCGCGCGTAGAGCACTACGCGCCTTAGACGACACGGTTTCAGTCTGGACGGTTACGGGACGGCTAGACTGTCCACAAACCCACGCCTGCGGTGGCTGGAAATTGGATTCGGGATCCCGGCTAGGGTGAAGCTGTCTGTCCCACGCGCGTGCAGCCGCTTCTTTCGTCAGCTTTACTGCTTCGCAAAAGGAGGCGCTCCCCTGTCATTCCTCTTCGCTCCGGGCCATGGCTTGTACCAGGTCGTTACCACCGATCACTCCTACGAGGACATTCGTACGAGGCGGTTCTCCGTTCAAGTAGGGGACCACCTCCACCATATGCTCTACTGTGTCCTCGTGGCAGTCCACACAATGGTTACACTAGCCATTTCTTCAGCCTGTAGCAGGTGCAGCAACCTCCCGAACTGACCATGTTCGGTGATATCTGACCATCTGCGTCCTGCGAAAGGTGAGAACTCCGTAACGTACCTCCAGCCGCTCGTCAAAGAGGAAACTTACCACTATGATTATGACGTTACCGACGAAAAAAAATAGACAACTTTATTAGCGAAATGTTTACGTAAGCCACCAAGTAGCCCAGGGCCCCATAAAGTCACGATCCACCCCTGCCACTCGTGTTTTTCATTTACCTTTGGCGTTCAAGGGCCGCGATGACTCTTTTAGACAATCTGAAACAGGAACCAAACAAAACTATAGTGTCCGGTGAGGATTTGCGAAAGGCGGAAAGTGAACACGCCGTGGCTCCTATCTAACCACTCCTCAAAGAAGGAACTTATCACCGCGATTGTGGCGTGTATATAGTTTAGCCATCTACGGCCTAAAACATTTGACAGAGTAAAAATGGAAATTATGCAGCAGATCGAAATAGTGGTATATATAATTGAATCCAGATTTCAGTATAGGTAAAAAATACTAGTTTACAAAATAACATAAAGTTTTTGAACCGTTTTATTTAATGAAAATAACTAAACGCAAACTTATTTTAAATAGTCATGCTTTTATTATAAGACTACCCTCAAGTTGCTTCTAAATTCATTCGATCATTTTTTAAACAGTGTAGTGTTCAGTTAAATAAGCATTTGCTTCTAGAATGTCGTTGAGTAAAGTACATCTTGATCGTTTTTGTTATTTTGGTGAATTTATTACATCTACGAAAGTATATCTTACAACGAAATCACTCAAAGAAATATATTTCCGTTATTTCAAAAGTTTTGGCTCTTCATTAGGATAAAAAATGGGCTCCTTACGTAGGTCTAGAAAAAACACCAAGCGTCTGGACTGTAGATGGTAAGATTTTTTTAATTTTTTATATTATTTAAAAATATATTAATAGTGATAAAAATTAAGTCATTATTATTGTAAAATGACTAAACAATTTTATTGCTTAAAGAAAAAAGCTATGGCAAATCTTTTTTTTAAGTATTGTCGTACTTACACATTTTTTTTTGATATAAAAAAATATGAAATAGATATTGGAACACCAAAGTCGAATTAACAATTTGTATTAAAAATCGCGGTCAGTGGGTCATCCTCTTTTATAATAAACAGATAAAAAGATAAATAAATTTATTGGTACAAAATGCTATTTAAAAATTGATTTGAAATAGACAACACTAAAGTCTTTACTTGGCTTGATAGCAAAGGGCTACTTATCTGAAATTAATTTTACAAATATTAAGTGTGATTATATCAAATGTTTTATGATAATGTAAATTCCCAGTGCTTGTAATGTTGATGATCCTTATAAATACATAAATCGTAACTATGGCCTACTAGGTAGGTATGTGGGTATTTTTTAGATGGGGAATCATCTAATGACTTTTCCCGCTTTAGGCAAGGCGTCGACAACTCGAATTTGGTCCGGACAGCGAGCTACCCATTGCTCGTCGTCTTGTGACTTCCGACACCCGCGGTTTCTCCTGTGGTGGCAGCTGAGGCGTAAGGATGACCGTTCCCACATGTTTACGGCCATTTCCTTTGCTAGCGTAGAAGGAAGCGACCGCATCCCATTCGTTTTTGAGGTATGTGGGTAGTATTAGATTTTGTAACTTAATTTGAAGAACAAAGAAAAACCAATTAGATATTAAATTAATTTGAAATAAAGCTATTATTTTATATTATCTTTAATGGCTTCCGTATTCACTTCTTCTATCTTTGATGCTTCTGAAATTTCGTTAGTTTCTTCATTTTCTTCATCTTCAGAGTTTTCTTTATCGTTCGTAACCATTAACAAATCGTACCAAAGCTCGGCGTGGAACAAAGCTGCTGTTTCTACTTCTATTTCTGCAGCTTCCACTAAAACATACAAAAATGTGTTAGTTCGTTAATTATTTGTTTAACAACTTATGTACACTCCCACCCACATACACTAATATTATAAGGACGAAAGATTTGATTATTTTTTTGTTGTTTGCACATTTTTTTGTTGTTTTTTTGTTGTTTGTTCTGTGGTTGTTTTATAGTAAGATTTAACTCTAAAACTACTGGACCGATTTTCAAAATTCTTTCACCAGTATTAAGGTACTTTATCACTGAAAAACATAGGGCTACTATATTTTCTATTTTAACTCTTCAATCGTGATAATTAGAGACACAATAGAAAGACAATAGGTGCGCGAACATCGACGTTCGCACGGGGTTTAATGAATTAACGCGGGCGAAGCTGCTGGCAAAAGCTAGTATAAAATAATAATATTATAAATGCGAAAGTTTGTATGTATGGATGGATGTATGGATGTTTGTTACTCTTTCACGCAAAAACTACTGAACGGATCTCGATGAAACTTGGTACACGAGTAGACCATATCCCAGAATAACACATAGGATACTTTTTATCCTAGGATTATGTACGCGGGTGAAGCCGCGGGCAAAAGCTGGTATAAAATAAAGACGAAAAAAAATACTGATAAAAAGGTACAAAGGTGATGTGAGGCGTATTTCTACATTTCTATGAGCATACCCGCAAAAGGGGGTTGCTAAGACGCGGTGTGGAAGAGTAAGAAAAAAAGTGAAAGTTGAAGTGGAAAATTTTATGATGACGATTACATGGAGGTAGTGCGACTACCAATATTATAATTAACCCTTCAGATACCGTCAATTAGAGACACAATAGTAAGACAATAGATGCGCGGCCACCGGTGGTCGCTTGGGGATTCATGAATTAAGGTTAGTACATTCCAGATAGTATAAGGAAGCGTGCTAATGCAAGTGTTATAATAATGTGGTGCAAACTTACTGCGTAAATTCATAACAACTTCAACCCCTTTCTTCATTCGGGCCATATCAAATTCTATTTCATTTTGTACTTTTTCATAGAACTCTTGGCTGTTGACATCAATGTCTTCTATATTATTTGGTTTCTCATCCATGTTTTCAAAAAATTACCTAATAAATTAAAAAAACTGAAAACGTCCTCGAATACTTTTTATTTTTCCCGCCAATTTATGAAAAACATAGACACTATCCACAAAAGCAAAGAGCACCATCGACAAAACCAAAGATGCGACACCTAATACCAGGTCCACACGCTATTTAAACCCGCTGGTAATTTGCAGGCTAGTTTATTAAATGCTTCTTCTAACCACATTTTGTCTAAATAACGAATATCTTCTGAATGCTCACAGAAAGTCGAAATTTTAGATTTGTAAGGTAGTTAATAATATCAAACCCCGAATGCTATTGTATGATATAAAAGACTAATATTTAAAAAAGGGGCCCGCTGGCTGGAAGTTTGTCTAAATAACGAATATCTTCTAAAGTATAGCTCACAGAAAGTCGTACATTAAATCAAAAACTGTCGAGGTACAAAATATATCTTATTTTTTTTTTAAATTAATAAATATGTTTCCAGCTACCGCCGGCAACTTTATACCTTTCAATTTAACCAGCAGAGCATGTTATAAAAAGAAAGTAGAAGTATGTACTTGCAGTTAGAAAGTAGGTACAGTACCTACATAATATGCTAAGGGATCGCAGCCGCCGCGTCGGTCGCATCACATGTAGATCCAGGAGAACTTGTGGTTTAATATTGTGGGTTTCTTTTGTGTCCTTACACTTCCATGTAAAGGTAGGTAGGTAGGTAAGGTAGTGGCGTTTTTAGGGCCTCCCAAGTACAGACTTTGGAGGCCAAAACGCCACTGACATGACCCCGCTATAAACGTGAAACTTATTGGGCCCAAAAACTTTAAGGGAAAATAAAACCATCGATTCGAGAAGAAGACTATATATATTTTTACAAGCTTTTATTTAGTTTCACCTGTCCCGATGTTTGTCTGTCATCAATTCTTGTAAATAAAATTTAACCCGCTTCCCGGTTACCAATTTGTGCCAAAATTTTGCATGCATGTGTAAATCAGATGACAATGCAAAATTATTAAGACATGGAGCTGATCTAATTATGGAACTGGAAAGTGGATATAGGAACTTGGTGGTTAAACGACACAACGCCATCGAGTTTGGGCTCGGATGATTTGTCTTGACGAGTTAATTATATAGGTAAACCCTGCTATAAAAACTTGCTGAAAAGATGGTTTTCAATAAAAATCTTATTTTATGATATGTGAGTGACTGTTGCTGAACGTGTTTTTTATATATATATATTTTTTTTTTATCAAACTAGCAAACTAGCGTTCCAACTTAAGTGACCTTGGCCTTTCTAGTTTCAATCTATGTAGGTAGCAGTTGTAATCTATGACCTTCAACGCCCTTGGTTGGGTGCTTTACATCATGTAGCGGCAACGCATTACACAGTTTGTGTCGGTAGGTATATTTTTATCTAAATATCCTTACCTGCATGTCATGTAGGTAGGTAGTAGAAAAATTAATTTTTTACTTTTTTTTTCTGGTATTTAAATGTTTTAACCTTTCAAATTCCGCCAATTAAAGACACAATAGTAACACAATAAAAGCGTGAACGCTGTCGTTCCCTTGGAGTTTTATAAACTTTAAACCATGTTTATCAAAGTGATTATATTTTTTTATACTATGGTGTACATTTACGTAATCATCACGATCACAAATTCCAATAAATAAAACATATTTATAAATGTTTTATTTATTAACGGTCGGTTGAGCACAAAGATTTTATATATTCTACTAGGTACTAGGATATATAAAATCTTTGGTTGAGCATTACAGATTCAATAAGAACATGTTTTCTACATGCTTTTTTTTTCAACACTATCTCAGACATCAAGTTGGCTTTGACTGTCGCTGTCGAATTTTGTTGTCGGAGCGTGAACAATTCCGTCTTGATTGATATTTATATGTAGCAACACTATTTATTTTTGACATTGGCTGTATAACTTATTCCTTCTTCAACATTTCTATGAACTTAAAAAAGTCAAATCTATGAGTAAACGGCTAAATTAAAATGTCACGAAATTCTGCGAAATACCCTCTCTGTTTCACTTCTCATAAGTAAAACGGTATAGTGCTATCGCGCTCTGCGTAAATGACGCGTTAGTAAGTATCGGTTGCTTTACCAGAGATCTGTCATTGTCACGCCTGTTCGACTAACTTGTGGTCTCTTTTGTGCTGACTTTAATAGATAAATAACGCGTATTTTGGAAAATTTTGTTCTCGTGGATATTCCTCATGATTGTTTACTAATATTTGTAGCCGTGCATTTCATAAGAACTCATTAAAGATGATGAGTGACGACGATCGTGACATCGATATTGAAAGTGATGTAGGTGTTTTCGCGATTTGACAGTTGACTGGGTTTAGACTACATGTTTATTTTGCTACTGATAATATTTTTGCACAATTCCAGGCCGAAAACGACTCGGACTCTCGTACACATGCCAGGAACAGTGTTGGTGGCAGCGGATACTACTCGCAGGTAAATTGTGTTCGTATCCATTTCAAAAGTACCTACCTATTTCACTTTATAAAATATTTTACTTAGTATGTATGTATTTATTAGAATGATCTATAAAGATACGAATTCATTGAAAGTTCAGATTTATTTTATTGTATTCTATTGTATTTATGTATTCATTAGAATCATTTTGAAAGAAAAAAATTCGTTGAGAGACATCGTTTTTAGCAGCGAATCTACTGAAGCATAAAAAGTACCTACCTACTTCAGATTTATCAAATTGATTTAACCGAAAAAAACTTTCTATGCATGTATATTATTATTATCATATTTATTTATTAAAATGATTTAGAATGAAACAAATTTATTGAAACACATTATTTTTAGCTGCGAATCTGCTGAACCATGATACTCAGAGGAATTTTTGATCTTACAGGCCGAAAAAAGAGCACACCACAATGCATTGGAAAGAAAGAGAAGAGACCACATAAAGGACAGTTTTACATCATTACGAGAAGCAGTACCAGCTCTCCAGAATGAGAAAGTGGTATGTTCAAAAATTGTAAGCATTCACATTTTACATGTGGTAATTTTTACCTTTATTTTTATAGTTTTTAAGTTTTTTCATTATTTGTCAGATGTATGGTGTGAGTAATAAAACTTGTCAAAAAATAATCAATGTTCGGTTAGGATTAGGGTATGTAGTTTACGCTAATTGCTATTTTCTCTTTTTTGTTAACCAATCATGTTATCCATTTAACCTTTCAATCATGTCAATTAGAAACATAATGGAAAGATGATGACAGTACAAACGCCGGTGTTCACTCGGGATTTAATCAATTAAAATACAAAACTATGTATGACTGATGTTTACTAACACCATTACATCTATTAAATAAAGATATTTTTGTTTAAATTAATGCACCTATGATGGATTTTGATAATATAATTGTTTTTAGATTTTATTTAACAGTAACAAAGCTATAATAATTTATATGACTACCCACAATCGAAATAATTACAAAATCACTTAGATTGTGAAAATGGAATGTTGCATGATTGGCTATATTAAATAAAACAATGATCCTAGAAATAAGTTTATATTATAAAATGTACCAGAAAGTTTTTATGCTTTTGAAAAAATTTTTGACTAGTCATCAATAAATTGTTATAGGCAAGTCGTGCACAAATATTAAAAAAGGCAGCAGAGTACATACAATTTATGAGAAGAAAAAACAATTCACATCAACAAGACATAGATGACTTGAGAAGACAGAATAATATGCTGGAAACACAGAGTAAGTGCAACTTGTTATTACAGATTGGTTTAATTACTTTAATTCCATTTGTTAACTACACTAGTCGTCATTTATACTGCTTACATCGATAGACTGGAACAGTTTGCCTGCTGCGGTCTGCCCATCCGATTATAACTTAGGTGTTTTCAAAGCTAGAGTGAATATGCTCTTAATAAAGTAGTGCACCTCATCATCAACAATTGCATGACTGCTTACCATCTCTTTCATTTTAGACATAGAGTTGTGATTATCGCCCAACACGCTATACAAGTCTCCCGAGTAATTGTTGTATGTAGCTCGCTCTATTGTTGAGTTCTGTTGATGCTCTGTAACCTACTGGCGAATCCTATATGCTACTTATACTTAAGATATTTTACTATTTTTGCCTGACCACAGACTCGGGGACCGGAGACTTAGAACTTTGCACATTTGCTTACCGCACTATGGCTCCCTATCTATTTCTTTTTTTGTCTCTAGTACCTACATGTGTTATTATTTTTTCTTTATTGTTTTTGTTGTATTTGTGCTTAGTTTTTATAATTTAACCTAGAATTACATTAGACCGATGCACACTACCACGCCTGATTTGTACGTAGAACGACGTTGCTTGGCGTGGATCAAGTTTAGCTCTACAAGTCTACTTGCCTTATAAAATGTATGGAGACCGACGCGCCGATCTGCTTACGTCGCCCACGTGTTTCCAATGTAGATCTAGATACCTTTAATGTTTACAAGTGAAGTTTGCAATAACTGCAACTATTAGGACTCGCAAGTGTTAACGCAATACAATTCTGATCAATTTTATTTACTCTTATGATTTTGAGACTAATATTTTGAGGCTAAGATATTATCTTATTAGTATATAATCGGTTCTCAGAACAGAGGTCCTACCACAAACTCGTAACGCGATCCATTTGACGACCCAAACTGAACTGTTAAAGGGACGGAGCTATATAGGGTGTAGGCTTAGATTATATACCTCTACATATAGCCATGAGACTGTAGCGAAGTGTGGAAGTGAGAAGCAAATATCCCTACTAATATTATAAATGCGAAAGTAACTCTGTCTGTCTGTTACGCTTTCACGCAAAAACTACTGAACGGATTTAGATCAAATTTGGTAGGTAGGTAGAAGAGACACTGGACTAACACATAGGCTACCTATAATTCCACTGCTGAGCAGGGGTCTCTGCCCGCGCGATATAAACTGTAGTCCACGCGGGCGAAACCGCGGGCGGAAAGCTAGTACGAAATAAGTAAGAAAATTGAGGTAAAACATAACATGCTCTGTCTCATTCGGTGTGCCGGGCCACACAAAGGCCTGTCACTGTCACTGAGAAGTTATAGTGTGTATATGGTGTATAGATTGTATGTATGAGAAATAGACTCCAATAGTAAGTTTTTAGTGTGTTTTCAGTATTCATTTTTAAGGAATAGTTTACGTAATAACCTCATTCATGTTGCATAGTGCTGTCTCATGTGCGGCCACGTGGTTGCTATATCTATAGGTATTTAATCTAAGCATGTAGGGCTTAATCCCTCTTTCTCGTGCGCACGCTTCACATTTTTACGTCATATTAAGGCCCCCGGTCACTTTATCGAATTGCAAAAGTTTTACCTTCGGGTTTGCCAGAGAGCTAAGGAGCGCAGCTTTCTGGGTGTAAAACGAACTACCTAGACAAAAAAAAAGAGTGGCAATGTACCTCACGAATTTACTGACATGATACAATGTATCTCAACTATTTTAATAGAAATTAGTTACAATTAACCGTCTCATCCATCCCTCGCCCTCGATTCTTTCACGCTCGGAATACTTACTTAAAAATAATACTGATCGTAACTCGTGTCAATGAGTACACCTTGAATCGTGTCCTTCTAAGGATCTTTAACAAAAAAGGAGAAATTTAACAAAAAAAAAATTTGTCATCCCAGAGGGCCCATTGTAATTTGAATTCATACGTACAAAAAAAGTACACCATTGTTATGTAGGTAATACCAATGTACCTTTAAGGTTTTCATTATTACCAAAGTTTTCGCGAGTTTTCTACATTTTATTTGAAATACAAAACAAAAAAGGAGAAATTTAACAAAAAAAAAATTTGTCATCCCAGAGGGCCCATTGTAATTTGAATTCATACGTACAAAAAAAACACACCATTGTTATGTAGGTAATACCAATGTACCTTTGAGGTTTTCATTATTACCAAAGTTTTCGCGAGTTTTCTACATTTTATTTGAAATACAAAATAATCGTATCATTGCGGCCTACCCAAGTTGATAATGTGCAATCGCTAAAGCTAGTAGACAACTTCAAATGTACGGGAATAACGTCATCTCAACGCTCAAACACGTGGTCAGACGGCTCAAGGAGTTGTCTGCAACAGGAAGGGCCCAGCTGGGTCGAAGCCTACTGGGGCTAGGGTTATCCGAAAGGGCGCTCGAGCCCCGGTATAAAGGCTAGAAGGAATGGGGTGGGGTTTTAGTCAGTAAGAGTCTAACACTATCTCCCGCTCCACCCAAGAGCGGGGGTTGTCAATGGATGATTTTTGCCAACCAAAAAAAAATTCATAGGGTACTTGCCGTTGACGTTGCGTGCGTTGGAGTGAATAAACAAAAAAATGTGCGTTTTGTTTCTAATAAATAATTTTTCAGCTTTTTACAAAAACGGACTGAAAAATTCATATTTATTCGTGATATAGTAGCGTAATAAATAAACTTTCCTAAAAGGTATATCAGTTTTGACCTCTCCTTTGATATTTGTAATTAATTTAGGCATGAACTGTTATAATCACAATCTCGCTTACAAAACACAGTAATATAAGTAATTATAGGTGCTCACTGGGCCCGTGTGGTGGATTACGGTCCATTCCCTCTTCTAAAGAGGCTTGAGCTCCAGCAGTGGGAACATTAAAAGGCTGATTATGCAATATTATGCTCATTGTACGAAACCCTCCGTAAACGAGCCCGACTCGCCCTTTTTCGGTTTTAACTATTAAGGCCTTGATATAAGTAAAATTCTTATGTTAAATATATATTTAATTAATACAACATTTTCTCTTTACAGTAAAAGCATTGGAAAAGGCCCGGCAGTCAGGCAATTATTCAGATGCCCACGAACTGGGGCTCGGCGTCAAATCGGAAGGCGACTCGCTCGACACCGACAGTTCCGATGGAGAGGCCACCACGCGCCGGGTCAAGAAACTTAAGATCAACGGGGTGATGTCTAGTAACTAAGCAGGTTGTGAGATGAATTCGTCTTAGATAATGATGACAGAGATTTCAGAAAAGTTGTTAACCATTATGACTTGGATTATACTTGTTTGATCGAACAGGCGGGTTGGCGGGTGGTCTCATCTGTTACGATTACACGAAACTTGATTCTCTAAACTATTTAGTAACTGCCAGGATTTAACTTCATAATCTCATAGAATGTTAATAATCGTCATAACCTCGTAAAACCTGACCTAAATTTAGGTCAATAATCATTTCAACCCAATGTACTAAAAATAGTCGTAAGTAGTTGCGGCCCAAAACTGTTTTCTTCATGTTTTTGGCTAAATTATTATAAGCGGTATTTCCTATACCTAACGTTAACTATTTGATGCAAAAAATATATTGAAATAATATATTTATGGCAAATTTTAGTTTAGTTTGATTAAACTAAAAATTCCATTTAAATATTATGTCCTAATTTTAGGTCGCTATCATAATGTTATGATTTTAAAAAGTATCTTGGGCCGGAATTTCTAAAAATTTTTGTCATTAAATTTGGTTGTTGGGTCTTACGAAGTTAACAGGTGCTCAATAGTTCAAAAGTTTTTTTAAAAAGACTGTATTTTGCAATGAATGCAGCTCCCTAGACAGCACTTGCTAACAATTTCTTGCGAATGTGTAGCGCAGTGTTGCTGATCCGTTCAGTCGTCTGAACAGTATAATTCAAGCCTCGCAAACCACTTTGTTCCAATACATAATTATATTTTTGATACAGATGAAATGAAATTAGGTATCTATAACGTGTAGTGTGTTAGTGTTTTGCCTATATTGTAATAGTTATGTATGTTATGTATGTTGCAGCCAATTAACTTTTCACCATTAAGTTAACACCAGCTAGGAAAATGTCTTGAATTTATAACTTTTAATTAATAGCCTAATCCGGACACGTAAAATTAATTTAGGTTTCCGTTTACTCAACATTGTATTTCATCCTATTTTTATCAACAGAATTTCCTCTAAACGAAGCCCCCGTCATCTCCTTCTTTCTAGATAAAATGATGGAAATGACGGGAAGTTTTTTCGCACGCTTTGATCGCTCATTCTAGCTCCTGTCTTCTCCTTTCTACCTAACCTCCGTTTCTTTTCGTTTCTTGCTCTAAACTATTTTTCGTCACGGTTATCATTACCTAATTTATTAAATGTTGTATTAGACGCATCGTCTGATTTATTATTCAGGGCGCTAGGCAGACGATGTCGTCGAGTTATCAGGCTAGGTAGTTAACACAATGGTGAATTAAGCTAATTGACAGCAACTATACCGACTAGTTTCGCAGATAAGAGCTGGACTTGTAAACATAGTTTTGTTATGAGTTGTTTTCTGTACATAATTAATTAAGAATTTCGAAATGTATGTATGTATTTATACCGGCTAATTATAACTATCGTTATGTACTTTTACTTCTCAAAATTGTATTGTATTATGTTGAATGTTATGACACAATAAAATATAACCATAATGAAATACGCGACGACGTTTTTATCTTCAGCTGGATTGATTTAACATTCTAAATAATATCCTAATGTTCAAGTATACAGTACTCATTCTTATATGTTATTTTTATGTAATTATTAAAAATAATTATGCAAATATTATTTCTTTTGTAACGACACCAATTGCTATGAGTGATTCATCTCTCTAACATTTTGTATGCAAGTTCTTTTATAAATAATGTGTTAAGTGAACTTTAAATTGAATTTTCTTATTGATCTGTTTTCAATTATTTTTATAATAAACGATTATTATTAAGTGAAAAACGATGCACATGTGTAATTTTAATTATATTATTATCACTGTTTGATGTTCAATTTTAAACTTTAATAAATGTCTCCTATAACCGGGATTCAATCGTTTTCCACTATGAATAATAAATGCCAATTTACGCAACTGCATGTTGCAATTCTATTTTTTTTTATTGACATAATAATTATTATGTGTGTATTTTTACAATTTTAATAGAATATTATAGTATATAAGTATCTATTTGTAACACATATTGAGTTATAATTGAGGTCAGTAACAGTAATTTACCAACAATAAGATCTAGGCCATGTATAGTACATTTTGTCTTCGAGAGTACAATAAATTCATACAAACATACTCTTTGAATCCTGTAGAGGTGGCCAGTTTGTCTCTATAATATTTGCTCACATATAAATTTTTGGTAGCTCTATGGTCGCGCTGTTAAGGCCTATTTACACGAAACAGTTCATTTAACAATGAATGCAATAAGTTATAAAAAACTGTTTCTTGTAAGCAAACCTTTACTTACATTTAGTTTACCTGCTGTCAAAAGATGTTCATAAAACATAGTTTCATAAAAAAGGGTGTGCTTGAGACCGTACGGTAGAAACAAAAACTTGAAGGCAAGGTATACAAAATGGTAATAACGCTCATTGTGATAAGGCCGGCTCAAGTCAGCCGACTTTACCCAAACGAGTATTGTACAGTGCCGTACTTAGCCTTTTACAGTGCGAGTTTTTATAACTGTGCCCCTAGAAAAAAGTTCAAATAAAAAGGACTCAACATTTTTGAGCCCCTTCAGAGACTGCGCCCTGTTTTTGGGTACTGCTGGCACCGCACTAGTTACGGCACTGGCATTATATAGCCAGATGTAACGGCTCAAGCTCATTCATTACATGCATAATGAAGTGCACAGCAAAAATTTGTTTTCACTTCAAAAACAACTAGAATAAGAAGTTGATTGATTGTTTTAATGATATAATGTAGTAAGTTGATCGTGAATGTACCAAAATTATATTTTAATAGAATCAATGAAATAATTACACATTTCCGTGTCTTGCTCTGTAAGTACACTATCCATGATTGTAAGATGATTCAATATGAAGTGATAGATGTAAGTTTTAGTCTTCTTGAACAATTAATTCGAATAGGATCTATAAACAAAATTATGCACATAACTAACAATGTGCATTGTACGTATTATACATTAATGTATCTTGGCCTACGTCGATTAGTACAACCGATGCATTTCATGAGCGCACGATCATAACAATTTAAACTTTATGTTAACAATGTATCTACATCTTAAATTGAAATGATGGATGATCGCTCGTGGTGTAACGACTGTGCAATATTTTGTGAGCGAAGTGAGGTATCTTTTGCGATACTTAGTTACTTTTATATTTTGTCATGGCAAATAAATGTTAGATAATAAATATTTTTTAAGTAAGTAAAGAAAGTATTTGTAAAGAGCGGAAATGTGTTTGTTCTAGAAGGCTAAATAGTTTTAACTGAAAAAATATACATAAATACTCTGTTAAAATATTTGTTTTCCAATTTTTTTACCCTAGACTTTGCTTTAACCAACAGGACACACAGAGTTCTAGGTAACACTTATTTTTTATAAGTTTAAAGAAATATAATGTTTAGGTATCTATTTGTGGTTACAAATAGATATATAAACATTATATTCTTTTAATTTATATGTTGAGGTCGGTAAAAGTAATTTACCAACTATGAGATCTACAATAGATTCATACAAAAATAGTCTTCGAATCCTGTACAGGTGCCCAGTTTGTCTATTATTTGCTCACTTGTAAATTTTTGGTAGCTCTATGGTTACGCCATTAAGGCTAATTTTGTAGCATTACTTCGACAACGTAATAAGTCCAATAATATTATTATTGGGCTTATCACGTTGTTAATGCAAAGAGGCAATTATTTGAGTCCTAGGTGTTAACCGCGTCTTGATTTGCGTGGAATTTCACAAAAAGTTTATTCAGTAGACAAAAAAAAAAAAATGCATTGTATAGAAATAGAAACATAGTAATGTTTTTTTTTGTTGTCGTTTTGGTTACTCGCAAAATAGTCGGAGCCTATTTGCTGATAGCTAACAATTTTTTTATTGATTTTATATCACGAGTTAATAGGTTACTTCTTGGCAATTGATATTTTGTGTTTATGGAAGCGTGCTCCATCGTTTATTATAAGGTGACATAGTGGTCAAGCAAAAAAAAAAAACTATATTTTTTGCGAGTCGATGTTTTGTGCTTTTTTGTTCTGATTTTTGTCTTTTTACTCTATGGCACCAGAAGCAGGGTTGTTTTTCTTATATATTCCTTGTTGCATTTTAGTTTGAGAGGTGTGGTTAAATTCGTCTAAGTTGTGAGAGTGATATTGGGTCCACCAAAATAGTAAAAAAAAAAAAAAAATGGCAGGCGCCAAATTCTGCTGTTCGTGATATAATTATGTAGGATATCAAAATAGAAGATTCGAAAAATATTACTAACTAAAATGTAGCAATTCACATCGCAACGCAAGCTCTGTTTAGTTTGGGGCTAGTCGGCGTTGTGTGATAGTTGTGGAATATTATTATTAATAATGAATAAGGTTGACTATGTCGAAAAAGAAAAAAAGTTCGAAACAAGTTCAGGTAGTTTAAGTAGATGGTTAGGGTTTTGATGCAGTTGATGGCGTCAAATCTATGATAGAACTAAAATGGATCCCATCAACTGCATCCGACTGCAATTTTTTTTGGTATTCGCTTTTTGTTCGTTATTTATTTATTTATACTTATCGTATTAATCTCATTGACACAAAAAAAATAACAAAAACTTTGAAATTGAAGTAGTCTGATTCAGATGCAGTTGATGGCGTCAAATCTATAATATAACTAAAATGAATTCCACCTACTGGATCAGACTGCAATGTTATTTTTGGTGTTCGCTTTCTGTTCGTTATTTATTTATTTATACTTATCGCATTATTCTCATTTACTACAAAAAATAACTAACAAGTTAGAAACAATTTACGTAGTCTGATGCAGTTGATGGCGTCAAATCTATGATAGAACTAAAATTAATTCCAACAACTGCATGAGAGACATCAATTTGTATTATGGTGCTCGCTTTCTTTTCGTTATTTGTTTATTTATGCTTATCGTATTAACTTCTCGCATCGACCACAAAAAAATAGCAAAAAAGTTTGAAACAATTTAAGTAGTCTGATGCAGTTGATGGCGACAAATCCATAGATTTCTATCATAATAGAACTAATATGAATTCCATCAACTGCATCAGACTGCATTTTTTATTGGTATTCGCTTTCTGTTCGTTATTTATTTATTTATACTTATCGCATTAATCTCATTGACTACAAAAAATAACTAAAAAGTTTGAAACAATTTAAGCATCTGATTCAGTTGATGGCCTCAAATCTATCATAGAACTAAAATGAATTCAACAACTGCATGAGAGACATGAATTTGTATTTTGGTGCTCGCTTTCTTTTCGTTATTGGTTTATTTATGCTTATCGTATTAGCTTATCGCATAGACTACAAAAAAATAAGTATTCTGATGCAGTTGATGGTGACAAATCTATGATAGAACTAATATCAATTCCATCAACTGCATCAGATTGCATTTTTTTTTTGGTATTCGCTTTCTGTTCGTTATTTATTTATTTATACTTATCGCATCAATCTCATTGACCACAAAAAAATTGCTAAAAAGTTAGAAACAATTTAGGTAGTCTGAATCAGTTGATGGCGTCAAATCGATGATAGAACTGAAATTCCGCCAACTATCAGACTGCTTAATTTATCATAATTTTATTTTACCCGATATACGTCCACGGTTGTACATAGGCCTCCCCCAAGTGTCGCCACAACAAACGATCCTGTGCGTCTCGCATCCATCGGTTTCCCGCAACCTTATTTTTTTTCCTCTTATTTATTTATTTGTTGAAAATTCTCTTTGTAAGCAATGTATGGTTTATCTGTGTCATATCTATTCCAGCGTTGCTCGTTAACCCTTGAGACTTCTTCATCTTGATAAGTAAGCATTTGTAAGAAATTGCAGTGTTAGGGAAAGTTGGTCAATATTATGGGCATTTATGTGTGTGGCAGGGTTTAGCTATTTCTGATTATTAGCAGCTACTCTTGGAGATGCGACTGTTTTGTAAATCATTTTTTAAGTACCTATTTAGACTTGTCAATAATTTATCAAAAATATCTTAATTACCGGTACAAACTGGAGCTTCTAGATAATATACACCACCAGCGTTGGCAGCGCTCATACTGACAATGGGGAGTCTTGTTCGTCGTTTAGTCTTGTTCATTTTGATTTATGGAATATTTGAAGATCAACAGGGTTAAAATTTGTATTTAAAAAATTCTGAATATGGGTAAGTATTCAGAATTTTTAAAACACAAATTTTAACCCATATTTTAATACTGTATAAAAATGGCATTTATAAAAAAATCGTCATAGTTGAGTCGCCATTTTCATTGTTTTTAGGATTGTTCATAATGAAAAAAAAAACTTCAATTTGAATTCGAAAATTGCAAAATAAAATTCGCTAATTTTTCTTTAAAATGGATGTTGGTAAGGGAAATTTGAAAAAATGGTCGAGTGAAATCAGGACAACTATACAGCCTGCCAACATTTGTTATTTTGACTTCTTGTCATAGAACAAAAACTAACATTATTTAATAGAAAGTTAAAGTCTTAAGAAAAATCGACAATATTATCGGCAGTCGTGTTATATATATGTATTTAAAGTAAAGTAGCTTTTCCTAGCAGCTTCGCCCGCGTGAAAGTAGACTTCTTCAAAAAAGCTTGCTCCCGTTTCATCCCCTTAGGGGTTGAATTTCAAAATAATCTTTCTTATTATTTGTATACCTCATAACAAACGTCATATATAGATATATTGAATTTAGTGTTAAAATATTACACACGCAACTCACGATAACCGCAACGCCATCTAAAGAGTGAAGGTACAACTAGGTAATATAGACTAATGACAACAGTTGAACACCATGTTTGATAGATGGCGTTGTGCATTCAGCGTAATTTTCGGATGGCGGAAGAATTACCAGTATCGTCAAAGATTATAAATATCCTACGGATAAACTTGTATACCAGATTCTTGATTTTAGTCTGTAGGTACGATTTGTCCAACTGTCCGTTGTTTAAAATTATTGTATAATATGTATACGTATATTTATACTATTTTTATTCTAGCACAACCAATACAATACATCAACATATCTAAAAAATACAGTTTTTGAAATTCTTATTTATTAAAAACCATTCAATGTATGTATAAATATGATTTGTGAACTTTTTAAAAAAATATCAGTTATTGCCAAGAAACATTCTGTTGTTTCCCACAATGCGAACATCTATTTCCTTGCCTGGAATACCTAGTGCCAGAGAATCCATATCCCTCCACTGGGTGGTGCCCATTTCTATCTTGCCGTTGTCTTTTTTTTTAAGTTTTTCGTGGAGCTCCTCAAGAGTACTTGTAAGGATGTTTATTATCTGTGCCAATGTTGCTAACTATTCGCTTGTTCTCGATATGATCAAAGAATGTTGAATCAAAAAGATGTATCCTGTGTCCACTAAAGCAGGGTACTGTTACTACGTGATTATAAACCCCTGAAAGTAGTCCACTTTGATTGGCGCACGACATCTTAGAGTAATATCGATGCTTCCGACAACAAAGGTCGTAAACACCAAAATAGCACTTTTGGTAATCAACGAAAAACAAAAAATAATTTCGTTTTTGGCTTATATCTTATTAACTTTAAAAGTTGTAAAATTATGTTCTATACAAGAAATACGTAAAATACGATGGTGTTTCATAATATATTATTGCTATTTATGTCAAAGCCTTATTTTAAAAGTTAGCTTGGACATACACCCCAGAAAATTCAAGAAGTTGGTATTTACGACCACTAACAAATCAATGGAGAACGATTTGTCTAACGGAAGTTAGAAGTATGCACCAGTTTTTAAATACAATAGTTCTGGGTTTGGTTTTAAAAACCATGTACTGAAATAAAAATGAGTGTAAACACCACAATCTGATGCGATGGTATGTAACAAACATGGAAATATCTGAAGCAAATCAATGAATTTAAGACTGTAAGTTGAGTTTTCATTACTTGTAATAAAAACAATAACATAAAACACAAATTGACATAATTAAAAAAGGTTTTTTTCATTGACCGTCATCGTTTAATCAAAATAATGGTTAAGCAAGGCACTAATATAAATTCAAAGTAAAAAAATGTCTAAACCAATCACTTCAATTTCCATTAGAGGATTTTGTACATCAATCATCATTCATCATCATTGTTTGTGTCGCGGCTCGAAATTTTTGACTTGCCAGGTCCTAAAGGTATAAAAATACACTTAAGTAAGTATATTATAAGCATCGTCTCGTATAATTTAATCAAGCGTTTGTTACAAGATGCCTATAGTGAGTTTATTCTATTCTATTCTATAGTGTTCTACATCCAACGGCGTACCTAACCAGCCAGACATAATTCAAAATGTTAAGTAATCATTTTGTTTCATTGATTTCAAGAAGATTTTATAATCACGACATTTTTTAAATCGTATTGTTACGTACGTGGGTAACTAAATGCCGATTTACCAATAAAGAACTTTATTTACCACAAACAATAAATAATTAGTCCAGTCAACAATAATCCAAATCACAGTTAGCACTAGAGTTCCGGTATACTATCGCCTCAGTCGTTAGATAAAATCACTTCGCACACTTAGGTAGATCGCTCTTGTTCGCAGTCGAAATCAGAACTGACTCACTTCCTTTTTTTTTTATGAGTGGCCTCTCGCAGGTCAACCTAGGAGGTTGTCGTCTGCTCAACCAGACTTGCCTGTGGCAGCCCTGAATAAATTCAAAGCCTCCAGCCAGGGCTTACTTAAAAACTACTTTAAAATTAAGCGACAACGCTAAGGGCACCCCCTGTGGGGTACGAGCCTCGGGTTAGGGCGTCGCTGGGGGAGGGCAGCAAAGGGACGGGCTGGATCGAGCAAAATTCTAGATACTGACGTCTCGGGATAGATCCAGAACAATAGAGTCGCATCGCGGGGCCATAAATCAATTTTATTACTTTGTCCTTCGCGAGTCACTCACGCGAATTTCGACTCTATTGTTAATAGCGGAAAGTACCTTTTCCCTTATCCACCTACAGATACCTACAGATTACATACCAATTTTTTTTATTCAATTTTCAAACCAATTCTCCAAGACCAAGTGACATTACGACAATTGTTTCTCAGCAGAGCTTACGTTTTAAAAATGATTGTGGGGTGTAATTACAATTAATTATGTATTCATGTTTTTACGACCGACAGCTGTTTGTACGTTGTATTATACGACCTGCACGGTTATTCGATTCTAAGCAATATGAGTTATACACACCCTCTTTTCTAAAAAATCTTGATTATACTAGTAAAAATTTTGGGTGTAAAAGTATTTTTTTTAGGCGAATATTTTTTTCACATTTTTAGATCGACGCAGCGCCAAAAATTACGTAGGGCTGCATTCTTAACTCATTTTCGCCAAAATGGCGTTTACGACATTTGTTGCCGGAAGCATCGATATTTAACTGTAGGCAATATTACCCTAGTACACAGGCCACTTGTTCCTGCTTGAATTTGCAACACTGGTTACTTGCGATAGAATTGATTAAATCCTCCTTGTAGGTGCCAAATGTCCCTTGGAACACTATCTGGGACGCCATTTCCTCTTCAATTGACCCACTCATAAAAAACTTTTTGTTGCTAGTGGATGCTTTTATATAGATATACCAACCACCTGCACCTGTAGTACTAAAGAACTCACAGAACTTTTTCTTGTCCTCTTCTCTACCCCATACAGTCATAAGCAAAAACAGTTATAGGGAAGAACATGCGTGTGGCCTTTCTAGAAGTAGTGATTAATAAAATTTCAACTACAAGGGTTGTCAATGCGGATATTTCTGAAGCCTGTTTGGTGTTTTTGTTCAGTTCTATGATGTCATCTATGCACGGAACATGAGACATAGCCCGTTAAACTGCTACGGCATATTTCCTACGGTAAATTCCTTCACTTCTGATCATACAAAGCCAGGATGTCATTGGGCCTATGCTCTGTACAATAGATGATCGGCGCTCCGGTGGGAATATGTAGTGTTTCGGTCATTACTAAAGTAATGGCTTTTCAACTTAATACTTGAATTTACTTAATTTATTTTGGTATATATATTTGAATTATTTTCTTTATGAATGCCTCCTAGTAAAAAAAAAACTCGCTATGTAGCCGAAATACAAAAAGGGTAAGACCTAAGTTGTTCTCAGGAATAACGAGAAGATCGTGAATTGAGGCTTGTATTCGAGCAAAAGACGTCAGAAACGCCAATTTTGATATTCGCCACGCCATCTAAAGACTAATAATAGAACCAACGTTAACAATTACACTGCGTATTCGATAGATGGCGTTAAACAGTTGACATCATTGTCGGAAAGGTTGTGGATTCTCTACGGAAAAATAACTCTCATGTTTGCAAACAGTTTCGAATCGTGAGTAGGAGCCAGGCCTGATTTTCAAAATTTTGTCGCAAAAAAGAAATTGATTGTACGGTTGGATCTATTGTTAAAATTGGTCGGATTGGGTAAATTAGTTTGGTATGTATTTGAAGGATGAAGTAAGGATTCTACTTGAAATTGATTCATGTAGTTTTAATAGTCTGTTGTGGTCTTTCCTTCAAGAGTGTTTCACCTAACACTTAATTTTTATTTAATTTATTGGTTCAACGTTATCCTTGAAAATACTTTCTAGAACAAGAAAACAAGACATTCGCTGTGTAGCCGAAATGCCTTAAAGGATGAGACTGTAGGCAATCAGAAAAAGAACATGAAGTTTAGTGATAGTTTTAAAAGGGACGCTAAGCTTGGTTATCGTTGACCGAGAGCAGCACGCATTCTCAACAGAAACTGTCAAGGGAAAGAAGTCACGCCTGAATTCACAATGTATTCTGACAGCGTCTTTACGCTCCCCAGAGAGCAAAGAGGAACTCGAGTGGCTGTCGCCTGATCCAGAGTCCAGAGCATTTTATACTCAAATCTGACACTTTTATAAAAGGGGGCCCACGCGTTTTTCAAGTCTAAGATATTTGTACAAAGGTATTGCTTGTTTTAAAAGGATTTTTTTCCAGCAGAACCACGAGTGATTTTTAAGTATTGCTAGGTAATATTAACTGCAACTTAAAAAAATCAGCAAATAAAAATGTTGCTCCTCTAAATAATAGTTATATACGTTTGAGGTGGAATTCTCTGCCGGAGTCTGTGTTTCCTGATAGCTACAACTTGGGGGGTCTTTAAGTCAAGAGTGAATAGGTTACTTCTAGGCAAGCGTGCTCCATCGTCAACCACATCATCACTTACCATCAGGTGAGATGGTGGTCAAACGCGAGCCTATCAATTATAATAAAAATAAAAAAAAGTCATCATAATATTCAAATAAATTACTATGTTTTCGTTAGTGAGTCCTTTAATTTCCAATATCTTTTGGTTTTGAACTCTCATAGTCTGTGGCAGACAGAATAGTGTACTCTTTATTAATTTCAATGTTAAGAGGCAGATCATCCAACATGGTACACGCGTCATGAAGTTCAAAAATGATAATGTCTTTAACATTGTATGTATGGTGATACGTTTCCAGTGTGAAAAAATAAATACAATACTCAGGAGTAAATTCTCTTGTCACACATGATTCGTAAGCTTCTTGTAGATGCTTGTTGATGGTACCCATAGAAAGTTTCTGTGAAATTGTTACTATTTTTGGTGAACAATAAAATTTATTCTGTTCTATTCTATTCTATTTATTTAGTTTTCATCTATTTTTGGAACTAAGTATTACAGCTCCATTTATAAAATTATGGTGCTGTACTAAAAACTCGTTAAATCTCACGCATTGGTTTTTTGTGTTAAAATATATAGTTTTTAAATCTTTGAAATGGTTTTCAACATTTGAACTTGTTACCATAGTCTTTGGCTTTTGTGAAATATTTCTTCAAAACGCAACCCTTTTTGGGTTTTAAGAAGTCGTTTTATTGTACTGTTCAACTCTGGTAAGAAATATTCATTTTGATCTAGCCACGTAACGCGAGCCTTCTAAGGTGTTGGTCAGTCTGACACGACCATAGTTGTAATGGTTACCGAGTCCATATCCAACATGTCAAGAACCTCGCGAGCTAAGTCAATATTCCTAATTTGTTTCATATTTCTCGGCTTTCACGTGGTTCCCGTCATGTGGATTGTTTCTTAGCTCTTTGAATAGTTTTTAGCTATATTAGCCGGCCAACTCAAGTCAATGTAGCGTGTGTGTGGTGGGTGTAGAGTGTTATTATTTCATTTATTTATATTTAAATACCTACATATTTTATAAATTTTTAAATATTTCCTTAAAAAACCTTTTTTAATATATATTAATGAAAAATAGTAGCCCACCGGTATTGGGAACAGAGTCCAAGCTACCAGTGGTCACGGCTCCTGAGTGTGGAACCTCCAAACAATACGCGCCGAGTCCAAGAGTACCTACTGCTTTCTGGATCAAGCCCTTGATCCAACTATCCAACGAGAGCCTCCTCAGATGTTGGTCGAAGCTTCTTGATATTAATCCATTGGTCGCCGTCACAAGTTCACGACTATCAGCACAATGACTGCCGTATCCACTTCCTACATGTCGACAACCTCGCGAGCTAAGTCAAGATACTTAGTTTGGTTATCTTTCTCAGCTTTCACGAGGTTCTCGTCATGAGTATCAATAATTTATTATTATTATTGAATTCATCTTCGTATGTAGTTGTACCGTTGTTGGAGGTCTTCTCATAGTAGCCGTTGTAATAAAAATAATTTTAGGTTCATCGACTTACCCTCCCTAGCTGCTCAGAATAATGTCAGACATTACTTGTCGAGTTTAATTGACAAAACTAGGTGGGATAGCTGAAATACTGCCAATCTTTTCCAGTATACAATACCGACTTCGCAAATCGAAGACTCCCATCTCCTTCTATAAAGAAGTTTCAAGTTCCGAGTAAAGCTGCCTTCTGTTATGATTACCGGATTCTTCTCTTCAGTGGCATATTAATAAAGTTGGCGCCCCAGTTCAAATAAGTGACCCACTCCCTTAATTCATTGAACATGAAAACAGGATTTTGCAAACAAGAACTTATAAAAAGTTAGATTTTTTTTAACCATTTGACGGGTCGACATGAAAATTTAATTGTGTATTTCGTTTGCATAGACAAAATGCGGAGTGGCAGACTATAGTGATGCTCATCTCATGAAATGTTTAGGGAAAGGTTATAGCGGCAGCGTACCTACATGTGCCCAAGGATATGTGACTGGTAAATAAATGATCAACGACCGTGGCAAATCCCACTCTCTCCGTGCATATCCCACGTAACCGTGATTACAACTAATATAATTATTATACAAGTCTCCAGTAAAAATAATCTCTGACGAGGTCGCTGTAGCGCTTCGCGAACAACTCGCCGGACAAAATAGCCATCTTCTTGACCTCTTCTATGCCGCTTATGTGCGAAGCCTGTTCCGCTTAAACCAAGACAGCACCGCTATCGTGATGATGAAGGCTGTGCTCGCCATCGTTTTATGCTCCTCATCAAATGTTTTCCTGGGTATTAGGAGTATTCCTCTTTGACGTCGATTTTAAGCTTATCCGAGGATACTGTCAGGCTGTTTTACTTGTAATCGCCGTGACATAGTACCGCGAATACTTAATGGAACTTGAAGTACAGCAGGTCGACGAAAGAGAGCCTAATTGTAATGTCAGGGATTCCTCCAGTATTGGGTCTAAGCGGCCAAATCGAAACAAGTGGCTGACCCTGTATTCGCCGTGACACAGCCTCGTGATTACTATTACTCGGCAAGATATGTTCACATCTTCACTTCGTGAAGCACTTGTGCGTGTCTATATTTATTTATTTATATTAAGGTACTCCAACGACTTATTCATTAATAACATTTTACAAAAATTAACTTGCACTTACATCAATTATTGTGGTGAACTTTTGTCACTTAAAGAAGTACACAATTTACACATAAATCGAAAACTACTTACAATTAATGAGATCTATCATAACAGTGCTTTTATAATCTATAAAAAATTATTGTTAGTTTGCCGGACGCGACTTCAATCGCGCTGCAAACTTGACAGCATTCTGGATCGTATATGACTGGCATTAGAAATGTAAGTCACATTTTAAAAGATATATCAGGTAGTAGAGATTTTAAATTTTCAGTTTCATAATCATCGTATGTGGGCGGACCCTTGTTGGAGGCCGTCTCATAGTATACGTTGCAATAAAAGTAATTTTAGGTTCATCGACTTGCCTTGATTAGCTGCTCAGAATAATGTCAGACATTAGTTGTCGAGTTTAATTGACAATACTAGGTGGGATAGCTGAAATACTGCCAATCTTTTCCATTATACAATACGACTTCGGGAATCGAAGACTCCCATCTTCTATAAAGAAGTTTCAAGTTCCGAGTAAAGCTGCCTTCTGTTATGATTACCGGATTCTTCTCTTCAGTGGCATATTAATAAAGAATTGCCGCCCGAGTTCAAATAAGTGACCCACCCGCTTAATTCATTGAACAAGAAAACAGGATTTTGCAAACAAGAACTTAAAAAGTTCAGATTTTTTTTACCATTTGACGTGTCGACATAAAAATTTAATAGAGTGTTTTGTTTGAACAGACAAAATGCGGAGTGGCAGTAATGCTTATCTCAAGAAATGTTTAGGGAAAGGTTATAGCGGCAGCTTACCTACATGTGCCCAAGGATATGTGACTGGTGAACAAATGAGCAACGAACCTGGCAAATCCCACTCTCTCCGTGCATATCCCACGTAACCATGATTACAACTAATGTAATTATTATACAAGTCTCCAGTCAAAACAATCTCTGACGAGGTCGCTGTAGCGCTTCGCGAACAACTCGCCGGACAAAATAGCCATCTTCTTGATTTCTTCTATGTCGCTTATGTGCGAAGCCTGTTCCGCTTAAACCAAGACAGCACCGCTATCGTGATGATGAAGACTGTGCTCGCCATCGTTTTGTGCTCCTCATCAAATGTTTTCCTGGGTATTAGGAGTATTCCTCATTCACGTCGATTTTAAGCTTATCCGAGGATACTGTCAGGCTGTTTTACTTGTAATCGCCGTGACACAGCACCGTGAATACTTAATGGAACTTGAAGTACAGCAGGTCGACGAAAGAGAGCCTAATTGTAATGTTAGGGATTCCTCCAGTATTGGGTCTAAGCGGCCAAATCGAAACAACAAGTGGCTGACTCTGTATTCGCCGTGACACAGCCTCGTGATTACTCAATAGAACTAATAGTTTAATAATATTACTCGGCACGATATGTCCAAATCTTCACTTCGTGAAGCACTTGTGCATATCTATAGTCACACACTGTCAAGTTTACCGGATGCCACTTCAATCGCGCTGCAAACTTGACAGCATTCAGGATCGTGTATGGCTGGCATTAGGAATATAAGTAGCATTTTACAAGATATATCAGATAGTAGAGATTTTAAATTTTCAGTTTCATAATCATCGTATGTGGCGGGCCCTTATTAGAGGCCTTCTCATAGTAGACGTTGCAATAAAAGTAATTTTAGGTTGATCGACTTACCTTGCCTAACTGCTCAGAATAATGTCAGACATTACTTGTCGAGTTTAATTGACAATACTAAGTGGGATAGCTGAAATACTGCCAATCTTTTCCAGTATACAATACAATTTCGGGAATCGAAGACTCCCATCTTCTATAAAGAAGTTTCAAGTTCCGAGTAAAGCTGCCTTCTGTTATGATTACCGGATTCTTCTCTTTAGTGTCATATTGTATGTTTATCAGTTGTCTAGTACCCATAACACAAGCTCTGCTTAGCTTGGGACTAGACGGCGTTGTGTGAAAGTTGTAGAATATTATATATTATTATTATTATATTAATAAAGAATTGGCGCCCCGGTTCAAATAAGTGACGCGCCCCGGTTCAAATAAGTGACCCACCCCCTTAATTCGTTGAACAAGAACACAGGATTTTACAAACAAGGACTTAAAAAGTTCAATTTCTTTTTTACCATTTGACGTGTCGACATAAAAATTTATTAGAGTATTTTGTTTGCACAGACAAAATGCGGAGTGGCAGTAATGCTTATCTCAAGAAATGTTTAGGGAAAGGTTATAGCGGCAGCTTACCTACACGTGCCCAAGGATATGTGACTGGTGAACAAATGAGCAACGACCGTGGCAAATCCCACTCTCTCCGTGCATATCCCACGTAACCGTGATTACAACTTATATAATTATTATACAAGTCTCCAGTCAAAACAATCTCTGACGAGGTCGCTGTAGCGCTTCGCGAACAACTCGCCGGACAAAATGGCCATCTTCTTGATTTCTTCTATGCCGCTTATGTGCGAAGCCTGTTCCGCTTAAACCAAGACAGCACCGCTATCGTGATGATGAAGACTGTGCTCGCCATCGTTTTGTGCTCCTCATCAAATGTTTTCCTGGGTATTAGGAGTATTCCTCATTGACGTCGATTTTAAGCTTATCCGAGGATACTGTCAGGCTGTTTTACTTGTAATCGCCGTGACATAGCACCGTGAATACTTAATGGAACTTGAAGTACAGCAGGTCGACGAAAGAGAGCCTAATTGTAATGTCAGGGATACCTCCAGTATTGGGTCTAAGCGGCCAAATCGAAACAACAAGTGGCTGACCCTGTATTCGCCGTGACACAGCCTCGTGATTACTCAATAGAACTGATAATTTAATAATATTACTCAGGCACGATATGTTCACATCTTCACTTCGTGAAGCACTTGTGCATGTCTATAGCAGGGATATAACGGAGGTAGTTTTATCGGAACTGAAGTCGGAATCGGAGTCGGAGGCAGGGTCAGAAGTGGTGGCATGAGAAAGAATTTTTATTTAAGGACAAATAAAACATTCTTTAATCATTTTTTTTAATTATAAAATAAAACACAAACAATGAAAAAAAATTAGCATATTATTTCCAAATAAACAAGAACACACATTATATTAAATAAACAAAAGATTTAAAACAAATTAAATCAAATGAATTGACTCCAAAAGTAGTGTATTATGCTTTACGAACAAAAGCTTTGAAGCTTTGTCTCCGTCCAATCTATTTCTTAACGAGTCGTAGATTAGGCCAGCGCCACTAAAAAGTTGTTCGCTCGCTACCGAGCCTGGTGGACACGACAAAGGCGGGCAATTGATTGAAGGGGCTGAAATTTTGTATTTCCATTTACTTTCCACCACAATAACGGATCATCACTAAGACCTTTTTCTTTATTGAACTCATTTAGTATACTTTTCATTACAACAAATTGATCAAAAACTAAACATTTTTCAGATGTGGTATTATTATCGTCTTCATCACTACTTCACAATATATTCGAAAAAACTGTTTGGACATTACTATGGCTAGCTTCTGTTGGTAATTCCATTCTTGCCCGTTTTTCTACAGGAACGGCAATACGCTTAAACCAGGACGAGTCGCAGCACCGCCATCGTGATGATTGAGGCTGTGCTCCTCATCAAATGTTCCCATGTAATACTTCTCAGTGACGTTGATTTCAGCCTATCCAAGGATACTGTCAGGCTGTTGTATCTAATTGCCGTGACATAGCACCGTGATTACTCATTGGAACTCGGAAGTACAGCAGGTCGACGAAAGGAGAGCCTAATTGTAGTGAAAATTTGAATTTTTTGACAGTTTATTACTGTCGGGTGAAAAATTTTTGTATGGGACGTGGATTTTTTGGGGTCGGGGCACGTAGCGGACGCGCTGGCACGTGTTTTGAAATTAATTTGGTCGAGATCGGTCCATAAAAACCGGAGTTATAAAACGATAACTGTCAAAAATTTCGCAAAAATGTCAACTTTTACGAAAAACGAAAGATTTTCTTTCAGAAAATGTCTAATGAATCTTATTTTTTACACGAATCCTGTAGGGCGAGCAAAAATGCGTGAGGTGGCACCCTCAGGACCGACCTACGTTTTTCCTTAATAAAAAGTTTCCATGTGAAAATCTTTGAATTCCTTTACCAGGATCGTATAGGTCTCGCAGAGACGCGTCCAAAAATGCATAATAGTACCCGGTTACGAGCTTATATAGGGTTCAAAACTGTTGGCACACTTGAAATCAACGCTCCGGCAGGTAAAATTTTGAGCGTATAACTATATAGCTATAGTACTATCGATTCTACCGATATTGGATCTAAGCGGCCATCCAAACTTTGAAAGAACAAGTTGCTGACCCTGTAATCGCCGTGATACTGCACCGTGATTACTCAATGGAACCTGAAGCTCATAAAATTTGTTGCTTCCATTCTCTAATAATTCTGGCAATCTTTTCTTGTGTTCTTCTTTAACAACGTTTATGGCATTTCCGACCATGATCAAGTTTCCATAAGATAAGGATTATCCGAATCCTCGCTTTCCTTCTTTTCTTCTGTTTTCGTCTGTGGGGAAATCAGGATCTGCATTTTGGTACCCGAAAGATAAAGTGTGGAACCAGGTTAGGCGTTTCCCATTGGTATGGGAACACGCCTTGTGCGCTATGAACTTGAACCTTCTGTAAGTTTTGAAATACTTTGCTATGTGGTCCTCCATAGCAACTGTCTTCGAGTCTCCAGCTGTCTCGCCTCCGAACTTAGGAAATTTTACCCGGTGCTCCAGATTTTTTCGTCTGAAATTTTCTAGACTTTGACGTAGTCCGAGTACAAAGATTGATCAGTTCTAAACATAAAATGTATGTTTTTAATTTTACGAAATATTCCTTTGACGTTTGCCACTTTTGCGTAAGTGGGAAAAGTCAAAGGAATATTTCGTATAATTCCACCACCTCGATATATATTTGTAATATATAGTCATACTATATACAAAAAATAAAACCTATACATACGACAGTGTTGACAGGAAATGTTCCCTAATTCTTCTCCTGAAGACTTTCAACGAGAAGCTTGTCGTAAAATGAAGCTGTCTGCTTCCAACACCGATTCTGCAGACGCTCCAGCTTATCAATAAGTTCCTCAGTTGCACCAAAGAAGCAGACATCAGCGTTGCCTAGAACTAGTTGCAGAGACTGAGCAAGAGTTACGAAGAGTTGAGAAAGGCAGGAACTTCTGGAGTAGTTTTAGTGACTGAAACTAGCAAAATTCGTTCCTGCTTACTTCCGCAATGTGGACATTCCAAGGCACGTTATAGTCTAGGAAGACACCTAACTTTTTGAAATATTCTATAGCAACGGCATTGTAAAAACCTGGAGGGTGAGACTGATTACTCAACAAAAATAATATCTGCCACCAATTATGAGAGCTTATGACTGTTGGATTAACTAAAAGTCCAAAACTTTTAGCCTATTGTTTTTAAGATCATAATTGATAGCATCGAAAGCGTCAGAAAGCTCTTCAGGCATAAAGTCGCGGTAAAGCTGCAAGTCGTCTGCATAGAGATTATAGTTTCTTTTAGGTGGAAAATCATCTAATAAATAAAATAAAATTCATTTATTTTAGGTAAAAACCCATATACTAGAACAAAATTAATTAAAAAAAAACATATTAAAATATGCATACAGTATAATAATAAGCCTCGACCAACACCTTAGGAAGCTCTTGTTAGGCGGCTGGATCAAGGGTTTGATTCAGAAAGCGGTACTCCTGGACACGGCTCGTATAGTCAGGAGGTTCCTTTCTCTGGACCGCCCCTGACCGCCGGTAGCTTGGACCCTGTTCCCGATACCGGTGGGACACTATTTTTTATATTTTTAAATGCTTTTTGTTTTTTATTTAAATATTTAAAAATATAATTTATATGTTTGTATAATGAATAAAGGAAATAATAATAAATTACGATCCTAAAAATAATTCTGAAATGTCAATAAATAAATAAATAATAATTCCAAAAGTCAATAAATTAAATTCAACCAATTAAAAATTCTATAAATTAAAGTTAGTCAATAAAAAATAAATAAATTGAATGATATTTCCTGCCCTTGGACGGGGCGGCAGGGCGTGTCAGACTTTTACGGACCCACTCCTGTTCCTTCTTTGTCTTTCCATAAAGACCCCGGGGTTGTCTTTCGCAATACCCATCCTACCATCGACTATTACAAACCCGCGTGTCGCTAGAGCGACCGCCGTCCGGTGCGACATTCCCTGCGCTAGAACCAGCGTGTCGTCTGTGTAGCAAACCACGCTGACCCCGTCGGGGAAGTCGCCGCGCAGCACGTTGTCGTAACCGATGTTCCACAAGGGTAGTACCGACCCCTGCGGAACACCGCACGACATCCCTCGACGTTTCCAGTCTCCCTGGTGACCAGGGTAGACGATGTATCTGTCCGACAGGTAGGCCTCGAACACTCGACAGAGGTATTCGGGCACCCGTCGGGTCCTGGGTCGGGTTCTTGGCACTCAGCCTTCGCACCGACGCTCTCAACTCTACCTCGGTCACCTCCGGAGCATTGTCGTCGTCGTCGCTATTCAGGTCTGCGTCTGTGGGACTTTAGTTCGTTATGGATAATGCAATTTTTTTTTGTCAAAAATAATTTCGGCTCTTTTTTCTTATCTGTATTTTCATTATGCTTTCTTGTTAAACTTTACTCCGTTAGCTCCCTTAGCTCTTTTGTAAAAGTCTATTTGTTTTTAGTAGGTACTGTTTGTCCAAAAATTTTTTTTCCTTGTACAATTTTCAAAATGTTTTTCGTTGCATGCTAGATATGCTAAAGACGCAAAAGTGGAAAAAAGATAATGGTCTTGTGTTAGGGTAACCACCCGAATACAGTCAATAAAATCCTTGCATAAAATTGTGTTTGTAACATTTAATGCTGCATTATCCTGATAATCAGTAATTTAGCAATTTAACATTCAGTCATTAGATTTCCGTAGGGCTGTGGCTGACCTATGTAAACATGACTAGGCATGAAAATTATGTAGGGGAAGGTACCGGATAGTTAAGGTAAAAAGACCCAATAAATAAATTAGTATAATATTTATTGAGATAATCCTTACTAATATTATAAAAGCGAAAGTGAGTTAGTTTGTTACGTCTTCACGCCTCAATGGCAAAGCCGATTTTGATGAAACTTGGTACACGGATAGACAATGTCCTGGAATAGGACATAAGATACTTTTTATCCCGGAAGTATGATCCCTTGGGGTTATTTTCTGCTATCACGTGGGCGAAGCCGCTGGGAGCAGCTTGTACTTAATATTATAACGAGTAACTGAAGCTACTTTTAAGTTTTCTCTCGGGAACGACACTCAATGCCCGGGGGACGGGGAGAGGAAGGACATCTCCGAAATTGAGAATTTAGCCGTTCGTGTGAAAGTAGGTAAAATAAATAAAATTGATCAGAATGGTTAGTTATCTACATCTGTGCAGTTTTACGACCTTGACGCGGACGAAGTCGCGGGTAACGGCTAGTTGATATCATAAATGTTTAAGTATGCCTTAGGCATATTTTTGACATGAAACTATAACTATTAACTCTCTTCAAAAATAAGATTTCACCCCATACCGATGCCGGTAAAAATAGGTCAAACTGGATAGGTATTATGTGCTACAGGGGTGTATGTCACCGGAGGGGCCCCCAGCTGGGTCGAAGCCTACTGGGGCCAGGGTTATCCGAAAGGAAACTCGTGCCCCGGTATGTAGAGGCTAGAAGGAACGGGGTGGGTTTTTTAGTCAGTAAGAGTCTGACACTATCTCCCGCTTCACCCAAGAGCGGGGGTTGTCATAAGATGATTTAAAAAAAAAAGGGTGTATGCCAATCGTCGCAAATCAGGTTTAGTTTAAATATGTTCGACCAGTGTAAACCACCACGCACAAAACACACGGAACGCAAGAAAATATTTTCACACACACAAACACACACAACACATTCATTGTGCGTACAACTAAGAAATAAAATGTTCTGCCGGAGTCTGTATTTCTTAACTTATCAGCCTATTTCTATAGCTATCGGCTAATATGGGTATCTTGGTTACTGAAGAGAGGATACTTCTATTTTTGAATAAAAAGCATGTTTGCATGCTCCATCGTCGTTTTCCATCAGGGAAGATGAGGGTTGAGCACGAGCCTATCAATAGTAAAAAAACCTTCTAGCTCAACAGTATTTTTGAGTAGCAGGACACTTTCGAAACACTCTTATTATTTGATATTCGTTACGCGATCTTCTAAGGAAACTTTAGTTTCATAAAAAATGTGTGTGTAATTTAAGCAACAGCATGGCGGGTGGTTGTGTACTATTTATTACTTTTCTTACATATCACATCAAGTCGCATGTCGTCAGTCAGTAACATCACGTCACTCGCTGCCATGTTTTAATTTCTGTATGTTAGCACATAATTCCGAAAATTGCATTACAATTATATTACAGGAGTGATAAAAGGGTTCTCACATTGCGCGACTTTTTAAAAGGATAGTAAAATAATCGCGCTGCAAACTTGACAGCATTTTGTATCTGGCTAGCATTAGGAATGTAAGTCAGATATTAAAAGATATGTCATAAACTAGAGGTTTTAACTTATTATTGATTTTTAGTTTTACAATCATCGTATTTAGGCGGACCCTTGGAGACTTTCTCATACTAATTGATGCAAAAAAAAAATGTTTGGTTCATCAACTTGCCCTGCTCAGAATTAGCTCAGACATTACTTGTTGAGTTTTATTGACAATACTAGGTAGGATAGCTGAAATACTGCCAACTTTCTCCACCATACAATACGACTTCGGAAATCGAAAACTCACATCTTCTTCCTTCAAAAAGTTTCAAGTTACGACTAAAGCTGCCTTCTGTTACGAATATCGGATTCTTCTCTCCAGTGCCATATTTGTAGATTTGGCAATCCAGTCCAAATACGTGACCCACCACGTTAATTCATTGTTCAAGAAAACAGGATTTTGAAAACAAGAATTCATAAAAGCTCCGTCCTGGGGTGGGGAGGCAGGGCGTGTCAGACATTTACAGACTAAAACCCACTCATGTTCCTTCTTTGCCTTTGCACCAGGACCCCGGGATTCTCTTTCGCAGCACCCATGGCCCTAGTAGGCTTCGACCCTGTTGAGCCCCTACAGTTTGCTAAATTTCCTTAAAGCGCGCGTGCAGCACTACACGCTATCGACGACTTGGGCTCGGTTTAAACGGTTTTGACGTTCGGACGGCAAGCTACCCACTGCTCTTCGTCTACAAGCCCGCGCCTGCAGTGGCTGGGCAAGTGGGCATAGAGATAGTAGAGTGAAGAAAAAATTCTTTTTGCGGTTTCTCCGACAGTTATCGTAAATGTATGACACTCGGAGGCACGGCTCGGCTTCCTTCTCATATTGAATTGATATTTTAAAATAATATCAATTCAATTTGGAAAGTTTCTACATTTGCAAATATTGATAATCTGTTATTATTGTACACTTCATATAATTTCTCGTATATGGTCTGGTGGCATAAGTATAAAATTTGTGGACTATATTGCGGGATATCGAAATTTGAGCCGTTTTAGAACAAGGAAAATGCAGAAAAAACAGCTCAAAGAGAATGAATGCACTGTTCTTTCGAACTCTGAGACTTGACTTCTACGTGGATCGGCCGGCAGGCGATTCTTCGTAACTCTTGAGTCCAGTGGCGAGTAGAATTGGTGGTAAATAAGCACTGCACGGTTCACAAGCACAAAGCGTTAGCGGTCTAGGCAAAAGCGATTAGAGTTCAACGATATTCAATTTTATAGTAAAAACGCGCGCGACAACGTCTTTGAGTTGCGAGAGATTTCAACGGTCCGCTATCTTCCATCCGTTTCTCTTGAGGTAGTGCTAGGAAAAGGGTCAGAAGATAGGAAATGTTTGAAAGGTGTCGAAAGACAAAAACGCGGCTTTTATGCGGCTAAATTCGAAACTAATTTTACGCGGCAATTACAAAGTGCTATTGGCTCAACCATGGTCAGGTTTTAGATTCTAGGATGCATATTTCCCGAATACAAGAATGGATGTGACGGAGTTCCAATCACTTTTGCCTCAAAAGGACTATTCCAACGTCGCGTTGTTCGAATACACGCTTCTGTTAACTATAGATCAAATTTTTGCGTTACTTGAATGAGATCCTTAACTTTTTTAACTTGGAATTGTGTATTCACTGTATTAATAACAATTTCTATTCCAACTTTCATTTGTAATGAGAGATAATTATTTTTTTTCCACACTTCGTACGATATACCGTGGACATTGATTTCCGTTAGATTCATCGGAGCTTCACCTTTCTTAAATATATGATCTGCTGTTATCTCTACTTCCAGTAAATTCTTCAGGCCACATTCCAGTAAATACAAGTACTTTTATTTCGCAACAAGCTTTTATCATAAATATTATATTGAGACCTTGATGGCAATTTGGCAATATAACAATTTGGTTTAAAAATCGATAATAATCCATAGACAATAGCAAAAGCAATAAAAAAAAAATTCAAATGTAAATCGAGGCCCTTTTTTCTTATTTGTATTTTTAAGATACCTAAAGCCTTTTTAAGATATAGTTAAATGTATAATGGACTTGTGTTCGGTACGGTTAATAAAACTGTGTTTATAACATTTAATGCTACATTATTTTGATGGGTATTGTGTTCCAAGTATTCATTTATTTCAGTAACTGCAGCTTACTGCACCTTCAGATGAGTAGTTTAAGCCGCTGTTTATTTACGGTGGTTTGCCAGTCGTGGATATTACTTCGGTCACTTGTAAGATTATATTTACATGTACATTTAAGTTGCATTTTATCAACAATTTTGTGTACTACCAGCTGTAAGCACGCGAACAGACGTTCAAACGTTCTCGCTGAGCCTGAACTACAATAATTTCAATGTGTTTACCTATAATTAAATAACCTGGCTCGACAATTTCTTTTTCCACTTCCTCGGTAAACAGTGGCCGTATATTTATTATTTGGTCTGCTGGTTCATCCTTTCAATTAAATGTTTGCTTGTGAAACTAATTGAGTAACGTTTTAGTGTCACAATAAAATTCACTAATGAGGGCACTGACTTTTCTTTTCCCTTTTAAATCTACATATTTAATTTTCTTTAATTTTTTTTCTCATTCAGTGTGATCCAAAGTGTTTTCTAACCATTTCATCCTCTTCGTTAACAATTTGCAAATATCGCTTATCTGTTATTATTGTACACTTCATACAATTTCTCGTATATTGTCAGATTTCATATACAGACACAAATTTACAGATTTCAGATACAAGAATGGATGAGACAGAGTTCCAATCACCTTATAGGTTATCCTTAATTGCTCCAAAAGAACTATTTTGGGTCAAAAGCACTTTGAATACGTGTGAGAAAGCCAACGTCGCGTTGTTCAAATAAAATAAAATTCAAATGAATTTTAATCCACATATTTAATTTTCTTTAATTTATTAATAGCCATTTTGTTACACTGATGATAGGCTGATTTTTTATACCGCACATTAGAATCTTCTTGTTTTATTGGACAAAAAAAAAACACCTGTGCTGTTCAGGGATCATACTATCATACATACAACAGAGAGTAAACTTTGTTGGATAATATAAACATTTATGAGAGACTGGTGCCCAAATTGGCAAAGAAAGTCTATACATAAAAATTAAAGCTTCGCCATAACTTACAACGTAGTTAAAACTAAGCGAATACGCTACGCTAAGGGCACCCCCTGTGAGGTACGTACTCCGGACCTGTTCCAACGCTCTCCAATTATCATCGTCACTGAGGTCGTTGAACGGATCCAAATTATTCGGCAATGTAACATAGAACAGGACAGGCTCTTGAGGGATTATTGAAGTCTTAGATCTGAAAGGTTCCAAATAAAAAAAAAAAATATTCACACTCCTGAACTTGATAATGTCTTGTAAAAAATTACTTATGTTGGATATTTTAAATGTATGTTTATAGTACCATTGTAGTTGATGGTCCTTTTGTCAATTAATGAACTATTCTCAATATTGTGTAGAAAAATCATAATAATTAACAAAATTTTTGAATTATAAGAAATTATTTTTTTGCGATTCGAAAGAATAGTCGAGACTCAATTCAGGAATCGAACTCTTTACAGAGGAAGTTTGTACGTGAAACCTGGTGTGTAAATCCGCCCTTTTTTTTCAATCTTCCTCACAGCTTTCATTTTACTAAATAGTGTAGCGTCATCCAATTTAATTGATTGATATTTATGAAGAAATTTTGTTTTTCTCGGTACATCAGTGCGATAATGAATACATTTGTACTGGATAGATTGTTTCTTTCGGGTTAGAGTCTACCGCTGCTGATGTTTCAATGTACCTCAGTAAATAATAATTGTTGTCTTTTTTATTTTATTGCTCTAAACCTATTCCAATATACTCTTCGGATATCATCGTCACTGTAGTTTTTGAAGGGATCTACGTTGTATCGTATTATATTGTACACTAACTAACGTTAAGAATAAGATAATGATAACTAACGTTAAGGTCACAATCGACTACTTTAATTAACTGTAACGTCGTTACATTCATGGCGACGTTTTTTCTTATACTGATTCCTTCAAGACAGGAAAACAATAATAAGTTCCAGAATATTTTTTTGCATTAATTTATATTTAGCAATACTTTATTGTTCATCGTTTTAACCACGGGTCTCTAATCGTTAATTAATTTAATAAAACATATTATTATTAGAAATCCGCAAATTATACTGTACTTATAAGATACTAATTATTGTTATTTATTGAGCGACTTCTAGCAGGTCAACATATGATGTTGTCTTTGTTTTAACCGGACTTGCTAGATGTAGCGATAATAAAGTAAGATATTTCTTATCACAAATGTTACTCGGAAGTTACAATGTCGTGGTGAAAATGATCCAAATTGTAATGGAGAAAGAGGACTGACTCTTGGGAAATTATTGAAATTTTTGATCGGAGTAGCTGGTACATAAAAGTTATAATTAATGTTCCAAATTAAACACTCGCTCACTCTTGGTCTTGGTAATGATCCCTGTACATTATTGCTGACGATGAATATTTTAAAATTCCATTAATAGGTAAGAGACGTACTTGTCAGCAAATTTATGCCAGAACTGTTGTTGATTGTTGTTGAGTGTAGCACCTCGGCTTGATCCGCTGGTATCGTCTGAGGTGGGATTCTTTATAGTCTGTCGCTTGCAGATACGGCAGGGACGTGGCAGATCTCCTCACCCGGAAGTGGGCAGAAGTTTAAGGCTTTAAGTCTAATAGATCAGTCAAAAGAGGAGTGAGAGGACGAAAGTTTGGTATTACCTGAACCTGAATCAAGCACGTTTACATCTCCCCGTAGGTCATATAGGCTAAACCTAATGTACGCCTAAAGAGATGCATAAGAGCGTTCACTACTCCTTACATGCTATTTGGCTCACAAGTTATGATTTTCAAATCAGATTATTTCCATGAATGATTTACTGTACTAACTCGTGATTCACTAATAACATGAGGCAAATACGTTGTACCCTAGACGATTTCAAATGGCCAACAAAACTGTTGGTGTCAAAAAACACAAAAACTTATCACTATAGTGACTAACTAAAAAGTACATATGTTTTTTAAGCATAGGAATATGACTATTTTGTCTATTTAACAATTGTTAAAAATATGAAAAACATACAATTTAATGTTAACTACTCAGTTACTTAGTCTTCTATCTTCCTTTCATACTTTTAAACTGTTCCTTAAAATCAGTGTTAAATTATTATTCTAATTAAGTGTTATTATATTTACTAATTCCATAATATGCTTGTAAGTTAACCCAGGTATACAAACATTCTAGGATGTGCACTGACTCATATTTAACTTATTTGCTGCTAGAATGTGTTCTCTTTTTATATTCTGCTTTAACAACGTTTAAGGCATTTTTGACCAAGTTTTCAGATTAGGGTTATCCGAATCATTCCTTTTCTTTGTATCCACTCTCTTGAGTCTTTTACGAAATTTTAGGATCTGCATTTTGGTACGCGAAAGATAAAATTTGGTCAAGTATGTTATAGCGCACAAGGCATGCTCCCAGTCCACGGACTTGAACCTGATGTATTTTTCGAAACCCTGCGCTATGAAATCTTCCATAACAACTGTCTCCACGCCTTCAGGTGACGTGCCTCCGAAGAACTTGGGGAGTTCGAACCGGTGCTTCATACTGAGATTTTGTGGTCTTAAAGTTTGTCATCTTGACGAGGTCTGAGTACAAAAACTGTTCTGTTTTCCATCTACAATATTTTCTTATCATTTCATTCTCTTCTTCCGTACTTGCAAATATTGCAAACCTGTTATTATTGTAGGTACACTTTGTATAACTTCTCGTACATTGTCAGATTCTAGATTCTCTGATGCATGTTTCCAGGATTGAAGAATGAAAGTGACGGAGTTCCAATGACTTCTGTACTCCTCATTAATCGTTTATCTGGGGTACACCTGTCCAAGGATACTCTTAGACTGCTGAGGTAGTGATCCATGAGTCGCTGATGGTTTTCTCTTCTGAACACCCCGTCCATACATAGGAATTTAGAAGTACAGTAAGTCGACGACCGGAGATCTTGTCTGTAGTGTCGGGTAGTCCTTCACCACTATGTCTAAGCGGCCGTCCAGATATTGAAACAAGTTGCTGACTCTGAGTCACCGTCACACAGCACCGTGGTGGTCAATGGAACATTAAACTTGTAAAACTCATTGCTAATCATTCGGCCAATATCTCCTTACGTTCTTCTTTAACAACGTTTAAGGTATTTTCGTAAATTTTTGACTAAGTTTCCTTCACATTCGGGTTATCCGAATTATCGATTTTCAGAAGTAACAAATACTTCTTTCTTTCTCTCTTTGGCGAAATTTTCAAGATCTGCATTTCGATACGCAAAAGGTAAAGCGGATAAGTTTTCGGTAAAGCACGAGGCTTGCTCCGTCCACGGACTTGAACCTGCTGTAAGTTACGAAGCCCTTCGCTGTGTGGTACTCCAAAACAACTGCGTCCTCGACTTCTACTGTGTCCTGACTGAACCGATGCTCCACACTGAGATTATGTTCGTCTTGAATTTTCTCATACACTTCGACGGGGTCTGAATTTAATAGCTGTTTAATTTTGGACATGAAAAAGGTTTTAATTTTTCTGCACCGATGGCTTATCGGCTGCATGCTTGTGGTATGTGCGTTTGTTGTTGAACAATTTATTGTCATCAGTAGGCTATTCTTTAGCTCTTTGCATTGCTGAAAACGTTATCCCAAATTTAGCAAAAATCCCATTACCGGTTTTTTCATAAAACACTTCTTACATCTTTGCTCCATAAATTCCTCTATGAGTAGCCAGGTGCCTTCAAAATTCTCTCGACTGCGGTCATTTGTCCGAGTAAGTCTGCAGTGAACCTCGCAGTCATTTACAACATCATCATTAAGATCAAAGACATAAACAGTAAACTGTTGTAAACCCAACAAAACTTTTTGTAGATATTTTAAGTTTTAAACGTTGAAGCTTCTTCAAAACTTAAATAAACGGCCAGGACACGTTCTGAGCTGCTAATTGATGAAACACAACCACATCACGCGACCAATGTGTTGTTAGATTAATTTGTATTTGTATCATTGTTATTGTACGGACCCTTGAGTCCCGGACGTTTAGAAGGTATACAGGTTGGCCGGAGCCAACATACAGAAACCCGGTGAATACACTCATTGTATAGGCACCCGCGACGAGGCTAGGAGGACGTCAATGTGGTGGCAACTTAACACAAAGGTGTGAACACACAAGTAAAATTATTCAATAAATTGAAACGTTATAGTTAATTCTTTCGTTTATGGAACCTTTCACGAACAGATTAAAACACAATATTAAATTATACAAAAACAGCAACACACCTTACTTGTAGTCCACTCTAATCATAACATAAAATGAAAGAAAGAAAAATAATTTATTTGGTACAGCACAAGGCCCAAACACAAATACAAGAAGCAAAATAAAAATAACGATAAAAAATAAAGTAGAGATGTAAATGAACTATAGTAATGTTCTTTTTTAACAATATATAAGACATTTCCGACTATTTAAGACCAAGTTCTTCATATTAGGGTTATCGAAATCATTCCTTATTTTCGTTTCTACGTATAAAAACTGTTCAGTTTTGAACATGTAATCTATGTTCATAATTTTTCGGAATATTCCATTGACGTTTGAACTTTCGCAAACCACCCTAGTTTAGTCTACTAGTTTATTCTTTCAACGATATTTTTGCATGTTTGTATTGTAATTTTTTGATGATTTTCTCGAGAACTTTACGCCCAAATAGCACAAAACTGTATTACAAGATGTCACAAAAGATAAATGTTATCTTTAGCATTTATGAAGAAATATTACAGTACAATCGCACTGTTATAGCTTTGCGGTTTTTTCAACAGTTCTCTTAAATGTATAACACTCGCAGGCACACGTCGGCTCTCTTTTCAATTTGAATTGATATTTAGAAATAATATCAATTCAATTTGGGAAGTTCAGTGTGTTCCAAAATGTTTTCTAATCATTTCATCCTCTTCTTTGTCCATGTTTGCAAATATTGCTTATCTGTAATTATTGTACATTTCGGTTTTGCCATTTAGACGTGAAGACGTAACAAACAGACAAACTCACTTTCGCTTTTAAAATATTAGTAAGGATTTTAGATTCTCGGATGCATGTTTCCGGGATTCAAGAATGGATGTGACGGAAATAATTTCTCCTATATGGGTGAGATTTCATATACAGACCCAGATTTACAGATTGCGGATAAAACAATGGATGTGACGGATTTCCAATGACTTTGTAGTTATCCCAAATTGCTCCAAATGAACTATTTTGGATCAGAGGCACTTTATACATATGTGAAAAAGCCAACGTTGCGTTGTTCAAATACACGCATCTGTTATCAATAGATCAAATTTCTGTTTTACTTGAATGATATTCTTTACTTTCTTCTAAATAAATATTGTCTTCTGTCTGTATTTCTTAACTTATCAGCCTATTTCTATAGCTATCTGCTACAATATGGGTTACTGACGAGAGGATAGGTCTATTTTTGAAAATGGGGCATGTTTGTTTGGAGCACATCGTCGTCTTCGATCCGAGAAGATAGTGGTCAAGCACGAGCCTATCAATAGTAAAAAAAACCTTCTAGCTCAACAGTATTTTTGAGAAGCAGGACACTTTCGAAACACACTTATTATTTGATGTTCGTTACGCGATCTACTAAGGAACCTTTGGTATTATAAATAATGTGTGTGTAATTTAAGCAACGGCATGGCGGGTGGTTGTGTACTATTTATTACTTTTCTTCCACATCACATCAAGTCGCATGTCGTCAGTCAGTAACATCACGTCACTCGCTGCCATGTTTTAATTTCTGTATGTTTGCACATAATTCCGAAAATTACATTACAATTATATTACAGGAGGAGTGATAAAGTGTCCTCGCATTGCGCGACCGATCACAATATCACATGTGATGTTTAAAGTGATAGTAAAACAATCGCTACAATCGCGCTGCAAACTTGACAGCATTATGTATCTGGCTGGCATTAAGAATGTAAGTCAGACATAAAATTATGTATCATAAAATAGAGGTTGTAACTTATTAGTGATTTTCAGCTTCACAATCATCGTATTTAGGTGGGCCCTTGGAGACTTTCTCATACTAATCGAAGCAAAAAAAAATTTTTTTGGTTCATCAGCTTGCCCTGTCTAGGTGCTCAGAATTAGCTCAGACATTACTTGTTGAGTTTTATTGACAATACTAGTTGGGATAGCTGAAATACTGCCAACTGTCTCCACCATACAATACGACTTCGGAAATCGAAAACTCACATCTTCTTCCTTCAAAAAGTTTTAAGTTACGACTAAAGCTGCCTTCTGATTTTTCTCTTCAGTGCCATATTTGTAGATTACACAATCCAGTCCAAATACGTGACCCACCACGTTAATTAATTGTTCAAGAAAACAGGATTTTGAAAACAAGAATTCATAAAAGCTCAGATTTTTTTTAACATTTGACGTCTCGACATGAAAATTTAAGAACTGAGAAAGCCAGACCAACGTTAGCGATCTCGAAAAATTTAGCATTCCGCTTCGGATGGGTAAGTGTTTTTATGCACAGCCAAAATGTTACGGAGTGGCAGACTATAGCAATGCTTATGGGAAAGGTTATAGGGGCGGCGTCCGCATAGAGATAGTAGTTTTTTTACAAAAACCCGCCCTGGGGCGGGGCGGTAGGGCGTGTCAGACATTTACAGACTAAAACCCACTCATGTTCCTTCTTTGCCTTCGCACCAGGGCCCCGGAATTCTCTTTCGCATCACCCATGGCCCTAGTAGGCTTCGACCCTGTTGAGCCCCTACAGTTTGCTAAATTTCCTTAAAGCGCGCGTGCAACACTACACGCTATCGACGACTTGGGCTCGGTTTAAACGGTTTTGACGTTCGGACGGCAAGCTACCCACTGCTCTTCGTCTACAAGCCCGCGCCTGCGGTGGCTGGGCAAGTGGGCATAGAGATAGTAGAGTGAAGAAAAAATTCTTTTTGCGGTTTCTCCGACAGTTATCCTAAATGTATGACACTCGGAGGCACAGGTCGGCTTCCTTCTCATATTGAATTGATATTTTAAAATAATATCAATTCAATTTGGAAAGTTTCTACATTTGCAAATATTGATAATCTGTAATTATTGTACACTTCATATAATTTCTCGTATATGGTCTGGTGGCATAAGTACAAAATTTGTGGACTATATTGCGGGATATCGAAATTTGAGCCGTTTTAGAACAAGGAAAATGCAGAAAAAACAGCTCAAAGAGAAGGAATGTACTGTTCTTTCGAACTCTGAGACTTGACTTCTACGTGGATCGGCCGGCGGGCGATTCTTCGTAACTCTTGAGTCCAGTGGCGAGTAGAATTGGTGGTAAATAAGCACTGCACGGTTCACAAGCACAAAGCGTTAGCGGTCTAGGCAAAAGCGATTAGAGTTCAACGATATTCAATTTTATAGTAAAAACGCGCGCGACAACGTCTTTGAGTTGCGAGAGATTTCAACGGTCCGCTATCTTCCATCCGTTTCTCTTGAGGTAGTGCTAGGAAAAGGGTCAGAAGATAGGAAATGTTTGAAAGGTGTCGAAAGACAAAAACGCGGCTTTTATGCGGCTAAATTCGAAACTAATTTTACGCGGCAATTACAAAGTGCTATTGGCTCAACCATGGTCAGGTTTTAGATTCTAGGATGCATATTTCCCGAATACAAGAATGGATGTGACGGAGTTCCAATCACTTTTGCTTCAAAAGGACTATTCCAACGTCGCGTTGTTCGAATACACGCTTCTCTTAACTATAGATCAAATTTTTGCTTTACTTGAATGAGATCCTCAACTTTTTTAACTTGGAATTGTGTATTCACTGTATTAATAAAAATTTCCATTCCAACTTTCATTTGTAATGAGAGATAATTAATTCTTTTTCACACTTCGTACGATATACCGTGGACATCGATTTCCGTTAGATTCATCGGAGCTTCACCTTTCTTAAATATATGATCTGCTGTTATCCCTACTTCCAGTAAATTCTTCAGGCCACATTCCAGTAAATACAAGTACTTTTATTTCGCAACAAGCTTTTATCATAAATATTATATTGAGACCTTGATGGATATTTGGCAATATAACAATTTGGTTTAAAAATCGATAATAATCCATAGACAAAGCAATAAAAAAAATTTCAAATGTAAATCGAGGCCCTTTTTTCTAATTTGTATTTTTAAGATGCCTAAAGCCTTTTTAAGATATAGTTAAATGTATAATGGACTTGTGTTCGGTACGGTTAATAAAACTGTTTATAACATTTAATGCTACATTTTTGATGGGCATTGTGTTCCAAGTATTCATTTATTTCAGTTACTGCAGCTTACTGCACCTTCAGATGAGTAGTTTAAGCCGCTGTTTATTTACGGTGGTTTGCCAGTCGTGGATATTACTTCGGTCACTTGTAAGATTATTTTTACATGTACATTTAAGTTGCATTTTATCAACAATTTTGTGTACTACCAGCTGTAAGCACGCGAACAGACGTACAAACGTTCTCCGAACCTATAATTAAATAACCTGGCTCGACAATTTCTTTTTCCACTTCCTCGGTAAACAGTGGCCGTATATTTATTATTTGGTCTGCCGGTCATCCTCTCAATTAAATGTTTGCTTGTGAAACTAATTGAGTAACGTTTTAGTGTCACAATAAAATTCACTAATGAGGGCACTGATTTTTCTTTTCCCTTTTAAATCTACATATTTAATTTTCTTTAATTTTTTTTCTCATTCAGTGTGATCCTAAATGTTTTTTAACCATTTCATCCTTTTCGTTAACATTTTGCAAATATCGCTTATCTGTAATTATTGTACACTTCATACAATTTCTCGTATATTGTCAGATTTCATATACAGACACAAATTTACAGATTTCGGATACAAGAATGGATGAGACAGAGTTCCAATCACCTTATAGGTTATCCTAAATTGCTCCAAAAGAACTATTTTGGGTCAAAGGCACTTTGAATACGTGTGAGAAAGCCAACGTCGCGTTGTTCAAATAAAATAAAATTCAAATGAATTTTAATCCACATATTTAATTTTCTTTAATTTATTAATAGCCATTTTCCTACACTGATGATAGGCTGATTTTTTTTATACTGCACATTAGAATCTTTTTCTTGTTTTATTGGACAAAAAATAAAAACATCTGTCCTGTTCAGGGATCATACATACAACAGAGAGTAAACTTTGTTGCATAATATAAACATTTATGAGAGACTGGTGCCCAAATTGGCAAAGAAAGTCTAAACATAAAAATTAAAGCTTCGCCATAACTTACAACGTAGTTAAAACTAAGCGAATACGCTACGCTAAGGGCACCCCCTGTGAGGTACGTACTCCGGACCTGTTCCAACGCTCTCCAATTATCATCGTCACTGAGGTCGTTGAACGGATCCAAATTATTCGGCAATGTAACATAGAACAGGACAGGCTCTTGAGGGATTATTGAAGTCTTAGATCTGAAAGGTTCCAAATAAAAAAAAAATATTCACACTCCTGAACTTGATAATGTCCTGTAAAAAATTACTTATGTTGGATATTTTAAATGTATGTTTATAGTACCATTGTAGTTGATGGTCCTTTTGTCAATTAATGAACTATTCTCAATATTGTGTAGAAAAATCTTAATTAATTAATTTAATATAACATATTATTATTAGAAATCCGCAAATTATACTGCACTTATAAGATACTAACGAAAGATACTAATTATTGTTATTTTTTGAGCGACTTCTAGCAGGTCAACATATGATGTTGTCTTTGTTTTAACCGGACTTGCTAGATGCAGCGATAATAAAGTAAGATATTTCTTATCACAAATGTTACTCTGAAGTATATACTTTGTCTAATATTATAAAAACACTTATACGAGACTGGTAAAGATTTACACTTATCGAGCCACGAAGCAAGTACAAAGAGGAGATGTTGTAATAAGATTTCCCTAAGTAAAAAAGCGTGACATTTTGCGGGGTGAGGGGTGTTAGACTCCGCCCATTTTTTTATTTGCCATCTGCCGGTCAATAGCAAAACTACTTGCTCGTTCTGTTGATTTTATTTTGTAGTTACGTAACTATCTCACACTAGATGTCATTAAGTGCAGGATGCAACAGGGTCGCACTCAGAATTACCAGGGATATTTGTTTTTTAAATTAATTGTGTAAGTGTAAACCATCCGATACGTATATTTTTCATTGAAATAGTTATACTATTATTTGATGAATGACGAATGAAGATCATTCGAAATTCATCAAAAACCTTTTTATTGTAACATTTTTTAAATTCTATTTTTATTAGGTTTTACTTTTTTAAAAACTTATTTTTATAGAAAGAATGATCAAGATTGATTAAAAAGCTAGTTTAAAAAAATACTTTAAATTCCGAAACCATTCAATAATAGTAAATTATGTGACTAGGGGATAAAGCAGTGTCTTAAAGTCGCGGGCGGCATGTTGAATTCCGAACGAAACGAAGGTTGCTGATTTTAATCCCGAACGTTAGTGAGGGATTTATATAATTAACTCCCGAGCATTGAGAGGGAGATTATAAAGAAACCAGAGTGAAGTGAGGAATTCAAGCCGCCCAAGACACAACGCCGGGGTGAAAGTCCACTGCCGCAACATGTTAAAACATGGCGGACAGAGCTCCGGCGGGATCTCATGGTGAAATGGCGTCAACGGCTATCGCAACCTAGTGCTGGGCACGCCACGATTATGGCGGTAAGGCCCCTCTTTGAGGCGTGGCTGGAAAGACCTCACGGCGTCCTTACCTTCCGCATGACGCAGGTCCTCACCGGACATGGCAAGTTCGGGAGGTTCCTGCATCGGATTCAAGCGGAAGAGACGCCCGGGTGTCGCCACTGTGCGCAACGCCCAGAGGACACGGTGGAGCACACTGTCGAGGTGTGCCCAGCCTGGGCGGAGCATCGCCGTGCCCTCGTGGGGGCGATCGGCGCCGGAGACCTCTCGCGCCGGGCCCTGGTCGAGGCCATGGTCCGGAGCGAGGAGGAATGGCAGGCGGTCGCCTCCTTCTGCGAAGCAGTAATGCTTGCAAAGGAGGAGGCCGACCGCATCAGGCAACGGCGCCCTCGCCGCCGTCGCCGGGATTCCGATCCCGATTTCCGGCCACCGTAGACGCGGGCTCGCGGACGGCGAGCCATGGGTAGCTCGCTGTCCGATCGTCCGGTAATGGACCGAGTTCAAGACGTCAACGGCGCGCACTGTTCCCGCGCGCCTCAAGGAGTTGTCAGCAGCAGGAGGGGCCCAGCTGGGTCGAAGCCTACTGGGGACAGGGTTGTCCGAAAGGGAGCTCGTGCCCTGGTATGAAGGCTAGAAGGAACGGCGCGGGGTTTTTAGTCAGTAAGAGTCTGACACTGTCTCCCGCTCCACCCAAGAGCGGGTTTCGTCAAAGATGATTTTCCCCGTCGACAAAAAAAAAAAAGCCGCCCAAGACAAAGACAGCGTTATCCCCGTGTTGCATACTCTACTTTTTACACCAAATGTGAGGTAATTAAAAAACAATTTGGTCGACCAAATCATATATTAAAGAAATATAAGTATTATACTCGTATTTACAAGTTCATAAGCCGTGGGACTTTCGGTAAAATAATTGGCTTCTAAATACTGCCCTGTATTTTTGCTATTTGACGATAGATGGCGACCTGTTTACAAAATTATATAAAAACTACAAAAATAATATTTTGGCGATTAAAGGACCTTTAGGAATGAATGTTGATCAAATTTCAGTACGTATAATTATTAAAATATATTAATACTGAGCTCTACCTGCCTAAATATATTTAGTTCCCATGACACAAAGTGTCGCCATCTAATGTCGAGTAGAATTATATTTGGAAATGCTGACTTTAAGAGATTGTTCTAGAAGTATTTTAATAAATTATGCCTAAAATTACTTACAAATGAAATGTGATGGCATCCATAGCATCAGAACGTCTATCCAAGTAGTTTTTACAAGATAAAATATAACATTTAATTTTTATGTTTTTCTATCGCGAATATAATGCCAAATAAGTAGGGTTACGAAGTTGTGCTCAGGACGAACGCCAACAATACACTGATTTAAGCCACGCCCACCGTGATGACGTCAGGACTCAGTTGAGAGTCACAGTGCACAGTTGTTTAGCCCACCTCCTCTTCTATACTTACTCCGTGTCGTGCGAGCCTTTTTAGGAAGAACGTCGTAAGCGAGAGTAAGCGTTTTTGCAAGTCTAGATTTTCTCTTCCATAATTAATTCATGAATCCCCAAGCGACCACCGGTGGCCGCGCATCTATTGTCTTACTATTGTGTCTCTAATTGACGGTATCTGAAGGGTTAAAATGTATTCAATCATGATAATAAAATGTTATAAAAAAATATAACTTCATATAATTACCGATCTAATAAATTGTTGCTACTTACTAACATAATTTCTATACTTTTTAATTAAGGAAGTAGAGAAAACTCATTCCCACAAAAAATCAAATTGTCGCTTACGATGTTTTTCCTGAAAAGACTAGATATGTGTAAACAATAATAAATTGAAGCCTCCAGCCAGAACTTAACAAACTTAAATTTAGGCGTCTACGCTATGCTATGTCCCTGTGGGTTACGGACCTCGGCTTAGGGAATCTTACCTGTCCAAACGTATTCGTCAATGTCGTGGTGAAAATGATCCAAATTGTAATGGAGAACAGGACTGACTCTTGGGAAATTATTGAAATTTTCGATCGGAATAGCTGGTACATAAAAGTTATAATTAATGTTCCAAATTAAACACTCACTCACTCTTGGTCTTGGTAATGATCCCTGTACATTATTGCTGACGATGAATATTTTAAAATTCCATTAATAGGTAAGAGACGTACTCGTCAGCAAACCTATGCCAGAACTGTTGTTGATTGTTGTTGAGTGTAGCACCTCGGCTTGATCCGCTGGTATCGTCTGAGGTGGGATTCTTTATAGTCTGTCGCTTGCAGATACGGCAGGGACGTGGGAGATCTCCTCACCCGGAAGTGGGCAGAAGTTAAAGGCTATAAGTCTAATAGATCAGTCAAAAGGACGAAGGTATGGTATTACCTGAACCTGAATCAAGCACGTTTACATCTCTCCGAAGGTCAGATAGGCTAAACCTAATGTGGCATACATTAGGTTTAGCCTAACTGACCTTCAGTCAAAAGAGGAGTGAGAGGACGAAGGTTTAGTATTACCTGAACCTGAATCAAGCACGTTTACATCTCTCCGAAGGTCAGACAGGCTAACCCTGGTGTACGCCTAAAGAGATGCATAAGAGCGTTCACTACTCCTTACATGCTATTTGGCTCACAAGCTATGATTTTCAAATCAGATTATTTCCATGAATGATTTACTGTACTAACTCGTGATTCACTAATAACATGAGGCAAATACGTTGTACCCTAGTCGATTTCAAATGGCCAACAAAACTGTTGGTGTCAAAAAACACAAAAACTTATCACTATAGTGACTAACTAAAAAGTACATATGTTTTTTAAGCATAGGAATATGACTTTTATCTATTTAACAATTGTTAAAAATATGAGAAACATACAAAATTACTTTTTTACAATTTAATTTTAACAACTCAATGACTTTGTCAGTGATATCTTCCTTTCGTACTTTTAAACTGTTCCTTAAAATCACTGTTAAATTACTCGTATTATTAGAATTAAGTGTTTTTCTATTTACTAATTCCATAATATGCTTGTAAGTTGACCCAGGTATACAAACATTCTGAGATGTGCACTGACTCATAACTAACTTATTTGCGGCAAGAGTGTGTTCAGTTGGCCCTGATAAGGGCCTTTTGATTGGCCCTGAGAAGGTACTTTTGGTTGGCCCTGAGAAGGGCCTTTTGGTTGGCCCTGATAAGGGCCGTTTTTGGATTTTTGGAAGCGCCCGAGGGCGCCCCGCGGGGGCTTCTTAGGCATAGCCCATAGTTTGCAGCGATGCACAGTGCACTTTGGCCGAGCCCAGCCTGACACTCCGTTACGGTGGTCAGGACTGGGTCAACCTAACCTAACCTTTTTTTTTTTTTTTGACCGGGCCTAATGTCCTGGCCTTGCACCGCTGCGACGTCGCAGCCCCCAATAGCTGCGACCGCCGCCACCACCTCCTCCTTGGAGACGGAGTCATCCAGGTCGTTTATTTCCAAGGCCGCCAGCTTGACAGGTCTGGCAACCTTGGCCACGTCCGCAATTACCTCCCGTAATTTGGCTGCAAAAAGTTCCGCATGGGCACTGCCGTTGGCCCCCGGAAACTCGAATATTCGAGCACTGGCTTGGGTCCGGCGGCATGTGACTTTGCCGATCCCCATTTGGGTGGGATCGGCGTTGGCACGCGCCCGTACCAAAACGGACGCGTAGGTCTCCCCCTGTTCTGCAGCCTCCGCGGTGAGCGTCACCACGACGACGGCTGCGGACTTAGGAGGAACTAGCTTCCTCCTCTTGCCGGCGGGGGCCCCTTTGGCTGCTGGAGCTGAAGCAGCGGCAGCGGGCTTGAAGGCCGAGTTTTTCCCTTTCCCCTTTTCCTTGCCAGTCGCCTGCTGCGACTGGCTCGGGCGACGCGCGCCCGTTGCTCTGCAACCCGCTCTTCTAGGTCCTCCTGGACTTGCGCCCGCCGAGCCAGGTTCAACTGGCGTTCGGCGTCTGCGAGACCCACATCGTGGTCGTCCGCCGCCGTCGTCGCCTTCTTGGCCTTCGCCTTCTTCTTCCGTTCGATTGCCGAATCCGAAGAGCCCTCAGACCCATCCTTCAAGAAGGCCCGCTTTCGCGATCTGGAGTCGCCCTCCTCGACTGCAATCAAACTCGCGTCCGACACACGCTCGATGGACTCGATGTCGGAGTCCGACATCTCGTCCGCCCTGCTGTAGAAGCTAGCCACAGACGGCGCGCGGCTAGCCTCTGACGCCGAAGCGTCCTGTTGGCCCTGAGAAGGGCCTTTTGGTTGGCCCTTAGAAGGGCCTTTTTTAAGGAAGCGCCCGGAGGCGTCCCGCGCTGGTGGTGTAGGCATAGCTCGCAAACAATCGTAGCTCTACCCGCAAGTTAAAATAAAATCCGCATAAAATATTGATCGCTACGATGTACAGTGCACTTTGGCCGAGCCCAGCCTGCCACTCCGTTACGGTGGTCAGGACTGGGTCGTTTCTAGAGGACACGACGTGGACGTAAGCACTGTGGGGTGGTCCCCCAACCTAACCTAATCTTTTTTTTTTCTCACAACTAAATGTTTAGTTTTGTAACTTCGGAGCTTGGTTGGGTCCTCGACTTCAGCTGAATTGCCTCTAAAGAACTTAGGGAATTCGAACCGGTGCTCCACAGCTTGAGATTTTTTTCGTCTTAAATTTTCTCGCATACCTTGACAAGGTCTAAGTACAAAAACGGTTCAGTTGGGAACATGTAATCTATGTTAATAATTTTTCGAAATATTCCATTGACGTTTAAACTTTCGCGAACAACCCTAGTTTAGTCTACTAGTTTATTCTTTCAACGATATTTTTGCATGTTTGAATTATAATTTTTCTATGATTTTATCGAGAACTTTACGCTCAAGTAGCACAAAACTGCATTATAAGATGTCACAAAAGGTAACATCGGTAACTGTAATTACAGTACAATCGCACTGTAATAGCTCAAAAGTACGTTTTCGCCTGTATAAAAACGTTATTATGCGGCACTGATATCCGTAATATGCTCTTCACGTCCGACATGGTTAGCGATCGAGTCTCAACTGGCTTTTCATTTATTTTTCGTCTTTTCGAGGTGGGAAATCATCCAATGACTTTTCCCGTTCTAGAGTGGGCAGAAGGGCGTATCAGACTTTCAGTCGCTGTAAAACCATACCTGTTTTCTTCAGTAGACCTTTGCGTTCTAAGATTAGGGTTTTCTTTTCAGGGATTCGCCGTGGTTCTAGCGGGCATTGGCCCTACTAGGCCGCTACAATTTTACTGACATTGCTTTGATAGATGGTGCATCCGCATTTTACATATGCAGTACAAATAAATGCAAAATGTGAATGTACTGTGACTATTACACGATGGAAAATGACCAAACTCAGCTGGTTAAACTGAGATAATTCCTGTCCAAAAGTGGGTAAACCTTGTTCAGTAACACAGTCTTGAGAAGCACTTTTAGCCTGGGACGAGTTCCCCGTTGCCGCAAGCTGGCCAGTCTCGAGGTTTGAGAATGTCTGACATGTGCTCTTCATGTACTCATAACTAACTCATTTGCAGCAAGAATGTGTTCTCTTCTTATATTCTTCTTTAACAACGTTTAAGGCATTTTCATGTATATAACATCAACCGTCTCCTCGCCTTCAGGTGACGTGCCTCCGAAGAACTTGAGGAATTCGAGCCGGTGCTCCACACTGACATTTTGTTTGTCTTAAATTTTGTCGTTCATCTTGACAAGGTCTGAGTACAAAAACTGTTCTGTTTTGAACATGAAAAATAAAGTTTACCTGCGGCAATTCTTTATGTGGTTTTTCCGGCAGTCCTCCTAAATGTTTGACACACGAAGGTACAGATCGGTTTCTTTCCCAAATTGGATTGATGTTCAGAAATAATACATGCACATTATTTTGAATCTCCTTTATGTTCGGTGTGTTCCGTCCAAAATATTTTCTTACCATTTCCTTGTCTTCTTCCGTACTCTCAAATTACATTGTTATCATTGTAGGTACACTTTGCATAAATGTGGATTGATGGAGGGGGAGAGGGAGGCCAAAGAAAAGATGGATGGATTGTGTGAGAAGTGATATAAAAGAAAAGGGAGTTGATGATAGCGTGACGAGGACAGAAAGGAAAAAAAAACGTGTTGTGGCGACCTCAAATAAAACAGGATAAGGGCAGGATGAAGAAGACTTTGTTTAACTTCTCGTACATTTTCAGATTCTAGATTCTCTGATGCATGTTTCCAGGATTGGAGAATGAAAGTTACGGAGTTCCAATGATTCTGTACTCCTCATTAATCGTTTATCTGGGATACACCTGTCCAAAGATACTGTCAGGCTGCTGAGGTAGTGGTCCATGAGTCGCTGATGGTTTTCTTTTCTGAACACCCCATCCATTAATAGGAACTTAGAAGTACAGTAAGTCGACGACCGGAGATCTTGTCTGTAGTGTCTGGTAGTCCTTCATCACTATGTCTAAGCGGCCGTCCTGATATTGGTACAATAAGTTATATAGGTACCGTCACACAGTAATGTGGTAGATAATGGAACATCAAACTTGTTAAACTCATTGTTAATCATTCTGCCAATATATCCTTATGTTTTTCTTTAACAACGTTTAAGGTATTGCCGTCAAATTTTGACTAAGATTCCTTCACGTTTGGGTTATCCGAATCATCGCTTTTCTTTGTTACTTCTCTCTTCCTGTCTTTGGCGAAATTTTCAAGATTTTTATTTCGATATGCAAAAGGTAAAGCGGTTAAGTCTTCTGTAGAGCACGAGGCGTGCTTCCTCCACGGACTTGAACCTGCAGTACAGCTACGAAGCCCTTCGCTGTGTTACCACACATGGAGTACCCTCCATAACAACTGTCTCCTCGACTTCTACTGACTCCTGACTGAACCGGTGCTCCACACTGAGATTATGTTGTTCATGAATTTTCTCGTACTCGCTCGCTTCGACAGTAACAAAGGTATATTTATTATGTCAAATGCCCGGGAAAAATCAAGTAAGACCAAACAGGTACACATTCCCTTATCTTGGGCAGACAGCATCTTCAGACTTCGCTGCTTTCTGAAACCTAATAAAAGCTGCTTCCTGAAAAAATCTTTTAAGTCGTCGCCTGCCAGGCGACGACCTTCTCCAGCACCTTCGACAAACATGGCAAGATGCTAACAAATCTTTCAACTCAACTGGATTTGGAATTTTAGGTAATAGCCTAACAGAGGCAATCTTCCATTCTTCGGGGAAAGTTGAAGTCGATATTGAGCAGTTTACTATATCTGTGATAGCCTTTAACGGGTGCGGCAGTCATGAAAATCATGTCCAGGGTGATGTTATTTGAGCCTCCGGCATTACTTTTAAGGTTGGTGGTGATTCTAGAGTAGGGATGTGAGATGAATGGAAAATAATCGATTTAATAAAAATCGATTTTATTTTATTAAATATTAATCGATTTGTCAAGAATCGATTTTAATGACCATAAATTATCGATATTTTTGAAGAAAATCGATTTTTTTTCTTTTATTTAAAATCCTCCATGCTTTTCATATTCCAATAATAAACCTAAGAGATTTATTTTAACAATTAATCAGATTAAAAATGAAATAAAATAATATGAATAAAAAAAATAACCAATAATAATAGTTGATGTTGTAATAATCATTATAAAATATAGTAATTCATGTTACCTGTAAGACAATGGGATGTTTTTGTTCTATGTGCTGCTTTAAGTTTGTAGTATTACTACAAGTTTTTAATTCTTTCGAACAGTACATGCATATTGCTGTGGTAGCATCTTTCTTCGCTATAAAATACTTTCGCCAGCCGCTTTTAGGTGTTTTACGGTTAGAAGACATCTTTATTGTTTCTTGTTGGTTACCAACAACTATAATAACTCAGATCTCACTCACTAAACTGAAACTATTTAACTCGCCGACATAACTACAGATGGCACCGTTTTTTATTTACTAACTTGCAAATAATAATGCTTCCAGTTTTATCATTCGGCGCATAGATGGTGCTATTTATGAAAATCGATTTAATCGCGTAATTTATTAATCGATTATAAAAATCGATTATTCGAAAATAATAATCGATTAAAAGAAAAATCGAATATTTTTTAACATCCCTATTCCAGAGATGTCAGCCTGCTCCACCGGAACGATTGAAAATGTTGCCTCACTGTTAGTTAGTTTTAACTAGTGTAAACCACACAAAAAAAACAAAAACATTTTGGCAACACATTCATTATGCGTACAGCTAAGGAATAAAATTTTCTACCGGAGTCTGTAATTCACACACACTTTAATTACACACACACCCACTGCACACTGAACACTTTTATTGCAGAACACTTTTATTATTTTATCTTCGTTACGCGATCTTCTAAGGAACTTTTGGTGTCATAAAAAATGAGTGTGTAATTTAAGCAACGGCATGGCGGGTGGTTGTGTAGTTGTGTACTATTTATTACTATTCTTCCATATCACATCAAATCGCATGTCGTCAGTCAGTAACATCACGTCACTCGCTGCCATGTTTTAATTTCTGTATGTTTGCACATAATTCCGAAAATTGCATTACAATTATATTACAGGAGGAGTGATAAAGTGTACTCGCATTGCGCGACCGAACACAACATCACATGTGATGTTTAAAGTGATAGTAAAACAATCGCTACAATCGCGCTGCAAACTTGACAGCATTATGTATCTGGCTGGCATTAAGAATGTAAGTCAGACATAAAAATATATATCATAAACTAGAGGTTGTAACTTATTAGTGATTTTCAGCTTCACAATCATCGTATTTAGGCGGGCCCTTGTTGGAGACTTACTCTTTAATTCTTTATTGTACACCATGATAATTTACAAAATATGTGGATATCAGATTTCATATACATAGGCGAGCTTAACTCAAAGTTGAGTTTTCTTCCAGCAAATCATTGAGTGTTAGAGAGAGATCACAGTAGAGGATAGGATCCAGTGCACAATTTTAAAACTACAAGTAATATGACTATAATAATACGTAAACATATATTGATCTAACTTCTGCTTGTCTTGAATGAGATCCTTAATTTCTTTAACTAATTATGCATTCAATCAAATAATAACAATTTCCATTCCGACTTTAATTTCTGCTATAAGATCTTTTGTGTCTCATCATCTTGTTGCCTTGAATTTGTCCCTCACGTACGCTATATTGTGGACATCGATTTCCGTTAGATTCAGCGGAGCTTCGAACATAAGATCTGTTGTTGTCACTACGACTTTATGTCCACGTTCCAGTAAATATGAATACTTCAATCTCGCGACAAGCTTTTACTTTAAATGTTATGTTGATTAACATTAGGGATTTAGCCTCTATCGTGGTTAATGCTTCATTATATAAATATTCGTCCTAAGTAAAGCATTTTATCAATAATTTTATGTACTACCCATCCAGTAGTACAAGCTCGCGAAGAGAGATTCAATCGTTTTCGTCTACGATAAGTTCAATGTGTTAACATAGAATTTAATGACTCTGGCCGTAAAATTTAATATTGGGTCTGCCGGATCATGCTCACATCTAAATGTTTAGTTTTGGAACTTCGTAGTTTGGTTAGGTCCTTGACTTCAGCTGAATTGCCTCTAAAGAACTTAGGGAATTCGAACCGGTGCTCCATATTGAGATTTTTTTCGTCATTAATTTTGACGTTCATCTTGACAAGGTCTGAGTAAAAAACTGTTCTGTTTTAAACATGAAAAATAATGTTTACCTGCGGCAATACTTTATGCGGTTTTTCCGGCAGTCCTCCTAAATGTCTGACACTCGAAGGTACACATCGGTTTCTTTCCCAAATTGGATTGATGTTAAGAAATAGTATATGTACATTATTTTGAAGCTCCTTTATGTTCGGTGTGTCCAAAATATTTTCTAATCATTTCATTCTCTTCTTCCATATTTGCAAATATTGCTAACCTGTTATTATTGTAGGGACACTTGCATAGCGTCACGTATATTGTCAGATTCTAGATTCTCTGATGCATGTTTCCTGGATAGAAGAATGAAAGTGACGGAGTTCCAAGGACTTCATTGTTATTCCAAATTGCTTCAAAAGAACTAAATGATAAATTATATTTTTTTTACAAATAGGTTTAAAAAACACTTTTACACGTCAATTTTTTTTTTATTTGTTTAAGCTAGACGAGGCCGGCGTTTTCTAGTTGACTATCCTGAGAAGAAACGTCGAAACAAACTCAAGGGTCAAAGTCTCTTTTAAAGTCCATACAGTAAATATATAATGGTCAAATCACATGAGAACCATGCCGATCAGTCTGAGATGGTCTTTTGAAGAAAGAACCATACAGATTTGAGTGGAACCGGCCAGTCAGTGTAAGTATTTGTCAGTATTCGCAAAGCTCAACTCAGGACTACTAAGGAGCTCAAACGACTCGACGAACAATACCAATGAAAGGACATTTGGGTAGGCCGCAGAAAATACTCAAATTGCCAGACATACGGTTACGAGAAAAAAAAGTAATTAACATAGTCCTCATATTCACAATAATAAAGAGAAAATAAATATTTATGCCGAGAGTTAATAATAAAAAAAATTATAAAAATTTAATAAAACATGTCAAATTGTAAAATAAAATTATTTAAAATGTCAAATTGTAAAATAAAATAATTTACAATGTCAAATTGTAAAAACTGAATATTGTCAAAAAAAAGGGAAATAATGATGGTTCCGAAAAACAAATTAATCTCCAGCGATCATTGGCCGACTATTATTCTAATTAACCAGCGTTATAATGAATTACCGACAAAAAACCCAAAACATAAACGAAAAAAAATATCCAATTTAACAACAAATAAGAGCATGTTCAAATAACATTTTCTCCTAAAAAAAAATGGATCTTCGAATAACAAAACTAAACTTCCAAATAGAATACTGAACCTCCGACAAAATTACTAAGTTACCGACAACAGAGGTTTTGTCAAAATAATCATATTTTTACAACTTGCATGAACTGTTTTAATTTCTATTGTTGGTTATCAAATTTATTTTTTAACTCTCAATAATAATGAAAATACCTCAATATTAAGGGATTTTTTCGCATAATATTCTTTGTCCTAATATACTTTGGCATAACGATTTTGGCATAATATGTTTTGCCATAATAATACATTCCCATTTTTTCTTTTTGGCATACAGTTTATGGCATACTTTTTGGCATAGAGCAGTGGTGGCCGAGTGGTAACGGCCCCGACTTACGAGTTGTAGGTCGCGGGTTCAAACCCAGCCAGGCGCATTACTTTGTGTAATTTATTTCATCCCCACTGCTCTCAAAACGGTGAAGGAAAACATCGTGAGGAAACCGGCATGTCCTAGAACCAAAAATTCGAAGACATGTGACATTCACCAACCCGCACTGGGCCCGCGTGGTGGATTACGGCCCATTCCCTCTTCTAGAGAGGAGGCCTGAGTCCCAGCAGTGGGAACATTAAAAAGGATGATGATGATGATGATACAGTTTATGTTGGCATAATCATCTTTATGGCTAATTTGTTTTGGCATAAATTTAATTCGCATACCTAACGTTACTAGGCCTAATGACTATTAGCATAATAATGTTTAGGCATACAATGAATATAACATAACATAACACCACATAGCTATAGTTTCTGTAACAATTCAATAATATTGTTGGTTAAAAATTTTATATGGTGTGCTACAAAAGCCACCGAACCGAATCGCTGCAAAACCGACTTCACATAGTTTTGACTGCCCTACCCCTGAGTGTAATATAAAATCGCGTAGGCGCGTAGGGGCGAGACGGCCCGTGGGCTGAGGAGCAGGCGGCTGCGAGCGAGCCGCAGCCGCCGAGGCTGCTGTGGTGCGCGAAAGCCGTCTGCGACGATTAGCACACGTGGGGCTGCCGGAGGCCAGCAGCGCCGGAGCCGTGACAGAAACCATGCCTGCTGCATGTGGCATGCTTGCCTGTTGAAAGCTGCATGCTTGGTTGCATGCTACATGTTGCATGCTTACTTGTATGGTGCATGTTGCATATTTTCTTGCATGCTGCAATTTATATTTGCGTGGTAAGTAACATTCATGATATATGATGCATGTAAAAGTTATTATTACAAGTACATTTTTATATTTTTTATAAGTTTCTGTACAACCACTCAGAATAATATTTTCAGTAAAATGTTACAGTTAAAATAGCACCACAGTCTATGAAATATGAAAGGTAATTTATGAATTAATAGTCGGCAAATAAAGGTAAAAATTACAAAGCATAGTTTTCAGTAGAACGTAATTTATGCTGGTAGAAAAGTATTACAGCAGTAAACAGTCATGTTTATTTTTCGAAAATTTCAGTATCTCATTCGGTCGTTTCGTCATTTTTATTCGGACAAAAGTAGTCGGAAAGTTAGTACTTTAGGCAGTAAATTTAATATTTTGAGTAAGGGCAATTCTTCTTTTTTTGTCGGAGCTTTTATTACTACCCAAAAAAAAATAGGTACAATTGAAAAAAAAAACAAACATAAAAAAATGTTACAAAAGTTATGTTATAAGAATTAGAGCGTACTGGAGCAGGTCAATCCCAAGCCTTTTCGTCATCCACATAGTCCTTTACAGTGTAAACAGCTTTTTGGCAAAGTTTTCGCTTTACAAATTATTTGAATTTATTAAGGCTGAGTTGTTGAATATGACTAGCCAGTTTATTATACAAGCGTATGCATTGACATCTAAATGAGCCACCAATTTTTTGTGCCTGGTTGCAGGAACTACAAATTTGTGTTTGTTCCTAGTATTAAAATTAAGAATGTCACTGTATGTTTTAAATATGTTTTTATTTTTATGTGCATACAAAATGTTCTCGTAAATATACTGTGAAGGTACAGTCATTATATTGATATCTTTAAATTTATCTCTATGGGAGTACCTGGGACTCAGTTTATAAATCGAACGAATAGCCCTTTTCTGCAAAACGAAAGTTATCTGGATATCAGCGGCATTACCCCACAATAGAATACTGTACGATATGACACTATGGAAATAGCTTAAGTAAACTGAACGGGCAGTCTCTACATCAGTTAAATTTCGAATTTGTCTAAAAGCGTATTCCGCAGAGCTAAGTTTTTTTTAACTATTTTGGATAAGAGGTAAAGTGACTCAATATATCAAACTTCTGCTTGTCTTGAACGAGATCCTTAATTTCCTTAACTAATTGTGCATTCACAGAATTACTAACAACTGCCATTCCAACTTTAATTTGTGCTATAAGATCTTTTGTGTTTCATCTTCTTGTTGCCTTAAATTTGTCCCTCATGAACGCTATATTGTGGACATCGATTCCCGTTACATTCAGCGGAGCTTCGAACATACTACCGAGACTCCGACACGTGGTTGTATTTGCGGAGACAAAAGTTGAAGTGGCTGCACAAGTTCTGCAGTCGCTCGAGTTTGTTTAGAGATTTTCCTTTGCATCAAGAAAACAGACATCCGCATAGTCTATTAGCGGTAGAAGAAGAGATTGCGCAAGAGTGACCTTAGTATAAAATGGCAAGAATTTTTAAAGACGTTTAACCCTTCAGATACCGTCAATTAGAGACACAATAGTAAGACAATAGATGCGCGGCCACCGGTGGTCGCTTGGGGATTCATGAATTAAGGGACTGAAAAGAGTAGAAGATCTTCTTACTAACATCAGCTATATGAACCTCCCAAGAGAGGTTATTATCTATGTGGACGCCTAGGTTTTTCGCACTTTTCGAGTACAATATGGGCACTGAATCATATACTACTTGCGGGAGAGACTGGTGATCCAATAGGTTGAGCATGTATCTGCAACCAACAATGAGCGCTTGAGATTTTGTCAGATTCAGTAACAGTCCAAAGGAATTAGCCCACTTGTTTATGTTTTCAAGGTCACAATTGATGGCATCTACAGCTTCAGCCAGTTCACCTATTTTAAAATGACGATATAGCTGCAAGTCGTCTGCGTAGAGATGATAGATAGAAGTTAGGACCTTCTCAAACTGATCGAAGCAAAAAAAAAAAATGTTAGGTTCATCAACTTGCCGTCTAGGTGCTCAAAATTAGGTCAGACATTACTTGTCGAGTTTTATTGACAATATTAGGTGGGATAGCTGAAATACTGCCAACTTTCTCCATCATACAATACGACTTTGGGAATCGAAGACTCCCATCTTCTTCCATCAAAAAGTTCCAAGTTACGTGTAAAGCTGGCTTCTGTTACGATTACCGGATTCTTCTCTTCAGTGGCATATTTGTAGATTTGGCAATCCAGTCCAGTCCAGTGTTTTTCTAGTTACTAATTCCATATTATGCTTGTAAGTTGATCCAGGTATACATACATTCTGATTGACTTGTTAATTTCCCTAAACCTTTTCCTATACTATCCGAGAACATAACTGAATGATTACAATCCTAACTATTTCAGGATGGAAAATCACCAAACTCAGCCTGGTTAACCTGGGATAATTCTGTCCAAAAGCAGGTAAACCTTGTTCAGTAACACAGTCTTGAGAAGCACTTTGAGCATGGGACGGGTCCTCCGTTGCCTTAAGCTGGCCAGCTTCGAGGTTTGAGAATGTCTGACATGTGATGTGTGTCATAACTAACTCATTTGCAGCAAGAATGTGTTCTCTTCTTATATTCTTCTTTAACAACGAAAACTTGGTCAAAAATGCCTTAAAGGCATTTTTGACCAAGTTTTCAGATTAGGGCTATTCGAAATCGCTTTTCTTCGTATCCACTCTCTTTGAGTCTTTGACGAAATTTTAGGATCTGCATTTTGGTACGCGATAGATAAAGCGTGAAATCTGGTTAAGTGTTTTATAGCGCATGCAAAGCATGCTCCCAGTTCAAGGACTTGAACCTGCTATATTTTTCAAAACCCTGCGCTGTGAAGTCTTCCATAACATTAACTGTCTCCTCGCCTTAAGGTGACGTGTCTCCGAAGAACTTGGGGAATTCGAACCGGTGCTCCACACTGAGATTTTGTTCGTCATAAATTTTGTCGTTCATCTTGACAAGGTCTGAGTACAAAAACTGTTCTGTTTTGAACATAAAAAATAAAGTTTACCTGCGGCAATTCTTTATGCGGTTTTTCCGGCAGTCCTGCTAAATGTCTGACACTCGAAGGTACAGATCGGTTTCTTTCCCAAATTGGATTGATGTTAAGAAATAGCATATATACATTATTTTAAAGCTCCATTATGTTCGGTGTGTTCTGTCCAAAATATTTTCTAATCATTTCATTCTCTTCTTCCATATTTGCAAATATTGCTAACCTGTTATTATTGTAGGTACACTTGCATAACTTCACGTACATTGTCAGATTCTAGATTCTCTGATGCATGTTTCCTGGATAGAAGAATGTAAGTGACGGAGTTCCGTTCGGGGGCTCGTATTTATACGCGGAGCAAAGAAAATTCTAGATACTGACGTCTCAGGATAGTTCCAGAACATTAGAGTCGCATCGCGGGGCCATAAATCAATTTTATGACTTTGTCCTTCGCGAGTCACTCACGCGAATTTCGACTCTATTGTTAATGGCGGAAAGTACCATTTCCCTTATCCACCTACAGATACCTACAGATTACATACCTACTGAATAGTAGGTAAACGAGTACTTATGTTGGAATGTTCCAGATCTTGCCAGGCTAGGTAGGTACTTTGGTTCTAGAGCTTTCGAACAGCAATGCGTTTTAATTATTCGTTGCCACTCTTTATTTTGTCGGAGATATGACGTGTTGAAGTTTAACGGCGTAACAGTATAAAATGGCAAGAATTTTTGAAGACGTTTAAGGGACTGAAAAGAGTAGAAGATCCTCTTACTAACATCAGCTATATGAACCTCCTAAGAGAGGTTATTATCTATGTGGACGCCTAGGTTTTTCGCACTTTTCGAGTACAATATGGGCACTGGATCATATACTACTTGCGGGAGAGACTGGTGATCCAATAGGTTGAGCATGTATCTGCAACCAACAATGAGCGCTTGAGATTTTGTCAGATTCAGTAACAGTCCAAAGGAATTAGCCCACTTGTTTATGTTTTCAAGGTCACAATTGATGGCATCTACAGCTTCAGCCAGTTCACCTATTTTAAAATGACGATATAGCTGCAAGTCGTCTGCGTAGAGATGATAGATAGAAGTTAGGACCTTCTCAAACTGATCGAAGCAAAAAAAAAAATGTTAGGTTCATCAACTTGCCGTCTAGGTGCTCAAAATTAAGTCAGACATTACTTGTCGAGTTTTATTGACAATATTAGGTGGGATAGCTGAAATACTGCCAACTTTCTCCATCATACAATACGACTTTGGGAATCGAAGACTCCCATCTTCTTCCATCAAAAAGTTCCAAGTTACGTGTAAAGTTGCCTTCTGTTACGATTACCGGATTCTTCTCTTCAGTGGCATATTTGTAGATTTGGCAATCCAGTCCAGTCCAGTGTTTTTCTAGTTACTAATTCCATATTATGCTTGTAAGTTGATCCAGGTATACGTAAATTCTGATTGACTTATTAATTTCCCTAAACCTTTTCCCATACTATCCGAGAACAGAACTGAATGATTACAATCCTAACTATTTCAGGATGGAAAATCACCAAACTCAGCCAGGTTAACCTGGGATAATTCTGTCCAAAAGCAGGTAAACCTTGTTCAGTAACACAGTCTTGAGAAGCACTTTGAGCATGGGACGGGTCCTCCGTTGCCTTAAGCTGGCCAGCTTCGAGGTTTGAGAATGTCTGACATGTGATGTGTGTCATAACTAACTCATTTGCAGCAAGAATGTGTTCTCTTCTTATATTCTTCTTTAACAACGTTTAAGGCATTTTTGACCAAGTTTTCAAATTAGGGTTATTCGAATCATCGCTTTTCTTCGTATCCATTCTCTTTGAGTCTTTGACGGAATTTTAGGATCTGCATTTTGGTACGCGATAGATAAAGCGTGAAATCTGGTTAAGTGTTTTATAGCGCATGCAAAGCATGCTCCCAGTTCAAGGACTTGAACCTGCTATATTTTTCGAAATCCTGCGCTGTGATGTCTTCCATAACATTAACTGTCTCCTCGCCTTAAGGTGACGTGTCTCCGAAGAACTTGGGAAATTCGAACCGGTGCTCCACACTGAGATTTTGTTCGTCATAAATTTTGTCGTTCATCTTGACAAGGTCTGAGTACAAAAACTGTTCTGTTTTGAACATGAAAAATAAAGTTTACCTGCGGCAATTCTTTATGCGGTTTTTCCGGCAGTCCTGCTAAATGTCTGACACTCGAAGGTACAGATCGGTTTCTTTCCCAAATTGGATTGATGTTAAGAAATACCATATGTACGTTATTTTGAAGCTCCTTTATGTTCGGTGTGTTCTGTCCAAAATATTTTCTAATCATTTCATTCTCTTCTTCCATATTTGCAAATATTGCTAACCTGTTATTATTGTACTCGTAGGTACACTTGCATAACTTCACGTACATTGTCAGATTCTAGATTCTCTGATGCATGTTTCCTGGATAGAAGAATGAAAGTGACGGAGTTCCAAGGACTTCATTGTTATTCCAAATTGCTTCAAAAGAACTATTTTGGATTAGAGCTAAAGCGCCTCAATATATCAAACCTGCTTGTCTTGAATGAGATCCTTAATTTCCTTAAATAATTGTGCATTCAATATTAAATAATAACAATTTCCATTTCGACTTTCATTTGTGCTATAAGATCTTTTGAGTCACATCTTCTTGTGGCCATAAATTTGTCCCTCACGTACGCTGTATTGTGGACATCGATGTCCGTTAGATTCAGCGGAGCTTCGAACATAAGATCTGTTGTCACTACGACTTTATGTCCACGTTCCAGTAAATATGAATCATTCAGTCAAAAAAGTATCGGGAATGGATGATTTGTTTATGGTTCCAAATTCAAATTTTTGTTTTTTTGTAGTTGTTAGATTGGCACAACCGTTTTCCATTTTGGCGCGGAGTTTGAGTTGCATCTGTTATTTATATTAAATACAGTGCTGGTTTTAGTAATATCATATATAGTGTGTATTGCGAATTTCATAATGGACAAAAATATCGAACAAAGAGTTTGTCTTAAATTTTGCATCGCCAATCGAATTTCGTGTTCGGAGTCACTGAAAATGTTACAGAAGGCTTACGGTGAATCGACTTTATCAAAAACTCGTGCTTATGAGTGGTTCAAAGCGTTCAAAAGCGGTCGAGATGTGATGGAAGATTTGCCTCGCTCTGGTAGGCCGTCAACGTCTGCAACTGAAGTTAACATCGCAAAAGTGAAGGAAATAGTGACTGAAAATCCCCATTCAACTCTGAGAGAGATAGCCGCCGAACTTTCTGTATCTCACGAGTCGATCCGTACCATTTTAACTAATCATTTGGGTATGAAACATGTTGCTGCTCAGCTAGTCCCAAAAGATCTGAATTTTCTCCAAAAACTCAATCGCATGAAAGTCGCTGAGGACATGCTAGAACGAGTCAGTTCGGACCCAACATTCATAAAACGAATTGTTACTGGTGATGAGACGTGGGTTTACGAGTTTGACATGCAAACTAGTCAACAATCTTCGGAGTGGCGCCTTCCAACTGATCCGAAACCGAAAAAACCACGCCAAAGTCGATCAAAAGTCGAAGTCATGTTGACTGTTTTCTTTGACTATCGCGGTGTTGTGCACTCTGAATTCTTACCGGAAGGTCTAACGGTAAATAAAGAATATTATTTGAGCGTTATGCGGCGTTTAAGAGAGCAAATTCGACGAAAAAGGCCAGATTTGTGGAAAGAAAATTCTTGGATTTTGCACCACGACAATGCGCCTTCGCACAAGGCTATCATTGTGAACGAATTTTTGACCAAACACTCAACAAATACCATCCAGCAACCACGATATTCACCAGATATGGCTCCTGCTGACTTTTTTCTTTTTCCTAAACTCAAATTACCACTTCGTGGCACCCGTTTTCAATCGATAGAAGACATAAAGGAGAATTCGCGGCGAGAACTGAACTCAATTCAGGAACCAGCGTTTAAAAAATGTTTTGATGAATGGATTATTCGTTGGCGCAAGTGTATCGTTTCTAAAGGAGCATACTTTGAAGGTGATAAAATAAATTTGGATGAATAACAGACATTTTGTGTATTATTGATCTTTTCCCGGTACTTTCTTGACAGAGTAGTACTTCAATTCGTGGCTGCTCTCCAAGAATTTAAATGTGTTGACATAGAATTGAATGACTCTAGCCGTAAAATTTAATATTGGGGCTGCCGGATCATGCTCACAACTAAATGTTTAGTTTTGGAACTTCGTAGTTTTGTTAGGAAGGACTTCAGCTGAATTGCCTCTAAAGAACTTAGGGAATTCGAACCGGTGCTCCTTATTTCGATTTTGTTTTGATATCAATAATGATTTAATGGTATAGTTAAAGCTGTGGCTGCTTGGTTAATTATTACGGCAGTTATATGCTCTTACCTAACCAAATAAATTTTCTATGCGAACTAAACCTGATATTAAAATATTAGTTTCTCATTATTTTTATGTCATGGTTTTTTTAAAATTTTGCTACAGCCTCATGAAACTTTTTAGGGTCACGGAAATTTAAAATCATTTTTTTGATCGCACAAGTGTAGAGCGAGAGGCGTACTCCCTCCACGAACTTGAACCTGTTGTACAGTTACGAAGCCCTCCGCTGTGTGGCTCCATAACAACTGTCTCCTCGACTTCTACTGACTCCTGACTGAGATTATGTATGTCGTGAATTTTCTCGTACACTTCGACGGGGTCTGAGTTTAATTTTGAACATGAAAAAGGTTTTGATTTCAAAGTTCAAATTTTTCAGTACCAATGGCTTATCGGCTGCATACTTGAGGTATACGTTGGAGAACACTTTATTGTCATCATTAGGCTATTCTTTTGCTCTTTATATTGCTGAAAACTTAATTCCAAAGTCTTCTAAGAGTAGCCAGGTGACTTAAAAATTCTCTCGACTGCGGTCATTTCAACTAGCAACTGCTCCGTCGTGGACCCTATCGTCGTTTTCCATCGGGGAAGATAATGGTCAAGCACGAGCCTATCAATAGTAAAAAAAAACTTCTAACTCAACTGTATTTTTGAGTAGCAGGACACTTTCATAACACTTTTACTATTTTATCTTCGTTACGCGATCTTCTAAGGAACTTTTGGTGTCATAAAAAATGTGTTTGTAATTTAAGCAACGGCATGGCGGGTGGTTGTGTACTATTTATTACTTTTCTTACATATCGCATCAAATCGGATGTCGTCAGTCAGTAACATCACGTCACTCGCTGCCATGTTTTAATGTCTGTATGTTAGCACATAATCTGAAAATTGTGTTACAATTATAATGCAGGAGTAGTGATAAACGGATCACAACATCACATGTGATGTTTAAAGTGATAGTTAAACAATCGCTACAATCGCGCTGCAAACTTGACAGCATTATGTATCTGGCTGGCATTAAGAATGTAAGTCAGACATAAAAATATGTATCATAAACTAGAGGTTGTAACTTATTAGTGATTTTCAGCTTCACAATCATCGTATTTAGGCGGGCCCTTGTTGGAGACTTACTTTTTAATTCTTTATTGTACACCATGATAATTTACAAAATATGTGGATATCAGATTTCATATACATAGGAGAGCTTAACTCAAAGATGAGTTTTCTTCCAGCAAATCATTGAGTTTTAGAGAGAGATCACAGTAGAGGGTAGGCTCCAGTGCACAATTTATAATTACAAGTAATATGACTATAATAATACATAAACATACCTACATACATAAATATATACTAATATATACATAAATACATATATTTACTATGTCATTGTGAACGGAGATGCTCTTTAAGTTTCCTCTTGAAGACATCCAGAGAAGGGCTGTCACGCAAGGAGTGCGGAAGAGAGTTCCATAGACGCACTGCAGTTACAGAGGAAGAGCCATTATAACGGCTGGAAGTTTGAAATGGAGTACGAAGAAGAGAATTGGCAGTACGACAGGGTTTACCCCTCGGGACAAAGTATTCAAAGCGTTCACGGAGGTATTGAGGAGAATTAGGATTGTGCAGGATAGTGAAGAGTAGTGACAGGATATGGAAATCACGCCGACGCCGAATGGGCAGCTGACACATGGTCGTATTTGCGGAGACAAAAGATGAAGTGGATGCACAAGTTCTGCAGTCGCTCGAGTTTGTTTAGGAGAACTTCCTTTGCATCAAGAAAACAGACATCCGCATAGTCTATTAGCGGTAGAAGAAGAGATTGCGCAAGAGTGACCTTAGTATAAAATGGCAAGAATTTTTAAAGACGTTTAAGGGACTGAAAAGAGTAGAAGATCTTCTTACTAACATCAGCTATATGAACCTCCCAATAGAGGTTATTATCTATGTGGACGCCTAGGTTTTTGGCACTCTTCGAGTACAATATGGGCACTGAATCATATACTACTTGCGGGAGAGACTGGTGATCCAATAGGTTGAGCATGTATCTGCAACCAACAATGAGCGCTTGAGATTTTGTCAGATTCAGTAACAGTCCAAAGGAATTAGCCCACTTGTTTATGTTTTCAAGGTCACAATTGATGGCATCTTCAGCCAGTTCACCTATTTTAAAATGACGATATAGCTGCAAGTCGTCTGCGTAGAGATGATAGATAGAAGTTAGGTCCTTCTCAAACTGATCGAAGCAAAAAAAAAATGTTAGGTTTATCAACTTGCCGTCTAGGTGCTCAGAATTAGATCAGACATTACTTGTCGAGGCTTTATTGACAATATTAGGTGGGATAGCTGAAATACTGCCAACTTTCTCCATCATACAATACGACTTTGGGAATCGAAGACTCCCATCTTCTTCCATCAAAAAGTTCCAAGTTACGTGTAAAGCTGGCTTCTGTTACGATTACCGGATTCTTCTCTTCAGTGGCATATTTGTAGATTTGGCAATCCAGTCCAGTCCAGTGTTTTTCTAGTTACTAATTCCATATTATGCTTGTAAGTTGATCCAGGTATACATACATTCTGATTGACTTGTTAATTTCCCTAAACCTTTTCCTATACTATCCGAGAACATAACTGAATGATTACAATCCTAACTATTTCAGGATGGAAAATCACCAAACTCAGCCTGGTTAACCTGGGATAATTCTGTCCAAAAGCAGGTAAACCTTGTTCAGTAACACAGTCTTGAGAAGCACTTTGAGCATGGGACGGGTCCTCCGTTGCCTTAAGCTGGCCAGCTTCGAGGTTTGAGAATGTCTGACATGTGATGTGTGTCATAACTAACTCATTTGCAGCAAGAATGTGTTCTCTTCTTATATTCTTCTTTAACAACGAAAACTTGGTCAAAAATGCCTTAAAGGCATTTTTGACCAAGTTTTCAGATTAGGGCTATTCGAAATCGCTTTTCTTCGTATCCACTCTCTTTGAGTCTTTGACGAAATTTTAGGATCTGCATTTTGGTACGCGATAGATAAAGCGTGAAATCTGGTTAAGTGTTTTATAGCGCATGCAAAGCATGCTCCCAGTTCAAGGACTTGAACCTGCTATATTTTTCAAAACCCTGCGCTGTGAAGTCTTCCATAACATTAACTGTCTCCTCGCCTTAAGGTGACGTGTCTCCGAAGAACTTGGGGAATTCGAACCGGTGCTCCACACTGAGATTTTGTTCGTCATAAATTTTGTCGTTCATCTTGACAAGGTCTGAGTACAAAAACTGTTCTGTTTTGAACATAAAAAATAAAGTTTACCTGCGGCAATTCTTTATGCGGTTTTTCCGGCAGTCCTGCTAAATGTCTGACACTCGAAGGTACAGATCGGTTTCTTTCCCAAATTGGATTGATGTTAAGAAATAGCATATATACATTATTTTAAAGCTCCATTATGTTCGGTGTGTTCTGTCCAAAATATTTTCTAATCATTTCATTCTCTTCTTCCATATTTGCAAATATTGCTAACCTGTTATTATTGTAGGTACACTTGCATAACTTCACGTACATTGTCAGATTCTAGATTCTCTGATGCATGTTTCCTGGATAGAAGAATGTAAGTGACGGAGTTCCGTTCGGGGGCTCGTATTTATACGCGGAGCAAAGAAAATTCTAGATACTGACGTCTCAGGATAGTTCCAGAACATTAGAGTCGCATCGCGGGGCCATAAATCAATTTTATGACTTTGTCCTTCGCGAGTCACTCACGCGAATTTCGACTCTATTGTTAATGGCGGAAAGTACCATTTCCCTTATCCACCTACAGATACCTACAGATTACATACCTACTGAATAGTAGGTAAACGAGTACTTATGTTGGAATGTTCCAGATCTTGCCAGGCTAGGTAGGTACTTTGGTTCTAGAGCTTTCGAACAGCAATGCGTTTTAATTATTCGTTGCCACTCTTTATTTTGTCGGAGATATGACGTGTTGAAGTTTAACGGCGTAACAGTATAAAATGGCAAGAATTTTTGAAGACGTTTAAGGGACTGAAAAGAGTAGAAGATCCTCTTACTAACATCAGCTATATGAACCTCCTAAGAGAGGTTATTATCTATGTGGACGCCTAGGTTTTTCGCACTTTTCGAGTACAATATGGGCACTGGATCATATACTACTTGCGGGAGAGACTGGTGATCCAATAGGTTGAGCATGTATCTGCAACCAACAATGAGCGCTTGAGATTTTGTCAGATTCAGTAACAGTCCAAAGGAATTAGCCCACTTGTTTATGTTTTCAAGGTCACAATTGATGGCATCTACAGCTTCAGCCAGTTCACCTATTTTAAAATGACGATATAGCTGCAAGTCGTCTGCGTAGAGATGATAGATAGAAGTTAGGACCTTCTCAAACTGATCGAAGCAAAAAAAAAAATGTTAGGTTCATCAACTTGCCGTCTAGGTGCTCAAAATTAAGTCAGACATTACTTGTCGAGTTTTATTGACAATATTAGGTGGGATAGCTGAAATACTGCCAACTTTCTCCATCATACAATACGACTTTGGGAATCGAAGACTCCCATCTTCTTCCATCAAAAAGTTCCAAGTTACGTGTAAAGTTGCCTTCTGTTACGATTACCGGATTCTTCTCTTCAGTGGCATATTTGTAGATTTGGCAATCCAGTCCAGTCCAGTGTTTTTCTAGTTACTAATTCCATATTATGCTTGTAAGTTGATCCAGGTATACGTAAATTCTGATTGACTTATTAATTTCCCTAAACCTTTTCCCATACTATCCGAGAACAGAACTGAATGATTACAATCCTAACTATTTCAGGATGGAAAATCACCAAACTCAGCCAGGTTAACCTGGGATAATTCTGTCCAAAAGCAGGTAAACCTTGTTCAGTAACACAGTCTTGAGAAGCACTTTGAGCATGGGACGGGTCCTCCGTTGCCTTAAGCTGGCCAGCTTCGAGGTTTGAGAATGTCTGACATGTGATGTGTGTCATAACTAACTCATTTGCAGCAAGAATGTGTTCTCTTCTTATATTCTTCTTTAACAACGTTTAAGGCATTTTTGACCAAGTTTTCAAATTAGGGTTATTCGAATCATCGCTTTTCTTCGTATCCATTCTCTTTGAGTCTTTGACGGAATTTTAGGATCTGCATTTTGGTACGCGATAGATAAAGCGTGAAATCTGGTTAAGTGTTTTATAGCGCATGCAAAGCATGCTCCCAGTTCAAGGACTTGAACCTGCTATATTTTTCGAAATCCTGCGCTGTGATGTCTTCCATAACATTAACTGTCTCCTCGCCTTAAGGTGACGTGTCTCCGAAGAACTTGGGAAATTCGAACCGGTGCTCCACACTGAGATTTTGTTCGTCATAAATTTTGTCGTTCATCTTGACAAGGTCTGAGTACAAAAACTGTTCTGTTTTGAACATGAAAAATAAAGTTTACCTGCGGCAATTCTTTATGCGGTTTTTCCGGCAGTCCTGCTAAATGTCTGACACTCGAAGGTACAGATCGGTTTCTTTCCCAAATTGGATTGATGTTAAGAAATACCATATGTACGTTATTTTGAAGCTCCTTTATGTTCGGTGTGTTCTGTCCAAAATATTTTCTAATCATTTCATTCTCTTCTTCCATATTTGCAAATATTGCTAACCTGTTATTATTGTACTCGTAGGTACACTTGCATAACTTCACGTACATTGTCAGATTCTAGATTCTCTGATGCATGTTTCCTGGATAGAAGAATGAAAGTGACGGAGTTCCAAGGACTTCATTGTTATTCCAAATTGCTTCAAAAGAACTATTTTGGATTAGAGCTAAAGCGCCTCAATATATCAAACCTGCTTGTCTTGAATGAGATCCTTAATTTCCTTAAATAATTGTGCATTCAATATTAAATAATAACAATTTCCATTTCGACTTTCATTTGTGCTATAAGATCTTTTGAGTCACATCTTCTTGTGGCCATAAATTTGTCCCTCACGTACGCTGTATTGTGGACATCGATGTCCGTTAGATTCAGCGGAGCTTCGAACATAAGATCTGTTGTCACTACGACTTTATGTCCACGTTCCAGTAAATATGAATCATTCAGTCAAAAAAGTATCGGGAATGGATGATTTGTTTATGGTTCCAAATTCAAATTTTTGTTTTTTTGTAGTTGTTAGATTGGCACAACCGTTTTCCATTTTGGCGCGGAGTTTGAGTTGCATCTGTTATTTATATTAAATACAGTGCTGGTTTTAGTAATATCATATATAGTGTGTATTGCGAATTTCATAATGGACAAAAATATCGAACAAAGAGTTTGTCTTAAATTTTGCATCGCCAATCGAATTTCGTGTTCGGAGTCACTGAAAATGTTACAGAAGGCTTACGGTGAATCGACTTTATCAAAAACTCGTGCTTATGAGTGGTTCAAAGCGTTCAAAAGCGGTCGAGATGTGATGGAAGATTTGCCTCGCTCTGGTAGGCCGTCAACGTCTGCAACTGAAGTTAACATCGCAAAAGTGAAGGAAATAGTGACTGAAAATCCCCATTCAACTCTGAGAGAGATAGCCGCCGAACTTTCTGTATCTCACGAGTCGATCCGTACCATTTTAACTAATCATTTGGGTATGAAACATGTTGCTGCTCAGCTAGTCCCAAAAGATCTGAATTTTCTCCAAAAACTCAATCGCATGAAAGTCGCTGAGGACATGCTAGAACGAGTCAGTTCGGACCCAACATTCATAAAACGAATTGTTACTGGTGATGAGACGTGGGTTTACGAGTTTGACATGCAAACTAGTCAACAATCTTCGGAGTGGCGCCTTCCAACTGATCCGAAACCGAAAAAACCACGCCAAAGTCGATCAAAAGTCGAAGTCATGTTGACTGTTTTCTTTGACTATCGCGGTGTTGTGCACTCTGAATTCTTACCGGAAGGTCTAACGGTAAATAAAGAATATTATTTGAGCGTTATGCGGCGTTTAAGAGAGCAAATTCGACGAAAAAGGCCAGATTTGTGGAAAGAAAATTCTTGGATTTTGCACCACGACAATGCGCCTTCGCACAAGGCTATCATTGTGAACGAATTTTTGACCAAACACTCAACAAATACCATCCAGCAACCACGATATTCACCAGATATGGCTCCTGCTGACTTTTTTCTTTTTCCTAAACTCAAATTACCACTTCGTGGCACCCGTTTTCAATCGATAGAAGACATAAAGGAGAATTCGCGGCGAGAACTGAACTCAATTCAGGAACCAGCGTTTAAAAAATGTTTTGATGAATGGATTATTCGTTGGCGCAAGTGTATCGTTTCTAAAGGAGCATACTTTGAAGGTGATAAAATAAATTTGGATGAATAACAGACATTTTGTGTATTATTGATCTTTTCCCGGTACTTTCTTGACAGAGTAGTACTTCAATTCGTGGCTGCTCTCCAAGAATTTAAATGTGTTGACATAGAATTGAATGACTCTAGCCGTAAAATTTAATATTGGGGCTGCCGGATCATGCTCACAACTAAATGTTTAGTTTTGGAACTTCGTAGTTTTGTTAGGAAGGACTTCAGCTGAATTGCCTCTAAAGAACTTAGGGAATTCGAACCGGTGCTCCTTATTTCGATTTTGTTTTGATATCAATAATGATTTAATGGTATAGTTAAAGCTGTGGCTGCTTGGTTAATTATTACGGCAGTTATATGCTCTTACCTAACCAAATAAATTTTCTATGCGAACTAAACCTGATATTAAAATATTAGTTTCTCATTATTTTTATGTCATGGTTTTTTTAAAATTTTGCTACAGCCTCATGAAACTTTTTAGGGTCACGGAAATTTAAAATCATTTTTTTGATCGCACAAGTGTAGAGCGAGAGGCGTACTCCCTCCACGAACTTGAACCTGTTGTACAGTTACGAAGCCCTCCGCTGTGTGGCTCCATAACAACTGTCTCCTCGACTTCTACTGACTCCTGACTGAGATTATGTATGTCGTGAATTTTCTCGTACACTTCGACGGGGTCTGAGTTTAATTTTGAACATGAAAAAGGTTTTGATTTCAAAGTTCAAATTTTTCAGTACCAATGGCTTATCGGCTGCATACTTGAGGTATACGTTGGAGAACACTTTATTGTCATCATTAGGCTATTCTTTTGCTCTTTATATTGCTGAAAACTTAATTCCAAAGTCTTCTAAGAGTAGCCAGGTGACTTAAAAATTCTCTCGACTGCGGTCATTTCAACTAGCAACTGCTCCGTCGTGGACCCTATCGTCGTTTTCCATCGGGGAAGATAATGGTCAAGCACGAGCCTATCAATAGTAAAAAAAAACTTCTAACTCAACTGTATTTTTGAGTAGCAGGACACTTTCATAACACTTTTACTATTTTATCTTCGTTACGCGATCTTCTAAGGAACTTTTGGTGTCATAAAAAATGTGTTTGTAATTTAAGCAACGGCATGGCGGGTGGTTGTGTACTATTTATTACTTTTCTTACATATCGCATCAAATCGGATGTCGTCAGTCAGTAACATCACGTCACTCGCTGCCATGTTTTAATGTCTGTATGTTAGCACATAATCTGAAAATTGTGTTACAATTATAATGCAGGAGTAGTGATAAACGGATCACAACATCACATGTGATGTTTAAAGTGATAGTTAAACAATCGCTACAATCGCGCTGCAAACTTGACAGCATTATGTATCTGGCTGGCATTAAGAATGTAAGTCAGACATAAAAATATGTATCATAAACTAGAGGTTGTAACTTATTAGTGATTTTCAGCTTCACAATCATCGTATTTAGGCGGGCCCTTGTTGGAGACTTACTTTTTAATTCTTTATTGTACACCATGATAATTTACAAAATATGTGGATATCAGATTTCATATACATAGGAGAGCTTAACTCAAAGATGAGTTTTCTTCCAGCAAATCATTGAGTTTTAGAGAGAGATCACAGTAGAGGGTAGGCTCCAGTGCACAATTTATAATTACAAGTAATATGACTATAATAATACATAAACATACCTACATACATAAATATATACTAATATATACATAAATACATATATTTACTATGTCATTGTGAACGGAGATGCTCTTTAAGTTTCCTCTTGAAGACATCCAGAGAAGGGCTGTCACGCAAGGAGTGCGGAAGAGAGTTCCATAGACGCACTGCAGTTACAGAGGAAGAGCCATTATAACGGCTGGAAGTTTGAAATGGAGTACGAAGAAGAGAATTGGCAGTACGACAGGGTTTACCCCTCGGGACAAAGTATTCAAAGCGTTCACGGAGGTATTGAGGAGAATTAGGATTGTGCAGGATAGTGAAGAGTAGTGACAGGATATGGAAATCACGCCGACGCCGAATGGGCAGCTGACACATGGTCGTATTTGCGGAGACAAAAGATGAAGTGGATGCACAAGTTCTGCAGTCGCTCGAGTTTGTTTAGGAGAACTTCCTTTGCATCAAGAAAACAGACATCCGCATAGTCTATTAGCGGTAGAAGAAGAGATTGCGCAAGAGTGACCTTAGTATAAAATGGCAAGAATTTTTAAAGACGTTTAAGGGACTGAAAAGAGTAGAAGATCTTCTTACTAACATCAGCTATATGAACCTCCCAATAGAGGTTATTATCTATGTGGACGCCTAGGTTTTTGGCACTCTTCGAGTACAATATGGGCACTGAATCATATACTACTTGCGGGAGAGACTGGTGATCCAATAGGTTGAGCATGTATCTGCAACCAACAATGAGCGCTTGAGATTTTGTCAGATTCAGTAACAGTCCAAAGGAATTAGCCCACTTGTTTATGTTTTCAAGGTCACAATTGATGGCATCTTCAGCCAGTTCACCTATTTTAAAATGACGATATAGCTGCAAGTCGTCTGCGTAGAGATGATAGATAGAAGTTAGGTCCTTCTCAAACTGATCGAAGCAAAAAAAAAATGTTAGGTTTATCAACTTGCCGTCTAGGTGCTCAGAATTAGATCAGACATTACTTGTCGAGGCTTTATTGACAATATTAGGTGGGATAGCTGAAATACTGCCAACTTTCTCCATCATACAATACGACTTTGGGAATCGAAGACTCCCATCTTCTTCCATCAAAAAGTTCCAAGTTACGTGTAAAGCTGGCTTCTGTTACGATTACCGGATTCTTCTCTTCAGTGGCATATTTGTAGATTTGGCAATCCAGTCCAGTCCAGTGTTTTTCTAGTTACTAATTCCATATTATGCTTGTAAGTTGATCCAGGTATACGTAAATTCTGATTGACTTATTAATTTCCCTAAACCTTTTCCTATACTATCCGAGAACATAACTGAATGATTACAATCCTAACTATTTCAGAATGGAAAATCACCAAACTCAGCCTGGTTAACCTGGGATAATTTCTGTCCATAAGCAGGTAAACCTTGTTCAGTAACTCAGTCTTGAAAAACATTTTGAGCATGGGACGGGTCCTCCGTTGCCTTAAGCTGGCCAGCTTCGAGGTTTGAGAATGTCTGACATGTGCACTGACTCATAACTAACTCATTTGAAGCAAGAATGTGTTCTCTTCTTACATTCTTCTTTAATTCATGAATCCCCAAGCGACCACCGGTGGCCGCGCATCTATTGTCTTACTATTGTGTCTCTAATTGACGGTATCTGAAGGGTTAACAACGTTTAAGGTATTTTTGACCAAGTTTTCAGATTAGGGTTATCCGAATCATCGCTTTTCTTCGTATCCACTCTTTTTGAGTGTTTGACAAAGTTTTAGAATTTGCATTTTGGTACGCGAAAGATAAAGCGTGAAATCTGGTTAAGTGTTTTATAGCGCACGCAAGGCATGCTGCCAGTTTACTCGCATGAACTTTTGTCTCAAATTTTCTTGTATATCTTGACAAGGGCTAAGTACAAAAACTGTTCAGTTTTGAACATGTAATCTATATTCATAATTTTTCGGAATATTCCATTGACGTTTGAACTTTCGTGAACAACCCTAGTTTAGTCTACTAGTTTATTTTTTCAACGATATTTTAGCATGTTTGTATTGTAATATTTGTCTTTGATTTTATCGAGAACTTTACGCTCAATTAGCACAAAACTTCATTATAAGAAGTCACAAAAGGTAACATCGGTAACTGTGTGACATCACTAGATTGGATTCATGGCAGCGTTTCCTTTTATTTGTATACGCGCCGCTCTTTCTGTAAACACATTGTTTTGCATTCCTAAGTTACGGTAACCCTACCGAACAATATTGCAGCAATAGCAGGAATTGGCGTACAAAACACTGAAATAAATAGAATTTAAAACAAAATGTAATACAAGACTTCCACAGTCACTAGATTGGACTCACTTGGAACTTCCAAATTAGAACTGATGCGTTTGAACTCAGCGATGTTGTTGAAGTTTCTCTTCGCACTTTGAATGTTACTACCTACCGTGCCGAGGATTTTGACCTTCGACATCTGTGAAAACATAAAAAAGTTACACGATTTTGTGATTGGACATTTGGGTCCTTTGCAGGGCTTCTCATACTAATCATTGCAATGAAAACAATGTTGAGATAATCAACTTGATCCCTAGTTGCTCAAAATAAGGTCAGATTATTTATGTCTGACCTTATTTTTTTTTGTTTAGTTTAATTGACAAGACTAGTTGAGATAGCTGAAGTTTCCGAGAGGTCGGGATCCCAGAGTCGGCCGCGCCGGGGTGGCGCCCCTCCGCGGCAAGCCTGTCGGCTCGCTCAGCGGAGTTTTTGGCCGTTAAGCCCCTCCCCTTCCCGTGAGCTCGGCCCGCGCCACGACTGCTGGTAGGGATCTTCTTCGGCCCCCCCTCGGAGCAAGACGATCCGTCCTCCTTCCTGTAAGAAGCGGAGCGCTTCTTCATGGAGAGGCTTGAGCCTCTCCCCGAAGTCCCCGCTACCTCCTCACACTCCGAGCCCTCCGAGCTCCTTCCGGACAGCGCATCGGACTCCGGCCGCGCGTCGCTCACGTTTGGATTTAAAAAAAATTAGCTGTTCATTTTTGTTCTCACGAGTATATAACTTTGGATACTGGCTCAAGATCGTGGTTCGCACTAGGGACTAATTTAGCTACCCATTAGTCAAGCTAACAACCTCCCTCACGGTGCGCCGCCGCGCCGCTTGGAGGTTTGGGGTAATTTTTTATAGAGGTTGTCTTCCTCGCGGCCCGGGCGGTTAAGCCAAGGCCCTCGTCCCCCATCAAGAGTCAGAAACATGACCTTGGACAATCTCTGGATGCGGACGGCGAGCCATGGGTAGCTCGCTGTCCGATCGTCCGGTAATAGACCGAGTCCAAGACGTCGACGGCGCGCACTGTTCCCGCGCGCCTCAAGCAGCAGGAGGGGCCCAGCTGGGTCGAAGCCTACTGGGGACAGGGTTGTCCGAAAGGGAACTCGTGCCCCGGTATGAAGGCTAGAAGGAACGGCGTGGGGTTTTTAGTCAGTAAGAGTCTGACACTGTCTCCCGCTCCACCCAAGAGCGGGTTTCGTCAAAGATGATTTTCCCCGTCGACAAAAAAAAAAAAATCTCTGGGGCTACGAGACTAGCGGTGGCAGAAGGAGGAACACGTCTTCCTCCTGCCTGCCCGGCGGCAGTGTCAGTGCACACCGAGCCCGCTCTTACTTCGCCACTGTGCCCTCTGCTATAGCAGAGGGACACGCGTTGAAGTGTTCCGTCAGACAGAACATTCGCAGACGGCCATAGAGGCCCTTGGCCCTTTGGTAGGCCCTTGGCCGCTCCACCCAAGAGCGGGTTTTGTCAAAGATGATTTTCCCCGTCGACAAAAAAAAAAGATAGCTGAAGTCTTGTCAACCTGTTCCATCATATTATACGACTCTGGGAATCGAAGACTGCCATCTTATGTAAAGAAGTTTCAGAATCAGAGTACTAGCGCCCCAGTCTAAAAAATAAGTGAGCCGCCCCATTAATTCATTGATAAAGTAAACAGAATACAAAAAAACATAAACTTTTAACAGGTCAGATTTTCCTTATACGAATAAATAACAATCTAGATTGACATGAAAATGTAAGAGCCAGACGAACGTTAGCGATCTCGAACATTTTAGCAGCCTGCCTCGGATGGGTAAGTTTTTTTTGGGCGTAGACAAAATGTTACAAATTCAAATTCAAAATCATTTATTTCAAATAGACCAAATGTTGGCACTTTTGAATAGTCAACAGTGTGGCAGACCAGAAAAATATATTATAGTATTGCTTATTTCAAGAAATGTTGAGGGAAAATTGATAGCGGATTATATGGTTGGTAAACAAATGAGCAACGATTGTGGCAATACCCACTTTCTCCGTGCATAACCCACGTGGCCGTGATCCGAATGGATATACTAGCTGCTCCCAGCGGCTTCGCCCGCGTGTTATCAGAAAATTATCTCAAGGGAACATACTTCTGGGATAAAAAGTATCCTATGTCCTATTCCAGGACATGGTCTATCGGTGTACTAAGTTTCATCATAATCGATTTTGCCATTTAGGCGTGAAGACGTAACAAACAAACAAACAAACAAACAAACTCACTTTTGCTTTTATAATATTACTAAGGATATAAGTCCCCAGTCAAAACAATCGCTGACGTGATCGCTGTTCCGCTTCACGCCGCACAAAATGGCCATCTACTTTGTCCCTTGTATTTCGCTCATATGCGGAGCCTTCTCCGCTTCCACCAGGACGAGTGGCAGCACCACCATCGTAAGGTTTGGCTGACTTATCATCGTTTCATCTTTCTCACCAAAGTTTCCCTGGGATTCACCTCATTGACGTCGATTCCAATCCTGTCCAAGGATACTGTTAGACTGCTGAGGTAGTTAGTGGTCGATAAGACGCTGATGGTTCTCTTTTCTGAAGTCTTCATTCGTACAAAGGAACTCGAAGTACAGCAGGTCGACGACAGGCAAGCCTGAGTGCATTGTCTGGTTCTAGTATTGGGTCTAACCACTCATCTGATAGCCGATAATTATCCCAAGGGAACATACTTCCGGGATAAAAAGTATCTTATGTCCTATTCCAGGACATGGTCTATCCGTGTACCAAGTTTCATCAAAATCGATGTTGCCATTGAGGCGTGAAGACGAAACAAACAAACTCACTTTCGCTTTTATAATATTAGTCCTTTCTAATATTACTGTAAATAATAGTAAAAAAATAATAATAACATTACATTATTTGCAAGTAATAGTATAATTACTGTAAATAGTAGTAAAAAAAAAACAGCAATATCGAAAAAGATAGACAAAATAAAGAAAAGTTGAAAATAAATGAGAAAAGTAGGAACAAGTGCAGTACCTAAAGGAATCTGTGAAATAAAAATTTTGTGAATTGTACATACATTTACTAAAGTTACGATTTTTTTTAAATATATTTTGTAACTTGGCGATCTGGCGATGGATAAAGTGAGAAATGAGTATATTAGGGGAAGTTTGAAAGTGACGCCAGTGACTGAAAAGTTGAAAGGAAATCGTTTGTCTTGGTATGGTCATGTAAAGAGGAGAGATGAAACGCATGTTGTTAAAAGAGTTATGAATTTACATGTGGATGGATGGAGAGGGAGAGGGAGGCCAAAGAAAAGATGGATGGATTGTGTGAGAAGTGATATGAATGAAAAAGGAGTTAGTGATAGCGTGACGAGTGACAGGACAGAATGGAAGAAAAAAACATGTTGCGCCGACCCCAAATAAAACGGGATAAGGGCAGGAAGATGATGATGATATTTTGTAACTTGGCGATCTGTGTTGTGTTGGACACAATAAGCCATTCAGTTGTGGTATCACGTTCGGTGTTTTATTAGCAGAAGGGTTCTTGAGACCCGTTCATATCTTGTTTGACCGAATCTCTCGGTAAGCTTAGGGATACTATGCCGTTTCAATCGGAAGTGTGTAACACTTCCAGTGCCTACTAATTTTAATGCCAGTTCATTGACGTGAGTTGATATTTTCATTTGCCAATACAATGTCTAGCGATCTCTTGTCTGACGGTGTCAATTTTTAAATGTGCAATTAAACGGTTTTGTAAAGTTGCAGTTCTTGCTATTGTGGTTTTTAGCGGTGATCCTGCTTTAAGAACTCTGTTGTGTACGTTAACGTTTGATTTCCATTGGCGAGTAGCTGTCCAAGAAAAACATGCATCTGTCTTTGATGGTGTTATTGCCAACTAAACATGAAATATCAATACACCGTTTTAAATATGGTTTATGGCTAGCTTCCTACTTACTCAAATCAATGTGGACTGTATGTATTAATTATTATGGGTTAAAATGCTTCAACAAACTCAATTGTGGCCCGGCTGTGTCCGAGTCCTGCATGAGAAAAAAATTAATAAGTCATAATCGGTTATTTAGATGGGTACAAAATAAAATGAAAATATCACAAAAACTTACCGGAGCGTCATCGCCCAAACTTTCTACAGCCTCGTTTGTCTGGCCCAGCCATTGTTGAGCCCCTGCAACTGGAGAGAAATATAAAATTTTAAATATTATAAAACAACAAGAACTCCAAAGTTACTAGACAGGTTTACTTACTTTGGGTTTCCAAATTGGCGTTAAAACGCCTCATGTGTGCGAGGTCGTCGTTCCTTTGTTGTAAGATCTCGACGACCCCCCTTAATAGCTCGGTCAGAGTTATCAGTGAACAAATAAAAAAATTAGTCATGTTGCGTGAATTATACATACATTTACTAAAGTTAAGAATAAAATAATGACAACTTACGTCGGGGTCAGCGCTGACAGCTTCTATTAGCAATAACCTCACCTCCGCGGTTTCCTGGCGGCGCTCCCTCTCTTACGCCGCATTTCGTGCGCGATGCTCTGCCTGTAAATAAAGATTAAAAACAAAAAACAAATTTATAATTAAATTATAATAACGTGGGAAATAGAAGGTGTCGCATTTTAATACGAACCCGAGAGAGCGACACCCGGTTATGACCGGCTGGTTTGCCCTGACTCCTCGTGATGTCTACCTCTTCGTTGATGAGCTTCGGAAATATGACAAAATAAAAAAAAAGTGGAATCTTAAATATAAAACGGAAATAGAAATTAAAAGAGTTGCTGAATATTTTTTACATTAGTCCCATACTTACTTTGTTATTTACCATTATGGCAAATAAGATATAAAGATGCAATTTAAATTAAAGAAAAACGAACAATATTTTTTTCCCTTAGTTGCACACTAACCTTATCGTTCTCCATTTTCTATATTTATACAAACGAAATAAACGAGACGGATGAAAGACGATGTAACTACTTGGTGAGTGGAACTGCACGAGTGAACTACTACCGAAGTAATAAATGATTTTGGGCACGCCACGATTATGGCGGTAAGTCCCCTCTTTGAGGCGTGGCTGGAAAGACCTCACGGCGTCCTTACCTTCCGCATGACGCAGGTCCTCACCGGACATGGCAAGTTCGGGAGGTTCCTGCATCGGATTCAAGCGGAAGAGACGCCCGGGTGTCGCCACTGTGCGCAACGCCCGGAGGACACGGTGGAGCACACCGTCGAGGTGTGCCCTGCCTGGGCGGAGCATCGCCGTGCCCTCGTGGGGGCGATCGGCGGCGGAGACCTCTCGCGCCGGGCCCTGGTCGAAGCCATGGTCCGGAGCGAGGAGGAAAGGCAGGCGGTCGCCTCCTTCTGCGAAGCAGTAATGCTAGCAAAGGAGGAGGCCGACCGCATCAGGCTACGGCGCCCCCGCCGCCGCCGCCGGGATACCGATCCCGATTTCCGGCCACCGTAGACGCGGGCTCGCGGACGGCGAGCCATGGGTAGCTCGCTGTCCGATCGTCCGGTAATGGACCGAGTCCAAGACGTCGACGGCACGCACTGTTCCCGCGCGCCTCAAGGAGTTGTCAGCAACAGGAGGGGCCCAGCTGGGTCGAAGCCTACTGGGGACAGGGTTGTCCGAAAGGGAGCTCGCGCCCCAGTATGAAGACTAGAAGGAACGGCGCGGGGTTTTTAGTCAGTAAGAGTCTGACACTGTCTCCCGCTCCACCCAAGAGCGGGTTTCGTCAAAGATGATTTTCCCCGTCGACAAAAAAAAAAAAAAAAAGTAATAAATGATTTTATTTTTCGTGTATGTCCTCTCGCAGGTCAACCTAGAAAGTTGTCATCTGCTTAACCGGACTTATCTGTGGTGGCCTCAATTCAAGAAACAAAGCCTCAACTAACTGTTGGGTACGGGTCTCTGCTTAGGACGTCGCTGGGGGAGAGCAGCAAAAAAAGACGGGCTGAATCGATCAAGGAAATGTTATTATTAACGAGATCTTTTAGACTACAGGCTAAGGAGCGCGGGCTGGCTCGAGCAAGGGATGGGGCGGTCAGTGTCTGTGTTTACGAATTGTACTGGTTTCCTTACGGCTCTCTTGGTGCAGGGTAATGGGGTCGTCAGGGGTGACGAGAGTATGCCTAGGTCGGCAAATCTGGGAGATGTAGAAGGGTTCGTATCGGGCGGCCGATGCGATAAGGGGATTGCGGTGCTTCACAGTGTCAAAGAAACGCTTGCACGCCTTTGCAAGCGTTTCTTTGACACTGTGAAGTCTCATGAACTGCGATGATTGGAATTTTGAGATGAGATAAACTATGAGAGATGAGATGAAAAATAATATTTTGACGCTTCATGTCATTGGTATTTTCTTTTCTACGGCGACGCTGTGCCTGTAAATAAATAATTAATTAAAATAAATTAAACATTTTAACAGTGTAATTATAATGAAATGGTAAATATAAGGTGTCTGGTGTTAACACGAACCTGCGAGAGGGCCACTCGATTGTGCCCAGCGGGTCAGCCCGACGCCTCGGGATCTCAGCAGCCTCGCCGTTGTTGACGACCCTCGCTAATAGCTCGGTCAGAGATATCTGTAAGCAATTAAAAAGTTAGTCAGGTTTCGTGAATTTACACACATTTACTAAAGTTAAGCATAAAATAATGACAATTTACGTCGGGGTCAGCGCCGAAAGCTTCTATAAGAAGCAAACTCGCCTCCGCGGTTTCTTGGCAGCGCTCCCTCTCGTATGCCGAACTCCACAGTCACTAGACTGGTTAACTTACTTTGAGTTTCCAAATTGGCGTTAACACGCCTCAAGTGTGCGAGGTCGTCGTTCCTCTGTTGTAAGATCTCGACGACCCGCCTTAATAGCTCGGTCAGAGTTATCTGTAAACAAATATAAATTTAGTCAGGTTTCGTGAATTGTACATACATTTACTAAAGTAAAAAAAAAAATGACAACTTACGTCAGAGTCAGCGCCGACAGCTTCTACGAGCATCGACTGCGCCTCCGCGGTTTCTTGGCGGCGCTCCCTCTCGTATGCCGAACGCCACAGTCACTAGACTGGTTAACTAACTTTAAGTTTCCAAATTTGCGTTATCACGCCTCAATTTTGCGATGTCTGCTGCGTTTTGCTGTGCTTTCAACAGCTCGGCGACCCTGTCCAATAGTGTGTATAGTGTTACAAAACAAGGCTTTAGATTTGATTGGATTATCTTTGACACCCGTGGTCGTCGTAGAGAAGAGATTTAAAGAAACACTCAGTCGAGAAGTCGAGCGCCAGTGCTTGATCTTCATTGTGGTGGAGAGTCCTCCGAGCGCTTGCGCTTCCTTCCCTGTAAAAAAAACATAGGTAAATAAATAAATAGCTATAATGGCTAAAATGGATCAAAACTAGTTATATCAGTAAAAAAAACAAAAACCTACCCTCTTTTTGATGACCTGACTGGATGACGGCCCAGCTGTGTCTGTGTCCTGCAAGAGAAAAATATAAATAAGACATCATTGGTTATATAAATACAAAATAAATAGAAAATATCACAAAAACTTACCGTAGCGTCATCACCCAAACTTTCAATGGCCTCGTCAGTGAGGCCCAAACTTTCAACGGCCTCGTCAGTGAGGCCCAAACTTTCAACGGCTTCGTCAGTGAGGCCCAAACTTTCAACGGCTCCTCAGTGAGGCCCAAACTTTCAATGGCCTCGTCAGTGAGGCCCAAACTTTCAACGGCCTCGTCAGTGAGGCCCAAACTTTCAACGGCTTCGTCAGTGAGGCCCAAACTTTCAACGGCCTCGTCAGTGAGGCCCAAACTTTCAACGGCTTCGTCAGTGAGGCCCAAACTTTCAACGGCCTCGTCAGTGAGAACCAAACTTTCAACGGTTTCGTCAGTGAGGCCCAAACTTTCAACGGCCTCGTCAGTGAGGCCCAAACTTTCAACGGCTTCGTCAGTGAGGCCCAAACTTTCAACGGCCTCGTCAGTGAGAACCAAACTTTCAACGGTTTCGTCAGTGAGGCCCAAACTTAGAACGGCCTCGTCAGTGAGGCCCAAACTTTTTTGAACGTCTGCAACTAGAGAAACAAAATACAATTTAATATGTTATAAAATAACAAGAACTTCAGTCACTGGACAGGTTAACTTATTTTTGATTTCTAAATTGGTGATTTTCCGCCTCAATCCAGCGATGTCGTTAGCGTCTTCATGTCTTTCTTGTTACGTGCTGACGACCAGTCTTAATAGCTCGGTCAGAGTTATCTGTGAACAAATAAAAAGTTAGTCAGGTTGCGTGAATTGTACATACATTTACTAAAGTACAGTACAGTACACCGCCCAAGCTTTCTACAGCCTCGTCCGTTAGACCCAGCTGTCCTTGAAGCGTTACAACTTAAGAGAAAAAAATACAATTTAAAATAATATAAAACAACGAGAACTCCAGTCACTAGACAGGTTAACTAACTTTGAGTTTCCAAATTGGCGTTAACACGCCTCATGTGTGCGATGTCGTCGTTCCTCTGTTGCAATATACGTTCGACCCGACTTAATAGCTTGGTCAGAGTTATCTGTGAACAAATAAAAAGTTAGTCAGGTTGCGTGAATTGTACATACATTTACTAAAGTACAGTACAGTACACCGCCCAAGCTTTCTACAGCCTCGTCCGTTAGACCCAGCTGTCCTTGAAGCGTTACAACTTGAGAGAAAAAAATACAATTTAAAATAATATAAAACAACGAGAACTCCAGTCACTAGACAGGTTAACTAACTTTGAGTTTCCAAATTGGCGTTAACACGCCTCATGTGTGCGATGTCGTCGTTCCTCTGTTGCAATATACGTTCGACCCGACTTAATAGCTTGGTCAGAGTTATCTGTGAACAAATAAAAAGTTAGTCAGGTTTCGTGAATTGTACATACATTTACTACAGTTAAGAATATAATAATGACAACGTACGTCGGGGTCAGCGCCGAAAGCTTCTATTAGCAATAACCTCGCCTCCGCGGTTTCCTGGCGGCGCTCCCTCTCGTACGCCGCATTCCGTTCGCGATGCTCTGCCTGTAAATAAAGATAATAATAAATAAACATATTTACAACTAAATTATAGTAAAGTGGGAAATAGAAGGTGTCTAATATTAATACGAACCTGCGAGAGCGACACCCGGTTATGACCGGCTAGTTTGCCTTGACTCCTCGTGATGTCTACCTCTTCGTTGATGAGCTTCGGAAATATGACAAAATAAAAAAAAAAGTGGAATCTTAAATATAAAACGGAAATAGAAATTAAAAGAGTTGCTGAATATTTTTTACATTAGTCCCATACTAACTTTGTTATTTACCATTATGGCAAATAAGATATAAAGATGCAATTTAAATTAAAGAAAAACAAACAATATTCTTTTCCCTTAGTTGCACACTAACCTTATCGTTCTCCATTTTCTATATTTATACAAACGAAATAAACGAGACGGATGAAAGACGATGGATTTTGGTGAGTGGAACTGCACGAGTGCGCTACTACCGAAGTAATAAATGATTTTATTTTTCGTGTATATCCTCTCGCAGGTCAACCTAGAAAGTTGTCGTCTGCTTAACCGGACTTATCTATGGTGGCCTCAATTCAAGAAACAATGCCTCAGCCAAGCCTTACTTAACTAACTTACAAACTAAGCGACTACACGCTAAGGGCACCCGCTGTTGGGTACGGGTCTCGGCTTAGGACGTCGCTGGGGGAGAGCAGCAAAAAGAGACGGGCTGAATCGATCAAGGAAATGTTATTATTATTAACGGGATGTTTTTAGACTACAGGCTCAGGAGCGCGGGCTGGCTTGAGCAAGGGATTTCTTTCTACGGCGACGCTGTGCCTGTAAATAAATATTAAATTAAAATAAATAAACATTTTAACAATGTAATTATAATGAAATGGTAAATATAAGGTGTCTGATGTTAATACGAACCTGCGAGAGGGGCACTCGATTGTGCCCAGTGGGTCAGCCCGACGCCTCGGGATCTCAGGAGCCTCGCCGTTGATGACGACCCTCGCTACTAGCTCGGTCAGAGATATCTGAGAACAAATAAAAAGTCAGTCAGGTTTCGTGAATTGTACATACATTTACTAAAGTTAAGAATAAAATAAAGACAACTTACGTCGGGGTCAGCGCCGACAGCTTCTATAAGAAGAGGCTGCGCCTCCGCGCTTTTCTGGCGGCGCTCCCTCTCGTACGCCGCATTTCAGGCGCGACGCTCTGCCTGTAAATAAAGATTAAAATAACCAAACATAGTTACAACTAAATTACAATAAACTGAGAAATAGAAGGTGTCGAATATTAATACAAACCCGCGAGAGCGACACCCGGTTATGACCGGCTGGTTTGCCCTGACTCCTCGTGATGTCTACCTCTTCGTTGATGAGCTTCGGAAATATGACAAATTAAAAAAAATCTGTAATCTTAAATATAAAACGGATATAGAAAGAGTTGCAGAATATTTTTTTTTACATTAGTCCCATACTTACTTTGTTATTTACCATTATGGCAAATAAGATATAAAGATGCAATTTAAATTAAAGAAAAACGAACAATATTTTTTTCCCTTAGTTGCACACTAACCTTATCGTTCTCCATTTTCTATATTTATACAAACGAAATAAACGAGACGGATGAAAGACGATGTAACTACTTGGTGAGTGGAACTGCACGAGTGCGCTACTACCGAAGTAATAAATGATTTTATTTTTCGTGTATGTCCTCTCGCAGGTCAACCTAGAAAGTTGTCGTCTGCTTAACCGGACTTATCTGTGGTGGCCTCAATTCAAGAAACAAAGCCTCAACTAACTGTTGGGTACGGGTCTCTGCTTAGGACGTCGCTGGGGGAGAGCAGCAAAAAAAGACGGGCTGAATCGATCAAGGAAATGTTATTATTAACGAGATCTTTTAGACTACAGGCTCAGGAGCGCGGGCTGGCTCGAGCAAGGGATGGGGCGGTCAGTGTCTGTGTTTACAAATTGTACTGGTTTCCTTACGGCTCTCTTGGTGCAGGGTAATGGGGTCGTCAGGGGTGACGAGAGTATGCCTAGGTCGGCAAATCTGGGAGATGTGGAAGGGTTCGTATCGGGCGGCCGATGCGATAAGGGGATTGCGGTGCTTCACAGTGTCAAAGAAACGCTTGCACGCCTTTGCAAGCGTTTCTTTGACACTGTGAAGTCTCATGAACTGCGATGATTGGAATTTTGAGATGAGATAAACTATGAGAGATGAGATGAAAAATAATATTTTGACGCTTCATGTCATTGGTATTTTCTTTTCTACGGCGACGCTGTGCCTGTAAATAAATAATTAATTAAAATAAATTAAACATTTTAACAGTGTAATTATAATGAAATGGTAAATATAAGGTGTCTGGTGTTAACACGAACCTGCGAGAGGGCCACTCGATTGTGCCCAGCGGGTCAGCCCGACGCCTCGGGATCTCAGCAGCCTCGCCGTTGTTTACGACCCTCGCTAATAGCTCGGTCAGAGATATCTGTAAGCAATTAAAAAGTTAGTCAGGTTGCGTGAATTGTATATACATTTACTAAAGTTAAGAATAAAATAATGACAACTTACGTCGGGGTCAGCGCCGACAGCTTCTATAAGAAGAGCCTGCGCCTCCGCGGTTTCATGGCGGCGCTCCCTCTCGTACGCCGCATTTTGTGCTCGACGAAACGCGTAATTAAGATTAAATAAAATAAACCTATTTACAATTAAATTATAACAAAGGGGGAATTAGAAAGTGTCTAATGTTAATATGAACCCGCGAGAGGGGCACACGGTTGTGACCGGCTGGTCTGCCCCGACGAATTGGGATTTCGGCCTCTCCGTTGATGAGCTTCTGAAATAACAACACAAAATAAATTAAAATGTGGAATCTTAAATATTAAGTGAAAATAGACATTAAAGGACTTGCAGAATATTTTTTTACCTTAGTTGCACACTTACCTTATTATTCTCCATTTTCTACAAATTGGTAATTTAAGTAAAAGAAAAGCAAAATAAACGAGACGGACGCAAGACACGAGTGGAATTGCACGAGTGCGCTACTACCGAAGGAATGAGACCAATTTTCTTTTTATGGCCTCTGGCAGGTCAACCGGAGATTCTTCATCTGCTTAACCGGACTTGCCTGTGGCGGCCCTGATAAGAATCAAAGCCTCCAGCCAGGACTACGCTAAGGGTACCCCCTATGAGGTACGAGCCGAGATGTACGAGCGTTGCTGGGGAAGGACAGCAAGGGACGGCTGAATCGAGGAAAAATTATTATTATTAAAGGGGAAATTTAGGCTACAGGCTCAGCGGCGCAGGCTGGCTTGAGCAAGGGACGGGAAGAACGTTGACGAGATTGTCACGACGGGCCTCGGCGGTGAGGACGGAAGGACGGCAGTCTGTAATGTCCTTAACTGTACTGGTTTCTCTACGGCTCTCTTGGAACTGGGTAATGGGGTCGTCAGGAGGGGTGACGAGAGTATGCCTAGGACGGCGAATCTGATTGATGCGGGAGGGTTCGTATCGGGCGGCCGATGCGATAAAGGGGTTAAGGTGCTTCACAGCAGTATCAAAGAAGCGCTTGCACAGGCGTTACATGAACTGCTGGATGGTGGGGATTTTGAGATCTAGATGTAGATTCTCATTTCGGATATAGTAGAGGGTTCCGAGGACTTTTCGGAGGGTACGTTTCTGGAGGGTCTACATCCGGTGAAGGTGACGGGCTTTGGCGTGTGCGAAGATTGCACTGGCGTTCGTCATTATCGGGCCGATGAGATCAAATGGTTCGGACCCGAGCTCATATAGGAAACCTACGCATACGCAGGGATATCAAGGAGTCAAACTTGTTCGATGTCTGCCATTGGTCAGCCAGGAATTAACTGTCATTCTAGGATTTCTATTGTTAGTGAGTTGTGGTTAAATTGTAAAGCCAGTACTACACAGACAGACTATGACATGCCTAAATGATAAGTCCACTTCTCCGCTTATTGTATCCTTCTCTTGCTGTGCCCAAAAGGGTCCATGATTGTTTCTTTTGACATGTTTACCACCTAAGGCTACATTGTGGAATGCAGTAAAAAATTAAGTATTGAGTACAATCCTACAGTTAATGCAAATAATTTTTACAGCAGCTTTTAAACATTTTGGTGGTGCTTGTGTATTAGGTTATACCTTTATAGATACTAGCATCTTCATGGGTGTGTGGATTGCTTTAATTCAAACAAAAAATAAATTTACATAAATAAATTGCTGTTCAAAGTTGTGTGATCAATTGGCTGTAGAAGTAAACATAAATGAAATTTAGACAAAAAAATTAAAATTAAAATTGATTTTAATTTATTTATTTAATTTCACTTTACTCACAACATTACTTGCTACTTTTTACCGATAGAGAGCGCCACTGTCGCACTTTCCAAAATTGCTCGCTGTTCTGTATCCGGCTCTGAATGACCATGAATAAAACCAATGTTACTAAGACGAAGACGTTTAATCATAATTCGGTCGAAACGCTATGAAAACTCTGTAACGAAACCATAGCGAGACGTAGAATAGTGACGTAATTTAACAACGCCATCTAGTGACCAAAATTAACACTACTTTACTATAGTTTCATGAATAACTATACAAAATTATACATTTAGTCTAAATATATTTTGTTTATTAAAACTTCATGCAACACAAAGGTACAAAGGCGGACTTAATGCGTTAGGCATTCTCTACCAGTCAACCTAGGGTGGTGAAGAGAATACATGGCACGAGCATAAAAACGACGTCCGCTATTTGTACATCTAAAAAACAACTGATTTAAAGGGTTTATATCGCATCTAATAAGTTTACAACTTCAAAGTGGCCAACGAGCATCACTGCTTAGCATTAGGTGGGATCGCAGTCAAGCACTAGTTTAAATCAATAAAATAAACAAAAAATAATAGCCATCAAGCTATAGCGACATAGATACCATCTTATCTCGTTAATCTCGTCATGGTATCTTCGTTTCACTAGATATTCTCTGCAGGACTTTATATTAATGTTGGGCAGGAGCCGCTTGAGGGCAGCCCCAGCCCGGTTGAGTTTGGGGTTTGGGCCAAACGTCGGAAATGTTCTCCGAAATTCCATCGGCTGTCGAGAACGAAACCCAAGTACTTCATCGTCGACCCGACACCGATGCGAACTCCTCCTACCGTAAGTTGGGAGTCTGATAGTGGCGCATTCCGAGGGCCGTGGAAAAACATAGCCTTGGATTTGTGCTGCGCCACCTCGAGCCCCAACTCCTGGATCCTACCAACGACTATCGCAACCCCGCGTGTCGCTAGAGCGACCGCCGCCTGGTGCGACCATCCCTGCGCTAGAACCAGCGTGTCGTCTGCGTAGCAAACCACGCTGACCTCATCAGAGAGGTCGCCGCGCAGCACGTAGCCGTAGCCGATGTTCCACAAGGGTGGCCCTAGTACCGACCCCTGCGGAACACAATTACCTATGATCCACAATAAAGATGATTTGAATTAGGTAGATATATAATTTCGCCTTACAGCATTAACGCTATTATAATGATAATAAGAGGTCTTCAAATTTCTTGGTATCGTTTACCTGCCTTGCTAGACCGGGAGACTCGATTTGGGTAAGGATAGAGAAATATGAGCCATAGTAATTTACCACCTAAAGAACAATGGAACACCAATGTTTGGTTGTTAAGCTCGACTTTAAATCATTTCAGTTTTACAAAAACCTTTTTCGCAACAATAAATACCTATCCTGTTTCTGGAACGTTCTATTGTTTTATTATTTTAATGATCGTTTCTGAAAGATCAATAGTTGTGTGAACTTTTGTTGCTGTTTGAAGGTAGGTACCTACTCAGGTAATTTGTTAGGAACCAAGTGGCGCTGCAAGATGCCGATCATATTCTGACTAGTAGATATTAGTTAGTTAAAGACAAAGCATTCGCATTATCTTTAACTAACTAATATCTTCCTATCTACACTATAAAATATATTATAAATGATCAATGATCTTTATTTTGTGAATAGGTTTTCAAAAAACAGTTTTACACGTCAATATTATTTTCAGTCAGTTTTAACGAGATGAGGCCGGTGTTTCCTAGCTGACTACCCTGAGAAGAAACACCGAAACAAACTCAGGGGTCAAAGTCTCTTTTAAAGTCCATTCAGTAAAGAACTTGTAATGGTCAAATCATATGAGAACTATGCAGATTAGTGCCTGAGATGGTCTTTTGAGGAAAGAACCACACAGATTTGAGTGGACCTCTCTAGTCAGTGTAAGCATTTGTCAGTATTCGTGTAGCTCAAACTTAGGACTACGGACTTGGCGAACAATACAAAAGATGGGACATTTGGGTAGGCCGCTTACAGCGAAATTTAGTAATAATATAAATATTAATAGTTTCTTCTCCAGAGGCGCTTTCTGTGACCCAAGGTATCTGGAAACAGTGGTAACTATGAAAAAGTTTACGACAAGAAGTGCTATCTATGAACAGAGATGTCTGTCAACAGTGCTTCCTATGTACCGAGATGTCTGCAAACAACAAAGTTTTCGGCGAAACGTGCTGTCTAGGAATAGAGTTTTCTATTGGCTGTGCTTTCTATATGTAGTCATATCGTTCAAGCGTATTTCTATATTAGGTTCCACGCTCGCTCAAAATGGCCTTTGCGGAAAATGCAAAAGAAAAATTAGCATAACTCTGTATCCAATCTGACTGGCTGGTCACTGGTTCCTTGCAAGTGGGTAGAGGTAAGGCAACTAATAAAAACTTATGATACGAATTAATTTCTATATTTTTACGAAAACAATCAATATTTTACACACTTCAATGTTTTTGTAATCGATTTTTTACAGTGCAATTCTTGCTGTTGTAGTTTTTAGCAGTGATCCTGCTTTAAGAACTCGAATGTGGCTCAGCCGTGCCCGTGACCTGTATAACAAACAAAAAAAAAAGGAATGTGAGTAATAAAAGAAACTAATAGCTTAGCTATTGTGTGTCTTATACTAGTTGGCAGATACGTTGTACCTCTAGTCGACCTTAAATGACCAACAAAAATGTTGGTGTCAAAAAACATAAACTTGTCACTATATAGATTAAGCATATGAATATACTTATTTTTCCTACTAGATAATTGTTCATAATATGGGAATGCACACAATATTATTTTCTTGCACTTTAATTTTAACATCTCAGTTACAAAGTCAATGATGTCTTCCTTTCATACTTTCAAACTATTACCTATAAACCCTGTTACATCAGTATTACGATTATACATTTTTCTAGTAACTAATTTCATAATTTGCATATAGGTTGACCCGGGTAAACAATAATTTTGAGTAGAATGACTCAGTTTGTTATGTATTAATTTTCCTAGACCTCTTCCCATATCTGAAAACATAACTGAAGAATTACAATCCTGACTAGTACAGGATGGAAAATTACCAGATTCAGACTGGACAATGTGATTTAAATCCAAGGGGATGTGGCGTGCCTGAACAGAACTGTCAGCCTGGGACAAGTCTGCCGTTGCCTCAGGCTGGTGGTCAGCATCAAGATCTGAGTCTGTCTGACACGTGCATCGGCTCTTAACCAACTCATTTGCAGCTAAAATGTGTTCTTTCATTTGGTTTTGCGATTGTACAAACTTACTGTAAAGAGAACTGAGTGAATTTTCAAGGACTTTCATTTCTGACTGTAATTGAAAGAAAGAAAAACATTTTATTTTCGCGAATTAGACGCATACTTAAAGCTAAATAACAAACATAACACAACATCAGTCGATAGGGAGATATGCGTCTCATCCGCACAAAACGGCTCAACGCTCAGCATAAAGCTGTGACCTCACGCATAATGCGTTGAGCTCACAGCGCTGGTTTTCAGCGTGGGCCGGTCGCTGTGTCGACGTAAACGATGCAGAAAAACAAAAGATGTAATTTGAAAAAAAACTGATGATATAACTAAAATAAATAGATAAAGTGATAAATACATACATTTATATAAAGTGGCAACACCATGACGCGCCCGTAGCACATTTTGTGCAACCCGTTTTTATAGTCTGTGGCGATTTGCATAGACTGGCATAGTTTGTTCACAACCATTCACATTGCTCTGTGGGAAATTCCAGAAACAGATTGCAAGGAAACAAACGGGACGAATGTATAAATAGAAATTAGTTTGTAATTCGATTAATAATAATGGATTGCCAAGTCAAACAAATGAGAATAATTGTAAAAAATAAAGTAGTGTATATTATGTTATATGTGATTAATTGTTAAAACTGTATGAAGATTATTTAATGTGTATCCTGTTTGTAGGTTCTTAGTCTGATATGCAGAAAAAAAAAAATGAAAAAAAAATAGTATGGCAGGCAACGTACACTGACTGCGGTGAAACACAGAAAAGGTATCAGGGATAAGTCATTGAATGTCAAGCCACAGCACCGCTATACCCATAGTACTGCAGGCCATGACCCCTAAGGTTGTAGTGAAAGTTTTGCTAGCAAGAGTAATTTTTTATGGTTAAATTTAAAGGATTGTAATGATTTCAGGCCTCGCACCGGAGGAGAAATGTCATTCCATACCTTCATCGCAGCGTACTTGAAGGAACCCCTAAAGGCCGCAGTCTTGTGTCGCGGCACTGACAGTGAACCGACCACAGAGCGCAGACCATACCTGAAGTGTGATTGTCGCCAAGTAAGTTTGTTATATAGATAGCGTGGCTTTTGGGTTGTTACAGCGCTAAATAGTAAACTAGCCAGATGCAGCCTACGCCTTGCAGCCATTTTCAAGATCTTCAGTTGACTTTTGTATGGAGTCACATGATTCCTACGTGGGACATAGACACAAAAACGAACACATGCATTCTGGATTCGCTTAATTAGTCTATCTGTCCTAGCAAGCAAACACAGCCCATACACAGTGTCACAGTAGTTAAGTTTTGACAAAGCCAAGCTGTCAACAAGCAGTTTGCGGAGTGGAACGCTAAGGTATTTTCGTATCCCATACAAAACCTTTAGCCTGTAAAAACAGTGTCTTAGTGCACTTTTTATATGGGCTTCAAAGCGCAGCTCTGGCTCCAGAACCAACCCCAGGCTGCAAGCCTGATCTGCACGCTCAATTTCCTCTCCCTCAATCATGACCTTAGGTTTAGCTAACAGTATCGCAGTAACTTGCTTCTTTGTGCCCAGCACCATGAATTTTGACTTAAGAGGATTCAGGACCAGGGAGTTCTCCTCAGACCAGGCCACAACCCGAGCCAAGTCCTCATTCATCCTCTGCACAGCCATTGATGTGTCGACCCCTTTAAAGGATATGTACAGCTGGATATCATCGGCGTACATATGATACTTACAGTTTACGAACGATCCAGTTACGTCAGCGCTGTACAGAATGTACAGAAGAGGACCCAAAATTGATCCTTGTGGAACTCCCCTCGTCACAGAAAGGGGGGGGGAAGATATGGTTGAATCGTCTTCCTTATGAATTTGCACATACTGAGACCTATCAATTAGGTAGCTATTAAACCAATCCACAGCGTTTCTGTCGAAGCCATAATATGCTAATTTAGACAGCAGCATATTGGTATTAATTGCGTCGAACGCCCGTGAAAAATCCAACAGGAGCAGGATCGATCCCTCCCCCTGATCACGTGCCTGAATTAATAATAATAAATAATAATCCATTTATTTCTAAGTATACGCTACATACTTAATATTAAAACGTCTCACGTACCATTGCTGGTGTAGAAATATTATTGAAAATATTTTTTATGCAATATCTATATCAGCACATTTTTTTTATTACATATTTTGGTATAATGAAATGGAATGTCAAAATTATCACACAAAAATATTTATCACTATATGTCAAGTACTCAAAAGCAAAAAATACAAGTCAATAGGTATATAAACACAAAATATTGATAAAAATGTAATGTCAAAAACTATAATTTAAGAATTCATTTACAGAATAAAAGCACATCTCCAAGAGCCATGCAAACATCTTACGTTTAAATTTATGTATTGGTAGCATTCTGAATTCAGCTGGTAATTTATTGTAAATTTTTATAGTCATACAGCTGGCATTTCTGCTATACAGATGCAATCTCTGAAGAGGTACTAACAGTTTTCTAGCATTTTTTTATTTAATCTTTCTTGTAAAGAAATAATCTTTGTATGTTTTTAATTATCGACGGTTCCTACGTATAGAAAGACATGTCCAAAATAACTGGACTAATTTTTAAAATTCTTTTAACATTAAGTAAGCTACTTTATAACTGAGTAATATACAGGTCTATATTTTTGCATTTTCACGCGGGAATAAGTGCTGGCAAAAGCTAGTTAAGTACTAATAATTACTTTAAATAAGAGGAAAGAATAAATTTTTGTTTGTTCACTATTAAAAAGCTACATCTTTATCAGAGTACAAATGCTATAGTCAAAATATTGCCTTATTGCCTTATAGGCAATATGTCATTACAATCTTTTAAACATACGAACTATGCAACATGTAAGTATGGAATAGTGATGTAACGAATATTCGCATTTGCGTTTGCGAATATCCGCAGAATTCACAAAAAACATGCGAATGTTTGGCAATTTTTCTTGACAAACAAAAAGGTATTTAAATATTGATTGAACGGATAAAAGAGCAGCAGATTTGAGCTCACAACCACTATGAGAGGCCAAAGAATGCGGTCGCTGTGGCCGAAATCGGCTAGATGGCATCATTTAAATACCTTTTGGTTTGTCAAAAAAATTGCCAAACATTCGCATGTTTTTTGTGTTTTTCAATTAATAATTAATTGTTACATCAGAGTATGGAACGCAATAAAGTACCGAGTCTAGTACTTAATTAAATTGCATAAATATTTTTTTTTTTTTTATGCCGAGTCATTACATTTTAAATAATTTATTTTTCAATTTCTTTTTATATTTTTCAAACGCTTTTAGTTGCATAGCAGGTAAATTAGTTTGAAACTCATGTGAGCTAGCAGCAATGATTTCTGAAATGAAAGAAAACCCTAATTTTTATTTTTTTTCCATAAGAACCTTTTCCTCACAATAACAATCACAACAAAAAAAAAATCAGCCATATCGGTCAAGCCGTTTTCATGCTATGTCGTGACGACGGAAAACGGGTTTCATTTTTATATATATAGATTACTTGCATGATGCGAAGACCTAGTACTAGACTATTTACGACCGATACGACGACGTTTTTCCGAGTAGGGCTAAATAATAAAGAAACAACTTATTAGTAACGTTTACCTACCGCTCTACAAAGGGAGCCTCGATTTGTACAAAGAAAGGGAAGTACGCGTCGTAGCCATTAACCACCTGAAGAACAATGGAACTCCAATGTTGGTAGATAATCTTGAGTTTAAATCATTTTAGCTTTGCCAAAAAGGTTTTTCCTGGAACTGCTCGTATTGTTTTCGCTACTTAAACGATGGTTTCACAGTACAAGGGGTGTGAACTGTTGTTGCTAATTGAAGGTACTCAGGTAATTTGTTAATCTTTTAATTTAACTAGTCAGAATATGGTCGGCAGAATGTGGCCATACTCTGACTAGTAGATATAGTGAATTGTCTAGATATAAACTTATTTACAGCTCTTACTTAAAGTACTCCAAAGTTCTTTTGTCAATATAAATTATATTTAGTAATAATTGTCTGACAGTGTTTGACGAAAATACTAATTAACATAATGTAAAGGTGAAAAAATTAAGCTTGTTCAGTAATCTTAAGTAATCATCTCATCTCCGAGTACCTACTCGTTCCAAGTTTCTAGAAAAAGAAAATGACCAGAACTGATGTCTCTATGTCATTGTCAACCAATATAGACTAATCGAGGTTATTCTAATTCAATATTTTTTTTAAGGTTTTCATTATCTTTTGTATAAAATAGTTTTGCAGAACAAGTATTTGATGTCACAGTACAAGTTGTCTATAATCCTGAGTAGATACATATGCTCAGGATGGCCTTTGCGGTAAATGCAAAATAAAAATTAGCATAACTCTGTATGCAATCTGACTGGCTGGTCACTGGTTCCTTGCAAGTGGGTAAAAGTAGGGCAACTAATAACACATGTAGGTAATACAAAATAATTTCTATATTTTTACGAAAACAATCAATATTTTACACATTTCAATGTTTTGTAATCGCTTTTTACACGTGCAATTCTTGCTGTTGTAGTTTTTAGCAGTGATCCTGCTTTAAGAACTCGAATGTGGCCCAGCCGTGTCCGTGCCCTGTATAACAAACAAACAAAAGGATTGTGAGTAAAAGTCATAGGTAAGATAGGTGATTGAGAGGAGAAATGGATAATGTTACAAAATTACAAATTAAATGTAAAATGATATGAAAAAAACAAGACCTCCCTAACCTCTAGATAAATTGACTTACGATGAGCAAGTCAAGTCGGTGTTATCAGAGTTTCCAGTCGCGAGAAGCTCGACGGTTGAAGTCTATAAATCAATAAACATCTAGCCGGGTTTCTAAGTGGTACAAAAATTAAAATAACCAAAAGTAAGTATAATATAACTTACGTTAGGAGCACAATTCAGCAGCTCCCATTAACTGTGACGTCACGTCGCGTGCGCGCCCCGCCTGTGAACAAGACATTTACTTTTACATTTGATTGGAATTGGTTGATGAAAGTTGTTAACTATTATGTTTGTACGGCTTTAGATTTGATTGGATTATCCTGGACTCCCGTGGTCGTCGTAGAGAAGAGATTTAAAGAAATACTCACTCAAGAAGTCAAGCGCCCGTGCTTGCCCTTCTTTGCACTGAAATCACTCAGTGTTCCGAGCGCTTGCGCTTCCTTCCCTGTAAAAAAAACATAGGTAAGTAAATAAATAACTATAATGGCTAAAATGTATAAAACCTAGTTATATCAGTAAAAAAAAAACAAAAACGTACCCGTCTTTTGGGGGCCGTGGCGTTAGACGTACTGGACGAAGATGGTCCAGCTGTGTCTGTGTCCTGCAACAGAAAAAAATAAATAAGTCATCATAGGTTATATAGATACAAAATAAATAAAAAATATCACAAAAACTTACCGGAGCGTCATCGCCCAAACTTTCAACGGCCTCGTCAGTGAGGCCCAAACTTTCAACAGCCTCGTCCGATAGGCCTAGCTGCTGTTGAATGTCTGCAACTGGAGAGACAAAGTACAATTTAAAATATTATAAAACCACAAGAACTCCAAAGTCAGGTTACTAACTTACAGGTTTACTTACTTTCGGCTTCGTGATCGGCGTTTTGACGTCTCAATGCTGCGATGTCGTCAGCAACTGCACTTCTTTCTTGAAACTTCTTGACGACCCGCTTTATTAGCTCAGCCAGAGATATCTGTGAACAAATAAAAAGTTAGTCAGGTTTCGTGAATCGTACATACCAGTGGCGAAGCGTGAAATATTGAGAGAGGTAAGCCGGAGCAAAAAAAGAAATGCTTGCCTAGCCTACTCCGAGCGCGGGCACGCAGTCTTGAGTCCTTACCGAAAATCTGTGATTGGCATCCTGGCTTCAGTCTTGTATAGGCAGATGTATCTTCAGTCCACTTTTACTATACGAGTAAGCACTGAGATATTGAAACAGTGTCTTGCAAGTAGGGTTGCCAGGTCCTGGAACTGAAAAGCCGGACAATCTATCCTATTTAGCCGGACGTTTGGTCAAAAAGGCCGACATTTTTTTTAAGTCTAATAAAATTCATGAAATCTTTTTAAATTCTAATGAAAAAACCATAAGATTAAGTGATATTATTGTTATACTATTACATGTCCACTTTGCTTGTGCTAGCGATACAAGGTCAGGCAAAACTCTAATGACAATTCTAAACAAAATGGTCTTTAAAAAGCCTAACAAAAGCCAAAAAGCTCAAATTTGGCCGGACACGCCACTTAAAAGCCTGACTATGTCCGGCTTTATCCGGACGCCTGGCAACGCTACTTGCAAGCATAATAGAAGTGGCTTTGATAAAAGCCGTTTGTGGTGATATGATGCGCTGATGATATGATGTAAATTAAACAAAACTTAATCGACTAAGTACTAATAATACTACTTATACTCTAAAGCTATTCGTCTATTCTTTCTTACAAAGTGCGCTAAGACATTATCATAAAAGCCGGGAAGATTCTTAATTTTTAGTAAAGAACGTTTTACTATAGAAATAGATGCTAGGTCAGATAATCGTTCTTGTTTTTGAATTTACGCATGTTGATATTTATTGTAAAGGGATATATGAAAATGTTTAAAAAAACCAGCTCTGAGAAGAATTTTTGCGTAGGTGTAGTTTTAAGAACGAAATCTAAAAAAAATCGCACGAAAATTATTAGACTTCGCGCACGACCTTACTCATAGATCTAAACTCACCTCCCGCACGCGAACCCAAGAGCCCCGCCTTGGTGACGCTTGGGCCGTCCAGCATAAATCGTAATATTTTAATTTCGCCATAACTTCAAAACCAAACGTCCAATTTTAATCATTCAAAGACCAAATATTATCTACATAAACTGTACTTAGTGATGAAATAATTTATTTTGATAAGGGTCAATAGCATGAGTAAAATAAATGCGTTCAAATGTAATCCAAAAAAAAATCAAGATGATTAGATAAAAAAATGGTTGTCGTGCCTCACTCGACATAGATAGGTATACTGTTACGCGGACTTTTTTGTAGATATTTATAAGATCTACAATTAATTACAACATTTTATGGTCCTATCTTTTAGAGTTTAAGCAGCGTACGCAAAATAAGTAACTTTTCTGATTGATTTTTTACACCTTGTGTCCGAGAAACCCAAATATCTTACGGAACCCTATTTTTTTCCAAAATAAAATTTAGCCTACGTTACTCGTGGATAATGTAGCTTTCGAATGGTGAAAGAATTTTTAAAATCAGTCAAGTAGTTTTTAAGCCTATTCAATGCAACTCTATCAAATAACTCGAAAAAAAACCGGCTTGCCGGAGCGCTTTTAGCCGGCAAGTTTATTGACCTTTATGTGACGTCATGACGTATATCTTGTATAGAAATTTAAACGCTAAAAAGCCGATTGCGCCTGCGGCTTATCTTAAAGCAACATGTTGTTGAAAAGCAAATTTTGTTGATTTAATGTCCATAGTGTATACTTAGTGTAGGCGTTTTGTAATGTTTCTTTGTAGTTTTATAATTACTGATTGTGCCATTTCTCAATTACGGTAGAGAGTGGTTGTGTTCTAAACTTCTGAAGGGAAGCCGGTGGGAATCGAGTTGTATGGAACCTTCGTCACTGGTACATACATTCACTAAAGTTAAAAATAAAATAATAACAACGTACGTCGGGTTCAGCGCCGAAATGTACTAAAAGAAGTGCTTGCGCCTCGGCGGTTTCCTGGCGGCGCTCCCTCTCATACGCCGCATTGCGAGCGCGACGCTCTGCCTGTAATAAAGGTGAAAATAAACAAACATATTTACAATTAAATTATAAAAAAGTGGGAAATACAAGGTGTCTAATGTTAATACGAACCCGCGAGAGGGGTACCCGGTTGTGACCGGCTGGTCTGCCCCGACGCCTTGGGATTTCGCCCTCTCCATTGATGATATTCTGAAATAAGAACAGAAAATAAATAAAAATGTGTTATCTTAAATGTGAAACAGAAATTAAAAGACTTGCAGAATATTCTGTTACAATAGTCCACTTACCCTGTTATCGGCCATTATGGCAAAAACAATCAGCAATTAAAATAAAATCGAAACAAACGCGACGGACGAAAGATGATGTATGTTGGCGAGTGGGTCTGCACGAGTGCGCTACTACCGAAGTTATGAGATGAAATTTTTCGGACCCGAGCTTATATAGGTTACCTGCGCGTACGCAGGGATATGAAGGAGTTGACTAGTTCGAGCTCTGCCTTTGGTCGGCCGGGAATTATCTATTGTTCTTGGATTCCTATTGTTAGTGAGTTCTGGTTAATTTGTATTTTTACGATGAATTACAATTCAAAATGACATTAATTAAGTTTACAACGTTACAGCTAAGCCAAATAATTTCTGTAGCAGCTTTTAATACACTTTGGTGGCACTTGTCTATTAGTTTGTTCCTACATATGTAGATACTAACATCTCCATGGGCGAGTTAGTGACTGCTTTAATTTAAACAAAAAACACGTTTTACATAAATGAATAGCCGTTCGAAGTTGTGCTATCAATCGAATTTACAAGCGAACATGGACGAATTTAATTCTAAATATAATTTATTCTTTCAAACTTCATGCAACACAAAGGACTTCATGCCTCAAGCATTCTCTACAAGTCAGCCAAGGGTGGTAAAGACTTCGGCTCGCAGAATGCCAATACTTTTCTACTACTCTCGTAAACCAGCAGAATTCTTTGAACATCACACGATCTTCCTTAATTAGCATAGCATCGTCAGCCTTATATTATTCCTACGGCTGGGACTCAGCCCTCCTCTCTAGGAGAGAGAGTGGGCCGTAATCCGCCACGCGGTGCCGCGTGTTGGTGGATATCACATATCTACGAATTTTTTCGTTCTAGGACATGCCGGTTTCCTCACGATGTTTTCCTTCACCGTTTTAAGAGCAGAGGTGATGAAGTAAATTACACAAAATAATGCGCCTGGTTGGGTTTGAACCCGCGACCTACAACTCGTAAGTCGGGGCCGTTACCACTCGGCCACCACTGCTCTTATCCTTAATTAGACTACATGTCAATCGAGATAATACTGTCGTAAATAAACACTGCCAATTGCTTAGTTGGTCGGAACCTTTTAAAATAACGAACATAATCAGTTGTGTTACCACGCTTTTCATGTTTACGGTGAAATTATTTCTGTTTGTAGTTCCTATTCGTAAAGCGAAATGTATTGACTAAACTTATTTACTCCCCTCATTAGTTAATTCATAGATATGAATAACTATATTACTTAGACTCATGAAATAATGGCGATAATTAAAATGGTTTTATAATAAGATCTTTGAAACGTTTTTTATGATCATGTGGCGTGTTTATACAAAGTAGTGGTCGGGTTCATCGTTTTAGCAGAGTGTATAAATTTTGTGTTTAAATTAAGATAAGTATATGAATTTGTAAATATAAAATTGTTAGCAATTTTTTTTTTTCTACAGCTCGCTTCAATTTTAAATCATTTTTTGATAGCGAAGGAATAAGACTTTTTCATGGCAGTTCAATACAAAGTTTTAAAGAAAAAAATCTGTTCGTGTTGTTTGTTATGCTATTCCATAATGTTGATATTTGTAGGCATGTATTTAGTCATCAGTAGTAGACATCCACATCATCGCTTACCATCAGGAGGGACTGTGGTCATACGCAAAACTTTCAATAATAATAAAAAAACTCACCTCACCTGAGGGCGTCGTGTGTACTTGTTGTCGTTGCCCACGAGCATAAGTGTCTTCACCGATCGGTCACAGCGCGGAGTTGCCAGACACTGGAGCTGGTGACTCATCATATGTGTCTAGGTGATAATAGATAGTAACTTCCACTGGCTGCCGCACATACCTGAATGCTTTCCCACAGAAACAATAGGAGCTGTTCTAGAAATATTAATAATTTCTATTTTGGTTTAAGGCGATTAAAAGTAGAAATAATCTACCCTCATTAGTGTTCCATTGTATTTCAGGGTGGCAATACCTATAGTGAGTACTTCCCTTTCCTTGTTCAAATCGAGACATTCTTTGTAGCGCAGCAGGTACATGTTGCTAATTAAATGGTTTCTTTTATTGTGACTCATCTTATTGTTATTATCGTAACTAGGTGTTGTAAAGAGACATTATTATATCTACCTACTCCTAGCGTTCCTAGATGTAAGTAGATAAATAAATACTATGGAAAAACCTAAAATCTACGCTATTGACCACAACCTCTAGACAAGACCTTCCGTCGCACTTTGCAGATCCTGATCTAATTAATAGCAACTTTTTCGCCGTTCCTGGTAGCGCCGTGGCAAATGTGTCACTGTTGAATTATTTTAATGAGCAAAAACACGGTGAGGCAACATTTTCAATCGTTCCGGCAGAGCAGGCTGACATCTCTAGAATCATAACCAACCTTAAAAGTAATGACGTTTTAGTGGAATCCAACCTTACGGTGCTAAACAGATAATTAATTCCTTGACAGCTTGCCGGAAATAGTACTGGTTTATCCAATACTAAATACTTCCACTGACTACCGCACATACCTGAATGCTTTCCCACAGAAACAATAGTTCACGGATCTTGTGACCTTCTACTGTGAAACGATCGTAAAACTAACGGAAACAATAGGAGCGGATATAGTATTGGTTTATCCAATACAATTTTTGCAAAATTGTCTTCAACATTGTTAGCGTCTAAAAAAATATGTGGTAAAAATCAATGTCACAGATTAAACCTTGTTAGCAAAGTACAAATATCGCGGTGTGAAATGAAATGTTACTTTTGATTCATTGTAGCGCTTGGCTTTGATTCGCTACGAGAGTCTACGAAGTGCTACGACGTGCTACGCGAGGTGCTACGCGAACATCGCAGTAGTTTTTAGAGAGCCTAAAGTTCTAATTCTATTATTTATTGTTAATGATATTTATTACTTGTTAAGCAATACTGTCATTGCTTCTTTAATGACGATAATAAAAGCTTTGTATGTGGGAAATCATCCTTTGACTTATCGTATTAGGGCGAAGCGGGAGGGGTATGTTCTCTTTCGCACAACCCGTGGCCCTAGTAGGCTTCAACCCTGCAGGGCCCCTATGGTTGTGCTGAAATCTTGAGGTTCGCATGGAATACTAGGCGCCGTCGACGACTCGGGCTCAGTCCCGACCGTTGTTGGACGGCCGGTCTTCGAGCTACCCATTGTTCGCCGTCCGCATGCCCACGCCTACGGTGGTTACGACCAATCGGTGATTGTAATTGGTATTTGCTAATTGATTCGTGGAACAGATAATTATCCATTCTACGAATCAGTTATTGGACACATTTATTAAAGTCATTATATGTTATCGAAACCCATCACGCCTGCACGCCCCATTTACTCATGAAAATCTGACGACAAGCTTTTATATATATCACACAAATTGTATAATGTAATAAAATAGTGAGTGTCATTATTCCAATGCAATGCAATATAAGCTAGTTTGTAAAATACAGATATTTGGCAACCGCATCCGGTTAGACTGCAAGCCGATCCCAAGGTTTAGGAAGGCTTGGCGGATGATGAATTTTTCCTGGATGTGTTTCACCCTTTTAATTAAAAAAACCCATGATATGCGTGTAAATAGACCGCCATTTTATGTATTATTTTGTATATTGTAATATATACAAGTATTTTTCTTTTCTTTACCAGCTATCCATTGATGTTTGTAATTCAGTCCAACAACAAGTACAATTTACATTTACTTTTTAACAACAGCTGCCAGCAGTCTTTTGCATTATAGTAGAAAATGATCTCTAGGGAACATACTCTCAAGCTAAAAGTATCCTAAGTGCTGTTTCAGGACATAGTCTACCTGTATACCAAGTTACATTGAAATCCGTCTGAGTGCGGAGAAGTCATACACACACACTCCATCACTTGTACAGACACTCATACGAGAACTATAGTCATGAGTCACTATCCGAGGACCTACTAGAACATTAGGGTAGCAACGACGTTCGACCTTAGTAACAAGACAGAAAGAAAGAGAAAACAATATTTGGGGTGATGAGACTATTCGTATGGCGCTATCTCAACATATTTTGGTATGACTACCTGTGAACGATGCGGGGACCTGAATACACTCTCAAATAGGGCAGTGAAGAAAAATAACTATATATTGTACCTACCGATATTTATAAAAATATCAATATATATATCGGTCATACATTCCATGATTTTCGGTTTTAAATTAATAATTTATTTAGTTCAGCCTAGCTGAATTAGTAATAGTAGTTTTTATAAGTTTGAGGTGTCTGTGTGTCTGTCCGTGGCAGCGTAGCTCCTAAGCGTATGGCCTGATATTGATACAGTTTTTTATTTGAAAGCTGACGTTTTCGAGATGGTTCTTAGATACAATTTCTGAAGATCAGTTCAGGTATTCAAGGTCATCAGCTCGATTGTTGGCTCTTGCAAGGATCTTAATCTTAAAATGGATATATACTTTACTAATTAACACGTACATATATGTGACCTAATGTTTGAAATACTCATGTAAACACATGTGGACGCTATCAAGCTGGTTTGATGATGGAGGTCGGAAATAAGAGACGTTACCTGGGAATGTCTACTAGTTAACACGGCGAGTTTGGGCTCATAAGACTTGTAAATCCTATTATTTATGGCTTTGCATTCAGTTCAATATTCTGATAATAAATTCATTTTGAAAAAAAGTATCTTTTCAGATACGATTTTCGATATTGAATATATTGTATCGACATATCGATGGATCAGAATGTATCGACTGAAAATATCGATATTTTTACAAGCTTATTCGCAAACCCACCAGGGTTTATCATTCGAGGACCAGAAAAATACATATATAACCAGAGAAACCTTTGCAAGGACTTAATTTTACATTTATTAATTATTAATTGCATGATGCGAAGACCTAGTACTGGACTATTTACGACTAAAGCTAAATAATAAAGAAACAACTTATTAGTAACGTTTACCTACCGCTCTACAAAGGGAGCCTCGATTTGTACAAAGAAAGGGAAGTACGCGTCGTAGCCATTAACCACCTGAAGAACAATGGAACTCCAATGTTGGTAGATAATCTCGAGTTTAAATCATTTTAGCTTTGCCAAAAAGGTTTTTCCTGGAACTGCTCGTATTGTTTTCGCTACTTAAACGATGGTTTCACAGTACAAGGGGTGTGAACTGTTGTTGCTAATTGAAGGTACTCAGGCAATTTGTTAATCTTTTAATTTAACTAGTCAGAATATGGTCGGCAGAATGTGGCCATACTCTGACTAGTAGATATTATAGTAGATAAAGTGAATTGTCTACATAGAAACTTACTTACAGCTCTTACTTAAAGTAACCCAAAGTTCTTTTGTTAATTTTAATTATAAGGTTTTAGTAATAATTGTCTAATAGTGTTTGACGAAACTACAAATTAACATAATGTAAAGGTAAAAAAAATTAAGCTTGTTCAGTAATCATAATCATCTCATCACCGAGTACCTACTCGTTCCAAGTTTTGTGAAAAACTAAATGAACTGATGTCTCTATGTAATTATCAACCAATATAAACTAGTCGAGGTTATTTGCAGAACAAGTATAAAATAGTTTTGCAGAACAAGTATTTGATGTCATAGTACAAGTTGTCTATAATCCTGAGTAGATACGTATGCTCAGGATGGCCTTTGCGGTAAATGCAAAAGAAAAATTAGCATAACTCTGTATGCAATCTGACTGGCTGGTCACTGGTTCCTTGCAAGTGGGTAGAGGTAAGGCAACAAATAAAACATATAGGTAATACGAAAAAAGTTTCTATATTTTTACGAAAACAATCAATATTTTACACATTTCAATGTTTTGTAATCGCTTTCTACAGGTGCAATTCTTGCTGTTGTAGTTTTTAGCAGTGATCCTGCTTTAAGAACTCGAATGTGGCCCAGCCGTGTCCGTGCCCTGTATAACAAACAAACAAAAGGATTGTGAGTAAAAGTCATAGGTAAGATAGGTGATTGAGAGGAGAAATGGAGAATGTTACAAAATTACAAATTAAATGTAAAATGATATGAAAAAAACAAGACCTCCCTAACCTCTAGATAAATTGACTTACGATGAGCAAGTCAAATCAAGTCGGTGCTGTCAGAGTTTCCAGTCGCGAGAAGCTCGACGGTTGAAGTCTATAAATCAATAAACATCTAGCCGGGTTTCTAAGTGGTACGAAAATTAAAATAACCAAAAGTAAGTGTAATATAACTCACGTTAGGTGCACAATTCAGCAGCTCCCATTTACTGTGACGTCACGTCGCGTGCGCGCCCCGCCTGTGAACAAGACATTTACTTTTACATTTGATTGGAATTGGTTGATGAAAGTTGTTAACTATTATGTTTGTACGGCTTTAGATTTGATTGGATTATCCTGGACTCCCGTGGTCGTCGTAGGTAAGAGATTTAAAGAAATACTCACTCTAGAAGTCAAGCGCCCGTGCTTGCCCTTCTTCGTACTAAAAAAACTCAGTGTTCCGAGCGCTTGCGCTTCCTTCCCTGTAAAAAAAACATAGGTAAGTAAATAAATAACTATAATGGCTAAAATGTATAAAACCTAGTTATATCAGTAAAAAAAAAAACAAAAACGTACCCGTCTTTTTGGGGCCGTGGCGTTAGACGTACTGGACGTAGATGGTCCAGCTGTGTCTGTGTCCTGCAACAGAAAAAGATAAATAAGTCATCATAGGTTATATAGATACAAAATAAATAGAAAATATCACAAAAACTTACCGGAGCGTCATCGCCCAAACTTTCAACGGCCTCGTCAGTGAGGCCCAGCCTTTTTTGAGCGTCTGCAACTGGAGAGACAAAATACAATTTAATATGTTATAAAACAACAAGAACTCCACAGTCACTGGACAGGTTAACTTACTTTTCATTTCTAAATCGGCGTTTTGACGCCTCAATGCTGCGATGTCGTCAGCGTCTGCACTTCTTTCTTGAAACTTCTTGACGACCCGCTTTATTAGCTCAGCCAGAGATATCTGTGAATAAATAAAAAGTTAGTCAGGTTTCGTGAATCGTACATACATTGACTAAAGTTAAAAATAAAATAATAACAACGTACGTCGGGTTCAGCGCCGAAATTTACTAAAAGAAGTGCTTGCGCCTCCGCGATTTCCTGGCGGCGCTCCCTTTCATACGCCGCATTGCGGGCGCGACGCTCTGCCTGTAAATAAAGGTGAAAATAAACATATTTACAATTAAATTATAAAAAAGTGGGAAATACAAGGTGTCTAATGTTAATACGAACCCGCGAGAGGGGCACCCGGTTGTGCCCAGCTGGTCGGCCCCGACGCCTCGGGATTTCGGCCTCTCCATTGATGATATTCTGAAATAAGAACAGAAAATAAATAAAAATGTGTTATCTTAAATGTGAAACAGAAATTAAAAGAGTTGCAGAATATTCTGTTGCAATAGTCCACTTACCCTATTTTCGGCCATTATAGCAAAGACAATCAGCAATTAAAATAAAATAAAAACAAAACAAACGCGACGGACGCAAGGCGATGTACGTTGGCGAGTGGGTCTGCACGAGTGCGCTACTACCGAAGTTATGAGATGAAATTTTTCGGACCCGAGCTTATATAGGTTACCTGCGCGTACGCAGGGATATGAAGGAGTTGACTAGTTCGAGCTCTGCCATTGGTCGGCCGGGAATTATCTATATTGTTCTTGGATTCCTATTGTTAGTGAGTTCTGGTTAATTTGTATTTTTACGATAAAGTACAATTCAAAATGACATTAATTAAGTTAACAACGTTATAGTTTAGCCAAATAACTTCTGTAGCAGCTTTTAATACACTTTGGTGGCACTTGTCTATTAGTTTGTTCCTACATATGTAGATACTAACATCTCCATGGGCGAGTTAGTGATTGCTTTAATTTAAACAAAAATGAATTGCCGTTCGAAGTTGTGCTATCAATCGAATTTACAAGCGAACATGGACGAATTTTATTCTAAATATAATTAATTCATTAAAACTTCATGCAACACAAAGGAATTCACACCTCAGGCATTCTTTACAAGTCATCCAAGGGTGGTGAATACTTCGGCTCGCAGGATGCCAATACTTTTCTACTGATCTCGTAAACCAGCAGAATTCTTTGAACATCACACGATCTTCCTTAATTAGCATAGCATCGTCAGCCTTATATTATTCCTACGGCAGGGACTCAGCTCTCCTCTCTAGGAGAGAGAGTGGGCCGTAATCCGCCACGCGGTGCCGCGTATTGGTGGATGTCACATGTCTTCGAAGTTTTTCGTTCTAGGACATTTTCGTTCGTTCGTTTCCTCACGATGTTTTCCTTCACCGTTTTGAAAGCAGAGGTGATGAAGTAAATTACACAAAATAATGCGCCTGGTTGGGTTTGAAGCCGCGACCTACAACTCGTAAGTCGGGGCTATTACCACTCGGCCACCACATTAGTTAGACTACATGTCAATCGAGATAATACTGTCGTCATCGCTTAGTTTGTCTGAACATTTTAAAATAACGAACATAACCAGTTGTGTTACCACGCTTTTAATATTTACGGTAAAATAATTTCTGTTTGTAGTTCCTATTCGTAAAGCGAAATGTATTGACTAAACTTATTTACTCACCCTCATTAGTTAATTCATAGATATGAATAACTATATTACTTAGACTCATAAAATAATGATGATAATTAAGATGGTTACATAATTAGATCTTTGAAACGTTTTTTTATGATCATGTGGCGTGTTTATACAAAGTAGTGGTCGGGTTCATCGTTTTAGCAGAGTGTATAAATTTTGTGTTTAAATTAAGATAAGTATATGAATTTGTAAATATAAAATTGTCAGCAATTTTTTTTTCTACAGCTCGCTTCAATTTTAAATCATTTTTTGATATCGAAGGAATAAGACTTTCATGGCAGTTCAATACAAAGTTTTAAAGAAAAAAATCTGTTCGTGTTGTTCGTTATGCTATTCCATAATGTTGATATTTGTAGGCATGTATTTAGTCATCAGTAGTAGACATCCACATCATCGCTTACCATCAGGAGAGACTGTGGTCATACGCAAAACTATCAATAATAATAAAAAAACCCACCTCACCTGAGGGCGTCGTGTGTACTTGTTGTCGTTGCTCACGAGCACAAGTGTCTTCACCGATCGGTCACAGCGTGTAGTTGCCAGACACTGGAGCTGGTGACTCATCATATGTGTCTTGGTGATAATAGATAGTAACTTCCACTGGCTGCCGCACATACCTGAATGCTTTCCCACAGAAACAATAGGAGCTGTTCTAGAAATATTAATAATTTTTATTTTGGTTTAAGGCGATTAAAAGTAGAAATAAGCTACCCTCATTAGTGTTCCATTGTATTTCAGGGTGGCAACACCTATAGCGAGTACTTCCCTTTCCTTGTTCAAATCGAGACATTCTTTGACTAAATGGTTTCTTTTATTGTGACACATCTTATTGTTATTATCGTAACTTACGTAGGTGTTGTAAAGAGAAATTCTTATATCTACCTACACCTAGTGTTCCTATGTGTAAGTAGATAAATAAATACTATGGAAAAACCTAAAATCTACGCTATTGACCACAAACTCTAGACAAAACCTTCCGTCTCACTTTGCAGATCCTGATCTAATTAATAGCAACTTTTGGCCGTTCCTGGTAGCGCCGTGGCAAATGTGTCGCTGTTGAATTATTATAATGAGCAAAAACACGGTGAGGCAACATTTTCAATTATTCCGGCGGAGCAGGCTGACATCTCTAGAATCATAACCAACCTTAAAAGTAATGACGTTTTAGTGGAATCCAACCTTACGGTGCTAATCAGATAATTAATTCCTTGACAGCTTGCCGGAAATAGTACTGGTTTATCCAATACTAAATACTTCCACTGGCTACCGCACATACCCGAATGCTTTCCCACAGAAACAATAGTTCACGGATCTTGTGACCTTCTACTGTGAAGCGATCGTAAAACTAACGAAAACAATTGGAGCGGATATAGTATTGGTTTATCCAATAAAATTTTTGCAAAATTGTCTTCAACATTGTTAGCATCTAAAAAAATATTTGGTAAAAATCAATATTATGTCACAGATTAAACCTTGTTAGCAAAGTACAAATATCGCGGTGTGAAATGAAATGTTACTTTTGATTCATTGTAGCGCTTGGCTTTGATTCGCTACGAGAGTCTACGAAGTGCTACGACGTGCTACGCGAGGTGCTACGCGAACATCGCAGTAAAGAGATCCTAAAGTTCTAATTCTTTTATTTATTGTTAAAGATATTTATTACTTGTTGAGAAATACTGACATTGCTTCTTTAATGACGATAATAAAAGCTTTTTATGTGAAAAATCATCCTATCACTTATCGCATTAGGGCGAAGCGGGAGGGGTATGTTCTCTTTCGCACAACCTGTGGCCATAGTAGGCTTCGACCCTGCTGGGACCCTACGGTCGTGCTGATATCTCGAGGGGCGCATGGAATACTAGGCGCCGTCGACGACTCGAGCTCGGTCCCAACCGTTGTTGGACGGCCGGTCTTCGAGCTACCCATTGTTCGCCGTCCGCATGCCCACGCCTGCGGTGGCTACGACACATTGGTAATTGTAATTGATTCGTGGAACCGATAATTATCCGTTCCACGAATCAGTTATTGAACACATTTTTTAAAGTCATTATATGATGTTGTCGAAACCCATCACGCCTGCACGCTCCATTTACTCAGCAAAATCTGACGACATATAAAACATAAATTGTCTAATGTAATTAAATAGTGAGTGTCATTTAATTAAATGTTTATTTTATTAGCATTTCAATAAAAGCTTGTTTGTAAAATGGTTTTATTTTGATTTATTCTTTATTTTAGCTGGTTTAGTAGCTTTTTGTATAATACAGGTATTCGGCAACCGCATCGGGTAAGACTGCAAGCCAATCCCAATCTAGTATTTTGAAGCTTGGGGGATGATGAATTTTTCTTGGATATGTTTCACCCTTTTAATAAAAAAACCCATGGTATGCGGGTTCATAAATAAGTAAATTGACCGCCATTTTATGTATTATTTTTTATATTGTAATATATACAAGTATTTTTCTTTACCAGCTATCCATTGATGTTTGTAATTCAGTCCAACAACAAGTACAATTTACATTTACTTTTTAACAACAGCTGCCAGCAGTCTTTTGCATTATAGTAGAAAATGATCTCTAGGGAACATACTCCCAAGCTAAAACGTATCCTAAGTACTGTTTCAGGACATAGTCTACCTGTATACCAAGTTACATTGAAATCCGTCTGAGTGCGAAGAAGTAATACACACACACTCCATCACTTGTACAGACACTCATACGAGAACTATAGTCATGAGTCACTATCCGAGGACCTACTAGAACATTAGGGTAGCAGCGACGTTCGACCTTAGTAACAAGACAGAAAGAAAGAGAAAACAATATTTGGGGTGATGAGACTATTCGTATGGCGCTATCTCAACATATTTTGGTATGACTACCTGTGAACGATGCGGGGACCTGAATACACTCTCAAATAGGGCAGTGATGAAAAATAACTATATATTGTATATATTGTACCGATATTTATAAAAATATCAATATATATATCGGTCATACATTCCATGATTTTCGGTTTTAAATTAATAATTTATTTAGTTCAGCCTAGCTGAATGAGTAATAGTAGTTTTTATAAGTTTGAGGTGTCTGTGTGTCTGTCCGTGGCATCGTAGCTCCTAAGCGTATGGCCTGATATTGATACAGTTTTTTATTTGAAAGCTGACGTTTTCGAGATGGTTCTTAGATACAATTTCTGAAGATCAGTTCAGGTATTCCAGGTCATCAGCTCGATTGTTGGCTCTTGCAAGGATCTTAAACTTAAAATGGATATATACTTTACTAATTAACACGTACATATATGTGACCTAATGTTTGAAATACTCATGTAAACACATGTGGACGCTATCAAGCTGGTTTGATGACGGAGGTCGGAAATAAGAGACGTTACCTGGAAATGTCTACTAGTTAACACGGCGAGTTTGGGCTCATAAGACTTGTAAATCCTATTATTTATGGCTTTGCATTCAGTTCAATATTCTGATAATAAATTCATTTTGAAAAAAAGTATCTTTTCAGATACGATTTTCGATATTGAATATATTGTATCGACATATCGATGGATCAGAATGTATCGACTGAAAATATCGATATTTTTACAAGCTTATTCGCAAACCCACCAGGGTTTATCATTCGAGGACCAGAAAAATACATATATAACCAGAGAAACCTTTGCAAGGACTTAATTTTACATTTATTAATTATTACTTGCATGATGCGAAGACCTAATACTGGACTATTTACGACTAAAGCTAAATAATAAAGAAACAACTTATTAGTAACGTTTACCTTCCTTTCTACACAGGGAGCCTCGATTTGTACAAAGAAAGGGAAGTACGCGTCGTAGCCATTAACCACCTGAAGAACAATGGAACTCCAATGTTGGTAGATAATCTCGAGTTTAAATCATTTTAGCTTTGCCAAAAAGGTTTTTCCTGGAACTGCTCGTATTGTTTTCGCTACTTAAACGATGGTTTCACAGTACAAGGTGTGTGAACTGTTGTTGCTAATTGAAGGTACTCAGGTAATTTGTTAATCTTTTAATTTAACTAGTCAGAATATGGTCGGCAGAATGTGGCCATACTCTGACTAGTAGATATTATAGTAGATAAAGTGAATTATCTAGATATGAACTTATTTACAGCTCTTACTTAAAGTACTCCAAAGTTCTTTTGTCAATTTTAATTATAAGGTTTTAGTAATAATTGTCTAATAGTGTTTGACGAAACTACAAATTAACATAATGTAAAGGTGAAAAAATTAAGCTTGTTCAGTAATCTTAAGTAATCATCTCATCACCGAGTACCTACTCGTTCCAAGTTTTGTGAAAAACGAAATGAACTGATGTCTCTATGTAATTATCAACCAATATAAACTAGTCGAGGTTATTTGCAGAACAAGTATAAAATAGTTTTGTAGAACAAGTATTTGATGTCACAGTACAAGTTGTCTATAATCCTGAGTAGATACGTATGCTCAGGATGGCCTTTGCGGTAAACGCAAAAGAAAAATTAGCATAACTCTGTATGCAATCTGACTGGCTGGTCACTGGTTCCTTGCAAGTGGGTAGAGGTAAGGCAACAAATAAAACATATAGGTAATAAGGAATAAATTTCTATATTTTTACGAAAACAATCAATATTATACACACTTCAATGTTTTTGTAAACGGTTTTTTGCAGATGCAATTCTTGCTGTAGTAGTTTCTAGCAGTGATCCTGCTTTAAGAACTCGAATGTGGCCCAGCCGTGTCCGTGCCCTGTATAACAAACAAACAAAAGGATTGTGAGTAAAAGCCTTAGGTAAGATAGGTGATTGAGAGGAGAAATGGAGAATGTTACAAAATTACAAATTAAATGTAAAATGATATGAAAAAAACAAGACCTCCCTAACCTCTAGATAAATTGACTTACGATGAGCAAGTCAAGTCAAGTTGGTGTTATCAGAGTTTCCAGTCGCGAGAAGCTCGACGGTTGAAGTCTATAAATCAATAAACATCTAGCCGGGTTTCTAAGTGGTACAAAAATTAAAATAACCAAAAGTAAGTGTAATATAACTTACGTTAGGAGCACAATTCAGCAGCTCCCATTAACTGTGACGTCACGTCGCGTGCGCGCCCCGCCTGTGAACAAGACATTTACTTTTACATTTGATTGGAACTGGTTGATGAAAGTTGTTAACTATTATGTTTGTACGGCTTTAGATTTGATTGGATTATCCTGGACTCCCGTGGTCGCCGTAGATAAGAGATTTAAAGAAATACTCACTCAAGAAGTCAAGCGCTCGTGCTTGCCCTTCTTCGTACTAAAAAAACTCAGTCTTCCGAGCGCTTGCGCTTCCTTCCCTGTAAAAAAAAACATAGGTAAGTAAATAAATAACTTTAATGGCTAAAATTTATAAAACCTAGTTATATCAGTAAAAAAAGAAACAAAAACGTACCCGTCTTTTTGGGGCCGTGGCGTTAGACGTACTGGACGTAGATGGTCCAGCTGTGTCTGTGTCCTGCAACAGAAAAAAATAAATAAGTCATCATAGGTTATATAGATACAAAATAAATAGAAAATATCACAAAAACTTACCGGAGCGTCATCGCCCAAACTTTCAACGGCCTCGTCAGTGAGGCCCAGCCTTTTTTGAGCGTCTGCAACTGGAGAGACAAAATACAATTTAATATGTTATAAAACAACAAGAACTCCACAGTCACTGGACAAGTTAACTTACTTTTCATTTCTAAATCGGCGTTTTGACGCCTCAATCTTGCGATGTCGTCAGCGTCTGCACTTCTTTCTTGAAACTTCTTGACGACCCGCTTTATTAGCTCAGCCAGAGATATCTGTGAACAAATAAAAAGTTAGGTTTCGTGAATCGTACATACATTGACTAAAGTTAAAAATATAATAATAACAACGTACGTCGGGTTCAGCGCCGAAATATTCTAAAAGAAGTGCTTGCGCCTCCGCGGTTTCCTGGCGGCGCTCCCTTTCATACGCCGCATTGCGGGCGCGACGCTCTGCCTGTAAATAAAGGTGAAAATAAACAAACATATTTACAATTAAATTATAAAAAAGTGTGAAATACAAGGTGTCTAATGTTAATACGAACCCGCGAGAGGGGCACCCGGTTGTGCCCAGCTGGTCTGCCCCGACGTCTTGGGATTTCGCCCTCTCCATTGATGATGCTCTGAAATAAGAACAGAAAATAAATAAAAATGTGTTATCTTAAATGTGAAACAGAAATTAAAAGAGTTGCAGAATATTCTGTTACAATAGTCCACTTACCCTATTTTCGGCCATTATGGCAAAGACAATCAGCAATTAAAATAAAATAAAAACGAAACAAACGCGACGGACGGAAGAAGATGTACGTTGGCGAGTGGGTGTGCACGAGTGCGCTACTACCGAAGTTATGAGATGAAATTTTTCGGACCCGAGCTTATATAGGTTACCTGCGCGTACGCAGGGATATGAAGGAGTTGACTAGTTCGAGCTCTGCCATTGGTCGGCCGGACATAATCTATTGTTCTTGGATTCCTATTGTTAGTGAGTTCTGGTTAATTTGTATTTTTACGATAAAGTACAATTCAAAATGACATTAATTAAGTTAACAACGTTACAGTTTAGCCAAATAATTTCTATAGCAGCTTTTAATACACTTTGGTGGCACTTTTCTATTAGTTTGTTCCTACATATGTAGATACTAACATCTCCATGGGCGAGTTAGTGATAGCTTTAATTAAAAAAAAAAAAAATGTTTCAAATGAATTGCCGTTCGAAGTTGTGCCATCAATCGAATTTACAAGCGAACATGGACGAATTTAATTCTAAATATAATTTATTCTTTCAAACTTCATGCAACACAAAGGACTTCATGCCTCAAGCATTCTCTACAAGTCATCCAAGGGTGGTAAAGACTTCGGCTCGCAGAATGCCAATACTTTTCTACTACTCTCGTAAACCAGCAGAATTCTTTGAACATCACACGATCTTCCTTAATTAGCATAGCATTGTCAGCCTTATATTATTCCTACGGCTGGGACTCAGCCCTCCTCTCTAGGAGAGAGAGTGGGTCGTAATCCGCCACGCGGTGCCGCGTGTTGGTGGATGTCACATGTCTTCAAAGTTTTTCTAGGACATGCCCGTTTCCTCACGATGTTTTTTTCACCGTTTTGAGAGCAGAGATGATGAAGTAAAGTACACAAAGTAATAATATTCCATAAAATAATGCGCCTGGTTGGGTTTGAACCCGCGACCTACAACTCGTAAGTCGGGGCCGTTACCACTCGGCCACCATTGCTCTTATCCTTAATTAGACTACATGTCAATCGAGATAATACTGTCGTAAACACTGGCAATCGCTTAGTTTGTCGGAACCTTTTAAAATAACGAACATAATCAGTTGTGTTACCACGCTTTTCATGTTTACGGTGAAATTATTTATGTTTGTAGTTCCTATTCGTAAAGCGAAATGTATTGACTAAACTTATTTACTCACCCTCATTAGTTAATTCATAGATATGAATAACTATATTACTTAGACTCATAAAATAATGACGATAATTAAGATGGTTATACAATTAGATCTTTGAATTCTTTTATGATCATGTGGCGTGTTTATACAAAGTAGTGCTCGAGTTCATCGTTTTAGCAGACCGTATAAATTTTGTGTTTAAATTAAGATAAGCATATGATTTTGTAAATATAAAAAAGTAAGCAAAATTTTTCTTAAATGTCATACTACTGCTCGCTCTAGGGAAAATGCGATTTTTTTTAAATAATTCAATTTTAAATCATCTACAAGGGAATTAGAGCTAATCTAGTGATAGCGAAGGTATAAGACTTTTTCATGGCAGTTCAATACAAATTTAAAAAAAAAAAATGCTACTACTGTTAGTGTAGCTTGTGATGCTATTCCATAATGTTGATATTTGTAGGCATGTATTTAGTCATCAGTAGTAGACATCCACATCATCGCTTACCATCAGGAGAGACTGTGGTCATACGCAAAACTATCAATAATAATAAAAGAAACTCACCTCACCTGAGGGCGTCGTGTGTACTTGTTGTCGTTGCCCACGAGCACAAGTGTCTTCACCGATCGGTCACAGCGTGTAGTTGCCAGACACTGGAGCTGGTGACTCATCATATGTGTCTTGGTGATAATAGATAGTAACTTCCACTGGCTGCCGCACATACCTGAATGCTTTCCCACAGAAACAATAGGAGCTGTTCTAGAAATATTAATAATTTTTATTTTGGTTTAAGGCGATTTAAAGTAGAAATAATCTACCCTCATTAGTGTTCCATTGTATTTCAGGGTGGCAACACCTATAGCGAGTACTTCCCTTTCCTTGTTCAAATCGAGACATTCTTTGTATTGTCTCGTGTAATTGTAATTAAATGGTTTCTTTTATTGTGACCCATCTTATTGTTATTATCGTAACTTACGTAGGTGTTGTAAAGACTAAAGACACTACCAACAAAATTAAAAGCGACAAATTCTTGATTATTATTATTTATATATATTTATTTATCACAGGACCCTGAGGTCCTGGACCTTTGTTCCGGCGGAGCAGGAATATCTCTAGAAATATCTCTAGAATCATAACCAACCTTAAAAGTAATGACGTTTTAGTGAAATCCAACCTTACGGTGCTAAACAGATAATTAATTCCTTGACAGCTTGCCGGAAATAGTACTGGTTTATCCAATACTAAATACTTCCACTGGCTACCGCACATACCTAAATGCTTTCCCACAGAAACAATAGTTCACGGATCTTGTGACCTTCTACTGTGAAGCGATCGTAAAACTAACGAAAACAAAAAAAAAAATTGAAAAAGTAATTGTATTGGATTGGTTTATCCAATACAATTTTTGCAAAATTGTCTTCAACATTGTTAGCGTCTAAAAAAATATGTGGTAAAAATCAATATTATGTCACAGATTAAACCTTGTTAGCAAAGTACAAATATCGCGGTGTGAAATGAAATGTTACTTTTGATGTATTGTAGCGCTTGGCTTTGATTCGCTACGAGAGTCTACGAAGTGCTACGACGTGCTACGCGAGGTGCTACGCGAACATCGCAGTAGTTTTTAGAGAGCCTAAAGTTCTAATTCTATTATTTATTACTTGTTAAGCAATGCTGTCATTGCTTCTTTAATGACCATAATAAAAGCTTTGTATGTGGGAAATCATCCTATGACTTATTTCCTATGACTTATCGCATTAGGGCGAAGCGGGAGGGGTATGTTCTCTTTCGCACAACCCGTGGCCCTAGTAGGCTTCAACCCTGCTGGGCCCCTACGGTCGTGCTGGCATCTTGAGGGGCGCATGGAATACTAGGCGCCGTCGACGACTCGAGCTCGGTCCCAACCGTTGTTGGACGGCCGGTCTTCGAGCTACCCATTGTTCGCCGTCCGCATGCCCACGCCTGCGGTGGCTACGACACATTGGTAATTGTAATTGATTCGTGGAACCGATAATTATCCGTTCCACGAATCAGTTATTGAACACATTTTTTAAAGTCATTATATGATGTTATAGAAACCCATCACGCTTGCACGCCCCATTTACTCAGCAAAATCTGACGACATATAAAACATAAATTGTCTAATGTAATTAAATAGTGAGTGTCATTTAATTAAATGTTTATTTTATTAGCATTTCAATAAAAGCTTGTTTGTAAAATGGTTTTATTTTGATATATTCTTTATTTTAGCTGGTTTAGTAGCTTTTTGTATAATACAGGTATTCGGCAACCGCATCGGGTAAGACTGCAAGCCAATCCCAATCTAGTATTTTAAAGCTTGGGGGATGATGAATTTTTCCTGGATATGTTTCACCCTTTTAATAAAAAAACCCATGATATGCGGGTTCATAAATAAGTAAATTGACCGCCATTTTATGTATTATTTTTTATATTGTAATATATACAAGTATTTTTCTTTTCTTTACCAGCTATCCATTGATGTTTGTAATTCAGTCCAACAACAAGTATAATTTACATTTACTTTTTAACAACAGCTGCCAGCAGTCTTTTGCATTATAGTAGTAAATGATCTCTAGGGAACATACTCTCAAGCTAAAACGTATCCTAAGAGCTGTTTCAGGACATAGTCTACCTGTATACCAAGTTACATTGAAATCCGTTTGAGTGCGAAGAAGTAATACACACACACTCCATCACTTGTACAGACACTCATACGAGAACTATAGTCATGAGTCACTATCCGAGGACCTACTAGAACATTAGGGTAGCAACGACGTTCGACCTTAGTAACAAGACAGAAAGAAAGAGAAAACAATATTTGGAAGATGAAACTATGCGTATAGCGTTATCTCAACGTATTTTGGTATGACTACCTGTGAACGATGCGGGGACATGAACACAACCGCAAATAAGTGATGAAAAATATCTATGAATTGTACCTACCGATATTTATAAAAATATCAATATAGACCTTCCTATACCTAAGAAAAAATATCGATATATATATCGGTCATACATTCCAACATTTTCGGTTTTAAATTAATAATTCGTTTAGTTCTGTCTAGCTCAATAAGTAACAGCAGTTTTTATACAAAATGTACACTATTTAAATAAATGAGAGAATGAATTTTATTTATACTAAATAACAATATTCTAAAATTTTTAAGACCATTTTATTATTTGATTTTTATTGGTTAGTAAAGTAAATATCCATTATAATGCTGGTTATTATAATGGATATTTACTTTACTAATAAACACATACATGTATGTGACCTAATGTTTGAAATACTCATATACCTACATGCCGACACTATCAAGCTGGTCTGATGATGGAGGTCGGAGATAAGAGAAATTACCTATTATTGATTATTATTATTAAAATTAATGTCTCTTAGTAAACATGTCGAGATTGGGCTCATTAGACTTGTAAGTCCTATTATTTATGGCTTTGAATTCAGATAAATATTCTGGTGACAAATTCATTTTGTATCGATATATCGATGTATTGGATCAAAATGCATCGGCTGAAAATATCGATATTTTTAGAAGCCTATTCGCAAACCATACTGGCCAGTGTGGAAAAGGATAACCCTTGATCGGGAACTGTGGAAAATATGGGAGAGGCCTATGCTAAAGCAAAACAATCTTCTAAAACCGACGTCGGATAATATTTTTTTATTTTGTAAACAAAAAAATTATTAGATATTAGTAAAGGCTATTATTATTTTCATTTGTTTATTTATCTCAGGACAAGGCATACAAGGGCCGAAGTCAACTTGCAGAGTACCTTTAGAGGCCTTTTATTATTATTATTTGCAAACTCACCAGGGTTTATCATTCGAGGACCAGAGAAATACGTATATGACCAGAGAAACCTTTACAAGGACTTAATTTTACACTCATTTATTACTTATTACTTGCATGATGCGAAGACCTAGTACTAGACTATTTACGACCGATACGACGACATTTTCCAAGTAGGGTTAAATAATAAAGAAATAACTTATTAGTAACGTTTACCTACCGTTCTACAAAGGAAGCCTCGATTTGTACAAAGAAAGGGAAGTATGCGTCGTAGCCATTAACCACCTGAAGAACAATGGAACTCCAATGTTGGTAGATAATCTCGAGTTTAAGTCATTTTAGCTTTGCCAAAAAGGTTTTTCCTGGAACTGCTCGTATTGTTTTCGCTACTTAAACGATGGTTTCACAGTACAAGGGGTGTGAACTGTTGTTGCTAATTGAAGGTATTTAGGTAATTTGTTAATCTTTTGATTTAACTAGTCAGTACATGGTCGGCAGAATGTGGCCATACTCTGACTAGTAGATATTATAGTAGATAAAGTGAATTATCTAGATATGAACTTATTTACAGCTCTTACTTAAACTACTCCAATGTTCTTTTGTCAATTTTAATTATAAGGTTTTAGTAATAATTGTCAAATAGTGTTTGACGAAACTACAAATTAACATAATGTAAAGGTGAAAAAATTAAGCTTGTTCAGTAATCATAATCATCTCATCACCGAGTACCTACTCGTTCCAAGTTTTGTGAAAAACGAAGTGAACTGATGTCTCTATGTAATTATCAACCAATATAAACTAGTCGAGGTTATTTGCAGAACAAGTATAAAATAGTTTTGCAGAACAAGTATTTGATGTCACAGTACAAGTTGTCTATAATCCTGAGTAGATACGTATGCTCAGGATGGCCTTTGCGGTAAATGCAAAAGAAAAATTAGCATAACTCTGTATGCAATCTGACTGGCTGGTCACTGGTTCCTTGCAAGTGGGTAGAGGTAAGGCAACAAATAAAACATATAGGTAATACGAAATAATTTCTATATTTTTACGAAAACAATCAATATTTTACACATTTCAATGTTTTGTAATCGCTTTTTACAGGTGCAATTCTTGCTGTTGTAGTTTTTAGCAGTGATCCTGCTTTAAGAACTCGAATGTGGCCCAGCCGTGCCCGTGCCCTGTATAACAAACAAACAAAAGGATTGTGAGTAAAAGTCATAGGTAAGATAGGTGATTGAGAGGAGAAATGGAGAATGTTACAAAATTACAAATTAAATGTAAAATGATATGAAAAAAACAAGACCTCCCTAACCTCTAGATAAAATGACTTACGATGAGCAAGTCAAGTCAAAACGGTGCTGTCAGAGTTTCCAGTCGCGAGAAGCTCGACGGTTGAAGTCTATAAATCAATAAACATCTAGCCGGGTTTCTAAGTGGTACAAAAATTAAAATAACCAAAAGTAAGTGTAATATAACTTACGTTAGGAGCACAATTCAGCAGCTTCAATTAACTGTGACGTCACGTCGCGTGCGCGCCCCGCCTGTGAACAAGACATTTACTTTTACATTTGATTGGAACTGGTTGATGAAAGTTGTTAACTATTATATTTGTACGGCTTTAGATTTGATTGGATTATCCTGGACTCCCGTGGTCGCCGTAGATAAGAGATTAAAAGAAATACTCACTCTAGAAGTCAAGCGCCCGTGCTTGCCCTTCTTCGTACTAAAAAAACTCAGTGTTCCGAGCGCTTGCGCTTCCTTCCCTGTAAAAAAAACATAGGTAAGTAAATAAATAACTATAATGGCTAAAATGTATAAAACCTAGTTATATCAGTAAAAAAAAAACAAAAACGTACCCGTCTTTTGGGGGCCGTGGCGTTAGACGTACTGGACGTAGACGGCCCAGCTGTGTCTGTGTCCTGCAACAGAAAAAGATAAATAAGTCATCATAGGTTATATAGATACAAAATAAATAGAAAATATCACAAAAACTTACCGGAGCGTCATCGCCCAAACTTTCAACGGCCTCGTCAGTGAGGCCCAGCCTTTTTTGAGCGTCTGCAACTGGAGAGACAAAATACAATTTAATATGTTATAAAACAACAAGAACTCCACAGTCACTGGACAGGATAACTTACTTTTCATTTCTAAATCGGCGTTTTGACGCCTCAATCTTGCGATGTCGTCAGCGTCTGCACTTCTTTCTTGAAACTTCTTGACGACCCGCTTAATTAGCTCAGCCAGAGATATCTGTGAACAAATAAAAAGTTAGTCAGATTTCGTGAATCGTACATACATTTACTAAAGTTAAAAATAAAATAATAACAACGCACGTCGGGTTCAGCGCCGAAATCTTTTAAAAGAAGTGCTTGCGCCTCCGCGGTTTCCTGGCGGCGCTCCCTTTCATACGCCGCATTTCGGGCGCGACGCTCTGCCTGTAAATAAAGGTGAAAATAAACAAACATATTTACAATTAAATTATAAAAAAGTGGGAAATACAAGGTGTCTAATGTTAATACGAACCCGCGAGAGGGGCACCCGGTTGTGACCGGCTGGTCTGCCCCGACGCCTTGGGATTTCGCCCTCTCCATTGATGATGTTCTGAAATAAGAACAGAAAATAAATAAAAATCTATTATCTTAAATGTGAAACAGAAATTAAAAGAGTTGCAGAATATTCTGTTACAATAGTCCACTTACCCTATTTTCGGCCATTATGGCAAAGACAATCAGTAATTGAAATTAAACAAAAACGAAACAAACGCGACGGACGGAAGACGATGTACGTTGGCGAGTGGGTGTGCACGAGTGGGTATACTACCGAAGTTATGAGATGAAATTTTTGGGACCCGAGCTTATATATGTTACCTGCGCGTACGCAGGGATATGAAGGAGTTGACTAGTTCGAGCTCTGCCATTGGTCGGCCGGGAATTGTCTATTGTTCTTGGATTCCTATTGTTAGTGAGTTCTGGTTAATTTGTATTTTTACGATAAAGTACAATTCAAAATGACATTAATTAAGTTAATAACGTTACAGTTTAGCCAAATAATTTCTATAGCAGCTTTTAATACACTTTGGTGGCACTTGTCTATTAGTTTGTTCCTACATATGTAGATACTAACATCTCCATGGGCGAGTTAGTGATTGCTTTAATTTAAACAAAAATAATGTTTTACAAAAATGAATTGCTGTTCGAAGTTGTGCCATCAATCGAATTTACAAGCGAACATGGACGAATTTTATTCTAAATATAATTAATTCATTAAAACTTCATGCAACACAAAGGAATTCACACCTCAGGCATTCTTTACAAGTCATCCAAGGGTGGTGAATACTTCGGCTCGCAGGATGCCAATACTTTTCTACTGATCTCGTAAACCAGCAGAATTCTTTGAACATCACACGATCTTCCTTAATTAGCATAGCATCGTCAGCCTTATATTATTCCTACGGCAGGGACTCAGCTCTCCTCTCTAGGAGAGAGAGTGGGCCGTAATCCGCCACGCGGTGCCGCGTATTGGTGGATGTCACATGTCTTCGAAGTTTTTCGTTCTAGGACATTTTCGTTCGTTCGTTTCCTCACGATGTTTTCCTTCACCGTTTTGAAAGCAGAGGTGATGAAGTAAATTACACAAAATAATGCGCCTGGTTGGGTTTGAAGCCGCGACCTACAACTCGTAAGTCGGGGCTATTACCACTCGGCCACCACATTAATTAGACTACATGTCAATCGAGATAATACTGTCGTCATCGCTTAGTTTGTCTGAACATTTTAAAATAACGAACATAACCAGTTGTGTTACCACGCTTTTAATATTTACGGTAAAATAATTTCTGTTTGTAGTTCCTATTCGTAAAGCGAAATGTATTGACTAAACTTATTTACTCACCCTCATTAGTTAATTCATAGATATGAATAACTATATTACTTAGACTCATAAAATAATGATGATAATTAAGATGGTTACATAATTAGATCTTTGAAACGTTTTTTATGATCATGTGGCGTGTTTATACAAAGTAGTGGTCGGGTTCATCGTTTTAGCAGAGTGTATAAATTTTGTGTTTAAATTAAGATAAGTATATGAATTTGTAAATATAAAATTGTCAGCAATTTTTTTTTCTACAGCTCGCTTCAATTTTAAATCATTTTTTGATATCGAAGGAATAAGACTTTCATGGCAGTTCAATACAAAGTTTTAAAGAAAAAAATCTGTTCGTGTTGTTCGTTATGCTATTCCTTAATGTTGATATTTGTAGGCATGTATTTGGTCATCAGTAGTAGACATCCACATCATCGCTTACCATCAGGAGGGACTGTGGTCAAACGCAAAACTTTCAATAATAATAATAAAACCCACCTCACCTGAGGGCGTCGTGTGTACTTGTTGTCGTTGCTCACGAGCACAAGTGTCTTCACCGATCGGTCACAGCGTGTAGTTGCCAGACACTGGAGCTGGTGACTCATCATATGTGTCTTGGTGATAATAGATAGTAACTTCCACTGGCTGCCGCACATACCTGAATGCTTTCCCACAGAAACAATAGGAGCTGTTCTAGAAATATTAATAATTTTTATTTTGGTTTAAAGCGATTTAAAGTAGAAATAATCTACCCTCATTAGTGTTCCATTGTATTTCAGGGTGGCAACACCTATAGCGAGTACTTCCCTTTCCTTGTTCAAATCGAGACATTCCTTGTAGCGCAGCAGGTACATGTTGCTAATTAAATGGTTTCTTTTATTGTGACACATGTTATTGTTATTATCGTAACTTACGTAGGTGTTGTAAAGAGACATTATTATATCTACCTACACCTAGTGTTCCTAGGTGTAAGTAGATAAATAAATACTATGGAAAAACCTAAAATCTACGCTATTGACCACAAACTCTAGACGAGACCTTCCGCCGCACTTTGCAGATCCTGATCTAATTAATAGCAACTTTTGGCCCTTCCTGGTAGCGCCGTAGCAAATGTGTCACTGTTGAATTATTATAATGAGCAAAAACACGGTGAGGCAACATTTTCAATCGTTCCGGCGGAGCAGGCTGACATCTCTAGAATCATAACCAACCTTAAAAGTAATGACGTTTTAGTGTAATTCATCCTTACGGTGCTAAACAGACAATTAATTCCTTGACAGCTTGCCGGAAATAGTAATAGTAGTTTATCCAATACTAAATACTTCCACTGGCTACCGCACATACCTGAATGCTTTCCCACAGAAACAATAGTTCACGGATCTTGTGACCTTCTACTGTGAAGCGATCGTAAAACTAACGAAAACAATAGGAGCGGATATAGTATTGGTTTATCCAATACAATTTTTGCAAAATTGTCTTCAACATTGTTAGCGTCTAAAAAAATATGTGGTAAAAATCAATATTATGTCACAGATTATACCCTGTTAGCAAAGTACAAATATCGCGGTGTGAAATGAAATGTTACTTTTGATTCATTGTAGCGCTTGGCCTTGACTCGCTACGAGAGTCTACGATGTGCTACGACGTGCTACGCGAACATCGCAGTAGTTTTTAGAGGGCTTAAAGTTCTAATTCTATTATTTATTGTTAAAAATATTTATTACTTGTTAAGCAATACTGTCATTGCTTCTTTAATGACTATAATAAAAGCTTTGTATGTGGGAAATCATCCTATGACTTATTTCCTATGACTTATCGCATTAGGGCGAAGCGGGAGGGGTATGTTCTCTTTCGCACAACCCGTGGCCCTAGTAGGCTTCAACCCTGCTGGGCCCCTACGGTCGTGCTGGCATCTTGAGGGGCGCATGGAATACTAGGCGCCGTCGACGACTCGAGCTCGGTCCTGCCCGTTGTTGGACGGCCGGTCTTCGAGCTACCCATTGTTCGCCGTCCGCATGCCCACGCCTGCGGTGGTTACGACAGATTGGTAATTGTAATTGGTATTTGCTAATTGATTCGTGGAACAGATAATTATCCGTTCTATGAATCAGTTATTGGACACATTTTTTTAAAGTCATTATATAACATCATATGTTATCGAAACCCATCACGCCTGCACGCCCCATTTACTCATGAAAATCTGACGACAAGCTTTTATACATAACACACAAATTGTATAATGTAATAAAATAGTGAGTGTCATTATTCCAATGCAATGCAATAAAAGCTAGTTTGTAAAATACAGATATTCGGCAACCGCATCCGGTTAGACTGCAAGCCGATCCCAAGGTTTAGGAAGGCTTGGCGGATGATGAATTTTTCCTGGATGTGTTTCACCCTTTTAATTAAAAAAAAACCATGATATGCGTGTAAATAGACCGCCATTTTATGTATTGTAATATGTACAAGTATTTTTCTTTTCTTTACCAGCTATCCATCGATGTTTGTAATTCAGTCCAACAACAAGTACAATTTACATTTACTTTTTAACAACAGCTGCCAGCAGTCTTTTGCATTATAGTAGAAAATGATCTCTAGGGAACATACTGTCAAGCTAAAAGTATCCTAAGAGCTGTTTCAGGACATAGTCTACCTGTATACCGAGTTACATTGAAATCCGTCTGAGTGCGAAGAAGTCATACACACACACTCCATCACTTGTACAGACACTCATACGAGAACTATAGTCATGAGTCACTATCCGAGGACCTACTAGAAAATTAGGGTAGCAACGACCTTAGTAACAAGACAGAAAGAAAGAGAAAACAATATTTGGGGTGATGAGACTATTCGTATAGCGCTATCTCAACATATTTTGGTATGACTACCTGTGAACGATGCGGGGACCTAAATACACTCGCAAATAGGGCAGTGATGAAAAATAACTATATATTGTACCTACCGATATTTATAAAAATATCAATATATATATCGGTCATACATTCCAAGATTTTCGGTTTAAAATTAATAATTTATTTAGTTCAGCCTAGCTCAATCAGTAATATTAGTTTTTATAAGTTTGAGGTGTCTGTGTGTCTGTCCGTGGCATCGTAGCTCCTAAGCGTATGGCCTGATTTTGATGCAGTTTTTTATTTGATAGCTGACGTTATCGAGATGGTTCTTAGATACAATTTATGGAGATCAGTTCAGGTCTCGTTTGTTGGCTGGTGCAAGGATCTTAAACGTATAATGGATATATACTTTACTAACAAACATATACATATATGTAACTAATGTTTGAAATACTCATGTAAACACATGTGGACGCTATCAAGCTGGTTTGATGATGGAGGTCGGAGATAAGAGACGTTACCTGGGAATACCTACTAGTAAACATGTCGAGTTTGGGCTCATTAGATTCGTCTTAACGAGTTTTAAATATTTTTCTTGATGACGAGGACCTGATGCTAGAACTGGGAGGCGGGTAATGTAACCCTGGAATGCCTACTAGTAAACACGTCGAGTTCGGGCTCATAAGACTTGTAAATCCTATTATTTATGGCTTTGCGTTCAGTTAAATATTATGGTAATAAATTCATTTTGAAAACAGTATCGTTTCAGATACGATTTTCGATATTGAATATTTTATTTATATCGACATATCGATGTATCGGATCAAAATGTATCGGTTGAAAATATCGATATTTTTACAAGCTAATTCGCAAACCCACCAGGATTTATCATTCGAGGACCCATATGTGAGCCGAAGAGGACCAGAGAAATACGTATATCACCAGAGAAACCTTGACAAGGATACACCTGACATGACATGATGCGAAGACCTAGTACTAGACTATTTACGGCTGATACGACGACATTTTCCAAGTAAGGCTAAATAATAAAGAAACAACTTATTAGTAACGTTTACCTACCGCTCTACAAAGGGAGCCTCGATTTGTACAAAGAAAGGGAAGTACGCGTCGTAGCCATTAACCACCTGAAGAACAATGGAACTCCAATGTTGGTAGATAATCTCGAGTTTAAATCATTTTAGCTTTGCCAAAAAGGTTTTTCCTGGAACTGCTCGTATTGTTTTCGCTACTTAAACGATGGTTTCACAGTACAAGATGTGGGAACTGTTGTTACTAATTGAAGGCACTCAGGTAATTTGTTCTTCTCTTCTTCTCAAAATCTTTTAATTTAACTAGTCAGAATATGGTCGGCAGAATGTGGCCATACTCTGACTAGTAGATATTATAGAAGATACAGTGAATTGTCTAGATATGAACTTATTTACAGCTCTTACTTAAAGTACTCCAAAGTTCTTTTGTCAATTTTAATTATATTTAGTAATAATTGTCTGACAGTGTTTGACGAAAATACTAATTAACATAATGTAAAGCTGAAAAAATTGAGCTTGTTCAGTAATCTTAAGTAATCATATCATCACCGAGTACCTCCTCTCTACTCGTTCCAAGTTTTGAGAAAAAGAAAGTGACCAGAACTGATGTCTCTATGTAATTATCAACCAATATAAACTAATCAAGGTTATTTGAATTCAATATTTTTTTAAGGTTTTCATTATCTTTTGTATAAAATAGTTTTGCAGAACAAGTATTTGATGTCTTAGTACAAGTTGTCTATAATCCTGAGTAGATACGTATGCTCAGGATGGCCTTTGCGGTAAATGCAAAAGAAAAATTAGCATAACTCTGTATGCAATCTGACTGGCTGGTCACTGGTTCCTTGCAAGTGGGTAAAAGTAGGGCAACAAATAAAACATATAGGTGATAAGGAATAAATTTCTTTATTTTTCGAAAACAATCAATATTTTACACACTTCAATGTTTTTGTAAACGGTTTTTTGCAGGTGCAATTCTTGCTGTTGTAGTTTTTAGCAGTGATCCAGCTTTAAGAACTCGAATGTGGCCCAGCCGTGCCCGTGCCCTGTATAACAAACAAACAAAAGGATTGTGAGTAAAAGTGATTGAGAGGAGAAATGGAGAATGTTACAAAATTACAAATTAAATGTAAAATGCTATGAAAAAAAACAAGACCTCCCTAACCTCTAGATAAATTGACTTACGATGAGCAAGTCAAGCCGGTGCTGTCAGAGTTTCCAGTCGCGAGAAGCTCGACGGTTAAAGTCTATAAATCAATAAACATCTAGCCGGGTTTCTAAGTGGTACAAAAATTAAAATAACAAAAAGTAAGTGTAATATAACTTACGTTAGGAGCACAATTCAGCAGCTCCCATTAACTGTGACGTCACGTCGCGTGCGCGCCCCGCCTGTGAACAAGACATTTACTTTTACATTTGATTGGAACTGGTTGATGAAAGTTGTTAACTATTATGTTTGTACGGCTTTAGATTTGATTGGATTATCCTGGACTCCCGTGGTCGTCGTAGAGAAGAGATTTAAAGAAATACTCACTCTAGAAGTCAAGCGCCCGTGCTTGCCCTTCTTTGCACTGAAGTCACTCAGTGCTCCGAGCGCTTGCGCTTCCTGCCCTGTAAAAAAACATAGGTAAATAAATAAATAACTATAATGGCTAAAATGTATAAAACCTAGTTATATCAGTAAAAAAAAACAAAAACGTACCCGTCTTTTGGGGGCCGTGGCGTTAGACGTACTGGACGTAGATGGTCCAGCTGTGTCTGTGTCCTGCAAGAGAAAAAATAAATAAGTCATCATAGGTTATATAGATACAAAATAAATTGAAAATATCACAAAAACTTACCGGAGCGTCATCGCCCAAACTTTTAACGGCCTCGTCAGTGAGGCCCAGCCTTTTTTGAGCGTCTGCAACTGGAGAGACAAAATACAATTTAATATGTTATAAAACAACAAGAACTCCACAGTCACTGGACAGGTTAACTTACTTTTCATTTCTAAATCGGCGTTTTGACGCCTCAATCTTGCGATGTCGTCAGCGTCTGCACTTCTTTCTTGAAACTTCTTGACGACCCGCTTTATTAGCTCAGCCAGAGATATCTGTGAACAAATTAAAAGTTAGTCAGGTTTCGTGAATCGTACATACATTCACTAAAGTTAAAAATAAAATAATAACAACGTACGTCGGGTTCAGCGCCGAAATTTACTAAAAGAAGTGCTTGCGCCTCCGCGGTTTCCTGGCGGCGCTCCCTTTCATACGCCGCATTGCGGGCGCGACGCTCTGCCTGTAATAAAGGTGAAAATAAACAAACATATTTACAATTGAATTATAAAAAAGTGAGAAATACAAGGTGTCTAATGTTAATACGAACCCGCGAGAGGGGCACCCGGTTGTGACCGGCTGGTCTGCCCCGACGTCTTGGGATTTCGCCCTCTCCATTGATGATATTCTGAAATAAGAACAGAAAATAAATAAAAATGTGTTATCTTAAATGTGAAACAGAAATTTAAAAAGTTGCAGAATATTCTGGTGCAATAGTCCACTTACCCTATTTTCGGCCATTATAGCAAAGACAATCAGCAATTAAAATAAAATAAAAACGAAACAAACGCGACGGACGCAAGACGATGTATGTTGGCGAGTGGGTCTGCACGAGTGCGCTACTACCGAAGTTATGAGATGAAATTTTTCGGACCCGAGCTTATATAGGTTACCTGCGCGTACGCAGGGATATGAAGGAGTTGACTAGTTCGAGCTCTGCCATTGGTCGGCCGGGAATTGTCTATTGTTCTTGGATTGCTATTGTTAGTGAGTTCTGGTTAATTTGTATTTTTACGATAAAGTACAATTCAAAATGACATTAATTAAGTTAACAACGTTACAGTTTAGCCAAATAACTTCTCTAGCAGCTTTTAATACACTTTGGTGGCACTTGTCTATTAGTTTGTTCCTACATATGTAGATACTAACATCTCCATGGGCGAGTTAGTGATTGCTTTAATTTAAACAAAAATAATGTTTTACAAAAATGAATTGCTGTTCGAAGTTGTGCCATCAATCGAATTTACAAGCGAATATGGACGAATTCAATTCTAAATATAATTTATTCTTTCAAACTTCATGCAACACAAAGGACTTCATGCCTCAGGCATTCTCTACAAGTCATCCAAGGGTGATAAAGACTTTGGCTCGCAGAATGCCAATACTTTTCTACTACTCTCGTAAACCAGCAGAATTCTTTGAACATCACACGATCTTCCTTAATTAGCATAGCATCGTCAGCCTTATATTATTCCTACGGCTGGGACTCAGCCCTCCTCTCTAGGAGAGAGAGTGGGCCATAATCCGCCACGCGGTGCCGCGTGTTGGTGGATGTCACATGTCTTCGAATTTTTTGGTTCTAGGACATGCCCACCGTTTTGAGAGCAGAGGTGATAAAGTAAAGTACACAAAGTAATAGTATTCCACAAAATAAGGCGCCTGGTTGGGTTTGAAGCCGCGACCTACAACTTGTAAGTCGAGGCCGTTACCACTCGGCCACCACTGCTCTTATCCTTAATTAGACTACATATTAATTGAGATAATATTGTCGTAAATAAACACTGGCAATCGTTTAGTTTGTCTGAACATTTTAAAATAACGAACATAACCAGTTGTGTGACCACGCTTTTCATGTTTACGGTGAAATTATTTCTGTTTGTAGTTCCTATTCGTAAAGCGAAATGTATTGACTAGACTTATTTACTCACCCTCATTAGTTAATTCATAGATATGAATAACTATATTACTTAGACTCATAAAATAATGACAATATTAAGATGGTTACATAATCAGATCTTTGAAACGATTTTTATGATCATGTGGCGTGTTTATACAAAGTAGTGGTCGGGTTCATCGTTTTAGCAGACCGTATAAATTTTGAGCTTAAATTAAGATAAGCATGTGACTTTGTAAATATAAAATTGTAAGCAAAATTTTTCTTAAATGTCATACTACAGCTCGCTTTAGGGAGAATACGTTTTTTTTTAATAATTCAATTTTAAATCATCTACAAGGGAATTAGAACTAATCTAATGATAGCGAAGGTATAAGACTTTTTCATGGCAGTTCAATACAAATTTTTAAAGAAATAATGCTGTTAGTGTAGCTTGTGATGCTATTCCATAATGTTGATTTTTTAGGCATGTATTTAGTCATCAGTAGTAGACATCCACATCATCGCTTACCATCAGGAGGGACTGTGGTCAAACGCAAAACTATCAATAATATTAAAAAAAACCACCTTACCTGAGGGCGTCGTGTGTACTTGTTGTCGTTGCCCACGAGCATAAGTGTCTTCACCGATCGGTCACAGCGTGTAGTTGCCAGACACTGGAGCTGGTGACTCATCATATGTGTCTTGGTGATAATAGATAGTAACTTCCACTGGCTGCCGCACATACCTGAATGCTTTCCCACAGAAACAATAGGAGCTGTTCTAGAAATATTAATAATTTTTATTTTGGTTTAAGGCGATTTAAAGTAGAAATAATCTACCCTCATTAGTGTTCCATTGTATTTCAGGGTGGCAACACCTATAGCGAGTACTTCCCTTTCCTTGTTCAAATCGAGACATTCTTTGTATTGTCTCGTGTAATTGTAATTAAATGGTTTCTTTTATTGTGACCCATCTTATTGTTATTATCGTAACTTACGTAGGTGTTGTAAAGACTAAAGACACTACCAACAAAATTAAAAGCGACAAATTCTTGATTATTATTATTTATATATATTTATTTATCACAGGACCCTGAGGTCCTGGACCTTCGTTCCGGCGGAGCAGGAATATCTCTAGAAATATCTCTAGAATCATAACCAACCTTAAAAGTAATGACGTTTTAGTGAAATCCAACCTTACGGTGCTAAACAGATAATTAATTCCTTGACAGCTTGCCGGAAATAGTACTGGTTTATCCAATACTAAATACTTCCACTGGCTACCGCACATACCTGAATGCTTTCCCACAGAAACAATAGTTCACGGATCTTGTGACCTTCTACTGTGAAGCGATCGTAAAACTAACGAAAACAAAAAAAATAATTGAAAAAGTAATTGTATTGGATTGGTTCATCCAATACAATTTTTGCAAAATTGTCTTCAACATTGTTAGCGTCTAAAAAAATATGTGGTAAAAATCAATATTATGTCACAGATTAAACCTTGTTAGCAAAGTACAAACATCACGGTGGGAAATGAAATGTTACTTCTGATTCATTGTAGCGCTTGGCTTTGATTCGCTACGAGAGTCTACGAAGTGCTACGACGTGCTACGCGAGGTGCTACGCGAACATCGCAGTAGTTTTTAGAGAGCCTAAAGTTCTAATTCTATTATTTATTACTTGTTAAGCAATGCTGTCATTGCTTCTTTAATGACGATAATAAAAGCTTTGTATGTGGGAAATCATCCTATGACTTATTTCCTATGACTTATCGCATTAGGGCGAAGCGGGAGGGGTATGTTCTCTTTCGCACAACCCGTGGCCCTAGTAGGCTTCAACCCTGCTGGGCCCCTACGGTCGTGCTGGCATCTTGAGGGGCACATGGAATACTAGGCGCCGTCGACGACTCGAGCTCGGTCCTGCCCGTTGTTGTACGGCCGGTCTTCGAGCTACCCATTGTTTGGCGCCCGCATGCCCACGCCTGCGGTGGCTATAACACATTGGTATTTGCTAATTGATTCGTGGAACAGTTCGTTGTTGACTACGAATCAGTTATTGGACACATTTTTTAAAGTCATTATATGATGTTATAGAAACCCATCACGCCTGCACGCCTTATTTACTCAGCAAAATCTGACGACATATAAAACATAAATTGTCTAATGTAATTAAATAGTGAGTGTCATTTAATTAAAAGTTTATTTTATTATCATTTCAATAAAAGCTAGTTTGTAAAATACAGGTATTCGGCAACCGCATCCGGTTAGACTGCAAGCCGATCCCAAGTTAGTTGTTTACGGCTTGGCGGATGATGAGTTTTTCCTGGATATGTTTCACCCTTTTAATTAAAGAAAACCCATGATATGCGGGTTCATAAATAAGTAAATAGACCGCTATTTCACGTATTATTTTGTATATTGTAATATATACAATTATTTTTCTTTTCTTTACCAGCTATCCATTGATGTTTGTAATTCAGTCCAACAACAAGTATAATTTACATTTACTTTTTAACAACAGCTGCCAGCAGTCTTTTGCATTATAGTAGAAAATGATCTCTAGGGAACATACTCTCAAGCTAAAAGTATCCTAAGTGCTGTTTCAGGACATAGTCTACCTGTATACCAAGTTACATTGAAATCCGTTTGAGTGCGAAGAAGTAATACACACACACTCCATCACTTGTACAGACACTCATACGAGAACTATAGTCATGAGTCACTTCCGAGGACCTACTAGAACATTAGGGTAGCAACGACGTTCGACCTTAGTAACAAGACAGAAAGAAAGAGAAAACAATATTTGGGGTGATGAGACTATGCGTATAGCGCTATCTCAACATATTTTGGTATGACTACCTGGGAAAGATGCGGGGACCTGAATACACTCGCAAATATTGCAGTGATGAAAAATATCTCTAGATTGTACTGTACCGATATTTATAAAAATATCAATGTCGACCTCCATATATCTAAAAAAAAATATCGATATATCGGTCATACATTCCAAGATTTTCGGTTCTAAATTAATAATTTATGTAGTTCAGTCTAGCTCAATTAGTAATAGTAGTTTTTATACAAAATGTTTTTTACGTTAAAAAATGAGAATTTTATTTATAATAACAATATTCGAATACTTTGAAGACTACTTTATTATTTCAGGCAAACCAGCATTAGTCTGGTAACGAAAGTAAAAACATACTAGTCATTGACAATATTATTATTTTTCCTTTCGTTCTTATTTTTAACCTCGATGCAAAAGATCTTCGATTCGAAGAGAGTTATAAGTTTGAGGTGTCTGGGTGTCTGTCCGTGGCATTGTAGCTCCTAAGCAAATGGCCTCATATTAATGCAGTTGTTTTTATTTGAAAGCTGACATTATCGAGATGGTTCTTAGATACAATTTATGAAGATCGAATCAGGTATTTAAGGCCATCAGGTCGTTTGTTGGCTGTTGCAAGGATCTTAAGCATATAATGGACTAGCGACCCGCCCCGGCTTCGCTCGGGTGCAATATTATACACATGAACCTATCTATAAAAAAACCGCATTAAAATCCGTTGCGTAGTTTTAAAGATTTAAGCGTACATAGGGATATAGGGACAGAAAAAGCGACTTTGTTTTATACTATGTAGTGAACCCTGGAAAGCCTACTAGTAAACACGTCGAATTTGGGCTCATAAGACTTGTTAATCCTATTATTTATGGCAATGCATTCAGTTGAATATTCTGGTATTAAATTCATTTTGAAAATAAGGATCGTTTCAGATATGATTTTCGATATTGAATATTTTGTATCGACATATCGATGTATCGGATCAAAATGTATCGGTTAAAAATATCGATATTTTTACAAGCCTATTCGCAAACCCACCAGGATTTATCATTCGAGGACCCATGTGTGAGCCGAAGAAGACCAGAGAAATACGTATATGACCAGAGAAACGTTTGCAAGGACACACCTGACATGACATGATGCGAAGACTATTTACGGCTGATACGACGACATTTTGCAAGTAAGGCTAAATAATAAAGAAACAACTTATTAGTAACGTTTACCTACCGCTCTACAAAGGGAGCCTCGGTTTGTACAAAGAAAGGGAAGTACGCGTCGTAGCCATTAACCACCTGAAGAACAATGGAACTCCAATGTTGGTAGATAATCTCGAGTTTAAATCATTTTAGCTTTGCCAAAAAGGTTTTTCCTGGAACTGCTCGTATTGTTTTCGCTACTTAAACGATGGTTTCACAGTACAAGGTGTGTGAACTGTTGTTGCTAATTGAAGGTACTCAGGTAATTAATATAATATAATATAATATAATATTCCACAACTATCACACAACGCCATCTAGTCCCATGCTAAGCAGAGCTTGTGTTACGGGTACTAGATAACTGATAAACATACTTATATATTTCTAAATACATACATTTTATAGATAAATTACACCCAGACACAGAACAAATGATAATGCTCATCACATAAACAATTGTCCTGGGAATTTGTTAATCTTTGAATTTAACTAGTCAGAATATGGTCGGCAGAATGTGGCCATACTACTAGTAGATATAGTGAATTGTCTAGATATAAACTTATTTACAGCTCTTACTTAAAGTACTCCAAAGTTCTTTTGTCAATTTTAATTATATTTAGTAATAATTGTCTGACAGTGTTTGACGAAAATACTAATTAATATCATTTAAAGCTGAAAAAATTAAGCTTGTTCAGTAATCTTAAGTAATCATCTCATCACCGAGTACCTCCTCTCTACTCGTTCCAAGTTTTGAGAAAAAGAAAATGACCAGAACTGATGTCTCTATGTAATTATCAACCAATATAAACTAATCAAGGTTATTTGAATTCAATATTTTTTTAAGGTTTTCATTGTTTTTTCTATAAAATAGTTTTGCAGAACAAGTATTTGATGTCACAGTACAAGTTGTCTATAATCCTGACTATAGACGTATGCTCAGGATGGCCTTTGCGGTAAATGCAAAAGAAAAATTAGCATAACTCTGTATGCAATCTGACTGGCTGGTCACTGGTTCCTTGCAAGTGGGTAAAAGTAGAGCAACAAATAAAACATATAGGTGATAAGGAATAAATTTCTATATTTTTCGAAAACAATCAATATTTTACACACTTCAATGTTTTTGTAAACGGTTTTTCGCAGGTGCAATTCTTGCTGTTGTAGTTTTTAGCAGTGATCCAGCTTTAAGAACTCGAATGTGGCCCAGCCGTGCCCGTGCCCTGTATAACAAACAAACAAAAGGATTGTGAGTAAAAGTGATTTAGAGGAGAAATGGAGAATGTTACAAAATTACAAATTAAATGTAAAATGCTATGAAAAAAACAAGACCTTCCTAACCTAGATAAATTGACTTACGATGAGCAAGTCAAGCCGGTGCTGTCAGAGTTTCCAATCGCGAGAAGCTCGACGGTTGAAGTCTATAAATCAATAAACATCTAGCCCGGTTTCTAAGTGGTACAAAAATTAAAATAACCAAAAGTAAGTGTAATATAACTAACGTTAGGAGCACAATTCAGCAGCTCCAATTAACTGTGACGTCACGTCGCGTGCGCGCCCCGCCTGTGAACAAGACATTTACTTTTACATTTGATTGGAACTGGTTGATGAAAGTTGTTAACTATTATGTTTGTACGGCTTTAGATTTGATTGGATTATCCTGTACTCCCGTGGTCGCCGTAGGTAAGAGATTTAAAGAAATACTCACTCTAGAAGTCAAGCGCCCGTGCTTGCCCTTCTTCGTACTAAAAAAACTCAGTGTTCCGAGCGCTTGCGCTTCCTTCCCTGTAAAAAAAACATAGGTAAGTAAATAAATAACTTTAATGGATAAAATGTATAAAACCTAGTTATATCAGTATAAAAAAAAACAAAAACGTACCCGTCTTTTGGGGGCCGTAACGTTAGACGTACTGGACGTAGATGGTCCAGCTGTGTCTGTGTCCTGCAACAGAAAAAAATAAATAAGTCATCATAGGTTATATAGATACAAAATAAATTGAAAATATCACAAAAACTTACCGGAGCGTCATCGCCCAAACTTTTAACGGCCTCGTCAGTGAGGCCCAGCCTTTTTTGAGCGTCTGCAACTGGAGAGACAAAATACAATTTAATATGTTATAAAACAACAAGAACTCCACAGTCACTGGACAGGTTAACTTACTTTTCATTTCTAAATCGGCGTTTTGACGCCTCAATCTTGCGATGTCGTCAGCGTCTGCACTTCTTTCTTGAAACTTCTTGACGACCCGCTTTATTAGCTCAGCCAGAGATATCTGTGAACAAATTAAAAGTTAGTCAGGTTTCGTGAATCGTACATACATTCACTAAAGTTAAAAATAAAATAATAACAACGTACGTCGGGTTCAGCGCCGAAATGTACTAAAAGAAGTGCTTGCGCCTCGGCGGTTTCCTGGCGGCGCTCCCTCTCATACGCCGCATTGCGAGCGCGACGCTCTGCCTGTAATAAAGGTGAAAATAAACAAACATATTTACAATTAAATTATAAAAAAAGTGGGAAATACAAGGTGTCTAATGTTAATACGAACCCGCGAGAGGGGCACCCGGTTGTGACCGGCTGGTCTGCCCCGACGTCTTGGGATTTCGCCCTCTCCATTGATGATATTCTGAAATAAGAACAGTAAATAAATAAAAATGTGTTATCTTAAATGTGAAACAGAAATTAAAAGAGTTTGCAGAATATTCTGTTGCAATAGTCCACTTACCCTATTTTCGGCCATTATAGCAAAGACAATCAGCAATTAAAATAAAATAAAAACTAAACAAACGCGACGGACGGAAGAAGATGTATGTTGGCGAGTGGGTGTGCACGAGTGCGCTACTACCGAAGTTATGAGATGAAATTTTTCGGACCCGAGCTTATATAGGTTACCTGCGCGTACGCAGGGATATGAAGGAGTTGACTAGTTCGAGCTCTGCCATTGGTCGGCCAGGAATTATCTATTGTTCTTGGATTCCTATTGTTAGTGAGTTCTGGTTAATTTGTATTTTTACGATAAAGTACAATTCAAAATTACATTAATTAAGTTAACAACGTTACAGTTTAGCCAAATAACTTCTGTAGCAGCTTTTAATACACTTTGGTGGCACTTGTCTATTAGTTTGTTCCTACATATGTAGATACTAACATCTCCATGGGCGAGTTAGTGATTGCTTTAATTTAAACAAAAAATATGTTTTAAATGAATTGCCGTTCGAAGTTGTGCTATCAATCGAATTTACAAGCGAACATGGACGAATTTAATTCTAAATATAATTTATTCTTTCAAACTTCATGCAACACAAAGGACTTCATGCCTCAGGCATTACCTACAAGTCATCAGGGTGGTGAAGACCGAAGTCTTCAGGCTCGCAGAATGCCAATACTTTTCTACTACTCTCGTAAACCAGCAGAATTCTTTGAACATCACACGATCTCCCTTAATTAGCATAGCATCGTCAGCCTTATATTATTCCTACGGCAGGGACTCAGTCCTCCTCTCTAGGAGAGAGAGTGGGCCGTAATCCGCCACGCGGTGCCGCGTGTTGGTGGATGTTACATGTCTTCGAATTATTTGGTTCTAGGACATGCCGGTTTCCTCACGATGTTTTCCTTCACCGTTTTGAGAGCAGAGGTGATGAAGTAACACAAAGTAATAATATTCCACAAAATAATGCGCCTGGTTGGGTTTGAAGCCGCGACCTACAACTCGTAAGTCGGGGCCGTTACCACTCGGCCACCACTGCTCTTATCCTTAATTAGACTACATGTCAATCGAGATAATACTGCCGTAAACACTGGCAATCGTTTAGTTTGTCGGAACCTTTTAAAATAACGAACATAATCAGTTGTGTTACCACGCTTTTCATGTTTACGGTGAAATTATTTCTGTTTGTAGTTCCTATTCGTAAAGCGAAATGTATTTACTAAACTTATTTACTCACCCTCATTAGTTAATTCATAGATATGAATAACTATATTACTTAGACTCATGAAATAATGGCGATAATTAAAATGGTTTTATAATAAGATCTTTGAAACGTTTTTTATGATCATGTGGCGTGTTTATACAAAGTTGTGGTCGGGTTCATCGTTCCAGCAGACCGTATAAATTTATAGCTTAAATTAAGATAAGCTAACAATTTTTTTTTAATGTCATATCACTGCTCGCTTTGGGGAGTAAGCGATTTTTTTTTATAATTCAATTTTAAATCATCTGCAAGGGAATTAGAGCCTACACACAACGCCCTCACCTGAGGGCGTTGTGTGTTGTTGTCGTTCTGCCGTCCACTAACTAAAAGGCAGCTAAGTGCAAAAAGTATTTTTCGAGAAAACACAAAAATTGGGAATTGATATCTCTTGAAAAGTATGATACCTAGGAACAAGGTTACAAGTTATATATGTAGGCATAGTCTTTGTGCACAGTATGTGATATATTTTATTCATTTATATTTATTATATTTTATTTAAATTCATTTTCTAACTTTAAGCTAAGCAATTTAAACACAGACATTGTGAATTAATGTTCTGTATCTCAAAAACTATCAATCATAGAAAAAATTAGTCTTAGACCAAAAGATAGAGCATCGAAAGTTGTATAAGACTACATTAAAAAGTGAAAAACGACCAACTGTGGCTTAACGGCCTTTTAGTTAGTGGACGGCAGCGTTGCCCACGAGCACAAGTGTCTTCACCGATCGGTCACAGCGTGTAGTTGCCAGACACTGGAGCTGGTGATCATCATATGTGTCTTGGTGATAATAGATAGTAACTTCCACTGGCTACCGCACATACCTGAATGCTTTCCCACAGAAACAATAGGAACTGATCTAAAATTATTTATAATTTTTATTTTGGTTTAAGGCGATTTAAAGTAGAAATAATCTACCCTCATTAGTGTTCCATTGTATTTCAGGGTGGCAACACCTATAGCGAGTACTTCCCTTTCCTTGTTCAAATCGAGACATCCTTTGTAGCGCAGCAGGTACATGTTGCTAATTAAATGGTTTCTTTTATTGTGACACATCTTATTGTTATTATCGTAACTTACGTAGGTGTTGTAAAGAGACATTATTATATCTACCTACACCTAGTGTTCCTAGGTGTAAGTAGATAAATAAATACTATGGAAAAACCTAAAATCTACGCTGTTGACCACAAACTCTAGACAAAACCTTCCGTCGCACTTTGCAGATCCTGATCTAATTAATAGCAACTTTTGGCCCTTCCTGGTAGCGCCGTGGCAAATGTGTCACTGTTGAATTATTATAATGAGCAAAAACACGGTGAGGCAACATTTTCAATCGTTCCGGCGAAGCAGGCTGACATCTCTAGAATCATAACCAACCTTAAAAGTAATGACGTTTTAGTGGAATCCAACCTTACGGTGCTAATCAGATAATTAATTCCTTGACAGCTTGCCGGAAATAGTACTGGTTTATCCAATACTAAATACTTCCACTGGCTACCGCACATACCTGAATGCTTTCCCACAGGAACAATAGTTCACGGATCTTGTGACCTTCTACTGTGAAGCGATCGTAAAACTGACGAAAACAATAGGAGCGGATATAGTATTGGTTTATCCAATAAAATTTTTGCAAAATTGTCTTCAACATTGTTGGCATCTAAAAAAATATTTGGTAAAAATCAATATTATGTCACAGATTAAACCTTGTTAGCAAAGTACAAATATCGCGGTGTGAAATGAAATGTTACTTTTGATTCATTGTAGCGCTTGGCTTTGATTCGCTACGAGAGTCTACGAAGTGCTACGACGTGCTACGCGAGGTGCTACGCGAACATCGCAGTAAAGAGATCCTAAAGTTCTAATTCTTTTATTTATTGTTAAAGATATTTATTACTTGTTGAGAAATACTGACATTGCTTCTTTAATGACGATAATCACTTATCGCATTAGGGCGAAGCGGGAGGGGTATGTTCTCTTTCGCACAACCTGTGGCCATAGTAGGCTTCGACCCTGCTGGGCCCCTACGGTCGTGCTGACATCTCGAGGGGCGCATGGAATACTAGGCGCCGTCGACGACTCGAGCTCGGTCCCAACCGTTGTTGGACGGCCGGTCTTCGAGCTACCCATTGTTCGCCGTCCGCATGCCCACGCCTGCGGTGGCTACGACACATTGGTAATTGTAATTGATTCGTGGAACCGATAATTATCCGTTCCACGAATCAGTTATTGAACACATTTTTTAAAGTCATTATATGATGTTGTCGAAACCCATCACGCCTGCACGCTCCATTTACTCAGCAAAATCTGACGACATATAAAACATAAATTGTCTAATGTAATTAAATAGTGAGTGTCATTTAATTAAATGTTTATTTTATTAGCATTTCAATAAAAGCTTGTTTGTAAAATGGTTTTATTTTGATTTATTCTTTATTTTAGCTGGTTTAGTAGCTTTTTGTATAATACAGGTATTCGGCAACCGCATCGGGTAAGACTGCAAGCCAATCCCAATCTAGTATTTTGAAGCTTGGGGGATGATGAATTTTTCTTGGATATGTTTCACCCTTTTAATAAAAAAACCCATGGTATGCGGGTTCATAAATAAGTAAATTGACCGCCATTTTATGTATTATTTTTTATATTGTAATATATACAAGTATTTTTCTTTTCTTTACCAGCTATCCATTGATGTTTGTAATTCAGTCCAACAACAAGTATAATTTACATTTACTTTTTAACAACAGCTGCCAGCAGTCTTTTGCATTATAGTAGAAAATGATCTCTAGGGAACATACTCTCAAGCTAAAAAGTATCCTAAGTGCTGTTTCAGGACATAGTCTACCTGTATACCGAGTTACATTGAAATCCGTCTGAGTGCGAAGAAGTCATACACACACACTCCATCACTTGTACAGACACTCATACGAGAACTATAGTCATGAGTCACTATCCGAGGACCTACTAGAACATTAGGGTAGCAACGACCTTAGTAACAAGACAGAAAGAAAGAGAAAACAATATTTGGGGTGATGAGACTATGCGTATAGCGTTATCTCAACATATTTTGGTATGACTACCTGTGAACCTGCCGTTATCGAGATGGATCTTAGATACAATTTATGAAGATCAGTTCAGGTATTTAAGATCATCAGCTCGTTTGTTGGCTGGTGCAAGGATCTTAAACGTATAATGGATATATACTTTACTAACAAACATATACATATATGTGACCTAATGTTTGAAATACTCATGTAAACACATGTGGACGCTATCAAGCTGGTCTGATGATGGAGGTCGGAGATAAGAGACGTTACCTGGGAATACCTACTAGTAAACATGTCGAGTTTGGGCTCATTAGATTCGTCTTAACGAGTTTTAAATATTTTTCTTGATGACGAGGACCTGATGCTAGAACTGGGAGGCGGGTAATGTAACCCTGGAATGCCTACTAGTAAACACGTCGAGTTCGGGCTCATAAGACTTGTAAATCCTATTATTTATGGCTTTGCGTTCAGTTAAATATTATGGTAATAAATTCATTTTGAAAACAGTATCGTTTCAGATACGATTTTCGATATTGAATATTTTATTTATATCGACATATCGATGTATCGGATCAAAATGTATCGGTTGAAAATATCGATATTTTTACAAGCTAATTCGCAAACCCACCAGGATTTATCATTCGAGGACCCATGTGTGAGCCGAAGAGGACCAGAGAAATACGTATATCACCAGAGAAACCTTGACAAGGATACACCTGACATGACATGATGCGAAGACCTAGTACTAGACTATTTACGGCTGATACGACGACATTTTCCAAGTAAGGCTAAATAATAAAGAAACAACTTATTAGTAACGTTTACCTACCGCTCTACAAAGGGAGCCTCGATTTGTACAAAGAAAGGGAAGTACGCGTCGTAGCCATTAACCACCTGAAGAACAATGGAACTCCAATGTTGGTAGATAATCTCGAGTTTAAATCATTTTAGCTTTGCCAAAAAGGTTTTTCCTGGAACTGCTCGTATTGTTTTCGCTACTTAAACGATGGTTTCACAGTACAAGATGTGGGAACTGTTGTTACTAATTGAAGGCACTCAGGTAATTTGTTCTTCTCTTCTTCTCAAAATCTTTTAATTTAACTAGTCAGAATATGGTCGGCAGAATGTGGCCATACTCTGACTAGTAGATATTATAGAAGATACAGTGAATTGTCTAGATATGAACTTATTTACAGCTCTTACTTAAAGTACTCCAAAGTTCTTTTGTCAATTTTAATTATATTTAGTAATAATTGTCTGACAGTGTTTGACGAAAATACTAATTAACATAATGTAAAGCTGAAAAAATTGAGCTTGTTCAGTAATCTTAAGTAATCATATCATCACCGAGTACCTCCTCTCTACTCGTTCCAAGTTTTGAGAAAAAGAAAGTGACCAGAACTGATGTCTCTATGTAATTATCAACCAATATAAACTAATCAAGGTTATTTGAATTCAATATTTTTTTAAGGTTTTCATTATCTTTTGTATAAAATAGTTTTGCAGAACAAGTATTTGATGTCTTAGTACAAGTTGTCTATAATCCTGAGTAGATACGTATGCTCAGGATGGCCTTTGCGGTAAATGCAAAAGAAAAATTAGCATAACTCTGTATGCAATCTGACTGGCTGGTCACTGGTTCCTTGCAAGTGGGTAAAAGTAGGGTAACAAATAAAACATATAGGTGATAAGGAATAAATTTCTTTATTTTTCGAAAACAATCAATATTTTACACACTTCAATGTTTTTGTAAACGGTTTTTTGCAGGTGCAATTCTTGCTGTTGTAGTTTTTAGCAGTGATCCAGCTTTAAGAACTCGAATGTGGCCCAGCCGTGCCCGTGCCCTGTATAACAAACAAACAAAAGGATTGTGAGTAAAAGTGATTGAGAGGAGAAATGGAGAATGTTACAAAATTACAAATTAAATGTAAAATGCTATGAAAAAAAACAAGACCTCCCTAACCTCTAGATAAATTGACTTACGATGAGCAAGTCAAGCCGGTGCTGTCAGAGTTTCCAGTCGCGAGAAGCTCGACGGTTAAAGTCTATAAATCAATAAACATCTAGCCGGGTTTCTAAGTGGTACAAAAATTAAAATAACAAAAAGTAAGTGTAATATAACTTACGTTAGGAGCACAATTCAGCAGCTCCCATTAACTGTGACGTCACGTCGCGTGCGCGCCCCGCCTGTGAACAAGACATTTACTTTTACATTTGATTGGAACTGGTTGATGAAAGTTGTTAACTATTATGTTTGTACGGCTTTAGATTTGATTGGATTATCCTGGACTCCCGTGGTCGTCGTAGAGAAGAGATTTAAAGAAATACTCACTCTAGAAGTCAAGCGCCCGTGCTTGCCCTTCTTTGCACTGAAGTCACTCAGTGCTCCGAGCGCTTGCGCTTCCTGCCCTGTAAAAAAACATAGGTAAATAAATAAATAACTATAATGGCTAAAATGTATAAAACCTAGTTATATCAGTAAAAAAAAACAAAAACGTACCCGTCTTTTGGGGGCCGTGGCGTTAGACGTACTGGACGTAGATGGTCCAGCTGTGTCTGTGTCCTGCAAGAGAAAAAATAAATAAGTCATCATAGGTTATATAGATACAAAATAAATTGAAAATATCACAAAAACTTACCGGAGCGTCATCGCCCAAACTTTTAACGGCCTCGTCAGTGAGGCCCAGCCTTTTTTGAGCGTCTGCAACTGGAGAGACAAAATACAATTTAATATGTTATAAAACAACAAGAACTCCACAGTCACTGGACAGGTTAACTTACTTTTCATTTCTAAATCGGCGTTTTGACGCCTCAATCTTGCGATGTCGTCAGCGTCTGCACTTCTTTCTTGAAACTTCTTGACGACCCGCTTTATTAGCTCAGCCAGAGATATCTGTGAACAAATTAAAAGTTAGTCAGGTTTCGTGAATCGTACATACATTCACTAAAGTTAAAAATAAAATAATAACAACGTACGTCGGGTTCAGCGCCGAAATTTACTAAAAGAAGTGCTTGCGCCTCCGCGGTTTCCTGGCGGCGCTCCCTTTCATACGCCGCATTGCGGGCGCGACGCTCTGCCTGTAATAAAGGTGAAAATAAACAAACATATTTACAATTGAATTATAAAAAAGTGAGAAATACAAGGTGTCTAATGTTAATACGAACCCGCGAGAGGGGCACCCGGTTGTGACCGGCTGGTCTGCCCCGACGTCTTGGGATTTCGCCCTCTCCATTGATGATATTCTGAAATAAGAACAGAAAATAAATAAAAATGTGTTATCTTAAATGTGAAACAGAAATTTAAAAAGTTGCAGAATATTCTGGTGCAATAGTCCACTTACCCTATTTTCGGCCATTATAGCAAAGACAATCAGCAATTAAAATAAAATAAAAACGAAACAAACGCGACGGACGCAAGACGATGTATGTTGGCGAGTGGGTCTGCACGAGTGCGCTACTACCGAAGTTATGAGATGAAATTTTTCGGACCCGAGCTTATATAGGTTACCTGCGCGTACGCAGGGATATGAAGGAGTTGACTAGTTCGAGCTCTGCCATTGGTCGGCCGGGAATTGTCTATTGTTCTTGGATTCCTATTGTTAGTGAGTTCTGGTTAATTTGTATTTTTACGATAAAGTACAATTCAAAATGACATTAATTAAGTTAACAACGTTACAGTTTAGCCAAATAATTTCTATAGCAGCTTTTAATACACTTTGGTGGCACTTTTCTATTAGTTTGTTCCTACATATGTAGATACTAACATCTCCATGGGCGAGTTAGTGATTGCTTTAATTTTAAAAAAAAAATGTTTTAAATGAATTGCCGTTCGAAGTTGTGCCATCAATCGAATTTACAAGCGAACATGGACGAATTTAATTCTAAATATAATTTATTCTTTCAAACTTCATGCAACACAAAGGACTTCATGCCTCAAGCATTCTCTACAAGTCATCTAAGGGTGGTGAAGACTTCGGCTTGCAGGATGCCAATACTTTTCTACTACTCTCGTAAACCAGCAGAATTCTTTGAACATCACACGATCTTCCTTAATTAGCATAGCATTGTCAGCCTTATATTATTCCTACGGCTGGGACTCAGCCCTCCTCTCTAGGAGAGAGAGTGGGTCGTAATCCGCCACGCGGTGCCGCGTGTTGGTGGATGTCACATGTCTTCAAAGTTTTTGGTTCTAGGACATGCCCGTTTCCTCACGATGTTTTTTTCACCGTTTTGAGAGCAGAGATGATGAAGTAAAGTACACAAAGTAATAATATTCCATAAAATAATGCGCCTGGTTGGGTTTGAACCCGCGACCTACAACTCGTAAGTCGGGGCCGTTACCACTCGGCCACCATTGCTCTTATCCTTAATTAGACTACATGTCAATCGAGATAATACTGTCGTAAACACTGGCAATCGCTTAGTTTGTCGGAACCTTTTAAAATAACGAACATAATCAGTTGTGTTACCATGCTTTTCATGTTTACGGTGAAATTATTTCTGTTTGTAGTTCCTATTCGTAAAGCGAAATGTATTGACTAAACTTATTTACTCACCCTCATTAGTTAATTCATAGATATGAATATCTATATTACTTAGACTCATAAAATAATGACGATAATTAAGATGGTTATACAATTAGATCTTTGAATTCTTTTATGATCATGTGGCGTGCTTATACAAAGTAGTGCTCGAGTTCATCGTTTTAGCAGACCGTATAAATTTTGTGTTTAAATTAAGATAAGCATATGATTTTGTAAATATAAAAAAGTAAAAAAATGTCATACTACTGCTCGCTCTAGGGAAAATGCGATTTTGTTTTAAATAATTCAATTTTAAATCATCTACAAGGGAATTAGAGCTAATCTAGTGATAGCGAAGGTATAAGACTTTTTCATGGCAGTTCAATACAAATTTAAAAAAAAATAATGCTACTACTGTTAGTGTAGCTTGTGATGCTATTCCATAATGTTGATATTTGTAGGCATGTATTTAGTCATCAGTAGTAGACATCCACATCATCGCTTACCATCAGGAGAGACTGTGGTCATACGCAAAACTATCAAAAATAATAAAGAACCTCACCTGAGGGCGTCGTGTGTACTTGTTGTCGTTGCCCACGAGCATAAGTGTCTTCACCGATCGGTCACAGCGTGTAGTTGCCAGACACTGGAGCTGGTGACTCATCATATGTGTCTTGGTGATAATAGATAGTAACTTCCACTGGCTACCGCACATACCTGAATGCTTTCCCACAGAAACAATAGGAGCGGTTCTAGAAATATTAGTAATTTTTATTTTGGTTTAAAGCGATTTAAAGTAGAAATAATCTACCCTCATTAGTGTTCCATTGTATTTCAGGGTGGCAACACCTATAGCGAGTACTTCCCTTTCCTTGTTCAAATCGAGACATTCTTTGTAGCGCAGCAGGTACATGTTGCTAATTAAATGGTTTCTTTTATTGTGACACATGTTATTGTTATTATCGTAACTTACGTAGGTGTTGTAAAGAGACATTATTATATCTACCTACACCTAGTGTTCCTAGGTGTAAGTAGATATAATAATGTATGTATTAAGTATGTGTTTGTATTAAGTAGGTATTTTAGGTAAGCCTGTAGGCTTAGCTACTAAATATGGTGGCTTGAGATTGGCTATACACTACCAACAAAACTAAAAGCGTTAAATTATAGATTATATGTTGTCTTGACATTGTAAAAATCGAGATCGTCTGCGGCTTAGGTGGTGAGACGATTTGATCATGTTCGCGGGGCAAACTTGGCAAAAGGTTGCCTTTGACAGAGAGGTTTGGAAGGAGAAAGGGGAGGCCTTTGTCCCGCAGTGAGACACACGAAAGGTTATTAAAAAAATTACAAAATACACAGATGTAAAAAACTGCATCAAATTAACTTACAAACACATCTATTTTTGAGGATAGACTTACTAGTAAAAAAAAATAGTTAAAGAATGACTAAGAATTTGACCGATTTTTATGATAAGTGTAGGGACACACTGAAACGGCATACGCTCTCAGTTGGTAACGTGTGACACTTCCTGTGACCACTAATGTAGGCAGTTCATTGACGATAGTTGATATTCTTCTTGTCTGACGGTTTGGTCTTTAGATCCTTTTTTTTATTTACTTTTTTTTAAACATCATCTTATGACAACCCCTGCTCTTGGGTGGAGCGGGAGTTAGTGTCAGACTCTTACTGACTAAAAACCCACCCCGTTCCTTCTAGCCTCTTCATACCGGGGCTCGAGCTTCTTTTCAGATAACCCTGGCCCCAGTAGGCCTCGAGCTTTTTTTTTCGACAAAACTCGCCCTTGGGTGGAGCGGGAGATAGTGTCAGACTCTTACTGACTAAAAGCCTCATCCCGTTCCTTCTAGCCTTCATACCGGGGCACGAGCTTCCTTTCGGATAACCCTGGCCCCAGTAGGCTTCGACCCAGCTGAGTCCCTCCTGTTAATGACAATTCCTTGAGGCGAGCGGGAACAGTGCGCGCCGTCGACGTCTTGGGCTCGGTCCGAACAGTTACCGGACGATTGGACAGTAAGCTATCCATGACTCGCCGTCCGCGAGTGCTTCGACCCAGCTGGGCCCCTCCTGTTGCTGACAACTCCTTGAGGCGCGCGGGAACAGTGCGCGCCGTCGACGTGTCTTTAGATCCTAGTGCATGTATTTGTTGCTCACGTAGTGCGGAGGTGAAAGTAATAATAATAACAGAAATAATGTGCTGATAGTTGCGATGGACAGTGGCTTAATAGCCAAGAGCTCCGACAAATATCTGAGGAGGCTCTCGTTGGGAAGTTGGATCAAAGTCTTCATCCAGAAGGCAGTACTCTTGGTCACGGCGCGTATTATACGGAGTTCTATTCGGTTATTGATGTTTTCGGTTTATGTGATGAACATGATCATTTGTTCTGTGTCCGGGTGTAATTTATCTATAATATGTATGTATTTAGAAATATAAAAGTATGTTTATCAGTTGTCTAGTACCCATAACACAAGCTCTGCTTAGCTTAGGACTAGACGACGTCGTGTGACAGTTGTGGAATATATTATATTATATTGTTCTCATTAAAGAGCAATGTGATTTTTAGCAATAAACAACAACAAGAAATAATTGAATTATTGCGAGCGCTTTGTGAACGTTGCTGCTACGGTGTTCTCGTAGCACTGCGTAGCACTTCGTAGCATCTCGTAGCCTCACGTAGCGACTCGAAGCCAAGCGCTAAAGTGAGTCATTTTATTTGTTTACATTTAAAAAAATGGCTGTGATGTAGCAGTTTCTAAATTTTTTTAGTAAATGATTAGTTGTCCGCAATTTAAATCCTTAATATAAATAGTATAACGAAAATAATGCTAGATTAAAAAATCCTTTATTTGGGACAGACACAGTACAACGGTAGAACAATAGATAATCTCCGTGTAAAGCTTGTCTGCTGGGATGTTAAATAATATAAATATTAGAATGTTCATCATCATCATTATATCAGCCGAAAAACGTCCATTGTTGGATATAGGCCTCCCCAACTACAAAAGAAATAAAGATGCTACAAATAATTTATGTTGGTTGATAGCGGGTTTTTTTTTTCGATGGGGAAAATCATCTTATGACACCCCGCTCTTGGGTGGAGCGGGAGATAGTGTCAGACTCTTACTGACTAAAAACCCCACCCCGTTCCTTCTAGCCTTCATACCGGGACTCGAGTTTCCTTTCAGATAACCCTGGCCCCAGTAGGCTTTGACCCAGGTGGGCCTCTCCTGTTGTTGTTTGATGGGGTGAAGGAGCACGCGCGACGATACTTAATTCATTAAACCCCGAGCGGACGCCGGCGTTCGCGCCCCCATTGTCTTTCTTTTGTGTCTAATTATCACGGTTGAAGAGTTAAGGCGATCTAGCTTAATTAATAATTTTTTAGGACGTCAAGTTAGGCTGGTGACGGAGAATATTATAATTAACTAGCTTTTGCCAGCGGCTTCGCCCGCGTACATAAAATATAGCCTATGTCACTCAAGAAAAAAGCAGCTTTCTATCGGTGAAAAAATTTTAGCAATCGGACCAGTACTTCCAGAGATTACCTTCTACATACAAACTTACAAATTTTACCTCTTTATAATATTAATATATAATAACAATTAATTATTAATCAAAAAGAGTACAGATGATAAAAAAAAAACAAAATTTAAACTAAAGCAAAATATACAATGTACGGTCACGGCCATTCACTCACACATGAATGTATACACGCAGCTGTGCACGCAAATACGATCATTGTCGTGCTAATGGACTTGTGCTCTCTTATAGTACATACAATATATTAATTTTAATTTTAACCGCAAAGCTGCTGAAATAGGCGGTTTGGCCTCGCACAGATGTTATTTCCATAGGTATAAATGTGTGAGGTTCAAAAAACTTCTTTCTTTTCTTTTAACGTCCACGAACCGAGTGAGCCGGTCCACTGTTCACTCCTCCGGTAATGGACCGAGTCCAAGACGTCGACGGCGCGCACTGTTCCCGTGCGCCTCAAGGAGTTGTCAGCAGCAGGAGGGGCCCAGCTGGGTCGAAGCCTACTGGGGACAGGGTTGTCCGAAAGGGAGCTCGTGCCCTGGTATGAAGGCTAGAAGGAACGGCGCGGGGTTTTTAGTCAGTAAGAGTCTGACACTATCTCCCGCTGCACCCAAGAGCGGGTTTTGTCAAAGATGATTTTCCCCGTCGACAAAAAAAAAAAACTATTCACTTCTCAAACCGCATTAGACAAGCGTGATGAGTTAAAAGTGTAATCCCCTCCACAAATATAATTTAAATAATTATAATAATAACTTATAAGGCTTCTAAGAACAAACCTGCTAACGTACAACGAAATTATGTCGATTATATCGCCGCCATCCACAGTATCATCTATACTGTTTTTTTTTTTACTACAGATATTTTATCTAATATCTTTCGATGTTTTTACAGGATGCTTTTTAGAGAGTATGCGCAGGAATTGCATGGCTTGATTCCGCCATCTCAATTCTACCATCAGACAACCCGACGTACGATGAGTATCTGCCCATACGTTGTTGAAACCTCTACAGTCCGGACTAAGCATTTCGCCTCGTCGTTTATACCACGTACGTCGAAGGACTGGCACAATTTGCCAACTTCGGGCTTCCTGTCCGATTATAATTTTGATGTCTTCAAGTCTAGAGTGAATAAGTTCTTAATAAACTAATGCGTCTCACCATCAGAGATTGCGTCACTGCTTACCATCAGGTGGGATCGCAGTCAAACACTAGTTTACATGAATTAAAAAAAAAATTACACCAAGCCAATGACAACTGTTTAATTTTTATGAGTTTGCATGCTTACATTTTCTTTTTGACAAATCGATTTGAAATTAATTTAATTTTGTTTAACTTTAGCAATTTTGTATTGCAGATATATTCGTTTTCTTATCAAAGAAATGATAATATTTTATTTTATAAAACATTTCAAATACCAATATAACACCGTACACGTTCTAACAATAAAAACCACAAAATACTAATAATAAAAAGAATGCCAGAACAATAGACGCTGCCCGGTTGGTATCACCGCGTAAGCGCAGGTACACACAGCTGCGCCACAAGCATCGCTTTTTTTTTCTAGACAGGCTCACGTTTGACCACTATCTCACCTAATGGTAAGCGATGATGTGGCCGACGATGGAACACGCTTGCCTAGAAGCAATCTATTCACTCTTGACTTAAACATCCCTAGGTTATAGCTATCAGGAAAAACATACTGCGGCAGGGAATTCCACTCCTTAGCTGTACGCTTAATGACTGTATTCCCAAAACGCTCAGTACGTATAGATGGGATGTCCACCATGTACGGGTGGCGCAACGCCGTACGTCTTGTGGTCCGATGATGGAACGGACTTGGTAAAATTAAATTGTGTAACTCCAGTGCACACTCCCCGAAATGTAAACGATAGAAAACAGACAGGCCGTTTGTTTAAAAATGCAACAGCGAAATTTAAAAAAAAAATCATGGTGTCGTGGAAATTGTAATGTTTTATGATGAGCTCCTTTTAAACAGGGGCTAATGTAATTTGACTGACTATTCATAACAATAAAATAAGCAATTATTGACATAAAACATTAATTTGTAAAGTGCATCATCGACTCTCATCAACCCGAAAAGAACAATCTGATAGGAGACAGTCAGATTGTATACAGGGTCCGATTAAATTATCTAGCAAAATTCCCAGACGGCATCAAGTTTCGATAACTCCATGTAATGACGATAAACGGAAACATTAGTCTAATAGTTGTTGCCTGGAATGAGTCGTTGCTAATTAAACTTTAATGATTGACAAAGTTAGTTAACCGATTCCTTTGAAATACTTTGTTTAAATTACGTAGCTACACAATGGGTGTAAAACTAAATATCTGCTAATCACTATAATTAGATTTAAGTCTTATCGTTAGTAAAACGACAAGATGTATATATGTTAGTCTGTAAGGTATATATCTATGGACCAAGATGCCTGATAATAAATGATTTATTTTATCATTTCTTTATTTGCAATAATCACATATAACTTATATTTTTAAATATTTCATTTAAAAAAAAAAACATTAATATTATATATTTTATATATATTTGTTAATATAAAAAATAGTAGCCCACCGGTATCGGGAACAGGGTCCAAGCTACCGGCGGTCAGGGCTCCAGAGAAAGAAACCTTCTAACTATACGGGCCGTGTCCAGAAGTACCGCTTTCTGAATCAAGCCCTTGATCCAGCCACCTAACGCGAGCCTTCTTAGGTGTTGGTCGAGGCTCTTGGCTATTAAGACAATTTTATTATTATTATTAATTAGGCAGGAATCGCATTCAGAGTGCTACTGGAAACGCTAACCACATCACCGACTTGAAACGCATCTGTGCTAATTTGGAAGCTCATCGTAAGTCAACTCATCTAGAGAATAAAGATCTTGCTTTTATTTTATGTCATTTTACATTCCATTTATTTTTTATTTCCATTTTTTTTTCGTGACAATTTCCATTTCTCTTCAATTACTTACCTAGTTTCACTCACAATCTTTTTATTTGTTTGTTATACAGAACAGGGATAAAGATAGGCCGCATTCGGGTTCTAAAAGTCAGACAACAGCAAATACGGCATTAAAGAACAATTTCATTGCACATTTAATTATTTTATATATTCATTTTTTTTATACAAATATAGAAATTAATTCGTAACATATATTTTTATTAGTACCCACTCTATTCTGTTATATTCTATTTTATTGCATACATGAGTTATTCTAATTTCTGTCTCGCATCTGTCCGTAAAGACTAAACTGAGCAAACGTATCTCATCATCATCATCATCATTTCAGTTGGACATAGGCCTCCCCCAAATGTCGCCACAATGATAGATCCTGTGCGTCCCGCATCCATCGGATTCCCGCAACCTTCACCAGGTCATCGGTCCACCTTGTAGGAGGCCTTCCGACGCTGCGTCTTCCAGTACGCACGTAAACGTATCTACTTAGGAATAAAAACAACTAGTACTATGACATCAAATACTCGTGTATACGAAACTATTTTACACAAAAAATCGTAAAAACTTAAAAAAATGTTGGATTCAAAATAATCTATATAAAATCTTGATTAGTTTATATTGGTTGGTAACTAGGTAGGAACATCAGTTCTGGTCATTGAAAATCTCTTTTCTCAAATCTTGGAACGAATAGTTACTGATGAGATGAGAACTTTTTTGATCAGGACAGTTTCTTACTTTAAAGGACAAACTAAATTCTTTCCTACAGCTTCATATTAGTTATTTTTTGTTTTCGTCAAACACAGTGAAATGATACCTATGACCACAATGAAAGAAAGAAAGAAGAATAATTTATTTGGCACAGCACAAGGCCCAAACACAAATACAAAAACCAATACCAAAATAAAAATAAAGATAAAAAATAAAGTTGTTGTGTGCCTCATGGCTGCACCAAAATAGGTCCAGTTCAGCATGATTGCCAGACAACTAGTGCCTGACGCTGGTTTTCAACTGAACCTGTGGCTGTGACGCAACGGACGTAAAACCGTTTTGGAGTGCAACATAGGTGATATAATATCAGTGATGGTACTTAAATAATAAAATTATACAAATATGGTTTACACATATACCATAAAAATAGGGTTATAGCGAAATTGCAGTGTTTGTTTATGTGAGATTAAATAATAGATATATTAAACAAAAATTAAACAAGAGAGAGAAAAACAAACACTAAATAAAACAGTAGAATAAATGCACACAAAAAATAAAAATAAAAAGTGGGTAGGTAAATATCGAAAGGGTTAGGAGGATGCAATCTGTGTGTTCTACTGTGCGAACGATGTTTCTCAGTTGATTCACTCTTGCTGCGAGTTGCGTTGATGGTGCAATGCTATCATAAAAAGTGCTTTAAGTAAGAGCTGAAACTAACTTCCTATCAAAACAATTCATTATTACTTTAACTGAATTCTGCTATGGTCGGCATCTGCCAGCATCGCTTGGTTTGTATCTAGGCTCAAAGCACAGTACTTGTAGAACCAAATGAAATAAAATCAAAATCAAAGCATTTCTTTCAAATAGACCATTTGCAGGCACTTTTGAATAGTCAAATGTCGGTCAGTCCAAGAAAAGTGAAGCTAATTTGCACGTTCCAAAGCGTAGATCTCTATGGAGAAGAACGTGCAAGAAACTCCATGGACACTCTTTTAAATCATATTATGTGTTACATATAATGTTTGGTTACATTTTTTCTTGATGCTTCTATTATGTGAGCATCAAATAGCATTGAATTAAAAGAAACAGTTATCCGAGTACCTTCCCACTAAAACAAAAGTTCCCAGAAGTAATTCTTGTATTGTAAAACGATCGTAAAAATAATGAAAACAATAGGAACATTACAGAAACAGGATTTTTATTGTTGCGAAAATTACTTTTTGGGTAATGCTAAAATTATTAAAGTCAAGTTTATCTACCTACACTGGTGTTCCATTGTTCTTCAGGGGTTTATGAATATGGCACGTTATCCCTTTTCTTACTTAAATCGAGACGTGTAGCGTGGCAGGTAAAGATACCAAGAAATTGTTACTTTATTGTATACTTATGTTTAGGTCGATGCTGTAAGGACATACCTACCTAGCTACAACCTACACTCTAAGGCAGGTAGTTTGAGACGGGGCCATGTTACCTACAGGCGCTATCATCAAAACTAAAAGTGGCCTTTCCGTTTAAAATTTGTTTGATATTGTCAAAACACCATCGATAACCGACCTTGAGCTTCTTGGCGTAATGTTGTCGTCGACAACTTGACAACAAACGACTCAACCTTTATCAAGCGCAAGATCGATCGTGTATAGAGTACTGTTCTCATCTTTGTGATGGTCGTCTCGTGAAGTCGATTGAGAGGTGAGCCAAGAGAATCATCGGCCATGATGCACTTCTTAAGTCGGAGCTCCAGAGCCTTTAGTATCACCGCCGGGTTGCTAGCCTATCGGTTTTCTATCATTTACATTTCGAGGAGCGTGCACTGGAATTGAACAATCTAATTCTTCCAAGTCCGTTCCAGCATCGGACCACTAGATGTACGGCGTTGCGCTACCGGTACATGATAGACATCCCACCCATACGCACAATGCGTTTTGGAAACACATTTATTGTGCATACAGCCAAGGAGAGGAATTCCCTGCCGGAGTCTGTGTTTACTCAATACTCAATTCTTTATTGCATTCCACAATGTAGGCTTAGGTGGTAAATATGTCAAAAGAAACAATCATGGACCCTGTCGGGCACAGCAAAAGAAGGATACAATAAGCGGAGAACAGGACTTAACATTTAGGCATGTCATAATCTAAATTAATCTAAATACATTTCTTAATAATGTGAATAATTTCTAATACTAACAATAATGCATAATAATAATTAAAAATGTCAATATTTAAAAAATGGAAATAGAAAGTCCAATAAATCCTACTAATATTATAAATGCGAAAGTTTGTATGTATGGATGGATGTATGGATGTTTGTTACTCTTTCGAGCAAAAACTACTGAACGGATCTCGATGAAACTTGGTACACGAGTAGACCATATCCCAGAATAACACATAGGATACTTTTTATCCTGGAATTATGTACGCGGGTGAAGCCGCGGGCAAAAGCTAGTAGACAATAATTTAACAGTTTGGCTTATTCTATTCTAATGCGTTTTAGTGATTTATCAATTAAAAATACGTCAACTATTATAGTGTTGACGTATTTTGCATAAAAATAGCTTTTTAAATTTATTTGTTAATAAATGAAGTTTTTCTTCTTCTCTTATTGTGTCGGGTAACATGTAATACATTTTTATTGACATGAGTAGAGGGCTTGTTGAGTGTATTTTTAAGCGTGATGTAGATATGTTGAATCGTGTTGTGTGTCGGAGTGTGTATCTTGTTTGTATGTCTTTTCGTGTAATGTAAAAGTCGTTGTGTTTGTGAGCGAACTTGCATATTTCTAGTATATATATACAAGGCAAAGTTGAAACATTTAAATTCACAAAATGGGGTTTGCAGCTATCTGTCTATTGTATATTAACTAGGATACGAATGAGTTTTTCTTGGACTGTGAACAGTGCAAATGCGTCTGTACTGTATCCCCACATTATTATGCCGTAGCTAAGCCATGCATAAGTGCATGCGTAGGCATAGTATGTAACGAGGGCAGCCTGTAAGTTTGTGGTTTTTTTTAACTTCACGAAAAGCGTATAAAAATTTTGCAAGTTTAGAGTTGTGATTTTTATAATGTGTGATTTCCAATTTATATTTTTGTCTATGGTTATTGCTTTCTTTCCTGCTAGCTATATATGTTTCTTAAAAGTCTCGAGTGCTATATTGACTTTAAAAGTCTTTAGTTATTACGAGGAAGTTTAGTTATCATTGCCAGGAAAAATGGCCACAACCTTGAACAGCTCATCGTAACTGACATGGTTGATGGAAAACGACCAAGAGGCCACAGCCCAAAAAGATAGGCAGATCAGGTCCGCTCCACACTGGACACCCAATGGCACATCGCACTTCATGACGCTAAGAACCGTCACAGATAGCGAGATTGCATCACTGCTTACCATCAGGTGGGATCGCAGTCAAGCACTAGTTTAAAAAAAATAATCTTTTTTCTAAATAAGATTTTTCATGATACTAACACTACATGAAATTTTGTACGTACTTTAATTTTTTACATAAAATACTAGACACGTTTTTCGTGTGTTGCATATATAAGAAACGGGGTGGGATTTTAAGTCAGTAAAAGTCTGTCAATATCTACCGCCCCGCCCAAGGGCGAAAGATGTCATTGCATGATTTTTACGCACCAAAAAAATACATAATCATCATCATCATATCAGCCGAAAGACGTCCACTGCTGGACATAGGTCTCCCCCAAGCGTCGCCACAACGACCGGTCCTGTGCGTCACGCATCCATCGGATTCCCGCGACCCTGACCAGGTCGTCGGTCCACCTTGTTGGAGGCCTTCCAACGCTGCGTCTTCCGGTACGTAGTCGCCACTCCAGAACCTTTCGTCCCCATCGACCATCTGTTCTGCGTGCAATGTGCCCTGCCCATTGCCACTTAAGTTTGGCGACTCTTCGAGCCACGTCGGCAACCTTGGTTCTCCTGCGGATATCTTCATTTCTGATGCGATCACGCAGGGAAACTCCGAGCATAGCCCTTTCCATCGCCCTTTGGGTGACTTTGAGTCTTCTTATAAGGCCCATTGTAAGCGACCACGTTTCGGAGCCATAAGTCATCACTGGCAACACGCACTGGGTCATCACTGGCACACAAACTAATGCTGTATATTCTCCCTCACCACCCTAATTTAATATCCTGTTGCTACCCCAATTGTCTAACTTAGGTCACTTGCATACTATAGCAGTTCGCATGCCCTAAGTTAGCTTTTGTTTCATCATCATCATTTCAGCCGATAGACGTCCACTGTTGGACATAGGCCAAAACCGTTTACAAAAACATTGAAGTGTGTAAAATATTGATTGTTTTCGTAAAAATATAGAAATTTATTCCTTATCACCTATATGTTTTATTTGTTGCTCTACTTTTACCCACTTGCAAGGAACCAGTGACCAGCCAGTCAGATTGCATACAGAGTTATGCTAATTTTTCTTTTGCATTTACCGCAAAGGCCATCCTGAGCATACGTATCTACTCAGGATTATAGACAACTTGTACTATGACATCAAATACTTGTTCTGCAAAACTATTTTATACAAAAGATAATGAAAACCTTAAAAAAATATTGAATTCAAATAACCTCGATTAGTTTATATTGGTTGATAATTACATAGAGACATCAAGTTCTGGTTATTTTTATTTTCTCAAAACTTGGAACGAGTAGGTACTCGGAGATGAGATGATTACTTAAGATTACTGAACAAGCTTAATTTTTTCACCTTTACATTATGTTAATTTGTAGTTTCGTCAAACACTATTAGACAATTATTACTAAAACCTTATAAATGAAATTGACAAAAGAACTTTGGAGTAGTTTAAGTAGGAGCTGTAAATTGGTTTCTATCTAGACAATTCACTTTATCTACTATAATATCTACTAGTCAGAGTGTGGCCACATTCTGCCGACCATGTACTGACTAGTTAAATTAAAAGATTAACAAATTACCTGAGTACCTTCAATTAGTAACAACAGTTCCCACACCTTGTACTGTGAAACCATCGATTAAGTAGCGAAAACAATACGAGCAGTTCCAGGAAAAACCTTTTTGGCAAAGCTAAAATGATTTAAACTCGAGATTATCTACCAACATTGGAGTTCCATTGTTCTTCAGGTGGTTAATGGCTACGACGCGTCATCATCATCATTTCTGCCGACAGACGTCCACTGTTGGACATAGGCCTCCCCTAAGTGTCGCCACAATGATTGATCGAGTGCGTCTCGCATCCATCGGATTCCCGCAACTTTCACCAGGTCATCGGTCCATCTTATAGGAGGCCTTCCGACGCTGCGTCTTCCAGTACGCGGTCGCCATTCCAGAATCTTCTTTCTTAGCTTTTGTTTACTTAAAGATAATAGATTAAACATTTCTCACAGCCGACTTCGACGATCTGCTTGAAATGGTAAAGCACCTGTTTAAATTCTCACTCGAAACGCTTAGGACGCCTCCAAAAAATCATGCTTTAAGTAAATACATAAATAGTAGCTCAAATCTCTCAAAACTGAAAATGTTAATAATAACACAAATGCTTCCACCAAAACTCAAAAAAATCAAATACATCAAGTGAGATAGCGGTCAAGCGCGAACCTATCCTTACGAATCCTTACTAATATTATAAAAGCGAAAGTGAGTTTGTTTGTTTGTCTGTTACGTCATCACGCCTAAATGGCAAAACCGATTTTGATGAAACTTGGTACACGGATAGACCATGTCCTGGAATAGGACATAGGATACTTTTTATCCTGGAAATATGTTCCCATGGGATAATTTTCTGTTATCACGCGGGCGAAGCCGCTGGGAGCAGCTAGTCAACAATAAAAAAAAGTGACCAGTTGTTTCTTTTTCAAATTGGGCTATCGCTTAAATATTAAACGATACTCTTATTTTTAGAAACTGATGTTGCCCAGCTGTGTACCTGCGCATACGCAGTGATACAAATGGGGATTATGTATTGTTCTACCGTCGTGCTGTATCTGTTTCAAATAAAATTTTTACTATTCTGTGTTTGTATTATTATTGTTATACTTATTAATAAAAATATTTTGAATCGCGGCCATTAATTTTTAACTAAACATCTTAGAAGCAGCTATATAATAATAATAATTTATTTATTTATCAAGCATTACTTATCACCTAGTGAATGGAGTCTCCTTTTAAGCAAAATAAAGCCTGTGTTAGGAGACTCCGCTCTTCCGTTTCTTATCTAAATAAATTACAAGGTTTTTATCTAAATAAATTTCTTATCTAAATAAATTACAAAAATATATCACGGCCATTTTTAGCGTAATATAGCTGTATAGGTGTAAAATGAAATGATGTTACTTTTAATTCATTGTATCGCTTGGCGCGAGCCGCTACGAGAGTCTACGAGGTGCTACGAAGTGCTACGCGGTGCTACGAGAGCACCGCGGTAGCAACGATAACAACGCGTTCGCAATAATTCAATTACTTCTTGTTCAAGATTTTTTATTTATTTATTTGTTTTTTTTTTATTTGTTCTCCAACAAAGGATACACACTAACCACATTAAATATCACAATTAGCACGAGAGGTCCGTTCGCGTGTGCGTGCGTGTGTTATCTACAATATGTATGTATTTAGTAATAAATAATTATGTTTATCAGTTGTTTAATACTCATAGCACAAGCTCTGCTTAGTATGGATGATATAGATATTGAAAAAAAAAAAAACAACATTTAAAAATACAAAAACCATTTATCATTTTACGGGAACAGATATCTCTTAAGAGAGTAATCTCCAAACAATACGCGCCGTGTCCGGGAGTGCTGCCTTCTGGATCAGTGGAGTGACCGTCCTCAACTGTTTGTCGAGGCTCATGGCTATTAAGCCACTGGCCGTCGCTAATATCAACACATTACTTCTGTTATTATTATTACTTTCACCTCCGCACTACGTGAGCAACAAATACATACACAAGGATCTAAAGACCAAACCATGAGACAAGAGATTGCTAGACATATGCGAAAGCTATCAGACGAGAATATCAACTAACGTCAATGAACTGCCTACATTAGTAGCCACAGGAAGCGTCACACATTTCCAACTGATAGCATATGAATAATAATAATAATCCACAGCTATCACACAACGCCGTCTAGTCTAGGTAAATAATAAACATACTTATATATTTCTAAACACATACATAATATAGATAAATTACACCCAGACAGAATAAATGATCATGCTCATCACATAAAAATTTGTCCTGGATGGAAATCGAACCCACGACCTCCGGCATAGCAGTCAGGGCCACTAACCACTCGACCAACAGGCCAGTCAAATATGCCAGTTCAGTGTGTTATTCTGCTTATCGAGAGATTCGATTACATTATTAATTATTCTTTACATTTTTTTTTCTACTAAGAATTCTCCTAAAAATGTGTTTAAAAGTTACCCTGTACTTTGATATAGATTTTTTATATGTATATTTTGTCATTTTCTAATAGCCTTTTGTGTGTCTCACTGCTAGGCAAAGGCCTCCCCTTTCTCCTTCCAAACCTCTCTGTCTAAGGCAACCTCTGGCCAAGTTTGCCCCGCGAATATGATCAGATCGTCTCACCACCTGCGCCGCGGAAGACCTCGATTTCGACAATAGTGATAGTGAACAAAATAAAATATAATCTAGAATTTGATGCTTTTAGTTTCGTCGGTAGTGTCTATAGGTACCATGGTCCCCATCTCAAGCCACCATTTTAAGTAGGTACCTGCCTGTACATAGGTGTGGGTAGATATAATAATGTCTCTTTACAACACCTACGTAAGTTACGATAATAACAATAAGATGTGTCACAATAAAAGAAACCATTTAATTAGTAACATGTACCTGCTGCGCTACAAAGAATGTCTCGATTTGAACAAGGAAAGGGAAGTACTCGCTATAGGTGTTGCCACCCTGAAATACAATGGAACACTAATGAGGGTAGATTATTTCTACTTTAAATCGCCTTAAATAAAAATAGAAATTGTATTTCTAGAAGCTCCTATTGTTTTTGTTAGTTTAACGATCGTTTCACAGTAGGAGGTCACAAGACCCATGAGCTATTGTTTCTGTGGGAAAGCATTCAGGTAATCACTTTGTCTTTCAATTCCATTGCTGTTATCGTTAGGTTTGGTTTAGGAAGCACTTTATTTTGTATCTAAGAACTTAGGAAACAAGTGGCGTTGCCTAAGCTGCTTAGAATCTTACTATTCTTTATTGTTCACCGCATAAAAAAAATACATTATTATAGTTTAAAAAAAAATGTATAGAAATTGGTTTCAGCTCAGTTCCAACTTTAAAAAAAATCCTCTTTTAAATGATAAGATGATCTTGGACGAAAATAACTTAAAATAAATATTTTAGTTAGATTTAAGTTTCTGTGAAATTGTTACTATTTTGGAGTACAATAAGGTTAAGTCTATTCCTTACTTTAACCTTTCAAATACCGTAATTAGAGTAGAGCGAGAAGAGAGTCTATAAAGACAATCAGCGAGCGAGCGTCCGCTTGGAGATTAATGAATTAATATGCAAAACTGCAACTTGTTCTCCACATAAGTCTTACATATATGTATGCCCTTAGCTACTTAACCCTTCAGATACCGTCAATTATAGACACAATAGTAAGACAATAGATGCGCGGCCACCGGGTGTCGCTTGGGGATTCATGAATTAAGTCGTAATCAATTACGGAATGCGACTAGTGCCAGATAAAACTGTTCCATGTATTTTATTGGTTAGTTTATACTTAAGTATCGATACTTTTGCTAATATAGACCTAAGCTTCTTACGTATACATACATGTTCAATGTATGTGCGGCTACCACTACTTATTTATTTATTTGGTCAGCCAACAACTGCTTACACAATACATTTATATAACATTCAATTTTGGATCTTCATTGATTAGTGTAGCAATTCATTATAGGCTAACACCACATGCACTTTTTTGGTTACACGTAATAATAAATTAAATTATACTTAACTAATCCAACGAATTGAAAAAAAAAAATAGGACATTAATAAATAAAATGGAAATTCATCACAACAGTTAAATTAAAAGTATAGAATTACAAATTATATCACAATCAGGTTGATAAGACATTAAAATAAATTGAGATTTGGCACAGCATAAGCAAAGCAAAGTTTACGGGGGGGTTGATCTTAGTCAGTGAACGTCATTATTTTATGATATTGTTATTCATTATCTAATCTATGAATTAACTAACGAGGGTGAGTAAATTAATACACTTTGCTAACCTAACCTAACAAATCTGATTATGTTCGTTATTTTAAAAGGTTCAGCCAAATTAAGCGATTACCAGTTTTTATATACGACAGTATTATCTCAATTGAAATGTAGTTTAACTTAGGAAGATCGTGAGACGTTCAAAGAATTCTGCTGGTTTACGAGAGCAGTAGAAAAGCATTGGTGTTCTGCAAGCCGAAGTCTTCACCACCCTTGGATGACTTGTAGAGAATGCGTAGGTCCGCCTTCGTGCCTTTGTGTTGCATGAAGTTTTAAAGAATAAATTATATTTAGACTAAAATTCATTAGGGTTAGCTTCTAAATTCGATTGATCGTACAACTTCGAACAGCAATTCATTTATGTAAAACATATTTTTAGTTTAAATTAAAGCAATCACTAACTCGCCCATGGAGATGTTAGTAACTACATATGTAGGAACAAACTAATAGACAAGTGCCACCAGAGTGTATTAAAAGCTGCTACAGAAGTTATTTGGCTAAACTGTAACGTTGTTAACTTAATTAATGTCACTTTGAATTGTATTTTATTGTAAAAATACAAATTAATCAGAACTCACTAACAATAGGAATCCAAGAACAGTATATGATTCCCGGCCGACCAATGGCAGAGTGGTTAGGATTCTAGTAAACGTTGAGCAAACAGACTGTTGCAAACCGTTCTTTCAAAAGCATAACATTTTTACTCTTCCTTGTATATACATTATAGAAACATGCAAATTTGTACGAAAACATCAAGAATTTTACTCAAAACGTGAAGACATTCAGCCACGCTATCTTCTCAGACACCGATCTAGGCTAATCTTGCCTAGTTTTCGATTAAAAATGTATTCTACAAGCCCCTACGTTATGTCCATTAAAATATATAATAAGCTACCCGCAGAAATAAAAAAAGAAAAGAAAATTAATGTATTTTTGAAAAAAAATTAACAGTTTTGACTGAGTAAATGATATTACTCGATAAGTGAATACCTAAGTGATAAACTTATAAAGTCATAACTTAAGTACGCCTTCGAATTTACATTGAATTTAATTGTACTGATTCATATTATTATTACTACTCCTAATCCCTACTTCCCTACTAATTCCTACTAATATTATAAATGCGAAAGTAACTCTGTCTGTCTGTTTGTCTGTTACGCTTTCACACAAAAACTACTGAACGGATTTACGAGTAGATCAAATTTGGTAGGTAGGTAGAAGAGACACTGGAATAACACATAGGCTACCTATAATTCCACTGCTGAGCTCGGGTCTCTGCCCGCGCGATATAAACTGTAGTCCACGCGGGCGAAGCCGCGGGCGGAAAGCTAGTAGACACATAAATAATAACATAACATATGTGATTAAATAAAAAAATAACTTAATAATAATGACGATATAAATAATACCTGACTTAATTTACCTATTTGTATATACGGACATAATAATAATAATAAACTGCATGTATAATTTAATTTAAATAAAAATGCAATTTATAATAATGACGAAAACTACAACAAAAAAATAAATAAAAAGATTGCATGAAATAATTCACCATTTCTCATACACATGACATAATAGTAATACAAATAACTAATTGATAAACACAATTAATAATAATGACGATATAATAATACCTGACTTAATTTAGATACCTATGTTAATACATAATCAAATGCATGTATAATTTAATTTATAATAATGACGATAAGAACAAAAAATAATAATTATTATTATTACTTGACATAAATTACCTATTCTCATACACTGACATAATAGTAATACACATAAATAATTGAAAAACACAATAATAATGACGATAAAAAAAAGAATACATGACAATTAGTTTTTCGCTTATACACGACATAAAAATTATACACATTCGTTAGTCAAAGTCAAAGTCAAAATATTTTATTTCATATAGGCCTACAAGGGCACTTATAAAACGCCAGAAGCTAGTGCACGGTTCCAAATTGGTCGTTTCCTATGGAGAAGAACCGGCAAGAAACTCCATGGTTACTCTTTTAAAAAATGTGTTTATTACAATATTGATTGATTTATGTAAGAACAGTGTAGACCAGTCAACACTGTACACAAAAGCACAAAATTAATCATAATAAAATAAAAATATAGTAAGTTGTAATAGAAAGTTATCTAAGTGTTTGTGGATTATACAGTGTTCTCACATTCACATTCCAAAAAGAGTCCGTTAATTTAAATAATAATATAATGATAATGAAGATAATAAATTAAATAAAAATATTTGACAAAATTCACGCACAAACACAGACATAATAATATAAGTACCTACATACATCATCTAATTTAAATAATTTAATATTAATGACGACACTAAATAAGCATAAAATACATAATAATAAACCTAATTGAATGCAGCAAATTAGATCTGTAATCATTATCTATTCAACTCCGTAAATCGCTAATTAGCCCTCTTCCTCTCTCCTACTTTTCGCTGTGCCCGACAGGGTCCATATTGATCTATAAATTTTCAAAACCATCTATGTATACATATGGATTGCAATAAAGAATTGAGTATTGAGCTCGAACTAGTCAACTCGTTCATACCCCTGCTGCGTACGCGCAGGTACCCTATATAAGCTCGGGCCCAAAAAATTTCATCTCATAACTTCGGTAGTAGCGCACTCGTGCAGACCCACTCACCAACACCATCGTCTTTCATCCGTCGCGTTTATTTCGTTTGTATAAATATAAATAATGGAGAACGATAAGGTTAGTGTAGTGCGCAACTGAGGTTAAAGAATATTGTTCGTTTTGTTTTTCTTTAATTTAAATTGCTTATTTATATATCTTCTTTGCCATAATGGTTAATAATAAAGACTAATGGACTGGACTAATGTTAAAGAATTACTAATATTTCAGAAGCTTATCATCGGAGAGGCTGGAGTCCCAAGGCGTCGGGGCAGACCAGCCGGTCACAACCGGGTGCCCCTCTCGCAGGTTCGTACTAACATTAGACATCTTCTATTTCCCACTTTATTATAATTTAGTTGTAAATTTGTTTGTTTATTTTAATCTTTATTTACAGGCAGAGCGTCGCGCAAGGAATGCAGCGTACGAGAGGGAGCGCCGCCAGGAAACCGCGGAGGCGCAGTCTACGCTCATAAGAGCTGTCGGTGCTGACTCCAACGTAAGTTGTCATTATTTTATTCTTAACTTTAGTAAATGTATGGACGATTCACGAAACCTGACTAAATTTATATTTGTTCACAGATAACTCTGACCGAGCTGTTAAGGCGGGTCGTCGAACGTATATTGCAACAGAGGAACGACGACCTCGCACACATGAGGCGTGTAAACGCGAATTTGGAAATCCAAAGTAAGTTAACCTGTCTAGTGACTGTGGAGTTGTTGTTGTTTTATATTATTTTAAATTGTATTTTTTTCTCTCCAGTCGCAACGCTTCAAGGACAGCTGGGTCTGACGGATGAGGCTGTTGAAAGTTTGGGCCTCACTGACGAGGCCGTTGAAAGTTTGGGCGACGACACTCCGGTAAGTTTTTGTGACATTTTCTTTTTATTTTGTACCTATCTAAATATCTATCATCATCTTCCTGCCCTTAAATAACCGATTATGACTTATTTACTTTTTTCTCTTGCAGGACACAGACACAGCTGGGCCGTCTACGTCCAGTACGTCTAACGCCACGGCCCCCCAAAAACGGGTACGTTTTTTTTTTACTGATATAACTAGTTTTGATCCATTTTAGCCATTATAGCTGTTTATTTATTTACCTATGTTTTTTTACAGGGAAGGAAGCGCAAGCGCTCGGAGGACTCTCCACCACAATGAAGATCAAGCACGGGCGCTTGACTTCTCGAGTGAGTATTTCTTTAAATCTCTTCTCTAACACGACCACGGGAGTCAAGTGTAATCTAATCCAATCTATAGCCAGTGTAACCAATTTCAGTCAAATGTAAAAGTACTTAAATATCTTTTCATTACTCATACTTTGAAAGTAGGTCTGAAGTTGCCTGAGGAGCGGGCTGAAAAAGTATCACACTTTTCATCCCTAGGGAGTTTTACTTTCAACTAACAGCTGTCAAATTATTTAAAAAAAAACTAGGTCTATCTTCTTGTATTCGTAACGAAAAGCACTATGCTTACCTCGGGGTTAAAGTTACTTATTTAGTCCCTCGAATTAGCGACCCTCCCGACTCCTTCTCGGGACGAAATAAGTAACTTTCACCCCTAGTGTAACAATGTACTATTGTTTACAGGAGGGACGCACGTGCAATATAGCAGAAGTGACGTCACAATTAATTGGAGCTGCTAATTGCTGTCCCAACGTTAGTAATATCATACTTTATTTTTTACTATTTTAATGTATATTCCGTTTACAAACTCAGTTAACTGTTTATTTGTTCACAGATCTGTAACACCGAGCTACTCGTCACTATGGTCAATCGCATTCAGAGTGCGACAGGAACCTCTGACGACTTCATCGACTTGAATCGCATCAGTGCTTTTAGGAAGATCAAAGTAAGTCAACCTATCTAAAGATTATGGTTGTCTATTGTTTTTTCATATTGTTTTAAATTCTACTTAATTTATATTTCTTTTTTCTTTCCAGTTGCAACACTGCAAGATTGTTTAAGACCTCGAGTCCTAACCAATCTTGCAGTGTTGCAACGGATGAAATGATGCTTAGAACTAACTAACAGTGACGATACTATAACTTTATGTGACGCTAGCTTTTACCCGCGGCTTCGCCCGCGTTTATTAATATACATACTTTAATCTTTCTCCCCCTTATTTCACTTTAAAAAAAATAGCCTATGTCCGTCTCCAGGGTCCCAACTGTCTCTGTACCAAAATTCATCAAAATCGGTTTTGCCATTTAGGCGTGAAGACGTAACAAACAAACAAACTCACTTTCGCATTTATAATATTAGTAAGGATTACTCCTCTCAATAACTTACCTAAATTTTAGTCGATAACCATTTTATTTTTTCTTTTGCAGGACACACACACTGCTGCCATTTCGAGTTGTAGTTGCAGGACCACCGCTCAGCACTGCCACAGTGAAAACGACAACTTAAAAAACAGTTGGATTGCCAATTTAGTGATTTAAATAATTAAAATATAGAAGTTTATTTCCCAAGTTTACTTTTTTTTACTTTACTTACTTCTACCTACTTGCAAAAAACTATTCAGATTGTAGTTATTTTAACTTCTTAACTATTACCGAGAAGGAATTATTCTCCAACTCATTAACTTAAGCCACTTCTACTATGGGTATTACTAATATATTTGATTACTCTACTAAGAAAATACATAAATAGTAGCTCAAAACAATCAAAACTGAAAGTGTTCATAAAAACACAAGTGCTTACACAAAAATTAACAGAATATTTATTTAAAATTTCACCATCGCTTAAAAATTAAGCGATACTCCCACTTTTAGAAATCCATTGTTGCTCAGCTGTGTACCTGACCGCATACGCAGTGATGCCAACTGAGGATTATCTATTGTTCTACCGTGGTGCTGTTTCTGTCTCTAATAAAAGATTGTCTATTCTATTCTTGTATTATTTCCATTTTTAGTGTAATGTGAACAAATTGCACGAAAAATGGCGGTGTAAAATGAAATGATGTTACTTTTGATTCATTTGTAGCGCTTGGCTTCGAGACGCTACGAGAGTCTACGAGGTGCTACGAAGTGCTACGCGGTGCTACGAGAGCACCGCGGTAGGAACGTTCACAAGGCGTTCGCAATAATTCAATTATTTCTTGTTAAAGGTATTTATTACTCACTAAGAAATTCACATTACTCTATAATGAGAACAATGTTTAAAAAGAAAGGTAAACATATGTTTTTTTTTAACGGTGGGAAAAATCATCCAATGACAAAACCCGCCCTTGGGTGGAGCGGGAGACAGTGCCAGACTCTTACTGACTAAAAACCCACCCTGTTCCTTCTAGCCTTCATACCGGGGCTCGAGTTTCCTTTCAGATAACCCTGGCCCCAGTAGGCTTCGACCCAGCTGGGCCCCTCCTGTTGCTGACAACTCCTTGAGGCGCGCGGGAACAGTGCGCGCCGTCGACAATATTTATATGTTTATACGCTGAATAGCGGGTATGTATCTGGATCAAAGGCTCGCTTCAAAAAAATAAAAAACCTATTTGTATCAAGCACAAACAAGCAAAATCAGTTGATAGTTGTCAAATTAAGACGTGAAAGCTATTTGCACCGTCATTTTCAAACCAATCTGGACTTACGGTATACATTTTGGGAGGCTGCTAGCAACATAGAGATTCTGAAAAGAATACAGAGCAAGAACTTTTTTTTTTTTTTTGTCGACGGGGAAAATCATCATTGACGAAACCCGCTCTTGGGTGGAGCGGGAGACAGTGTCAGAGTCTTACTGACTAAAAACCCCGCGCCGTTCCTTCTAGCCTTCATACCGGGGCTCTAGTTTCCTTTCGGATAACCCCGACCCCGGTAGGCTTCGACCCAGATGGGCCCCTCCTGTTGCTGACAACTCCTTGAGGCGCGCGGGAACAGTGCGCGCCGTCGACGCCTTGGCTCGGTCCGGACAGTTACCGGACGATCGGACAGCGAGCTACCCATGGCTCGCCGTCCGCGAGCCCGCGTCTACGGTGGCCGGAAATCGGGATCGGAATCCCGGCGGCGGAGAGCAAGAATTTGAGAACCTTGCTAGACTGGCCTGTGGGTCTAGTGGTTAGTGGCCTTGGCTGTATGCCGGAAGTCATGGGTTTGACTTCCAGCCAAGACAAATGTTGGTGTGATGTTCCTATTGCTGGGACCCTCCTCCTCCTCTCCAGGAGAGGGAATGCGGCCTAATCCACTACGCGGACGTGATTTATTTACAATATGTATGTATTTAGAAATATATACGTTCATCAGTTGTCTAATACTCATAGCATAAGCTCTGCTTAGTTTGGAACTAGATGATACTGTGTGCTACTTGTAGAATATTATTATCATTAATTTATTTATTTTGCATAATTAAATTTTAAAATATTAAAAATAGTTACCCACTAATATTAGGAACAGGGTTCAAGCTACCGGGCGGTGGAAAGGGCTCTTGAGAGAGACATATCCGAACAATACGCGCCTTGACTAAAAGTACTGCCTTATGGATTAAGCCCTTGATACAACTTCCCAACGAGGGCCTCCTCAGATGTCCGTCGCGACAATCAGCACAATAACAGCTGTTATTATTATTACTTTTACCTCACGTACTACATGAGCAACAAATACATACACAAGAGTCTAGAACAAATAGTCAGACAAGAGATTGCTAGACATAGTGAAAGCTATCAGACGAGAATATCAACTAACGTCAATGAATTGCCTACATCAGTAGTCACAGGAAGTGTCATTAGTAGTCACAGGAAGTGTCACACATTACCAAATGAGAGTGTATGCCGTTTCAGTGTATCCCTATGCTTATCATGAGATTCGATCACATTATTAACAAAATTTTTTTCGACTAGAAGTCTTTCTATAAAAATATGTGCTTGAAATTTACCCTGTACTTTGATGCATACTTACACACTTTTTAATAGTCCTGTGTGTCTCACTGCTGGGCAAAGGCCTCCTCTTTCTCCTTCCAAACCTCTCTGTCTAAGGCAACCTCTGGCCAAGTTTGCCCCGCGAACATGATCAGATCGTCTCACCACCTGCGCCGCGGAAGACCTCGATTTTGACAATTTCAAGATAAAAGATAATCAAGAATTTGACTCTTTTAGTTTTAGTCAAGCCACCCATACAACGTAAGCACCTGCCTGTACTTAGATGTAGGTAGGTATAATAAAGTCTTTTTACGGCACCTACGAAAGCTACGATTGTAGCAATAGGACATGTCAAAAAACAAAGAAACCATTTAGTTAGCAACATGTTCCTGCTACGCTACAAAGAATGTCTCGATTTGAACAAGGAAAGGGAAGTACTCGCTATAGGTGTTGCCACCCTGAAATACAATGGAACACCAATGCGGGTAGATTATTTCTACTTTAAATCGCCTTAAATAAAAATAGAAATAGTATTTCTCGAACAGCTCCTATTGTCTTCGTTAGTTTTACGATCGTTTCACAGCAGAAGGTCACAAGATCCGTTGTTTCTGAGAAAGCATTCACGTAGGTAATCCCTTTATCTTTGAATTCCATGGCTGTTATTGCTGGTTCGGTTTTTTTTTACGGTGGGCAAAAATCATCTAATGACAAACCCCGCTCTTGGGTGGAGCAGGAGTAAGTGTCAGACTCATACTGACTAAAAACCCACCCCGGTCCTTCTAGCCTCTTCATACCGGGACTCGAGTTTCATTTCGGATAACCCTGGCACCAGTAGGCTTCGACCCAGCTGGGCCCCTCCAGTTGCTGACAATTCCTTGAGGCGCGCGGGAACAGTGCGCGCCGTCGACGTCTTGGGCTCGGTCCGGACAGTTACCGGATGGGCGGACAGCACTACCCATGGCTTGCCGTCCGCGATCCCGCGTCTACGGTGGCCGGAAATCGGGATCGGAATCCCGCTGGCGGCGGCAAGGGCGTCGTTGCCTGATACGGTCGGCCTCCTCCTTTGCTAGCATTCCTCCTTCGCAAAAGGAGGCGACCGCCTGCCATTCCTCCTCGCTCCGGACCATGGCCTCAACCAAAGCCCGACGCGAGAGGTCTCCGTCGATTGTTGGTTCGGTTCGGGAAGCACTTTATTTTGTATCTACTTAGGAAAGAAGCGGCGGTGACTAAGAAAGAAAGAAAGAAAGAAAACATGTTTATTCCGCCTAAATAAGCTAAGCTTTTTTTTTTTCTCTCGACGGGGAAAATCATCATTGACGAAACCCGCTCTTGGGTGGAGCGGGAGACAGTGTCAGAGTCTTACTGACTAAAAACCCCGCGCCGTTCCTTCTAGCCTTCATACCGGGGCTCTAGTTTCCTTTCGGATAACCCCGACCCCGGTAGGCTTCGACCCAGATGGGCCCCTCCTAAATAAGCTAAGCTGCTAAGAGTCTAATTATTAGTAATTTCCAGAGGTAAATCGTTCATATAACTTGATAGCGTGCATTCCCACGTCGTGTTCTATAAACGTTATTAGACTTTGCTACGATAAATTTGGGCAAGTGAGTTAAACTACGCAGAGCTGGAGCCCCTCGTATTCACGAATAATGCTTACACTTCCCGTGCAGGCGATTAATTAATCTAAATTATTAAAAAAAAACAATCGCATACTACGCCCAAGTTCTTACATAATTCTATCAATATTGTAATAACCATTTTTTTTTAAAGAGTAACCATGGAGTTTCTTGCCGGTTCTTCTCCATAGGAAACGACAAATTTGGAACCGTACACTAGTTTCTGACGTTTTCTAAGTGCCCTGTAGGCCTATGTTCCATCGTCAACCGCATCGTCGCTTTCCATCAGGTGAGATAGTGGTCTAGCGCAAACGTATCATCAATAAAAAAAATGTGAAATAAAATATTTTGACTTTTAACTTTCAAGGGGACTGTGGTGCGACTTTGTTTTATAAAATCGCTTTCTAATTTATATTTAAAAAAAAAACACATATTTATCTTAATTTTAAAATTTACTCGGACTACTGAAACGATGAACCCATCAACTATTTTGTATAAACACACCACATGATCGTAAAAAAATATAATCAAAGACCTAATTATGTAATGATTTTAGTTATCGTCATTACTTTATAAGTCAAAGTAATATTGTTATTCATATCTGTTCTATGAATTAACTAGTGAGGGTAAGTAAATTAGTTGAATCAATACATTTCACGTTACGTATTGAAAATACAAACAGTAATAACTTCACTATAAACATGAAAGGCATCGTAACAAAAATAACGAACATAACCTGATCCCTGATCAAAATAAACGAATACCAGTTTTTTAAGCTATTGCATAGCTTCTATCGCGGGCCTTGAGCGTGGAGACCGAATCCAGAAATTCCGTAACGAAAAAAACCTAACACCCCCACTAAATGGTTGTCATGGCAACTTCAATCACAATTTAATTGCATAAGTTGATAAAAAATGCTATGCAATAGCTTTACCGCAGCAGTCTCCGAGTGCCACACGTCTTTTATTTACGACAGTATCATCTCGATTGGGATAACTACATCTCACCAAACCAGCTGTTCCTTAGACAAATTATTGTCTAAGGAAGATCGTGTGATGTTCAAAGATTTTTGCTGGTTTACGAAAACAATAGAAAAGCTTTGGCATTTTGCGAGCCGAAAAATTCAATACAATTTGTTAAAAGTTATTTGGAGTCCATAATGAGACCTAGGTCTTTAATGGTGGAAACATAAATGGAGCCATTAACGATGTATTCGAAATTAACCCTTCAGATACCGTCAATTAGAGACACAATAGTAAGACAATAGATGCGCGGCCACCGGTGGTCGCTTGGGGATTCATGAATTAAATGTGTGAGTTATCCGTATTAGGCTGCTCGGCAACGTCCGATAATCGGTGACCGATTTTTTGTAGGAGAAAATAGAACACACTGATAGCAATAGTGCAACGCACACGTCCTACAAAAAGTAGGTCAGAAATACAGAACAATGTTAGGCTGCTCGCTCACGTCCGATAATCGCTGGCTGATTTTTTGTAGGAGAAAAATAGAACACACTGATAGCAATAGGCAACGCACACGTCCTAAAAAAGTAGGTCAGAAATACAAAACAATGTAACAAATATACAAAATCGCCACGATTATCTGTCCTACAAAAAGTCTGACTTCGGCAGGCAGCGTTATAAAATGATCAACACAGAACAAACATAATCAAGGATCTTCTTCTACTATTTTAAAATAGATGGCGCTACTAGGCTCGGCTCGTCACTTGCACATCACTTGATATTTGACAAATGACGGTGGCGGCAAATTATTGATACCGCACGTAAGATTAAAGAAAAGACAAAGAACAAAGACACTCGAACTATCGTGTTGATCGCAACTATTTTATTTTTACTCTAATTGAGCCATTATAATTGGAAAATACCTAACTTATTAGTTGTGTTGTGTCTTATTAGTTGTGTATAAAGTAGATATACCTTTGAATGCGAGTTTTAGAAGAAACGGGGTAAGTTTTTGCGCCAATTTAACAAATGCTTCTCTCGTGATAGGGCACAGTTCCACAATGCTGACACATTTATTATTGTTCTCAGCTTGCGGAAACGCCTCTATACCTGGAAACTGATCCAGGTTTTCGACTTCACTTCAAATTGCAACAGACTCGTTGATCGATTGACAATTGACAAAGTAGCTATAGTCATATTCCCGCTGTTAGCAAGAAGCGATTGACTTCCTGGCCCGCCTGTGGACTTGCATTTATTCGCCTCGAGTCTGAGATGTCGTGAGGCAGCGCTGCTAACTAAACAGCACTACGACGCTCCCTCTGACTACACCTATACGTAAAGCCTATGCCTAAAGTAGGCAACCTATTGCCTGCACGCAGCACCTGTTGTAGTGGGTGTCACGTGATGCCATGTGCAGGGGTTGAAGCCCGATCTCTTCTGCTGCGCCCCTTGACAAGGACTCAGCGTTTGCTGAACAATGATCGTTCAACGGTAGTAGCTCACTAGTTCAGTTCCACTCACTAAGTTCTTACAGTCGTTCGCTCCTCGCTCTTAATTATTTAAGTTACTGATTTGTCCTTTATGGGGTAACCACATAGTTGTAATCCAACGTCTTAACCAAGGTGACCTTGCTAGTTGCAATGCGTATAGACTGCAGTTGTAATCCATGACCTTCAACGCCCTTGGTTGGGAGGCACGTTTTTCCAGCCACCGATCGTGTTGTCACGTGGATTACATCCATGTAGCCGCAACACAAACCAAACATACAAACGAAGGTGACCTTGGTTGGAACAACAAAAAATAATTAAAACAACAATTTACTGCTACTTTTGAAACGTTAAGAAGTCAGTCGGTCTTGACAAAAATGGAAAATAACAAATTAAATGAGGAACTAATGAAGGTAAATGAATATTATATCGGTAGTTTCTATTTTTCATTACAAGCTTTTATTTAGTTTCACCCGTCCCGATGATTGTCTGTTTGTGTGTAAATTAAATTTGACCCTCTTCTCGGTTACCGATTGAGCTGAAATTTTGCATGACAAGATGACAATGCAAAATTATTAGGACAAGGAGCTGATCTGATGATGGAACCGGAAGGTGGTTATAGGAACTTGCTTGTTAAACGACACAACCCCATCGAGTTTGAGCTCGTATGATTCATCTTGACGAGTATTAATTCGCGAGGATATGGCCCAGCCACCAGGATCCCAATTTCCGGCCACCGTAGGCGCGGGCTTGCAGACGGCGAGCAATGGGTAGCTCGCCGTCTAGCTGTCCGATAACCGTCCGGACCGAGTTCGAGTAGTCAACGGCGCGTAGTGTTCCACGCACGCCTCAAGGATTGTCAGCCGGTGGGTAGGGGCCCAGCAAGGTCAAAGCCTATAAGAACCATGGGTGATACGAAAGAGATCCCCGGAGCCCCGGAACAATGGCAAAGAAGGACCAGGAGTAGGTTTTTAGTCAGTAAAAGTCTGACTATGTCCCGCTCCGCCCAAGAGCCGGGGATGTCAGTGGATAATTCTACTACCTAAATTAAAAACTGGGCAAGTGCGAGTCGGATTCGTGCACTGAGGGTTCAGATTTTTCCGAATTGCCAAAAAAAATTTTTTATGTGACGTAGGTAACAACAAATTTACTGTTTTCAGATTTGTTCCCATACCTGTGCTATAAGACCTTGCTTTGTGTCAAATTTCGATCTTGAATTCATGAATCCCCAAGCGACCACCGGTGGCCGCGCATCTATTGTCTTACTATTGTGTCTCTAATTGACGGTATCTGAAGGGTTAAGAGTATCAAAATATACGTTTTTTTTTGCGATATAAAGAGTCGTATCTTTTTTACTCGTTAACTTAGAAGATTGATTTTTCACAACTTGAAAGGACCGCAGATTTTAGTACGAGTATATGGTTTTAATTTCAACTCGATACCTCTACGCGTTGTTGAGATAAAGGGTCTTGACAGACAGACAGACGGATGGACCTGGTTTTCTTTTGAGGTACGGAACTCAAAGAAAACTTCAGTAAACGTATGTACAATTACGGAACTTGACTAACTATTTATATCACAGATATCGAACTACTGGCTATGATAATAAATCGGTTTCAGAGTTCGACTAAAAACACTGACGACATCGCTGATTTGAAGCGTCAAAACAATAATTTGAAGGCTCAAAGTAAGTTAACCTGTCTAGTGACTGTGAAGTTCTTGTTGTTTCATATTATTTATAATTATATTTTTTCTTGCAGGTTTGTATTAATTCATGAATCCCCAAGCGACCACCGGTGGCCGCGCATCTATTGTCTTACTATTGTGTCTCTAATTGACGGTATCTGAAGGGTTAAAATTAGACACCTATTTATTACTATTTAATTGTAAATATGTTTGTTTATTTTAATCTTTATTTACAGGCAGAGCGTCGCGTACAAAATGCGGCGTGTGAGAGGGAGCGCTGCAAAGAAACCGCGGAGGCGAGGTTATTGCTAAAAGAAGCTTTCGGCGCTGACTCCGACGTAAGTTGTCATTATTTTATTCTTAACTTTAGTAAATGTATGTACAATTCACGAAACCTGACTTACTTTTTATTTATTCACAGATATCTCTGGCGAACATTTGGCTGTGGTGAGACGTCGGTTTCAGAGGTCGACTCAAAACACTGACGACATTACCAACTTGAGGAGTGTTTACGTCAATTTGGAACTTTATTTTAAACTTTCCAATATATTGCCTTCTTTGCCATAATGGTCGATAATAAAGGAAGTGGACTAATGTAAAAGAATATTCTGCATTTCTTTTAATTTCTATTTCTGTTCTAAATTTAAGATTCCACATTTTTATTTATTGTGTGTTGTTATTTCAGAAGCTCATCAACGGAGAGGCCGATATCCCAATTCGTCAGGGACCGGTCGCAGACCAGCCGGTCACAACCGGGTGCCCCTCTCGCGGGTTCGTATTAACATTAGACACCTTGTATTTCCCACTTTTATATAATTTAATTGTAAATATGTTTCTTATTTTAATCTTTATTTACAGGCAGAGCGTCGCGCCCGAAATGCGGCGTACGAGCGGGAGCGCCGCCAGGAAACCGCGGAGGCGCAGGCTCTTCTTATAGAAGCTGTCGGTGCTGACCTCGATGAAAGTTGTTATTATTAACATAACATAATTTTAGTAAATGTGTGTACAATTCACGAAACCTGCCGACCTTTTTATTTATTACTTATTACGTAGTGTAGTACTTTTGGCTATGGTGATAAGTCGGTTTCAGAGGTCGACTCAAAACACTGACGACATCACAAACTTGAGGCGTGTTAACGCCAATTGGTCTTTTTTTTAATTGCCAATTTATATCTTATTTGCCATAATGGTATAAGGGACAGCCATCCGCAAACTTTAAGAGCTTGCTCAGTAGACGAAACTAAACAACCTTCCACAAGATTTTTTTTCAGGAAACGAAAAAAAAAATCAGCCTCACCATACAAAATTATAAACTGGCTGAAGCGTGAGGGCTGAGCCCTCACGCGTGCGGCTGCCTTCTTCGCTTCGTCCATATCGCGTTTATTTTGATTTGGAAAAGAATATTCTGCAATTCTTTTAATTTCTATTTCTGATTCAACATTTTTATTTATTTTGTGTTGTTATTTCAAAAGCTCATCACCGGAGAGGAACGCAAGACGTCGGGGCAGACCAGCCGGTCACAACCGGGTGCCCCTCTCGCGGGTTCGTATTAACATTAGACACCTTGTATTTCCCACCTTTTTATAATTTAATTGTAAATATGTTTGTTTATTTTAACCGTTATTTACAGGCAGAGCGTCGCGCACAAAATGCGGCGTATGAAAGGGAGCGCCGCATAGAAACCGCGGAGGCGCAGTCGAGGCTCATAGAAGCTGTCGGCGCTGACTCTGACGTAAGTTGTCATTATTTTATTCTTAACTTTAGTAAATGTATGTACAATTCACGAAACCTTACTGACTTTTTATTTGTTCTCAGATATCACTGGCTGGCGGGTCGTCAGGACGTTACAAGAAAGAAAAGAAAACGCTGACGACATCGCAAGGTTGAGGCGTGTTAACGCAGAGTTAGAAGCCGACAGTAAGTAAACCAGTCTCTAGTGACTGTGGCGTTCTCGTTGTTTTAAATTATTTTAAGTTGTATTTTTTCTCTCCAGTTGTAACGCTTCAAGGACAGCTGGGCCTGACGGACGACGCTGTTGAAAGCTTGGGCGGTGAGGTTTTTGTGATATTTTCTATTTATTTTGTAACTATATAACCTATTATGACTTTTTTTTTTTTCTCATGCAGGACACAAACGCAGCTGGGCCGTGATCCAGTCCATTTAAGGCTACTAAGAAACGGGTACGTTTTTATTTTTAGGGTTCCGTAGTCAACTAGGAACACTTATAGTTTTGCCATGTCTGTCCGTCCGTCCGTGGATAATCTGTGACAGTTAGCACTAGAAAGCTGGATTTAGTGCCAATATGCATCTCAATCACGCTGACTAAGTGGTAAAATGTTTTATTAGGATCCCCCCTACACTTATAGAGCGGAGTGTTTTTTTTTTTTTCTTTTCAACCTTAACGTGTGATATATTTTTGGATAGGTATTTAAAAATGAATAGGGGTTTACTTTAGTTATTTTTTGATAATGTTAATATTTTCGAAAATAATCACTCCAAAAGCAAAAAAATAATAATTGTGTGACCCTTTGGAACCATAACTTTAGAAAATATGAAAAAAGTAGAGCTTTATAAGACTTTCTAGGAAAATTATTTTGAACTTGATGGGTTAACCCTTCAGATACCGTCAATTAGAGACACAATAGTAAGACAATAGATGCGCGGCCATCGGTGGTCGCTTGGGGATTCATGAATTAAATAGTTTTTGAAAACTTGTACGTAATAATTTCTGAACTAATCGTTTGTAATTTAACCGTTTAATATGCAAGCATTTTTTAACTTAGTTTGCATATTTGACAGTGTAGATAGGAAGATAATAGTTAGTTAAAGATAAAGTGAATGCTTTGTCATTAACTAACTAATATCTACTAGTCAGAATATGATCGGCATCTTGCAGCGCCACTTGGTTCCTAACAAATAAAATAATAGTAGAATTAAAAACAAACAGGTAATTTGTTTTTAATTCTACTATTATTTTACATTATTAATTCTAATATTTTTTGTAGGTACCTTCAAACAGCAACAAAAGTTCACACAACTAGTGATCTGTGAGAAACGATCGTTAAAATAATAAAACAATAGAACATTCCAGAAACAGGATATTTATTGTTGCGAAAAAGGTTTTTGTAAAAGATGAATTTAAGATGGAGCTTATCTACCAACATTGGTGTTCCATTGTTCTTTAAGGGGTTAGTTACTATGGCGCGTTCTTCCCTTTCCTTACTTAAATTGAGAAACCCAGTGTAGCGCGGCAGGTAAACGATACTAAGAAATGTTGACGATTATATCATTATAATAGGTAAATGCTGTAAGGAGACATTATATGTCCTCCTCCTCGAGTCGTATTCCTCATTACTGAGGGTCGTGAAGTTCCCGCTGGATTAGCTTCTTGTTAACGGTATCTCGCCATCTGTGACGGTTCTTAGCGTCATGAAGTGCGACGTGCAGTTGGGTGTCCAGTGTGGAGCGGACCTGATCTGCCCATCTTATTGGGCTGCGGCCCCTTGGTCGTTTGCCATCACCATGCCAGTTACGATGAGCAGTTCAAGGTTGTGACCATTTTTCCTGGCAATGTGGCCAAAGAACTCTAGTACTCTGCGCATGCAGGTAGTCGACAGTCTGATCTTGATGTTCAGTTCGCGTAAGATAGAGCGGTTTGTACGGAAGTCAGTCCAGGGAATTTAAAGCATCTTCCTCCAACACCACATCTCGCAGGCATCAATGCGGCCGCGGTCAGCCTTTATTTATGTATATATACCTAATTCAAATCATCTTTATTGTGGATCATAGGTAATTGTACATGGCAGATATTTTTTTTTTGGTGGGTAAAAATCATCCAGATGACATCCCCCACCCTTGGGTGGAGAGAGAGATAGTGTCAGAATCGTACTGACTAAAAAACCCACCTCGTTCCTTCGTTGCCTTTCATACCGGGGTGGAGCCTCCCTTTTGGAACTAGACTCTTGGCCCCAGTGGGCTTCGACCTTGTGGGCTCGGTCCAGATGGTCGGACAGCGCACTACCCTTTGCTCGCCGTCCGCAAGCCCGATAACAGATATGGTGATAATTCAATATTTTACCAACAGCTATGTCCCACCCTCTCGTACGTGATTTTCTATGAAATGTGTGCGTGCCTGTGTGTATTTACAAAACGCACATACGCGCGTGAGTGCGTGTAAAACTCGCACGATGATGCAGATTTGCACTCCCGCAAGTACGTGCGTGGGTGCGTTTTCACACGCTACGCTGCGTGGTGCGTGGCAGTGTGATAACCGCCTTAAAATATTAATCTCATTACGGTCCAATTTCGATTTCATAAAAAGTTATAAATATCTATAACTAGCTGACCCGGCAAACGTTGTTTTGCCTAATAAATTATTTTTTGCTATAAAAAAATAGGGGTTAAAAAGTAAAAATTTGGGGTTGTATGTATTTTTAATGCCACATTATAAAAAAATAAAAACAAAAATTTCGTCCAAAAATAAAAATAATAAAATTTAAGGGTGAACAACCCTTATCACTTAGGGGTATGGAAAATAGAGAGTAGCCGATTCTCAGACCTACTGAATACGCATATAAAATTTGGTAAAAATCGGTAAAGCCGTTTCGGAGGAGTACGGTAACTAACATTGTGACATGGAAATTTTATAAATTAGATAATAATCGAATTACTGCTACTGCGGTGTTCGCGTAGCACATCGTAGCACCTCATAGACTTTCGTAGCACATCGTGGACTCCCGTAGCGGCTCGAAGCAAAGCGCTACAATAAATCAAAAGTAACATCACAAGTCTTATCTTTCATCCATTTTTAGTGCGATTGCTTACAAGGTTCATTCTATTACATAATTGATCATTATTGTTTTTGTAAACCCTAATAATGGCGATTGATCGTATAGCTATTATCAGCAATATAGTATTTTATGCACATTATATGTAATCCTGATTGAAGTCGAGAGAGCACAGCGTGCCATTCTCAAGGTTGTTGCTAGTCTTCCCTTCTTATATCGTACTGTCGACCTTTTTAAGGACTGGGATGTTCTCACTGTTAGGCAGATCTTCATATTGCGTACTGTGCTTAAAAAATCATTCCTTATTTAAATTCGCCCGAAAACTACATATGGAGAAGCGACGGAAGGGTAGGGTATGCCAAACTCAAACTGTTAGAACAGCGCACTCGCATAATTTCTTCCTCTTTCTTGGATCTTACTTATACAGGGTTATTTGTAAAACACTAGCAACCTCTCAGGACAATATTTAGAACATCCTAATCAACAACTTTTGTTCTATGACTTTTTACAAAACATTACATTACCAAAAACAAACCTGGAAGATTTCGTTGTTCTATCTAACACTTTTCAACTCTGTATTTTGCTGTACCTACTTACGTCTCCTGCACACTGTTATCGTACTAATAGTAAGCAGGCTTCCGAAACATTTCGTCACACCCACCTAACAAGCATTCGCACCATTTTCATGTACTCATTACATTAGAAAATTGATACGCCAGCATAGACTTCGTAACATTTAGAATGTTCAATTATAATTATTATTGTTTTTTATTTTGTATGAAAATCTGATGAACTAAAAAATGATATATTTTTAAAAGTGAACAAAAGTTGTTATTTATTTATTTAATGCTTTATGCACACAAAGTACAGAGGCGGACTGCATAGTGCTGAGAGGTTGCCAGTGTTTTCCGAATAACCCTGTATAATAAGCTGAATCAAACCCTCAGTATTTATCCAATGACTTATTACAAATGTAAATCCTCTGTAACCAAATATCTCAAAAGTTTGGACTATAAGGGTACCGAAGACTTGTTGATACCATTAAGTAGATTGGTCAATCTCATACATTAAAACATTGTCAAGCTCAGCCTTCTTAATGTTTTATTATTGCGCATTATATATGCCTCAATAACACATATACATCTCATTACCTTCTACACAAGCACCATTCCACTCCACAACCACTACACACCAGCACAATCACAAATATTTCCTGCTCGCACTCCCTGGTTACTCAAACAATCTTTGCTAATTCCTATATATTGTTTCTCTGTTCTTCATTTTGTTTTAATCGATCTAATCGTTAAATAACTTCGTTTACCTTAAAGTTACCAGTTAGCAAAGACATTTCCCCATTTTTGCTGAAATCCTAAGACGTCGGGGCAGACCACCCGGTCACAACCGGGTGCCCCTCTCGTACGTTCGTATTAACATTAGACACCTTCTATTTCCCACTTTATTACAATTTAATTGTAAATATGTTTCTTTATTTTTATCTTTATTTACAGGCAAGCGAGGTTGCTGCTTATAGAAACTGTGCGCGCTGACCTCGACGTAAGATATCATTACTTTATTCTTAACTTTAGTAAATGTACAATTCACGAAACCTGACTAAATTTTTTATTTATTCACAGATAATTCTGACCGAGCTATTAAGGCGGGTCGTCGAGATCTTACAACAGAGGAACGACGACATCGCACACTTGAGGCGTGTTAACGCCAATTTGGAAACTCAAAGTTAGTTAACCAGTCTAGTGACTGTGGAGGGAGCGTCGCCAAGAAACCGCGGAGACGCAGTCGAGGCTCATAGAAGCTGTCGGCGCTGACTCTGACGTAAGTTGTCATTATTTTATTCTTAACTTTGGTAAATGTATGTACAGTTCACCAAACCTGACTAACTTTTTATTTATTTTTCGAGCTGCTGAAAGCACATCAAAACGCAGACGACATCGCAAACTTGAGGCATTTTAACGCCAAATTGGAAACCGAAATTAAGTTAACTTGTCTAGTGACTGGCGTTCTTGTTGTTTTATATTATTTTAAATTGTATTTTTTTCTCTCAAGTTGCAACGCTTCAAGAACAGCGGGGCCTGACGGACGACGCTGTCGAAAGCTTGGGCGGTGACACTCCGGTAAGTTTTTGTGATATTTTCTACTTATTTTGTATCTATATAACCTATTAAGGCTTATTTATTTTTTTCTCATACAGGACACAGACGCAGCTGGGCCATCATCCAGTCCATCTAAGGCCGCCAAGAAACGGGTACGTTTTTATTTTTAGGGTGCCATAGTTAACTAGGAACACTTATAGTTTCATCATGTCTGTCTGATTTTTGTGAAACGATCGCTAAAATAATAAAACAATAGAACATTCCAGAAACAGGATATTTATTGTTGCGAAAAAGGTTTTTGTAGAACTGAAATGATTTAAGATGGAGCTTATCTACCAACATTGGTGTTCCATTGTTCTTCAGGTGGTAAATTACTATGGCTCGTTCTTCCCTATCCTTACCCAAATCGAGACTCCCGGTCTAGCAAGGCAGGTAAACGATGCCTCGTTTTGAAGATTATCATTATAATAGGCAAATGCTGTAATGTCTCCTACATCCTTACTAATATGTATTATAAATGCGAAAGTTTGTATGGATGGATGGATGTATGGATGGATGTATGAATGGATGGATGTATGAATGGATGGATGTATGGGTGGATGTATGGATGTATGTATGGATGGATGTTTGTTACTCTTTTACGCAAAGACTACTGAACGGATCTAGATGAAACTTGGTACACGAGTAGACCATATCCCAGAATAACACATAGGATACTTTTTATCCTGGGATTATGTACGCGGGTGAAGCCGCGGGAAAAAGCTAGTTATATATATACCTAAATAGTAATAATAATAATATTCCACAACTATTACATAACGCCATCTAGTCCCAAGCTAATCAGAGCTTGTGTTATGGGTACTAGACAACTGATAAACATACTTATATATTTCAAAATACATACATATCTTCTTCTTCTATCTATCTATATATATAAAAATCAATGCCACTTTTCGTTGTTATTTTATAACTCAAGAACGGGCTCACCTATCCAAACCAAATTTTTAGGCTTTGTTCGGACTATTTAGCAGATGGTTTATGTGAAGTGTGGTAGGGTAGAGTGGTGTAGAGTAGGGTAGATTAGGGTAGAGTAGGGTAGAGTAGGGTAGAGTAGTGTAGAGTAGGGTAGAGTAGGATAGGGTAGGATAGGGTATAGTAGGGTAGAGTAGGATAGGGTAGGATAGGGTATAGTAGGGTGGAGTACAGTAGAGCGGGAGCGAAGCCGCGCGGGGAAAAGCTAGTATATATAAAAATGACCCCCGTTTTCCGTTGTCACGACTTGGCATGAAAACGGCTTGACCGATTTGGCTGTTTTTTTTTTTTGTTGTGATTGTTATTGTGAGGAGAAGGTTCTTATGGAAAAAAAAATATTGTAGTGTAGGGTAGAGTAGGGTAGAGTAAGGTAGAGTAGGGTAGGGTAGGGTAGAGTAGGGTAGAGTAGTAGGGTAGAGTAGGGTAGAGTAGGGTAGAGTAGGGTAGAGTAGGGTAGAGTAGGGTAGAGTAGGGTAGAGTAGGGTAGAGTAGGGTAGAGTAGGGTAGAGTAGGGTAGAGTAGGGTAGAGTAGGGTAGAGTAGGGTAGAGTAAGGTAGAGTAGGGTAGAGTAGGGTAGAGTTGGGTATAGTAGGGTGGAGTAGGGTAGAGTTAGGTATAGTAGGGTGGAGTAGAGAAGAGCGGGAGCGAAGCCGCGCGGGCAAAGCTAGTTATAGATAAATTACACCCAGAAACATAACAAATGATCATGCTCATCGCACAAACATTTGTCCTGGGTGAGAACTGAACCCACCTGAACTGAACCGGCCTCGGGCGTAGCAGCACCCACCCCGTTCCTTCGTTGCCTTTCAAACCGGGGCCGAACCTCCCTTTCGGAACTAGACCATTGGCCCCAGTAGGCTTCGAAACTGTTGGACCCCTACGGTTGCTGACAACACCTTGAGACGTGCGGGAACAGTGCGCGCCGTCGACGTCTTGGGCTCGGTCCGCTCAGTTACCGGACGGTCGAACAGTGAGCTACCCATGTCTCGCCGTCCGCGAGCCTGCGTCTACGGTGGCCGGAAATCGGGATCGGAATCCCGGCGGCGGCGGCGAGGGCGCCGTTGCCTGATGCGTTCGGCCTCCTCCTTTGCTCGCATTTTGTATTTAGGACTTATGTTGAAGTACTTGTAGTAGTAATCGGAGGTAATAGAAAGCCTTATTCACATATGGTATGTCGGATTAAGTCGAGAGAGAGAGTAACTAAGGGATTACTCTTTTACTTTCTTTCTATAAGAGAGAGAGACAGACAGAGAAACATGCGCACGCCGCACGGCTTACAATAGCTTACTATAGCAAAAAGTGTCTTTACAACTTTTCGTGAGAATTTTTTCCGTCTAGCCCCCCTCACAACGCGCGGTAAGGAACTTCATTCCAAAAATATATTATTTTTATATCTATAAATCTTAAAATAGATTATTTTTATTCAATTATTTTCTAGATGCACAAACAGCGCAGTCGTCGTCGTTTTTGTGCACCTGCCATGTTTTCTCTTCACCACCCTTAGTTGGCTGGTAGAGAAAGGCATTAAGTCCGCCTTTGTACCTTTGTGTTGCATCAAGTTTTAATAAATAACTTATATTTAGACTAACATTAATTCATATTTGCTTCTACTCTCGATTGATCGCACAACTTCGATTAGCAATTCTTTTATGTAACTAATGTTTTTTTGTTTAAACTAAAGCAATGCAATCACTAACACGTCTTCTATAATAAAAACTTGTAAAACACTATAAACTATTTTTTAATACAAAATTCCGCAGATGTCCCGCTCTGACGAAAAAAAAATGGTCAAGGGCGCAATATGCTTAAGCGAGCGGCCTCCTGACGCGAGGCGCTTCCCATGCGACCTCCTGCCAGATGTAGCCAACCCCACCGGACTTGACGCCTGAGTGAGCCGCACTCACCTACACGCGACTCACTCATACGAGTTAGACTCAACAACAGTACATGCTCCCGGGGCACGTTGTGTGCTAAGTTAATATAGGCATAACGTGCACCAGTCTACATACACTCACGACTCCACACTAACTATACACACGCAGCAGACGCGTAGCGCGGTTAGGCGTTCTTGCTTGCCCACAGGAACGGTGTTACACGTACCAATACCGCTCACACACTCACCACGGCCCCTGAGTCTGAAGCGTGACCGGCTCGATCTGGAAGTGTGACAGACGGGGGTCATCATCCTCAGTGGGGAGCGCCCTCAAAGCCGGCATTCTCGTCGCTGGTCGTCTCTCGCTGGGCTTCCTCCGGGTAACCGGGGGTTCCACCTGGCGGGGACTGACCGCCGAGATGTCGTGAAAAATCAAAGGCGCTCCTACTGAACACAACGCAGCTACTCCCAGGCAAGCGGCGTACGCGCGCTTGCCACAAGGTCGCCGCCCATGAGGCACCTCGACACAGGACCTGCATTTACGGGTCCCTACCCTGCTACTGCGGGACAAAGGCCTAGCCTGTATCCTACCGCCAGAGCCGGAGCTTCCAATGGAAAACAATTTGATCGCATTACTTCGTTAGTAGCGCACTCTTGCAGTTCCACTTACCAAGTAATTACATGGTGTTTCGTCCGTCTTGTTTGTTTTGTTTTTCTTTTGTTAATATTACCAATTTATAGAAAATGGAGAATAATAAGGTAAGTGTGCAACTAAGATTTCAGAAGCTCATCAACGTGACCGGCGAGGCTGCTGAGAACCCGAGACGTCGGGGCAGACCCGCTGGGCACAATCGAGTGCACCTCTCGCAGGTTCGTATTAACATTAGACCCCTTATATTTACCATTTCATTATAATTTCATTTTAAAAATGTTTGTTTATTTTAATTTAATCTTTATTTACAGGCAGAGCGTCGCGCACGCTATGCCGCATACGACAATGAGCGCCGCCTGGAAGCAGCGGAGGCTCGGTCGGAGCTTATAAACACTGTCGGCGCTGACCCCGACGTAAGTTATCATTATTTTATCCTTAATTTTAGTAAATGTATATAAAATTCACGAAACCTACTAACTTTTTATTTATTTACAGATAGCTCAGGCCCAGTTACTGCGTCTGGCTACCGATCGCATGAAGAAGGCGATCGGAAAGAAAAGGTGAGTATAAACTACAACATTTACTTTTAACAGAACAACGAGCCGCTCTATGATATGTTCTAGTGTATCATCCTTTTACGAACGAAACGTCGAGCACGCTCGCCTCTTTGTTACAAACCAATGGACATATTGGTGTAACATTTCGTCGAGCGTATTGGTGTAACATTTCGTCGAGCCACGAGTGCGAGCGATGCGCGGTAGCGGGTGACATTTCAAAAAAAAAAAATGTTATTGAAAAAAAAAAATATGTTTAACGTTACATTACATGGAAATGCTTAGGAAACTGAGCTTTTGTCTGTATTGTACCATTCGTAAGAATGTTACATTACACAGAAATGCTCCAGAAAATGTTATAGTCTATACTCACCTAAAAATGTCAGTGACATGAAGCGTGAAAATAAAACTTTGCAGGCCCAAAATAAGTTCACTTGTCTAGTGATTGCGGAGGTCTTTTGGTTTTCTATAGTTTAAAATCAAGTTTTTATTTTATAATTATAACGCTTCAAGAACGGCTGGGCCTACGTGTAGAAGTTTTCGAAAGTTCCGAAGTTGCAGCGATGCTACGGTAAGTTTCTGTTCCATTTTGAATTAATTTCGCACTTAAATCTATCATAACTTTTTTTTTCAAAGTCAAAGTACTTTATTTGCCAGAAACATCTCTCTCTAGTAACACCCCCTGCCATTAATTTTTTTGATATTTTCAATTAACAGAATTTTCACTTCTACAGATTTATTATAAGTATAGATTAATATCACTTAAGTTATAACAGCATTTGTCCAACAGCCATTCGCGTAATCTCATTAATTGCGATTCTCGTATACAAGGTGTAACGTTAAATGCGCAAAACCTGAAATTAGTTTGATCAGAATAACGAGCAGAATCAATTAAACCACTTTTTAATATAGGTTACGTTTTACAAAAAAATCTTCATTAAAATCTTCGACCTGTCTATTTATGGGGGTCGAGCCATCACATGCGCAAACCCGCTGAAATAGGTAAACAAACACAAATAGTTGTAATCCAATCAAATTTTCTCATACACGGATACTAAAAGTTCTTATTTCAATGCAGATATGAATTTTAAACAAACTATAACTGCTCATAAAACCATTTTTTAAGCGTTTGATTTTCTCACGTAATTAGGTCAATCGAATTAAAAAACATTTGGGGTGTCCAAGGTTTTGCGCATTTAACGTTACACGTTGTACATTTTGGTAATTTCTTAAAGACCTGTATTGCCATCATGCTACAGTTTTTCTGACGTAAAGAACTTTCTTTCTTATACAGGACACGGACACAGCTGGGCCATCCACTTCTGGCGGGGCCATTCAAGAACAACCGGTACCTAGTTTTTTCGTGTTTTACTAACATTATCAGTTTTGTTTCATCTTAGCCATCATTTATCTGTTTACTTAAAGCATGTTTTTTACAGAGAAAGAAGCGCAAGCGCTCGGAGCACTGAGTGACTTCAGTACAAAGAAGGGCAAGCACGGGCGCTTGACTTCTTGAGTGAGTATTTCTGTAAATCTCTTCTCTACGACGACCACGGGTGTCCAGTGTAATCCAATCAAATCTAAAGCCGTACAAACATAATAGTTAACAACGTTTATCAACTAATTTCAGTCATATGTAAAAGTAGTAGTAAACTGACGATATCACCGACTAGCGACCACTCTGACGTCCTGACATCCAAAGCAACATCAGTGCTACTTTGGAAGCTCATCGTAAATTTCGTAGGTTATGGAAATCTTGTTTTTACCATATAATTTCACATTTAATTTAATTTATATTATTTGTGGCAATTTCCATTTTCCATTTCTCTTTTCAATTACCTACCTAGTTTTACTCACAACCTTTTTATTTGTTTGTTATACAGAACACGGATAAGGATAGGCCGCATTCGGGTACTACAAGCAAGAGAACAGAAAAGACTGCAGCTTTAAAAAACAGTTTTATTACACATTTTAATAACATTTTTTTTTTTTTTAATATAGAAATTAATTCGTAACATATGTTTTTATTAGTTGCCACACCTCCAAAGAACCAGTGACCAACCAGTCTGATTGCATACAGAGTTATTTTAATTTCTCTCTAGCACTGCCCGTAAAGACCAAACTGAGCAAACGTATCTACTTAGGAGCATAGACAACTAGTACTAGCTTTTTCCTATAGTCACCTTACCATTACCTACCCATTACATTACCTACTTATTTTTTGATTTTATCAAA